>OU466863.1:60891747-62210747 GCA_911865555.2 Thlaspi arvense | reverse complement strand
GATATAACCAAATATGAAAACTGTAGCAAACAGATTATAGAATAACATTTGATTTACCCATCATCTCTGGATGCTTAGTGAAAAGAGCTTCTTTAGCTACTTCTTCTTCCTTAGATCCTTCATCCACTTGCAACAACTGAGAGACATTATGAGATAAAGACAGAAGCGTATGTAATGAAACCAGACATTTGCTTGTTAGGTCGAAAAGTAAAGCTCGGTTTTTGGCAAAGACATTTACCTTTCCGGTGAGGGTTAGTTTAGAGCAAGTAGGGTCCATTGGATCTCTCTTACAAGTTCCAATGGGAGATTCACTAATTGCGAATGAAGCTCTTGAGTCCTTTAATGCGTTTCTTGTGGTTGGATCAAGAATCGTCAAGTAAAAGTAAGGTATACCGTTGCCTTTCTCGGGCAAACCATCACTATATGATACAACGTTCCTGCAAAACAAGTTTAAAAGAGACCAAGATCTTAATAATCTCTACCTAGTGAAGAAGACGAATCTCATTTCTTGAAACTATTCTGCTATTTAGGTGGTGATCAATGAATGTCACCAATTCATATTAAGAGAGCAAGAAAACACATTGTGGTTTGATTCAAGGAAACGAGATTACCCGAACGGTGCGCCTTCATGCTCAATGGACAATGTGCTGCAGGAAGAATAAAATCACCAAATCGAATTAGTAATCCACCATTGTTACACTCACAGTACCTTGATCATGACAAGATTGCAACATTTTTATCAACACAGACTCTTGCAACAATCTTTCTTCACTCATATGAGACAAAACCAACAGAAAACAGTTAATTAAGATATCTGGTAACTGTAGTGATCAAATCCCAAAATCAATTTCAATTTCAAAAGGATCAAGCTTGATGAAGTAAATCCATAGCACAACACACCTTTATCAACTGTTTATCAATGATTGGATTCAATCTTGCTAAAAAGCTAAAAACTTTCTGTAAAAAAAAAGCTTTAAAATGCTCTAAGTATCTGATCATAGCAAATCTTCACAGGCTCTTGCAACAATCTCTTTTCACTCATAGAGACAAATCAAACAGAAAACAGTTAATTAAGATATCTGGTAACTGTAATGATCAAATCCCAAAATCAATTTCATTTTCAAAAGGATCAAGCTTGAAGAAGATAATCCATAGCAACACAACCTTCATAGATACTGTTTATCAATGATTGGATTCAATCTCGCTAAAAAGCTAAAAACTTTCTGTTAAAAGAAATAGCTTTAATATGCTGCATGATCAAGTCCCAAAACAATTTCAGTTTCCAAAGGATCAAAGCGTGATGCATTGCAAATCTCAAAAACCAACAACTTTTTATCAATGATTGGATTCAGTTTAGTAAAAAGCTACAAGCTTTCTGTAAGAAAATAGTCTGTTCCTGATAGATTGAGAGAGACCCAAAATCAATCAATCAACTGATGAACTAAAAGCCCCAAAAACTGCTTCACCCTAGATTCGAAACTCCAGAATCAAGATAAGAAGCATGTTTTGGAGACAGAGATCTTGCTCTGTTCAAGAGAAACCGAAAAGTTTTAAAATACCTGAGGACACCCCAAGAGTTCTGAGAGACAAGCCAACGAGCACTTGCGGCGATGTCATGCCTATCAGGTTTAGAGATACTCAGAATCCGAGCAGAAGAAGAATGTTCAAGAACTGTCAAGACGAGGAGGAAGAAGAAGATGATTTGACGAAGACGGACTTGTGGTTCCATGCCTTTTGAGTTTGTGATGACCGAAATTCAATTGAGAAGAGAAGAGTAAATAAATAGGAAGAGAAAAACCAAAGTCAACTTCACCACCAGTCCCAAGATGGGTTTCACTTTTAAATTGATTCTTATCTCTTTGGATTTCTTATCTTGTGTGAAGTGTCAGGCAAGTTTTCTTTTCTTCTTTGTCGTATGTAAAAAAAGAACGAAACAGAACTTATCTAAAATGCAAAAAGCTTGAAAGTTCAACCCCCATACGCCATTAGAAGATGATCTCAAGCTCTCGGGATTCAGAAAGAAGAAGAGTAAAACTTATGGGCCTAGGCCCAATATTTCATTATAATATTGGGTTTATATTTCGTAAATATATATTTGAAAACGAGCCGAAAAGGTTCACTTGTAATTTCACAATCTCTGATCATCAAAAAACCGCCTTCGTCGTCGTATCTCCGTCTTTGCCTCCCGGTGATGAAAGACGGAAAACTTATAATCTGGGCGGAGCTTCCGCTGGAATTGATCTCATCGATTCTGATCCGTCTTACGGTGGCCCAGAGGCTGGAAAACGCCCAGAACGTTTGCAGATCGTGGCGACGCGTCTGTCAAGACCCTTCGATGTGGCGGAAAATCGACGTGTGCAGATTGTGGTCTCGATACATTATCGAAGAAGCCATGGGCTATCATATCGAGGACAGATTGTGTCGTCGCGCCGTTGATCTAAGCCAGGGCGGCTTGCTTGAGATCAACATCGAGAAAATCGGCAGCGATTCTCTCCTCTCCTACATCGCCGAAAGGTTTTCTCTCTAAACCCTAAAGATGTTGATTACTTCGACTTGATTCTCGAATATCGAAACGACTTGCAGTTTCTAGGGTATTCATTAGTTTGACTGATATGAGTGCAGCAAAAATCCTAATAGCTTAGAATTGGTTTATGTTTAGATAACTCAAAAACGTATGATTCTAAGTGGTAAAAAGGAAAGATTTTTAATGATGTTTTTGCATCTTATTTGTTGTTCTTATACTTCTTAATAGCTTAGAATTTGTAATCAGTTTGAGTGAATTGTGCAGCAAAATCCTAATAGTTTGGAAATGGTTTACGTGTAGATAACTCCAAAATGTATGATTTAAAGTGGTATGAGAGATTATTAATGATGTTTTTTGCATCTTAGTTGTTGTTTATAAGTCTTAATAGCTTATAAATTTCTAATCAGTTTGAGTGAATTGTGCAGCAAAATCCTAATAGTTTGTAATTGGTTTATGTGTAAATAAACTCCAAAATGTATGCTTTAAAGTGGTAAATGAGAGATTATTAATGATGTTTTTGCAACTTTTGGATGCAACTATTTGTGTAGATCAAGCAATCTGAAGCACCTTGGACTTGTTAGGTGCCATCAAATAACTGGTGTGGGACTTTTGAAAGCAGCCATGAAACTGCCATTGCTTGAGTACCTCGAGGTTTCGCATTCATATACCGAAGGGCTGGATTTGAAAGCTCTAGGCTTTTATTGCCCGTGTCTCAAGACGTTGAAGCTAAACCTTTTGAGTTGCCACTATGAGAGAAACGAGTGTGACGACGATGCTTTATCAATCGCTGAGACGATGCACGGTCTTCGTCACCTACAGCTTATCGGGAACAGGTTATCAAACGCTGGTTTAAACGCCATTCTCGAGAACTGTCCTCGCCTTGAACGCCTCGATTTACGCGACTGTCGCTACGTCAACCTTGTCCCGGATCTGCAGAAACCATGTTAAGAGAGGCCCCAATCATTTATGAATAAATGCATTTGACAGATGATTATTAGTGGCGAGTGGTAATGAACTCGTTTCGTGTCCTCTTTTTTGGTTTTTATGGACGCGATGAGGTTGTAATGTATAAATTAAATGTCTCCATTTTTTCTTACAGAGTCTGCATAGCAATATAACCATTCTAGTTAAGAGTCGTGAGAATAGCAATTCTAGTAGAAAATCAGATCATAAAGAGTACAAATCTTCATTAAGAGAAAATCAGTTTATGTCGTCTCTGCGTATGGAATTGATAATGCTACGTATGCTGTGTGAGAAAGAAATTGTTGTCACTTTAATTTCGATATGGACTAATTTTGTTGTGCCTTTTCCGACCTCAACTTTTACCGAGTGTTTTTTCCTACCCAAACGCAATAAAATTCAAATACTCTACCCAAATTCTTTATATTGTGCAAAAATTAATATTGACTCTATTTCTGTTAGTTGTCTGCTAACAGATGCTGACTCAGATGAACGAAAATGCCAGCTTGGCATTGACCGTTGCTCGATTCATCACAAAACGACGTCGTTTTGATGTCTACACGAACCAATACTCAAAACGATGCCGTTTTGCATTTGGGGATATATTTAGGGATTTGGCTTCCCGTGTTAATCTTCTTCTTTCTTCGCAAAACAACTGAAATACAAAAAAAAAGAATATTTAACTTCTGAATATGAGTCGTTGATGATTGATTAGAGTAATTGTAGTAGAATCGAGACAACCTACGTTATAACAAAGTTCAAAATGAGGTAATTTTCAGATTTTATGTTCATTCGAATTCTTTGATTAAGCACAATCAGATTGTTTGATTAAATCTTTGCTTCATTTAGTAATTGAAAAATATTGTAGTATTTGCTTTGGTGATGGTTTTCTCTTTAGGTTTGTATTTTGAATATTAGATTGTGAAAAATTGTAAAAGCATGTGTGTTAGAGTTGGAGCTTAATGATAGCTGTAAGTTTCTTATTCAAGACTAAATATTTGTAAGACTAAGTATTTAATGGTTTTCATGTTTGCTTTGTCATGTTTGTATATATTTGGTAAAAGAGAAATCTGCAAATTCAAACATGTTTGCTTCTTTATATTCAAACATGACAAAAAGACAAATTGATTGCAAAAAAGACAGATCAACAATCTCACCATGCCAAATCCTGCATACACAGAATGGCAGAGGCAAGACAAGTTTATATTTGCAGCCTTGCTTGGATCAATCTCAATTTCACACTAGACACTCATCTCCATGGCTAAGACATCACATAAAGCATGGACGATTCCCAAATCTACTTTTGGTCGACCCTCTCATGGTCATATAAAACAGATCATAGAGCAACTCAAAAAGAGTAGCAAAGAGCAACGCTCTATTGATGAATACATCCAATCAGTAAAGACTAAAGTGAATCAGCTGGCCTTGTTTGGCAAGCTAATAAATCATGAAGATGTTACTGAATACATTTTTGGTGGTCTAGATGATGATTATCGTGGAATTGTTAAGCAAATCAATGGCAGAGACAATCCACTATCTCTTGAGGAACTATGTGACAAACTGATCAATCGTGAAACTACTCTCTTCTGTTTTCAACCGAGTTATATCTTCTCTGTCAAATACTGCTACTACTAACGGAATTCTAACTTTCAACCACAACAGCAGCAATACTTGATCCTCGTCAACTTTCTCAAAATCGTTTTTATTGATCAATCTCACTCCACTTACAAGTAATAACAAATACCTAATATGTTCTAAAAAAGTGTTAACCAATAAAGTTTATATTATCCAGAACTCTATAGTTAATTAAATAAGTTTATTAATTTATCATGGTTTAGTTGGTCTTTAATAGAATGTATACTTTATTGATATTTCTATGTTTTAAAAATGAAATGTAGAAAAATAGTTTTTTTTTCAAACGGTATAGAGAAAAGATTTACATAACTAAAAACCTTCTATATACCTCATTTAGCTTCCAATATGCATACCAAACTCGCTCAAAGATTGCACAACTCTAAAACGTCAATTAAATTGGATTGAAGGAGAAAAAAACAATGCCACCCTGTTATTAAACATTGAAATTAGTTGTTGAATAAGGAAAGAATTGAGACATGATCATTGACTGATGTAAAATGCAAATGAATTAAAGTAGATTAGTTAATAACAATGACTCAAAGTCTCAAACTGTCGTAACTCAGTACTCATTGCAAAAGTAAGTCTTAAATAATTTGTGCCACGAAGATCGATTGCATACTATTTTCCAAAGAAAGTGAATATGCTAAAATGTTATGTTAATATGATCATTTGGTATGCTCTTAAGGATAGATCATTAAATCGGATTCTAAAGTTTAAAGAGTGTATAGTAATATCGCATTTAAGTTGAAAGCTTGAAACTTTTTGTCAAAGGTTTCGGTTAATTTTTTTTTTTAATTTAGCGGTTAATATTAGATCATTCGAATACTAAGCTCTAAACGGTAGATAGTATGTACAAGACTTCAAAAACAATTAATTTTCTAAGTAATTTCAAGTGTTTTGTTGGAATTAACACCAATTCCATCAATGTCAGAGTAAGAGGTTTTTGTGAGATTTTATTAAATTCATTTTCAAATAATAATATAATCAAAGATTACAAAATTAAATAACACAAATATTTAATAAAATTAGAAAATTAATATATTAAATAACAATGATATTTAAAGAATTTTCAAAGAATACATAAAAATATTTAATCCAATAACACATATATTTAAATGAATTGTTAAAATATATCATTGAATAACACTAGTATTTAACGAAATTTTCAATTCTTTACAATTCAACCCAATTTCTAAATCGAATACTAGTTATATATTTGGTTGTATTTGTATCATTTTCTATATTTTTCATGTAATTTTGGATTTTATGTAAACAAAGATATGTTTTAAGAAAAGAAAACATCCCGTCAGCAAGTTCTTATAGAAAAAAATACCATCTAACGGTTCAGATTTATTCTCCTATTAATCCAAGGGTTGTGGTCTTTATCCTATAAAATAATCTCTCTGACGTTTCACGTTCACTCGATCTCCGTCCGTCGCCGTCTTCATCTCCGGTCAAAAGTATACTTTCTCTTTCCGATCGAAACCGCTCTCTAACACCTTAAGGTAACGATTTATTATCCTCGGCTGATTTTTCTCTTAAATATCCACTTGCTCGATTGGTGTTTAGAAATTTAGTGTTTTGATTGGTCAAAGACCAAAAATTTCGAAATTACGGTTCTGGAAAATTGGACCTTTACGCCGAGGAATTGCAGTTGAAGCTGTAAAATCTTGCGATGATCTTGATCGTTTCCTCCATAATATAAAATGTGGTAGATTCTGGGAAAACCCCGTTTCTCTGATAGATTTCTGTTGAAATCAAAATTATGGATACAAAATATTAACTGTATATATACATAAATGGATGTTTTGTTCACTGAAACATTGTGTTTGGAGAGAGATTTTGTTTCAGTGTTTCCTTAATTTCATTGCCCTGTTTTGAGGAACTTTGGTTATTCTTCTTTCCGTTCATTGTGACAAATTTGTTGGCTTGTTTAGTTTTGTTCAGTTGGTCTCTGTATTATCTGAGTGATGGCTGTTGTTAATGGATCAGATAAAAAGAGAAAACAAGAAACTGCGAAAGAATGTCAAAGAAGATGAGGAGAGTGGGTAAGTATGAGGTTGGTCGAACGATAGGTGAAGGAACCTTTGCTAAGGTTAAGTTTGCGAGGAACACAGACACTGGAGAAAACGTAGCCATCAAGATTATGGCTAAGAGCACAATACTTAAGCACAGGATGGTCGATCAGGTACGTTCTCTCGAGTGTTACTGTTAATCGTACGTGTCGTTTGTTCTTTGCTTTTGTTTAAGATATTTTTCTATGTTTAGATAAAAAGAGAGATATCCATAATGAAGATTGTTCGACACCCTAACATTGTGAGGCTGTATGAGGTAAGCTAGTCTCCTAAAATTCATTTTTTTTGGCGTCATTGTCTATCTGAAGCTTGTTCTTGTGTTGTTGTAGGTCTTGGCAAGTCCTTCGAAGATATATATCGTTTTGGAGTTTGTGACAGGAGGAGAGCTCTTTGATAGAATTGTAAACAACAATCTCATACTTATAATCTGCTTTTTACAAGCTTTCCGCTTTAAATTTTCGTTTTCTTTCTCAAATCTTGGATGTCTTTTGTTGATGTAGGTTCATAACGGGAGAATTGAAGAAAATGAAGCTCGCAAATACTTTCAACAGCTTGTAGATGCTATTGCTCATTGTCACTGCAAAGGTGTTTACCATCGTGACCTAAAGGTGAAGCCTTTTCTTCTTCTTCTCTTCATTAGAATATTTCTACTTTTTCATTGTGTTGTCCAAACTTGATGTCTTATGTGTCATTATTGGTATTACAGCCAGAAAATCTTTTACTCGATGTTAATGGAAATCTGAAGGTTTCGGATTTCGGTCTGAGTGCATTGCCACAGCGAGTAAGTGGTCACATCTCTGCTTCAGCAGTCAAAACTCTCTCTTTAGCTGTGTAAAGCTTCTCTCTTTTAGCTCCTCTTTCATTCATTTCGACACATACTGAATCAGGGAGTAGAACTTCTGCGCACGACTTGTGGAACTCCGAACTATGTAGCTCCTGAGGTACTTAGTGGCCAAGGCTACGACGGTTCAGCAGCAGATATTTGGTCTTGTGGGGTGATTCTTTTTGTTATATTGGCTGGGTTTTTACCCTTTTCTGAGACAGATCTTCCAGCATTGTACAGAAAAGTATGTAACACATTTTCATTGAGGAAGTGTTCTATCAGGACATTGGAATATTCCACATGATTTATCATCATTAATATTCTACAGATAAATGCAGCAGAGTTTTCTTGTCCACCGTGGTTTTCTGCAGAAGTGAAGTCTTTGATACAAAGGATACTTGACCCTAATCCCAAAACAGTGAGTATTTTGCTTCGTCGTCTCTGAGCTTTCATGTTTGCTATGATCCAAAGTAGTTTTTAGTAATTTCATCTGCTTATCTGCTGATTGTTTCCCAATTAGAGCAGCGTATTAAAATTCAAGGAATTAGGAAAGATCCTTGGTTCAGGTTAAATTATGTGCCTATCCGAGCAACGAATGAAGAACAAGTAAATTTGGATGATATTCGTGCAGTTTTTGATGGAATTGAGGTTGGTCGTTCGTTCGTCTCCATTGTGTTTCTTAGCTCAAGTTACTTTTGCGTTCTTTACACACGTTTGACCTGTGATATTGCACTTGTTGTTCACAGGGCAGTTATGTATCGGAGAATGTAGAGAGAAAAGATGAGGGACCTCTAATGATGAATGCATTTGAGATGATTACCTTATCGCAAGGCTTAAATCTATCAGCACTATTTGACAGACGACAGGTCAGAGAGATCTCCTTGTTCAAACTACATGTTTTAACATATAAAATAATTGTCAGTAGCATCTAATCTTCAAACTACATGTTTTAACATACTTATAGTGTTAACTTTGTTTGCTGTGTTCGAATAGTTTGTAACAACTATAAGTTCATGATATAACTGGTTGCATGGCATTGGCATTAGTAGATAGAAATAGGATCCGAAATATTCACTGATCCTTTTGATCTCGCAGGATTTTGTTAAAAGGCAAACCCGTTTTGTGTCTCGGAGGTCGCCTAGTGTGATCATTGCTAATATTGAGACTGTTGCTGCCTCGATGGGTTTTAAGTCTGAGACACGCAACTTCAAGGTAACTAAATCACAACTATTATGGGATGATACGTTCAAGATTGAATATGATTGCCAAGGAAATGTTTGGTCTCTGGCGTGATTTGTTGCAATTTGTTTCTAAATTTATCTACTCTATGTGCTAAACAGACAAGGCTCGAGGGATTATCTTCAGACAAGGCCGGGCAATTCGCCGTTGTGATAGAGGTCATTACAGCTTCCTGTGATTCTAATATAAGTTTCTTTTGAATCTTTGAATTAAAAACTAAGGTATATGCAGATTTACGAGGTGGCACCATCGCTTTTCATGGTAGATGTTAGAAAAGCTGCTGGTGAAACTCTTGAATATCACAAGGTTTGCTGAACATATCATCCAATAATCAGTCATTGCATTATTAAAGAGAGAGAGAGAGCATCATTTCTTGATTTTTGTTGTGTCGTGATCGTTGCAGTTTTACAAGAAGTTATGCGCAAAACTGGAAAACATAATATGGAGAGCAACAGAAGGAATGCCAAAATCAGAACTTTTCAGAACAATCACGTTTTGATGATCCCTTACTCGGAGCTTCATGTATGTAAGTAATGCATGTGGAGAATCAAGCAGGTCCTCTCATACTCGAATAACTTATATGGTAAATATTCTTCACGAAGGTCAGAAGATTTGTTCTGTAAAAGAAAAAAAACTTGTCTGTTGTGTTTTTGATTCAAAGGAATGTGTGACTCAGTGAGAGTTAAAACATTGTGTATGCAGAAACCGTAATAGAGTTTTTGACAAGTCATGTTTTGTTTCTGCATTTTCTATGTGCAACCAAAAAACTGAACATTGTGTAGAGAAGAATCATAACTTTCACTGATCTAACCTTTCTACAAGATTTTATCATACATTTTATTCTAATTGAATGTTGTTCTAAATCTGCCACAAGGTGAGGTCAGAAATAAAAAAGTTCTAATAATTGTATCATGTGGCAGACTTGGTTTGCACTTGTCCAAATCTTACTCATCTCAGCGATAGATACAAATAGATATTTATTACACAGCTCTTGAGGAGAGAATAAACAGGCCGTAAGAAACGAAAAGTCAAATGGGGAAGAACAAGAAGCGGTTCGTGCTTATCCATGGGGCCTGCCATGGCGCATGGACTTGGTACAAGATTATACCGGAACTCGAAGGTGCCGGTCACAACGTGACCGCACTGGACCTGGCAGCATCGGGTATAAGCACGAGCAGGGTGGAAGAGATACAGTCTTTAGAAGATTACTCCAAACCGTTGCTTGAGTTTCTAAGCTCGCTTGGCTCAGATGATGAAGAAAGTGATTCTTGTAGCTCATAGCATGGGAGGCATACCGGCTGCTCTCGCCGCCGACATCTTCCCGGAAAAGATCTCTGCTATTGTCTTCTTGACAACTACCATGCCCGACACCACAAACCCGCCTGCTTACGTTTTCGAAAAGGTATTTCTGATCACTGACTCGATCGGTTTATGATCACATTTCAACTGATTCTGATTGTATTTGAGTTGAAATTACGCAGTTCGTCCCGAACATGTCACAAGAAGAGTTGTTGGACACTCTGGTTTGCAGCTATGGAACACCTGAGCGTCCTGCTCATTCTGTTCTTTTCGGACCAGAGTTCATGGCCAAGAAACTATATCAACTGTCTCCGATCCAGGTAAGCCTAATCAAACCTCTGTTTTCAAGTTATCAGACCTCAAGTCCAATCTTGTGTTGACTGTTTGTTGTCTGTGTGGGTTTTAGGATCTTGAATTGGCGAAACTGTTGGTGAGGGCAAACCCGTTTTTAGGTATGGACAATCTTGCAGGGACAGAGAGCTTGAGTGAGGAAGGGTATGGATCTGTTAAACGTATCGATATAGTTTGTGGAGAGGATCAGTTAGTGCATGAAGAATATCAGCATTTGATAATCAGCAACTTTCCGCCAAAAGAAGTAACGGAGATCAAAGATGCAGATCATATGGCAATGTTCTCCAAGCCTCAAGAACTATGTGCTCTTCTCTTGGAGATTGCGGATAAATATGCATAAATCAACCTGACTGTTGTTTCCCTCCGCATATTGTAGAAGGAACTGGATTCATCACTTGGAACATTTAATGTTTTCATCCCATGGAGTCTAAGATGTTTCCTTCTTTCTGTATCTTACAGTTTAAATTAGTAGTCAAGAAGATAATGGACAAAGCTCTTTTAGACTTTTAGTATTTTAAATTAGTAGTCAAGAAGAAAAAATGAAAGCACAATGCAACTTCTCTCCAAAAGACGAATGAAGCCAGATTGTCTAAGACTAACAATGTTCTAAGGGAAATTGAGACCAAGAAACGAATGAAGCCACCAGATTTACAAGACAATAGGGAAATGGTCGAGACCTTGACTCTTGATCCGGAAGCTTGACTTGCAGTTTTACAAGGTTCGGTTCTTGCTTCTTACAAAACAATCGAAAATGACCAAGTGTGAAGTCAAATATGTAATGCACACTGCTCACATAGGAGACTGTTTCTTACCATTCATTGAGTTTAGCAAGAGTATTTAGAAGAACTCTACTCGCACCAATCTCGATAACATTGGTTATCAATTGCTAAAAGCAGAGTTAATCAGAACTTAACCAATATCCAAAACCATAGTTGTAATCATGGGACGCTGAAAGTAGTTTGTGAGGACACTTGTATACTTTATCAATCTATCTATTACTAATAAAAGTTGATGCTAAATGACTCTAAGGATATCCACATATAATTTAAAGATTCAATTCTATTGGTACACATCATTATTATTTTTAGTTAATTATATATTGTATATTGAAATTAATTAATTCGTTTTAATTGTTATAAGGAAAATTTCTAAAGTTTAATTAATTTTGTTGTTGTTGTTATTATGAAAGTTTCTAAATTTTAAGTTAGTTATTAATAAAAAAAAGTTTTAAAAATAGATCTTATTTTTCTGTTAACAATAAAAAGATAAATTAACATATAAATAGATTACGAAAAAAAAATCATATATATTGAACAAAATTATTAAAAACTGTATTTAAAACCATAATTAAATTATTTTAACATTTTAATCAATATAAACAATTAAAATCTGAACTGCTAACTTAAAATATATTAGTTGTGATCCGTGTTGATGTCTTAGGCCAATGAGAGCGTCTACATAGGACATATATACTCTATCTGATTAGTTTATATCACGTTTTTCATTAAACATAAAAAAATATTATTAATAATTTAAATAAATTAAAACATACAAAAATATAAAATTATCACAATCGAATGGAAAATAAAGATAGATTTTTTAATAAAATAAAATAAATTTATGTCAAAAGTCTAAATCTACTGTGAAAATAAAATGGAAACTCACTGTCATAAAAACTAAACTAACAAAAACAAATATGTAAATCAATAACGAAAAATTTAAATTAAAAATAAATAAATTAGCACATATATTTTAAATGAGTAATTTATTTAGAAAAATTATTAAGATGAAATTTTCATATAAACATATAAAAATGTTATTTAAAAATATCAATACTACCAAAAAAACATTCATCTTAAATTATCAAAAAAGAAAGTCATCTAAAACTTATAACTTTTGGGGAAATATGTAAACAATTACCACAAAAATCTTAACAAACCAAAATAGTACTTTATGTTAATTACTGAAGAAAGCAATATAAAAATGTTTAACTAACAAAAACCAAAACATAAATTATTTCTTGCAACATGTCAATACGATTAAAATGAAAGTTTATATTGAGAAAGTTAAATTAACTAAAAAAATAAAACAAAAATTAAGTTTTACAAAATATTATTTTTTTAAAAACACTTAAAAATATATTGACTTGATATCTGACTAACTACTTTAAAAATTCATATCAAAATATTTAACTAACAAAATATTTATATCTTCAAAATATCAATATTTTTTTTAAAATGGTGTGTTAAAATAAAATAAAAATCAATATCAAGAGAGGTAAATTATCAAAAGAAAAAGTCGTATAAAGTAAAATTAGCTTGATATTTAGGCTAACTACCAAATAAATATTAATTAAAAAAAGCAAACAATGGTATAAGCTTTTGAGAGAAGTTCACTTAAAATTTAAAATAACCAGTTATAGCATGTCAAAATAGCATTTTGATTAATTTAAAAAGTAAATTTAACAAAGAAAAAGCATTTATGTAAAAGATATTAGATTACTATATATGCTACCTATTTGAAAAATCAATAACAAAAGAGATTAATTAAATATATATATGTTTTAAGTATATCAAACCTGCAGAAAATTAGATAATTAAAATAAAATATAAAATTACCATTAAAAATATTTAAAATAACAATAAACAAGATCTAAGAAGAAAATTAGTTTGAAATATAGTTACAAAAACATTCATGATTTCTAAAATATTAGTGTTAACTATGTATAACCATATAAAATTTTAATAGGTTATACAAGTTTCTAAATCAAACATATTATTTAAATTTACAAAGATTAATACATTGGTTGCGTCTGATTGAAAAATTAGTAAAGTAATATACTACACAAATAACTTTACATTCAAAATATAATAAGTAATAAAGTCTGATTTGTGTACATATTTACTGCTTATAACTTAGTCAACATGAACAACACATGAGCAACATCCTCTAAAATATTATTTAAATAATATAATATGACAAAGTTATGAATTAAATTCAAATGAGAATATATGAAGATAAAATATTCAAATCAAAACATGAATAAACACACAAAAGATAAGAAAAACAGTGGTAATGTGAAGTCTCAACATCATCTTACATGTTTAAAACAAATATTAGCAAATAGTTGACTGCAAATAAAACAGATCTTATAAATTAAATATAGATATAACCTAAAATTCGTAGAAAATTTGGTGGAAAAGCAAAAAACAGCTTTACACAATTAGTGTAGCTTACTAACAAAGTAAAATCTGAATCAACATATATCATATATTATATATGCATATATACACAACATTAATGAGATATTTAATAAAGAAACTAAATATTTAAACATATAAACCTTTTAAAAAGAAGAACCATAGAAATCCTAAAGATACAAAATAAAACACCAAAAATTTAGTAAGGAAATCATTTTCTAAATCAAATATATGCACATCAAAATTGGATAATTCGTTAGGTGTCATTACTATGATTTTACTTAATAAGATTTATAATTTTATAAACAAAAATAGGAAATACTACATATTATATTTTAATGTTTTATATAAAAGAAAATTTCTACAAATATATTATAGTTTTAATAATTTAAAAGATATTAGCCAAAAAATTAAACCAAATTATTAATACAGACTTGCGCGTAGCGCGAGTTAAAAGCCTAATAATATATAAAAGTTGATGATATAGTACATTGAGGGCATCCACACAGAAGTAAAAAATTTGATCTGATTGGTCCACATCGGCATATTAATTAAATAAAAAAAATGTTAAGTATGATTAGGACGGAAAAACTTGATTTAAATTAGATAATAAGATTTATTTAACTCTCAATACCATACTTTAAATTGCATCATATAGAAGTATTATTTTTGAACTCCACTTTTCCCACCCGATTTTTTTCCGAGAAAAATATTGAAGTAACTACTGACTATACTGACTATTTGACATAATAAGTACGCTCACATGCATATACTTCACCATACTTTAATTTCTTATTGTGTTTTTATATATGAAACCAAACTATTTTAAAGTTACTATGATATGATGAGAAAATAAACATGTTTTTATTCAAAGATTTTTTAGATTTTAACATGTTATAAATTTATGTTTCAAAATAAGATAGGAATCATTATCAAAAGAGACAAATTAACAAAAGAAAAAATTGTATAAAAGAAAACTAACTTGGGCTAAAAATTTTGAAAATCAATATAAAAAACTTAACAAAAATAAACAAATGATGTTATTGTTATGAACTATTATGTGATGTTCATTATAAGCCTATAAGGCCCACCTTCTAGAAGGTTCTATAGTTACTTGTAAACTAGGTTTTACTTTGTCACCAAGTAAAACCCTCTCTTTATAAAGGATCACCTATTCATTGGAATAAAACAACACAAATTCCTTCTATCTATTCTCTCTATTCACAACAGTTATAAGCTTTTTAGAAAAGTCCATATAATATTTAAATTCAACAGATCAAGCATATCAAATCAATATTATAACTAGAATTAAAATTGATATAAAAATCAAATTTAACAAAGAAAAAGTATTTGCATAGAAAAAATTAATGTGATGTTTATGATACCTATTTAGAAAATCAACAACAAAAGAGCTTAATAAAAATAATATAAGTCATAAGTATATCAAACATACAAAAAGTATGTAAATTAAAATAAATAAAAAATTACTATCAAAAGATGTAAATTATCAAAAAAAAAATTGAAATTAGTTTCAAAAAGTTCATAGTTTCTAAAGTATTAGTATCAACAATAAATAACTATCTAAAGTTGCAATAGGTTTACATGAGTTTCTAAACCAAACATATTTTTAAATATACATTGATTAATACACTTGATATTTCTAATTTAAAATCTAACAAAGAAAAATATTATAATAACTTTACACTCGATATTTAACAAGTAGTAAAATATGATTTCTATACATAGCCACTACTTATATCTGAATCAATATCAATAACACATTCTAAAATTCTATTTAAATAATAAAGTATGACTTATGTATGAATCAAACTCAAATTGCTATATGTAGATGAAATATTCAAATCAAAGCGTGAGTATTGCACACATAAGATAAAACAGTGAAAATAATGAAAAGACTCTACACCACCGATCCTACAAGTTAAAAAACTAAAATTATCAAATATTAAACTATAAAAAATAGATATCAATGAATACTAAATACAAATATAACATAAAACTCTTGGAAGACATGGTAGAGAAGGAAAAAATGGTTTTGCATGATCATTGCAGCTTTCTAACAAAATTAAATGCGAATCAACATGAATTATGGATTATATATGCAGTAGTACACAATATCAATAAGACTTTCAATAAAAAAAACTAAATATTTGAATACATAAACCTTTAAGAAAAAAAAAGAACTATAGAAATTCTATGGAAAACAGAAAATAATATCAAAATCTTAGCAAGAAAATCTTTCTCTAAATCAAATGTATATGTACGTCAAAGTTGGATAATTTGATATGTGTCATTGTTATTATTTTACGTCATAGTTTTTAAAATTTATAAATAAAAATAGGAGAAAATTACACATTATATAATATATTAAATTATCTTGTATAAATAAAAATTTCTATAAATATATTATAGTTTTAATAATTTTAAAGATAGTAACTAAAAAAAATTAAACCAAATTATTAACACAGACTCGCACGTAGCACAAGTTATATTCCTAATTTTATTATATAAAAATTGAAGTTTTAGGTCATTGAGTAGATTAGGATTATATATAAAAGAAACTTAATATAATTGGTCCAGATCAATGTCTTCATTCAAACACAACAAAATTAATTTAATTAACAACTAAAATAAATTAAAATATATAAATAATGAAAAACTAGAATAAAAATTAAGATAAAAAAAGTAAAACTAACAAAACAGATAAAGAAAGTTCTATCAAAAATCCAAACTTATAGCATTTGTCAAAAGAAAATAGAAACTTAGTGTCACAAAAAAATAATCCCTCTGTTTAGTAATACATTGTGGTCGTGGAAGACAATCAGTCCCTTCCATAAGGCCAAACATTAAGCAAATTAAATATTCCTTCTGTTTTAAAAAGAATATCGTTTTAGAGTTTTATTTTTGTTTTATAACAGGAGTTGTTTTATATTTCCAATCTAAATCTGTTAGTCTTTATCTAAATTTGTGTTTATTGCCCATTCTAGTTTCATGACCTAAAATCTAATTAATAGATGTGAGAGTATTGTTAATTGCCACAATACAAACCACAAAGCCGGCTCTATGTAACATACACTGCAAACGAGGTGTAAAATAGAAAATCTAAGATACAAAAAATAACATAAAGTGTGTTAATAATAAAAAATGTTTAAATTGTAAAAGAAAATGTAAGAAAATGTTTTCAAATGTAAACAATTCATCTTGGAACAGCTTTATCGGTAAAGTTTTAAGAATATATATATATCCAATAAAAATAAAAGATAATAAAAAGAAAGAAAGAATGTGAGATACGGTTTTTCATATGAGAATTTTGAGAAACTTTCAGATAACTTATATCCACTTGTCATGTAAAAATTGGTTTAATTTTATTTTTAATATTTATAATTTATTATTTATTTGTAACATATTTAAATAATACTATCTATGTTTCATAAAAGTGTCATTTTAAAAGTTACTAGATTCTAACCTACACGTCCGCGCAGAACAATGTTTAAAAAAATTAAAATTTATAATTTATAAAATGCAATATAAAAAATAAGATATAAATGTGTTACTTTTATGGTTAGATTTTTTATATATTATAAAGAGTGAATTTAAAATTTATAAGTAAAAAAATATAAAACTAAAAATAAAATATTATAAATTATTTGTTATTGATTCAAATATATTATAACTATAACTACCTAATTTTTTTGTTTTTGTTCTTATCTTCATTCCCTTATTTTAGAAAATTCATTTTCTTTTTCTCTATTCTTCTTTTCTCTCTTCTCTCTTTTTTTGCTCCGTTCTTCTTCTTATTCTCAATTTTTTGTTTCTTTTACTTTTTGTTCTTTTATTTTTTCTTCTCTAGTTTTTTTTCTCTATTTTTCTTCTTCGTACTTTGTTTCTGTATTTCTCTTCTTCTCTATTTTTATTTTAGGCTCTTTTTTATGTTATTTTTTTCCCTTCTTCTTCTTTTCTTATTTTTATTAATTTTCTTCTCTGTTTTTTCTTCTTTCCTCTTATTTTTTCACATTTTTCTCTATTTTTCATCTTTTTCTCATTTTTCTTTTTCGTTCTTTTTCGTTCTTTTTCTGTAATTGTTTTTCATCTTTTTATTTTTGTTTGTTTTCTTCTTTGTGTTTTATGTATTCAAATATATTATAACTATAACTACCTAATTTTTTTGTTTTTGTTCTTTTTCTCCATTCCCTTATTTTTTAAAATTCTTTTTCTTTTTCTCTGTTCTTCTTTTCTCTTCCACATTTCCCTCTTCTCTCTTTTTTTCTCTGTTTTTCTTCTTATTCTCCATTTTCTATTTCTTTTACTTTTCGTTCTTCTGTTTTTTCTTCTCTAGTTTTTTTTCTCTGTTTTTCTTCTTCGTACTTTTTTCTGTATTTTTCTTCTTCTTCATTTTTATTTTAAGTTCCTTTTTATGTTATTTTTTTCCCTTCTTTCTCTTTTCTTATTTTTAATAATTTTCTTCTCTGTTTTTTCTTCTTTCTTCTTATTTTTTTACATTTTTCTTTATTCTTCATCTTTTTCCTTATTTTTCTTTTTTGTTCCTTTTCTGTAATTTTTTTCATCTTTTTATTTTTGTTTGCTTTCTTCTTCGTGTTTTATGTGTTTTTTCCTATTTTTTTTTCCTTTTTTCATATTTCCTTCTTCTTTAATTGTTTTTTTAAAAAAAATTCAAAACAAATTGAAAATGGAAATTTCTTATACTAAATAATTAATATTATGTTGTTAAAAAATAATTAATATAATATAAATAATTGAATATATATATATATTATGGTGATAAAAATATCTATCAATAATATATCTTATCACTAAATCATATTATTTTTGGTATTTTCTATATATTTTTTAATAAATTTCGAATGAAACATAAAGAAATAGATGGTTCTAAATTTTAAATAAAAATGGGCCTTTTATAAGAAGGATAACAAAATATTGAGTCTCTAATGAAAAAAGTAACAAAAAATTAGGCTTTTAATGATTTAATGAATATAATAAATTTAATAAATTATATATATTTAATAAAAGTCTAATGGCATATTAAGTAAATAACACATTAAATAAATGTTATTCTCCTAAAGTGGATTCTCTTTTAATATAATAGATGTTTTACCATTTATTTACATACAAAATAACATTCTCTTTCTAGTTAAAACAATAAAATTCAAATGTTAAAACTAGAAATTTATTCAAAATTATACATGTAAAATGTATAATGAAACTTTTTATAAAACAAATATAAAACTTTAGAATGATAATTATTTTAAAAGAGAGAGAGTAATATATAACTATTAAAGATACTTGTTTTGTGTATCTTAACGATGAGGAGGGTGCTCTTATGGTGTATAGTTAGCAGAGGCCATTTTTAAATAAAGAAAGAAAGATGATCATCACACTCTTCTTCAAGCACAATCCCATCTCCACACCATGTTGACCATCCTTCCTTTCCGACAAAGAGAATAATCCCCTGGTTCGGTCAGTGACCACAACCTCAGTCTTAGCCGGTCTGCCCCACCCGAAATTTACTCCATATATCCCTAACCGGGGTGACCCTGCGACTGCTCCAATTTGTGCACCCGGTCTGAATTTCTTCAGTCCCTCCACATAGTTCATGCAGTGTGACTCTATCTCTTGCGAACCCAAACTTTTTACTGAATGACTTAAGATCTCGACAGCCGTGACAAAACCATCTTCTTCGGTGAATTCCTTCGCTTCATATCCGAACGAATATATTGGAAACAAGCAGTTCCCAAAGTAAGTTTCCGGAACTTGCGGGTTTAACCGGTGCCTGAAGTCTGCTGGGACCAACAAACCGACCGGTCTGTTTGCATCGCCTCCACACGCCTTCATCACGCAAGTCCATGCGTAAGCAAAGGCGATGACAAACGTTGACAATTGCAGCTCGAGCGGACGAGATGACTCGTTCTTGACTCGCTCCTTGAGTTTTTGTATGTTCTCTTGAGTTAGCTCAAGCGTGACACGGACGGTGTCAGCATCGATCTCACTTGGCTCTATGTTCTTCATGGTCTTCCCTTTCCTCAAGGAAAGTTCCAAGATCTTTGCCTCCAGCCTGGTCGGAACATTGATGACCGTACGATCAAACAGAGGAGTTAGACCCTCCGGTAGATGAGGAAAACGCATAGCTTCTTCTTCTTGTAATCGACATATGTAAGCCCATGATTTTATAAACAAGGCGGTTGCTTTCCCGTCGACAACAGCATGGTGTGATGTGATCCCGATGCAGAACCCTTGGTTCGGAAACAACGTAACCTGCAAGGAAAGCACGGACACTGAATCATCTGTGGCTTCCAATTCAGGAACAAAGGAACGTAGCTCGGCGGCCGGACGTAGTCCATCTCCGGAAACACGAGAGAAATCTTCGTCGGTCTCTGCCACAGTAAGCGAGACTGAGTCGTCATGGCGGACGAGGATGCAAGGCTTTGGATGTTTTGGGTCCCACGTAAGGCGGCCAGCGAGAGGAGAGTAGCGGTGGAGGACGAGGGAGAGAGAACGCTCAAGTTTCGGGATGATCAGAGAGTGGAAGGACTCGGTTGATAACTGGAGGAGTCTATAGAAGATGACTCGTTGAATCGGGGGAAAGTTTATCCATGGTAAGTCAAAGAAAGTAAGTGTGAGACTGAGCGAGTTGAGAGAGTCAAGTGACGAGTCCGTGGAGTAGCTGACTCGGAGAATCTTTATCATGTTTACCGCCATTAACGATGGAGGAAGCAATCTTACAATTTTTTTATGGAATCGATGATAATTTGAAGTGTCTTTTTAACTTGGGACGACGACTCATTTGTAAATAAAATGGGAAACGTGTTCTCTTACAATATAGTTAGTCGGCGGACATATGGCACTATAATTTGTATTATTTTTGTATGCCTCCCACACGTCTCATGATGTTTAAGCTAAAACTCTGAACATGTGTAGCGGAGCTTTTGTCTGAGGAGAAGAATTCCAAAAGCTTAACGAGAAATGCTGAGAACCAAGCGTTTGTACAGATGTCCAAACTATCTGTGTACTGAAATAAAAACTATCCGTGAGGCTGAAAAACTATAAGTTGTCTTAACATTTACTTTCTTTTTTTTAAGGCTGATTAAATTTTTTATTGAATATTATGAGTCACTAATAGATAGTTACAATGAAAAAGAAGTCGAAAAAACTATCACGATTATAATTTTTCTTTTATAAATTCACTGAACAAAGCTTTCCAAAAAATTGAAAAAAAAATGATTTTGGAATATATTTTCAATTTTTTTTTATTCTCACTCGGTAATAAATAAACTTTGGCAATTATTAAGTGTGTTTTCTAAATTAGTACGACGAGGTTTCTATTGAGATAGTTTAAGTGTTTAATCGTCTAGAAGCATTCGATTTTATCTACAGAGAATGATATAGATCCAGTATTACAGAAATAAAATAAATTCAGATTTTAATCTGATTTAGTTATGATTTTTAGTAGAGAAAACTAGTCTGATCCACCCAAACGATAACACCAAAGCTAAACACATACGTTGTATCGTGAAAAGTAGACCGAACCAAAATAAGGTCAAAGAAAGCACATATGAAAAAAGGAGAAAAACCCGACACAATATATAGATCTAACATAACCATTATTAACGTAAATATATCTATGATTATGACCAAAAAGAATTTATTGCCACATAGACACCGTAATGAGATTCAACATACAAATGTAACAAATAATCGATAAAAAAAAACTCTTTTAAATCCAAAAAAAGAAAAACCAAACAAAATAAAAAAGAATTAATAAAAAAATAACAAAAATATTTACTAAAACATGGCTATCATAACACTATCATCATCATATCTATTACTAATAAAAGTTGATGCTAAATGTCTCTAAGGGTGTTCACATAGGATTTAAAAATTCAATTCTATTAGTACACATCATCATTATTTTTAGTTAATTATATATTATATATTAAAATTAATTAATTTATTTTAACTTTTATAAGGAAAATTTTTAAATTTTTAATTAATTTTGTTTTTGTTGTTATTAGGAAAGTTTCCAAATTTTAATTTAGTTATTAATAAAAAAGAGTTTTGAAAATAGATCTTATTTTTCTATTAACAATTAAAAGGTAAATTAACATATAAATAGATCATGAAAGAAATATCATATATATTGAACAAAATTATTAAAAACTGTATTTAAAATCATAATTAAATTATTTTAAAATTTTAATCATGATAAACAATTAAAACCTGAACTGCTAACTTAAAATATATTAGTTGTGGTCCGTGTTGATGTCTTAGGCTAATGAGAGCGTCCACATTGAACATATATACTCAATCTGATTAATTTATATCAGCGTTTTTTATTTAACATAAAAAATAAAAAATATTATTAATAATTTAAATAAATTAAAACATACAAAAATATAAAATTATCACAATAGAATGAAAAATTAAAATAATTTTTTAACTAAATAAAATAAATTTATGTCAAAAGTCTAAATCTATTGTGAAAATAAAATAGAAACTCATTGTCACAAAAACTAAACTAACAAAAACAAATTTGTAAATCAATAACAAAAAGTTAAATTAAAAAAGTAATTAACATATATATTTTAAATGAGTAATTTATTTAGAAACAATATTAAGCTTAAATTTTCATATAAATATATAAAATTGTTATTTAAAAATATCAATACTACCAAAAATATTCATCTTAAATTAACAAAAAAGAAAGTCATCTAAAACTTATAGTTTTTGGAGAAATATTTAAAAAATTAACACAAAAATCTTAATAACCAAAAATGATATTTTATGCTAATTACTAAAGAAAGCAATATAAAAAACTATTTAACTAACAAAAACCAAAACATAAATTATTTCTTACAACATGTCAATAAAATTAAAATAAAAGTCCATATCGAGAAAGTTAAATTAACAAAAAAGAGGATATTAACTTAATATCTATGTTATTTATTAACAAAATCAATATAAACAAAATAAGTAAGAGGATAAAAAACTTAAATAATAATAAAAAACTTAACTAACAAAAATAATATAAATATTTAAGCTAATTATTTAAGAAATCAATATTAAGTAATTAATTAACTAAAAACTAAAATGAAAATTAAGTTTTACAAAATAATTTTTTTTTAAAAAAAAGACTTAAAAATATATTGACTTGATATCTGACTAACTACTTAAAAAAATCATATAAGAATATTTAACTAACAAAAAAATTATGTCTTCAAATATCAATATTTTAAAAACAATGGTGTGTTAACATAAAATAAAAATCAATATCAAAAGAGGTAAATTATCAAAGGAAAAAGTCGTATAAAGTAAAATTAGCTTGATATTTAGGCTAGCTACCAAACAAATATTAACTAAAAAAAGCAAATGATGGTATAAACTTTTGATAGAAGTTCACTTAAAATTTAGAATAACCAGTTATAGCATGTCAAAATAGCATTTTAATTAATTTAAAAAGTAAATTTAACAAAGAAAAAACATTTATGTAAAAGATATTAGATTAATATATATGCTACCTATTTCAAAAATTAATAACAAAAGAGATTAATTAAAAATATATATGTTTTAAGTATATCAAACCTGCAGAAAATTAGATAATTAAAATAAAATATAAAATTATCATTGAAGATATTTAAAATAACAAAAAACAAGATCTAAGAAGAAAATTAATTTGAAATATAGTTCCAAAAACATTCATGATTTCTAAAATATTGGTTTTGACTATGAATAACCATATAAAGTTTTAATAGGTTATACAAGTTTCTAAATCAAACATATTATTTAAATTTACAAAGATTAATACATTGGTTGTGTCCGGTTGAAAAATTAACAAAGTACAATACTACACAAATAATTTTATATTCAAAATATAATAAGTAATATAGTCTGATTTGTATACATATTTACTGCTTATAACTTAGTCAATATGAACAACACATGAGCAACATCCTCTAAAATTTTATTTAAATAATATAATATAACAAGGTTATGAATCACATTCAAATGAGAATATATGACGATAAAATACTCAAATCAAAACATGAATAAACACACAAAAGATAAAAAAAAAATAGTGATAATGTGAAGTCTCAACATCAATTTACATGTTTAAAAATAAATATTAGTAAATAGTTGACTGCAAATAAAACATATCTTATAAACTGAATAGAGATATAACCTAAAATTCATAGAAAATCTGGTGGAGAAGCAAAAAATAGTTTTACACGATTAGTGTAGCTTACTAACAAAAGTAAATATGAATCAACATATATCATATATATATATACACAATATTAGTGAGACATTTAGTAAAGTAACTAAATATTTAAACATATAAACCTTTTTTAAACAGAACCACAGAAATCCTAAAGATACAAAACAAAACACCAAAAATTAGTAAGAAAATCATTTTCTAAATCAAACATATGCACATCGAAGTTAGATAATTCGTTAGGTGTCATTACTATAATTTTACTTTAAAATATTTGTAATTTTATAAACAATAATAGGAAATACTACATATTATGTTTTAATTTTTTTTGTATAAAAGAAAATTTCTATAAATATATTATAGCTTTGATAATTTAAAAGATATTAGCCAAAAAAATAAAACAAATTATTAATACAGACTCGCGCGTAGCGCGAGTTTAAAGCATAGTAATATATAAAAGTTGATGGCATAGTGCATTGAGGGTGTCCACATGGGATTAAAAAACTCGACTTGATTGGTCCAAATCAGCATATTCATTAAATAAAAAATGTTAAGTATGATTAGTATGGAAAAACTTGATTTAATTGGTCCAAATAAGCTTTTAAATCAAAGCAAAAATTATTAGTATAATTAAAACATTAAAAGTTAATTTAACAAATTATGTCCAACAGAAAAAGTAAATTCAGTCTGATTAATCCAAATCAACATATTTATTAAATCAGAAAATATTAATATGGTTTAAAAATTTAAAAGTTAAATAAAAAATTAACAATTAACAATACATGTATAAAAAAGTAATCATTATCAATTATCAATTTAAAAAAATCTACAACAACTCGATTTAACAATTAAAAAAATGAAAACCGAATAAAAATATAACATAAAACTCTTGGAAGACATGATGGAGAAGGAAAAAATAGTTTTGTTTGATCATTACAGCTTCCTAACAAAACTAAATGTGAATCAACATGAATCATAGATTATATATACAGTGGTACACAACATCAATAAAACTTTCAATAAAAAAAACTAAATATTTGAACACATAAACCTTCAAGAAAAAAAGAACTATAGAAATTCTATGAAAAACAGAAAATAATACCAAAATCTTAGCAATATTATATTTATATAAATCAAATGTATATGTGTCAAAGTTGGATAATTCAATAGGTGTCATTGTTATTATTTTACTTAATAATTTTTTAAAATTTATAAATAAAAATAAAATAAATTACACATTATATATTAAATTCTCTTATATAAATAATTTTTTTATAAATATATTATATTCTTAATAATTTTTAAAACAGTAGCTACAAATATTAAACTAAAATATTAACACAGACTAGCGCGTAGCGCGAGTTATATACCTAGTATTATTTAAAACATATAATCCATTTTATTTTTATAAAGCCTAATCGTTTAGGCCATTTTTAAATAAAGAAAGAAATATGTTTATCTCACTCTTTTTCAAACACACTTCCATTTCTACACCACCTGGCTCATCCCTCCTCTCTGACATAGAGAATGCTTTCATTGTTGTCAATGGACACAACCTCTATCTTAGCAAGTCTGCCCCACCCAAAATCCGACCGGTAAACCCTTGATCGGGTCGACCCCGAAACTGCCCCAATCTGCACATCTGGTTTCATTTTTTTGAAATCTCTCAAAATAGGTCTCAGAGAGTGATTCTATCTTTTGTGAACCCAAATTTTTGACCGAATCACTTAGGATCTCAACTACGTTGACAAAACCACCTTCTTCTAAAACTGTTCATGCTCGTACTAGAACCAACCTATTGGAAACACGCAGTTTCCAAAGTATGTGGTTGGAACCTGCGGATCTAACCGATGACTTAAGCCAGTAGTGTGTTGTTAGAGGAGAAATGAGTATATTTCTTAGAATAATTTCTTTAGCAATAACCTAAGCCCATCAAAACTGGGAGAATTGCGCCGATTTGAAGATTCAAAGGAATATTCAAGGATAATAGAGAATCTTCATTAAATCAGGAAAAATGATATTTATATATCCAAAAGATGGGAATATCCTGAAAGAGAAAAAGAAAAAGAGTTCGTAGCAGCCGACATCCTATTCCTATAAATAAGAAGTCTCAGATGGCTTGAAGAGTAACTGATACATTCTAGAAGGCAGCAGAGCAAGACGTAAAAACTCCAAGATTTCTAGTTTATTATTTTCATTACTTACTTCCACTTCGGCACGACTTCTAGGTCACACCACCTCTTGTAATTGCTTTGCATTTGAGCTACTTAATAAAGATTTATTCTCTGAAATCTGACACAGAGGTTTCTAGGTCTCAGTCAATCACCCCTCTATGTTAATCAATTGTAGTATAGCAAGGGTTTTATGTCAATCCAAATAGGTTTGTTGAAAGCAGAAGAGTTGTGAGCAGAGATCTATAAGTCAAGCAAAGCAAAAAAGAGTTTTTGTTGCCTAAGCAACTTATCTAACAATCTAGAATGATCAATCACCAAAGAGAGTTCAAAAGAAGACAGTTTAGCAATGATTAGAGACTAATTAAGGTTGTTTCAAACAGCATTGATCAAGCAAACAAGCTAGCAATGGTGGTTCCTAGATATAGAGTTCAAAAACAAGCAAACTAAGTCCAATCTCTTGTAAAATAGCCCTTTACTAAACACCTTAGCAAGATTTAACTCTCATTAGTGCTTAAACATCTAGCAAGCAATAGCAACCAACTATATTCATGTCAAAATGCTCCTCAAACAGTCAATCTCTTGAGCCAAGGCCAGCAAGTCCTCTATCAAACAAGATCAGCATTTCATCAAACACTTAGTGGGCATAAGAGAAAGCTTAAATTCTAGATAAGTGTGATCAAGACAAATCTAGCTTAGAAACAGATTAATAGAGAGGAACCCATCAAATTAAACACTAAACAAACCTTAATCAATCCTAAATCCCTTTAATCTACCACATCTAAGAATCTTAAGCAAACTACTTACTAATACTCATGTTTAACATCAAATCATAAGAGGAAAAGATGTTAATCATGATTAGAAGAGAGATTAAGAGTTAATGGCAAATACAAACTTATATTAAATAAAGCAAGAAATTTGTCTTACAAATCCAGAAAATAAACTTAAGAACAGTGTTATAAGGTGACTTGTCGAAAATCCTAGAAAAAGGGTATTTATACAAAAGATAAGGAAGCCCTAAAATAATAGCAAAAGAGTAATAAAAACAAGGCTCGAACTGAGTTCCTATCGGTCAGTTGTGACCGATAGGAATGATTGATGGGGATCCTATCGGTCTGGAAGATGACCGATAGGGTGACCAAAATATAACCGGTGCACTGCTATCGGTCACTTCACTGACCGATAGGCCTGGTCGATAGGGATCCTATCGGGCACTCCTTGACCAATAGGTCTTGTGCCTTGATCGATAGGCTCTGTAGAGATCGTATGCCTTGGTCCCTTTTGCTCATCTTGGTCCAGCTAGCTTCCTGGATCATCCTCAAAGCTTCTCCATGCTCCTTATAGCTCCATAGATACCTAAAAACATCTATAATGCATAGAAAATGCAAACTATGTCCTAAATGCAACATAAGTCTAAAAAGAGAAGCAAATGAGACAAAAGATAAGGAAAACATGCAAATGAGAACTAAAACATGTACTAAATACAAGCCTAAATGGTGTAAATACAAGAGATATCAACACCCCCACACTTGCCTTTTGCTTGTCCTCAAGCAAATAAGAACAAATGAGAGAGTAAGGTTTGAAGGTGGGCATTCAAATCCAAAAGTGCAAAGGTAAAGAGATGGTATCAATGCTTAAGTGTCTAGTTGTAGGATTAAAACATAATCAGCTATACTTTAAAGAACCTTGCCATGCTCATTATGTATCAAAATGACCTCAAATCTCAACTTAGGCAAATGCTCAAATCAATCAACTCTTTAACATTCAATTAAGCTCAGAACATGAATCATGCTTATGCAAATCAAGTGAAGACAATTGGTTCAAATGGTAAGGTTATGAGATAAAAATGATCTCATTTAAGCAAAGGGTTTTCAAACATAAGGGATCACTCAATGAAAAAGATTCCATCTTGGGAAAAATGTTAAAGGTAAAAGCACACTTATACATGCAATTCAAAGCTCCCTTCTACCCCAAGATGAATCATAAGCACTTGTAAACCCAAAAGTGAACCCCTAAGTCTATCTTTTTCCTAAACTCTACCCTTTACCCTTCTTCATGGCTGAGGAAACTTCTTCTTTTTGCTTGTGTGGCTGCTTTTTTTTGGTTGGGAATTGCTTTTCTTTGTTGCATTGGCACCTTCATCACCTTTGGTGGATTGTTTTAGACCTGATTTCTTCTTTGTGTTGACCCTTCAAAACCCTTAAGTTGCTGGCGCCATTCTTTCTAGACACTTAGAGCTTTTACTTCCTTTTACTTAAACTATAATGCTAAAGTGTTTCCCCTTTTCTACCATTTCAAACTTTTTCCTTTTCTTTCAAAACATATATACATGAAGTTCAAACCATTTAACACTACCTTTTTAACCTAAAAATCCTATCCTATAATCAAGCTCAAGATGCAAGCTGATCTACAAGAGAGCTTATTATTGCCAGCCTTATTCCTAACACATTTTGCCAAGAAAAAATCAAAAATAATATGCAAAGACCTCACAGCTCTCAAGATAGTGTTTAGGCTCAAAAGAAGGTTTTGGTTAAGGGAGTAGATTAACTGTCTCATAAGTACAAGGATCAGCTACTTGGATCAAAAGAGTGATAGAAAGGAAAAAGATGATCCAAATTAGTATATGGTAGCCATGAATTCACTTTTCAATGCATAAGACATGATAATTAAAAGTCCAAATTAAAGTTCAAGTTGATAGAGTTGATTTTCAGAGAACAAGTGCTTTCAGTATGAGATGAGATGATCAAAATTAGCATTCCAAGCATGGATCAGTCTTAACTTCTAGCTTTTTTGTGATGCATTAAACAACTAATCACTTAAACACTGAAATCATCTCTAAACTCTAAGCACTTTACAAGAAAATTTCATCATTATGCCCTATGCAAATGCAATGAAACCTACATGTCAACACTAGACTCAATCCTATAAGAATGAAATGCAACTATATGCTTTCTTTTTGGTTTGCAAAAATGCAAAATTTTTCAAATTTTCTGATTTTTTTGTGTTTTTCTATGCCTTAGATGAATGCATGATATGCATGTGACTCAAAGTGAAAGAAAATGAAAAACTAAGAAAACAAAACACAAAGTCAAACCCCAAATCTCTCCCTTACACTTAAATTACACAGTCCCTTGTGTAATGAAAGCAATGAGAGAGAGAAGCAACAAAATATAATACAGAATTGAAAAAAAAATGCAATGGTATAGACAATGGATAGGATGTGGTACCTTGTTTAATAAGTGGAGTGATGGGAGGATCCAGATGTCTGAGGAGACTTGCTAGCTCTCCTCTTGTTCCTCCTCTCATAAGTCTTTGAAGATGGCGCTGCTTCTTGTGGTGGGAGAACCCAGCTTGACCATAACTGCTCAGCTTGAGAAGAAGTACCTTGGTGACCCCATTGCCATGTTTGTTGAACCTCAGAAGGGATGGGAGTTGACGCTTCCCATGCTGATGGAATATGAGACCTTGGCTCATATGATGAAGCCCTTGGTTGTGCCCATGTCCCCCATTGATCACTTGGCTGTGCATGAAAGGAATGACTTCCATGGGGGTTCCAAACAGCCTCCTCTTCTTCAGTTGGGTCAGCTTGTGGCATAGGCTCTTCTTGATGAGAAGTATGCTCATGAGTGTGGCTCTGATGAGAAGTGTGATCATGAGTGTGGCTTTGATGGGAAGCTCTTGCTGATGTAGCTTTGTTCTTTCTGAAATTTCCTTTAACCATTTTTCATCAAACTCCTAATGGCTTTGTCTTGCTACTTACACCATTTTTGAAGGGTGTTGATGTGTTCATGAGCAGACTTCATAGAGCTCTCTTGGCTTGGGCCTTCATAAGGTTTGAAGTGGAACTGCTTTGAGCTGTAGTTCAGCACTTCTTCTTCATCAAGCTCATCATCTTCTTCTTGTGTTCCCCTTTGGCTTTCAGCGCCAGCAATAGCTTCTTCATGGACTTCTTCTTGACCTTCTTCTCTTCTCTCTTCTCTTACTTCTTCTTCAACTTCTTCTTGTTCTTCTTCCTCACTAGCTTCTTCTCTTTCTTCAGGGACAGAGCCGCCTTGGTAGAGCTGATCATCACTTGGATTAAAACTGATGTTGTTCCTTGTGATGAAGGAGGTAAGCTTTGGATTAGGGAGAAGGACTATTGCTGGCTCTTGGAGTTCATTGGGGAACTTGTAGACATGCTTGTCTTGAATACTCTTCTCAATGTAATGGCTTCTCCTAAGATAGTCCATATCTATACATAAAGGACCCAGAGCATCATCAACATGTTCTTTAAAATCCACACCACTGGCTATTAGAACAGCAGTCACAATTCCTCTAATGTGAAGCTGTGGATTCTTCTCCATTTTCCCCTTGTTTAAAACTCAGCTCTGATAGGTCAGCAGCTGCTCCATCAGTAATCTCACAAAGCATGGGAATCTGCTTGGTGGGCTTATAGGTGCCCCATTGTCGCTGGTATCCATAAGTGCAAACATTTCAGTGTAGATAAAGTCTCTCTCTTTTCCAGTGAGGTTTGTTGTCTCCTTCCTTGTAAAGAAAGTGTTTGCAAGCGCCTTGTGAGCATATCTCACTGCAGGATGCTTCAGGTGTTGGTTCCTTGTGGTTCGAGCTATGAATTCCCCAGCTCCAATCATCCTCCATAGCTTTGTGTGCTGCTTTTGAGTGATCGAGAACTTGTTCCCTCTTTGTGCATAAGACATCAGCCCAAGCTCTTGAGAGAGGTCAAGGAAAGTTGTTGTGAACCTTTGCCTCCCAAGCTTGAAGGAGATCCATCCATCTTTGTTGGGGAGCTCACTTTCATCATATCCAACCACCTTGATAGTAGAGAGGAATTGATAAGTGAGCTGCTGGTAGGAGGGAAATGGCTTTGACATCAATTCGCTAAGCCCCATGTGCTCAAAGATGCACTTGCAGTCCATGTAGATCCCAAGTGCTTTTATTATGTTGGCACAAGGGTATCTGGTTGGCTTGAAGGTGCACTGGTTGAAAGCTTCCATGAGCTCCCTAGCACTTGGCTCATGGTGTGAGACTTCCTCCTCCACAGTTTTTCCTTTTCCTTTCTGCCTGGCGCCCTTATCTCCAACTGGTCTCTTTCCAGCAGCACTTGATGAGTGTTCAGCAGCAACACCCTTTCCTTTATCCCTTCTTGCTCTAGGAGAAGTGGGCGCTTCCTCCTGATGTGCCTTTCCCTTGCTTCCAGCAGCTGCTCTTGTTTTACCCATGGTATCTACAAAATCAAAGCTTGAAGATACTATAAGTACAAGAACAAAAGTTTGAGAAACTAATAATTGAAAGCTTTAAAATGAATTTCTCTAAGCTAAAAGAAGTTTATCTAGTCACTAAACAAGATTAAACTCCTACAAAGCAAGAAAAATTCACAAGCTAACAGTTTTAATATGCTAGAGTTCATAAAGATAAGACATTCATGCATGTGAACCTAGCATAGTGGCTCTAAGCAAAAGAGAAAATGATCATGCAAAGGGATATCAAACTAGCAAGAACTGAGATTAAAGAACAGTAAACAAAGCTTTAATAGTAAACTTGCTCAATTTAAACATATTCACTATGCAAAACCAAAGCACAACATCTTAAACTAAACAAAAATTGCTCTTAAAACCATAATTTTAACAATTTTAAGCACATGCAAAGTGTAAGAACAAGAAGTGAATAGTTGAGAAGGCAAACCTTAATGAAGCTTCTGAGCACTTAGAAAAGATAAACAAAAGAGAGAGAGAGAGAGAGAGCTAAAGAATTCAGATTTTGGTGAGAGAAGTAGTAAAATGAAGTGTGAAGAAAAGAGAAGAGATTGTTAGTTTTTAAAGAGAGGAGTGGGGAACCAAAGGAATCCAAAAGTGGGTGGGAAAGAGGTTGATGGAGCTGGTTCTCCTGCCTCCTTCTTCTAGTATACCCAAGTGCCCACTGACATCAGCCTCTTTTTTTCACGAGCTGACTTCCTATGCCTCTTCTTTCTGACACTTAGTGTGATTGAAGGCTTCACCCCCTTGGTGATCAAACTTTCATCCTCATTCAAACCATCTTCAAGTTCCAACCCAGTGTCCAGCTTCTGATCTGGCTCCTCAGGAAGAGTGTGACTCATCAAGATCCTCCTTGTGGAGCCCATAGTATGCTGCACATGCTCTGGAAGTTGTTGTTGTTCACTTTCCTCTTCAATGATCATTCTATAAAAGACTATGGAGGGACAGACAATTTTGTAGACCTTGAACTCAATAACATTTTTTAGAATAACAGAGCCTCTCTTGAAGTCCAGCTGAGCTCCTGTTGTTGTCAAGAATGATGTTCATAGAATAAGTGGTACCTCTCTTGAATAAGTCTTCTCCATAACCACAAAATCTGTTGGCACTAAGAAATTCTCAATCTTCAGAGGGAAATCATTCACCATGCCCAAAGATCTTGTTGAGGTGTTATCCACAAAGATGATAGAGGCTCTGCATGGCTTCAGTTTCTTGATTCCTAAAGTCTGGCTCAAGTGGAGAGACATGACATTCACTATTGATCCTGAATCACACAAGGCCCCAACATTGTCTAGCATCTCTAGTTCACAAGTAATAAGGAACTTTCCTGGATTGGGAAGCTTTGTTAATGTCTTTAGCTCTTTGCTTCTAGTCAGATCAGCCCCCACATTTTCTAGAATTGGATCCACTACTTCCAGCTTGTCAAAGACTTCTTTGAGGAACCTGATCTGATCCTTCACTTCAAGCAAAGTGGTTCTATGGGGAAACTTTATTCCAGCATCTTGTATGTCTTTCCTGAACTTTGTGTAGGCTTCCATCCTAGCTTTTGTAAAGTGCATTGTGGGGTAAGTGACTTTTGGTTTGTAAGCTTGAACTTCAGGGGCTTTACCCTTCTCATTTCTGCTTGAGGAGCTGCCCACTTGGCGATCATATAGCTCCCTGCAGTCTTCAGGATTTTCACTAGCCAAGACCATCAAAGCATGGTGTTCCTCTACAAGTTCTTTGTCAGCTTCGCTGAGCTCTGGTTTGGCTTCTTCTTCTGGAGAAACTAAGGCTTTCTCAGCCTCTTCCTTCTCAGCAGCCTCTTATGCTGCTCTTTCTTGCTCCTCTTCTCTGTTCAAACTGTCATCTAGTCCTTTGAGGAACTTGTCTACAGTATATGTAGCTTCTTGATCATCAATGTTGGAATGGGTGACCTTCCCCCCATACTCAGCCCTTAACATGTCCACATGTAACAGCAACTCTTGAAGCATAATGCCAAGCTCTTCCAATGAAGCATCTTCATCATTAAATTTTTCATCCTCTTCAATAAGTAAGTGGCAGAATTCCTGAGGATTTTGCTTATATGCTTCAGAGAGAATATCTTGGGAGCATGGTGCTATGTCAACTCCTATGTTATCTTCTGAGATATGTGTCCTTGAATCCCAATCATCAAGCTTGGTAAGCTCATCATGAACAGAGTCCAATTTAGTATGCAACTCTGCAAATCCCTGGTGCATCTCCAATGTTTCTAGGAGTTGTAAGTTGAGGAATTGAGTGAGCATGCTCTTGGTGTCATCTGCACCATAGGTAGAGTTGTTGTATTGACCTTGAGGGTGAGCTGGAGTGGGTGCAAATTGTGGGTAGGTATTGTAGCTGTCTGCAAAGTAGTTCATATGCAGAAGCTCTTGGTGGAAGTTGTTGCACCTTGGAGTTTCAAAACAGGGAATCTTCTCTACTTGTAAAGATGTACCTGAAATGAAAATACTTGAAAAGAAGTGACTAATCAAATAAAACTAAAGACTTGATCTTAAAGATTCTACAAACTCTAATGTTTCAAACAGAAAACCCAAATGGCAATGACGCCAAATTGACACAGAGATTTTTAGGTCTCAGTCAATCAACCCTCTATGTTAATCAATTTTAGTATAGTAAGGGTTTTATGTCAATTCAAATGGGTTTGTTGAAAGCATAAGATTTGTGAGCAGAGATCTATAAGTCAAGCAAAGCAAAGAAGAGTTTTTGTTGCCTAAGCAACTTATCTAAAAACCTAGAATGATCAATCACCAAAGAGAATTCAAAAGAAGACAGTTTAGCAATGATCAAAAAGGAAAACAGAGCAAAATAAACAGAGCACTTAACAAATTCGAAATTCAGTAAAAGAAAAAGCAAGTTCCTAGATGTGGTTATTGATTTTGGGGAATCTAGAGACTAACTAAGGTTGTTTCAAACAGCATTGATCAAGCAAACAAGCTAGCAATAGTGGTTCCTAGACATAGAGTTCACAAACAAGCAAACTAAGTCAAATCTCTTGTAAAATAGTCATTCACTAAACACTTTAGCAGGATCTAACTCTCATTAGTGCTAAAACATCTAGCAAGCAATAGCAACCAACTCTATTCATGTCAAAATGCTCCTCAAACAGTCAATCTCTTGAGCCAAGGCCAGCAAGTCCTCTATCAAACAAGATCAGCATTTCATCAAGCACTTGGTAGGCATAGGAGAAAGCCTAAATTTTAGATAAGTGTGATCAAGACAAATCTAGCTTAGAAACAGATTAATAGAGAGGAACCCATCAAATTAAACACTAAACAAACCTTAATCAATCCCTAAATCCCCTTAATCTACTACATCTAAGAACTCTAAGCAAACTACTCACTAATACTCATATTTAACACCAAATCACAAGAGAAAAAAATGTTAATCATGATTAGAAGGGAGATTAGAGAGAAATTAATGGTAAATACAAACTTTTATTAAATAAAGCAAGAAATTTTTCTTACAAATCCAGAAAATAAACTCAAGAACAGTGTTATGAGGTGACTTGTCGAAAATCCCAGAAAAAGTATTTATACAAAAAATAATGAAGCCCTAAAGTAATGGTGAAAGTGTAATAAAAACAAGGCTCAGACTGAGTTCCTATCGGTCAGTTGTGACCGATAGGAATGATCGATAGGGATCCTATCGGTCTGGAAGATGACCGATAGGGTGACCGAAATATAACCGGTGCACTGCTATCGGTTACTTCACTGACCGATAGGCCTGGTTGATAGGGATCCTATCGGTTACTTCACTGACCGATAGGCCTGGTCGATAGGGATCCTATCGGTCACTCCTTGACCGATAGGTCTTGTGTCTTGATCAATAGGCTATGCAGAGATCGTCTGCCTTGGTCCCTTTTGCTCTTCTTGGTCCAGCTAGCTTCCTGGATCATCCTCAAAACTTCTCCATGCTCTTTATAGCTCCATAGGTACCTAAAAACATCCATAATGCATAGAAAATGCAAACTATGTCCTAAATGCAACCTGTCTAAAAAGAAAAGAAAATGGGACAAAAGATAAGGAAAACATGCAAAAAAGAACCAAAACATGTACTAAATGCAAGCATAAATGGTGTAAATATAAGAGATATCAAAATCCAAACCATTAATCATAAAATCCTATTGGTGATTTTCTGGTTCAACAATTGGCGCCTTCTGTGGAGAATATGAGAATAAATTCTTAATAAACAGCAACACAAAGCCCGAAGCGATGGATCTTCCTTGCGATAACAATCCCATCCTCAACAACGAGCAGGATAACACAACCCGCACGGATCGCGAGGATCCAACCCTTGACGAGCACGGCAATCCCATCACCACTACCACCGTGATTCCACCATCCACGGGAACACCGTCTGCCCCCATCCTAGACGCCGATCTCGCTGCAGCAATCCAAGTCGCCCTGTTACCAATCACCCAAAGCTTGGCATCGAAGATAGATAGCCTCTAAGCACAACAAGCCAAGTATGATGAACAGCTCAACACTCTGGCAGCCGCAACCACCACGAGATCAGCACCACTTGGGCGATGGCTATTCGAAACACCTAGCCGCGATGACCTTCAGAATGCAACAGAGAACACAGAGAGACCTTCAGATGAGCTGGAATCCAAAGTCGCAAAGTTACACCAGCGAATCAATGCTATCAGATCTCAGGTACATCGAGCCACCAGCTCGGCCCCTGAGATCTCGGCAATCTTATCCGACACAGAGCAAAATCCTTGATGCTGCAATCAAACTGAAGCTACCATACTACAATGGCATGGAGGATCCCAACCTATGGTTGACCGGCTTTAATGTCTCTATGAAAAGACAATGGTTCAAGTCCAACCTGGAGCGCAAAGCAAACCATTGTCAAACCTTCGTCGAATATCTCAGCAGAGACGCTCTCAAGTGGTTCTCTAACCTCCCGCATGGATCATTCAAGGACTTTGAAGAACTATCCACTGCCTTCATGAAACTGTACTTAATAGTTATCACCAAGAGAACTGTCAACCTTTTTACTCTAACCCAACAACACGACCAACCCCTCCGCGATTACGTAGAGAAGTTCAAAGACACTGCCGCGACATATGGCCAGATACCGCAAACCCTATCACTATAGGCACTCATCAATGGGCTATGGTATGAGTCTGTGTTCAAAGACAATCTGCTAATAAACCCAAAGAAAATTATAGAGGACGTACTTCATCGCGCCTAGACCTTCATCCGAATGGAAGAAGATAAAATCTTCTATACCAAAGAGCATGGTACGGGAGAAGTAAGCACTTCAAAAGGAAAGGAGCTGGAAAACCCCACAAGTAAAGCCAGGCCATCCTCACACGCCATCATGAAAGCAGGCAAAAAGCCTTGGAACCAGTGGAACCGAGGTGATCCCTCAACTTCCTTGACCGAGAGAGACGACAATCATGATTTTTTCTGCTCCTTCCATGGCCGAAATGGGCACGCCACTTCGGCTTGTCGACACCGGCAAAGCTCATTGTACAAAAAGTACAAAAGAGGTGGGATAGAGGTCAGTGGAGACCGGTCCCAGAGCAAAAATTCCTACACACAGAGCACAAACAAAGACAAACGCCGAAGTACTTGCAGCAGTGATCGCCGAGATCGTCACAAGGATAGCAGCCAAAGCAGCTCAGGAAGAAGGCGCCAAAGTCGATCACTCGACAAGAAACGGGAAGATAGAGGCAAAAAAGCACGCCCGGAGCATGACAACGAAGATCATGATCAAGACAACCCACTTCCACCTCCCAAAAGATGGATCAACATGATCATGGAAGGCCTACCCGACTGTGATGACTCAGTTCGCTCTATCAAGGAGTACCAATGGAAGGCAGTTACCTCGCAAAAGTTTCTGCGCACCAGGGATTGCCAGCCAACGATCACCTTCACTGCAAAGGATATGCACGGTCTTCATACTCCGCATAACGACCCACTGGTTATTGAACTCTATATCCATGAAAGCGAGGTGGCGAAAATCCTAATCGATACCGGCAGCATCATAAACATCATCTTCAAAGATACACTTACCAAGATGGGACTTCACGACAAGGATATCAAAGCAGCACCTAAGTCGCTCACAAGATTCGCCAGCGAATCCTTCTTCATTATTGGCACAATAAGGTTGACAGTTTACATCGGCAATATAACCAAGATCGTTAAATTTACTGTCATGGATAAACTCGCAATCAATAATGCCATTCTCGAAATCTCATAGATCCACGAGATAGAAGCTATCGTCTCAACCTATTACCAATGTATGAAGTCCGCTACTTCCACCAGCATTTTCTGGATTTTCGATAACCAGCAAATAGCATGATCATGCTTCATCAGCGAACACAAGGTGCGACTCACCGCAGCAAAAGCTTTTAGCAATAACAAAAAAACCGCATTAGATTCGACAAAAATCTTATAGCCTTTATACTTATTTTTATTTTCGCATAAAATAAAAGTCAATTCAACTTCTAAATTAAACACTTACTTTAGGATCTCTTAACTGTAGAGACTGAATGTACCCCTATTATTAGAGAAGGTTTACATATATATACAGAGCTACAAGTATGAGAATAGGGCTGAGTCATGTACAGTTAAAGTCATTGCCATATATAGATATAGACATCCTCAATACGCCCCCTCAAGATGGAGGGGCTCTTGACACTCCAATCTTGGAGCATGCTCGCTGAAATTGTTGTCGTGGTAGAGGTTTTGTGAGAGCGTCAGCCAGCTGATTTTTCGTAGAGACATGAGACATCTGCAGAGTTCCAGCTTGTATTTGGTTCCGAATAAAGTGGTAATCGAGTGCGATGTGCTTCATTCGAGAATGGAACACCGGGTTTGCACACAAGTAAGTAGCGCCAATGTTATCGCAGAAGATAGTTGGTGCACAAGGCAGAGATATCCCGAGTTCCGTAAGGAGGGAGCAGATCCAACGTACCTCAGATGACGTGTTGGCAATGGAGCGGTATTCAGCTTCAGTGGACGATCGAGCAACACCGCGTTGCTTCTTAGAAGACCACAAGACAGGATTGCTACCGAGGTAGACGATGTACGCATTTGTAAAGATGTAGTCATCTGTGTCACCAGTCCAATCAGCGTCAGAGAAAGCATGAAGTGTGAGTGGTGTTGCTGCTTTGATGAAAATTCCATGCGTGACTGTGCCGGCGAGATAGCGGAGGACCCGTTTTGCAGCCTGCCAGTGAGCCACCGTTGGCTGATGCATGAATTGGGAGAGCCTGTTGACCGCGAAGGATATGTCCGGTCTGGTGAAGGCGAGGTATTGCAGGCTTCCTACAACAGAGCGGTATTGAGCGGCGTCAGTTGCAGGGGAGCTGTCATGTAGAGTGAGTTTCGGAGATGTAGGCAGGGGAGTCGATACGGCTTTAGCGTCAGTCATGTTGGTCTTCGCAAGAAGATCAATAATATATTTTCTTTGCATCAGATGAAGACCCGTAGAAGTCCGTGTTACTTCAATTCCCAGAAAGTAGTGAAGGTCCGTGGGATCTTTGATTGAGAATCGCGTGGAGAAGCTATGAAGAACTTCAGATACTATCGCAGCATTACTTCCTGTGACAATTATATCGTCGACATAGACGAGAACATACGTGATAGAGGAGACTCTGTTCTGAATAAACAGAGAGGTGTCAGCTACAGATTTGACAAATCCAGCGGCGAAGAGATGTTGTTTAAGAGCATTGTACCACGCATGCGGTGCCTGTTTGAGTCCGTAGATGGGTTTACGCAGGCGGCACACATAGTGAGGTCTGTCTTTGTCAACAAAACTAGGCGGTTGGCTCATAAATACCTCCTCTGTGAGATTGCCTTGGAGGAATGCATTATTAACATCCAACTGTTTGATAGGCCATGATTTTGTAACTGCAACTTCAAGAACAAGTCTGATAATCGTGGATTTGATGACGGGGCTAAAGGTTTCAGAGTAGTCAACCCCATACTGTTGAGTGAATCCCTTAGCGACGAGACGGGCCTTGTGACGTTGTAGGTCTCCATTTGGGTGATACTTCAATGTGAATACCCATTTGCAACCCACCACATTCTGATTTGGACCTGGAGGAACTAGATCCCAGGTATAGTGAGTAAGCTGAGCATTATACTCCTCCGACATAGCTCGATGCCAATATTCATCCTGCAACGCTTGAGCGACTGTAAGTGGCTCATGATTAGCTGATTTGACAGTAGAAACGGTGAGAGTGAGACGGTCAATAGGTTTAACGATGCTGTCTTTGGCTCGGGTTCGCATATTATGGAGATTTGGTGGTCTTTGGGTAGTCGGGTATGGGTGTGAACGTTTTGTACGACGTTTGTATGTTATCGCAGTTTTTTTATCGGAGAGAGGTTGAGGAGGATGAGCGATTATTGAGTATGGGCTGTGTTTGTGGTTGGGATTGCTGGGCCTGGGGCTGAGACCCATTTTGAGGTGGAGCAGTGGGCTCTGGGAAAATATGGGGTATCTGGGCCGTGGGTGTCGGCCCATTTTGTCTTTGAGCAGTGGGCTCGACGGAGGACAGAGACGAAGGGTTAGAAGGCAATACCTGTGTGGAGGTGGTCGGAGGTTGCAATGTCGTCGGTGTTGGTGTCGTCGCAGGGTGAGAATCTGAGCACGACGGGGTCACCGTGGAGTTGGGAATTTCCGTTGTCATCCAATCAAGAACGGGTTGAGATGGAATCGCTGAAATCGTTGGTGTCAATGCTTCGGAGAATGGGAAAATGTGTTCCACAAATTGAACATGGCGTGAGATGTAGAGCCGAGCCGTAGGAAGGTGCAGACAATAGTATGCGCTCTGGGTTAGTGAGTATCCCAAGAACACACACGGTGAGGATCTATTTTCCAGTTTGTGACGGTTATATGGGCGAAGACATGGGAAGCAAAGAGACCCGAAGACGCGAAGTTTAGTGTAGTTGGGGTTGGTACCAAAGAGTACCTTGTATGGTGAATCCAGAGATAGCACCGGAGTGGGTAAGCGGTTGATCAGATAAACTGCCGTAGCAAAGGCATACGGCCAATACATCTTCGGCATCGACGCAGTGGAGAGTAGCGTAAGTCCCATTTCGACAATATGTCTATGTTTCCGCTCTGAGATTCCATTATGTTCTGGTGTATGCGGAGGAGATGTGAAATGACTAATCCCGCTTGTTGCCAAGAACTCTCTCAAGGCCAGAAATTCTCCACCATTATCGGAGTAAAGGGTCCCAATTCTCTGTTTGAAGCGATTCTCGACAAGGGATTTGAAGGTAATGAATGTGATCTTGACGTCTGATTTTCGTTTGAGGGGATAGAGCCAGGTGTATCTAGTGAAGTGATCAATTAGAACAAGATAGTATTTCTGGTTTTCGTTTGAGAGTATAGGAGAGGACCAGACGTCAGTGTATATGTATTGTAGAGGTGTTTCAGAGACAATAGAAGATTGTTTAAATGGTAGCCGGTGGCTTTTATTGATGAAACAGTCGGAACAGGACAAGGTTTTACTAGAAGTAGAAGAGATAGGAAGAGAAAACTTTGAAAGAGTAGATTGCAAAATGGGAAAAGAGGGATGTCCCAAGCGAGAATGCCACATTGTGAGAGACGGTTTGGGACCCGGTGATGCAAAAAGGGAAGCAGCTTGAGGAGACACCGGCCATTCATAGAGTTTGTTCTTAGTTCGGCCTTGGAGTAATGGGACCCCCGTGCTCAGATCCTTCACCTGAAAGAATGCAGGAAAGAATTCTACAGATATTTTATTAGTATTACACAAGCGATATACTGATATAAGATTCTTGTTGATGTCTGGAACACATAGGATTTTATTCAGTAATAGCGCACGAGTAGAAGAGGGGAAGAGAGTGGAACCAATATGAGTAACAGGAAGACTAGAGCCATCAGCAATCATCACGTCTTCGCCACCGTTGTAAGGCTGGTGAAGGGAAAGGTTGTGTAAGTCAGACGTGATATGGTGGGTGGCACCACTGTCGAGGAGCCAGTTATTGGCTGTGTACTGGGAGCCACTTGCGAGATTAGCCCGAGGTTGCCACGGTGTAAACGGGCTTTGATGTTGCATCGGTTGTTGGTTGCGAGAGAATTGAGGGCAACAGCGAGCAGAATGTCCTTGAGTGCCACAGATCTGGCATTTGCCAAGGTAAGGACGAGAACCCCTTGTTTCATTGCGATTGTTGTGTTTTTGTGGCTGCCAATTGTTGTTGTAGCGACGTTGATAGTTGTTGCTAGTGGTGTTGTTTCTGTTGTTGTAGTTTGTGTTTGGCTTGTGCTGAACCGCATTTGCAGAAGCAGGAATGGTGGAAGAGAGAGCTTCAGAGTTAGAAAGGAGTTTCGCTTCATGGTTTAGCAATCGTTCGTGAACTTCTGTGATTGACGGAGGGGTGTCTTTTCCCTCAATCTGATCAACAACCGTTTTATACTCTTCAGGGAGACCCTCAAGGATTTGCTCAAGCTGATCTTCATGATCCATCGGTTTCCCTAGGATTACAAGTTGATCCATCTTCATTGTTATGCCTTGTAAGTATTCATCAATCGTTTTTGTACCTTTCGTCGAGTTTTTGAGTTGTGTCTTCAGTTGTTTGATATGTCCACGGCTGGGTTTCGCATATGTAGATGCGAGTTTCGACCAGATCTTGGAGGAGCTTGTCGCAAGGGACACCATGGGTTGTAGAGGTGTGGAAATGGCCCCTAAGAGAGCACTGTAAATAAGTTGATCTTACCGTTTCCACTGCGTGTAAGCAGGATTTGCAGTGGCCACCCCTGCAACCGTTAGAGTGGCTGGTGGAACCGCAGCAGCTTCATCAAGGTGATTGGCGAGAGCGTGTCCATCAAGCAAGGCGTGTACTTGGAGACTCCACATCAGGTAGTTGGTTGCGGTTAGTTTAGTGACATTCGTCATGTTGATGTGAAGGAGAGCATTAGTGTTTAAAATGATTGTTTCAGTCATGGTGTTTTGGTGTGACGGCTGAGGAAAAATTTAGGTTTTAGGATCGACTTTGCTCTGATACCATGTAGAGACTAAATATACCCCTATTATTAGAGAAGGTTTATATATATATACAGAGCTACAAGTATGAGAATAGGGTTGAGTCATGTACAGTTAAAGTCATTGCCATATATAGATATAGACATCCTCAATATTAACTTAGTTTAACGTGGATATGTGATTAGATGATTGCTATCTTTTGGTGTATTGCTTGTGGATATAAGATGAATAGATGTTCTTTTAGCCCCACGAACAAACAATATTCTGCATTTGATTTAGTTTGTGCAGCGGTAAATTCTGTTTTAAGTGATTGTGTAATCTCACTCGTAGGAGTTTGCAAGCTCTTATTTGGATCATAAGATATCTGTATTTTGGTGCCTTCCTGTTTGGATTATAGTAGATATTGATACAAATTGAAGTTGTTGCAATCAGTTTGAAATTAGAAAAAAGGATTTTTGTTTGCACCGTTGATAAAGTGAAGGCCCTTTAGCCAAGCAAACAATATTCTTAATCTTCTTGGACACGTAAGTAAATGGATTCCGACATTTTTAGATCATTTCTTGAATTGAATACTTTTTTCTTTAGTGAAAAACCTTGAAAGCTGCTATCTCCTTCTTTGTATACTAGGTGTGGAAACTGTGGGTTGAAGGGAGAGCAATAGAAGTATCTGAGGAAGATTTGTTGGAAGAGACATGTGTCGTCTCAGAGGTTTGGAGATGTATACATGTGGCTTTGCTTTGTGTACAACAGAAACCAGAAGACAGACCAAACATGGCTTCTGTTGTCTTGATGTTTAGGAGTGATGGTTCTTTCCCTCACCCGAAACAGCCCGGTTATTTCACTAGCCGAAAGTTTCCATAATTCTTTATTGAATTTTTTTTATTCATAAGAATCTTTAATGGAGTTATATCACTGAAAGAGAAAAAAAAATTCTATCAAGTTCTTAAAATAAAAAATTATATTAAAAATTTATTAAGAACCCTAATTGGAGTTTTATCAGTAGGGATAGTTTTAAAGCATCTGTAATGGTCAGTTTTAGCTAGGTTTTAAAGGAAAAAAAAATGATGTGACAAGACTGATACTCAGAATCGCCTCTCTGCACAAAAGTTGTAGGAGCGTCTCTCCTATAACGTGGCGAGACGCAATTCGTTAGATTTTTTTTTTTTGAAAATCGACTTCTTTTATAAAAAAAAAATTAACAATAAATTTATTTTAAGAGCTTCTCTCCTCAGCTCTCTAAATGTTGATGCTCTTAGATATCCCCTATAATATTGTTATATATACATAAATAATAAAACAAATATTCTAATCTTAACATACATTATAAATGCCCAATTTGTTCATTAGAAATTTGAATTGCTGTTAATAAAAATTTCAGCTGGTTACTATGTAGTATGAACATGAGAATTAGCAATATTACCAGTAGTGATTTCGTGAATGAAATGACAATCATATTCAATATGTTTAGTATGCTCATGAAATACTAGATTGCTGCAATATAAAGAACGGATTTAGGCTATGTTCGTTTCCTCATCTAGACATAGCGTCTGGATACAACATTCAAATACCATGTTTGGAGCAGCATCCATATGTTGTTCATTTGTGTTTTTGATTAATACTAGGCTTTTAATTCGCGTTCGCGCTACGCGCGAGTCTGTATTAATAATTTGGTTTAATTTTTTGGCTAACATCTTTTAAATTATCAAAACTATAATATATTTATAAAAATTTTATTTTATATAAAAAATTAAAACATAATATGTAGTATTTCTTATTGTTGTTTATAAAATTATAAATCTTATTAAGTAAAATCATAGTAATGACACCTAACGAATTATCCAACTTTGATGTGCATATGTTTGATTTAGAAAATGATTTCCTTACTAAATTTTTGGTGTTTTATTTTGTATCCTTAGGATTTCTATTGTTCTTTTTTAAAAAGGTTTATATGTTTAAATATTTAGGTTCTTTACTAAATGTCTCACTAATATTGTGTAAATATACATATATAATATATGGTATATGTTGATTCAGATTTACTTTTGTTAGTAAGCTACACTAATCATGTTAAGTTACTTTTTGCTTCTCCACCAGATCTTCTATGAATTTTAGGTTATATCTTTATTCAGTTTATAAGATCTGTTTTATTTGTATTCAACTATTTGCTAATATTTGTTTTTAAACATGTAAGATGATGTTGGGACTTCACATTATCATTGTTTTTTTATCTTTTGTGTGTTTATTCATGTTTTGATTTGAGTATTTTATCTTCATATATTCCCATTTGAATTTGATTCATAACTTTGTCATACTATATTATTTAAATAAAATTTTAGAGGATGTTGCTCATGTGTTGTTCATGTTAACTAAGTTATAAGCAGTAAATATGTATATAAATCAGACATTAGTACTTATTATATTTTGAATGTAAAGTTACTTATGTAGTATTTTACTTTGTTAATTTTCTAACTAGATGCAACCAAGATATTAATCTTTGTAAATTTAAATAATATGTTTGGTTTAGAAACCTGTATAATCTATTAAAATTTTATATAGTTATTCATAGTCAACACCAATATTTTAGAAATCATGAATGTTTTTGGAACTATATTTCAAACTAATTTTCTTCTTAGATCTTATTTTTGTTATTTTGAATATCTTCGACGGTAATTTTATATTTTATTTTAATTATCTAATTTTCTGCAGGTTTGATATACTTAAAACATATATATTTTTAACTAATATTTTTTGTTATTGATTTTTCAAATAGGTAGCATATATATTAATCTAATATCTTTTATATAAATGCTTTTTCTTTGTTAAATTTAGTTTTAAAATTAATTAAAATGCTATTTTGACATGCTATAACTGGTTAGTCTAAATTTTAAGTGAACTTTTCTCAAAAATTTATACCATCATTTGTTTTTTTTAGTTAATATTGGTTTGGTAGTTAGCCTAAATATCAAGATAATTTTACTTTATATGAATTTTTCCTTTAATAATTTACCCCTCTTGATATTAATTTTTATTTTATTTTAACACACCATTGTTTTTAAAATATTGATATTTTGAAGACATAATCTTTTTGTTAATTAAATATTTTTATATGAATTTTTTAAGTAGTTAGTCAGATATCAAGTCAATATATTTTTAAGTGTTTTAAAAAAAATATTTTGTAAAACTTAATTTTGGTTTTAGTTTTTTAGTTAATTAATTATTTAATATTGATTTCTTAAATAATTAGCTTAGATATTTATATGATTTTTGTTAGTTAAGTTTTTTATTCTCTTACTTATTCTATTTATATTGATTTTGTTAAATAAATAACATAGATATTAAGGTAATGTCCTCTTTTTTGTTAATTTAATTTTCACGATATGGACTTTCATTTTAATTATATTGACATGTTGTAAGAAATAATTTATGTTTTGGTTTTTGTTAGTTAAACATTTTTTATATTACTTTCTTCAGTAATTAGCATAAAGTGTCATTTTTGGTTGTTAAGATTTTTGTGTTAATTTTTTTAATATTTTTCTAAAAATTTTAAGTTTTAGATGACTTTCTTTTTTGATAATTTAAGATGAATGTTTTTTTTGGTAGTATTGATATTTTTAAATAACAATTTTATATGTTTATATGAAATTTTAATCTTAATATTTTTCTAAATAAATTATTCATTTAAAATATATATGCTAAAACAAAATTTTAATTTAACTTTTTCGTTATTGATTTACATATTTGTTTTTGTTAGTTTAATTTTTCTGACAACGAGTTTCTATTTTATTTTCACAATAGATTTAGACTTTTTACATAAATTTATTTTAATTAGTTAAAAAATTATCTTAATTTTCCATTCTGTTGTGATAATAATAATAATAATTTTTATTTTTTATGTTTAATAGAAAACGCTGATATACACTAATCAGATTGACTATATATGTCCTATGTGGACGCTCTCATTGGCCTAAGACATAAACACAGAGCATAACTAATATGTTTTAAGTCAGCAGTTCTGATTTTAATTGTTTGTCGTGATTAAAATTTTAAAATAATTTAATTATGGTATCAAATACAGTTTTTAATAATTTTGTTTAATATATATGATTTTTTCATAAGGTATTTATATGTTAATTTACCTATTATTGTTAATAAAATAAGATCTATTTTCAAAACTCTTTTTTATTAATAACTAACTTAAAATTTAGAAACTTTTCTAATAACAACAAAAACAAAATTAATTAAAATTTAGAAATTTTTCTTGTAACAATCAAAACAAATTAATTAATTTTAATATACAATATATAATAAACTAAAAATAATGATGATGTGTACCAATAGAATTGAATTTTTAAATCCTATGTAGACACTCTTAGAGGCATTTAGCATCAACTTTTATTAGTAATAGATATTTAAATATTGTAACACGATACGTTCATGTTTGTTTGTGTATATGTATTTGTATCTGGATGCACTTAACAATAAAAAGACTAAAAAAATGTATTTTACTGTTTTTGCGAGAATACAAATTTTAAATAATTTTTATTAAAAACAAATAATCTTCAAAAATTTATAGTTTTGTGGAAAAACAGAATTTTACAGTTTTGTAAAAAAAATAGAATTTTACGGGTTTCTTGTGATTTTATGGTTTTTGTGAAAAAACGTAATTTTACAGTTTTAGTGGAAAAACCAGAATTTTATGGTTTTGTCATAAAAATGAAATTTTATGATTTTCTTGTGATTTTACGGTTTTGGCAGGAAAACAAAATTTTACGGTTTTCTCGTAATTTTATAGTTTTGGCGGAAGAACGTAATTTTACAGTTTTGGCGGGAAAACTGAATTTTATGGTTTTGGCAGGAAAACGAAACGTTATGATTTTGGCAAAAGTATAATATATGGGTTTTGTTGAAAAAATGATATGTGGTTTTAGGTTTTGGTGGAAAAATGAACTTTGGGAATTTTTAGAGTTTAGGGTTTATATGAAATTTATTATTTAGGATATATTGATACGTAATTGTTTAAATTAGATATGATTATTTTGGACATTTACAATTTTGGATGAGATATTTGTATCTAGACTCTACTTTCATTTGCATCTAAATTATCTGGTTTTTTTTTTATGAGTTGATAGTTGGATCTAACTACTGCATCTAGTTTTTATGATTGATTGTTGCAAAACGAACAACATCATGTATCTACATCTGGAGTGGTTGCCAGATTACCAAACGAACAGAGCTTTACAATCACAAACAAGTTGCATAGGCTGATCATAAGTGATACGAACTGATGCCAAAATGATTTTGGCAAAATCAGAGCTTTTCAGAATAATCACTGTTAGAGGGAAAATGAGTATATTTCTTAAAATGTTTTCTCTAGCAATAATCTAAGCCCATACCAGGAGGATCACGCTGACCAAGCTCGAAAAAAGGAAAACTCTTAAAGATAATCTTTGAAGTCCGGAAGCATCGGATCAACTCAAAGGATAAAGGAGAATTTCTATATTCTTCGGAGAATAAGAGATATTTCCATATCACAAATATGAAAATATTCACCGAAGGATAAAAGAAAGAGGAGCTCGGAGCGACCAACCTCCTATTCCTATAAATAAGAAGGCCCCAAAGTTCAAAAGGAACAACTCATACAATCTAGAGAGCAGCAGAGCCTAAACCAGAAACTCCAACGCTTTCTAGTTTATCTCGCAAATACTTTCACTTTGGCATAACCCTTCGGTTATACCAACCTTTGTAATCGCTTCATCTTATAAGCTATTAATGAAGATCTTATTCTCCAAAACTCACAACTGTTAATCAAAACCCTAGTGCTGATTCTCTGGTTCAACAGTTGGTGCCGTCTGTGGGGACTAGGAGAATAAATTCTAAAAACTAGCAAGAAGATCCGAAGCAATGGACCTTTCGACTGACAACAGCAACCTCACCAAGCTCACCTCTAACATAGAGGATACTACCACGCGTGTTGACATACCTGCCCTCGATGAGCACGGCAATCCTACCATCACAATCCCTCCACCCGCGGGAGCACCTTCGGCCCCTATCATCGCCACCGACCTCGCCGTAGCAATCCAAGCCGCCTTACTCCCACTCACACAAAATCTGGTATCCAAACTGGACACTCTTTAGGCTCAACAGGCGAAATATGACGAACAACTAAGAACCCTGGCGGCCGCGACCACCGCGAGATCAGCACCGCTAGAACGATGGTTAGTCTTTGAAACGCCGGAGCACGGCAACACTCGAGGCGCAGCACCAGCCAATGACAAACCAACCGACAAACTGAATTCCAAGATCGCAAAGCTGCATCAGCGAATCAATGCGATCGGATCTCAAGTCCTTTGCGCCACCAGTTCGGCACACGAGATCTTGGAAATTCTATCAGATAACAAACGCAACCCATTCGCCTTGTGGATCACCGACGTTCACCTCGGTGCGGCAATCAAATTGAAGCTCCCATACTACAACGGGACGGAAGACCCAAATTTATGGCTGACCGGGTTCAACGTTGCTATGAAGCGACAATGATTCGAAACCAATATCGAACGGGAAGCTAATCACTATCAGACCTTCGTGGAGCACCTCAGCAAGGACGCTCTTAAGTGGTTCTCCAATCTCCCGCAGGCCTCGATCAAATCCTTCAAGAAATCATCCCACGCCTTCATAAAGCACTATTCGATGTTCATCACGAAGAGGACAGTCAACCTCTTCACCCTATACAAGAGCGCGACCAACCCCTCAGGGATTTCACTGAAAAATTCAAAGATGCCGCCGCAGCATACGGCCAGATCCCGCAAGCTTTAGCCATTGAGGCACTCATGACGGTCTATGGTTCAAATCCTCTTTAAAAGAGGATTTGCAGAAGAATCTGAAAGACACCATAGAGGACGCACTCCATCGTGCTCAGACCTTCATACGAATGGAGGAAGAAAAAACATTATATGCTAAGAAGCACGGCATAGACGTAGCGAGCACTTCGTGAGATAAAGATCCGGCGAGTAAAAGCAAGCAATCCTCCCACGCCATCATGGCCACCAGAGAGAAGCCCTGGAATCAGTGGACTTGCGACAATCCTCCAAGAAGTTCAGACAACAGAGACGATAACCACGATCTCTACTGCTCTTTCCATGGGCAAACATGAGTTGCTACTTTGGCCTACCGACATCTCCACAATTCGTTGTATGAGAAATACAAGGAAGGCAAGATCGAAGTTGATGGAGACCGATCTCAGAACAAAAGTTCCTACTCATGCAGCTCTAACTCCAAGGATTCACGCCGAAGCTCCTCCAGCAAGGATCGCCGAGATCAAAGCAAAAGCAGCAGCCGAAGCAGCATCGGAGGAAGGCGTCAAAGTCGATCACCCAAGAAGAAATGGGAAGAGAAAGATAAAGAAAGGGGAGGGGGGGGGGGAGAGAGAGCATGAAAACAACGATGGCGAGCATGATAATCCACCCCCTCCACCCAAGCGACGGGTTAACATGATCATGGAAGGACTTCCCGACTGCGATGACTCGGTACGCGCCATCAAAGAGTATGGACGAAAAACAATTACCTCGCGAAAGTTCCCTCGCCCCATGGACTACCATCTGACAATTACCTTCACGTCGAAGGATATGAATGGGTTACACACCTTGCACAACAACCCGTGAGTTGTCGAGTTGTATATCCACGATAGCAAAGTAGCAAAAATACTGGTGTGGATACCGGCAGTATGGTTAACATTATCAAGACAGCACCAAAACCGCTAACCGACTTTGCTAGTGAATCATTCTTCAGCTTTGGTACCATACGTCTGACAGTTTACGTCGGCAGAGTCATGAAGATTGTCAAATTTACTGTCATGGATAAACCGGCGATCTATAATGTAATACTTGGCACACTATGGATCCACGAGATGAAATCCATTGTGTCGACCTACCACTAGTGCATGAAGTTCGCTACCTCAGCTGGCATCTTCATACTATGCAGCAATCAGCAGATGGCAAGGTCTTGCTTCATCAGCGAACGCAAGGTGCGACTCACCGCGGCAAAAGCCCTTGAGGACACTAAGAAAATGGATTAAATTCGGCAAGAATCTCGCAGCTTTTATATTTAGTTTTTATTCTCGGCATCAATAAAGTAAGGCGGCTTGGCCTCGAGTGAAAATATTCATTTAATAATTGTAAATAACTACGAACGGGTTGATCCCAACTTGGATATGTAGGCAACCTCCGGATGCAGCTGTAAATTTAATAAACTTCTATTTTTGGAAAATCAGCTTGGCACGTAGAGCAATCTTTCGTATGCAGATGCATTTAGCCGAGTCGATGTTCTGGCCAAACATTCGACTCAAAGAGCTTAAATAAATAAATAAAACTAACTTTGTGGCTGATCACCAATTTTTTAATACTTCGATTTGATTTAATTACTTTTAAAATAGATAAGACGAAAGCCGAGGATAATACTCGCACAACCCTCGATCATACCTTTCAGGCCGAGGTGAATCTTGAAAGCTTGGGATTCGATCTTGTTGTCATTTGGTATAAGACGGGCAAAGGAATCCCGCTTCCAACACCAGACTATAAAGATCCATAGCAGTGCAAAGACTTTTAAAAAAAAAAAGATAGTCACTTTCGCTAAAAAGCCATATTTAAAATAAATTAAACTCTCTTTCGGACAACGTCATTGCATACAAGGCTACACAAAAAGCCAAATGAAATACAACAAAAAAGAGAGATAAACAGGCTCAGTTCGGCTCGTCTCTTGACTCCGTCATCTCTCCTTGTGCTTGTTTTAGCAGCTCGTCAATAGCAGACCTGTTATCACATAAACGCAAACAATAAGGAAACCAAAGAGAGAACCTCTTATTACCAAAAAGGAAGAGCAGATGGAACAGACCTGCTTGGCAAAGTGAGATCGTCTTCATTAATGACGATCTCATCGATAGTTTTGCTGACCGCCTGCCATTTAGCGAACTCTTTCTCAAAAGATGGAAGCAGCGGGAAGTTCCAATCCCTTTTCCTGCATCTTCTTCAAGAACGCCTCTATAGCGCCGCTCTATTCCATGCCAATCAAGGCAGCCTCAACCTCCTCTTGCTGGACAAGCGACGCTTGAATCCACTCTATTCGCAGCTTAAACCAAGAGGTCATACTACCAAAAACCTTGTCAGCAACATCTCGTGCCACCTCATCGCAAGAACCCTTGAGCTTCTCCTTCTCGGCAAGGAACATTTTTCGTATTTTCCTTGTTTTGCTTTTCAAGGGACTTATTTCGCGCTTTGAGGACTGCAATCTCTTTGCGAAGTCGAGATGACTCCGCCACCTCCAGCTTAAGGACGTCCACCGTGTCTTTGAGACGAGAGCACTTCGCCCTGAGCTGCTCAGCTTCCGCCTCAAGTTTTTGAAGCTTCTCAAACTCTGTGAATGCACAATCTAATTTCATCTCCTCGCGAAGATCCTTTTTATACGTCTCAAATGCGGACATATACGCTCCTAAGCCCTGCACCACAATTCATTCTCAGAACGTGCGCATGAACGATATAATTAAAACACCTTGTGTGAAATACCTGGCCGATCAGATGATTCACCGAGATTATCGACAGCACCAGCTTCAAGGTTTGCCCCATCTTGGGTTCTTTTTACAATTACAGATAAGCTTTGCGGCAAATTCACGATTTAGCATCACCAGCGTTACGCCATCCCACTTTAGGCTGAGGTGATGAGGATTGCAGTTGAAAAACTCCTCCTTCTGCTTAGGCTATGTGAAAGCACCCGTTGCAGCACCTCCAGTCTCATCCCGACTTGCATCTCTGGTGTCTTGAGTGTTAACACCCTGTGGGGAGGAAATTCCTTAGGCAAAAAGGGGTGCCCCACCACCAGCCATATCAACATCATAGGAGCCTTCGACATCCTCATCATCAGCCCGAGAATCGGTTTCCTGAACAGACTCACCCAACGGAGTCTCTGTAGCTTTCTCAGCTTCGGCTCGCCTCAGCCTTTCCTGCGCTGCAGTCTTGGAGAAGCTAAAAAAATGATAAACGCATCAGGAGTCATGTCGTCCCCAAAAAAAACGACACCAATACACTAGCAATCAATAATAAATCCATACCTTGCGGCTTTGTTCGCAAGACATTCGTCTTCTAAAGCCAGCTCGGCCTCACCCAAGTCCACCTGTATAGGTGCAGCTGGAGGAGTCGCTCTCCTCCGCTTCGAGGAGGTATTGGTAGGGATATCAATCTCTACTGCCGGAGTCGATATTCTCCTCTTGAGACCCATACCCTCGGATCTTGGTCGCGATGTCTTTTTAGCAGCTGAAAGCATCGAAATACATGACAATAAGGCACCATGCTATGAAAACCAAAAACGGGAAAATTTGCAAGGTCATTTTGGCTCGCCAACGCACCTGCATTCGAAGACTGAGCCCTCTTCTCAGTTGGCTTGGCCGATTTCTTCTTCTTCTTCTCCGAAGGACCCTTCTTCTCCTTTTCAGGCCACACTTCCTGGCTAAGATTGCGCAGCTTCTGGATGTCAACATCCAGACCAAACGGGTCCTTCCCAAGGCTGATCGACACTGTCAAAAGAAGTAAAAAACATGTCAAAATCTCAAAGTTAGCTAAAAAATGTAGAAAGAGAATAAACAGTGAAGTTCAGCTCAGCTTACAAGGTTTCGACCTCCAAGTCCTGAATAAGTCAAGCTCGGAACTGCTGGTAGAAGCCTTGTTAATCTTCATATAAAAGAAAAAACGGTCCCACTCGTGGACCTTGCTTGTCGGGTCCCCGCCAACGATCCCCTGCTTCAGCCTAGTATAGAAATGATGCCATCCCCCACGATTAAACCTTCCGCTCTTCAAGATTGAAATCCTCTCGAAGAAATCCCAGTTAAAAGGCACCTCCACCATTCGAGCAACCGCCGTTAAACTGACGAAGTGACGAATCGCGGTATGAGAGAGCTGCGCCACTGGCATCTTCCTCCGTTTGCAGTAACAAAGAAGTGACGAAATAGGAAATTGAAGACCGAATTCCGAGAAATGACATTCATAAATACACAAGTAACCATCTGGCAGTGTTATTACTCTCTCTTGAACTTGGGGAAGCAGAAGCTCGACTTCCTCAGAAAAGCTGCACCTCGAACGAAGCTCTTGAAGTGTGACAGCGGTCATCCAGGTCCTCCCGTCTTTAATGCCAGTTTTATGTTCCGATATCGCTATCTTCTGCGGGATACCCTCAATCCAGCCCGCTGGCCCGAAACCCTATGATTCCATCTTGGAATCTATATCAGAGTAATCTGGCGAAATCGCATCTCGATAACCTGAAGACCCCTCTGAATTTGAGGGAGAAGAAGGAGCTGGGCTGATCCACGCTCGCCTAGCGCACTCGGCGAAAGAAACATCGTCGTCGTCAAAGGAAGAACTATGCGATGTCGTCGACATTTTTCAAAAGAAGAAATTTTTGGAAAAATCGAGAGGGAAGAAGGAAGATCTGCGAGAAAAGAAGATTATTGCAGCGAAGAGATGAATTTTGCAAAACGAATCTGAAGAAAGTAAAGTTTTTTGAACAAAAAGACGAAGAGATAAATACAGTAAAAAATCAGAAGAAATATCAACAAGAAGACGAAGAGATAAATACAATCAAAATACAGTAAAGAACGCGTGTCGAGATTCGCATAATCTTACTGTCTGTAAAACTTTTCGCCTTTCCCGCTCGAAGTAAAAATTTAATGGGTCGAATATTTAAATAAATTTATTTAAAGGAAGCGCCACGTATCGAATCCACCTAAAAAATGGGTCGAGCTGGCCATCGCGGAGAAACGCTATTGACGAACTAATGATTATTGCGAGATCAAACCCACTTAACTTCATGAAATCCGCCGACTTGATTTATAATCAGTCTCGCTGAACTGGGGGGAGGGGGGGACTTACTGTTAGAGGGGAAATGAGCACATTTCCTAAAAGGTTTTCTCTAGCAATAACCTAAGCCCATCGAGACCAGGAGGATCGTGCCGACCAAGCTCTAAAATATGAAAAATCTTAAAGATAATCTTTGAAGTCCGGAAGCATCAGATCAACTCAAATGATAAAGGAGATTTTCTATATATTCTTCGGAGAATAAGGGATATTTTCATAGCGCAAATATGAAAATATTCACCAAAGGATAAAAGAAAAAGGAGCTCGGAGCGACCAACCTCCTATTCCTATAAATAAGAAGGCCCCGGAGCTCAAAAGGAATAACTCATACAATCTAGAGATCAGCAGAGCCTAAACCAGAAACTTTAACGCTTTCTAGTTTATCTCGCAAATATTTTCACTTCAGCATAACTCTTCGGTTATACCAACCTTTATAATCGCTTCATCTTTTAAACTATTAATAAAAATCTTATTCTTTGAAACCCACAATTGATAATCAAAATCCTAATGGTAATTTTCTGGTTCAACAATCACATTTTGATGGCCAGCTTCATATCAGTCCTCTCATACTTGTCATAAAATGTAGATTCGTAAATAGTATAAATTCTTCACCAAGAAGAGAAGATTTGCTTCTCGAAAGCGGTACAAAGCAATACTTGGTCTGTAAAAGAAAATAACTTGTCTGTTTGTGTTTTGATTCAATGGAATGTGAGACTCAATGAAGAGTTAAAACATTGTGTATGCAGAAACCGTAATAAAGTTTTAACAAGTCATGTTTTGTTTTTGCATTTTCTATGTGCAACCAAAAAACTGAACATTGTGTAGAGAAGAATCATAACTTTCACTGATCTAACCTTTCTACTCCATTATTTCTACAAGATTCCATACATTTATACTAATTGAACATTGTTCTAAATCTGCCACTAGGTAAGGTCAGAAATAATAATATCTAATAATAGTAACGTTCGGCAGACTTTGTTAGCACTTGTCCAAATCTTACGCATCTCAGCGATAGGATACAAAGATATATTTATTACACAACTCATGAGGAAATAATAAACAGGCTGTAAGAAAAAGAAAAGTAGTCAAATGGGGAAAAACAAGAAGCGGTTTGTGCTTATCCATGGGGTCTGCCATGGCGCATGGTCTTGGTACAAGATTATACCGGAACTGGAAGCTGCCGGTCACAGCGTGACCGCACTGGATCTGGCTGCATCGGGTATAAGCACGAGCAGAGCGGAAGAGATTCAGTCTCTAGAAGACTACTCCAAACCGTTGCTTGAGTTTCTAAGCTCGCTTGACGAAAAAGTGATTCTTGTAGCTCATAGCATGGGAGGCATACCGGCTGCTCTCGCCGCCGACATCTTCCCCCATAAGATCTCCGCTATTGTCTTCTTGACAGCTTCAATGCCCGACACAACAAACCCGCCTGCTCACGTTTTCGAAAAGGTGTTGTTACTTCTCTAATTCGATCAGTTTAAGATCACGTTACAACTGATTCTGATTGTATATGAGTTGAAATTCTGCAGTTGGTCCCGAGCATGCCACAAGAAGAGTTGTTGGACAATGTGGTTCGCAGCTATGGAACACCTGATCGTCCTGCACATTCTGTTCTTTTCGGACCAAAGTTCATGGCCAAGAATCTTTATCAACTGTCTCCGGTCCAAGTAAGCTTTAATCATTCAAACCTCTGATTTAAGTTATCAGACCTCAAGTCCAATCTTGTGTTGATTGTTTGTTGTTTGTGGGTTTTAGGATCTTGAATTGGCGAAGTTGTTGGCGAGGGCAAACCCTTCATTAGGTTCGGACAATCTTGCAGGGACAGAGAGCTTTAGTGAGGAAGGGTATGGATCCGTTAAACGTATCTATATAGTTTGCGGAGAGGATCAGTTAGTGCGTGAGGAATATCAGCGTTTGATAATCAGCAACTTTCCGCCAAAAGAAGTAATGGAGATCAAAGATGCAGATCATATGGCAATGTTCTCCAAGCCTAAAGAAGTATGCGCTCTTCTCTTGGAGATTGCGGATAAATATGCATAAATCAATCTGAAATCGCAGTTTCTTCTTTTGTTGTGGCCGTTTAATGTTTTCATCACATATAGTGTAAATGTTACCTTCTTACCGTATGTTCAAGTTTCAGGCTGTCTTTGATTGATAATAGACTCTTTTAGTATTTTGAATTAGTAGTGAAGAAGAAAAACAATATCACAATGCAACTTCTCTAAAAAACAACAAATGAAGACAGATTTATAGACACTAGTGAAAATTGACTGCAGTTATACAAGGTTCGGACCGAACACTTGAAACTGACCAAGTACGAAGACAAATATGCAAGACCTAAGACAAAAGAAACATGAGTAGCAGTATAACAAGGTTCTGACGTCTTAGTAAGAACTTGAAACTGACCCAATGCTCAAAAAGGGACTCTAACATTGCTCAACCCACTGAGTTACAAAAATAATCATACCAGTACCAATACTGATATCAATGTTCAAAGTCAATTATAACTAAACCAATCTCAAAAGTCTAGTTTCAAAACCTAGATCATCAAAACTATAGTCATTGCTCAGTTGGAACCATTTCTAATTATCACAATCATCAAGAAATAACAACACATGAGTAGTAATGAGAATTGGCCTTATTGAGAAGATTAGGCTTATCAACACGGATTGCCTTAGACATATGCTTGTCTTAATCGATTTAATCATAGGCCAATACTAAATACTGTAAGAGAAAAAACAAAAAACAAAAAACAAAAAGAATATCAAATGTAAACAGACAGAATTGGACTCAGAATATAACAGAATGGTCGGCAAATAAGCTTTTTACGGCCTATATATTACGACGAACGAGACCTTAAATCAATCTTACCAGTCCAGACGAAAAAGAAAATCACATTTACAGATAAGGAAGTCTCAGGTAAAGCCAGCGTTTTTAACATCAAAGTAATAAAACTCAGACGGTAATTCCATATTTTAGCAATAATCATCATCGACTCTTCCCATTAACAACTCTTACGTAGAATTTTTTTAAAAACTCATAAATTCAACATGTTATCGCCGTAATGGCTCCGTAGATCACAAGAGAATCAAGATCCACAGGTTCCTATCAGAAAAGCGAAACACAAACATTCGTATATGTCCAATGTAGCATCAAGGATCATTGCCCAAAAGCTATCGACGACGTGGCATCGGACAATTTCTCATCATAATCTAAATCACCAAGAAATACCAACTAATAATAATAACAGAATCGGCCTCATTGAGAAGATTAGGATTAACAACACGGATTAATTCAGACATATGCTTGTCTTAATCGATTTAATCATCGGCGCTGATTCGAAATAAACAAAAGAAAGAACACAGAACAAAAACAGAGAAAAATTGGACTCAGAATATGGGTGGTGATATAACAGAATGGTCGTCAAATAAGCTTTTTTACGGCCGATATTACGACGAACGAGACCTTTCAATATCAATCGTCACTGTCCGGTGAACAAACAAAAAAAACAAATTTTACATGAACAGGGAAGTCTCAGGTAAAGCCAGCGTTTTTGACATCAAAGTATAAAAACTCAGACGGTAATTCCATATCTTTAGCAATAATCATCATCGATTCTTCCCCATTAATCACTACAAATCGATTCAAAAACCGTAAATTTTAAAATGTAATCGCCGAATTGGCTCCGTAGATCACAAAACAAATCAAGATCTACAGGTTCCTATCAGAAAAGCGAAGCACAAACATTCGTATCTGTCCAATGTAGCACCGAAGATCATTGCCTAAAAAAAGCTATCGACGACGTGGCATCGGACAATTTCTAATCAACAATAAACCAATAATTAGCAAAACCCATCAGAAACCCGTGTAAAATCAACCACACAGAAGCGGACACAGAGACGGTGGGAAGTACGGTAAGATAACCCGGCCGGGCAGTCCGAAACCCGACCCGTAAAAGGATCCGGGTTAAGGATCCGAATACGGCGGAGACGACTGATCGGGGAATGGGATCAAACCGGATGCATTCCTCGTTCAGTCTGCTTCTGCGTATAAAGTGTCATACGGCACTTCCTATCTTTTGGGAATTCTTCTTCATCGGGCTGCCAAATTTTCAAAATCCGAAAGAAAAAAAGAGATTCAAAAACTGAAAAACTCTGTCGAAAATCTACAGAAATAAAAGGTAGAGAAGAAAGTATGAAGATATTTGAGAGAGGAGAAGAGAAGCTCGATTTATATATATAGAGTATACGAGGCGGCGCAACTCAAAACCCTAATTTCAGGAGTAAGTTTTTATGTAATTCTCTGATTGTATGTGGAATGGCCGAAAAAATTAAGTTTTTATGTAATTCTCTGATTGTATGTGGAATGGCCGAAAAAATTAAATTATAAAATGATAGAATGATAGAATGAAGAATAGTAAAATAATTATTTTTATTATGATTGGATAAATTATATGGAATGATAGAACGTGAAATGACATAAAATATATAAAATTAATTTTTTATAATAATATATTTTATATATAATTTGATATAAAAAAGTAAAATATTAATTATTATAAAAAACATAATTTTAATATAATTAGAAAAAAAAAAAAATTTTTATTGTAATTATTTATTTTTATTTTTATTTACTATAAAATATATAAATATATTGCAAAATTTAATCTACATATATAATCTGATTATTATATAAATATATACAGTAGAAATATATTTATTTAAATAATAAACTATAATTAATTATATAATTAAATGATATAAAATTTTGTGGAATGGTAAAACTTCGTGATTGGTAAATTTTGTAGAATAGTAAACTCAGTAATTAGTAAATTTCGTGGAATGGCGGAATAACAGAAAAACGCAATTGGTAAATATTTTTGCCATTTTACAGAATTCGAATTTTAGTATTTTTCTGTAAATTTTTAATTGACAAAATTTTTACGGAATCGCGTTTTTCTACCGTTCCGCCATTCCAACGAAGTTTACCAATTGATTTTTTTTTTTTTTAACATTTTGGAAACTAATTATTTTGCCTTGGGCCAAAAGCAACCTCCGAAATTTGGAAGCACAACAACCTTGAGGATGAGAGAGCGAAACAATGGTGGATTTTTAGAACAAAGAGCCACTTTTTCGCTGATTAAAACCTAGAACCATTCAAAAGGACAGATGATTGTTTCTTTGTTGTTGAGTACTCTGATAATGAGTACTATTTTGTTTTTATTGTTAAATACTTCGATGTGAAATTGTTTCTTTGGCTCAATGCTTTCAGATTTTGATGTTAGAGAGGTTTTCATTCAAAAGGACAGAGGATTTTGATACAAAAAGACAGAACTAGTTCATGTCATATAAGTAACAGTGTAAAAATGAGTTGTCTACTTCTTTAGCAAATACATTCCTTCTCTAAACTCTAGTTTCTCTTCAGAGACCAAACCAGAGAGAAAGCTCTGAAGCTGTTGCAGAGACTTGTCATAAGAAGGATCAGCTACACAGAACATCTACAAACCAAAAAAAAACAGAGCAAAACTGATCATGATCTTGAGAGCAAAAACAGAACCATTGTTGTAAAAAAATCAGTGTGCCTTCGATTGTGTACCTTGAGAGTGTTATGGATTCGTTCTAGTGCCATGTTGCCGAAATTCGTGAGCATTCCCATGATGAATTTCTGAAAAAGTTATTGACAATTGTTTTTAGATTTTATATGATTAGTAGAATCAAAATTTCCACTTAAGCATTCATCAATCATCACATACCTCGTATATTGTCATTTCTTTGCGAAGTTGGTCTTCCACAGAGGCGATCGATCTCTCACTCTCTTCATCACCTGCTAAAAGCTCCTCGCTTTCGTTCTTTCCAGAATCAGTTATGGACTCAACGAGCGTATACACATTGGCATTGGACACTGTTCCTGTAGATTCTCTCAAAACTCCCTAAGTGCAGGAGACTTTTACAAGTTAGCTCTTCCTCCAAATCAATGGTCTAAACTTCAAACTTAAAAGCAGAAGACTACAATTATAGTACGTACCTTGCTTATCCAGAAGTTTACTCTTCGGTTTAATGCTTCAATTGGTATCCCTATGGCTGCAGCAAGATCTATAGAAGTCCAACTGAAATGAAAGATTTACATGATTTTAGTAACATAGGAGCAGAAAAGATCCATACTTGATTGATTCTTGTAGTTACCTTTTCTTTTCTTGAAATTGCATGATGATAGCTGCATGAGTAGGGGAGACTGTGAACTGCATAGCTCTGTCTTCAAACTGCAATTCCAACTGAAATTCATCCAAAACCATTTCAGAGAGTTACATTTATCAGTATCAGCTTTCTTCTGAGACTAACAAAACATGAATCATTAACTACTAAAGTATCTAGTCAAGAAATTACCTTGACAGTGCCAAGATTTTTCTTCCAAAGTAGTTTACGAGGTGTCTTGATTTCATGATATCTATTGGCATAATCTGATAGCAGCTTGTCAATAGGTCCAGGTAACTCTAGAGGCTCATCCTGAAATTGACCCTCGTATTCATATGCATATATATTTGTACGATGTAACGACTGAAAAATCAGAAAGAAGAACATATGAAATACCTGAATCGGTGGCCAGAAGTTTGTTGAAAGTATCGTCGAGGTAAGATTATCAACAGATAGCTCATTCTCTCCTAACTCAGCTCCTAAAACCGAGGAATGGACACAGACACTAACTATAAGATTCAGACAAGAACTTGCATTAAAAGTGAGAACAATTCAGATATATAACCTGTTTGAGATGATGCCTTTTTAATGTTAGTGTTCACTCTCTTAGAATCAATCAGGTCGTTCAGCATTATCTCACATCTTTGCATACTAGCTTCTCCAAAATGTATCTATTGGCATTATAAGAGAGGGTAAAGCTAAATTCAACACTGTAGAAACGATTTGGTAAGATAAACTTTAGAGTTGACAAAATTTGGAGATTACCTTGAGAAGTTCGACAGTGCGTATCTCAGTATCGATGTCATAATCAATCTTGTTGAGAAGCTTTTCAGCGAGCATAACACGATATTCATTTACCAGTTGCTCTTTAGATCCAATTATATCAACAAGCATTCCAAGTATGTCTACTTTCCTCTGACTAAGGCTGCCTTTTAACGGATCAGCCTCGACAGGATCCGGTTCCCATCTGAGGAGACAAAGCAGATAAAGATGTGTCAGAAGATTTCCAAATGCCATGGAAGATGAAGAACCAAGAAAACATACCGAGAAGCATTGATCCAGGCTTGCTTATCATCAGTGTGAAAATCATCATCAAATCCAACATTCTCTTGACTTTCATCATCTCTCATCAGCTCTTCAAGAAGACTATCCCCAGGGTTTCCGGAACCATTTGCATTCCCTCCGCTTCCATCAGTGAGCATAGTGACAATACATTTGATAGTGTCTTTCCTCCCTCGTAAGTAATCTCTGATTGGCTCACCCACTGCTTCAAGAAACACACCAGCCGGGTCTATTGCCCGAAGGGCTTTAATGGTCGACACATACTGATGCAATATATCATTGGTCGAAGCACCGGCAGTGAGCAGACGGTACTTCAGCGAAGAAATAAAAGACTCGACTAGCTTCGAATGCTGTCCAGTATATTCAAGACACTGTTTTAAGTCTTCAATAGCAGAAGAACTGTTGCATCAACAAAACTTCCATCAGAGATGCAAGATGTTTGAAATAAGTCTCAAGTGAGATGTGCAGGAAGAAAGTACTATTACCTCTCAGGATAATCAACAATGATCTCAAATAGTTTAGCTATCCTTAGATCTTGCAGTGTCTCATACGCAAAATATTCAAGGCGTAATTTCCACCTAACAATTCCTTCGGAAGGAGTCACCACTTTGGAAAAGCTTGGAGTTGGACAACAAGCGAGAGGGGACGTGAGGCCAGACGATGTGGTGCCGTAACTTACAGAATCACCAAGATAAGAAAGAAGCGCATTAAGGAACTGAAGAGGAACTGTCTGGAAAGAGAATTTTCATGTCAGGAGTCTCCAAAACAATATGATGGTGCAGTGAGAATCTAAGCTAAGCAGAAAAAAAAATCTACCTGAATCCATTCTTTTATTGACCCCAAAACAGAAGTCCTGTAATCATCACCAGCTAGCTCATGCACTTTCGCCTGGAGTATAATAACATTGCCAAAGAGGGTAAGAGTTATATGCATACTAACTACGTTGACCATGTTATTATAATTCTTAGTGAGGGAGATGAAATCTCTGATGCATAAAGTACCTTAAGAAGCAGAAAAATTGCAGAAGCATAAGCATTTTCAGCCATAGATGTGAATCCAATGCTTCTAAGGTCACGGACCACTTTCCCAATGTTCTTCACCAAATCGTCATGCCTTGAAAAACCTTCATCAACATCCATTTCTCCATTTTTAGATCTCAGCTTCTCGTCCAAGTCCATGCAATCGCTCTCACGTTCTTGAGTATCATCTTCATCCATGATTGCGCTTAGCTCCTCCAGCTTTTCCTTAAAATACCAGTGGAGTATTTCTAAAAACATAACAAAGAGAGAAAATATATGAGAGTAATGATTGAGCTTGGTTAGAACAAAGTTGCAAGCAAAAAAATCAGAGTTAAAAGTCAACAAAGAACAAGATATGGAAGATGGGTATACCAGGAAAGTGCTGAGGAAGAGTAGTCATCAGAGTTGAAGACAACATCGACCGGAATCTGGAAAAAAGCTGAACTCTTTCTACATCTGAGTTCAGTCTAGCCTCCGGCGACTGGTCTTTGAACGACTGCAAAGCGTGAACCACTACGGACAGACACTTCTCATGATACTGCTTCTCTATAGATATCTCTTCCAAAGCCTTACACAACACTTCCTTAATCTCCTCTCCATAACTCTGTCCAAAAGCATCAATTTCTCTAGTCAAAACTTATGAATCCAAAAGAAGAACAATTTCAGAATCTTCTATGAAAAAGAAAGTATCAACTAAGCTTACAGGATGGTTCTTATCGCTGTAAGCATCAAAATGGTGCCAGAAACTCGATGCACCCCTCTTCTCAAAAGCTTGCTGCAACAAAGTTCGCAAGAAAAGAAACATTCTTCAACTGTTACACTAAAATCAGTAGAATCAAAAGTTGTATGGATAAAAAAAAGAGAGGTAATTTTAATACCTCGAGTGATCTGAGAAAGTGGTCACGAACAAGAGAGTCAAGCCCGTGTTTGCAGAGGCTATACACATGAGACGCGAACTCTTTCTCAACCGAGGAATCTCCGGTGCCGGCAACAATAGACTCCACGGTAGTGAAAAACCCATCATAGCTTTCTGTAATTTCCTGAATCGTGTCGTCCGACAGAGTTTCTAGAATCCCTAGATTGCACTCAGATGCGCCTAAAAATTCCATCTTTTTCACTCGGTTCAAGTATACAAACTTCCTAAAACCCTGATTTATTATTGCCCGGCCATATCCTCCGGTGGTCGGAATTTTGACATCTCTTGTAAACTCTTGTCTCTCTTCTTCACGAACTAAGTAATTACGAACCGGTTTTCACCGAAGCAAGACTCTCTTTTTATCGGTAGAATTTCGTTGCAATCAAAACAAGAAGATGAATTCGAGCCCAATTTGAATCACTTCATGAAGAATGAATCAAACTAGATCGAATTTCAGTCAAATTGTCAGAAACCAACGCTCCACTTCACTAGACGGTTGTAAACCAAACCTCGTCCTTAAACCGGAACGAACCGGAAATCAAACTTCGGTTAAGATGACAAAAAGCTAAACAAGCTCTGTTTTTTTTTCGGCTTTGACTATGAATTTCGTTTTCGAAGTAACAAAGATGACAAAACCAAAGTCAATATTTCATTTTGTTTTCCGCATGCTGCTTAAAACGGAGACTTCATTCTCAATTCTTTGTTTCTACTTTACAACTTAAGTTCAAAAATCGGGAATATCCGACTAAAAAGATACCACCTTTCACAGAATCAGATCATCGTCTTGCACGAATCTAGCTAGGGTTTGAATCGACATGTCGGAAGAGAAAGTCGTCGCCGTGATCATGGTCGGAGGACCGACCAAAGGTAACAACAACATCTTATTCGATAACCATTCTTCTGAATCTCGATTTCTATTGTTCAGCTGAAACTGGTTTTGGTTTTTGTTAATGTGGATCGATATAGGAACTCGTTTTCGCCCGTTATCATTCAATACACCGAAACCACTGATTCCTTTGGCTGGGCAACCGATGATCCATCATCCTATATCTGCTTGTAAAAAGGTTTGCTTTTTTTCTTTTCTCATACAGTATCGTGTTTGATTCCTTGAGAAAATTAAAACCTGGGTTTGTTCCAATTTGGAAGAAGCTTGTTATTGTATGATTTGTAATCTCCCAAGTTGTGAGCTTTTCTTAATTCTTGTTACATTAGTTGCAAAAGTCTGGAAAGTTGTAAACTTTGAAATGTTTGATCTTTAGAGAAAATTGAAACCTGGGTTTGTTCCAAATTGGAAAAGCTTCTTATTGTATGATTTGTGATCTCCAAGTTGTAAACTTTTCTTAATTCTTGTTACATTAGTTGGGAAGGTTTGGAAAGTTGTAAACTCTGAAATGTTTGATCTTTTGAGAAAATTAATACATGGGTTTGTTCCAAATTAGAAAAGCTTCTTATTGTATGATTTGTGATCTCCAAGCTGTGAAAATTTCCTGTTACATCAGTTAGGAACGTTGTTAACTTTGAAATGTTTGATTGCCCATAGCACGTTTTCATCTGATATGGTTTGTGTTTATATGAATGGAGGGCAGATACCAAATCTGGCTCAGATTTTTCTGATTGGATTTTACGAGGAAAGAGAATTCGCTTTGTATGTTTCTTCCATATCTAACGAGCTGAAAATCCCAGTGCGGTAAGTTAATAGCAACTTGTGTTTCTTGATATCATGTTTTTGATGTCCACTGTAAAAAAACCTTCACGTTTGTGTTCTTTTGTTATGCAGATACTTGAAAGAAGATAAACCTCATGGTTCAGCTGGTGCTCTTTATTACTTTCGGGATAGAATCATGGAGGAAAAACCGGTTTGATCTCTAATAAAATCCCAAATCTTTGTTTGTTGTTTCACTCACTCATTTGTTTTGTTGATTCAGCTCCTTATTTCTCTTGGGTTTTGTGGTTGTTTTTTAAACAGTCACATGTTTTCCTCCTAAACTGCGATGTTTGCTGTTCTTTCCCTCTTCAGGACATATTGGGTAATCTTGCTTTTAAAATCTTAAATCTGTTTCCTCACCCTCCTTTTCTTACTTTGATGTAACTTAAAAACATTTTTTTCAGACGCACATAGAGGATATGGTGGGGTTGGAACTATGCTAGTAATCAAGGTTCGATGTCCTTGATCATTTTTTTGTTCATAGATATTATAGAAGAAACAGATATAAAGATCGAGGAATCATAAATTTCGTTTTTCTTGATTTCAGGTTTCTGCAGAAGCAGCGAGCCAATTTGGAGAGTTGATAGCTGATCCTGATACTAAAGAACTCCTGCATTATACAGAGAAACCCGAGACTTTTGTAAATCTCTGCTAAAGTTTCCTGTTTTCTTATTGATCCTTCACTGGCTCTGGACTTTGCTGAGCTTATAAAGATTTTCATTCGATGCAGGTGAGTGACTTGATAAACTGTGGTGTCTATGTGTTTACCTCAGATATCTTCAAAGCCATTGAAGGCGTATATAGCCAAATGAGAGATACGTGTGAGTTTTTCATTTATTGGTCTTATCTCAGAGACTTTCATTGCTTTGGATTAATAGTTTTCTTCATTTTGTAACCAACTTGACTTCATTCTAAAAATTTGGCAGCTAGCAACTACCAGATTTCGAGCTTTGATCACTTCAGATCCGCTACAAGGTCTGTTCCTGCGGATTTTGTGAGACTAGATCAAGATATATTGTCACCACTTGCTGGAAAGAAGCAACTATACACATATGAGAATAAGGACTTTTGGGAACAGATCAAGACTCCAGAGTAATTGTATTATAAGTTTGCTAATAAGTTGTTTTGCTTCAAACTCTCTCTTTTAACAAATTGCTTAAAACACAGGAAGTCTTTGAAATGCTCGGAGTTATATCTTTCTCAATTCCGGGAAACATCTCCTCATCTTTTGGCTTCAGGAGATGGTACTAACAAGAAACCGATGATAGTTGGTGATGTTTATATTCACCCATCCGTAAAACTACATCCAACCGCAAAGGTAACTTTTTTTTAAACTCTCATGAAAATCTACTTTACCATCTCATGTAAAATTTGCAAATGGCACACTCTCTCAAATCTCAAATTTTCTTGGAACAAGATTGGTCCAAACGTGTCAATCTCAGCAAACGTTCGTGTTGGACCTGGTGTAAGGCTTATAAGCTGCATAATCTTGGACGATGTTGAAATCAAGGTAAATGTAAATGAGTTTTGCAATGTTCCTTATGGTTTACAAATCCAAAAAAAGATGCATGTTTTGATGTTTTTTAATCTGGTTTAAATGCAGGAAAATGCTGTTGTTATAAACTCGATCATCGGTTGGAAATCTTCGATAGGTAGATGGTCAAGAGTTCAAGCTAGTGGAGACGACAATGAGAGGCTTGGGATCACCATTCTTGGTAATTTCACTGTCTCTTTGTTTTTCAAGAAATGGTTTGTTTGGTTTTTTTTCTGAATCATTTTGTTGCTTCTGCAGGTGAGGCTGTGACAGTAGAAGATGAAGTTACAGTCATAGGAAGCATTGTTCTTCAGAATAAGACTCTTAATGTCAGTGTTCAAGACGATATTATCTTATGAGTTAATCGCAATGATTATAGTTTGGATTTAGGTCTTTATTTTTTATATAATCCCAACACAAGAAGAATTACAGAAACTGAGACCGACTTGCATTGAACTCACAGGCTTACGTTTTAATGGAACCCTCATTGTACTTTTTAGCTCTGTTTCTTCTTCTTCCTCTAGAAAAAAAAAAAGAATTAATTATTTTACCTTTTGGTTGTCTTATGTGGGCCTAAGTTGGGCTTTTGTCTTCTGTGGGCCTAAGTTGGGCTTGAAATTAAATTATCAGGAAATACAGTTAAAGGTGGCATAAAAGCCATATGAAATTGCCACTTCATTTATTTTTTCACGCATAACTCTCGTCGTTCGTTTCTCTGCAACAACTCTAGGGTTTATCGATTTTGCAAAGAGGAAGAGAGCGATCTTCAAATCGACTTTAATGGCGGACGAAGATTACAACGAAGTCGATGATTTGGGGTAATTCCCTCTTTCTATCTCACTCTCGTGTTTCCCGTGTCTGTATCTGCGCTCGATTTCAAAGATTTCTAATTTCTTCTCGACGAATTGAGAGAAATTAGATTGGTTATTCACTAGATTGAAAGCTTTTCCATGGGCTTCTTTGTTGAACTTTTGATTCAATTTATAAAAGAAATGTTTTTTTCCGGCAGAGAGTATTGATTCCGATAAATTTGAATGTGGAAACCCTAATTTCGTGGTCGGTTAATACAGAAAGAGCTGATTTTGCTAGTTTATATAACTTCTCTTTTAAATTCATCCATCAAATACTTTCTTTGCTGTCTTGTAAACATGTTTTTCCTTTCTCCTGGAATGAGTACATGAACTTATATGAAACTTGCAAGACCGTATATTGAAGCTGTTTTGTTGCTATGGTTAAGCCATATAGCTGATGTTGTTTCAATTGGTTTTGCTGCTGCAGATATGATGATGAGCCAGTGGAGCCTGAAATTGAAGTAAGTTCATCTCCTTCTTTGTAGAAGAAAAGACATGGATGTTGCTTTATTACAAGTTGCTGTGTCCTGATCAGTTTTTTTTGTGGTGCAGGAAGGAGTAGAGGAAGATGTTGATATGAAGGAGAACGAGGATCTCAATGGTGAGCCTCTTGAGACAGAAGATAAGGTCGAAACAGAAGCTGTACAACGTCCTCGTAAGACCTCCAAGTTTATGACCAAGTATGAGCGTGCACGTATCCTTGGTACTCGCGCTCTGCAAATTAGGTATGGTCTCTTAAGCTTGTCAATAATTGTTCTTCATATATCATCTCAATGATTATATGATAAGGATGCTTAATTCTTTAATTTTAATACTTTTACTGGTACTAGCTAATTTATCTTCATTTGTTATGAACTTGATGATGTTACTCAAGTATACTGAGAAAAATCGTTCTTATATATCGTATAATCATTGAGATGGCTCGAAATGTTTGATTCTTATACTGGAACTCGCTTATTCTTTCATCATATGTCTTAACTTTGTCATCGTGTGCTTTAAAACTTATGAGAGTACTTGATTCAACCGAGAACACACTTTGTCCTGTTTCATCTACTGTTAAGCTGGCTCGAGAAGTATAATTTATTTTGTTTTTGGCTGATACAGCATGAATGCTCCTGTCATGGTCGAGCTAGAGGGCGAGACTGATCCTCTTGAGGTGGCTACTGCTTTTACTTGCATTCACTTTTCCTTTTCTTCTTGTTGTTTCTGGACATTTGAGCTAACTCTTATGATATTGGCTTTTAAGATTGCGATGAAGGAGCTTAGGCAAAGGAAGATACCATTCACTATCAGACGATATCTGCCTGATGGGAGGTGAGTTTGCGTTACTCGTATCAAACTTCTCATACAGAATACATTGATTCTCGTCACTCACTTTATCTGTTCTTTAATTGTGTCTTCTTATGAATCTGAATCAGTTTTGAGGAATGGGCAGTTGATGAATTGATCGTTGAAGACTCGTGGAAGCGTCAAGTTGGTGGTGATTGATAAGCGGATGATAAAAGTTTCTGAGATTTTTAGCTATATGTGCTACTAAATGTAAACTTAAAACGTTTTGAATCTGAAACACCAAAAACTGATGGAAGGAAGCTTTTGTGTTAAACTTGAAAATGTTTTTTGTTTTTCCTTATCCGAAAAAACAACATTTTTATGTTTATAAGAGTAGAATTTCCTTGAATACCTGTTTAATATCAACACAAAAAAATTACATTATAAACCAATGGATGATGTCTTGATAAAACCATTGTGCAAGTGAACATTTTTAATAGATTTGAATTCATCGAGAGCAACAGAGTTGCTCAAAGTAAAAACTTTTTTATTCATTTAGTTAGGTTAGTTTTTCTATTTGATTTCTGTTTAATTCGTTTAAACAAGCTGAAATTTTGTAACCCTAGTCTAATTTTGGACAATCCATCAATCATCATTTGAAACCTTTAGAAGGTGAAAACTCCAGTGCGCATGGCTCCTCTCAAACTAAATTGTCAGTGGAAGAAATCTGCAGAGTGTATAAAGCAATATTAGAGCAGGTAAGCTCCATGAGACTCGGACAATATACTCTTAAGTTGTTCCTTTGTTCACAAATCGCCCTATCTCATAACTTGTTTCTGTTTCAATGGATCAAACTTCTCAGTAACCTTCAACATCCAAACATTTGTGCAGACTTTCTAAAATTATGTTTCCAGAGAAATCCAGCTCAGCGACCAACCGCATCTATGTTACTAGAACACCAGTTTCTAAAGAACTCTCTGCAATCAACCTCACAATACACAACAGCGATGTCTTAAATTGCTCTCAGTTAATTTAATGGTTCATGTACATAGTAGTAGCTGAGGTTGGTAATGTACATAAAGAGATTCAGATTTGTACTAATCAGAATCACTTTTTAAGAAAAGTTTTCTTGAACAATGTTTAACTTTAGGAAAACAGTGTACAGTAATGTTGTTTCCATTTTTTTAAAGTTATTTTTTCAAAATTTGCTTCCGGTTTAATTCGGTTCACCTAAACCCAACGATTAAGTTTTGGTTAGACCCACCGAATCACAAAATATCTCTTATTCAGAAATTCTCCCGGCGACTCAGCAGAGGAGTCAAGCTTCTGCTTCAACGATGGCGGATCACCACCACCACCACCACCACCATCATCATCATCATCAACAACATCGACCAAATCGTCTTTCCGTTCCTCAACGAACCACCGCAACAGTCGGAAGATCTTACCCTGCTTTCCCTTACACTCCGACTCCAACCCCTTCCAAAACCCGTCTCAGATCGATCCATGGAACCACTAAATCTTCAATTTCATTTCTTTTCCTCATCCTCTTCTCCTTGCGATCTCTCTACTCTCTCTTACCTTTCCTTCGCTCTTCTCCTTCATTCTCCCTGTTCCCTTTCTCATTCCTCGTCTCTCTCCTCTCTTTCGTTTTTTCTCTTGCTTTCACCCTCTTCTCTTCGTTTTCTCCCTCCAAAAAAGACCCATTTCTCCGGCAGAGTCGTGCCGTTTTCTCGATTTCGTCTCTCTCCTCGTCTCAAATCAAGCTCATACTCGCTAAATCGGGGTTTCTAGCTGTTGTTTTCCTCCTCCGATTCCAGGCTCTCCGTTACTGCGGCGCAGCAGCTATGATCTTAGCCGAGCTCTCCGGTACAGTCTCCGCCAGAGTTCTATCCGAGTCTCGGAATCGATTTTCCGGCGATAATGGCGGAATTGGATCATCTAAGGTTCGTGGGTTTTGCATCTTGTTCGCTGGGTTGTTGCTGTTATCAATCAGCTGGGATCGTGTTGATTGTTTCCCTTTCTCTTCATCATCTGTCGAAAATTGGGGTTTTTGGATATACCCTAAAGAGAATTGCTTGAGAATATGGCCTATGTTGCTTCCATTTCTATCTGGGTTTTTGGGTTGCTATGAGAAAGTCTCCATGAATTGGGTCGAGATCAAGCAGCTTGATCAGAAACGAGTTCGATTGCTCTCCTTGTTTCTAACCACTGTGTTGTTGTTCCCACTTGCTATCTGGAGTTTCCTCTTCTCTGGAAGTGATGAAGTTGGTGTCTCTATTGGGAATCTGGGTTGGCCTTTAGCTAACACTGTTGTATTTGGAGTGCTGTTGACGGAGAATTACAACGAAGATAAGTTTTCGAGCTCGAAGAAAGACTCTGAGAGGGAGTTTCTGGTCACGTTTCTATGCACCATAGTATTGGAACTCTTCTACTTCCCTGAGCTTTCTCTTTGGGGATTGTTGTTGTGTGGTTTGTTGCTTTACGTCGCCGTCAGAGAATTGGACTCTGTGTATTCAGATTATCAAGAGATTGGTATGGAATCGCCTGAGTCGTTTACCACCATGTTTATGAAGCCTATCCGTCACATTTTGAGCGAGAAGAAGTCAAGGAAGATCGCTTTGTTTCTTTTGATCAACACGGCGTATATGGTTGTAGAGTTTGTGGCTGGTTTCATGAGCAATAGTCTTGGATTGATCTCAGACGCTTGTCACATGTTGTTTGATTGTGCTGCTTTGGCGATTGGTCTCTATGCGTCTTATATCTCTCGTCTTCCTGCAAACCATCAGTTCAACTATGGCCGAGGTAGATTCGAGGTGCTTTCGGGTTATGTCAACGCGGTGTTCCTCGTTCTTGTTGGAGCTCTGATTGTGCTCGAGTCGATAGAGAGAATCTTGGATCCGCAGGAGATTTCTACAAACAGTCTTTTGGTTGTTTCCGTTGGTGGGCTTCTTGTGAATGTTGTCGGGTTGATCTTCTTCCATGAGGAGCATCATCATGCTCATGGTGGATCCGGTTGCTCGCATTCTCATTCTCACTCGCACCAGTCCCATAGCCATAAACATGAGGAGCATCATGAGCATACTGATCATCATCATTCCCATAACCTTAAACATGAGGAGCATCATGCATGCAACCACGAGCATGACCATGACCATCATCTTCATGCCCACAACCATAAACACGAGGAGCATCATGAAAGCAACCACAGCCACGGGCATGACCATCATCATCATTCTGACCACAAAGCTGCAAAAGGAGAAAACAAGGAGCATCGACACATTGACCATAACATGGAAGGAATCTTCCTTCATGTTTTAGCAGACACAATGGGGAGCGTTGGAGTTGTGATATCGACACTCTTGATCAAATACAAGGGCTGGTTAGTTGCAGATCCAGCAAGCTCAATCTTCATTTCCATCCTCATCATCGCTTCAGTCATTCCTTTACTCAGAAACTCTGCAGAGGTTCTACTGCAAAGAGTCCCCAAGGCTCATGAGCATGACCTGAGAGATACCATGAGGAACATCCTCAAGACTAAAGGGGTTCGCAGTATCCAGAGGCTACATGTATGGAGCTTCACAAACTCAGACGTGGTGGCTACTCTCCATCTCCTTGTATCAGCTGATTTAGACAAGAAGGATACTAAGTTGCAAGTCTCGCGTTTGTTAGAAGATGCAGGAGTAAAGGATTTGACTTTGCAGGTGGAATCTGTTAATTCATAGCAATTGATATAGTTTTGAGTGCTGTCACTGAACACATAAAAGAATCTGAAACTGTTTTCAGTGTTTTTAGATAATTTGTTTCATTGAAGTTTTATGAGGTTTCGTTATAGAAAGATATACATATATGGGATATGGCTGTGCATACATCTATGAATAATGTTCGGAAAAAAGTTATTATATTGAAAACTTGAAACAAAATCTCTACAAATGCATCTGCTTTGCAGTTAAATTCATATAGTCGAAATACAGAACATAAGGTAATTGCTTCTAACTCTTCTTTGTACTCAGAGAAATCAAGACGCATAAACAGCTTCAATCTCTGTGGTCAGCTACTTCATAAGGTAATTGCTTCTAACTCTTGTTTGTACTCAGAGAAATCTAGCTGATAGGAATGATGTGGATAGATGGGTAGATGTCTGAAGTAGACTGCTCTCATCAAACTGAAGATCATAGCTTGAAAACACATCTGAGAGATCTTGAGAGAAGCTACTGTTACCGAACATAATACCATAAGGATCCTGAAAGTCAGAACAGAGGTCATCTGAAACTGTGTTTGAAAGACAAGGATCGAGAACATTGCTGTTGATAGTATCACTCGTACACAAGCTCTGATCAAAACCATACGGCTCGCTGTGTCAAGTCATTCAACCTGAAGTTATTAACAGATTCTTGTAACTCCGATGGCAACGCTGCCAAATCTTGCGTGTTTGAGAAGCAAGGATGTTGAAAGTTGTGGCTGTTGGTAGTATCACTCATGCACATGCTCTGATCATAACCATAAAGCTCTTGAGGCATCAACTCATTCATCCCGCAGTTATTCACAGACTCCTGTACTGGTACCGCTTGTGTGTTTGAGACGCAAGGACCTTGAAAGTTGTTGCTGTTGGTAGTATCACCCATACAGATGTTCTGATCATAACCACAAAGCTCTTGAGGCATCAACTGATTCGAGCCGTAGTTATTCACAGATTCTTGTGTGTTTGAGTCGCAAGGAAGTTGGAAGTTGTTGCTGTTGATGTAACCCATAGATATATTCTGACCACAACCATTAACCTCTTGATGCATCAAGTAATCATCTGTGAAATTGGTGAAATTTGATGCAGAGAGTGGGATTTGAGAGAGAGTAGCATCTTCGTGGTTATACATAACTAGCGAGAACTTGCTAGGGTTCAAGGATTGGGTCTGATGAAGGTTCAGAGAGGAAGGGTTCAAGGATTGGGTCTGTTGATGGTTGAGAGAGGATGGTGCTAAACCCTTATGATCTTCCAACTTTGCCTTTGTCTGTTTCCGTGCCTCGAGAAAACGACGCCTTTCTTGCAAGATGGAGCGCTTTCGTAGCAAGGACTCCATCAGTTGGGAGATATGGTCGGGAGAGTGGTGATCAGAGAGTGGATACATTAGTTGATTCGAGTTCGTCGTCCTCGGCTTCTTCGTCAGATTCGTCGCCTTGGTCTTGTTCTTGTTCTTGTTGAGGAACCCATAAAGATTGACGCTTTTCTTGCGCCTCTTGGCGTCGTCGAGACGACTATACCGAAGAGCCAAGTCTCTCACTTTCTGTCGATCCTTAGGCCATGTCTGTAATTCTCCGTCTGGTCCGTAATGGATGACGCAGGCTTCGATATCGCAGAGAGTCGTAAGCTCGGAAGCTTTCTTGAACACGGTCCGGAGCCTGTTGGCCAAACTCGTTGCAGCGAGGGAACTAGAACAACAAGAAGAAGACGAATTGGAACACGAGGAAGAAGGCGGTGATCGCATTGTTGATTTTGTTGTTGTTGATTTCCCAAACACGCTCTGGGTTTTCGATTTTCTCGTTCTCGCGCACGAAGTAGAAAACACGAAGAAGAAGAAGAATGAAACTGAGAGAGAGACTGTGTGACCTAGGTCTACTTATAGATTTGTCTATTTTTATAGACCCCAACGGTCAAAAAAATGCGTTTGTGTGTGTTTTTAGATTCGATTTCCATTTTTTGCTTAGTTTTTTAATTTCCTTAATTTTACCCATAATTGATCCGTTGAGGACGGTTAGAAAAAGGAAATATTTACTTGAGAGATACGTTTCCGTATTTTTACACTCGCTTCATTTATGAGAGTAATTAATGACAGGTAAGTTCGTTCATGTGTACTAGATTTGATTTGATTTGATTAGATTTGATTTTGTAATAGATTTACTTTGATTTCCTTAATTTTACCGTCGCTAACTAACTACACAACGAGTATACTCGGGATTGGGTAGAAAAATCGTTGTACCGGCTTAATTCAGGGGTTCGTAGTACCGGCTAAATTCAGCCAATAACCGGAAGGAAAATTTTGATTTCGAGAACCCTAAATTGAATCTCCTCCCGGTGTCGATATCTGAATTTACCGATCGGATCTGTTTGTTATGGCGACGAAGCGATTGTCGCTCCGTAAATTCGATCAGCTCTTTTCCAGATGAAATTCTCGCTCAGATCTTATATTTTCTTCCTAACAAACAAGCTGTTTCCACCTACTCCTATGAGATCCAACATTATATGTGCGGTATTTTTCTTCCTTAACTTCCTTCACTTGGTCGAATGGTAGAAACAACAATAATGGTGACATGATCGGATACGCGTGTAATGTTGGCTAATGATGGATAAGCAGTAGACGTTGTGGCGACGGACTTAGTGTCTGTATATCTTTCTAGACCCGACCTATCTCAGAGTTTGTAGCAATATAGTGCAAGGTAGCAGGCGTTACTTCATTCTTGATGAGATCATTCATGGAACTATTGCTGCCAAACACATCTTTACAACTTCGCAACTCACGGACATTGTGACCAAAGCACTTGGACGTAAAAAATTCAAACATTTCTTGGTAAGCTGGGTGTTTGTAACTTACACACACCATTTTGAAAGGGAGTATTGAGCCTATTAAGCTGTCATTCTAGGTTAGATAATGTAACCTAGATAATCTTGTATATACTAAGACACTGCCTTAATTTGTACTGTGTTCAATAAGAAAACTCTTACTAATAAGGTTTCTAGATATATAGGTGGAGACCTAGATAATTGTTGCATACCAAAAACAATAAAGTCAAATCAGTTAAGCTAAATTGTAGTTCTAAAACTTATTTTTTTTTTGTTATTCACAAAATCATTAACTAAAACTTTAAAATCATGAATGAAAACTATTAAAAAACATAAGACAATAATTAATAAATAAAAAAGCAAAAAATAATAATTTTACTTTAATTGTCTCTAATTGTTGGAGAAACACTGAAAATCTTTGTATTAAAAACTTTTTAATGTTTTGATCAACAAGTATAAAGAAGAATTATAAGGTTTAATTTTTTTCTTTATATTCTTTAGTTTTTGGATTATTTCTTCTAATAACAGTTTAATTTATTGTTGTTAACTTCTCTTTTATAGAATTATATATTTATAGGCCCATGCCCATATTTGAAATTAATAAAATATAAATTAATAATAAAAGTAGATTATAAAAAAATTTAAAAAAATTTGATGCTCAATGATTTAAAAAAAGGTGCTGTTTTAAACCAATGTTTCTTTATCTAGACATAGGGAATATAGATGTCAATTTGGACCAAAGCCCGAAGCCCAGCTTGGCCTGGCCCAGAGGGGAAGAGGAGAACGTGCTTGTGACTTATCCCGGAGGGGAAGAGGTCGGGAAGTTATCAGTAAGAGAAAGCCTGCGAGTCGGCGACATCAATTCCTATTGTGCTTGAGTGGCAAGCGTATCCTAGTGAGGAGCACCCTGGTTTGCTGCATGGCCCTTTGGTAGGGACTGGCGGGAAAGAACCGGAGGTCTGAGAGGCCTGAGCCCTAAGATCCCAAGGGGGTCCTGCCCCGGGGGGGCGAATAAGTCCGCAGGGGAGCATACTCAGGGTGTGCGTGGTCGGCGGAGGGAGCTGGCACAAGGGGAGCCACGGGGGCTTGTTAGACCGGAGTCCTGGATTTCTTGAGGAATGGTGTCCTGCAGGACAGGCGAGTCCTTGGGGGAGCATGCCAAGAAAAAAGGATCCGAGGAAGATTATAGACACTACCGAGGAGAAGAAATATTCGCGCGAGCAGGAAATCAAGTGATCGAGTAAGCAAGAGGTTAGGCAATCAAGAAATCAAGCGATCATGAAAGCAAGAAATCAAGCAATAAAAAAATCAAGCGATCAAGCAAGCAAGAAATCAAGAAATCATCAGGCACGCAAGAAATCAAGCAATCAACATATCAAGCAATCAGGCAAGCAAGAAATTAAGCAATTAAAAAATCAAGCGATCAGGCAAGCAAGAAATCAAGCAATCAAGAAATCAAGCAATCAGACACGCGAGCTAGGAAATCCTTAGCGGCCGGTGCTTTGTTAGGGGCGGTCGCATTTCGGCCACGATCATGGGTACCGTAAAACCCATCGCAGGGTTCGCGCGGCCCAGACGGTTACGTTTGACCCATGGGCGTGGCTATGCCCCATCCCGGGGATAGCTCCTCCTAGGCGGCGTACTTGCGGTTATCGTGTAGAGGTACGAAGTTCATACCCTCGCGATTGTTTGTCAATTGATCTTCAGAAGATCGGTGGTTTTCTTTCGAGTAATCCTGCGCAAATCTCCAGGATCTAGCGAGGGCGATCCACATGGCGAGTCTCTGGTGGTTCGAACCGCAGTGCGTCACCTTCTGCAGCGTGCGCCACTCCCCCGAGGACCGCCGATCGTCTTTTCTGTTGTGGCTGGCTCCTTTTCTCTCTCTTCATATTAAATGTGTGACACTTCCCACGCACGGCTCGAGAGACTAATTATTTCTTTACAGACTTTTGGCTTTTCCCGAACGACGTGATTCCTCTCGTGTGCCTCTTCGGTTTCTTCTTCCTCTATAAAATCGAGATTCTCGTAGTTTCACAGATTTATCCCATTTTTGGACCAAATCTCAGAACTTTCTTTCTTCGAATCGCTTCTTTTTTTTCCTAGCACACACCTTTCTTCTCGTTCAATCAAGATGTCCGCCTCTAGCTTGTCGTATGGCGCGTGGCGTGCTCATCACTCCTGGACCGATGGTGAGGTGCAGGACACCACCGGAATGTCGTCGGAGCCGGTTACAGCAGACTTTCCTTGGGGCAAGGGCGAGGCCGAGGAAATTGCCAGGGTTCCTTCGGCGTCCAACCCCGCGGATCGCCCTCCTTCTACTTGCAATCTGGACTCTCTGGAGAGAGTTCTCTTGGCCAACCTCCCTTAATTCTCCAGGCTCAACGCCATTTTTCCCGGTGAATGGGGCCGGGCAGACTGGCCTCTGCGGTGCTGCATCGCGATCCACAACGACTACTTTCTCTACGGCTTCCAAGGCAGCCTCCCTTGGATGGTGGTCAATTTATGCCGGTTCACCGGTATCTGCCCCAGCCAACTTCACCCTTCTGCCTTGGGGCTCCTCTGCGCTTTCCAAGTCCTCTTGGACTTGTCCGGGGTCCGGGTCCGTGGCTCCATGGTGCTGCTATCTTACCAGCTCCAGAGCCTGACCGTCGATGCCTTCCGCTATACCTTGCATACCCGGGACGGGTGCACTGCCCCCATACTGGGTGACCGCTCCGGGAGTCACGACTGGAGGGAACGGTACATCTACTGGACGGTGCTGCCGGAAGTCAACGTCCACCTTACCTGGATGCCGAGGGGTAAGATTCTTCTACTACCGCTGTCCTTCTTTCCTTCGGGCTTGGTTTGTCGGCCATCTTCTAACTGCCGTCTTGTCTTCTCTTTTTTCAGGCTTCGGACGCCGACCGATTCTGAGCGGGTCGATCTACACAGCCTGCTCGGGATCCCTGAGCGGTTCTGATCGTTCGAATTCATGCTCTCTCTACTGAGCATCAGGGCAAGCTCGCTCGTCCTCCCGTCTGGAATGGTCCCAGACGTCCCAGGTAATGACTTTGACTCTTATGTCCTTGGCCTTGCGCTGGTCCCTTGGTCTTTACCTGCGAATCTTGTCTTTGCAGGTTCCCAGAGTCGGATCGAGGAGATCTGGGAGGATAACACCCCTGAAGGCCGTCTGCCCCCAGCGAGGTTTCTGCGGGCCGCGTGGAGGACGCTTGTTCAAACGCCACGCCGGAGGCCCCAATCAGACTCTCCCGAGAGGGAAGCCTCATCCCGACCGGCTTCCCGAGACCCTCTTCAGCTCTTCCCGCTCACTACTCCTCTGAGTCAGCTTCAACTGCCAGTGGTGGGGCTCCCACAGATTCCAACGCTCCGAAGTATTTGGGGACCATCGAGAGATTCAGGGCCACGCGAGCCGCTACTCTGGTCCCTGATGCCCCGGTCTCGCCGAAGGCGATGAGCGTCTCTTCGGAGTCGGAGCCGATGTTCGTCTCTCCCCGTCCAACCGCCCGCTCAACCCGCAAGCTCACCAGCTGGCGGCTGACTGCCTCGGAGATCTCCCAGTCGCTGGACGCAGTAAGCTAACTTCTCGGGATGTCTTCCTTTGCTTTTCCAGTTCTTTACCTGTTCTTACTGGTGCCTTTCGTCTTTTGACAGAGTCAGCGCTCGCTCGAGAAGCTGAAGCACGATCTTCACATGACTGAATATCGCGAGCGCGGCCTTGCTGATAGGACTAGCGCGCATGAGGCCGAGCTCTTGGTGATCCGGGACCAGCTCACCGAGGCCCAGACTTCCGCTAGTGGAGAGGATCTTAGCGCGGAGATAGAGCACCTGTCCTTGGTGCTTTCCAGCAGCCAACTGGATCTGGAAGCGCGTAACTTGGAAGTGGAAATGCTCCACCAAATCCTTACGGTGTACCGGGGGTTCGCTCCAGGGGCCGAGGTGGACTTGACGTTGATGGCGGCTGAGGCTTTCTCGACGATCTAGACCGCGATTTACATGCTGAGGCGGGAGCTTGAGGAAGAGCGGAAGTGCGGCAGGTCGCGAGGACCGGGCACTACAGGGTTGGACGGAGACGTTAGGGGTGCGGGCCCTTCTTAGCCGGCGGGACCTTTGCGTCCCCTGGGTTTTTAAATTATTTCTGCTTCGGGGACTCGTTTCCCTTGTAACTTTTGAACTCAAACCGGCAGCCGCTTTGGCCTGCCTCTTTTTTCTTTAAGTAACGTTGCTTTATCTCATTTCCCTTAGCTTCGTCTTTTGCCTCTTTTGTTTCTTATCTCGCGTCTCGGAACCGGAGTCTCGGTTTTAGGGCCACTACACGTAATGGTCCCAAGCTCCCAAAACAGTTAAGCAGAACCGTAGCCTGCTCGATCCGCACGCTATGCGCAGCTGTCTTCGAATGCTTTGCTTCCTTCGTGGAACGTTCGTTGGTGATCCGCGTCGCAGATCCAAAGTCTCGGTTTCGGGGCCAATACGCATAATGGTCCCGAGGTTCCGAGACAGTTGAGCAGAACCGTAGCCTGCTCAACCCGTCTACTCTATGTAGTTATCTTTGAACGCCTTGCTTCCTTATGGAACGTCCGCCAGTGATCCCCCTTTCTTTTAGCGCAAACTGTTTGGGAGCAAATTTTGGGATGCCGTGTGGGGGGTCATGATTCGTTGGGGGTGGTGCCGGGTCTCCGAGTTTCATCCTCTGGGGAAAGGCGGCGAGTCGTCGTTCTGGGGTGGAAGCTTCCTGTCGCGATGCGGCGGGGCATGTACTGTATTCGATCCTGCAAACACTTAGTGAGCGTCCTACCGGGAACGACTACTCTGGGGGGAGTATTCTACGGGTTAATCGTTAGGGGACTCGTCTGAAGATCGAGACTCCTGTCTGGTTTGGAGTGTTTCAAGAGGAGTTTCTACTCGTGAAAAGGGTAATGCAGCGGGTATAAAGGCGAGGTTCCAAGTCAGGGATGGATTAACCTGTTCGGCAATCATTCGGGAGGAACGTGGAGTCCACCCGTGATCCTGCTGCATGGTCGGGAAGGCGGGCCTCTTCGATCGTCCTCCTCCTCTTCTTTTGAAGGGTTCTTCTTCTATTTATACTCGTCATTCTCTTGTCATGTCTCCTCCGAACCGCGTACTCAGAGAGCAGGTAGGAGTAATCATTCTGGCGTGTTAGGAGAAGCTCGCCAACTGCTCTGGTACAGTACGCATGAGTGGGTCGGCCGAGCTAGCGTGACGTGTGTCAGCATCTAATATAGTTTAGGCTTACGTGATGAGCTCTTCTTTAACCCGGTAAAATGGATCCCAATAATATATATGAATGCTTTTAGCTAATTGTTGACAAACACAAACACCATTAAGTGTATGAATGAAGTAAGGCTCGGAGAGTTAAACCCAGTCAAGCGCCTCTTGTGGGAAAGGGAGAACCTTGAGAGATAAAAGTAAAAATTAGTGATGAGATATATAGAGAACAAGCTGCAACTCGAAGATGATCTTCTTGCTTTACCACAAAACAAAGATAGGTGATTCCATAACATATCACCAAATCTAACCTGATATCAAAGCACCCGATGATCACAAGAAATGTTTGTTTTTAATGTCAGTTTTAAAGATTTATTTTTTCCTTTATTTTATCTGATAGTCTTTCTGCTGAATCCCTACAGAAATATAAAGACTGGTTTTAAGTTTTGTAGCTGTGGTCAGTGGATGATGATTGGAGTTTGACTTTCTTCCGGTATAAACTGATTACTATTTGTACGCTGTTTATTTTTTCTCCAAATTTTATTGATAGCTTTCTTAACAGCTTCTTAACTCACTACGGAAAAAAAAATTGATTACATCGCATAAAATATATCACAAAACTATATGATATAAATTTTAATTTACTTATGAATAAATGATACAAAATATATGTTTTAACATCATTTATTATAATTGATGTTTTTATTGATTATTTAACTTCAGTTCAATAAAATTGATACAAATTTATATTAGTTTACATCACTTAAATAAAATTAATATAAAATTATGTATTCAAATCAGTTAGATAATTGATATCATCAATAATTTTTTGGTTAACATTATTTAAAAATGATATAAATTTTATATCAGTTAAAACTGATGTAACTAACTTTTTGTACATTGTCCTACATTGCTAGTTGATAAAAAATGAAAGAAAAAGTATGTCTATATATATCAAAACTTAAGTACCTAATATATATATTTACTAGCCAATAAAATGAATTTCAATTTTTTTGGTCTTTCAAAAAATTACTGATTCATAAATTTTCGGATTAAAATAATAATATTATTATAAATATTTATGAAAATTAAAATAAATTTAAATTATATTTAACATCTGAATATAACTATGATATTAAACTAAACTAATTTTTACATCATTTATTATAATCGTCACAAATACTAATATCATTAATAAAAATTGATGCAAACAATAACATGAGTTTTTTTGTAATTGACACATATTGACATCGATTTCAACAATCGATACAAAAATAAAATATATTTTCATCATTTGATAGCTAACTGATGTTAACTATTTGCATCACCACATTCACAATCAATTTTACAAGTGATGTAAAATTTGTTTATATCAATTATAAGTAATATAAATATTTAAAATAAGTGATACAATACACCTGTTTTTTTTTGTAGTGACTATGTCAAAAACTATAAAAATGTTACATTCATTGTAGATATTTTTGTTGAATTAATTTTAAATTAGACCAAAAATACGGGGGAACTATATTACAATAAATACCTTTTTCAAATCATCCAATGACATAAATATTCAAATATTAGTTTCTCCTAGTTCAAGCTCTCACCAGCTCTCCTCTTCTTTCCCTCTCTTTCATTATTAAATAATAAATTATTTTGTTTAAATAATTGCCCTTTCTTACATTTTAGAAGAAAAAAGGAAGAGAGCAATTTTTTTTTTTTTTTTTAACAGCGAGAGCTAGTCAATATTCATTATGTAGATTAGTCAATATATTTTGTTTATTACTGATTTTTTTAGAAACAATTCTTTATAATTTCTTAAATAATATCGCGATTGGCTTTAATTTCACATTTATTTTCTGAATCAAAGGTACAGACAGACCACATAAGTGACTCGTTATATAAAAATCACACGAATTCAAATCATATTTCTTTCCATTTTCTTCCTTCTATTCCTTCTCTTCCTTCCTTTTCTTCTTCGCATCTCTCTGCTTTCTGTTAATCTCTTCCTCTTCTTCCTTCTTCTTCATCTCTTCCTCAACCTTCCTCTTAGCTTCTTCTTTCTCCTCTTTCAACGCTTCAATCAATCGATTTAGACAAATCTTGTTAGCTTCATCGTCTGCCTTCTTCAACAGATTCTCTCCCACATCAGCCGGTGTCATCTTGATTTTTTCTCCCTCAAGTAACCTCTTAATCTCTTTAAACAACTTACCATCTTCTTCTTCTTCCTCAGCATACAAATAGTTTCTTGCCAGCACTTTAAATGCTTCGTAACCGCAATACGACATCTCTATATGCTTATCCATTCTTCCTTTTCGTATCAATGCCGGATCTAATTTATCTTTGAAATTAGTAGTGAACACAATTATCCTCTCACCACCACAAGCTGACCACAACCCATCAATGAAATTCAACAACCCTGATAATGTCACTTTACTTCCTTTATTCTGACCGTGATCTTTCTTCATTTGCATCTCAGCCGGGCTAATCTCATCTTCGTCTTCCTCCTCCTCCTCCTTGGACTTTCTCTGACCGGTTAAATCAAGAGAACAATCAATATCTTCAATAACTATTATCGATTTCCCGGAAGTTTCAATCAGTAGCCTCCTCAGCTCTGTGTTATCCTTAACCGTTGTCAACTCAAGATCATAAACATCATAATTCAAATGATTCGCCATCGCAGCGACCATCGTTGATTTGCCAGTTCCCGGTGGACCGTGCAAGAGATACCCTCTTTTCCAAGCTTTCCCGATCCTCTTGTAGTATTCTTGGCTATTACTAAACTTGGTCAGATCGTTCTTGATATCGTCTTTCTTCTTAGTATCCATAGCAAGAGTATTGAACGTGGCGGGATGCTCGAAAGTGACGTGGCTCCATTTCGTCTGTTTGTAACCAGACCAACTCTGGCTTGGATTGTTCGAATAAAGCTTCCTCTCTCTGTTCTTAACCTCCATTTTCTTTCCTTCATTCTGGAAATGAACAATATACCTCTCTGTAACTATTTGCATGTCACGTGTATGGAACTTGAGCACGTATAATCTGGATTCGTCGGCTTTAGGGAGATAGGAAAATGACCGGCTTTCGGTTTGGTACGTCTTCGATTGCCACCAAACCTTGACTCCTTTAAACTCATCAGTGATCTCTTCGTGATCGTCCATGCTAAGGATAGTAGATTTACTTCCTTTGTTTGTGTTAGCCCTTAGTCTCTTGGCTTGAGAAGAAGAGCCTTTTAGATAGTTCTGGATCGCAGCATAATCATCGTTTCGCTCGAACCGCTCACCGTTATATTCAAAGAACTTTATCTGTGTGTAAGGGTTGAAAAGATTGATGAATTTTCGCACTAATGGCTCGAAGGGTTCACGGAGCTGGTAGGGGAAGAAATTTTGGAAGACTGTGTATATAAACGCTAGGGTTGCGAAAGAAGAGCCTATGAAAGTCCATAGTTCACCCATTATCGCCATTTTTAAGTGCTGTGTTTGGGAAAAGGGTGTTCTTGAATAGCAAGAAAGGTTTCGAAGCTGGATATGGGGTGAGCCTTTTTTTTTTTTAATCAGAGAAAGGAATTGGTGAGGTTAACGAAGAAGGGAGAGAAACATATATATATATATATATATTGAGAGAGAGAGAGTAGTTAATAAATATGTATGTGTACACACTTGATCATGTTAATAAATATATATATTTGAGAAGCTACCATGAAATTGTCAAATGTCAATTTCCATGTGTGATGAATGATGATGACCAGTTGGATGACCAACTTGGTAACTGCTAAAAAGATATTGGAAGTATACTATAATAGAAATATTGAAAGTACTATAATAAAATGTTGAAAAACTTGTTAGCTACGAGTCTACGACAACAGAAGAAACAGTAAAATCTTAAAAACGAAGACTAACATGTCATATAAGTAAATTAATAAGAGAAAGTTGCAGACATCTTGTGGTTAAGCGTAATTTCAACGAAGATATCTTTCTACGAATTATTATTCTGTTTGTTTTAATTTGGTCGTCGAATTATCATTACTTTAATGTATGATGAAGTCAGTTCTAAATGTTAATTTGGTGTGGAGAAGAATAGTTAATTCCGTTTTTTTAAAAAAATTGTTAAGGAATAGCATCCTCTATGTTACAAGTTAAGATCACTGGAAGGAAAAACACAAAAAATAGGGAAATGTATCTTAAAATAGTTTGGTCCACTTGACTTTTAAAAAATCATTTTGTAAATGGTCCTCGTATATCCAATTAACTTTTGTTTATTTATTCATAAAAAAATTGAAAAGACTTGGAATAAGTTAATCAAACCATTGTTGATTGGTTTATGATGAAACCGTTGACAAGGTACATGTAAATTTATGCGTGGTTTATTGTATAGTATGTATCAACCATGTTAGATCACGGAATTGTGCAAGAAGGAAAAATATTAAAACGTACTAGAAGTTTTCCATTTTATTATTTTGTTTAGGTCTTGGCGTCCGGGTAGCCATTTGGATTGGGTCTAATCAGGTTTTGGTTAATTACTTTTAGACTATAAATTCTATTTGGGTATTTTTTTAATTTTCAGATGGAATTCAGTTAGGATTGAGTTTGGGTTGGTTTCGAATATCTCAATTATCTGAAATTTATCTATTTTTTAAAAAGAAAATTAAATGTTTAAAATATTTTGATATATTTGGTTAAATTTGCAAAAAACCTATTTAATTCTGATATATGTAATTAAAATAATTTGGATATTTTGTTATTTTAGTCTAAAGGTAACTAATAATATATTATATTTTTAATTATGATTTTAAAAATTTTGGTTATATTTATATCCAAACTAGGTGTCCCGCCTGCGCAAATGCACAAGCATATAAATTTTAAATAAGTTTGATAAAAAATAAAGTCTATTTTTTTAATTATGAATTATTTCGATATATATGAAATTAGACTATTAAAAAATCTACTGATGATTGTTAATTTGGTATATATATAAATCACATAATTAGAGATCCGCTTTGTAATGAAGTTGCAAAATGTTCATTTTTCATGTAAAATTATGGTTATTAGTGAAATTAAGTCTTATGTTTCTTATTTGCATATCAAATTATCATCGGATACCAAAAAATACCTTAAGATTGTTTTTTCCAGAAATATCCAGAGTAAAAAAGCTAAGTAAATGATAAGTCTCCATATGCTTATGGCCATTAGTAAAGTAAAACTTTTGTTTCTTTGTATTCATATTACATATTTACCAAATACAAAAAAATTACCTCAAAGTTGAGATTTTTAAGAATCAAAATAAAGTATTCATATTATGTAGTCACCAAATACAAAGATTTTACCTCAAAATTGAGATTTTTAAGAATCAAAAGTAAACACCATTGTCTTTTAATTGCATTTTTTCTTCTTCAATGTAGTTATTCTCTCTACTCGCTTGAACCAAAGCTCTCTTATTTTCCTCTATGATAAAAAGAATGAATCTGCCTATCACTCACTTATGCATTCACAATCAACTCATGATTCTCACCATCTACAACGACAACTCTTGTAGCTTCTCGTTCTCGATAACTCTCTTTCACTTCCACATGATCGTTGATTATCTCATGACCTCCTCATGCAAAGGGACATTTGGAAAACCATATGCTTTGTAACCGTGTTGTTGCAAAGATTCATAGTCGAAAGCTCTCTTGACTTTCTACTTGTCATTTTTCTTTCTCAGAGTATCCATAGTATCTGCGTTAGAATTAGATAATGATGACTCCTTGTATAAGTTATCATTATCATCATCACTCCATCACATCATACCTTTCTTCATGGTAAGGAATGTTATAATTCTAACAAAGAAACGAATCTTCGTTAATCCAATTTATGAAATAGATTTTTTAAAAAATAATGATATAATCTACGTAGAAGAAGCTTATGATGCAAGTAATTTAATATCATTAAGAGTGTTCCATATACAGAACATAAATACACTCAAGCAATAGCTGGTTGCACATACATCAATGTGTGTTCATTGTAAATATTGAATTTTTAATCAGATTACAACACCCCCAATGTCTCATTGATATTTTTTTCAACAACCTCTGCGTTAACCGATTTATTATTCACTAAATCAATTCCAAAAAACCATATCTGAGTCTCCGAATAATATCAAATAAAACATTTTTTCTTCCTTCTTCGAGGAAGCAAGATAGCCTTCCTCTTTGCACCTTAAAAAAATCTAGAAGAATCCTTGCATTTTCAGAATTGAGTTTCAAATGCCTTTTAAGACTCTTCAACCAAAACAAAAAAAAGCAAATAAATTCAAAAAAAAAAAAAAAATGAATATCCAGATTTGGGATAATTTGTTTTCTTTCAGAAAACCAATCTTAATTAACTGTCCTTACGATTATAGCTTAAGATTTTAGACATATCCTTACAAACATCACTATTAACGCCAATCTTAATTAACTGTCAGTTGATACACTTATCATTAGTTTTAGTATCAATAAACATTACAGAAAAACTCTGTAAGAAAATACAAAAAGACTCAAATCTTTTAAAGAAACTCACCTTTAATTATAAATGCATAGATGCTAATTCATACTCCAAGATCACAAGCTTTATTGGCAATTATATGTTACCATCATTTTGACGCATAAAGAATAAAAAGTTTAAACTTCTAAAACTTAGATCTAATATTGTAGCAGTCGATTGAAAACAATACACAGAATAATCAAATAAAAAGAAAACCACTAAAGAAATAAGATATCAGAAATATTAAAATCACCTTTTGAAAACCATGTAACAATCTGCAAATCGTTCCAAACCTACATCTTATACCGAAGCATGTATTTTTAATGCCTACATTGATAAAAAAAATAAAGTGAGAAATTAGATAAAATATTTTTCTATAAAGACCAATTAACCATTTTTCTATAAACATGAGAACGTACCAGAATTATATCCACATGCTCTCAGACCATAGTCGTTGAATCCTTACAAAGTATAGAAGAACAAATCAGAACCTTAAAAAAAAAAAGAATAATAGATAAATCGTTATCACAAACATATAAAAATATAAATTTCACTACCGATACATATTTTTGAGAGGAATTAAAAGTATATTTAGATGAACTCTAGGTAAAGAAACATATAATAAAAATCTACAATCTGTAATAAAAAAAGAAACGATGAGAAATTGTGAATAAGAAGATGTCAAGATGTTTATATAAAAAAAACTTAGGAGGTGTTATTGGTTCTTGTATTTTAATGGATTTGAGAATCCAAACTAAATTCAGTGTTATTGATTCTTGTATTTTAAAATTTATATTGAAATACAGTGTTATTGGTTCTATGATTTTAAAATCCATAATGAAATACAGTGTTATTGGTTCTATCATTTTAGAATCTAAATATTATAAGGATTTGAGTTTTAATTGAATTTGAATGAATTTGGAAGGATTTTTATGACTAAAATACAAAGACCCAAATACAAGGTCTAACCTTGGTATTTGAGTGGATTTGATTTTTTTTTTCCATTTTGCTGATTTTGAAATCAATAAATTTATCAAATCCAAAGAAGATTTATAAATCCACCAAAATACAAGAACCAATAACCCCTACTTAAGCATAACACACAGTTTTTTTCTTTATAGATAAATATCAAATCGAGTTTATCATATATTTATTAAACTTTCTACTTTTTAGATTTTTTTTTTTTAGTTTTTATAGGATATTTCCTTTTTTTTATATATATCACATATTTATTATTTCCCAAAGTTTAAATACAAATATTTTTTTAATTAAATTGATTTTTCATTAAGTTATATCCAAATATAGCTAATATCTATATAAATATAATTTTATTGTGGATATTTTGAATATCCATATGATTCTCAGTTTGGTCCTAGTTTGGTATCTATTCTTCGGATAAAAAAGTGAAAACTTCATTCATATATTTATACCGATTTCAATTCGGTTCGATTCTTTAGATCCAGTTTTTATGCATATGCCTAATTCTGTTAGTAATTTGCTTGATAAAACATCTTATATGAAGGAACCGGGAAAGTGAGAGACTAATTCACTATATTTTTAATATATATAAAAAAAGAACAATATTATTTTTATGAGAACATGATTGTTTAAACTAAAAAGCAACATGTCTGTCATAACTTATAATTCTCATCACCAATAAAATATTGGTTAACGAAAAAAGAGAAGATCTTGTCATTTTGAAGGTATAAAGCAAAAAAGAAATCGTCTATAGAGAAGGTTGATGTGTTTGTTTCGATATAGAGAACCTAATTAACCCATGATGACAGACTCCTCAACATTCTAAACATCTAATAAAATATATATAATCAAACTTGACTACTCTACATTTCTGACAGTTTTTATCGGGAAGGATATTGGAAAGTGCTGTCCAATATGATAGAAAATTCTCCAAAGATTGAAACTCTGGTCCTTAAGGTATATATAGATTTGATTTCCCAATTTGTAAAGAGCTTTCTGACCCTAGAATCCGTGTGTATCAGTCTCCAAGTTTTTGTTATATGTTTTTGTCTTGCTTGTGCAGTTTAAAAATAGAGAATCTAGCTCAACCAAATCAAGCACCTTTTGTGAAAAATGGAGTGTAACACTCCTGACTGTCCCTACTGGTGAGTCACTCATTCCTCTGTTGGCTTTGTGGACCTTGCCTTTGTCTGACGGCCGGTGCGTTATTTTTTTTGGAGTCTAACCGACTTATTTACTGACCCTGCAATCACCACATGATCTTTTTCGTGTTTTGGCTTTACTCACACAATTTCGGGAATCATTTCTGAAAGGTCACCCATCTTAGTTTTGCTCCAACTCAAGCACGCTTAACTCTAGAGTTCTCTCAGGCCCACTAACCGAAAAGATAAGTGCACTTTGGTGACATAAGTAGCCAAATTAATCTATTTAAACTTATTCAAATAGACCGGGCCCGGGTCGTTACAATACGCTCTCACCTGCAGAGAGAAGAGGGATGAGTATTCCAACAATACTCAGCAAGGACGGGTCCTAGAGACTCACGATATACATCTCGCACATGCATAACCATTCCAGACGAAAGTCCTAAGCTAATACACACAGGCAAACACGTCTAAAGACACTCATAGATCAAGAAATGACATCACTAGACCTAACTGGTGCATCCACGCCATCACCGACGCACACCCCATGGCATATAGCAGCCCACACGCTGTCTGTCCTCAAGACGCAGGGCTCGTCAAGCCACCAATGATGGACTATGGAGTCCCACACGCCTCCATATCCAAACCATATATATCAAAAGAGGTTCCTACATCTAATCCTAACCCCGCAAGTGATTTTTCCCACGTAATGCAAACACCCACAAACACTATTCATACATCAATCAACAATATTCCGTTTAACAACCTATGATACTAAGTTCATCAATCAAAAACCGCAGGACAATAATAATTACTATTGTGTTATATAGCGCTACTAGTCAGGTTCAATCAATAATCAAATGCGTGTATTTATATAGATACAGCGCAGGTATGCGCGGATTAACAAAAGACTACTCAGTATGAAACAACTATAAAATCTGAGAGAGATAGATCACGCCAGTCCTCATCTTAATCTCAGATCGGAAGTGGAAAACAGAAATGGAAAGAGATCTAATAACTGCGGGTCCTCGCCGAACGGATCTGGGCATTACGACAACATAGGTCCAACCCCACAGCAAATGGTAAAGAATATTAGAAAAATAATAGATCCAGATCTGGAATAAGTAGATCAGAGAAACTAGATATAGATCTTAAAAAGTAGATCTAGATCTGAAATGAAAAAGGCTCAGATCTACTAACCATGGAGTCTAAGCAGATAGCAGCAGATTCGAGAAGACGGCACGAAGGGGTATGTTCCCGGCGGCTCCGGCGGTTTTCCAGCGGCGGTGGCAATTTTTCGGCGATGGCGAACGACGGGGGCAATTTTCCGGCGATGACGAATGGTGGGGGCGACTTTTCTGGCGACGGCGGCAGTGGCTCCGGCGACTGTTCCGGTGAAATGCTCTAAAGAAAACTGGGCAGAGCTTTGCTCGAAGTTTCTGAATGGTTTTTCAGCAAATAGAGCGCCTCTATTAATAGGGGGAGGAAGCTGCAACCCTAGGTTAACTCGGATTGGACCTTGGACTGGTGGGTCTGCAATTAGAAATGAGCTTTTGTGCACACTCTCTTCTGAGTCTGAGCCTGGTATGTCACATGGAGAATCTTGAAGAGGTGAAAGTTGAAAATTAGTGATGAGATAGAGAACAAGCTGCAACTCGCAAATGCTCTTTTTGCTTTTCCTAAACGCTCCTCCAAGTGCAAGTATGCAACATCCATGTCTTCTGATGATCATATGCTTGATGGTATCAGCAGTGCCGGGATGTACTCTTTGTTCACCTAAAGAAAAAAGGAAAAAATTATGCCTCTTATCCAATATTTAACAAATTTTGATGCTCTCAGATTTTTATCAATTTTTTGGCTTTTAAAGCTTATGCTTTATGAGCTTTAGGTCAGGGCCGGCTCTAAGTATCAGTTTCGAGATTTGGTGATATGTTATGGAATTACTTTACTATAAAGATATCAACAAATCGTAAAGATTTTCTTTTCTGAATTACAATTTTTTTTGCTTATGATTTATTTATCAAATAGTTTTGTGTTAATTATCCCTAGAGAAAAATCAGAAGTATAATATTTTTTTTAGTTATGTAGCTGTAGTTGATGATTGGGCTTGAATAAATTAGTTCAATAAAAGAATAAAAACAAATCAAACCCTTACAACAATATTGTTTCTAAGTTGCATATGTGATATGATGAGATGATATGGGCTTCCAGCCTTTAATTTTTTTTTTTTTTGGCCTTAGTTTCTAGTTTTCTACAATTCAGAACCGGTGTCTTAATCAAATTTATTTGATTTCCTTTATTTTGTTAAATGGATAGGGAGTATCCATTTGCTTTTGTCTTTATACATTAGCTTACTCCACTATGAAGTAAGGTTTTTCCTATAAATAGGTGACTTCATTCTTTGTAAAATGATTAGTTTAGAAGAAGAAAGAAATAAAGTTCTTATGTTCATCTTTCTCTCTTTCTCTCTTTCAAACTTCTTAAACTTTTCTTTGCTTTTCAAATAAAGCATTAGTTTACAACATATTATCAGCACGATCGTCTCTTGATCTGTCTATATACTAGAGAGGTAAGATTCATTTATGCTCAATTTATTTTGAATATTATGATTTACGGAAAGATAGGCTATGCCTTCTCCGTTTATATGTTATGCCGGGATGGAAGGCTTTGCCTCCTCCGAGCTGATCGTTATGGTAAGCGCTGCCTCCACGATCAAATAATTATATCGTTTATTATGCCGATATGGTAGGCTATGTCTCCTCCGAGCTGATCGTTATGGTAGGCACTGCCTCCATGGTCAAATAATTATATTATATATTTATTATGCCGAGATGGTAGGCTATGTGTCCTCCGAGCTGATTGTTATGGCAGGCTCTATCTCCACAATAAAAAATGATCACATGGCAGACTATGTCGCCTCAGATCATATTTATTTATTATGAGGGAGATTAAAATCCTCATCTTTGTTCATTTATTTATTATGCAATCAACAATTGTATGGTAGGCTCTGCCTCCTCATATTGCTTTTAATTATTGTCTTTTATTATGCCGTTACTATGCTCAAATTTTTAATCTAACGAATTAAGTTTTTGTTATTGAGTAATAATTTGTCAAAGCTCGAGATCGCCACCCTTGACTTGTGTGGAAAGAATTATATGTCTTGGGCGGTAGGTGCAAAATTGCATATAGAGAGAAATGATCTCTTAAGCACTATCGATATATCGGAAACGATATTTGATAAAATAAGGCAAATATCATGATCTTTTTACGCCACCATATCCATGATGGTTTCAATGATAAATTCATCACGAGTAAAGATCTTGAAGATCTTGGAAAATAAGTGGTTGTATCTCCAGGTGAGAGAATTCACCCAAAGCTCGGAGTTGATATAAATCCTCCTGGTAGCTTAATAATATAAGAAACTCGTGATGAGAAACCATCGGTTTTGTCCATCTAAATTAACTCCATTCCTAGGGGAGAATGTTGAGTAACCCACTTACAGTAAGTGTGGACAAATTCAATGAAAGAAAAGGATGATGGTTGGGACGTTGAAAGACAAAAGCTTAATGGTTTTGATGTATTATATGCTTTTGCTTTGAATATTTTTACTGTGGGTTCTATTGTATCATAAGATGTATTTCCATGTATGTGTATTAATACATCTTTTATAAATATTTAAATTCAAAAATGTCAGAATTTGAGACTATGGATGGAGAAATATGTCTAGCAGACAGTGCTACGACACATACAATACTTAAAGATAAAAAGTATTTCTTCTGTCTCAAAATGAAAGTCTCCGCTGGAAGCGTGAGTACTATAACTGGTATATCAAAGATTATACTAAGCTCCAGGAAGAGCTAGTTTTTCATTGCCAAGGGGTATAGAGTTTGTAGTGCAAGATGCATTATACTCCCCCGAGTCTCAACAGAACTTATTAAGTTTTTGAGATATCTGCAGAAATAGATATTGTATTGAGACTATTAATAAGAATGGCTCTGAATATCTTTGCATTACAACGGAGAGTAAATATCAGTTGGAAGAGTTACCAATGATGTCCTCCGCATTATATTGCACAAATATAACTATGGCTGAATCACATGTTGCGGTAAACCATAAGTTTACCAGCACTTTTAGAGTATGGCATGAAAGGTTAGGTCATCCTGGTTTAGTCATGATGAGAAGGATTGTGCAAAAAATTCGAGTGGCCACCCATTGAAAAACCAGAAGATTTTTCAATCGGGGGAGTTTTCATGTAAGGCATGTTCTCAAGGAAAACTCATATATAGGCCCTCACCAGCCAAAATTGGGAATGAATCCACTGTATTATTTGAGAGAATACATGGTGATATATGTGGGCCGATTAACCTACCATGCGGGCCATTTAGATATTTCATGGTATTAATTGACGCATCTAGTAGATGGTCACATGTGTGTCTTTTAACCACAAGAAATATGGCTTTCGCAAGATTCATTACCTAAATAATCAGGTTGAGAGAGCATTTCCCTATGCCATAAAGAAAGTCAGGCTTGCTAATGCTGGTGAAGTCACTTCAGCGGCCTTTAATGACTATTGTATGTCTTTGGGAATCGATGTTGAGCATCCGGTTCTGCATGTTCATACACAAAATGGCATGGCTGAGTCATTGATTAAGCGGGTTGCAATTAATTGCAAGACCATTAATCTTGAGAACAAAGCTTCCAATCACTGTATGAGGACATGCTTTATTGCATGCTGGGGCATTGGTCCAGGTAAGACTAAGTTCGTATAATGAATATTCCCCCATACAGTTAGCATTTGACCAGAAGCCAGATGTATCCCATCTTCGTGTGTTTTGGGTATGCGGTCTATATCCCTATAGCGCCACCTCAAAGAACAAAAATGGGACCATAAAGAAGATTGGGAATATATATCGGGTATTTGTCACCAAGTATAATTAGGTATCTTGAGCCGATAACTGGTGATATGTTCACAGCACGGCTTGCCGATTGTCACTTTGATGAAAGTAAATTCCCCACGTTAGGGGAAGGATTGAGAGAATTACCAAATGATATCACATGGTGTACAAAAACTTTGGCTTATCTTGATCCTCCTACAAATCAACGCAAGGTGAAAGTTCATATATACATATACAAAGATTGGCAAACCAGTTACCTGATGCATTCACTGATACAAGAAGGATGACGAAGTCCTATATCCCCGCCGCTAATGATCCATCAAAGATAAATGTTCCTGAAGAACATATTGATGTAAATAGAGCAAATGAACCGGTTCAGCTAAAGCGAGGGAGACCAATAGGATCAAAAGACAAAAATTCTCGAAAGAGAAAGAAATTGAAAGCAAAGGTTCTTGAATAACCAAATAAAGCCAAATGTCCGGAAGACATTTGTGAAAAGGTTCCTGAAGAACCAAATTAAGGTATATGTCCGAAAGACATATATGAACCAGTTCCTGAAGAACTAGGTAAAGAGATTTGTCCTGAAGACGAATCTGGAGCAGAAAAAATATGAGATTTCCATCTCCTTCGTCCAAAGTGGAAAATTATGGGCTAGAAGTGAAATAGAAGATAATGATGGAATGTTCTCTTTTTCTGTTTCCAAAGAGATCGATCATAAAAATGATGATCAAGATCCAAGTTCCGTGTCAGAGTGCCAAAGAAGGCCTGACTGGGATAAATGACAAATGGCCATGAGGGATAAGATATTCTCCCTTAATAAATGGAATGTATTCGGACTGATAATTATTACACCTGAAGATGTAATACCGGTCGGATACAAATGGGTCTTTGTAAAAAAGAGAAATGAGAAAAATGAGGTCACAAGGTATAAAGATCGCCTTGTGGCACAAGGATTTTCTCAAAGACCAGGAATTCATTATGAAGAGATATATCCCCGGTCATGGATGCAATCACATTCAGGTACTTAATGAGCCTAACGGCCTCTAAAAATTTAGAGATGTACCTAATGGATGTTGTGACTGCATACCTATATGTTTCACTTGATAATGACATATACATGAAAATTCCTGAAGGATTTAAGATTCCTGAAGGATCAAAGATGCCCAAAGCATTTAAAGAGCTATGTTTGGTCAAACTACAGCGGTCACTTTACGGATTAGAGCAATCCGAACGCATGTGGTATAATCGCTTAAGTGAGTATTTATTGAGTAAATGTTACATCAACAATGCGATATGCCCTTGTGTGTTTATTAAGAAATCCAAAGCAGGATTTGTGATCATTTCTGTATATGTTAATGACTTGAACATGATTGGAACTCAAAAAGAGATCGATGATGTAAGAGCTCATATGAAAGATGAGTTTGAAATGAAAGATCTTGGAAAGACAAAGTTGTCTATGGCTCCAGATAGAGCATTTTCAAACACTACAAAAAATATGGGCATTGATAGCACATTGTTATAGCACGATTTACCAAACTGCTATCGTAGATGATTTGTAATTTTGATTACAATATAATAGCGTTTGCATAACCTTATGGAAAAATAGGAAACTAAATACACCTTTTTCACCAAACACTTAGCCAAATATTTCACTTTTATCGACAAAACACTTAGTCAAATATTTCCGTCTTTGTTGAAAAACACTTAGATATCATTTTTCCTCTTTTGTCGAAAAACCCTAATACATTTCTTCTCCGACCTTACTCTCTCCGACCCAGAAATCTATTGTCTCAAACACCAATTAAGTCGCCACCGCCGCCGTTCAGAGTATCCGTGACCACTGTTCATCTCGGCGGCCCTAATTTCACACTTCTCTATTGCGATTTAGCTCAAATCGAAGGCAAGTCTTCTTTTGTCAGCTGATTTCTTTCTTCTTTTTCTTTACTCTTGTTTCTATCATTCAATTGTCGTGATTGCAGACAACGATTATGTATGACTGTTGGTTTATAGAGTTTCGATTTATGCGTAGCTGGGTAGATAGATTGAAAAGTTTTGCTTTCAGTGTTGAGAATTTTTGGATTATAGCTTCATCTGTTCATTGTAATTTCCAATGCATCTGTTCTATTCATTTATTCATATATTGTCTGAAAGTACTGAAGTAGTTCATCTGTTTTCTGAATATTAAGATAAATCAATAGATAACTAATTGTTATATATATATAAAAAGTTGTTTCGAAAGTTCTCATATGTTGATTATAGAGCATATGTTCTCCGAATATTAAGATAAATCAATAGATATCTTATACTCTTTCTGTAATTTTGTTTTGCAAGTGTTGTCGACTTTAAATTGGGAATTTGAAGATTTTCTTTTGCTCTTATCACACGGCAGGTTAGTACCATCGTTCCTTTGAATATTACAGTACTGTGGTGTTGTTTTTTTTATTGTGTGCTTTCAATATGTTTAGTTTTAAGCATGCTGAAGTATCTTTGACATGTTGTGGCTGATCTGGTCTGATATTGAATTATATGCATAGTTAAGTTAGTATTATCCTCTGGTCTTGAATTATTTGTTAATTGCCTGAGTATTGCCTGATTTTTTTGATGTGGAAGTGTCTTTTATAAAATCTAATATGGTGTTTATGGTACTAAAGGTTTTTTAATTAAGGTTAGAATATATAATGGTGGACAAGGATTGGGTGCATCTTTGTAGGTAAGGAATTTAATTATATAGACTAGGCTTCAGTAGGGGTTTGGAGAGTTTTATTTTTTTTATTTTTTTCTTTATTTCTCCAATGAAGAGCTGATCCTGCTTATGAGAGAGGGGCTTCAAAATTCTTCCGTGCTGTGGCTGCGGATTTGGGGGATGTAGAGATGATTATTATATGTCCTTGTATTGATTGTCGTAATATAGATTGTCACTCAGTTAGTGTCGTAGTTGATCACTTGGTAACAAGAGGTATGGATGAAGTTTATAAGATGCGGTCTAATTGGTATCATCATGGAGAATTGAAGCCGGAGGTTCAACATGAAAGTATTTCAAGTCAGTGGAATGAAGAGATTTTTGGGTTATATCAAGCTGCTGATTTTTTGGATGAAGAGTTTGAGATTGCAGAGGGTGAGGACAAGAAAGAGGATGAGTTTCCTTGCAAAGCTTGCAGATGCTGAAACACCTTTATATCCTAGTTGTGAAACAGATTAATGAGGCTAAGAATAACCAACAGAGGATGAATCTGCGACCAAAGAATATTGGTCCAATTGACTGGCGTAAAATTTGTTAAGGACAAGACTAGCCAAGCTTTCAAGGTAAGTTAAGTAGTTAGATAGTCAATAGGAGTTATGTAAGTTAAGTAGTTAGATATTTGAGGATTACTTAATAACATACATCTGTTAGGTTGTGAGTGATAGCTATAAGGAAAGAAGGCGCAAGCAGATTCCTCACACTTGTAGTCGAAAAGGAATGGGTCCAATTGTCAGAGGAGATGGTAAGAAACCACTAATCTATGATGTTTTACTTTGATCAGTTTATGTTAAACTACTTATTTTTTATTTTATTTTTGGTTAGAAAACTGAGAGTGAAGACCCATCTGAAGTGACAAGAATTAAGGTCTGGGTCAAGTCACATACCAAAAAGATGGTACACCAGTGAATACGAACGCTGCTGAGAAGATTGTGAGTTCTAAAATTTGCTTGTAATTATAATGTTGTCTGGTACATGTTAAAATTTAAATCTGTATAATATGTTTTTTTGCAGAAGAAAGCAGCTGAGATTGGTACTCCATCGATACCAACAAATGAAGCACAAGATGGACTTAGCCAACTGTTAGGACCTGATAATCCTGGTCGAATGAGGGCAATGGGTAGAAACATGAGTAAGACCAAATTAGCTTGTTTCAAATTTAAGCATAAGTATATGGCTGAAATGGAAGAGAAACAAGTTCACCTCCTAAAAATGGTCAATGAGTTACAAGATGAAATTTCCAAAATGAAGAAACAGGTAAGACTGTTTGATTAGTTATATGTTTACCTATTAAAATTTTACATTTTGTTTGACTTTGTCTTTTATGTTGCAGAGACAGGAACCTGAAGTTGGTGAAAACTCAGCTGCAAAAGTAAGTAATTTATATCACATTGGTTATTTATTTCTTACTTAATAGTCTGACATTTATTTTTTATTAAACTTTTTACGAGTGTGAACAAAAAATCACAGCCAAAGTGTATTTTGTTTGAATGGGATGGTGCTGATGCAATGGTGGCTGAGGGGCGTTTAGTTTCTTCTGACCCAGAGGACTTCGTGAATGACGCTCGTTTAGGACCTACGGATGTTAAAGTATTGGTAGACATTGCTACTGTACCTGATACATTCCTCTGGAGACCTGCGCCTAATATATCCCCGATTGAGGAAGCTGTTGGACATATGATTGCAAGGCCTGCCACCAAGTGTGAACATAGAACATAGGCTCCAACCTGAAGACATTACTCCAATGGTAAAGTTTAATATTCAAGCTCATAGTAGTCAGCTTAATCTCAGGTCCTGAATTAAAAAGTATTGTTTTTTTGTCTGATTGTGTTTGACAGGACCCAATCTCTAGTTCTCCGAACAAATGCAAACTAGTGGATTTGTCTTCAGATGATGTTGTTGTAGCTGAAGGATGTTGGCAGACACAAGACCAACATGCTGTGATTAATGGACTTAAACTCGGACCTAAGGCAGTTAAAGTATTTGTGGAGGTGATTCATCAACCTGAGACATTTATATGAAGGCATATGGCGGATGTGTCCTACCTTGAAGACTGTCTATTGTCATTTGTTGCATCGCCTGAAGCCAAAGTTGTGTTTGGGAAATCCACAAATGGTACAGGTCCTCAAAAATCTGCATCAACTGATCAAACATCAAAAGGGAAATCAGCAGCAACTGGTTCTCAAAAATCTGCATCAACTCATATTGAGACATCTAAAGCATCAGGTTCAAAGTCTGCAGCAACCTTTTCAAAACCTCCTGTTGAGAAGTCTGCACCAACAGGTCCACAATCTCCTACAAGGAAAACTCATCTAGCTCCGCAATCCCCGCTTCAAAGATCTCCGGTAAGTTTTTCTGGAATAGTACGTTTGTAGTTGCTTCTGGTTATTATTCTCTATATCTAATTCCTTAATTATGAAATGACAGCGTACAAAAGGAGCTGAAGTTATCAAGGAAAATCAGAAGTGCAAGTTGATGGACATAAACAGAAGGAAGCAGGTTGTTGCAGAAGGTCGTGTGCATTCAACGGACCCAGAGCTCAAAGTCCACTTTGTTCGCTTGGGGGTCTAATGCAGCTAGAGTTTGGGTAAATGTAGTGAAGGTAGATGATGCAGCTATTTGGAGGCCATCAGATGAAATTGAGTCTTTTGAAAGATGCACTTGGTTCATATATTGCATGGCCAATGGATAAATTGGTCATCTTTTGAATTAAAAAAACTAATGTAAATCTTATTATTAGTGTATATTTTAAACTTTGTTTTGAATTTACTAATGTTACTGCAAAACTGATGTAAGACTGTTCATTGTTGCAGGGAATGAAGAAACTTTGGTCCTCTTAGCTAGTTTTTAATTAGTTTAAGACTAGACTAATGAACTTACTGGTTTTTATGTTTGTTGGGATTAAAACCTTTGTTTGGAATGTTAAATGATGTTGTGTACTTGTGTTGTTAGTTGGATTGGTTTCAGACTTATGTTATGAATTAATTTAATGATGTTGGGTACTTGTGTTGTTAGTTCGATTGGTTTCAGTTAGGTTATGAATGAATTCAATTATATATTGTATGCAAAACATGATTATATAACATAATAATAGATAGCTCTCTGAAACGAATATAATAGCAAATAAAAAACTGTTATTGTTTTTTTTTAATAGCGAGATAACTTAGTTATGAAACTATCTATAACAGTATATTTATATGTCATCACTAAATTAATTATAACAATCTACATGTGCTATTGTACAAACATATATTATAGCACATAACTAAAGTTGTCAAATATTTTAACAAATAATATAGTATAGCAATATAGAACTGCTATTGTAGAAGAACCTAACGTAGCACGAAATACGAATTAACACTATTTTTTAGGAAACATTTGTGGTGCTATAGCACAATATATATAAGCATTCATATATTACTATGATCTATGAATGTATCATAGCAGACGAATTTAACGCTACCATATGGATGACACCTACGATGGCTGCCGATGACATAGCATTTACGAAAACGCTATGTATCACATATGATAGCAGATGTTTCGCGCTAACAATGTAGATATTTCTTGTAGTGAAGATAGAATATTTGTGCATCGATTAAATTACACCAGAAGGGTGTTGAAATGCTTTAGTATGGATAAAGCGACTCCTTTGAGTACTCCAATGGTCAATAGACGATAAGGATCCATTTCGACTTTGTGAAGGTAACAAAGAAATATTAGGTCTTGAAGTGCTTTATATGAGTGCAATCGGTGCTCTTATGTATCTTGCAAATTATACTAAATCAGATATATCTTTTGCTACTAACTTACTTGCAAGGTATAGTTCATCACCGACACGCCGGCATTGGAATGAAATAAAGCATATATTCCGTTATCTTCAGAATTCGATTAAATTTGAATTATATTATTTTAGAAACCCCAACGTTGATCTAGTTGATTTTGTAGATACAGAATATCTGTCTGACTGCATAAAATTCGATCGCAACTGGATATATTTTCATATTTGGTGGAACTACGAAACCCACACGTTTTTGACTTCGCTTAAGGCACTAAAATCTTTTAAATTAGTTGACAAAAGTTTGTGGAGTTCCTTATTTTGTCCTCACTCTTCATTAGTGACGACAAAGAGACTGCATTTTTGTCCCCACCATAATGAATTTATTTGTTGATTTTCTTATTCATTTTATGTGCTGGTTTTGCATCAACAACATTCCCAATTTTAATTTGTTTTCTCTTTATTTTATGGATAATATGATTTTGTATTTTACTTTCCTTTGATGGGTTATATGGTTTGATTAGTTGTTGCTGTAGATGTTGTACACAATAATATTTATATTTAAAGCTTTAAATCATAGCAATCATGTTTTATAAACTTTGTCTTTTCTTTATTTGCTCATAGCTAAAATATTTTATTTTTTTATTTTGTTGGCTGTACAAAGCATTATTTTTGTAAAGCACATAAATTTATGCTTTCAAAATTTTATAATTTACAGCCAAAATTTTAAAGAAATAAAATCTACAGCTACAACAAAAAAATTTACAGCCACATCTATACAGTAAAAACGTAAAGCTACAGCTATTACCAATTAAGCCTATAGGGTATCAAATCTTTGGTTTTTGGTTTAATTAGTTATTATTACTTTTTTTTGAAAAAAATAAAGTATCATTAAATATAAAATCTAGTGTATCATCTGTACAGCAAAAACATAAAGCTACAGTTTAATAGTAAAAATATCATTAGATATCAAATCTTTAGTTTTTGGTTTAATTAGTTATTATTACTTTTTTTGAAAAAAATAAAGGATTTTCTTCTAAATTAATTATAGAGTAATATTTTTTTTTTTGTTTTTAATTAAAAGAAAATTGATCTTAGACATAGCACGGTAATCTGAAATTCTGAATCTGGTTACATATTAAAATAAAGTTAAATTCTAAAAATATTTCTCAATTAATAACACATATAAAGAAATACTTGAAGAGGGGAGGCATAGGCAGTTCCGTCCCTAATAGTTAAGAGGCTTCAAGCAAATTAAATTTTTGTGGCCTAATATTTCTACTATATATTGATCCAAGAAATAAAAATTTTAGTATATATTTAATTTTGTTGATGATTTTTTGAAATTACATTATTATGTTATTTATCATATACTTTTAATATATAGAAAACAACCAACTTAATTATCCAAGTATTTCAAGTTATATAAGAAAAAAACACTATACTACTATAGTTTTTCATAATAACAAAAAAATCTAAAATAATTTATTTTAACATTGTATAAAACATTATGAAAAAACTATAAACTGATAAAATGAAAAGGTTTAGATAACTTGTATATTTAATATTTAATAATGTCAAATTATTAAAGAATTTTTGTTAATGATTAAATGGTAAAAATAAGACTAAAGACTAAAAACAAAACAGTTAAAATGAAGATAATTATGAAATGAAAGAAAATAAAAATAGATAAAATATTATACAGATCTACATTATCATGTAATAGAAGTGGACTTAGTACATTATACTTACATTAACACATTCTTAAATGTGGCCTCTGAATTATAAAAAAAATTGTGGCTTGAAGCATATGCTTTATGAGCCTTAAGGCAGGAACGGGCCTGGGCATAGGCTCGTTAGTGTGCAGAAAGGACACACAAAAGGTAGGCAACTAAGTGAGAAACCAAAATTTATAGATAGATTTTCTTGTCACATGCAACGAGAGACATCAATAATTTATTGAGGTGAATAGGTTATGCTAACTGATATTAACCGATGCTGATGTCAGCCAATAATTTTTTTGTCGCTGAAAAGGTATTCTCCTTTTTTAGCTCTGTCTGGGAAGTGGGACCTTATAAAAGAGAAGTTAAATATCATTTTTTTTTTTGCTAGAGTCAAATAGTTTTTAAGATATAGTTTTATGCCATTGTTTCTATAAACATATTCAAAAAATAAATAATAACATTATTATATATATGCATAAATTTTAAGCAAATAAAGGTGCTCAACATTAAGTCATTGGCTTATAATTTGACTCGGCCAAACACAGGATCCCAAATGATGCTCTATCTTGTTCTTACTTTAATGTTCCTTCTATTATGACTGATGTACTATATACTACTTTGTAAACTTAAGTTCTTAGTAATGCAAGTAGATGCTATATAAAATAAAAGTTGCTCAACATTAACCCTGTGAATTTTACATTTTACCAAAAAAAAAAAACATTAACCCTGTGAAGCAAAAGTGAACTCGAAAAATGAAAATATTTGTAAGCTCTTTTCTTCCTTTTTAATTACAAAAATGACAAAAGCCAAAAGGTCGTAGAAATTCTAGGGCCTACTTCAGAGAACGAAAACGTGTGAGCAGGAATATTATAACCAAAGTTTTTAATGGTTATTCGATGAAATATAATTTTATTTTTTGTTATACATGCTAATTTCTCTTGACAAAAAAAGGAATATACACGTATTCTATAACTTCATTTCACATTTGTTGGGAGTTCACGAAAGGGGGAGGAAGCTTCGGTGTCGTTTTGGCAAGTTGTTATAAGTCATTGATTAATCCACTATAATAATATTACCTAGCGTCAACCGTTAAGACGTTAAGCCGCTTTTTTTTTCGTCTGTTTCATTAAGCCCAAAGGGCATAAAATGAGCAGTTTAGTTACATCTCCATTTGACCCATTATTAGCCCAAGAAAATTTAAGAAACGTTAATAAAAGAATTAGACACGTGTTAAGACAAGAAGACACATCATGAAACGTGTAAACCTAAACAACCGAAATCATAACACGTGTAGGTGGAGATGGGGAGTTGCAGTGCCGTTTCTTTCGCCAGAAACTTCATCATTGCCGGAATAAAAACTTCGAATTAGCACGGTGCGGCTCTGATCTAATTCTGTTCCTTCCTTTTGCATGAATAAACCATAAGAAGATGATGATACCTCCTGGCACCGTTAGTAGATTCTTCCAGAAGTCGCCGAAAGATGAGAGGCAGAATTTTTACTGGACCGTTTACAAAGAAACGCCAGATCTACGAACTATGCGCCTAAACCATCCGAGAACTTCCCATCAACTCAATTTTAGCTTCATGAAAACCTGCACTTCAAATGAAGAACACAAAGCCAGGGATTATATCACAAAGGAAAATCAAGCAGTTAACAGAGAAAAGAGGGTCATCAAATTCATCTGGCATCTGAATAGAAACATGCAAAAGGGTTATCCGATAAACGGAAAAGGTAATTTACAGAGAGCCGGATATGCCGGATTTTATTTTCCGATTAACGGAATACAAAAAAAGAGAGAACTTCTCTCTCTGAAAGATTGAGAGAGTGAAGAGAGAGAAGCTCAGATGTTAAGCCTTCTAAGTGAAAAAACCAAAATTTTCGCTTACGCATCTATATTATTAAAAGAGAATCCTATTTTTAAATTAACCTTTAGTTAATGTGTTATTTACAATATATGCCATTAAATTTTTATAGATTCATTAAGGGTAATTTAGTTTTATCATTAATCTATTAACAAATACATTAAATTAAATTAAATTATATTAGTTTGTTAACATAAAATACCAATAAATTATATCTGATATTAATAAAATTTAAATTAATTTACTTTTAAAACTATTTAAAAATCTTTCATAATATCCTAACATAACTACCAATGACATGAATAACTAAAATAATTATATATATTATATGATAAATTAAATATATATTATATTATAATCAATTTATTCTCTATAGTATTAAAAGAAAAGCACTACATTAAAATTTTTAAAAATTATTATGATATTTACAAAAATGTGACAATTTATAGTCAATAATGAATATATAATCATTATTTTTTGGTTACATATATACATACTATAAAAAAAATTATGTAAATAATTTAGTTTTTCTGTTTTGTTAATATTTTTTTCTGGAAATTATGGGTTTGCGGATTTGACAAACACAATTTTATAGATTTTACAGGTTTTATAAATTTTAGCAAATTTTATAAACTTTAGCGGAAAATATAGTTTTCCGAGAAAATGCTGGTATGACAACAAATGCGCTTTGTAGATTTAGTAGAAACACCTAATTTTTGAAATTTGATCGTAAATCATGATTTGCAGATTTTACAGGTTTATGGGAAAATACAGGCTGGCGAAATGCGAATAACGCAATTTTGCGAATTTTATGGGTTTTACAGGTTTTAGCGAGAAAATGCGGGTTTGTGAGTTTGACAGAAACACATAAGTGTAGAAAGTTGATCGTAAAACATAATTTTATGGATTTTATCAAATTATGGAAAAACACAGGTTTTGTGGATTTGGCGGGAAATGTGATTTTGCGGATGTTACCATGTTTACATGTTTTTGCGGATTTTATAGGTTTTGGTAGAAAATGTGGTTTTATAAATTTTATTGAAAATGCAGGTTTGCGGGTTGGACGATAAAATGTAATTTTGAAAGTTTCACAAAACTACTTAATTTTAGAAATTTAGCCATAAAATACGATTTTATGATGTTGGAGGAAAACATAATTTTTGATTTTGTTAAAAAATGTGGGTTTACAGTTTTGGTAGGAAAATACGGTTTAATGATTAATACTATTTTTGCAGTTTCTACCAGAATTTTTGGTTTTGGTACAACAACATGATATTACGATTTTGCGTGAAAATGCGACTTTTTATTTCGTTAGAAAAAATGATTTTGACAAAACTTGATTTTAGGGTTTAAATTAAATGATATTTTATCTGTTAGTTTTTGAGATTCAAATGCTGCATTAAATCTCTACTTTTTAGTATTTTAAATATCCAATTTTGAGATATTATAGAATTTGTATTCAGATAAAATATTCATATACTGATTTAAAAATATTTAAAAGAACAATATTTGAGAGCATTTGCATCTAAATAAGTATCTGGAGGCAAAAACAAACAAAGCCTAAGAATCTTAATTACAAACAAAGAGAGATTGTATCTTAAATTTATTGTCAATGCTGAAAGAGAGAATCAAGATCAATAAGAATCAAGCCCCAAGATAAGAAGTTTAAAGTTCATTAAGGTGGAGCTAACAGAAAATTTTCCAGATTCTCTAAGAACTTAAACCTTCATTGCTAGACTGATATACCTATGACTTTCAACTTAGTAAGGCTTGTGATCAGCTACTATGACAATGGTTCTTATAAGCATAAACGTCCTATTGTTAGTTCCAAGAAAAACTGACAGTTTCAAAATTTTGACTCTATAGAAACAGGTTTTTGACTCAACTTTGAGACTCTAAAAATCAAACACAAAGCACACAATGTCAGTAACCACCTCCCTAGGCTTAAACAACACTGTCCCCAGTGCTATTAAGCCAAGAGTTGGTCAAAATGAAGCATGAGAACTTGTAAAACCAAGGTGAAAAAGTGGTACCTCGCGAAGGGTCGGGTGACGAGCGTCACCAAGCCTGATACTTCAGAATCATCAAGTTGGATGCTTAAACGTTGCGTCATCATATGTACTCCGAAGTCAGACTGTTGGAGCACTCAAAACACACATCAAAAAAATCCAAACAAAGCATAATCCATGGTTGAACAAGTTAACAAGACATTCTCAAAGCAAACTGAACAAACTGACTTTTTTTGTGTTTTTTTTTTTTGTAAAATAGACTAGAGTATGATAGCTAGATAACTTACCAGTGGGTTGCCTCCGCTTGTTTAAAGTCATTAGCTCGACTTTGATTGGCTGTTCAGATAGCTGGTGCATCATCCAGAGACAAAATATGTCCTGCTGGAATCTCGGCTTGCGCCCAATAATGCTTCACCCTATGTCCATTGACAGTGAACTCCTCTCCTTTGGAGTTAATCAGGACAATGTCACCATGTGGTCGAGCTTCCTTGAAAGTGAAAGGACCTGACCATCGAGAACGCAGTTTACCAGGAAAAAGCTGTAAACAAGAGTTGTAAAGTAATACCTGGTCATTGGGCTCGAAATATCTAGAGATGATCTTCTTATCATGATATGTCTTTGTCCTCTCCTTGTATAACTTGGAGTTTTCATAGGCCATATATCTGATTTCATCCAGTTCATTGAGCTGAATCAAGCGCCTCTCTGCAGCAGGCTTCAGATCGAAGTTCAGCTTCTTGATAGTCCTTTCTGCTTTGAACTCTAGCTCTACTGGTAGATGGCACGCCTTGCCATAGAGAAGGTGGAATGGTGTAGTCCCACGTGGCGTTTTGTATGCTGTCCTGTAAGCCCATAATGCATCATCCAGCTTTACTGACCAATCTTTCCTTGTCTTTCCAACTGTCTTCTCCAGAATCTGCTTGATCTATCTGTTAGAAACCTCAACTTGTCCACTGGTTTGGGGATGATAAAGCGTGGCCACTCTGTGCTGTACACCATACTTCTTCAGTAGCTTGTCAAAAACCTTGTTAACAAAGTGAGAGCCACCATCACTTATAACAATTCGCGGGACACCAAATCTGGGGAAGATGATGGTCTTAGCTTCAAAACCATTGCAGCATCATTAATAGGAGTAGCCAACGCCTCTACCCACTTAGATACATAGTCAACAGCAACTAGAATGTATCTATTCCCATAAGATGAGGGAAAAGGTCCCATGAAATCAATACCCCAACAATCAAAGACTTCAACTTCAAGAATAAAGTTCTGTGGCATCTCATGTCTTCTGCTGATCTTTCCTCTTCTCTGACAAGTATCACAACTTGTAATGAATGCCTGGGCGTCCCTGAACATAGTAGGCCACCAAAAACCAGCTTGAAGAACCTTGGAGACTATTTTGAATGTGGCAAAGTGTCCAGCATATTCTGACCCATGACAGTGAAAGAGAACGTTCTGCACTTCTTCTTCTGCTATGCATCTCCTGTAAATCCCATCAGCACAATGCTTGTAGAGATATGGCTCATCCCAATAGAATCTTCTAAGGTCTTCAAAGAACTTCTTCTTAGCATAACCCTTGAAGTCATGTGGTTCATCCTCTGCAGCAAGATAGTTGGCAATATCAGCATACCAGGGACTCTTTGGATCATGCAAACCATAAATGTGCTCCTTAAAAGTTGTCCCCAAGCTTGCACAAATCGCAGCTAAAGTCTGAGATTGGTGACGAGCGTCACCACCTTTGTGTGAAAATCAGGTCGCGACTATTCTTGGTTGTTGACGAGCGTCACCCCCTGGTGTCGCTCGTCACTCCCCTGCAGTTTCGTGAAAACTGCAGGTTTTCAACACTTTCCTCCTGCAATCGTGTTTCAACCAAGTACACATTCTCTTCAGGCAAGAAATCATTGATTGGAACACTATCTTTGACCTGAATCCTGGATAGATGATCAGCAACTCCATTCTCAACACCTTTCTTGTCCTTCACTTCAATGTCAAACTCATGAAGAAGCAGAATCCATCTCAACAAACTTGGCTTTGCATCCTTCTTCTGCATCAGATACTTCAGTGTTGAATGGTCAGTATGGACCACGACCTTGGAGCCAACAAGGTACTGCCTAAATTTTTCAAATGCAAAGACAACAGCCAACAATTCTTTTTCAGTTGCTTCATAGTTCTTCTGAGTATCATCCAAAGTCCTACTTGCATAGTAAATGAAGTGGAGCTTCTTGTCTTTCCTCTGTCCCAGCACTGCTCCAACTGAAAAATCGCTGGCATCACACATTACTTCAAAAGGCAAATCCCAATCTGGAGGCTGCACAACAGAAGCTGTAACCAAAGCCGGTTTGATCTGTTCAAAAGCAGACTTGCACTCTTCTGTGAACTCAAACTTCACATCTTTTGCAGAGGAGAGCAGTAAGGGGGCGTGCTATCTTACTAAAGTCCTTGATGAATCTTCTGTAGAAGCCAGCATGACCCATAAAACTCCTTATTGCTTTGACTGAATCAGGTGCTTGCAGACTTATCATCACTTCAATTTTTGCCCTATCCACCTCTATACCATCTCCTGAGACTCTGTGACCAAGTACAATGCCATCTTGTACCATAAAATGGCACTTCTCCCAGTTCAAAACCAAGCACTTCTCTTCACATCTCTGTAGAACTGTACACAAATTATCCAAGCAACTTTTGAAGGAAGACCCATAAACTGAGAAATCATCCATGAAAACCTCCATAAACTTCTCAATCATGTCAGTGAAGATCGACATCATGCATCTTTGGAAGGTTGCAGGAGCATTACACAGTCCAAAAGGCATTCTGCGATATGCAAAGGTGCCATAAGGACAGGTAAAAGTGGTCTTCTCCTGATCATCTAGATGGATGAGGATCTGAAAGAAGTCTGAATAACCATCTAGGATGCAGTAGTACTTGTGATTCACCAGCCTCTCCAGCATCTGATCAATGAAAAGTAGAGGGAAGTGATCTTTCCTTGTGGCTGCATTCAGCTTCCTGTAATCGATGCACATCTTGTGTCCTGTCACAGTCCTGGTTGGAATCAGCTCATTCTTGTCATTCTTCACTACTGTGACACCTCCTTTCTTAGGCACCACGTGCACTAGACTCACCCAAGCACTATCTGATATAGGATAGATGATGCCAGCCTGCAACAACTTTATGATCTCTTTCTTGACAACATCCTACAGATTCGGGTTCAGCCTCCTCTGGTGCTCAACTGATGATTTCGATTCATCCTCCAAGTGTATCCTATGCATGCACAAGTCTGGAGAAATCCCTAAAATATCATCAAGAGAATAGCCAAGAGCTTTGCGAAATTTGTGCAGCTTACTTAGCAAAAGAGTGAGCTCTGCATTGTTCAATGAAGCATTAAAAATAACAGGATAAGTGGAGTTTTCTCCAAGGAAAGCGTACCTTAGCCATGCATGGAGCTGTTTAAGCTCAACTTTTGGTGCTTTTCTGCACTCTAATCATCCATTGTAGTAGCTTTCGCAGATGTGGTGACAAGCTCATCATGTGCAACCAGTTGCATCACTTGTGCAGTAGCATCCATCATCTTTATGTAGCATGTTGCAGCAGCATTAAAATGCTCATACTTTGCTGTAGAAGTGGTCAACGCCCTCTCCAAGGGGTCTTCTGAACTCATTTCATGGAAGATATGATCAGCAATGTCTGTGAGAACATCCACATAAAAAGTCTGTTCATCTATGGTTGGCCTTTTCATCAGCTTATCCATTTCGAATTTCATCACTAAATCACCAACAGTCAACTCTATTATATCCTTCCTGACGTCAATGATAGCTCCTGCAGTAGCCAAGAAGGGTCTGCCAAGAATCAAGGGGTCTTTGGATTATTCTCCATATTCTAAAACCACAAAAATCGGTAGAAATCATGCAATCTCCTACTTTGATAGGAACATCCTCTATCACTCCTTCAGGAACTCTAACTGATCTATCAGCTAGGACAAGAGATATCCTTTAGCCTTAAAATCGGTCATCCCTAAGCTCTTGGCAACATAATGAGGCATAAGGTTCACACTAAAACCAAGATCACACAATGACCTCTCAAACCTGTCAGAAAATATTGTGCAGTCTAAAACAAAGCTTCCAGGGTCTGAAAGCTTCTCTCGTACTCTGTTCTGAATCACTGCACTGACTTGCTTGTTGATCACCATAGCTTCAGCCTCTAAAATCAAGTTATTGGTCACCATTCTCTTCACATACCTCCTTATAACAGGAGTAATCCTTACAGCATCAATCAATGGGATCTCAATAACCAACTTTTCCATGATAGCCTTGCATTTAGCATCTTCAAGCTCCTATTTAAGACTTTTTAGAATGCTTAGGATAGAGTATCTTGGGCTTATACACTGTCTCCTTAGCATTATCTGAAATCTTAGAATGTTTCATAGTTCTTCTGAGTATCATCCAAAGTCCTACTTGCATAGTAAATGACGTGGAGCTTCTTGTCTTTCCTCTGTCCCAGCACTGCTCCAACTGAAAAATCGCTGGCATCACACATTACTTCAAAAGGCAAATCCCAATCTGGAGGCTGCACAACAGAAGCTGTAACCAAAGCCGGTTTGATCTGTTCAAAAGCAGACTTGCACTCTTCTGTGAACTCAAACTTCACATCTTTGCAGAGGAGAGCAGTAAGGGGGCGTGCTATCTTACTAAAGTCCTTGATGAATATTCTGTAGAAGCCAGCATGACCCATAAAACTCCTTATTGCTTTGACTGAATCAGGTGCTTGCAGACTTATCATCACTTCAATTTTCGCCCTATCCACCTCTATACCATCTCCTGAGACTCTGTGACCAAGTACAATGCCATCTTGTACCATAAAATGGCACTTCTCCCACTTCAAAACTAAGCACTTCTCTTCACATCTCTGCAGAACTGTACACAAATTATCCAAGCAACTCTTGAAGGAAGACCCATAAACTGAGAAATCATCCATGAAAACCTCCATAAACTTCTCAATCATGTCAGTGAAGATCGACATCGTGCATCTTTGGAAGGTTGCAGGAGCATTACACAGTCCAAAAGGCATTCTGCGATATGCAAAGGTGCCATAAGGACAGGTAAAAGTGGTCTTCTCCTGATCATCTGGATGGATGGGGATCTGAAAGAAGTCTGAATAACCATCTAGGATGCAGTAGTACTTGTGATTCGCCAGCCTCTCCAGCATCTGATCAATGAAAGGTAGAGGGAAGTGATCTTTCCTTGTGGCTGCATTCAGCTTCCTGTAATCGATGCACATCCTGTGTCCTGTCACAGTCCTGGTTGGAATCAGCTCATCCTTGTCATTCTTCACTACTGTGACACCTCCTTTCTTAGGCACCACGTGCACTAGACTCACCCTAGCACTGTCTGATATAGGATAGATGATGCCAGCCTGCAACAACTTTATGATCTCTTTCTTGACAATATCCTGCAGATTCGGGTTCAGCCTCCTCTGGTGCTCAACTGATGATTTCGATTCATCCTCCAAGTGTATCCTATGCATGCACAAGTCTGGAGAAATCCCTGAAATATCATCAAGAGAATAGCCAAGAGCTTTGCGAAATTTATGCAGCTTACTTAGCAAAAGAGTGAGCTCTGCATTGTTCAATGAAGCATTAAAAATAACAGGATGAGTGGAGTTTTCTCTAAGGAAGGCGTACCTTAGCCCTGCATGGAGCTGTTTAAGCTCACCTTTTGGTGCTTTTTCTGCACTCTAATCACCCATTGTAGCAGCTTTCGCAGATGTGGTGACAAGCTCATCATGTGCAACCAGTTGCATCACTTGTGCAGTAGCATCTATCATCTTTGTGTAGCATGTTGCAGCAGCATCCAAATGCTCATACTTTGCTGTAGAAGTGGTCAACGCCCTCTCCAAGGGGTCTTCTGAACTCATTTCATGGAAGATATGATCAGCAATGTCTGTGAGAACATCCACATAAAAAGTCTGTCCATCTATGGTTGGTCTCTTCATCAGCTTATCCATTTCGAATTTCATCACTAAATCACTAACAATCAACTTTATTCTATCCTTCCTGACGTCAACGATAGCTCCTGCAGTAGCCAAGAAGGGTCTGCCAAGAATCAAGGGGTCTTTGGATTATTCTCCATATTCCAGAACCACAAAAATCGGTAGGAATCATGCAATCTCCTACTTTGATAGGAACATCCTCTATCACTCCTTCAGGAACTCTAACTGATCTATCAGCTTGGACAAAAGATATCCTTTAGCCTTAAAATCGGTCATCCCTAAGCTCTTGGCAACATAATGAGGCATAAGGTTCACACTAAAACCAAGATCACACAATGACCTCTCAAACCTGTCAGAAAAGATTGTGCAGTCTAAAACAAAGCTTCCAGGGTCTGAAAGCTTCTCTCATACTCTGTTCTGAATCACTGCACTGACTTGCTTGTTGATCATCATAGCTCCAGCCTCTAAAATCAAGTTATTGGTCATCATTCTCTTCACATACCTCCTTATAACAGGAGTAATCCTCACAGCATCAATCAATGGGATCTCAATAACCAACTTTTCCATGATAGCCTTGCATTTAGCATCTTCAAGCTCCTATTTAAGACTTCTTAGAATGCTTAGGATAGGGTATCTTGGGCTTATACACTGTCTCCTTAGCATTATCTGAAATCTTAGACGAGACTGTGGTATGTTGCAACGGGTGACGAGCGTCACCGGATGGGTGACGAGCGTCACTTGTTTTGGACAAGTCGTGGTTGTTTGCTCGATTTAGGTGACGAGTGTCACCCTCCTGGTGACGGTCGTCACAAATCTGTGAAGAAAAATCGTCGGGGTTCTGCTCAATGGGTGACGAGTGACACCCATTATTGGTGACGAGCGCCACCCGTGAATTTTCAGCAGAAATTTCTTCGTCTTCATATTCTTCAATACCCACAAAATTTATTGAGCTTAAATCCTTCTGCAACACTGATTGCAGGTTCTTTCCACTCCTCAATGTGATGGCATTCACATGGTGTTTGGGGTTAGCATCAGTTCTTCTTGGAAGAAATCCTTATTGCCTATGAACAACTCCTGTAGTTTGGGAAACTTGAACATCAAGCTTCTTCATATGAGAGTTCAGACTCTCAATTTTCCCATTCAAGTCCTGATAGAGCAAATCTATCTTGCCATTGAAGTTCACTGTCAGATTTTGTTGTCCTTCTAGGATCTGTTCCAGCATTGCTTCCATCTTGTTCTCTTGTAGAGGTGCAGATTGGTAGGAAGAACAACCATAACTCCTGTTGAAATTTCCATTGTTCTGGAATGGTTTATGGTACTCTGTCTTCTGGAATGGAGGCTTAGGAGTATAACCAGGAGTGCTCTGATTTCCTGTGAAGGCATTCTTCTGATTATTGTTGTTGTAGCCTCTGTTCCATTGCTGATTTCCATACCTTTGACCCTGAAAACTGCCAGAATTGATGAAATTCACATCTTCCTGCTCAATCTCCTCTGGACTTTCGTAAGTCTCCACCTCTGCAGCAAAATAAACTGACTTCTTTCCCACCAAGAGACTGTGCATACTGTCCAGATTAGCTTCAACTTCAGCAATCTGATTTCCATCATCCAAACTAGCTTGTTTCATCCTCTAAAAATCTGCATTCTTGGTGCTGTTGCTGCATAATAAGTTCTCAATCAACCTGATTGCCTTTTCTGGTCTGTTGGTGTTGAAGTTTCCAGCACTAGCTGCATCCAGCGCCATCTGGTATTCCCAGTCAATGCCTCTGAAGAAGATCCCAAGTAGCTGCACCTGACTGAAACCATGATGAGGACAGTCCCTTTGATAAGACTTGAATCTTATCCAAGAAGCCTTAAAAGCTTTAGTAGAACCTTGTGTAAAGGATGCAATTTTCGTCCTCATGTCTTTTGATCTGGCATCATCAAAGAAGTTGTTGAGAAAAGCATTCTTAGTGTCTTCCCAAGTGGTCAGTGAAGCAGGTTCCAGTTGCTTCAGCCAATATACAGTCTCTCCTCTAAGAGAGTAAAGGAAAAGCTTGCAGAACAGAAAGTCATTGGTAACTCCATTAGCTTTGACACTTGAAGCTAAATCCTCAAACCTCTCAATGTGATTCGTAGGATGCTCATGAGGTAAGCCATGAAATGGATGCTGGCCAACCAGCTGATAGTGGACAGGTTTAAGCTCAGAATCGTTCCTCTGGAAGGCAGGAGGGCGGATAGCAGCTCTGTTGGCATATAACTGATCAGGTCTGTTGTAGTCCCCTAAAGTCCTCTGTACAAAATGCCCAGCAGCGTTATTGGCAGGAACAGGGACTCCAGCGTCTTCTGCTACTTGTTGAACCTGCTGTTCAACAATGACATTCCCATCTTGATCAATCCTCTGCCCATCTTTGTTCCTCCTGTTTCCTTCTCTGTCAACCAAGTGACCTTCTGCATCTTCAACCAAGATCAGTGGAGCAACCATTGTAGACTGTTTCTTAGCTTTCCTGTTAGTCCTCTCCAACCTAGCGAGTTTGTCGATGCTCAAAGGCACAAGCTCTTTCTCTTTATTGCTTCTGGTACAGCGATTAAGCATACACCTGAAACCAACACAAAGAGAAGAAACTGAAACTTAGTAAAAAAATTAACACTTAGACAAAATTCTAATACTAAAAATCGATAGGCAGCTATTACTTCCCAGCAACGGTGCCAAAAACTTGATAGGGCCCAAGTTTTACCCAAATAAAACTACTACAAGTGCACAGCAAAGCAGTTGTAGTACAAGGGGTATCGAATCCCAAATGAGTATGTAAACTACACTATCGAATGTAGGTTTAGATTAAGCTAAGCGATAAGTAATGAATGTAATGCAAAATAACTAAAGTAATAAAAGCAAGTGGGCGTTTTATGCTTGTTCGTAAAGTTCAGAAAGCTAAAGGCGCTAAGTCAGGACAATTCGCAGGTTGAATCCGAGAATGTAGAATGCATGCAATCAGGAATGAGTTAAAACCATCTTGAACATGAATATCAAAGATATAACTAATCAATTCTCATTGCAGAAGTTATCTATGTCTAAATCATAAAGTTTCAAATCTCTTTGCAAACCCTAACAATCTAAACATGTAGTAATGATCAGGTTCAATTGTTCACAAAATTCTTAAACCAAATCACTTTGCACTAGGGCGTTTTGCTCATCTAATACTAGTTCAGGTGATTAATAATGCACTTACATCTATCAAACAACCTAGGGTTTCGAAATCCAGATGATGTGTCTAAGAAATCGATATGAATGCAAGCACAGATGAAGAACCAATGGATTTTCCTAATAGTTTAGCAATTCTACAAACTCTTCTTCAACCTTTGAAAAGCCCTAACTTAACTAACAAACTACTCAGACATGGTGATTTGAGAAAACATCATGATTAGAATAAATTGCATAAAAGAAATAAGAAATAGAAGTAAAAGAGTTCGAAATCTGTTCTGAAGGAGTCTGATTTGTCTCTCCAAAAGCTCTGCTACAAATCTCTCTCTAAAACTCTCTAGAATAATAAGATACAAGATATCTGCCAAAAGAATGGCTGAAAAACCTAATATACAAGCTAAAACACGATATGTGGTCTTTTTGCATATACTGAAATTTTTGGGCCAAAACTGCAATTTCTTTCCAATCTTTTAGAAACCAGCCACGACCCTTTCTCTAGAGGTGACGAGCGTCACCAGCTTGGTGACGAGCGTCACCCAAATGCATCTTTCTTCTCCAAGCTGGACACTTCATGGCTTCAACTTGTAATGCTCCAAAAGACTTCAATATCTCCAATTATGCTCCAGACATGCTATAACCTGCAAAGACTCTATTATGATTCTAAAAAGACCAAAAAGACTCAATAAAAAGAATTTATATCATGGTTAAAAACCATAAAAACCATGATATATCACTCACCTAAAAAAAATGTCACCTAAAAAAAATGTAAGGCAATCCTATGAACTCAAAAATCACCCGCAATATAAGACTCGTCTATATCAATGACGTCGACAAATAACATTTCTGCTAATTTTTTAACTGAAATCAAAACTATGTCGTTTTTGATAAAATAAAAATAATTCTAAAATTGTAAAGCAGAGAATCAAACCCAGGTTCGGGACTAGAAGAGAGACAACTTACCAATTGGGCTACATGAAATATTTGATAATATGGTAAACAATAATAATTATAACGCTTTTATCTAACTTTCCCACAAATAAACTATTCACATGTCTTCTTCACAAATAAAATACCAAATCGAATTCGAAATTACTAGGTGGTATTAATCAAGTTTAAAACTCAAAAACCCATAGTCGATTCGATTTGGTTGTCGGAGCCAAGGTCAAAATCGATGCTTGATTGGCGAAGAAACGTAATAGAATCGAAAATGTCAGAACCAAGGTCAAATTTTTGGAAATTGAACTGCGAGATGCAGTATTTGTTCTCGGATCCACAGTTCGAGAGGTTTCATTTCGAAAATCAAAGATGGATTGGCAAGGGCAGAAAATGGCGGAGCAGTTAACGCATATCTTATTTTTGATCGCCGTTGTGTGGTGTTTCTTGTTTGTTACACGACGGCTTTTTTAGGACGATGATGTTGATTTATGTTGAATGTGTTCCTCTTACGGTTTAATCTTGTACACAGGAATTCAGAAATAGAATGGAGGTGAAGGAGACGAAGAACTGTAGTGATTTGATAATAATTCAGTGTTTGAGTTTTATAATATCAATGCTTCGGTTTATCATTTAGCAATATAATTCAACTAGCACTATTGATTAAGCACGTCTTTGGTTTTATTTGAGTATGCAGGTTTGATTCCTGTTTCAAATATTTTCAGAAATGATTTTTTTTTTTTAGTCAAAAAATTAACAACGGAAACGTTATATGTAGACATCGATAATATAGACGAGTCCTGTATTGCAGATGACTTTCGAATTCATTGGATTGACTTGCATTTTCTTGAAGTGAGTTTTTTTTGTAAAAAAAAATTAGTCTAAGAGTTTTTTTTGCAATAATCCTTTTAATTATTTATATATATTATGTATATAACTCGCGTTACGCGTGAATCTGTATTAATTTTTTAGTTTATTTTTTTTAGCTACTATCTTTAAAATTATTAAAAATTATATATATTTATAGAAATTTTCATTTATATAAGAGAAATTAATATATAATGTGTAATTTATCCTATTTTTATTTATAAATTTTAAGAAACTATTAGGTCAAATAATAACAATGACACCTATCGAATTATCTAACTTTGACGTACATATATATTTTATTTAGAGAAATATAATCTTGCTAAGATTTTAGTATTATTTTATGTTTTCCATAGAATTTCTATAGTTCTTTTTTTTCTTGAAGGTTTATGTGTTCAAATATTTATTTTTTTATTGAAAGTCTTATTGATGTTGTGTACCACTGTATATATAATCCATGATTCATGTTGATTTGCATTTAGTTTTGTTAGGAAGTTGTAATGATAATGCAAAACCATTTTTCTTCTCCATCATGTCTTCCACGAGTTTTATGTTATATTTTTATTCAGTTTTCATTGTTTTTTTTTTTTTTTTTGTCAACAGCCTCATCCTTCTATAATGGTGTTAACCATTCTGGTGGGGTTGAGTTTACAAAATATAGCTGATAAAGGTGGTCTCGAGCACTCCTTGCCAATTTGTCCGCCTTTTTGTTCTGCGCCCTTGGTATCTTTGTTATTGAGGAAAAGTGGAACTCTCTTCTAGTGACTTCATATTCCTCCAAGTGTAGTGCGAAAGCTGGCCACTCCTTCGGATTTGACACCATTTCCACTAATTCTGAGCTAAATTGTACTGCCTTCCTCCCATCATCTAACATACAGTGCATTGCCCATATCAAAGCCTCAAAATCAGTATGCAAAGGGGATAGGTTTTTTCCTATCTTGCGTGCACCCATTAGTGTGTCCAGGGTATCTGTTCCTTGACTATACCAACCTAACCCTGCATTTAAAACATCTTTTTTCCATGAACCATCCGTACAACAGGTAAACTCCGCTAAATTGCTATTTGTATTATGGTTGGTCTGTGGGGCCTTTATACTTTGATCCTCAGTATGTGCTGTCTCCCACGCCTTGGTCTCCGCCATTGCTAGTTTAACCAGTTCCTAAGGATTCCGGTTAATATTAGAGAATAGTTTATCATTCCGCATTTTCCAAATATACCATAGTAACCAGGGATAAATATTCATGTCTTCATGATTTGGTAAATGCCAAAATAAATGTGCCATGTTTGAAAACAGGCCATCCACTGGAAACCCTAGTATAGGCGTAGGTATTGGTGACAACGCCCATACCTGAAGTGTCGGGGGGCACTCGAATAACGTGTGATTTATTGTTTCCTTCTCCGCTCCACAACGACTGCATTGTAGATCACAATTGATTCCCCTAGCTTTTAGTCGTGCTGTTACTGCTAAATATCCCAACAGGGCTTGCCACAGAAAATGTTTTATCTTGGGTGGACATTTTATCTTCCATACATGGGCCTATAATTTACTGATATATGGCCCATATGGTCGTATATATTCTTTATCGGGGTAAAGTTGTTCTATCAAATATCCCGATTTCACTGTATACCTCCCCGTCTTTGTGAAATGCCATCCCCATAAATCTGGATGGGGTTCCCGAGTTGTTGCCATTGCAGTGATCACAAATGTCCTCAGGAATTATCAGTTGTTCTAGTAATGGTATATTCCACGTTGAGGTTACTGGGTCAATCAATTGATTAACTGTTAGGTTGGGGTAATAATTATACCCCTTCCATGAAGCTGGTCTCGGGCGTGAGGATGGGATCCATGGATCATTCCATACTGATATAGAATGACCCGATCCCACTCTTTTGATGAGCCCTTTTTGTACCAAAGACCTAGCCGATGTAATGCTTTTCCATCCATACGAGGGAGAATAAGATCTTATTTGATCTAGAGGTGTGCCTTCTCTAAAATATCTTCCTTTGAACACCTTCGCGAATAGAGAATCAGGATGTTCGATAAGACGCCATAGTTGTTTTGCCAATAAGGCTGTGTTAAAATCCTCTACTACCCAAAAACCCAGTCCTCCTTCTGGTTTCGACTTGCACAATTTATCCCATGCCATCCAGTGCATTCCCCGTGTTCTGCCATCTCGCGTCTCGGAACCGGAGTCTCGGTTTTAGGGCCACTACACGTAATGGTCCCAAGCTCCCAAAACAGTTAAGCAGAACCGTAGCCTGCTCGATCCGCACGCTATGCGCAGCTGTCTTCGAATGCTTTGCTTCCTTCGTGGAACGTTCGTTGGTGATCCGCGTCGCAGATCCAAAGTCTCGGTTTCGGGGCCAATACGCATAATGGTCCCGAGGTTCCGAGACAGTTGAGCAGAACCGTAGCCTGCTCAACCCGTCTACTCTATGTAGTTATCTTTGAACGCCTTGCTTCCTTATGGAACGTCCGCCAGTGATCCCCCTTTCTTTTAGCGCAAACTGTTTGGGAGCAAATTTTGGGATGCCGTGTGGGGGGTCATGATTCGTTGGGGGTGGTGCCGGGTCTCCGAGTTTCATCCTCTGGGGAAAGGCGGCGAGTCGTCGTTCTGGGGTGGAAGCTTCCTGTCGCGATGCGGCGGGGCATGTACTGTATTCGATCCTGCAAACACTTAGTGAGCGTCCTACCGGGAACGACTACTCTGGGGGGAGTATTCTACGGGTTAATCGTTAGGGGACTCGTCTGAAGATCGAGACTCCTGTCTGGTTTGGAGTGTTTCAAGAGGAGTTTCTACTCGTGAAAAGGGTAATGCAGCGGGTATAAAGGCGAGGTTCCAAGTCAGGGATGGATTAACCTGTTCGGCAATCATTCGGGAGGAACGTGGAGTCCACCCGTGATCCTGCTGCATGGTCGGGAAGGCGGGCCTCTTCGATCGTCCTCCTCCTCTTCTTTTGAAGGGTTCTTCTTCTATTTATACTCGTCATTCTCTTGTCATGTCTCCTCCGAACCGCGTACTCAGAGAGCAGGTAGGAGTAATCATTCTGGCGTGTTAGGAGAAGCTCGCCAACTGCTCTGGTACAGTACGCATGAGTGGGTCGGCCGAGCTAGCGTGACGTGTGTCAGCATCTAATATAGTTTAGGCTTACGTGATGAGCTCTTCTTTAACCCGGTAAAATGGATCCCAATAATATATATGAATGCTTTTAGCTAATTGTTGACAAACACAAACACCATTAAGTGTATGAATGAAGTAAGGCTCGGAGAGTTAAACCCAGTCAAGCGCCTCTTGTGGGAAAGGGAGAACCTTGAGAGATAAAAGTAAAAATTAGTGATGAGATATATAGAGAACAAGCTGCAACTCGAAGATGATCTTCTTGCTTTACCACAAAACAAAGATAGGTGATTCCATAACATATCACCAAATCTAACCTGATATCAAAGCACCCGATGATCACAAGAAATGTTTGTTTTTAATGTCAGTTTTAAAGATTTATTTTTTCCTTTATTTTATCTGATAGTCTTTCTGCTGAATCCCTACAGAAATATAAAGACTGGTTTTAAGTTTTGTAGCTGTGGTCAGTGGATGATGATTGGAGTTTGACTTTCTTCCGGTATAAACTGATTACTATTTGTACGCTGTTTATTTTTTCTCCAAATTTTATTGATAGCTTTCTTAACAGCTTCTTAACTCACTACGGAAAAAAAAATTGATTACATCGCATAAAATATATCACAAAACTATATGATATAAATTTTAATTTACTTATGAATAAATGATACAAAATATATGTTTTAACATCATTTATTATAATTGATGTTTTTATTGATTATTTAACTTCAGTTCAATAAAATTGATACAAATTTATATTAGTTTACATCACTTAAATAAAATTAATATAAAATTATGTATTCAAATCAGTTAGATAATTGATATCATCAATAATTTTGGTTAACATTATTTAAAAATGATATAAATTTTATATCAGTTAAAACTGATGTAACTAACTTTTTGTACATTGTCCTACATTGCTAGTTGATAAAAAATGAAAGAAAAAGTATGTCTATATATATCAAAACTTAAGTACCTAATATATATATTTACTAGCCAATAAAATGAATTTCAATTTTTTTGGTCTTTCAAAAAATTACTGATTCATAAATTTTCGGATTAAAATAATAATATTATTATAAATATTTATGAAAATTAAAATAAATTTAAATTATATTTAACATCTGAATATAACTATGATATTAAACTAAACTAATTTTTACATCATTTATTATAATCGTCACAAATACTAATATCATTAATAAAAATTGATGCAAACAATAACATGAGTTTTTTTGTAATTGACACATATTGACATCGATTTCAACAATCGATACAAAAATAAAATATATTTTCATCATTTGATAGCTAACTGATGTTAACTATTTGCATCACCACATTCACAATCAATTTTACAAGTGATGTAAAATTTGTTTATATCAATTATAAGTAATATAAATATTTAAAATAAGTGATACAATACACCTGTTTTTTTTGTAGTGACTATGTCAAAAACTATAAAAATGTTACATTCATTGTAGATATTTTTGTTGAATTAATTTTAAATTAGACCAAAAATACGGGGGAACTATATTACAATAAATACCTTTTTCAAATCATCCAATGACATAAATATTCAAATATTAGTTTCTCCTAGTTCAAGCTCTCACCAGCTCTCCTCTTCTTTCCCTCTCTTTCATTATTAAATAATAAATTATTTTGTTTAAATAATTGCCCTTTCTTACATTTTAGAAGAAAAAAGGAAGAGAGCAATTTTTTTTTTTTTTTTAACAGCGAGAGCTAGTCAATATTCATTATGTAGATTAGTCAATATATTTTGTTTATTACTGATTTTTTTAGAAACAATTCTTTATAATTTCTTAAATAATATCGCGATTGGCTTTAATTTCACATTTATTTTCTGAATCAAAGGTACAGACAGACCACATAAGTGACTCGTTATATAAAAATCACACGAATTCAAATCATATTTCTTTCCATTTTCTTCCTTCTATTCCTTCTCTTCCTTCCTTTTCTTCTTCGCATCTCTCTGCTTTCTGTTAATCTCTTCCTCTTCTTCCTTCTTCTTCATCTCTTCCTCAACCTTCCTCTTAGCTTCTTCTTTCTCCTCTTTCAACGCTTCAATCAATCGATTTAGACAAATCTTGTTAGCTTCATCGTCTGCCTTCTTCAACAGATTCTCTCCCACATCAGCCGGTGTCATCTTGATTTTTTCTCCCTCAAGTAACCTCTTAATCTCTTTAAACAACTTACCATCTTCTTCTTCTTCCTCAGCATACAAATAGTTTCTTGCCAGCACTTTAAATGCTTCGTAACCGCAATACGACATCTCTATATGCTTATCCATTCTTCCTTTTCGTATCAATGCCGGATCTAATTTATCTTTGAAATTAGTAGTGAACACAATTATCCTCTCACCACCACAAGCTGACCACAACCCATCAATGAAATTCAACAACCCTGATAATGTCACTTTACTTCCTTTATTCTGACCGTGATCTTTCTTCATTTGCATCTCAGCCGGGCTAATCTCATCTTCGTCTTCCTCCTCCTCCTCCTTGGACTTTCTCTGACCGGTTAAATCAAGAGAACAATCAATATCTTCAATAACTATTATCGATTTCCCGGAAGTTTCAATCAGTAGCCTCCTCAGCTCTGTGTTATCCTTAACCGTTGTCAACTCAAGATCATAAACATCATAATTCAAATGATTCGCCATCGCAGCGACCATCGTTGATTTGCCAGTTCCCGGTGGACCGTGCAAGAGATACCCTCTTTTCCAAGCTTTCCCGATCCTCTTGTAGTATTCTTGGCTATTACTAAACTTGGTCAGATCGTTCTTGATATCGTCTTTCTTCTTAGTATCCATAGCAAGAGTATTGAACGTGGCGGGATGCTCGAAAGTGACGTGGCTCCATTTCGTCTGTTTGTAACCAGACCAACTCTGGCTTGGATTGTTCGAATAAAGCTTCCTCTCTCTGTTCTTAACCTCCATTTTCTTTCCTTCATTCTGGAAATGAACAATATACCTCTCTGTAACTATTTGCATGTCACGTGTATGGAACTTGAGCACGTATAATCTGGATTCGTCGGCTTTAGGGAGATAGGAAAATGACCGGCTTTCGGTTTGGTACGTCTTCGATTGCCACCAAACCTTGACTCCTTTAAACTCATCAGTGATCTCTTCGTGATCGTCCATGCTAAGGATAGTAGATTTACTTCCTTTGTTTGTGTTAGCCCTTAGTCTCTTGGCTTGAGAAGAAGAGCCTTTTAGATAGTTCTGGATCGCAGCATAATCATCGTTTCGCTCGAACCGCTCACCGTTATATTCAAAGAACTTTATCTGTGTGTAAGGGTTGAAAAGATTGATGAATTTTCGCACTAATGGCTCGAAGGGTTCACGGAGCTGGTAGGGGAAGAAATTTTGGAAGACTGTGTATATAAACGCTAGGGTTGCGAAAGAAGAGCCTATGAAAGTCCATAGTTCACCCATTATCGCCATTTTTAAGTGCTGTGTTTGGGAAAAGGGTGTTCTTGAATAGCAAGAAAGGTTTCGAAGCTGGATATGGGGTGAGCCTTTTTTTTTTTTAATCAGAGAAAGGAATTGGTGAGGTTAACGAAGAAGGGAGAGAAAACATATATATATATATATATATTGAGAGAGAGAGAGTAGTTAATAAATATGTATGTGTACACACTTGATCATGTTAATAAATATATATATTTGAGAAGCTACCATGAAATTGTCAAATGTCAATTTCCATGTGTGATGAATGATGATGACCAGTTGGATGACCAACTTGGTAACTGCTAAAAAGATATTGGAAGTATACTATAATAGAAATATTGAAAGTACTATAATAAAATGTTGAAAAACTTGTTAGCTACGAGTCTACGACAACAGAAGAAACAGTAAAATCTTAAAAACGAAGACTAACATGTCATATAAGTAAATTAATAAGAGAAAGTTGCAGACATCTTGTGGTTAAGCGTAATTTCAACGAAGATATCTTTCTACGAATTATTATTCTGTTTGTTTTAATTTGGTCGTCGAATTATCATTACTTTAATGTATGATGAAGTCAGTTCTAAATGTTAATTTGGTGTGGAGAAGAATAGTTAATTCCGTTTTTTAAAAAAATTGTTAAGGAATAGCATCCTCTATGTTACAAGTTAAGATCACTGGAAGGAAAAACACAAAAAATAGGGAAATGTATCTTAAAATAGTTTGGTCCACTTGACTTTTAAAAAATCATTTTGTAAATGGTCCTCGTATATCCAATTAACTTTTGTTTATTTATTCATAAAAAAATTGAAAAGACTTGGAATAAGTTAATCAAACCATTGTTGATTGGTTTATGATGAAACCGTTGACAAGGTACATGTAAATTTATGCGTGGTTTATTGTATAGTATGTATCAACCATGTTAGATCACGGAATTGTGCAAGAAGGAAAAATATTAAAACGTACTAGAAGTTTTCCATTTTATTATTTTGTTTAGGTCTTGGCGTCCGGGTAGCCATTTGGATTGGGTCTAATCAGGTTTTGGTTAATTACTTTTAGACTATAAATTCTATTTGGGTATTTTTTTAATTTTCAGATGGAATTCAGTTAGGATTGAGTTTGGGTTGGTTTCGAATATCTCAATTATCTGAAATTTATCTATTTTTTAAAAAGAAAATTAAATGTTTAAAATATTTTGATATATTTGGTTAAATTTGCAAAAAACCTATTTAATTCTGATATATGTAATTAAAATAATTTGGATATTTTGTTATTTTAGTCTAAAGGTAACTAATAATATATTATATTTTTAATTATGATTTTAAAAATTTTGGTTATATTTATATCCAAACTAGGTGTCCCGCCTGCGCAAATGCACAAGCATATAAATTTTAAATAAGTTTGATAAAAAATAAAGTCTATTTTTTTAATTATGAATTATTTCGATATATATGAAATTAGACTATTAAAAAAATCTACTGATGATTGTTAATTTGGTATATATATAAATCACATAATTAGAGATCCGCTTTGTAATGAAGTTGCAAAATGTTCATTTTTCATGTAAAATTATGGTTATTAGTGAAATTAAGTCTTATGTTTCTTATTTGCATATCAAATTATCATCGGATACCAAAAAATACCTTAAGATTGTTTTTTTCCAGAAATATCCAGAGTAAAAAAGCTAAGTAAATGATAGGTCTCCATATGCTTATGGCCATTAGTAAAGTAAAACTTTTGTTTCTTTGTATTCATATTACATATTTACCAAATACAAAAAAATTACCTCAAAGTTGAGATTTTTAAGAATCAAAATAAAGTATTCATATTATGTAGTCACCAAATACAAAGATTTTACCTCAAAATTGAGATTTTTAAGAATCAAAAGTAAACACCATTGTCTTTTAATTGCATTTTTTCTTCTTCAATGTAGTTATTCTCTCTACTCGCTTGAACCAAAGCTCTCTTATTTTCCTCTATGATAAAAAGAATGAATCTGCCTATCACTCACTTATGCATTCACAATCAACTCATGATTCTCACCATCTACAACGACAACTCTTGTAGCTTCTCGTTCTCGATAACTCTCTTTCACTTCCACATGATCGTTGATTATCTCATGACCTCCTCATGCAAAGGGACATTTGGAAAACCATATGCTTTGTAACCGTGTTGTTGCAAAGATTCATAGTCGAAAGCTCTCTTGACTTTCTACTTGTCATTTTTCTTTCTCAGAGTATCCATAGTATCTGCGTTAGAATTAGATAATGATGACTCCTTGTATAAGTTATCATTATCATCATCACTCCATCACATCATACCTTTCTTCATGGTAAGGAATGTTATAATTCTAACAAAGAAACGAATCTTCGTTAATCCAATTTATGAAATAGATTTTTTAAAAAATAATGATATAATCTACGTAGAAGAAGCTTATGATGCAAGTAATTTAATATCATTAAGAGTGTTCCATATACAGAACATAAATACACTCAAGCAATAGCTGGTTGCACATACATCAATGTGTGTTCATTGTAAATATTGAATTTTTAATCAGATTACAACACCCCCAATGTCTCATTGATATTTTTTCAACAACCTCTGCGTTAACCGATTTATTATTCACTAAATCAATTCCAAAAAACCATATCTGAGTCTCCGAATAATATCAAATAAAACATTTTTTCTTCCTTCTTCGAGGAAGCAAGATAGCCTTCCTCTTTGCACCTTAAAAAAATCTAGAAGAATCCTTGCATTTTCAGAATTGAGTTTCAAATGCCTTTTAAGACTCTTCAACCAAAACAAAATAAAGCAAATAAATTCAAAAACAAAAAAAAATGAATATCCAGATTTGGGATAATTTGTTTTCTTTCAGAAAACCAATCTTAATTAACTGTCCTTACGATTATAGCTTAAGATTTTAGACATATCCTTACAAACATCACTATTAACGCCAATCTTAATTAACTGTCAGTTGATACACTTATCATTAGTTTTAGTATCAATAAACATTACAGAAAAACTCTGTAAGAAAATACAAAAAGACTCAAATCTTTAAAAGAAACTCACCTTTAATTATAAATGCATAGATGCTAATTCATACTCCAAGATCACAAGCTTTATTGGCAATTATATGTTACCATCATTTTGACGCATAAAGAATAAAAAGTTTAAACTTCTAAAACTTAGATCTAATATTGTAGCAGTCGATTGAAAACAATACACAGAATAATCAAATAAAAAGAAAACCACTAAAGAAATAAGATATCAGAAATATTAAAATCACCTTTTGAAAACCATGTAACAATCTGCAAATCGTTCCAAACCTACATCTTATACCGAAGCATGTATTTTTAATGCCTACATTGATAAAAAAAATAAAGTGAGAAATTAGATAAAATATTTTTCTATAAAGACCAATTAACCATTTTTCTATAAACATGAGAACGTACCAGAATTATATCCACATGCTCTCAGACCATAGTCGTTGAATCCTTACAAAGTATAGAAGAACAAATCAGAACCTTAAAAAAAAAAAGAATAATAGATAAATCGTTATCACAAACATATAAAAATATAAATTTCACTACCGATACATATTTTTGAGAGGAATTAAAAGTATATTTAGATGAACTCTAGGTAAAGAAACATATAATAAAAATCTACAATCTGTAATAAAAAAAGAAACGATGAGAAATTGTGAATAAGAAGATGTCAAGATGTTTATATAAAAAAAACTTAGGAGGTGTTATTGGTTCTTGTATTTTAATGGATTTGAGAATCCAAACTAAATTCAGTGTTATTGATTCTTGTATTTTAAAATTTATATTGAAATACAGTGTTATTGGTTCTATGATTTTAAAATCCATAATGAAATACAGTGTTATTGGTTCTATCATTTTAGAATCTAAATATTATAAGGATTTGAGTTTTAATTGAATTTGAATGAATTTGGAAGGATTTTTATGACTAAAATACAAAGACCCAAATACAAGGTCTAACCTTGGTATTTGAGTGGATTTGATTTTTTTTTTCCATTTTGCTGATTTTGAAATCAATAAATTTATCAAATCCAAAGAAGATTTATAAATCCACCAAAATACAAGAACCAATAACCCCTACTTAAGCATAACACACAGTTTTTTTCTTTATAGATAAATATCAAATCGAGTTTATCATATATTTATTAAACTTTCTACTTTTTAGATTTTTTTTTTTTAGTTTTTATAGGATATTTCCTTTTTTTTATATATATCACATATTTATTATTTCCCAAAGTTTAAATACAAATATTTTTTTAATTAAATTGATTTTTCATTAAGTTATATCCAAATATAGCTAATATCTATATAAATATAATTTTATTGTGGATATTTTGAATATCCATATGATTCTCAGTTTGGTCCTAGTTTGGTATCTATTCTTCGGATAAAAAAGTGAAAACTTCATTCATATATTTATACCGATTTCAATTCGGTTCGATTCTTTAGATCCAGTTTTTATGCATATGCCTAATTCTGTTAGTAATTTGCTTGATAAAACATCTTATATGAAGGAACCGGGAAAGTGAGACTAATTCACTATATTTTTAATATATAAAAAAAGAACAATATTATTTTTATGAGAACATGATTGTTTAAACTAAAAAGCAACATGTCTGTCATAACTTATAATTCTCATCACCAATAAAATATTGGTTAACGAAAAAAGAGAAGATCTTGTCATTTTGAAGGTATAAAGCAAAAAAGAAATCGTCTATAGAGAAGGTTGATGTGTTTGTTTCGATATAGAGAACCTAATTAACCCATGATGACAGACTCCTCAACATTCTAAACATCTAATAAAATATATATAATCAAACTTGACTACTCTACATTTCTGACAGTTTTTATCGGGAAGGATATTGGAAAGTGCTGTCCAATATGATAGAAAATTCTCCAAAGATTGAAACTCTGGTCCTTAAGGTATATATAGATTTGATTTCCCAATTTGTAAAGAGCTTTCTGACCCTAGAATCCGTGTGTATCAGTCTCCAAGTTTTTGTTATATGTTTTTGTCTTGCTTGTGCAGTTTAAAAATAGAGAATCTAGCTCAACCAAATCAAGCACCTTTTGTGAAAAATGGAGTGTAACACTCCTGACTGTCCCTACTGGTGAGTCACTCATTCCTCTGTTGGCTTTGTGGACCTTGCCTTTGTCTGACGGCCGGTGCGTTATTTTTTTTTGGAGTCTAATCGACTTATTTACTGACCCTGCAATCACCACATGATCTTTTTCGTGTTTTGGCTTTACTCACACAATTTCGGGAATCATTTCTGAAAGGTCACCCATCTTAGTTTTGCTCCAACTCAAGCACGCTTAACTCTAGAGTTCTCTCAGGCCCACTAACCGAAAAGATAAGTGCACTTTGGTGACATAAGTAGCCAAATTAATCTATTTAAACTTATTCAAATAGACCGGGGCCCGGGTCGTTACAATACGCTCTCACCTGCAGAGAGAAGAGGGATGAGTATTCCAACAATACTCAGCAAGGACGGGTCCTAGAGACTCACGATATACATCTCGCACATGCATAACCATTCCAGACGAAAGTCCTAAGCTAATACACACAGGCAAACACGTCTAAAGACACTCATAGATCAAGAAATGACATCACTAGACCTAACTGGTGCATCCACGCCATCACCGACGCACACCCCATGGCATATAGCAGCCCACACGCTGTCTGTCCTCAAGACGCAGGGCTCGTCAAGCCACCAATGATGGACTATGGAGTCCCACACGCCTCCATATCCAAACCATATATATCAAAAGAGGTTCCTACATCTAATCCTAACCCCGCAAGTGATTTTTCCCACGTAATGCAAACACCCACAAACACTATTCATACATCAATCAACAATATTCCGTTTAACAACCTATGATACTAAGTTCATCAATCAAAAACCGCAGGACAATAATAATTACTATTGTGTTATATAGCGCTACTAGTCAGGTTCAATCAATAATCAAATGCGTGTATTTATATATAGATACAGCGCAGGTATGCGCGGATTAACAAAAGACTACTCAGTATGAAACAACTATAAAAATCTGAGAGAGATAGATCACGCCAGTCCTCATCTTAATCTCAGATCGGAAGTGGAAAACAGAAATGGAAAGAGATCTAATAACTGCGGGTCCTCGCCGAACGGATCTGGGCATTACGACAACATAGGTCCAACCCCACAGCAAATGGTAAAGAATATTAGAAAAATAATAGATCCAGATCTGGAATAAGTAGATCAGAGAAACTAGATATAGATCTTAAAAAGTAGATCTAGATCTGAAATGAAAAAAGGCTCAGATCTACTAACCATGGAGTCTAAGCAGATAGCAGCAGATTCGAGAAGACGGCACGAAGGGGTATGTTCCCGGCGGCTCCGGCGGTTTTCCAGCGGCGGTGGCAATTTTTTCGGCGATGGCGAACGACGGGGGCAATTTTCCGGCGATGACGAATGGTGGGGGCGACTTTTCTGGCGACGGCGGCAGTGGCTCCGGCGACTGTTCCGGTGAAATGCTCTAAAGAAAACTGGGCAGAGCTTTGCTCGAAGTTTCTGAATGGTTTTTCAGCAAATAGAGCGCCTCTATTAATAGGGGGAGGAAGCTGCAACCCTAGGTTAACTCGGATTGGACCTTGGACTGGTGGGTCTGCAATTAGAAATGAGCTTTTGTGCACACTCTCTTCTGAGTCTGAGCCTGGTATGTCACATGGAGAATCTTGAAGAGGTGAAAGTTGAAAATTAGTGATGAGATAGAGAACAAGCTGCAACTCGCAAATGCTCTTTTTGCTTTTCCTAAACGCTCCTCCAAGTGCAAGTATGCAACAACATCCATGTCTTCTGATGATCATATGCTTGATGGTATCAGCAGTGCCGGGATGTACTCTTTGTTCACCTAAAGAAAAAAGGAAAAAATTATGCCCCTTATCCAATATTTAACAAATTTTGATGCTCTCAGATTTTTATCAATTTTTTGGCTTTTAAAGCTTATGCTTTATGAGCTTTAGGTCAGGGCCGGCTCTAAGTATCAGTTTCGAGATTTGGTGATATGTTATGGAATTACTTTACTATAAAGATATCAACAAATCGTAAAGATTTTCTTTTCTGAATTACAATTTTTTTTTTGCTTATGATTTATTTATCAAATAGTTTTGTGTTAATTATCCCTAGAGAAAAATCAGAAGTATAATATTTTTTTTAGTTATGTAGCTGTAGTTGATGATTGGGCTTGAATAAATTAGTTCAATAAAAGAATAAAAACAAATCAAACCCTTACAACAATATTGTTTCTAAGTTGCATATGTGATATGATGAGATGATATGGGCTTCCAGCCTTTAATTTTTTTTTTTTTTGGCCTTAGTTTCTAGTTTTCTACAATTCAGAACCGGTGTCTTAATCAAATTTATTTGATTTCCTTTATTTTGTTAAATGGATAGGGAGTATCCATTTGCTTTTGTCTTTATACATTAGCTTACTCCACTATGAAGTAAGGTTTTTCCTATAAATAGGTGACTTCATTCTTTGTAAAATGATTAGTTTAGAAGAAGAAAGAAATAAAGTTCTTATGTTCATCTTTCTCTCTTTCTCTCTTTCAAACTTCTTAAACTTTTCTTTGCTTTTCAAATAAAGCATTAGTTTACAACATATTATCAGCACGATCGTCTCTTGATCTGTCTATATACTAGAGAGGTAAGATTCATTTATGCTCAATTTATTTTGAATATTATGATTTACGGAAAGATAGGCTATGCCTTCTCCGTTTATATGTTATGCCGGGATGGAAGGCTTTGCCTCCTCCGAGCTGATCGTTATGGTAAGCGCTGCCTCCACGATCAAATAATTATATCGTTTATTATGCCGATATGGTAGGCTATGTCTCCTCCGAGCTGATCGTTATGGTAGGCACTGCCTCCATGGTCAAATAATTATATTATATATTTATTATGCCGAGATGGTAGGCTATGTGTCCTCCGAGCTGATTGTTATGGCAGGCTCTATCTCCACAATAAAAAATGATCACATGGCAGACTATGTCGCCTCAGATCATATTTATTTATTATGAGGGAGATTAAAATCCTCATCTTTGTTCATTTATTTATTATGCAATCAACAATTGTATGGTAGGCTCTGCCTCCTCATATTGCTTTTAATTATTGTCTTTTATTATGCCGTTACTATGCTCAAATTTTTAATCTAACGAATTAAGTTTTTGTTATTGAGTAATAATTTGTCAAAGCTCGAGATCGCCACCCTTGACTTGTGTGGAAAGAATTATATGTCTTGGGCGGTAGGTGCAAAATTGCATATAGAGAGAAATGATCTCTTAAGCACTATCGATATATCGGAAACGATATTTGATAAAATAAGGCAAATATCATGATCTTTTTACGCCACCATATCCATGATGGTTTCAATGATAAATTCATCACGAGTAAAGATCTTGAAGATCTTGGAAAATAAGTGGTTGTATCTCCAGGTGAGAGAATTCACCCAAAGCTCGGAGTTGATATAAATCCTCCTGGTAGCTTAATAATATAAGAAACTCGTGATGAGAAACCATCGGTTTTGTCCATCTAAATTAACTCCATTCCTAGGGGAGAATGTTGAGTAACCCACTTACAGTAAGTGTGGACAAATTCAATGAAAGAAAAGGATGATGGTTGGGACGTTGAAAGACAAAAGCTTAATGGTTTTGATGTATTATATGCTTTTGCTTTGAATATTTTTACTGTGGGTTCTATTGTATCATAAGATGTATTTCCATGTATGTGTATTAATACATCTTTTTATAAATATTTAAATTCAAAAATGTCAGAATTTGAGACTATGGATGGAGAAATATGTCTAGCAGACAGTGCTACGACACATACAATACTTAAAGATAAAAAGTATTTCTTCTGTCTCAAAATGAAAGTCTCCGCTGGAAGCGTGAGTACTATAACTGGTATATCAAAGATTATACTAAGCTCCAGGAAGAGCTAGTTTTTCATTGCCAAGGGGTATAGAGTTTGTAGTGCAAGATGCATTATACTCCCCCGAGTCTCAACAGAACTTATTAAGTTTTTGAGATATCTGCAGAAATAGATATTGTATTGAGACTATTAATAAGAATGGCTCTGAATATCTTTGCATTACAACGGAGAGTAAATATCAGTTGGAAGAGTTACCAATGATGTCCTCCGCATTATATTGCACAAATATAACTATGGCTGAATCACATGTTGCGGTAAACCATAAGTTTACCAGCACTTTTAGAGTATGGCATGAAAGGTTAGGTCATCCTGGTTTAGTCATGATGAGAAGGATTGTGCAAAAAATTCGAGTGGCCACCCATTGAAAAACCAGAAGATTTTTCAATCGGGGGAGTTTTCATGTAAGGCATGTTCTCAAGGAAAACTCATATATAGGCCCTCACCAGCCAAAATTGGGAATGAATCCACTGTATTATTTGAGAGAATACATGGTGATATATGTGGGCCGATTAACCTACCATGCGGGCCATTTAGATATTTCATGGTATTAATTGACGCATCTAGTAGATGGTCACATGTGTGTCTTTTAACCACAAGAAATATGGCTTTCGCAAGATTCATTACCTAAATAATCAGGTTGAGAGAGCATTTCCCTATGCCATAAAGAAAGTCAGGCTTGCTAATGCTGGTGAAGTCACTTCAGCGGCCTTTAATGACTATTGTATGTCTTTGGGAATCGATGTTGAGCATCCGGTTCTGCATGTTCATACACAAAATGGCATGGCTGAGTCATTGATTAAGCGGTTGCAATTAATTGCAAGACCATTAATCTTGAGAACAAAGCTTCCAATCACTGTATGAGGACATGCTTTATTGCATGCTGGGGCATTGGTCCAGGTAAGACTAAGTTCGTATAATGAATATTCCCCCATACAGTTAGCATTTGGCCAGAAGCCAGATGTATCCCATCTTCGTGTGTTTGGGTATGCGGTCTATATCCCTATAGCGCCACCTCAAAGAACAAAAATGGGACCATAAAGAAGATTGGGAATATATATCGGGTATTTGTCACCAAGTATAATTAGGTATCTTGAGCCGATAACTGGTGATATGTTCACAGCACGGCTTGCCGATTGTCACTTTGATGAAAGTAAATTCCCCACGTTAGGGGAAGGATTGAGAGAATTACCAAATGATATCACATGGTGTACAAAAACTTTGGCTTATCTTGATCCTCCTACAAATCAACGCAAGGTGAAAGTTCATATATACATATACAAAGATTGGCAAACCAGTTACCTGATGCATTCACTGATACAAGAAGGATGACGAAGTCCTATATCCCCGCCGCTAATGATCCATCAAAGATAAATGTTCCTGAAGAACATATTGATGTAAATAGAGCAAATGAACCGGTTCAGCTAAAGCGAGGGAGACCAATAGGATCAAAAGACAAAAATTCCCGAAAGAGAAAGAAATTGAAAGCAAAGGTTCTTGAATAACCAAATAAAGCCAAATGTCCGGAAGACATTTGTGAAAAGGTTCCTGAAGAACCAAATTAAGGTATATGTCCGAAAGACATATATGAACCAGTTCCTGAAGAACTAGGTAAAGAGATTTGTCCTGAAGACGAATCTGGAGCAGAAAAATATGAGATTTCCATCTCCTTCGTCCAAAGTGGAAAATTATGGGCTAGAAGTGAAATAGAAGATAATGATGGAATGTTCTCTTTTTCTGTTTCCAAAGAGATCGATCATAAAAATGATGATCAAGATCCAAGTTCCGTGTCAGAGTGCCAAAGAAGGCCTGACTGGGATAAATGACAAATGGCCATGAGGGATAAGATATTCTCCCTTAATAAATGGAATGTATTCGGACTGATAATTATTACACCTGAAGATGTAATACCGGTCGGATACAAATGGGTCTTTGTAAAAAAGAGAAATGAGAAAAATGAGGTCACAAGGTATAAAGATCGCCTTGTGGCACAAGGATTTTCTCAAAGACCAGGAATTCATTATGAAGAGATATATCCCCGGTCATGGATGCAATCACATTCAGGTACTTAATGAGCCTAACGGCCTCTAAAAATTTAGAGATGTACCTAATGGATGTTGTGACTGCATACCTATATGTTTCACTTGATAATGACATATACATGAAAATTCCTGAAGGATTTAAGATTCCTGAAGGATCAAAGATGCCCAAAGCATTTAAAGAGCTATGTTTGGTCAAACTACAGCGGTCACTTTACGGATTAGAGCAATCCGAACGCATGTGGTATAATCGCTTAAGTGAGTATTTATTGAGTAAATGTTACATCAACAATGCGATATGCCCTTGTGTGTTTATTAAGAAATCCAAAGCAGGATTTGTGATCATTTCTGTATATGTTAATGACTTGAACATGATTGGAACTCAAAAAGAGATCGATGATGTAAGAGCTCATATGAAAGATGAGTTTGAAATGAAAGATCTTGGAAAGACAAAGTTTTGTCTATGGCTCCAGATAGAGCATTTTCAAACACTACAAAAAATATGGGCATTGATAGCACATTGTTATAGCACGATTTACCAAACTGCTATCGTAGATGATTTGTAATTTTGATTACAATATAATAGCGTTTGCATAACCTTATGGAAAAATAGGAAACTAAATACACCTTTTTCACCAAACACTTAGCCAAATATTTCACTTTTATCGACAAAACACTTAGTCAAATATTTCCGTCTTTGTTGAAAAACACTTAGATATCATTTTTCCTCTTTTGTCGAAAAACCCTAATACATTTCTTCTCCGACCTTACTCTCTCCGACCCAGAAATCTATTGTCTCAAACACCAATTAAGTCGCCACCGCCGCCGTTCAGAGTATCCGTGACCACTGTTCATCTCGGCGGCCCTAATTTCACACTTCTCTATTGCGATTTAGCTCAAATCGAAGGCAAGTCTTCTTTTGTCAGCTGATTTCTTTCTTCTTTTTCTTTACTCTTGTTTCTATCATTCAATTGTCGTGATTGCAGACAACGATTATGTATGACTGTTGGTTTATAGAGTTTCGATTTATGCGTAGCTGGGTAGATAGATTGAAAAGTTTTGCTTTCAGTGTTGAGAATTTTTGGATTATAGCTTCATCTGTTCATTGTAATTTCCAATGCATCTGTTCTATTCATTTATTCATATATTGTCTGAAAGTACTGAAGTAGTTCATCTGTTTTCTGAATATTAAGATAAATCAATAGATAACTAATTGTTATATATATATAAAAAGTTGTTTCGAAAGTTCTCATATGTTGATTATAGAGCATATGTTCTCCGAATATTAAGATAAATCAATAGATATCTTATACTCTTTCTGTAATTTTGTTTTGCAAGTGTTGTCGACTTTAAATTGGGAATTTGAAGATTTTCTTTTGCTCTTATCACACGGCAGGTTAGTACCATCGTTCCTTTGAATATTACAGTACTGTGGTGTTGTTTTTTTTATTGTGTGCTTTCAATATGTTTAGTTTTAAGCATGCTGAAGTATCTTTGACATGTTGTGGCTGATCTGGTCTGATATTGAATTATATGCATAGTTAAGTTAGTATTATCCTCTGGTCTTGAATTATTTGTTAATTGCCTGAGTATTGCCTGATTTTTTTGATGTGGAAGTGTCTTTTATAAAATCTAATATGGTGTTTATGGTACTAAAGGTTTTAATTAAGGTTAGAATATATAATGGTGGACAAGGATTGGGTGCATCTTTGTAGGTAAGGAATTTAATTATATAGACTAGGCTTCAGTAGGGGTTTGGAGAGTTTATTTTTTTATTTTTTTCTTTATTTCTCCAATGAAGAGCTGATCCTGCTTATGAGAGAGGGGCTTCAAAATTCTTCCGTGCTGTGGCTGCGGATTTGGGGGATGTAGAGATGATTATATGTCCTTGTATTGATTGTCGTAATATAGATTGTCACTCAGTTAGTGTCGTAGTTGATCACTTGGTAACAAGAGGTATGGATGAAGTTTATAAGATGCGGTCTAATTGGTATCATCATGGAGAATTGAAGCCGGAGGTTCAACATGAAAGTATTTCAAGTCAGTGGAATGAAGAGATTTTTGGGTTATATCAAGCTGCTGATTTTTTGGATGAAGAGTTTGAGATTGCAGAGGGTGAGGACAAGAAAGAGGATGAGTTCCTTGCAAAGCTTGCAGATGCTGAAACACCTTTATATCCTAGTTGTGAAACAGATTAATGAGGCTAAGAATAACCAACAGAGGATGAATCTGCGACCAAAGAATATTGGTCCAATTGACTGGCGTAAATTTGTTAAGGACAAGACTAGCCAAGCTTTCAAGGTAAGTTAAGTAGTTAGATAGTCAATAGGAGTTATGTAAGTTAAGTAGTTAGATATTTGATTACTTAATAACATACATCTGTTAGGTTGTGAGTGATAGCTATAAGGAAAGAAGGCGCAAGCAGATTCCTCACACTTGTAGTCGAAAAGGAATGGTCCAATTGTCAGAGGAGATGGTAAGAAACCACTAATCTATGATGTTTACTTTGATCAGTTTATGTTAAACTACTTATTTTTTATTTTATTTTTGGTTAGAAAACTGAGAGTGAAGACCCATCTGAAGTGACAAGAATTAAGGTCTGGGTCAAGTCACATACCAAAAAGATGGTACACCAGTGAATACGAACGCTGCTGAGAAGATTGTGAGTTCTAAAATTTGCTTGTAATTATAATGTTGTCTGGTACATGTTAAAATTTAAATCTGTATAATATGTTTTGCAGAAGAAAGCAGCTGAGATTGGTACTCCATCGATACCAACAAATGAAGCACAAGATGGACTTAGCCAACTGTTAGGACCTGATAATCCTGGTCGAATGAGGGCAATGGGTAGAAACATGAGTAAGACCAAATTAGCTTGTTTCAAATTTAAGCATAAGTATATGGCTGAAATGGAAGAGAAACAAGTTCACCTCCTAAAAATGGTCAATGAGTTACAAGATGAAATTTCCAAAATGAAGAAACAGGTAAGACTGTTTGATTAGTTATATGTTTACCTATTAAAATTTTTACATTTTGTTTGACTTTGTCTTTTATGTTGCAGAGACAGGAACCTGAAGTTGGTGAAAACTCAGCTGCAAAAGTAAGTAATTTATATCACATTGGTTATTTATTTCTTACTTAATAGTCTGACATTTATTTTTTATTAAACTTTTTACGAGTGTGAACAAAAAATCACAGCCAAAGTGTATTTTGTTTGAATGGGATGGTGCTGATGCAATGGTGGCTGAGGGGCGTTTAGTTTCTTCTGACCCAGAGGACTTCGTGAATGACGCTCGTTTAGGACCTACGGATGTTAAAGTATTGGTAGACATTGCTACTGTACCTGATACATTCCTCTGGAGACCTGCGCCTAATATATCCCCGATTGAGGAAGCTGTTGGACATATGATTGCAAGGCCTGCCACCAAGTGTGAACATAGAACATAGGCTCCAACCTGAAGACATTACTCCAATGGTAAAGTTTAATATTCAAGCTCATAGTAGTCAGCTTAATCTCAGGTCCTGAATTAAAAAGTATTGTTTTTTGTCTGATTGTGTTTGACAGGACCCAATCTCTAGTTCTCCGAACAAATGCAAACTAGTGGATTTGTCTTCAGATGATGTTGTTGTAGCTGAAGGATGTTGGCAGACACAAGACCAACATGCTGTGATTAATGGACTTAAACTCGGACCTAAGGCAGTTAAAGTATTTGTGGAGGTGATTCATCAACCTGAGACATTTATATGAAGGCATATGGCGGATGTGTCCTACCTTGAAGACTGTCTATTGTCATTTGTTGCATCGCCTGAAGCCAAAGTTGTGTTTGGGAAATCCACAAATGGTACAGGTCCTCAAAAATCTGCATCAACTGATCAAACATCAAAAGGGAAATCAGCAGCAACTGGTTCTCAAAAATCTGCATCAACTCATATTGAGACATCTAAAGCATCAGGTTCAAAGTCTGCAGCAACCTTTTCAAAACCTCCTGTTGAGAAGTCTGCACCAACAGGTCCACAATCTCCTACAAGGAAAACTCATCTAGCTCCGCAATCCCCGCTTCAAAGATCTCCGGTAAGTTTTCTGGAATAGTACGTTTGTAGTTGCTTCTGGTTATTATTCTCTATATCTAATTCCTTAATTATGAAATGACAGCGTACAAAAGGAGCTGAAGTTATCAAGGAAAATCAGAAGTGCAAGTTGATGGACATAAACAGAAGGAAGCAGGTTGTTGCAGAAGGTCGTGTGCATTCAACGGACCCAGAGCTCAAAGTCCACTTTGTTCGCTTGGGGTCTAATGCAGCTAGAGTTTGGGTAAATGTAGTGAAGGTAGATGATGCAGCTATTTGGAGGCCATCAGATGAAATTGAGTCTTTGAAAGATGCACTTGGTTCATATATTGCATGGCCAATGGATAAATTGGTCATCTTTTGAATTAAAAAAACTAATGTAAATCTTATTATTAGTGTATATTTTAAACTTTGTTTTGAATTTACTAATGTTACTGCAAAACTGATGTAAGACTGTTCATTGTTGCAGGGAATGAAGAAACTTTGGTCCTCTTAGCTAGTTTTAATTAGTTTAAGACTAGACTAATGAACTTACTGGTTTTTATGTTTGTTGGGATTAAAACCTTTGTTTGGAATGTTAAATGATGTTGTGTACTTGTGTTGTTAGTTGGATTGGTTTCAGACTTATGTTATGAATTAATTTAATGATGTTGGGTACTTGTGTTGTTAGTTCGATTGGTTTCAGTTAGGTTATGAATGAATTCAATTATATATTGTATGCAAAACATGATTATATAACATAATAATAGATAGCTCTCTGAAACGAATATAATAGCAAATAAAAAACTGTTATTGTTTTTTTTAATAGCGAGATAACTTAGTTATGAAACTATCTATAACAGTATATTTATATGTCATCACTAAATTAATTATAACAATCTACATGTGCTATTGTACAAACATATATTATAGCACATAACTAAAGTTGTCAAATATTTTAACAAATAATATAGTATAGCAATATAGAACTGCTATTGTAGAAGAACCTAACGTAGCACGAAATACGAATTAACACTATTTTTTAGGAAACATTTGTGGTGCTATAGCACAATATATATAAGCATTCATATATTACTATGATCTATGAATGTATCATAGCAGACGAATTTAACGCTACCATATGGATGACACCTACGATGGCTGCCGATGACATAGCATTTACGAAAACGCTATGTATCACATATGATAGCAGATGTTTCGCGCTAACAATGTAGATATTTCTTGTAGTGAAGATAGAATATTTGTGCATCGATTAAATTACACCAGAAGGGTGTTGAAATGCTTTAGTATGGATAAAGCGACTCCTTTGAGTACTCCAATGGTCAATAGACGATAAGGATCCATTTCGACTTTGTGAAGGTAACAAAGAAATATTAGGTCTTGAAGTGCTTTATATGAGTGCAATCGGTGCTCTTATGTATCTTGCAAATTATACTAAATCAGATATATCTTTTGCTACTAACTTACTTGCAAGGTATAGTTCATCACCGACACGCCGGCATTGGAATGAAATAAAGCATATATTCCGTTATCTTCAGAATTCGATTAAATTTGAATTATATTATTTTAGAAACCCCAACGTTGATCTAGTTGATTTTGTAGATACAGAATATCTGTCTGACTGCATAAAATTCGATCGCAACTGGATATATTTTCATATTTGGTGGAACTACGAAACCCACACGTTTTTGACTTCGCTTAAGGCACTAAAATCTTTTAAATTAGTTGACAAAAGTTTGTGGAGTTCCTTATTTTGTCCTCACTCTTCATTAGTGACGACAAAGAGACTGCATTTTTGTCCCCACCATAATGAATTTATTTGTTGATTTTCTTATTCATTTTATGTGCTGGTTTTGCATCAACAACATTCCCAATTTTAATTTGTTTTCTCTTTATTTTATGGATAATATGATTTTGTATTTTACTTTCCTTTGATGGGTTATATGGTTTGATTAGTTGTTGCTGTAGATGTTGTACACAATAATATTTATATTTAAAGCTTTAAATCATAGCAATCATGTTTTATAAACTTTGTCTTTTCTTTATTTGCTCATAGCTAAAATATTTTATTTTTTTATTTTGTTGGCTGTACAAAGCATTATTTTTGTAAAGCACATAAATTTATGCTTTCAAAATTTTATAATTTACAGCCAAAATTTTAAAGAAATAAAATCTACAGCTACAACAAAAAAATTTACAGCCACATCTATACAGTAAAAACGTAAAGCTACAGCTATTACCAATTAAGCCTATAGGGTATCAAATCTTTGGTTTTTGGTTTAATTAGTTATTATTACTTTTTTTTTGAAAAAAATAAAGTATCATTAAATATAAAATCTAGTGTATCATCTGTACAGCAAAAACATAAAGCTACAGTTTAATAGTAAAAATATCATTAGATATCAAATCTTTAGTTTTTGGTTTAATTAGTTATTATTACTTTTTTTGAAAAAAATAAAGGATTTTCTTCTAAATTAATTATAGAGTAATATTTTTTTTTTTGTTTTTAATTAAAAGAAAATTGATCTTAGACATAGCACGGTAATCTGAAATTCTGAATCTGGTTACATATTAAAATAAAGTTAAATTCTAAAAATATTTCTCAATTAATAACACATATAAAGAAATACTTGAAGAGGGGAGGCATAGGCAGTTCCGTCCCTAATAGTTAAGAGGCTTCAAGCAAATTAAATTTTTGTGGCCTAATATTTCTACTATATATTGATCCAAGAAATAAAAATTTTAGTATATATTTAATTTTGTTGATGATTTTTTGAAATTACATTATTATGTTATTTATCATATACTTTTAATATATAGAAAACAACCAACTTAATTATCCAAGTATTTCAAGTTATATAAGAAAAAAACACTATACTACTATAGTTTTTCATAATAACAAAAAAATCTAAAATAATTTATTTTAACATTGTATAAAACATTATGAAAAAAAACTATAAACTGATAAAATGAAAAGGTTTAGATAACTTGTATATTTAATATTTAATAATGTCAAATTATTAAAGAATTTTTGTTAATGATTAAATGGTAAAAATAAGACTAAAGACTAAAAACAAAACAGTTAAAATGAAGATAATTATGAAATGAAAGAAAATAAAAATAGATAAAATATTATACAGATCTACATTATCATGTAATAGAAGTGGACTTAGTACATTATACTTACATTAACACATTCTTAAATGTGGCCTCTGAATTATAAAAAAAAATTGTGGCTTGAAGCATATGCTTTATGAGCCTTAAGGCAGGAACGGGCCTGGGCATAGGCTCGTTAGTGTGCAGAAAGGACACACAAAAGGTAGGCAACTAAGTGAGAAACCAAAATTTATAGATAGATTTTCTTGTCACATGCAACGAGAGACATCAATAATTTATTGAGGTGAATAGGTTATGCTAACTGATATTAACCGATGCTGATGTCAGCCAATAATTTTTTTGTCGCTGAAAAGGTATTCTCCTTTTTTAGCTCTGTCTGGGAAGTGGGACCTTATAAAAGAGAAGTTAAATATCATTTTTTTTTTTGCTAGAGTCAAATAGTTTTTAAGATATAGTTTTATGCCATTGTTTCTATAAACATATTCAAAAAATAAATAATAACATTATTATATATATGCATAAATTTTAAGCAAATAAAGGTGCTCAACATTAAGTCATTGGCTTATAATTTGACTCGGCCAAACACAGGATCCCAAATGATGCTCTATCTTGTTCTTACTTTAATGTTCCTTCTATTATGACTGATGTACTATATACTACTTTGTAAACTTAAGTTCTTAGTAATGCAAGTAGATGCTATATAAAATAAAAGTTGCTCAACATTAACCCTGTGAATTTTACATTTTACCAAAAAAAAAAAACATTAACCCTGTGAAGCAAAAGTGAACTCGAAAAATGAAAATATTTGTAAGCTCTTTTCTTCCTTTTTAATTACAAAAATGACAAAAGCCAAAAGGTCGTAGAAATTCTAGGGCCTACTTCAGAGAACGAAAACGTGTGAGCAGGAATATTATAACCAAAGTTTTTAATGGTTATTCGATGAAATATAATTTTATTTTTTGTTATACATGCTAATTTCTCTTGACAAAAAAAGGAATATACACGTATTCTATAACTTCATTTCACATTTGTTGGGAGTTCACGAAAGGGGGAGGAAGCTTCGGTGTCGTTTTGGCAAGTTGTTATAAGTCATTGATTAATCCACTATAATAATATTACCTAGCGTCAACCGTTAAGACGTTAAGCCGCTTTTTTTTTCGTCTGTTTCATTAAGCCCAAAGGGCATAAAATGAGCAGTTTAGTTACATCTCCATTTGACCCATTATTAGCCCAAGAAAATTTAAGAAACGTTAATAAAAGAATTAGACACGTGTTAAGACAAGAAGACACATCATGAAACGTGTAAACCTAAACAACCGAAATCATAACACGTGTAGGTGGAGATGGGGAGTTGCAGTGCCGTTTCTTTCGCCAGAAACTTCATCATTGCCGGAATAAAAACTTCGAATTAGCACGGTGCGGCTCTGATCTAATTCTGTTCCTTCCTTTTGCATGAATAAACCATAAGAAGATGATGATACCTCCTGGCACCGTTAGTAGATTCTTCCAGAAGTCGCCGAAAGATGAGAGGCAGAATTTTTACTGGACCGTTTACAAAGAAACGCCAGATCTACGAACTATGCGCCTAAACCATCCGAGAACTTCCCATCAACTCAATTTTAGCTTCATGAAAACCTGCACTTCAAATGAAGAACACAAAGCCAGGGATTATATCACAAAGGAAAATCAAGCAGTTAACAGAGAAAAGAGGGTCATCAAATTCATCTGGCATCTGAATAGAAACATGCAAAAGGGTTATCCGATAAACGGAAAAGGTAATTTACAGAGAGCCGGATATGCCGGATTTTATTTTCCGATTAACGGAATACAAAAAAAGAGAGAACTTCTCTCTCTGAAAGATTGAGAGAGTGAAGAGAGAGAAGCTCAGATGTTAAGCCTTCTAAGTGAAAAAACCAAAATTTTCGCTTACGCATCTATATTATTAAAAGAGAATCCTATTTTTAAATTAACCTTTAGTTAATGTGTTATTTACAATATATGCCATTAAATTTTTATAGATTCATTAAGGGTAATTTAGTTTTATCATTAATCTATTAACAAATACATTAAATTAAATTAAATTATATTAGTTTGTTAACATAAAATACCAATAAATTATATCTGATATTAATAAAATTTAAATTAATTTACTTTTAAAACTATTTAAAAATCTTTCATAATATCCTAACATAACTACCAATGACATGAATAACTAAAATAATTATATATATTATATGATAAATTAAATATATATTATATTATAATCAATTTATTCTCTATAGTATTAAAAGAAAAGCACTACATTAAAATTTTTAAAAATTATTATGATATTTACAAAAATGTGACAATTTATAGTCAATAATGAATATATAATCATTATTTTTTGGTTACATATATACATACTATAAAAAAAATTATGTAAATAATTTAGTTTTTCTGTTTTGTTAATATTTTTTTCTGGAAATTATGGGTTTGCGGATTTGACAAACACAATTTTATAGATTTTACAGGTTTTATAAATTTTAGCAAATTTTATAAACTTTAGCGGAAAATATAGTTTTCCGAGAAAATGCTGGTATGACAACAAATGCGCTTTGTAGATTTAGTAGAAACACCTAATTTTTGAAATTTGATCGTAAATCATGATTTGCAGATTTTACAGGTTTATGGGAAAATACAGGCTGGCGAAATGCGAATAACGCAATTTTGCGAATTTTATGGGTTTTACAGGTTTTAGCGAGAAAATGCGGGTTTGTGAGTTTGACAGAAACACATAAGTGTAGAAAGTTGATCGTAAAACATAATTTTATGGATTTTATCAAATTATGGAAAAACACAGGTTTTGTGGATTTGGCGGGAAATGTGATTTTGCGGATGTTACCATGTTTACATGTTTTTGCGGATTTTATAGGTTTTGGTAGAAAATGTGGTTTTATAAATTTTATTGAAAATGCAGGTTTGCGGGTTGGACGATAAAATGTAATTTTGAAAGTTTCACAAAACTACTTAATTTTAGAAATTTAGCCATAAAATACGATTTTATGATGTTGGAGGAAAACATAATTTTTGATTTTGTTAAAAAATGTGGGTTTACAGTTTTGGTAGGAAAATACGGTTTAATGATTAATACTATTTTTGCAGTTTCTACCAGAATTTTTGGTTTTGGTACAACAACATGATATTACGATTTTGCGTGAAAATGCGACTTTTTATTTCGTTAGAAAAAATGATTTTGACAAAACTTGATTTTAGGGTTTAAATTAAATGATATTTTATCTGTTAGTTTTTGAGATTCAAATGCTGCATTAAATCTCTACTTTTTAGTATTTTAAATATCCAATTTTGAGATATTATAGAATTTGTATTCAGATAAAATATTCATATACTGATTTAAAAATATTTAAAAGAACAATATTTGAGAGCATTTGCATCTAAATAAGTATCTGGAGGCAAAAACAAACAAAGCCTAAGAATCTTAATTACAAACAAATAAAATCTCTCTTGCATTATAAAACATAATTTTTTAAAATATTTGTTACAAAACTTAACACAAAATCTACTAATCAAATTTTCTTTTTTTATAAAATCAATTCTAAATAATTTTAAGAATATAAAACTATAATATTAAAATAGTTTATATAATCTAATAAAAATTTTCAGTTTGGTCTACAATTTTTGATTTAATAATATAAGCTAATTTTATTTTTGAACAAAAATTTACTATAAATCAATTTTTGTTATGATTCAAAAATATTTTATAAAAAGCGCGAGTCCAAAATCTAGTTCATACATTTAAAGTTTACGTCATTGATTAATCCACTATTATTTAAATATTACCTAGCGTCAACCATTAAGAAGTTAAGCCTTCTCCATCAGATCCACCTCCTTCGCATACATTCAGCTTCGTCTACAACAAATTAAAACGCCAAAAAATTCAGTTCGAAGGTTGATCAAACGAAAGAGAAAACTGTAATAAATATTGAATGTTAACGAGACCTAATCAAATGTCTGTATACCTGAACAAGGAGATCAAATTTGCGATTCTTGAGCAAAGTAGCGAAATGCTGAGGTAAAGCAGCAATCTATAAACATGCAACATAGATGGAGCCTTTTGAATCGCCTGAAAATGGCTGTCTCCATCACGGCCTCTTGTAGATGGTTTGAAGAAGAAGAATGACTTGAGATGATGATAATCAGAGTCGGGATTCTGCAGTTTTCTTGTTTGGATTTTGAGCTCTCATCGGAATGGTGGATCGGAAAAGAGAGAATCGTGGCTTCCATCACGGTCTCGTTATTTTATTTTCTCTTTTTTATATATTTATTTTTAAAATAAATCGTGTAATCAGAGATTGACACGTATGAGGTCTTTTAAATGTTCTGAAACACCTTGAATAAGAGGCGACTCTAACAAATTTTACAGTTTAATTATTTTTTTCAATTATTTTTAACTTAACAAATCCTCTAACAACCTCTTTAAAAACCCCGATTTAAAGAACGAATAGTCAATTTCTGTGAAACATAAACTTGACCCATTTGTCTCGGAAAAACGCGTCATAAACAGTTACAAGTTAACAACCAACCAGAAAGAGTTAACCAAATAAGTTAACTATTTATTATTGATCTGTAGATGTACTTCTGGATACCAAAATCTAACTTAGAGATTTGTGAGAAATAAAGTTGTTACTTATGGATTACAAAATCCAACTTAAAAACATGTGAGATATTAACTTTGTAGGAAAGAATTGGACAAGATCATGCAACAGTTACAAGTTAACAACCAACCAGAAAGAGTTAACCAAATAGGTTTCTTACTGTGTGTTATTATTCGTATACTCTTAAATTTTCTTACCATGAGAACAATAAAACTGATACATTGTAAAAATGAAAGAGACGAACTTAGTTATATCATGCATGTCTAATATATCCTGAAACCATATACTGTGTATGTCAAATTTTTAGTCTTTTTGCTTTTTTTATTTTATTTAGATCAAATGAATAACTTTGTGCTTGGGCCTAAATCTAATTTACTTCTCGTAAACGCGAAGCGAATCATGGCCTTTACTAATAGCCCACCCTCCCCCCCCCTCCCCCCCCCCCCCCCCCCCCCCCCCCCCCCCCCCCCTTTCAAAATTCTAGTGAATCTGTCCACAAATCTATTCAAAAGTTAGGAAAAATACTTTTTTTTTTGAACTTTAGTTAGGAAAAGTACTAAAGCTAAGTTTCCAAAGCGTTTGCTATAAGTCCATTAAATCAAAGAATTATATCATAAGGTGAACTTTTCTTTATGAGGATTATGCTGAACAGACATTGTTTTGGACAAATTGGATCGTGTAGTTTAAACGACAAATGTGATGGAAATTCGGTGTGAGATTTGAGACAAGTATAGCGAGTAATCAATAGAAGAGTATTGAACAAGTAAATCACATAATGTATAAGTAATAACGGTTTAGAGATTTAGAGAATACGATCTTTTTTTTTTAGTTTTAGATTCAGGAATTACAACGAACGATATAAATAAAATGTTCAGCCGATGTGAAAGTAAAAGTTCCTAAGAGTTTAAACTTAAAGTTTTTAGAGTGATCAAGGTCTTCTCTTGCTGTTCTCTCTTAGGTATTTTCAATGTCTTCCAAGCTATGATCTCTTCTCTATTTATATTTATATGGATAGGAGGTCAGTTCCATCAAGCTTATTTTCTTCTCTGAATAGGAAAATCTTTTCATTTATCTTAAATCTTTTCCTTTTATTCAAATGAGGTGGTTTCCGATGATCATATCCTTTCTTCTAATTGGCTTGAATTAATGAAAAATGACCTTTTTAGAATGTACGTATTCTCCCCTCTACAAGGAGGTAATGATTTCTTATTTTTGGAAGCATCTGCAGCTCACCAAAAACATATTGGATGATGCAGAAGAGATTAAAAAGTTTTCAGATCAGATATTGGATGATGGGAAAATTATGAGCCAACCACTGGAGATGTTGAAGTTGATATTCCTGAAGAATTTTTGATAACCAGGTCAAATGATCCTATAGAATCAATAGTATGAACAACTGATGAGAATTTAGATCAATCAGATGTCTTGAATATTTTCAAAAAGGGCTATTATGTGCCCAACAGATGATGTGGACATGATCAACAGCTACATGATATCTTAGTTGCCAAGAATGTTCCTTATGGTATGTTAGAGATGATGGGAAATGACTAAGTATAAACAACAACAAAAGGAAGAAAGGAAATATCTTAGTGCCTGTGAAATTAAAACTTTTAAATTTTTTGACCAATATATTATGACACTAACCTGTATTAATAGTTAACAGTAGCAACTGTATTACCGTTTGGATGGCCTAGGTTTGGAGTCTAAGCAAATGACATCGTTCCTGACCTTTATCATTTTGACATCCTGATAATTTTAAAAGAGAAAATTAACTTACTAACCAAAATAAAACGCCAATATAATTATGAATATGACCAAAAAAAGATAAATAACCAATCTTATGTTTATACTAATACTAGATATTCTACCTGAGCTTGATCTATTTTAGCATTGGAATCATAAAACAATTGTCTGGATCAACTACTTTTATTGGTTCATGTTCTGTTCCCCCCTTTTAGCTCCTATGTTCTCTGATTTCCCGCTTCAAACCATTGATCTGAAGAAATAATGGATGCATTGTAATTTGCAAGATATAGAAAATGGAGATTTGGGTGACACAGAGGCAGAATTTTGAAGTTAAAAATCATATATATGTGTGACTCCCACAACTTATCAGCTAAAAATAGTTTATTTAGAGAAAAGAGCATCTTTCATATCATAACTACAAAATCTCAAATAACTTAATTTTTAAACAACAAATTATTTCCATTAACATTCCCGAACAATAACATCCTCACCACAACGAAATATCCCAATTCTATCAAAGCTACAATTTCAAAGAATCATCATATAGATACCTTCAAGTCTACCTAAGGGGAAAAGATTAAGGAATCTTATTCTTCGACATAATTTTTTTTTACATGATAAGGCTATGGGGCTTGAAACAAAATAGAAAATAGAGGTCAAAAAGTTTTTATCCTAAAAACTTAATAAAAAAAATATCTCGTACAAATAAGTTTAAATATGAAAAATGCTAAATTTTTAATAGAAAAACAAATTTTCTAAAAAACAAAAGATAATAATATTTTACTATTTTTGAAAACTAGTTCTTTTTGCAGTTTTTCCTACTAAATCATTCATCAAATTTTGATAGTCAAATTTTGAAAACAAATATCTATGATGGGTAAGGAAAAAGTTCAATAAAGTGGAAAATTCACTGTAACTTATGAACTTTGCAACATAACTAGGAAGAAAAAAAAACTTTGAAGAGACAGTACGAAGAAAACAAATGTTATGGAAGATAATATTTTATTAGTTTAATTATAGGATTACTGCAAAAAAAACCTTCAAACTGATTTTTTTTTGCAAAAGAAACTTTTATGATAGGGCTCAGGTTTTACTCAAATAAAACTACTGTAAGTACACAGCAAAGTAGTTGTAGTATAAGGGGTATCGAATCCCAAAAGAGTATGTAAACTACACTATCGAATGTAGGTTCGGATTAAACTAAGCGATAAGCAATGAATATAATGTGAAATAACTAAAGTAATAAAAGCATGTGGGCGTTTTATACTTGTTTTTAAAGTTCAGAAAGCTAAAGGCGCTAAGTCAGGACAATTTGCATGTTGAATCCGAGAGTGTAGATAGCATGCAATCAAAAATGAATTAAAACCGTCTTGAACATGAATCGCAAAGATATAACTAATCAATTCTCATTGCAGAAGTTATTTATGTCTAAATCACAGAGTTTCAAATCTCTTTGCAAACCCTAACAATCTAAACATGCAGTAATGATCAGATTCAATAGTTCACAAAACTCCTAAGCCAAATCTCTTTGCACTAGGGTGTTTTGCTCATCTAATACTAGTTCAGGTGATTAATAATGCTCTCACATCTATCAAACAACCTAGGGTTTCAAAATCCAGATGATGTGTCTAAGAAATCGATATGAATGCAAGCACAGATGAAGAACCAATGGATTTTCCTAATAGTTTAGCAATTCTACAAACTCTTCTTCAACCTTTGAAAAGCTCTGACTTAACTAACAAACTACTCAGACATGGTGATTTGAGAAAACATCATGATTGGAATAGATTGCATAAAAGAAATAAGAAATAAAAGTAAAGGACTTTGAAATCTGCTCTGAAGGAGTCTGATTTGTCTCTCCAAAAGCTCAGCTATAAATCTCTCTCTAAAACTCTCTAGAATAATAAGATACAAGATATCTGCCAAAAGAATGGCTGAAAAACCTAATATACAAGCTAAAACACGATCTGGAGCCTTTTTGCAAATACTGGAACTTCTGGGCCAAAACTACAATTTCTTCCCAATCTTTTAGAAACCAGCCACGACCCTTCCTCTAGGGGTGACGAGCGTCACCCAAATGCATACTTTCTTCTCCGAGCTGGACACTTCGTGGCTTCAACTTGTAATGCTCCAAAAGACTTCAATATCTCCAATTATGCTCCAGACATGCTATAACCTGCAAAGACTCTACTAGGATTCTAAAAAGACCAAAAAGACTCAATAAAAAGGACTTATATCATGGTTAAAAACCATAAAAACCATGATATATCAACTCTCCCAGACTTAGCTTTTGCTTGCCCTCAAGCAAACATCAGACAGAGAACAAGGTCGAGGTTTGAAAACAGAACCAGTCAGCTAAACATCAGGAACACTACATTAGTCAACACTTTCGAATCCACATACCACAGAGCCAACACAAGATCAAGTTTCAGTCTAATCATCATAAGCTTAGCAAATCTCTCAAATTCAATCCAAATCCCTTCAAGAAATCCGAAATCTCTACTGCTAGCTTCTTATTTTTTTTATCTAAGTGTGAAATCTCATCAAGGTTTTATCATCTCAATCACTTATAGATTATTTTCCCTTCCTAAACAACTGAACAAAGCAATCTCAACACAACTCTCCTATTTTCTCTTCCCTGAATCTTTTCCTTTCTGATATTTTTGATTTTTCAACTATTTCTCTCATTTTTTACAGTCTAAGATATGGTGCTACTCAATACTTATGTTCCTTGAGAGGAGACAAGTTCTTGAGTGTGTTCATTACTGTTGTTCCTTGTGAGGAGTCAGGGTCATGAATGCACCATTCTTTGGACTTAAACTCTTAAAATCTACATCAGGGAAGATCAAAGAGAGATTGTATCTTAAATTTATTGTCAATGCTGAAAGAGAGAATCAAGATCAATAAGAATCAAGCCCCAAGATAAGAAGTTTAAAGTTCATTAAGGTGGAGCTAACAGAAAATTTTCCAGATTCTCTAAGAACTTAAACCTTCATTGCTAGACTGATATACCTATGACTTTCAACTTAGTAAGGCTTGTGATCAGCTACTATGACAATGGTTCTTATAAGCATAAACGTCCTATTGTTAGTTCCAAGAAAAACTGACAGTTTCAAAATTTTGACTCTATAGAAACAGGTTTTTGACTCAACTTTGAGACTCTAAAAATCAAACACAAAGCACACAATGTCAGTAACCACCTCCCTAGGCTTAAACAACACTGTCCCCAGTGCTATTAAGCCAAGAGTTGGTCAAAATGAAGCATGAGAACTTGTAAAACCAAGGTGAAAAAGTGGTACCTCGCGAAGGGTCGGGTGACGAGCGTCACCAAGCCTGATACTTCAGAATCATCAAGTTGGATGCTTAAACGTTGCGTCATCATATGTACTCCGAAGTCAGACTGTTGGAGCACTCAAAACACACATCAAAAAAATCCAAACAAAGCATAATCCATGGTTGAACAAGTTAACAAGACATTCTCAAAGCAAACTGAACAAACTGACTTTTTTTGTGTTTTTTTTTTTTTGTAAAATAGACTAGAGTATGATAGCTAGATAACTTACCAGTGGGTTGCCTCCGCTTGTTTAAAGTCATTAGCTCGACTTTGATTGGCTGTTCAGATAGCTGGTGCATCATCCAGAGACAAAATATGTCCTGCTGGAATCTCGGCTTGCGCCCAATAATGCTTCACCCTATGTCCATTGACAGTGAACTCCTCTCCTTTGGAGTTAATCAGGACAATGTCACCATGTGGTCGAGCTTCCTTGAAAGTGAAAGGACCTGACCATCGAGAACGCAGTTTACCAGGAAAAAGCTGTAAACAAGAGTTGTAAAGTAATACCTGGTCATTGGGCTCGAAATATCTAGAGATGATCTTCTTATCATGATATGTCTTTGTCCTCTCCTTGTATAACTTGGAGTTTTCATAGGCCATATATCTGATTTCATCCAGTTCATTGAGCTGAATCAAGCGCCTCTCTGCAGCAGGCTTCAGATCGAAGTTCAGCTTCTTGATAGTCCTTTCTGCTTTGAACTCTAGCTCTACTGGTAGATGGCACGCCTTGCCATAGAGAAGGTGGAATGGTGTAGTCCCACGTGGCGTTTTGTATGCTGTCCTGTAAGCCCATAATGCATCATCCAGCTTTACTGACCAATCTTTCCTTGTCTTTCCAACTGTCTTCTCCAGAATCTGCTTGATCTATCTGTTAGAAACCTCAACTTGTCCACTGGTTTGGGGATGATAAAGCGTGGCCACTCTGTGCTGTACACCATACTTCTTCAGTAGCTTGTCAAAAACCTTGTTAACAAAGTGAGAGCCACCATCACTTATAACAATTCGCGGGACACCAAATCTGGGGAAGATGATGGTCTTAGCTTCAAAACCATTGCAGCATCATTAATAGGAGTAGCCAACGCCTCTACCCACTTAGATACATAGTCAACAGCAACTAGAATGTATCTATTCCCATAAGATGAGGGAAAAGGTCCCATGAAATCAATACCCCAACAATCAAAGACTTCAACTTCAAGAATAAAGTTCTGTGGCATCTCATGTCTTCTGCTGATCTTTCCTCTTCTCTGACAAGTATCACAACTTGTAATGAATGCCTGGGCGTCCCTGAACATAGTAGGCCACCAAAAACCAGCTTGAAGAACCTTGGAGACTATTTTGAATGTGGCAAAGTGTCCAGCATATTCTGACCCATGACAGTGAAAGAGAACGTTCTGCACTTCTTCTTCTGCTATGCATCTCCTGTAAATCCCATCAGCACAATGCTTGTAGAGATATGGCTCATCCCAATAGAATCTTCTAAGGTCTTCAAAGAACTTCTTCTTAGCATAACCCTTGAAGTCATGTGGTTCATCCTCTGCAGCAAGATAGTTGGCAATATCAGCATACCAGGGACTCTTTGGATCATGCAAACCATAAATGTGCTCCTTAAAAGTTGTCCCCAAGCTTGCACAAATCGCAGCTAAAGTCTGAGATTGGTGACGAGCGTCACCACCTTTGTGTGAAAATCAGGTCGCGACTATTCTTGGTTGTTGACGAGCGTCACCCCCTGGTGTCGCTCGTCACTCCCCTGCAGTTTCGTGAAAACTGCAGGTTTTCAACACTTTCCTCCTGCAATCGTGTTTCAACCAAGTACACATTCTCTTCAGGCAAGAAATCATTGATTGGAACACTATCTTTGACCTGAATCCTGGATAGATGATCAGCAACTCCATTCTCAACACCTTTCTTGTCCTTCACTTCAATGTCAAACTCATGAAGAAGCAGAATCCATCTCAACAAACTTGGCTTTGCATCCTTCTTCTGCATCAGATACTTCAGTGTTGAATGGTCAGTATGGACCACGACCTTGGAGCCAACAAGGTACTGCCTAAATTTTTCAAATGCAAAGACAACAGCCAACAATTCTTTTTCAGTTGCTTCATAGTTCTTCTGAGTATCATCCAAAGTCCTACTTGCATAGTAAATGAAGTGGAGCTTCTTGTCTTTCCTCTGTCCCAGCACTGCTCCAACTGAAAAATCGCTGGCATCACACATTACTTCAAAAGGCAAATCCCAATCTGGAGGCTGCACAACAGAAGCTGTAACCAAAGCCGGTTTGATCTGTTCAAAAGCAGACTTGCACTCTTCTGTGAACTCAAACTTCACATCTTTGCAGAGGAGAGCAGTAAGGGGGCGTGCTATCTTACTAAAGTCCTTGATGAATCTTCTGTAGAAGCCAGCATGACCCATAAAACTCCTTATTGCTTTGACTGAATCAGGTGCTTGCAGACTTATCATCACTTCAATTTTTGCCCTATCCACCTCTATACCATCTCCTGAGACTCTGTGACCAAGTACAATGCCATCTTGTACCATAAAATGGCACTTCTCCCAGTTCAAAACCAAGCACTTCTCTTCACATCTCTGTAGAACTGTACACAAATTATCCAAGCAACTTTTGAAGGAAGACCCATAAACTGAGAAATCATCCATGAAAACCTCCATAAACTTCTCAATCATGTCAGTGAAGATCGACATCATGCATCTTTGGAAGGTTGCAGGAGCATTACACAGTCCAAAAGGCATTCTGCGATATGCAAAGGTGCCATAAGGACAGGTAAAAGTGGTCTTCTCCTGATCATCTAGATGGATGAGGATCTGAAAGAAGTCTGAATAACCATCTAGGATGCAGTAGTACTTGTGATTCACCAGCCTCTCCAGCATCTGATCAATGAAAAGTAGAGGGAAGTGATCTTTCCTTGTGGCTGCATTCAGCTTCCTGTAATCGATGCACATCTTGTGTCCTGTCACAGTCCTGGTTGGAATCAGCTCATTCTTGTCATTCTTCACTACTGTGACACCTCCTTTCTTAGGCACCACGTGCACTAGACTCACCCAAGCACTATCTGATATAGGATAGATGATGCCAGCCTGCAACAACTTTATGATCTCTTTCTTGACAACATCCTACAGATTCGGGTTCAGCCTCCTCTGGTGCTCAACTGATGATTTCGATTCATCCTCCAAGTGTATCCTATGCATGCACAAGTCTGGAGAAATCCCTAAAATATCATCAAGAGAATAGCCAAGAGCTTTGCGAAATTTGTGCAGCTTACTTAGCAAAAGAGTGAGCTCTGCATTGTTCAATGAAGCATTAAAAATAACAGGATAAGTGGAGTTTTCTCCAAGGAAAGCGTACCTTAGCCATGCATGGAGCTGTTTAAGCTCAACTTTTGGTGCTTTTCTGCACTCTAATCATCCATTGTAGTAGCTTTCGCAGATGTGGTGACAAGCTCATCATGTGCAACCAGTTGCATCACTTGTGCAGTAGCATCCATCATCTTTATGTAGCATGTTGCAGCAGCATTAAAATGCTCATACTTTGCTGTAGAAGTGGTCAACGCCCTCTCCAAGGGGTCTTCTGAACTCATTTCATGGAAGATATGATCAGCAATGTCTGTGAGAACATCCACATAAAAAGTCTGTTCATCTATGGTTGGCCTTTTCATCAGCTTATCCATTTCGAATTTCATCACTAAATCACCAACAGTCAACTCTATTATATCCTTCCTGACGTCAATGATAGCTCCTGCAGTAGCCAAGAAGGGTCTGCCAAGAATCAAGGGGTCTTTGGATTATTCTCCATATTCTAAAACCACAAAAATCGGTAGAAATCATGCAATCTCCTACTTTGATAGGAACATCCTCTATCACTCCTTCAGGAACTCTAACTGATCTATCAGCTAGGACAAGAGATATCCTTTAGCCTTAAAATCGGTCATCCCTAAGCTCTTGGCAACATAATGAGGCATAAGGTTCACACTAAAACCAAGATCACACAATGACCTCTCAAACCTGTCAGAAAATATTGTGCAGTCTAAAACAAAGCTTCCAGGGTCTGAAAGCTTCTCTCGTACTCTGTTCTGAATCACTGCACTGACTTGCTTGTTGATCACCATAGCTTCAGCCTCTAAAATCAAGTTATTGGTCACCATTCTCTTCACATACCTCCTTATAACAGGAGTAATCCTTACAGCATCAATCAATGGGATCTCAATAACCAACTTTTCCATGATAGCCTTGCATTTAGCATCTTCAAGCTCCTATTTAAGACTTTTTAGAATGCTTAGGATAGAGTATCTTGGGCTTATACACTGTCTCCTTAGCATTATCTGAAATCTTAGAATGTTTCATAGTTCTTCTGAGTATCATCCAAAGTCCTACTTGCATAGTAAATGACGTGGAGCTTCTTGTCTTTCCTCTGTCCCAGCACTGCTCCAACTGAAAAATCGCTGGCATCACACATTACTTCAAAAGGCAAATCCCAATCTGGAGGCTGCACAACAGAAGCTGTAACCAAAGCCGGTTTGATCTGTTCAAAAGCAGACTTGCACTCTTCTGTGAACTCAAACTTCACATCTTTGCAGAGGAGAGCAGTAAGGGGGCGTGCTATCTTACTAAAGTCCTTGATGAATATTCTGTAGAAGCCAGCATGACCCATAAAACTCCTTATTGCTTTGACTGAATCAGGTGCTTGCAGACTTATCATCACTTCAATTTTCGCCCTATCCACCTCTATACCATCTCCTGAGACTCTGTGACCAAGTACAATGCCATCTTGTACCATAAAATGGCACTTCTCCCACTTCAAAACTAAGCACTTCTCTTCACATCTCTGCAGAACTGTACACAAATTATCCAAGCAACTCTTGAAGGAAGACCCATAAACTGAGAAATCATCCATGAAAACCTCCATAAACTTCTCAATCATGTCAGTGAAGATCGACATCGTGCATCTTTGGAAGGTTGCAGGAGCATTACACAGTCCAAAAGGCATTCTGCGATATGCAAAGGTGCCATAAGGACAGGTAAAAGTGGTCTTCTCCTGATCATCTGGATGGATGGGGATCTGAAAGAAGTCTGAATAACCATCTAGGATGCAGTAGTACTTGTGATTCGCCAGCCTCTCCAGCATCTGATCAATGAAAGGTAGAGGGAAGTGATCTTTCCTTGTGGCTGCATTCAGCTTCCTGTAATCGATGCACATCCTGTGTCCTGTCACAGTCCTGGTTGGAATCAGCTCATCCTTGTCATTCTTCACTACTGTGACACCTCCTTTCTTAGGCACCACGTGCACTAGACTCACCCTAGCACTGTCTGATATAGGATAGATGATGCCAGCCTGCAACAACTTTATGATCTCTTTCTTGACAATATCCTGCAGATTCGGGTTCAGCCTCCTCTGGTGCTCAACTGATGATTTCGATTCATCCTCCAAGTGTATCCTATGCATGCACAAGTCTGGAGAAATCCCTGAAATATCATCAAGAGAATAGCCAAGAGCTTTGCGAAATTTATGCAGCTTACTTAGCAAAAGAGTGAGCTCTGCATTGTTCAATGAAGCATTAAAAATAACAGGATGAGTGGAGTTTTCTCTAAGGAAGGCGTACCTTAGCCCTGCATGGAGCTGTTTAAGCTCACCTTTTGGTGCTTTTTCTGCACTCTAATCACCCATTGTAGCAGCTTTCGCAGATGTGGTGACAAGCTCATCATGTGCAACCAGTTGCATCACTTGTGCAGTAGCATCTATCATCTTTGTGTAGCATGTTGCAGCAGCATCCAAATGCTCATACTTTGCTGTAGAAGTGGTCAACGCCCTCTCCAAGGGGTCTTCTGAACTCATTTCATGGAAGATATGATCAGCAATGTCTGTGAGAACATCCACATAAAAAGTCTGTCCATCTATGGTTGGTCTCTTCATCAGCTTATCCATTTCGAATTTCATCACTAAATCACTAACAATCAACTTTATTCTATCCTTCCTGACGTCAACGATAGCTCCTGCAGTAGCCAAGAAGGGTCTGCCAAGAATCAAGGGGTCTTTGGATTATTCTCCATATTCCAGAACCACAAAAATCGGTAGGAATCATGCAATCTCCTACTTTGATAGGAACATCCTCTATCACTCCTTCAGGAACTCTAACTGATCTATCAGCTTGGACAAAAGATATCCTTTAGCCTTAAAATCGGTCATCCCTAAGCTCTTGGCAACATAATGAGGCATAAGGTTCACACTAAAACCAAGATCACACAATGACCTCTCAAACCTGTCAGAAAAGATTGTGCAGTCTAAAACAAAGCTTCCAGGGTCTGAAAGCTTCTCTCATACTCTGTTCTGAATCACTGCACTGACTTGCTTGTTGATCATCATAGCTCCAGCCTCTAAAATCAAGTTATTGGTCATCATTCTCTTCACATACCTCCTTATAACAGGAGTAATCCTCACAGCATCAATCAATGGGATCTCAATAACCAACTTTTCCATGATAGCCTTGCATTTAGCATCTTCAAGCTCCTATTTAAGACTTCTTAGAATGCTTAGGATAGGGTATCTTGGGCTTATACACTGTCTCCTTAGCATTATCTGAAATCTTAGACGAGACTGTGGTATGTTGCAACGGGTGACGAGCGTCACCGGATGGGTGACGAGCGTCACTTGTTTTGGACAAGTCGTGGTTGTTTGCTCGATTTAGGTGACGAGTGTCACCCTCCTGGTGACGGTCGTCACAAATCTGTGAAGAAAAATCGTCGGGGTTCTGCTCAATGGGTGACGAGTGACACCCATTATTGGTGACGAGCGCCACCCGTGAATTTTCAGCAGAAATTTCTTCGTCTTCATATTCTTCAATACCCACAAAATTTATTGAGCTTAAATCCTTCTGCAACACTGATTGCAGGTTCTTTCCACTCCTCAATGTGATGGCATTCACATGGTGTTTGGGGTTAGCATCAGTTCTTCTTGGAAGAAATCCTTATTGCCTATGAACAACTCCTGTAGTTTGGGAAACTTGAACATCAAGCTTCTTCATATGAGAGTTCAGACTCTCAATTTTCCCATTCAAGTCCTGATAGAGCAAATCTATCTTGCCATTGAAGTTCACTGTCAGATTTTGTTGTCCTTCTAGGATCTGTTCCAGCATTGCTTCCATCTTGTTCTCTTGTAGAGGTGCAGATTGGTAGGAAGAACAACCATAACTCCTGTTGAAATTTCCATTGTTCTGGAATGGTTTATGGTACTCTGTCTTCTGGAATGGAGGCTTAGGAGTATAACCAGGAGTGCTCTGATTTCCTGTGAAGGCATTCTTCTGATTATTGTTGTTGTAGCCTCTGTTCCATTGCTGATTTCCATACCTTTGACCCTGAAAACTGCCAGAATTGATGAAATTCACATCTTCCTGCTCAATCTCCTCTGGACTTTCGTAAGTCTCCACCTCTGCAGCAAAATAAACTGACTTCTTTCCCACCAAGAGACTGTGCATACTGTCCAGATTAGCTTCAACTTCAGCAATCTGATTTCCATCATCCAAACTAGCTTGTTTCATCCTCTAAAAATCTGCATTCTTGGTGCTGTTGCTGCATAATAAGTTCTCAATCAACCTGATTGCCTTTTCTGGTCTGTTGGTGTTGAAGTTTCCAGCACTAGCTGCATCCAGCGCCATCTGGTATTCCCAGTCAATGCCTCTGAAGAAGATCCCAAGTAGCTGCACCTGACTGAAACCATGATGAGGACAGTCCCTTTGATAAGACTTGAATCTTATCCAAGAAGCCTTAAAAGCTTTAGTAGAACCTTGTGTAAAGGATGCAATTTTCGTCCTCATGTCTTTTGATCTGGCATCATCAAAGAAGTTGTTGAGAAAAGCATTCTTAGTGTCTTCCCAAGTGGTCAGTGAAGCAGGTTCCAGTTGCTTCAGCCAATATACAGTCTCTCCTCTAAGAGAGTAAAGGAAAAGCTTGCAGAACAGAAAGTCATTGGTAACTCCATTAGCTTTGACACTTGAAGCTAAATCCTCAAACCTCTCAATGTGATTCGTAGGATGCTCATGAGGTAAGCCATGAAATGGATGCTGGCCAACCAGCTGATAGTGGACAGGTTTAAGCTCAGAATCGTTCCTCTGGAAGGCAGGAGGGCGGATAGCAGCTCTGTTGGCATATAACTGATCAGGTCTGTTGTAGTCCCCTAAAGTCCTCTGTACAAAATGCCCAGCAGCGTTATTGGCAGGAACAGGGACTCCAGCGTCTTCTGCTACTTGTTGAACCTGCTGTTCAACAATGACATTCCCATCTTGATCAATCCTCTGCCCATCTTTGTTCCTCCTGTTTCCTTCTCTGTCAACCAAGTGACCTTCTGCATCTTCAACCAAGATCAGTGGAGCAACCATTGTAGACTGTTTCTTAGCTTTCCTGTTAGTCCTCTCCAACCTAGCGAGTTTGTCGATGCTCAAAGGCACAAGCTCTTTCTCTTTATTGCTTCTGGTACAGCGATTAAGCATACACCTGAAACCAACACAAAGAGAAGAAACTGAAACTTAGTAAAAAAATTAACACTTAGACAAAATTCTAATACTAAAAATCGATAGGCAGCTATTACTTCCCAGCAACGGTGCCAAAAACTTGATAGGGCCCAAGTTTTACCCAAATAAAACTACTACAAGTGCACAGCAAAGCAGTTGTAGTACAAGGGGTATCGAATCCCAAATGAGTATGTAAACTACACTATCGAATGTAGGTTTAGATTAAGCTAAGCGATAAGTAATGAATGTAATGCAAAATAACTAAAGTAATAAAAGCAAGTGGGCGTTTTATGCTTGTTCGTAAAGTTCAGAAAGCTAAAGGCGCTAAGTCAGGACAATTCGCAGGTTGAATCCGAGAATGTAGAATGCATGCAATCAGGAATGAGTTAAAACCATCTTGAACATGAATATCAAAGATATAACTAATCAATTCTCATTGCAGAAGTTATCTATGTCTAAATCATAAAGTTTCAAATCTCTTTGCAAACCCTAACAATCTAAACATGTAGTAATGATCAGGTTCAATTGTTCACAAAATTCTTAAACCAAATCACTTTGCACTAGGGCGTTTTGCTCATCTAATACTAGTTCAGGTGATTAATAATGCACTTACATCTATCAAACAACCTAGGGTTTCGAAATCCAGATGATGTGTCTAAGAAATCGATATGAATGCAAGCACAGATGAAGAACCAATGGATTTTCCTAATAGTTTAGCAATTCTACAAACTCTTCTTCAACCTTTGAAAAGCCCTAACTTAACTAACAAACTACTCAGACATGGTGATTTGAGAAAACATCATGATTAGAATAAATTGCATAAAAGAAATAAGAAATAGAAGTAAAAGAGTTCGAAATCTGTTCTGAAGGAGTCTGATTTGTCTCTCCAAAAGCTCTGCTACAAATCTCTCTCTAAAACTCTCTAGAATAATAAGATACAAGATATCTGCCAAAAGAATGGCTGAAAAACCTAATATACAAGCTAAAACACGATATGTGGTCTTTTTGCATATACTGAAATTTTTGGGCCAAAACTGCAATTTCTTTCCAATCTTTTAGAAACCAGCCACGACCCTTTCTCTAGAGGTGACGAGCGTCACCAGCTTGGTGACGAGCGTCACCCAAATGCATCTTTCTTCTCCAAGCTGGACACTTCATGGCTTCAACTTGTAATGCTCCAAAAGACTTCAATATCTCCAATTATGCTCCAGACATGCTATAACCTGCAAAGACTCTATTATGATTCTAAAAAGACCAAAAAGACTCAATAAAAAGAATTTATATCATGGTTAAAAACCATAAAAACCATGATATATCACTTCACCTAAAAAAAATGTAAGGCAATCCTATGAACTCAAAAATCACCCGCAATATAAGACTCGTCTATATCAATGACGTCGACAAATAACATTTCTGCTAATTTTTTAACTGAAATCAAAACTATGTCGTTTTTGATAAAATAAAAATAATTCTAAAATTGTAAAGCAGAGAATCAAACCCAGGTTCGGGACTAGAAGAGAGACAACTTACCAATTGGGCTACATGAAATATTTGATAATATGGTAAACAATAATAATTATAACGCTTTTATCTAACTTTCCCACAAATAAACTATTCACATGTCTTCTTCACAAATAAAATACCAAATCGAATTCGAAATTACTAGGTGGTATTAATCAAGTTTAAAACTCAAAAACCCATAGTCGATTCGATTTGGTTGTCGGAGCCAAGGTCAAAATCGATGCTTGATTGGCGAAGAAACGTAATAGAATCGAAAATGTCAGAACCAAGGTCAAATTTTTGGAAATTGAACTGCGAGATGCAGTATTTGTTCTCGGATCCACAGTTCGAGAGGGTCATTTCGAAAATCAAAGATGGATTGGCAAGGGCAGAAAATGGCGGAGCAGTTAACGCATATCTTATTTTTGATCGCCGTTGTGTGGTGTTTCTTGTTTGTTACACGACGGCTTTTTTAGGACGATGATGTTGATTTATGTTGAATGTGTTCCTCTTACGGTTTAATCTTGTACACAGGAATTCAGAAATAGAATGGAGGTGAAGGAGACGAAGAACTGTAGTGATTTGATAATAATTCAGTGTTTGAGTTTTATAATATCAATGCTTCGGTTTATCATTTAGCAATATAATTCAACTAGCACTATTGATTAAGCACGTCTTTGGTTTTATTTGAGTATGCAGGTTTGATTCCTGTTTCAAATATTTTCAGAAATGATTTTTTTTTTTTTAGTCAAAAAATTAACAACGGAAACGTTATATGTAGACATCGATAATATAGACGAGTCCTGTATTGCAGATGACTTTCGAATTCATTGGATTGACTTGCATTTTCTTGAAGTGAGTTTTTTTTGTAAAAAAAAATTAGTCTAAGAGTTTTTTTTGCAATAATCCTTTTAATTATTTATATATATTATGTATATAACTCGCGTTACGCGTGAATCTGTATTAATTTTTTAGTTTATTTTTTTTAGCTACTATCTTTAAAATTATTAAAAATTATATATATTTATAGAAATTTTCATTTATATAAGAGAAATTAATATATAATGTGTAATTTATCCTATTTTTATTTATAAATTTTAAGAAACTATTAGGTCAAATAATAACAATGACACCTATCGAATTATCTAACTTTGACGTACATATATATTTTATTTAGAGAAATATAATCTTGCTAAGATTTTAGTATTATTTTATGTTTTCCATAGAATTTCTATAGTTCTTTTTTTTCTTGAAGGTTTATGTGTTCAAATATTTATTTTTTTATTGAAAGTCTTATTGATGTTGTGTACCACTGTATATATAATCCATGATTCATGTTGATTTGCATTTAGTTTTGTTAGGAAGTTGTAATGATAATGCAAAACCATTTTTCTTCTCCATCATGTCTTCCACGAGTTTTATGTTATATTTTTATTCAGTTTTCATTGTTTTTTTTTTTTTTTGTCAACAGCCTCATCCTTCTATAATGGTGTTAACCATTCTGGTGGGGTTGAGTTTACAAAATATAGCTGATAAAGGTGGTCTCGAGCACTCCTTGCCAATTTGTCCGCCTTTTTGTTCTGCGCCCTTGGTATCTTTGTTATTGAGGAAAAGTGGAACTCTCTTCTAGTGACTTCATATTCCTCCAAGTGTAGTGCGAAAGCTGGCCACTCCTTCGGATTTGACACCATTTCCACTAATTCTGAGCTAAATTGTACTGCCTTCCTCCCATCATCTAACATACAGTGCATTGCCCATATCAAAGCCTCAAAATCAGTATGCAAAGGGGATAGGTTTTTTCCTATCTTGCGTGCACCCATTAGTGTGTCCAGGGTATCTGTTCCTTGACTATACCAACCTAACCCTGCATTTAAAACATCTTTTTTCCATGAACCATCCGTACAACAGGTAAACTCCGCTAAATTGCTATTTGTATTATGGTTGGTCTGTGGGGCCTTTATACTTTGATCCTCAGTATGTGCTGTCTCCCACGCCTTGGTCTCCGCCATTGCTAGTTTAACCAGTTCCTAAGGATTCCGGTTAATATTAGAGAATAGTTTATCATTCCGCATTTTCCAAATATACCATAGTAACCAGGGATAAATATTCATGTCTTCATGATTTGGTAAATGCCAAAATAAATGTGCCATGTTTGAAAACAGGCCATCCACTGGAAACCCTAGTATAGGCGTAGGTATTGGTGACAACGCCCATACCTGAAGTGTCGGGGGGCACTCGAATAACGTGTGATTTATTGTTTCCTTCTCCGCTCCACAACGACTGCATTGTAGATCACAATTGATTCCCCTAGCTTTTAGTCGTGCTGTTACTGCTAAATATCCCAACAGGGCTTGCCACAGAAAATGTTTTATCTTGGGTGGACATTTTATCTTCCATACATGGGCCTATAATTTACTGATATATGGCCCATATGGTCGTATATATTCTTTATCGGGGTAAAGTTGTTCTATCAAATATCCCGATTTCACTGTATACCTCCCCGTCTTTGTGAAATGCCATCCCCATAAATCTGGATGGGGTTCCCGAGTTGTTGCCATTGCAGTGATCACAAATGTCCTCAGGAATTATCAGTTGTTCTAGTAATGGTATATTCCACGTTGAGGTTACTGGGTCAATCAATTGATTAACTGTTAGGTTGGGGTAATAATTATACCCCTTCCATGAAGCTGGTCTCGGGCGTGAGGATGGGATCCATGGATCATTCCATACTGATATAGAATGACCCGATCCCACTCTTTTGATGAGCCCTTTTTGTACCAAAGACCTAGCCGATGTAATGCTTTTCCATCCATACGAGGGAGAATAAGATCTTATTTGATCTAGAGGTGTGCCTTCTCTAAAATATCTTCCTTTGAACACCTTCGCGAATAGAGAATCAGGATGTTCGATAAGACGCCATAGTTGTTTTGCCAATAAGGCTGTGTTAAAATCCTCTACTACCCAAAAACCCAGTCCTCCTTCTGGTTTCGACTTGCACAATTTATCCCATGCCATCCAGTGCATTCCCCGTGTTCTGCCATTATTACTCCACCAGAACTTAGCCAATGTACTAGTTAGTTTAGTAGTTAATGTTTTTGGTAGTCTAAAGCAAGACATAGTATATGTAGGCACCGCGGAGGCGACTGATTTAATAAGAACCTCTTTCCTGCCTCTTAAGAGTAACTTGTCCGTCCACCTATTGACCCGTTTTTGTTGTCTCTCTACCAGGAAGTTAAAAATCTTTGTTTTAGCGTCTCCCAGGCTTTCTGGAATCCCCAAGTACGTACTCATGCCTCCAATAGTGGTGATCCCCAGTATGTTGTGTACGAGTTCCCGTGCCATCTGAGGGACTCTGTGTCCAAATTGAATAGATGATTTCGTGAAATTGATTTGTTGACCCGAGGCTAGCTCATACTGTTTAAGTATATCCAGTAGTGCCTTTGCTTCTGCCTCTGATGCCTTGCAGAAGAACAGGCTATCATCCGCGAACAATATATATGAAACTGCCGGGCTTGTCCTTGCTACTTTCATTCCCGTAATTTGTTTTTCCCGTTCTGCTTTCCTCAGATTCGCAATAGTACTTCTGTGCATATAATGAATAGGTAAGATGATAGTGGGTCCCCCTATCTAAGTCCCCTTTTTTGTTGGATATTTTCTTTCGAATGCCCATTAATAAGGACTTTGTACTGAACTGATTCGATACACCATCTTATCCATGCAATCCATTTCTCCGCGAATCCCATTTTCCTGAGTAGTTGTACTATGAAGTCCCATTCCAACTAGTCATAAGTTTTACTCATATCTGTCTTGACAGCCATAAAGTTTTTTTTGCAGGAGTTGTTGGTCTGTAAGCCATGGAACATTTCTTGTGCTATTAAAATATTATCTGAAATGAGCCTTCCTGACACAAATGCTGATTGTGTCTCCAATACCAATCGTGGTAGTAATCTTCGCAGCCTTTAGCATAGAAATTTTGACATTATTTTGTATCCAACATTACAATGACTAATAGGTCTTAATTCTGTCATCCGAGTTGGCCGTTCTGTCTTGGGAATGAGACAAATATTTGTCAGATTTAGTCATTTGTCAAAAATCCTTGTGGTAAAAAATTGATTCACCATGAGTACCATATCTTCCTTAATTATATCCCATGATTTCTGAAAGAAAAGTGCTGTCATCTCGTCTGGTCCCAGGGCTTTTGTTGGATGCATCATGAAGAGCGCATCTTTAACTTCTGTCTCTGATGTCGGTTTAATAAATTCTTTATTGTCCTGATCCGTTATTTCCAGACCCACTTTCGAGAGTACAGCCTTAAAGTTCGATGGTGAAGAAGATGTGAAAAGGTCAGAGAAATAATCTACTGCTACTTTTACCACCTTGAATTCCCCAGTTACCCAAGCATCTCGATTATCATGCAGGCCAACTAATCTATTTATAGCTCTTCGTTGTGCAGTAATCGCATGATAGAATTTGGTATTAAGGTCCCCACATTTGTTCCAAAGATTTCAACTCTTCTGCTGCCAAAATTATTCCTCCTCAATATACGCCGCTTTCAACTTTTGGATTGTTTCATTAAGTTCTTCTTGCGTGCATGTATCGTCTGATTGTATTTCCTCTATTTGCCGTTGTAGGTCCTCTATTTTATCTCTTCCATATGGTGAAGTGGTCTGGCGCCTTTTAGATATTTTGTGTCTACATGTACTTATCATATCCACCACGGAAAGGTTTGCGTTTATATTACCTTCCTGCCAACCTTGTTTTATTGTTTTAATTGTTAAATTGAGTTGTTGTAAATTTTTTTTAATTGATAATTGATAATGGTTACTTTTTTTATATATGTATTGTTAATTGTTAATTTTTTATTTAGCTTTTAAATTTTTAAACTATATTAACATTTTCTGATTTAATAAATATGTTGATTTGGATCAATCAGATTGAATTTACTTTTTTTGTTGGACATAATTTATTAAATTAACTTTTATTGTTTTAATTATACTTAATAATTTTTGGTATGATTTAAAAGCTGATGTGGACCAACTAAATCAAGTTTTTCTGTCCTAATCATACTTAACATTTTTTATTTAATGAATATGGTGATGTGGACCAATCAGATCAAATTTTTTAATCTCATGTGAACGTCCTCAATGCACTATACCATCAACTTTTATATATTCTATAATTATATATTATAAAAACTAATGGAAATTTTTTTTAAAATAAAAACCTAAGACCAATATTTCAATGGCTGTGTTCAGGGTCAGGACCGGCCCTAATCATAAGTTGGGCCGTCTCTGGAGATTTGGACACAATATTGGAAATCTATGGCTTCGTCGCTGGAAAACAACATAGGGAAATTTCAAACATCCCTCATGAAGTAAGAATCAGTACAAAGAAATGAATAAATATATAACCGAGGAACCATTGGGATAAGGGGAAGTATGCTATGATATCCCTGAGGAACCGTTGGGATAAGGGGAAGTATGCTATGATATCCCTATGTGAATGTGAGGCGCATAATGTCGGTTGGTACTTTAATAATCAAGTTCTAAAATTTAGATAAATATATATATTTGTTAAAGTATTTGGACAATATACTTTTGAATTTTTTTGGTCGAAATATATTTTAGAATTTTAGAATTTTAGAATTTTAACTTTTTGCTTCTCAAAAAAAATATATATATATTCATCTGCATATTTTTTTCAAAAATATACTTGAAAGTCTTTTATTTCAATATGTTTGCTGCATATTTAACTTTTACTTTTTATAAAATTTAAATCTTTTATTTTTTTGAAAATAAAAAGAAACAATACATTTGCTTCATATTTTTCATTCACTTCATATCAAATTATAATTTATTTTTAATTTTTGACACTAAAAAAAGATTATTAAAAATATGTTTGCTGCATATTTTTTTGATAAAAAGGTATTATGAAAGTCTTTCGACCAAAATACTTTCCTTTACCATATTTCATCATCAATAATCTATACTACATCATATAATATATAAAAGTTGATGGTATAGTGCATTGAGGGCGTCCACATGAGATTAAAAGACTCGATATAATTGGTCCACATCAGCATATTCATTAAATAAAAAAATATTAAGTATGATTAGGACAGAAAAACTTGATTTAATTGGTCCACATCAACTTTTAAATCAAACCAAAAATTATTAAGTATAATTAAAACATTAAAAGTTAATTTAACAAATTATGTCCAACAAAAAAAAGTAAATTCAATCTGATTGATCCAAATCAACATATTTATTAAATCAGAAAATGTTAATATGGTTTAAAAATTTAAAAGTTAAATAAAAAAATTAACAATTAACAATACATGTATAAAAATGATCAATTATTAATTTAGTAAAAATCTACAACAACTCGGTTTAACAATTAAAACAATGAAAACTGAATAAAAGTATAACATGAAACTCTTGGAAGACATGATGGAGAAGAAAAAAATGGTTTTGCATGATCATTACAGCTTCCTAACAAAATTAAATGTGAATCAACATGAATCATGAATTATATATACAGTGGTACAAAACATCAATAAGACTTTCAATAAAAAACTAAATATTTAAACACATAAACCTTGAAGAAAAAAAAAACTATAGAAATTCTATGGAAAACAGAAAATAATACAAAAATCTTAGCAAGATTATATTTTTCTAAATCAAATGTATATGTACGTCAAAGTTGGATAATTCGATAGGTGTCATTATTATTATTTTACCTAATAGTTTTTTAAAATTTATAAAAAAAAATAGGATAAATTACACCTTATATACTAAATTCTATTATATAAATGAAAATTTTTATAAATATATATAATTTTTAATAATTTTAAAGATAATAGCTAAAAAATAAACTAAAATATTAGTACGGACTCGCGTGTAGCGCGAATTATATACCTAGTATATAAAAATAAAAGTTATAGGCTATTGAGAATGTCTACATAGAGTGTATAACTCAATTTGATTGGTTTACAATAGCGTTTTTATTAAACACAAAAATGTTAAAAATAATTAATAATTTAAATTAAATAAAATACAGAAAAATAGAAAATTATCATAATAAAATAGAAAATTAAGATAAAAAAATTTAACTAGCAAATCATATAGAAAAATAATACATTAAAAATCCAAATTTATAACGTTTATCAAAATAAAATGGAAATTCAATATCACAAAAGTTAAACTAACAAAAGCAAATATTTAAATTTATAACAAAAAATTTAAATTAATAATTTTTTTAATATATATATTTTAAATGAATAATTAATTTATAAACCCCTAGACTTTTTAGCTTTTGCTTTTTATATTAAAGTTAAATATAGTTTTTAAGTTTTCTGCAGTTTAACCCTTCATCTAAACAAACTTTGCAAGACTACCCTCAATAATAAAAAAAATACAAGTCAAACCCTCAACTTAATAGTCAACCCGCTATATAGCCCACATGTATACTAATGACGTGGCACTGAATAACGACATTAAAACAAACAGAAAACAAAATTATGGGTGGGTATTCCGGTTTATCTTCGGGTTCGATTTGGGTTCAGTTCGGGTTTAGTTCGATCTGGCTAGTTCGATTTTACTAAAACTTTAACCAAATTCAACCAAACTTAATTCGGTTTGGATTCAGTTCGGTTCAGTTTAAACAGAGTTTGATTTGATTCGGTTATAATTAATTTGGATTTATTTAATTTGGTTAACAGATTGCAAAACAAAACCTTATATAAACATAATGCAACATCAATATCTAAATTAAAAAAATTATTATTTTGAATCTGTAAAAAATTAAAATAAAAAATAGATGAAATAACTTCAGTTTTCCTTATAAATGAAATCTAAGTGTTTAGATGTAGTATTAGATTTATGTTTTTTCTTTTGAAATTTGAAAATCAAAAACAATATTTAAATAATAGTATTAAATTGTTAATTATTAAAAATAATTAATATAAATAATTATTAATAATTTAATAATAAAAAAAATACATTGGGTTTTTAGTTCAGTTTGGTTTTAAATCGAACCGAACTGAACTATTCGGGTTGACAAAAATCTAGACCAAAATGGTTTGATATAGATTTTGGTTTGGTTTAGCTCGGTTCGGGTGCGGTTGGTTTGGGTTAATTTACTTTGGTTCGGTTTTTTTTCCATCCCTAAACAAAATGCTGCATTTAAAAAAATAATGATCCCGGAAGCATCTTTACGACACCATTAAACGTTGATCTTTGAAGCATCTCTGAGTGCCTTCTTTCTCTCTTACTCTATGGTAATTATGCTCAAAACAAGGATTTCTGAATTTTCTCATGGTTTATAGGTAAACCTAAGACTTCGATGTTGATTTTTCGAGCTTATAAAGTCGTTCTTGAGGATACTCCGCCAAGTGCTCGACAAAATGTGTCAACCAATCTAACCACGTCACACCAAGGCCCTTTAACTTTGGCGTTCATCTTTCGTTCTGTCGCAACATTGCCATTATTTCGACTTCCCAATATTGTCTCTTGGCTCTATGACATGAAGAATGACCACCAATGATAAACGCTGCGATTATTGCGACTTCCCAAACTTAGCATTTCTGTATAAATTATCCTAGAAAGAGTGTCCTTACCAGTTAAATCTTTGTTATATTTTCAGAACATTGACTCCAGTACATGACGCTGTGCAAAAGATAACGTTGATACCAAGAGGCTAAGTGAGAGGTCTGACTTGGTCCATTCCATCATATGACCCGACTCTTATCTCCAAGCAACAACTCTTTGCAAGGATTGTTGGTGGACTTGGTGGTAGAGCTGCTGAAGAAGTCATCTTTGGTGAGCCCGAAGTGACTACTGGCGCCGTTGGTAACTTGAAACAGATCACCGGTTTGGCCAAGCAGGTACGTGATAAGTTTGATCTTATACGTGTGAATGATATTGAGATTGTTAGATCGTTTACTTTGCAGATGGTAACAACATTTGGAATGTCTTAGATTAGACCATAGTGGTTGATGGATTCATCGGCTCAAAGTGATGTCATCATGAGTATGATGGCAAGAAACTCCATGTCCGAGAGGCTTCCAGATGCATGACATTGATTCTGCAGTGAAGAAACTATCAGACAGTGCATATGAGATAGCTTTATTTAAGCAACATAAAGAACAATCGTGAAGCCATCTTGTTAAAGTGCTTCTCGAGAAAGAAACTATTGGAGGTGACGAAATCCTGGCTATTCTCTCGGAGTATACTGAGATCCTGCCGGAATATCGGGTTCCTGTTTCAACAACATCAACTCCAACCTCAACACTAACACCATCTTCTGTCGAAAAGTAATGAATCTGTTGTATACTTGTGATGATACTTAATTTTCTGTAATTTTTTTACTGGCAAACTCGAGCTTTAGTAATGTGATACTATTCCAAGTAAATGTTCAAAATTGAATTGGTATATCCACCAAAGCTGAATTGATAATATTCCATAAACTCTCTTATTTTTTACTCCAACTGTTTTGGCAGAGGAGGGAGATGAAGTGATTTCTTAATGGCAGAGGAGGGAGATGAAGAGAATGTTGGAACTTATTTTTGACAAATAGCTCAGGCCAGTTTTCCGGCGATATTTCCGGTGAGCACAGTTACCGAAATGACCGGATTATGGATTCTTTGGATTCGTTGTAATGAGTACTATAAGATAAGATAATGTATTCACTTGTCAAAAACAAAGTTGATTTGAATGAGAAATCTTTGGTCAAGTAAGGAATTTCAAAACTTCATTGACAAACAAGTAAGGAATCGGTTCATCTCGATTCGGGACATGGGTGACAGAAGATATGCCGAAGGGCTTCAAACATGGTTTGCTCTTTCGATATAAGCTCAACCGAGTGTTATATTTAAATTTAAAAACTCTCAAATAGTTATCTGATGTAAAAGAACTTCTCTTTTTTGAGTTAATTTAACATATAATTCAAAAAAAAAAAAGAAATCTTTGGTCAAAGTGGGCATGTAATCAAGACAAAAAGTCAACAAATGTCGAGATGATCATTTGTCCCACATCGAAAGTTGGAAGAATTTTCCATTAGTATATATAGTGACACACTCTCAACAAGGTTCACTAGCTTTAGAAGAGGACACTATGGAAAAGGAGAGACATGACTGTTATGCAAAGCCACACGCGCGCCGGGCCGGGCACGGTCTTGGGTCTTTCGCCCACAATAAGATGTTATTTTTGGAGTAAATATTTATTAACTTATTTTCACAAATATGTTAATATTCTTTAAAGATAATTTGCATAACTCGATAAATCTTTATGATTTAGTCGAAAGTTAATTCTAACTATTATTTGAGAAACATGTTTACTAAAAAAATCCTATGTGTCAACACCTAAAAAAAAGTTAGTGTAAAACAATGCCATGTCATAAATGTGACATGGCAAAATTTCTAAAATAAACGAAATGTTTTGATTGGTTAAGTTAAAACTAAATAAATCTCATTTTTACATAAGAAAAAAGTTTATACCATATGTGAATAAATTTTCATTATATAGCAAGAATTCGAAATTATAAATAAAATAAAAAATTAAACAAAGAGAAAAATAAATTATAAGTATCCTCTTAGCAACTTTTTTATTATAATATTGTATATATGAATAAAAAGTAAAAGTAAAAGTACAAAATGAATCTTTACGACTTTGGTTTTATATACAAATCTCAGGTTATAGTTTTGATTTAAAGCATCTCCAACTCACCTTTATTTTAAATGTTCTAATTTAGAGGAAAAAGAAAGGTTGTTACTTTTTTTCAATTATAGATGAAAAAATAATAATTTTTCTTTTTTTTTTTGTAAAATAGAAATAGATTGGAGAGAATTCCACTTATATTTTAGAGAAAAAAATAAAAAAAAATAAATTTAAGATGATCTTAATATTAAATATATTATTAAAGGTTAAAAAAATATAAATCAAAGAGGAGAAAAAAATAAGAATCAATTTTATGTTTTTATTTCAAATATTTAAAAATATTATCTTACACATATTCATTTTTTCATGCATATATTTTTTCCAGTATATTAAAACATCATTTTATGAATCAAAATTTTTGTATATGTTGTGATCCATTATATTTTGTATTAACAAATATATTAAAGTTAGGAACAGATCAACTCTTAATTTTTAATAAAACAATCAAATATTAAATATATTATTTTATATTTTAAATAATACACAAATAAGTTTGGATCTGATTAGCTTAAACGATTATGTTACACAGAGTTTGTGGAAGAGAGCGATTACGGATTATCAAAAATTTTGACGAAGAGAACGGAGAGCTACCGGAGAATTTTATGAAATATAATTTCAAAAATTTAATAATAAAAATTTATTATATTTCTATTGAGAAACCATATATCATAGAACGCTGAAATTTTTTTTTTTTTGATTAAATACAAAACGATAGAAATAATTTTAGTGATTGTTGTTAAACGCCAATAACTGCATCGTATAAAAACATAACAGTTGCGGAAAATATCAAAAAAACTTACCAACACCTAAATATTATAATTCACTTATTTCTAACTCATACCTAATGCATAAATATATTTATTTTTTTTTTTAAAAAAATCAACCATACGATATAAAATATGGATTACAAAACAGATACTTTGTTATTATTTTTTTAACACATAAAAGTCATACTTCGATTTTCTTACAAATGTGCATATATATATAAATATTAATTGTGTAAAAGTCACACTTGCCTGCAAATTTGTCGTGCATACATTTTATTAACCTCGATTACATTCTAATTTTAATTTTAGTTGTTAGACAATTTATATTTTTCAAAATATCTTTATATGTCATAAGAGCGATGAGGTGGTTGGTACGCACGAATGTGAGGACCAACCATCTACCCACTCTTAAGATAAGTAAATATGGTAAAATTCATTTTGGTTTAATTAACAATATATCAAAAAAATACTTAAAATATATATATATATATATATATATATATATATATATTGGCATGATTATATTGTGTAAAAGTATAGTATAGATAATATTCAAAACATATTATAAAAATTTAATTATTATTTAATATAACTTTTATATCTGCAATTATTTGTTAATGTAATAGCTAGAAAAAATAAAAAATTTCAAAAGACACAAAAAGATAGGAAACGTTCGTGTGAGTGTTGTTGAACACTAAAAATGTATATGTATATAAATATAATGTTTACATAAAATATAAGAAAATTAATCAATACTTAAATATTACAACTAACTATATCTAAAAAAGTTATTCATGCACATGCGTGCGAGTCAAAAATAAAAATTAAATAAATAATTATAGATTTTCATGTTTTCCTATTTATTTAGTTATCATATTTACATTTTTTATCTAAGAAAATATGTTAAAGTCTTACTTAATATTTTTTATCTTCATTTTCTTTTGAAATCTTTATTTTATTATTAATACATAATTAATTATATGCAAATGAAATATTTTTAATATTATACTAATAATAATTAAATATATTAAATATTTTATAGTCTGCACACGGTGCAGACCGATCACCTAGTAATAGAATATTTCCGTAATATGTCTGTTTCGCCCATATCCTTATCAGAAAGGAATAAAAGATTTTTGGAATATTTCCGTTTCTCTTATTCTTTGCGATCAAGTGATACAAGCACTGGATGGTTAATGAAATGGGACGAGAACTTGACCAAACAGCCGAGGAACTCAGGCTATGGAATCAAGGTTTGGGACGGGACGAGAGTGTGATGGTCGGTACGAGGCAAGATGATGGGCAGTACGAGTGGGACGGTATGAATGGACCAGCTGGTATGATGCGTGACGATGGTATCGTAATGCGGGATGATGATGTCGTAATGCGGGACGATGATGTCGTAATGCGGGACGATGGTGGTACGATGGCGTGATGGTGAGACGGTACAGTGGTATGGTATGACGTGACGATGATTTTTGGTCGAGAGGTCGAGGAACTCAGACGATCTGACCGGGTGTTAAACTGACCAAATGGGATGGCCGGGTTGATCGAAGTGTACCATAAAGGCGATGAGAGGGCCTTTGATACAACACGGTTTCTCTTTGGTTTTGGAGGGCTGGTCTCAATGGAAGAAATAACACAAGTTTTGATTACAAACTTTGTGAAAGAAAATTTGGTTCTTTATTAAAATCAAGGTAAAAATACAAGGCTGTGAGAGGGGACCTTATAAAGTGGTCTGAACAGCTATGCCCTTCTAGGAGACTTGAAGCAAAATTACACTTATTGAAAAGCAACATTATTAGAATAAAAAAATGCGAAATTATTGGCTAACAATGTCTTAGCTAATTAAAACAAATAAAATACTTGAATGATAAAGATCATAAGGAGAAAACACAAAGATGTTAGTCAAATAAATCAATATAATTTAACGAGACTGAAGACTTACCTTCTTTGGCTTTGGCGTGAGTAAAGTGTGATGTACTCTCCTTTGACCGTGATCCTTGGTTTCTAAGTGGTTTTCTCAAGTGTAGAGATCACAAATAAATTGGCGTGGGCTTTGTTTGACAATAAGGACAAGCTTACTTGTGTCTTTGTTGGATTCGTGGCTTCTAAGACATCCCATGTATCATTCCATGCAGCTTTAGCTAATAAACTTGGGCTTCCTTCATTAGGCTCGGTCATGGCTCGTAAATTAGCTTGATTGTATTTTTCTTAAAGTGCATGGGCCCTTTGTCTTGTTATAACTCCTTTGTTTGGGACGAGTACTTCTATTGCTTGTAGTTGAGGCTCGGTTAAGTCCGGTTCAATGAAGATGTCCTCATCATTCCCTCCCTATTGAATAGATTTTGACCCCAAAATATTTTCATCTGCAAGAAAAGGGGCTAAATCAGTAACATTGAATGTATAGGATACATTTAACTCACCTGGTAGTTCAAGACGGTAGGCATTGTTGTTGATTCTTTCTAAGACTTTGAATGGGCCGTCTCCTCTTGGTTTGAGCTTTGAACTTTTTTGGTCGGGGAATCTTTCTTTCCTCATGTGCAGTCAAACCCATTCTCCTGGTTAAAAGACTATCCCTTTTCTTCCTTTGTTGGCTTGTTTCGTATATTGCTCCGTTCTCTTCTCTAGATTCTCTCGGGCTTTTTGATGTAGTTTCTTGATGAACTTAGCTTTCTCCTCGCCAACTAAACTGACCGCTTCTGCTGGAGGTAAAGGAGTTAGATTAAGAGGAGTGGTAGGATTGAAACCGTATACAACCTCAAATGGTGACATCTTAATGGCTGAATGTTGAGCTCTGTTGTAGGCGAATTCAATGAAGGGTATACACTCTAGACAGTTCTTCATATGCTTTCCAATAGTCGCCCTTAACAAAGCTGAAAGTGTGCGGTTCACAACCTCCGTTTGGCTGTCTGTTTGAGGGTGACAAGTGGTAGAGAAGAGAAGTTTTGTCCATAACTTCTTCCACAAGGTTCTCCAGAAGTGACTCAAGAATTTACTGTCTCGGTCTGATACTATAGTTCTTGGAACTCCATGTAGCCGTACCACTTCTTTGAAGAATAGATCCGCGGTTTGGGTGGCATCGTTCACCTTAGCACAAGAGATGAAGTGCGCCATTTTGGAGAATCTATCCACCACCACAAATATAGAATCCTTATGGTTGATCTTTGGTAATCCTAGGACGAAATCCATTGATATATTAACCCAAGGTGCTGTTGGAATGGGTAATGGTAAGTATAAGCCTTGAGGTTGAACTCTGGACTTGGCTTTCTTGCAAACAACACATCTTGAACAATGAGCTTCAACCATCTTCTTCAAGTGTTGCCAATAGAAGTGCTCTTTGACCACGGCTAGGGTTTTGTCAACCCCAAAGTGCCCCATTAGCCCTCCTCCGTGGGCTTCACGCACAATGAGCTCTCTTAATGAGCATTGAGGGATACACAACCGCTTTTCTCTAAACAAAAACCCCTCAAAGATGTAGAATTTTCCAAACGCTCCTTTGTTGCACTCGCCAAATATCTCCATAAGGTCTTTGTCTTCACGGTAAAGCTCTTTGATAAACTCAAACCCCATGACTTTGCTCTCCATTGTAGATATTAAAACGTATCTTCATGATAGTGCATCCGCTACAATGTTGTCTTTGCCCTTCTTGTATTTGATGATGTAGGGAAAAGTCTCTATAAACTCCATCCAACGAGCATGCCTTCTCTTAAGGTGGGTCTGTTCTCTAAGGTGCTTCAGCGTTTCATGATCAGTGTGGACCACGAATTCTCTTGAAATCAGATAGTGCTGCCAAGTCTCCAAAGCCCTCACAAGAGTGTATAACTCTTTGTCATATGTAGCATAGTTTAGTGTAGCTCCTCCTAGCTTCTCGCTGAAAAACGCCACTGGTTTCTTATCTTGAGTTAGCACTGCTCATATGCCTATCCTCGAGGCATCACACTCCACTTCAAACGTTTTGTTGAAATCAGGTAAGACTAGGACTGGTGCGTGGGTTAGCCGGTCTTTCAACGTGTCAAAGGCTTGTTGCTGTGCTCAGGGGCGGATCTAGGAGAACTTTCAATCGGGGCATTATCATAAAATTTAAGTTAGTTGGGGTCACTATTATGGGTTTGAGTTAATCAAAGGGCATTATCATGGATCTACTTAAGGGGAATTTGTTTTTAGCCCGGGGCACATGACCCCGTTAGTCGTAACGTACGTCCGCCCCTGGCTGTGCTTCTCCCCATGTAAACCCAACACTCTTCTTAACCACTTCCGTGAGAGGAGCTGCTATGCTACTGAAATCTTTAACAAACCTCCAGTAGAAACTAGCCAAACCGTGGAAGCTTCTCACTTGACTAACGTTTGTTGGTGCTGGCCAATCCTGAATAGCTTTAACTTTCTCCTTATCAACCTGTAATCCCTGTGGCTTACAATAAAACCTAGGAAAACTAGTTGATTAGTGCAGAATGAACACTTCTTTAAGTTTGTATAAAGCCCCTCTTGTCTAAGAGTCTTTAAAACAAGCTCAAGATGTGTCATATGTTCAGATAAGCTTTTGCTGTAAATTAAAATATCATCAAAATATACAACAACAAACTTACTGATATATGCTCTAAGCACTTGATTCATGAGGCGCATGAAAGTACTAGGAGCATTGGTTTTGATTCAAAAGGGATCACCATCCATTCGTATAGTCCTTGCTTGGTTTTGAAGGCTGTTTTCCATTCATCTCCTTCTTTCATCCTCACTTGGTGGTATCCGCTCTTTAAATCTATTTTAGAGAACAAAACAGAACCATTAAACTCATCAAGCATATCATCTAACCTCGGTATGGGATGGCGGTATTTGATGGTGATGTTGTTGATGGCTCTACAATCAACGCACATCCACCAAGAACCATCCTTCTTTGGTACGAGTAAGACTGGTACGGCACAGGGGCTAAGGCTTTCCCTCACGTATCCCTTGTCTAGTAGCTCTTGGACTTTCTTCTCAAGCTCTTTAGACTCCTCCGGACTCATACGGTAAGCGGGCTTGTTGGGTAAAGCAGCACCGGGGACGAAGTCTATCTGGTGTTCAATCCCTCGTAAAGTTGGCAATCCTTCAGGCATCTCTTCTGGAAACACATCTTTGAAGGTGTCAAGTAACTTAATGATCTCGGGTGGTAACTCGGATGCTCCATAACCTGCGCTCAAAGCCTCCTTAAAGATCATTAGTAGCATTGTGTGTTTAGAAGCTATAGCCTTTCTAACATGGCTAGGCTGAATAAGAAAATTAGACTTAGAACTAATTTCTTTTTCTTTAGCCATTTGCACTTGTAAATCATGCACTTGAGAGGGTGATAAAGGTACTAAGCTAATCTTTCTTTTATCATGCATAAATGTATAAAAATTAGTTCTACCATCATGCTTAGTTTCTTTATCGAATTGCCAAGGCCTACCTAATAAGATATGGCCGGCTTGCATAGGAACGATATCACAAACAACATTATCTTGATATTTTCCTATACTGAATGGTATAACAACTTGCTCATTGATTTTCAATTCAACCTTGTCATCGAGCCACCTTAGCCTATAGGGCCGTGGGTGTTTAGTTCTCTCAAGGTGAAGTTTATCAACCATATGAGTGTTTGCCACGTTAGTGCAAGACCCACCATCAATGATTAGGTTACATACCTTGCCTTGTATAGTACATCGTGTGTGGAATATGTTTTCTCTTTGCATCAGCTCAGCTGGTTCCACCATTGTGCTAAGTATATGCCGTCTAACAAGGAGATCTCCTGAGTCAGGATACTCAATATCTCCGAATTTTTCAAGTGGCTCAGCTTCTGCCTCGTCTTGAGACTCATATTCTCCGGTCTCCGTTAAGAGTATGACACGCTGATTCGGGCATTCCCTCGCCATATGTCCCCTGCCTCTACACTTAAAACACGTTATATCTCTAAAACGTGGAGGATTAGTAGGCTTACCTGCTTCGGGACGGTTGCCTTTGGGTGGTTCAGAAGCTTTCCCTTTGTACTTAGAGTCTATCTCAAGACCTTTACCCTTATCTAGAGGTTTGCTAGCGTTGGGGTTCCATGGCGTTTGAGACTTGCTCCGGGTGATACTAGACTTGCGCTTGATATGCTGTTCGGCTGGTATAGCTAAATGGAAAAGATCTTTGAAGTCTTGATAGGTCTGCCTTTCCACCTTACGGCTGATTCGTTCTTGTAGCCCATCTAAGAATTGTGCCATCAAAGCTTCTTCGTCATCATGAAGCTCCAAACGGTTCCTTAAACGCTCAAATTCTTCGTAATACTCCTCGACTGACCTAGTTCCCTGTTTAAGAGTACGAAACTTAAGTCTCTATTGAAATGGGGAGGAATGTACCTTTGCCGCATGATGTCTTTCATATCTAGCCAAGAATCACTGGCTCTTTGACGGTTTCTCCTGCGGTCAGCTACGGTTCTATCCCACCAGATGAGGGCGTTGTCTGTGAGTTGAGCTACTGCTAGGGCTACTCTCTTAGGGCCAGGATGATCATAGTAGTCAAACAAATTGTCCATCCTCTTTTCCCATTCAAGATAGGCTTCAGGGTCAACTTTGCCAGCAAAACTTGGTGCAGTAAGCTTAACGTTGCTATGATTTGGCCTTTGGTTAGGTGCGTATTCTTCTTCTGCTTCATCACCATAGTCATCTCTTGGTGTCCGCCTTCTTCGTCCACGGTTGTACCGGGGAGGTGGCTCATCATCGTCGTCTTGAGAATCACCATTATGTCTCGGGTCTCCATCTACAGGCTCGTTAATGTGGATGTCATTGCGTCTTGGGTTAGCTCCGTTTGGTGGTGCGGTTCTTGGAAATTTGTTGGTACCGAGACACCCAATGTTTCTAACCGGTTGTAAGGGAGCATGTGGGGCTTGCTCCACACGGGTAAGACGTTCCCCTATCTCTTGCCTAAAGGCTTAAAATTCTTTTCTCATCATGTTCATCATAAGGGTGGTAGGGTCCTGAGCGTTGCTTGATTCTTCTCCCATGGCTTCTGATCAAGGTACCTTAAACCAAAAGCAAAAATGGTTTTAAAGTAGATGATTGAAAAGATATGGTTTATTGACAACTATTATGGAATCAAATTCGTATCAACTAAACACAATGAGATGATGATAATATATAACAGAAATGGAAACTATAATGAAAATAAAATTGCTAAAATTTCGATTCTAATTTTTTTTGACTTTTGTGAATGAAGCAAGAAAGTAAAACAATTAAATGAGATCAAAACTATTTAAAGGAAACCGAAAAAATTACTTTTTTTGAATGAAGAAATCAAATAACAATATATATATATATATATTTGATTTTCAGGTTTTAAAGGAAGCAAATAAAACAAGACAATATATATATATATATATATATATATATATATATATATTGATAATAGATTGTAACAAGAATTAAAATGCAAAAAGAAGATAATAGGATTGAAAGATATAACCTGTTGAAGGAACTTCAGCTCTGATACCAAAAATGATACAAGCACCGGACGGTTAATGAAATGGGACGAGAACTTGACCAAACAGACGAGGAACTCAGGCTATGGAATCAAGGTTTGGGACGGGAAGAGAGTGTGAGGGTCAGTACGAGGCGAGATGATGGACGGTACGAGTGGGATGGTATGAATGGAACGGCTGGTACGATGCGTGACGATGGTATCGTAATGCAGGACAATGATGTCGTAATGCGGGACGATGATGTCGTAATACGGGACAATGGTGGTACGATGGTGTGACGGTGGGATGGTACAGTGGTATGGTATGACGTGACGATGATTTTTGGTCGTCCTCAGACGATCTGACCGGGGGTTAAACTGACCAAATGGGATGGCTGGGTGGATCGAAGTGTACCACAAAGGCGATGAGAGGGCCTTTGATACAACACGGTTTCTCTTTGGTTTTGGAGGGCTGGTCTCAACAAAAATCAAAGAAGAAATAACACAAATTTTGATTACAAACTTTGTGAAAGAAAATTCGGTTCTTTATTAAAATCAAGGTAAAAATACAAGGCTGTGAGAGGAGACCTTATAAAGTGGTCCGAACAGCTATGCCTTTCTAGGGGACTTGAAGCAAAATTACACTTATTGAAAAGCAACATTATTGGAATAAAAAAAATGCGAAATTATTGGCTAACAATGCCTTAGCTAATTAAAACAAATAAAAGACTTAAATGATAAAGATCATAAGGAGAAAACACGAAGATGTTAGTCAAATGAATCAATATAATTTAACGAGACTGAAAACTTACCTTCTTTGGCTTTGGCGTGAGTAAAGTGTGATGTATTCTCCTTTGACCGTGATCTTTGGTTTCTAAGTGGTTTTCTCAAGTGTAGAGATCACAAATAAATTGGCGTGGGCTTTATTTGACAATAAGGGCCAGCTTACTTGTGTCTTTGTTGGATCTGTGGCTTCTAAGACATCCCATGTATCATTCCATGCAGCTTTAGCTAATAAACTTGGGCTTCCTTCATTAGGCTCGGTCATGGCTCTTAAAATGGCTTGATTGTATCTGTCTTGAAGTGCACGGGCCATTTGTCTTGTTATAACTCCTTTGTTTGGGACAGGTACTTCTATTTCTTGTAGTTGAGGCTCGGTTAAGTCCGTTTCAATGGAGATGTCCTCATCCTCAAGGAATAGTAGATTTTCAGAATATTTCTGTTTATCTATGAGTTGCGGCCAAGGTAAACTCTTGCGCCCCAATCCTTCCATCCGCTATATATACTCGTCTCTCTCATTCATTATTAATGATCAATGAAACATATAGCTTTCGAAAACACAAATATCCAGCAAATCTCTCTTGTCTCTACAGTCTTAGGTAAGTCCCGAGAGTATATCGTATATTCTATAGTCGGGTGCTGCGACTTTAGTCTCAACACGGTTGTATCCTGGGATTTTGAATCTCATCAAACTGCCACATTGCGGGAGATTTAAAAAATTAAGGAAAGATATCATATCTCAACACCGTGTATTCGTCTCTTTTCTTAATCGTTTTATTCAATCGTTTTATACTATATTATTATTTATATAGATTTCAATCATTTTTATATTCATGATTTTCAATCTGGATTTTTGCGGTTTTATAGAGAAAAGAAAGAAGAAACTCCTTGCTAATATTCAATTCATTTGCAGACAAATTCTGGGATTTTTAGTGAAAAAACTAATGATATCGAGTTAGTTTATGAGAAAAATAGAAACTCCAGTTGCTTCTGAAATTTCATAATCGAAGAATACGGGATTTTTTTAACTCCTTCAAAAATGCTGTGTTTAGTTTGCCCTGAATGATATAATGGCAGATTGACAGACGGACTGTACTGCGGATTGACCATTAAGTGGAGGGTTGGCTTGCATCTTTTCAAGGTGAAGGTTAGTTTTGCAAATTTTGTTTAAGTGATGAGTTAAATTGTAGAAAACCCTTAAAAACAATTAAGGCAAAATTATTAAGGTAAAATTATTACATAAAAATATAAAAATGGTTATTTAAAATTATTAATACTACCAAAATAAAATATTAATTTTAAATAAATAGAAGAAAAAGTTTTTTAAAACTTGATATCTAGCCTGATTTTTTAGAAAATCAACACAAAAACTTAACTAACCAGAAATATGATGCTTTATCCTAATTACTGAAAAAAATAATATAAAAAGTTAAACTAACAAAAAACAAAACAAAATTATTTCTTACAACATATCAATATAATTAAAAAGAAAATTAATATCAAAAAATTAGTTTAATAGAGAAAAAGTATTAAAATGAAATTAACTTGATATTTATGCTAATTATTTATTAAAATTAATATCAAAAGTTTAAGTAAGAGAGAAAATACAAGTAATATAAAAAAGTTAACAAACGAAAAAAAACAAAGATTTAAGCTAACTATTTAATAAATCAATATTAAAAATTTAATAAACAAAAAACGTTTTTTTTTACAAAATTCTAAATTAAAAAATCACATAAAAATAAATTGACTTGATATCTCGTTAACTATATAAAACAAAGAAAAATAAAAAAAAAACAAAAAACAATTAAATTATGTTTTACTAAATATTCATACAATAAAAATAAAAATTAATATCAAAACATTTAAATTTGAAAATATTATCTAAAACAATTGACTTGATATTTATGCCAACAATTTAAAAATTAATATAAAATAGTTTCATTAACAAAAAAATAAAAAGTAAATTATGTATGTAAAATGTCAATTTTTTATGGAAAAATATGTTTCAAAATAAAATAAAAATTAATATGAAAAGAGGTAAATTTTAAAAAGAAAAATTTATATAAAATAAAACTAACTTGATATTTAGGTTCACGTTTTTAAAAAACAACATAAAAAACTTAATTAAAAAAAAGAATTGATATTATAAAAGTTTAAGAGAAGTCCACATAAGATTTAAAATAAATAGTTATATCATGTCAAAACAGTATTATAACTAAAATAAAAATTAATATAAAAACCAATTTAACAAAGAAAAAGCAGTCATGTACAAGAAATTAACTTGATATATTTGCTATCTATTTTGAAAGTCAACAACAAAAGAGCTTAATAAAAACAAAATTCCTAAGTATATCAAATATACAAAAAATTGTATAAATTAAAATAAAATATAAATTTAATCTCAAAAGATGTAAAGTATATAAAAAATTAAACAAAATTAATTTAAAATTAGTTTCAAAAAATTTCTGATTTCTAAAATAATAGTATCGACAATGAATGACTATCTAAAGTTGTAATAGTTTTACAGAAGTTTCTAAATAAAAAATATATTTTTAGTATACAAAGATTAAAAAACTGTGTGTTTCTGATTTAAAAACATTTTATAAGGAATATTAAACTTGAAATTTAACGAGTAGTAAAATCTGATTTCTATACATAACTACTACTTATATCTGAACTAATATTAATAACACATGGGTAACACATTATAAAATTATTCAAATAATAAAATATGACAGAGTTATGACTCAAACATAAAGTATTATATGTAGCTAAAATATTCAAATAAAAACATGCAAAAAGCACACAAAATATAAAAAATAGTAAAAAATAATGCAAAAACTCTACACCACTAATCATACAAGTTTCAAAACTAAAATTATCAAATATTAAACTGAAATAAAGATCTCACCAATAATCTGAATAAAGATATAAGGTAAAACTCGTAGAAGACCTGATGGAGAAGCAAGAAATGGCTTTACATGATCGTTGCAGTTTCTTAACAAAACTAAATACGAATAAATATGAATCATGGATTATATATGTATAGGTACACATCATCAATGAAACAATAAAAAACAAAATTAAATACTTGAACACGAAAACCTTAAAAAAAATAACTGTAGAAATCATATGGAAAATATAGTAAAACATCAAGATCTTTGCAGTAAAATCCTTCTCTAAAACAAATTTATGTGTATGTCAGAGTTGGATAATTCGATAGGTGTTATAGTTATTATTTTACTTAATAAAATTTATAAATTTATAAATAAATATAGGAAAAAAGTACAAATTATATTTTTAAATTCTATTATATAAAAGAAATTTTATAAAATATATTATAATTTTAATAATTTAGAAAATAGTAGCTAAAAATGAATTAAACAAACTAATAATACAGACTCGCGCGAATTATAAACCTAGTTAATATAAAAGATTATGTAAGAGAAAAAAATACAAGTAATATAACGAACTTAACTAACAAAATGAAGACAAAGAGTTAATCTTATTATTTAAGAAATCAATATTAAAAATTTAATTTGACTTTATATCTAATTAACTATTTAAGAAATAAATAAAAATATTTTAACTAACAAAAAAAATTATACCTTTCAAAATGTCAATATTTTCAAAACATTTATGTACCAAAATAAAATTGATATTTATGCTGACATTTTGGAAAATCAACATACAAAAATTTAACTAAAAAAACAAATAAGTCCACAGAAAATTTAGAATGACGAGTTATAGTATGTCAAATCAGCATTATAATTAAAAACAAATTAATATAAAAAATCATGTAATAGAAATTAAACTGGTATATTCAAATGCATATACTTTGATTTACACCCGTTTACTTGTATAGGGGTTACTTTTGATTATAGAGATTATTTATTGAGACCAATTGTATATAAACTCCAATGTAAGATCTAATCCGATTTGGGAAGTTTAAAAATGTTTAATCTCTTCTTTCATGAATTCTGTCAAGCTAATATGGTAACAGAGACTACTACTTTGGCTGTATCATGTTTAAAAACTAACAAAGAAAAATACTAGACAAGTAATTTTACTCTCGATTATCTAGATAAATTATTCAATTAAAAACATGAATAAAACACAAATGATAAAAAAGAGTGAAAAACAATATGAAGACTCTACAGCATTCTACATGTTTAAAAATCAAAATTATCAAATAGTATACTGCAAATAACACATATCTTAAAGATAAACTGAATAGAGATAAAAGCTAAAATTCGTAAAAAACCTGGTGGAGAAGCAAAAAACAGTTTTACACGGTCATTGCAGCATCCCAACTGTGAAAACTCAAATTCGGTCTATAGAAGAATGAGAGTTTGTGGATTTAAAGAGAGATCTTTATTAAGTTTCAGCCAGAGCTCGAGAGATACATGGTCGTTTAGGTCGTCGGAATAAGAACGCCGACCTAAACTGTTTATGGAAATAAAATCAAGAACTAGGAACAATAAGATTACTTAGTTTGCCCTAGGTCTCGAGAGACGATTTTTGGATGATTATCCAGAAACAGCTGAACCTTGAGAAAGGCTGCCTACGTACCCTTTTGAAGGGATCAAGCCAATCGTAGTTCATAATAAGGGAGTTAGATAGATGAAATCTAGAGAGAATAAGGTCTTCTCCAAGTGTGGAGATTCTTGGATGATTATCCCATGTTCTGAGAAGCGAATGACTTCTTTATTTATAGCCCGACAAGGTCGGTCTTCTGAAGATACCTTCTCCTGTTGAAATAGGAAAACTTTCTTCTTGATAAGGCCGACCTTGCGTTTTCTCCGGAACTTGATCAGATAAATAGAAGATTTTCATTTATCTTGCCGACCTAAATATTCTTTAGGGTTTTGGAATGGGCCTATCTCAATTGATGTAGGGATTTGAGGGGGTACAAAATCCATCTCTAACAGTTAGTCCCCTCCCCCCCCCCCCCCCCCCCCCCCCCCCCCCCCCCCCCCCCCAGTTCGGCAAGCGAATGGGTATTGAGCTTGGTGAATTATAAGAGACAGTTCGGCATGAATTGAGATCAGACCATTCCAAGAGTTAGAAAAAATGAAGCATCACTTCTCTGAGATTTTCAGGTCGGCCATTTGATGGCGTATAGTTTTCGAGATTGGTGCGTAGAATGAAGTTTGCCGAGCTGAAGCAAAGTATACCGAGCTAAGGAACTCGGCTTGATATATACTCGGGTGAAGTTTGCGAGACTATGCTCGGCTCAATCTATGATATAACTGTGAGGTGTGCTTGACTTTTGTTAGAGTCGAATACGAGCGTGCGATGCGATATCGGCTTTAAATTGTTCGTATGACTTAATATTTCTAAGTCTGAATGTAAACCAGCGAGATGAGGTCGGCTTTATTTGTTTACATGACTTAGAAATTTTCCAAAAGTCGAATGCAAGGTGCGATCAGGTCGGCTTAATAGTTTTGCATGACTTAGGAATGCGGAACAGGTTCCGACTTAATGAAAGTGTGAATACAAACGTGCGAGAGGCTCGGCTTACATTTGTTTGTACCACTTAATTTCTAAGTGTGAATACTAATATGCGAATCAGGTCAGCGTTTTTCTATTAGTACCACTTAGAAATATCCAGATCGAATATAAAGTGCGAGACTGGCTCGGCTTACTACTATTATATGACTTGGACTTTGCGAAATAGATCGGCTTATATGCAGGTTGACTGTAGCGTTTGTACACGTGCAAGACGGGTCTTGGCTTTTTAGTTTGCCGAGCTAAGTGGATCAGACTTAGCTATAGGCGTATCGAACGTTTGGCCAGAACGTCGATGTGTAGACAGTTGGTAGATGAGTTGTCGAACAGTGTCCATAGGTCGGCTTGAATTACGATCAGATGTTAGATCGACGTATTTCGACCATGTGAGGTCGGCTCGGATTGCGGTCAGATGTTAGATCGGCTTTATTTGCGACCATGTGAGATCGGCTTGGAAAAGCAAAGTAGATCGTTGCTGAAACGGAAGAGCTGATAGGCCGATCTGATAATGAATGAGCTGATAGGCCGACCTGATAATTGATGAGCTGATAGGCCGACATGATAATGGATGATCTGATAGGCCGATCTGATAATGAATGAGCTGATAGGCTGACCTGATAATAGAAGAGCTGATAGGCCGACCTGATAATAGAAGAGCTGATAGGCCGACCTGATAATAGATGAGCTGATAGGCCGACCTGATAATAGATGAGCTGATAGGCCGATCTGATAACGGATGAGCTGATAGGCTGACCTGATAATGGAAGAGCTGATAGGCCGACCTGATAACGGATGAGCTGATATGTGAGAACGATGAGCTGGAAGATCGACGATCAGACGAGCTGAGATTGAAGACCGACGACCTCAGATGTAAAATCGACGACCTAATGACCTGGGAAGCTGAGGTTGAAGAACGACGACCTCAGATGTGAGATCGGCGACCTGCGAGGTGTGAAACTTAGATTGAAGAACGACGATCTCAGATGTGAGATCGACGACCTGACGAGCTGTGAAGCTATGATTGAAGACCGACGACCTCAAATGTGAGATCGACGACCTGACAAGCTGAGATTGAAGACCGACGATCTCAGATGTGAGATCGACGACCTGGCGAGCTATGAATCAGAGATTAAAGACCGACGACCTCATATGTGAGATCGACGACCTGACGAGCTGTGAAGCTGAGATTGAAGACCGATGATCTCAAATGTGAGATCGACGACCTGACAAGCTGAGATTGAAGACCGACGACCTCAGATGTGAGATCGACGACCTGGCGAGCTACTTAAACTAACGAATTGTTTAAGCATACGAGCTGTTGGGAGAGCTCATCTAATGGAGAGCTGAGCACGGGCGAATCCAAGAAGACGACCTGAAGGGATCTTAAAGCCACAGTCTGATTTAAAGATGACAGTATAAAGCAAGTTGATGACCCCGATCTGATTGCAAGATGCAGAGCCCGATCTGATTGCAAGATGCAGAGCCCGATCTGGTTTCAAGATGGAGACATAGATCTGAAGCGAGCGTTTTCAAGTGGACGAGCTGAAGCACCTATCTTAAAAAAGATGAGCTTAAACGAATGTTTTGAAGGAGACGAACTGAAGTCAATGTCTTTTCAAGGATGATTTGTGTCATTGAAGTCTTTTCCGGGACGAGCTGCGAGGACAATGAGCTGCGAGGGCGACGAGCTGCGAGAGAAACGAGCTGCGAGAGAAACGAGCTGCAAGGGCGACGAGCTGCGAGAGTTAGGAGCTGCGATGAGGACGGGCTGCAAGGGCAACGAGCTGCGGTGTTATCTTCGGTGAGACCAGTGGTATTATGATCAATGGATGGCGTTTCGATCATCTTCGAGCTCCGGTTCTTTTAAAGATTTAGTCTTTTATTCCCCTCAGACGGCGCCAACTGTGAAAACTCAAATTCGGTCTATAGAAGAATGAGAGTTTGTAGGTTTAAAGAGAGATCTTTATTAAGTTTCAGCCAGAGCTCGAGAGATACACGGTCGTTTAGGTCGTCGGAATAAGAACGCTGACCTAAACTGTTTATGGAAATAAAATCAAGAACTAGGAACAATAAGATTACTTAGTTTGCCCTAGGTCTCGAGAGACGATTTTTGGATGATTATCCAGAAACAGCTGAACTTTGAGAAAGGCTGCCTACATACCCTTTTGAAGGGATCAAGCCAATCGTAATTCATAATAAGGGAGTTAGATAGATGAAATCTAGAGAGAATAAGGTCTTCTCCAAGTGTGGAGATTCTTGGATTATTATCCCATGTTCTGAGAAGTGAATGACTTCTTTATTTATAGCCCGACAAGGTCGGTCTTCTGAAGATACCTTCTCCTGTTGAAATATGAAAACTTTCTTCTTGATATGGCCGACCTTGCGTTTTCTCCGGAACTTGATCAGATAAATAGAAAATTTTCATTTATCTTGCCGACCTAAATATTCTTTAGAGTTTTGGAATGAGCCTATCTCAATTGATGTAGGGATTTGAGGGGGTACGAAATCCATCTCTAACACCAACAAAAGTAATTTTGAATCAATATAAATCATATATTTTATATGCATATATACACAACATCAGTGAGACATTTAACAAAAAAAAATTAAATATTTGAACACATAAACTTTAAATAAAGAAGAACTATAGAAATTCTAAGAAAACAAAACAAAACACCAAGAATTTAGTAAGGAAGTCATTTTTTATATCAAACACATGTAAGTCAAAGTTGGATAATTCGATAAGTGTTATTGCTATGATCTTACTTGATAAAATTTATAATTTTATAAAAAGAAAATAGGAAAACCTGTACATTATAGTTTAAATTTTTTTATATAAAATAAAATTTATATATATATATATATATTTTAGTTTTGATAATTTTAAAAAAATTAAAAAAAATTAAACTATTAATACAGACATGTACGTAGTGCAGATTAAAAGCCTAATTTATATAAAAGATTAGTTGTTGATATTTACACCATCTTCATTCATATTATCCGGTTTTCTTGTCTTGTTTATCGATTTCCTTGTTCTATTCCTTGACCACACCGCATTTCTTTGATATTTTTATTTTGAAGATCATGGTCCGGCAATTTTTCATATCCTATACAATGTTTTTAAAAATAAACTTATATATATTATATTTAACATTAAATAAAATTAAACTATAGTTAAAATTTTATAAAAATTTCAATTCCAAACAAAGAATTAAATTTATAAACGTTTTGTAAGAAATTTAAAAAAAAAAGAAATAAAAGACTAACTATTAAGGGTTTTAATTTTTTTCTTAGAACATAAATTATTAACATAAGTCGTAAATTGGTATATATCAAATGTATATACTTTGATTTATTGGTTGACTTGTATAGGGTTTACTTCTGGTTATAGAGATCATTTATAGAGACCAATTGTATATAAACTCGAATGTAAGATCTAATCGGATTTGGGAAGTTTAATAATAGAAGTCAGTTTAATCTCTTCTTTCATGGATTCTGTTAAGCTAATATGATATCAGAGACTGCTACTTTGGCTGTGTCTCATTTAAAAATTAATAAAAGAATATTACACAAGTAATTTTACACTCAAAATATAACAAGTAGTAAAATTATATTCTTATATATAGTTACTACTTATAAGTGAGCCAACATAAACATCATATGTGTAACATTTTCTTAAGTTCTAATTAAATAATAAAGTATGAGAAGTTAATGCCAACTTTAAATTGGAATATCTAGATAAACTATTCAGTTCAAAATGAATAAAACACATAAAAGATATAAAAAAAACAGTGAAAAATAATATGAAGACTCTATACCATCCTACATGTTTAAAAATAAAAATGATCAAATAGTAGACTGCAAATAAAGAAGATCTTAATGATAAACTGAATAGAGATATAAACTAAAATTCGTAGAAAACCTGGTGGAGAAGAAAAAAACAGTTTTACATGATCATTGCAGCATCCCAACAAAAGTAAATGCAAATCAATATGAATCGCATATAATATATCCATAGATACACAACATCAGTGAGACATTTAACAAAAAATTAAATATTTGACCACATAAATCTTAAATAAAGAAGAACTATAGAAATCTTAAATAAATAAAACAAAACACCAAGAATTTAGTAAGTAAATCATTCTCTAAATCAAACATATACACTTCAAATTTAGATATTCGATAGGTGTATTTGCTATAATTTTACTTAATCAGATTTATTATTTTATAAACAAAAAATAAAAAAAAACTATACACTATACTTTATTTTTTATATAAAATAAAATTTATATAAATATATTATAGTTTAATAATTTTAAAAATATTAAAAAATCAAACTATGAATATAGACCTGCGCGTAGTACAGATTGAAATCCTATATTATACAAAAGATTAGTTGTTGATATTTGTGCCAGATTCATTCATATTATTCATTTTTCTTGTCTTGTTTATCGATATGCTTGTTCTATTCCATGGATTTCGTCAATATCTTTAAATTTAATATAAACATTCAAAGCCATCACTCTCCAACACATATCTAGTTTTCAGCAGATTTTTTATCTTGTGTATTTGGAAAATCTAACGGTGAATCCTTTGTTAGAGATGAGATTCGTACCATCTTTAAAAGCCTGACATAAATTCAGATCGGTTCATTTTGGAAACCCAAAGAATATTCAGGTCGGTCAAATTAATAGAAATTCTCCATTTATCGGTCTAAATCCAGAAAAGTCAGAAGATTGGTTTTACTGACAAAGAATTTTTCCTATTTCGGATACAAGTATCCGAAGTTATCTTCAGAAGACCGACCTGATCGGGTATAAATATAGGAAGCTATCAGCTTCTCAAATCATCAAAAAATCCTCTCTCAAAACCTAGAGCAAACTAGCAATCTAATTGTTCCTAGCTCTTGATTATATTTCCATAAACAGTTAGGTCGGCGTTCTTATTCCGACGACCTAAATGACCATGTATCTCTCGAGCTCCCGCTTTAATCTAATAAAGATCTCTCTTTAAACCCATTGACTCTCATTCTTTTCTAAACTAAATTTGAGTTATCACAGTTGGCGCCGTCTGAGAGGAATAAGAGACTAAGTCTTTAAAGAAAAGCGGAACTTGAAGATGGTTGAAACACCCGCCGACCTTGATACCACCACTCTCGCCGGTGGAGCCGCCGATCTCACCGGAGACAACACACAGGGACCGATCGTCGACCCACTCACCGGATTCCCCGTGGTCGACCAGACCAATCTACAGACAGACGATGCGTCTGCTGCACGAAACACCCTTGAGACGGACCAGGTCGGCCGGGCTGCTAGAGTGAACCAGACCGACCTACCATAGCCACCTCCCATCGACATGGCCGGCCTCATCAGATCGATCGCAAACCAGCTTCAGCAAGGCATGGACGCTCGGTTCGGGTCTCTCCGTGTCGAACATGTTGCTTACTGAGAGGACCTAGATCGGCTCCTCAATGCCAAGGCTCGTACCCAGGAACAGGCCAACCTCCCCACGCCTTGACACCAGCTGATCCGCGGGCAGGGAAACCCGGAAAACTCGAGGCTTGTCAATAACCTGTTTGACACCACGCCAACAGACGAACCACATAGGGCACAAGTGGAAGGTTTTAACTCCCGTTCATCTTGAAACACCACAGGTGCCGATTCGACAACAGTCTCCGAGCTCGATCTTCTCCATCAACGCCTTGAAGACATAAATACTAAGGTTCACAAGGCAACAACCTCCGCCTTGGAGCTGGACAAAATACTCCAACAGACGCAGCAGACGTCGTTCACATTGGCCATCGCCAAAGCTCCTCTCAAGGACATATAACAGATGAAACTACCTCCCATCTATACTGGAACAACCTATTGAAAAGGACATATGACCGCGTTTAATGCCGTTATGGAACGAGCTCGCTTTACGGATGAAGAGCGAGACACATGCCTCTGCCAATATTTCGTGGAGTCGCTCTCCGGAAGCGCCCTTACCTGGTTTTCACAGCTCCCTCTGAATTCCATCGACAGTTACAAGGAGCTCACTAGCCATTTTCTCAAGCACTATTCGATCTACATCGACACAGAATCTAAAACACTCGACTTGTGGACCTGCGTCCAGGGCGATACAGAACTGTTACGCGACTACATCAATCAATTCCGGTCCATAGTCTCCCGATGCAGCTTGTCGGACGAACTCTCCCTCAACATCCTTACCAGGAATTTGAGAGATGATCAGTCATACTGCGAGAGGTTGAAGACTGGCAAAACCAAAACCCTAGAAGATGCCTTGCACAAAGCGAATGGCTACATCCGACTCAAGGAAGACAAGGCGGCCAAAGCCAAGTTGGCCGATGAGAAAACTACACGTGATAAGAAAACTCGGTCGTCGAATCAGGATAGCCATCAGGTGCCTCGGCGGCATTACGATAGGGACAACAGGAGCCGCAAGAATATCAACATCGTCGATCGGCAATCAAACTGGAACACTTGGGATCGCCAGAGCACCAAGGATCCCGAAAGTAAGAAGCCATATTGTACTTACCACAAAGCACATGGCCATCATACAGACGATTGCCGCACCCTCACGTCATTCTTAAGAAAAAAATGAGAGGACGGTGAATGCAGCGTTCCAGAACCTCGTAGTCTATCGCGACGATCTGACAACAATCAGGACAGACGACCTGACAGTGATCAAGACAGACGACCCGATGCTGATCGTCCATCCACCAAACACGAGGGGAAGGAAGTGAAGCGATATCGGGAGAACGATCATACACCCTGACCTCATATAGATGACAGATCAACATGATTATTGGCAGACTCCTCTCGTGCACCGACTCCATCAGCTCGATCAAACGACATGAGCGAAAGGCTGCCAATCCACCACAGGACGCTCCACCATTGTTCAAAGACGATATCTCGATTACATTCACCAAACAGGATGCACAGGGTCTAGATCAACCTCACAACGATCCCCTCGTCATATCACTTCGGCTTGGAGAAGACAACATCTCCAAGGTCCTAGTCGACACAGGCAGTTTCATCGACCTGATCTTCATAGATACCTTACGGAAGATGAGCATCATTAAAGGAGACATCAACATCGCACCATCCCCACTCACGAGTTTTGCTGGCGATTCAATATCGACGATCGGCATGATCACAATGCCTGTTACCATTAGAGGAAAGTCTGTAACAGTTAAGTTCAAAGTTATTGATCGACCAGTGATCTACAAAGCTATCCTAGATACACCTTGGTTAAACACCATGCGCGCCGTCCCATCCTCATATCACAAGTGCATTAAGATGCCGATCAGAGGTCGTATCTTTACCATCCGCGGTGATCAGACGGTGTCTCGGTATTGCTCCATCGACAAACAGCGTATGTAATGCATATACGTTCGTGATCGGCAACAACAATGGCTTTGATCCATGAATAATCCATCATGAGAAGCCGAAAAGCGATCTCATTACCCAGGTTAGTATCGACAGTGCTCATCCCGAGCGTTGTGTCGGCATTGACACAGAGCTTCTACCAAGCATGCAGGACGATCTGATTGCTTTTCTTTGGGAGAATGTCGGAACGTTTGCGTGGTCGATGGCCGACATGAAAAGCATCAACCTTCAGATCACCGACCACAAACTTCAAGTCGATACCACCTTTAAGCCGATCAAACAAAAGCGACAAAGGCTAGGACCAGAGCGCTGGATCGATCGCTGATGTGATGTATCTGGAGTGGCTGGCCAACCCAGTGGTGGTCAAGAAGAAGAACGGGAAATGGTGGGTCTGTGTAGACTTCACAGATCTCAATAAGGCCTGTCCCAAAGACAGCTTCCCCCTCTTTTGTATCGACCAGTTAGTCGAAGCAACCGTGGGCAACGAGCTTCTCTCCTTCATGGATGCATTCTTAGGATACAATCAGATTCTCATGAACCCGGACGACAGATAAAAAACCGCATTCATCACGGATCGGGGGACTTATTGCTATAAGGTCATGCCTTTTGGTCTAAAAAATGCGGGAGTCACCTATCAACGCCTTGTGAACAAGATGTTTACCGATCAGTTGGGCAAGACGATGGAAGTATACATAGACAACATGCTCGTCAAGTCAGCTAAGGCAGTCGACCACATCGTTTATCTCCGCGAATGTTTTCTGATACTCAACAAATACGACATGAAGCGCAACCCCGCCAAATGCACCTTTGCAGTCACGTCGGGAGAATTCTTAGGCTACTTGGTCACATAACACAGGATTGAAGCGACCCCCAAACAGATATCTGCGATCCTGGAATTACCTTCACCAAAGAACACTCGCGAGGTTTAACGCCTAACAGGAAGGATAGCCACGCTGAATTGGTTCATATCGCGATCCACGGACAAGTGCCATCCTTTCTATCAACTTCTCCGAGGTAACAAATGGTTCGAGTGGGATGAAAAGTGCAAAGAAGCGTTCCTGCAGCTCATGACATATCTCTCGACACCTCCGATCCTGGCCAAACCTGAGCATGGTGACACTTTACTCCTCTACATCGCGGTCTCGAGTGTGACAATTAGTTTCGTTCTAGTTCGGGAGGATCATGGAGAGCAGAAGCCGATCTTCTGCTTCAGAAAAACGTTGGACGGTGTTCTACTTCCTTGTTTTCAGTCGTACTCCATAGCCGTTTTGACTAGTCAACCTCTTCGGTCAATCTTACATAGCCTGACACAGTCCGGGCGCATGGCGAAATGGGCAATTGAGCTATCCGAGTTCGACATCGAATACCGGACGCGGACCACTGCGAAATCTTTATTTTTGGCAGGACTTTTGATCGAACTATCACCCAAACTCCTGAACACCAACCCGACGAATTCAGAAACGTGGACTATGCACGTCGATGGAGCGTCATCTCGCTTAAGAGCTGGGATCGGCATCCTCTTGGAATCCCTCATTGGAGAACTTCTCGAGCAATGCTTCTGTTTAGATTTCAACGCATCCAACAACGAAGCCAAATATGATGCGCTCATCGGAGATCTCTGTCTGGCTCGAGGGATTAATGTCCAACATATACGAGCATTCAGTGATTCACAACTCGTCGCCAAGCAGTTCAGTGGAGAATACGATGCAAAAAATGATCGAATGGACGCCTACCTGAAGTTAGTAACGCAGTTGGCCGCGGAATTCACAACCTTTGAGTTACATCAAATTGAACGATCTGCCAACACAGGTGCTGACGCTCTAAGCTGCTCTAGCATCAAATAGAGACTCAGCTCTCCAGAGAACCATCCCGGTTCAGGGGATCTCCCAACCCAACATAACTCTGATCCAATCAGTTCTCCAGATTACAGCCAAGGAAGATGAAATCGTTCCTGCAGCAACCATTACCGAGGAGCCAGCAACGGACCGGCGAATCAAAATCCGGCGTTTTCTCAAAACCGGCTAGTTACCACTTGAGAAGTGGACAGCTCGGTAAATTCGTGCCTGCAGTGCTAAGTATGCAACCATCAAAGGCGTCTTGTGCCGTTATACCGATTTGGGTATATTGCTCACTTGTTTACATGGCGACGAGGTACAGCGATGTATCAAGGATACTCACGGCAGTGCAGGAGGAAATCACTCTTGCGGACGAACTCTCGCCCTCAAAATATAGAAACATGGTTTTTTCTGGCCAACTATGCAGGAAGATTGCATTAAATATGCTCGGAAGTGTGAATACTGCCAGTGGCACGCCCCGATGATCCATCAACCTACAGAGTTTCTGACTTCGGCGATCCCTCCATATCCTTTCATGCGTTGGGCTATGGACATCGTCGGGTCCATAATTTCTACTCGTCAGCATAAGTATGTGCTCATAATAACTGATTACTTCACTAAATAGGTCGAAACCAAGACGTTCGCCGACATCACCGCTACAGAAGTACAGAACTTCGTCTGGAGGTATATTATTTGCCGCCACGGCCTTCCCTATGAGATCGTCACCGACAATGGCTCCGTTTTTATATCAAAGAAGTTCAATGATTTCTGCGCCAAATAGAAGATCCGCCTCAACAAGTCTACCCCCCGTCATCCGCAAGGAAATGGACAAGCTGAAGCCACTAACAAGACTATTCTGGACGGCATCAAGAAGCGTCTCAATGCCAAGAAGGGTTTCTGGGCTGACGAGCTGGACGACGTGCTTTGGTCTCACCACACAACTCCATAAACAGCTACCGGGAAGACTCATTTATCGCTCACGTATGGATGCGAAGCCATGGTTACTGCAGAGATCAATGTAGCCAGCTTACGACGCAGAGTACTCCCGGATATCTCCGCCGTGAACGCAGCGATGCTGGTCGACAACCTTGACACGTTCGAAGAAACACGCAACCAAGCCCTGTTCAGAATGTAAAACTAGCAAAACTAGGCAGCTCGGTACTACAACAAGAAGGTGCAGAATAGACACTTCGACAAAGGCGACTACGTCCTTCGAAAGGTCTATGAGAACACCAAAGAAGACAATGCAAGAAAACTTGGAGCTAACTGAAAAGGTCCTTACATCATCACCAACATAGTCAAGCCTGGCGTTTATCGGCTCGAAGCAATGGATGGTGAACTGATTCCACAAGCCTGGAACTCTTTAAAACTTAAACGGTACTACAGCTAAATTGACATCCTTCCCAGGTCGAAAAAACAAAGAAGGGAATAATACCTATGAACTACGAAGCGGTTTGATCCCCGAAAGGGGTACGTAGGCAGCCTATCTTCGGATGGCGCAACTGCTCCCCCTCCTAAAAAGGGCTGGTAAGTCTTTCGACCTCAATCACTTGATCAGCAGATGGGGGGGGGGGGGGGGGGGGGGGGGGGGGGGGGGGGGGGGGGGGGGGGGGGGGGACTTTTTTTTAATGAAAATCACAATTTATTACCTTTGTTACTATTAATTTGACATCGGCATCCTGGCCAGATGCTCGATTCGCCTAAAGCTAAAGCCTGATCCACTTTAGCTCGGTAACTTAAAAGCCAAGTCTTTCTTGCATAAATACAGTTTAACCTGTTTCAATCGATCCGAGTCATGCGTAATTATCAGCAAGGTCAGTTTTGCATATGTATTCGACTCAGATACTTCGAAGTGGTACCGATGAAATAACGCTGACCTGAATCGCACATCAAGTATTCACACTTAGAAGATAAGTGGTACGAACAATATAAGCTGGGCTTCTCGCACGTTCGTATTCACACTTTTCTAAAGCCAGAACCTGCTTTACATTTCTCAAGTTATGCAAAACTATTAAGCTGACTTGATCGCACCTTGCATTCGACTGAAGAAAATTTTTAAGTATCAAATACGGGTCAATCTTACTCGTGTATTCTACTTATACTTAGAAAGTTAATCGCATAAACAAATTAAAGCCGATATCGCATCGCAGTTTATGTTCTAGAATTTTGAAAATATTTTATTTCATTAATAAAATGCGATATCGGCTTTTTAATGAAAATCACAATTTATTACCTTTGTTACTATTAATTTGACATCGGCATCCTGGCCAGATGCTCGATTCGCCTAAAGCTAAAGCCTGATCCACTTTAGCTCGGCAACTTAAAAGCCAAGTCTTTCTTGCATAAATACAGTTTAACCTGTTTCAATCGATCCGAGTCATACGTAATTATCAGCAAAGTCAGTTTTGCATATGTATTCGACTCAGATACTTCGAAGTGGTACCGATGAATTAACGCTGACCTGAATCGCACATCAAGTATTCACACTTAGAAGATAAGTGGTACGAACAATATAAGCTGGGCTTCTCGCACGTTCGTATTCACACTTTTTTAAAGCCAGAACCCGCTTTACATTTCTCAAGTTATGCAAAACTATTAAGCTGACCTGATCGCACCTTGCATTCGACTGAAGAAAAATTTTAAGTATCAAATACGGGTCAATCTTACTCGTGTATTCTACTTATACTTAGAAAGTTAATCGCATAAACAAATTAAAGCCGATATCGCATCGCAGTTTATGTTCTAGAATTTTGAAAATATTTCATTTCATTAATAAAATGCCATAACGGCAAACAAAATACATCATAACTCGACATACAAAAATACTTAGTTCAAAAGCGAGGGATTCATCCCTCAGAACCTACAATGTCAGCCTCTTGGCTCTTGTCTTCCCAGATCTCCCCTTCTTCTTCAAGATCGGCTTCCTGGCTCTTGGTCTGATTGCCCTCTCGTCTCGTCGCCAGCTCGGCCTCTTGCCCATTCCCCTGGTCGGCTCTCTCCGGAGACTTCGATTTTTCAACCTCTTGATGCCTGGCTTCGCTCGCGACCTCGAAGAAGAAGTCCGGCCCAGGAACTCCGAGCTCGTCGGTTGAGAAACTGACTTCCTCAAAGGCCTCCTGCTCAGCCTTACTCTTAGCGATCTTCTTCGTCATGTTCTCATCAATCAAGGCTGGAAAGTCGTAGCCCTGCTTCCTTATAATGGTAAGGGCCCTTTGAGCTCCGACCCATTGAGCCGCAGTAGAGATCAACTCTTTGCCTTTCTCCTTGCGAGCAAGGGACTCCTTCACTTTCGCCACCAGGCCGGCATAGTGGTCGTTGACCTTAGCGGCTGTCCGCTTGGCGACCTCTTCTCCCCAGGTCATTTCTTCCTCTTTGGCTGCATTCAGCTTGACCTCGAGTTTATTCACAGCCGAAGCCCTCTCTTTCATGATCTGCTTCACAGCTCGGCCGAGAAGCTTGATCTTCTCGGCGTTATCAGTACGAGCCTTTGCAAGATTCTCTGCAGATTCTCGGAGTTCAGCTTCCAGCTCGGCACTCCTTCTCTTTTTGGCCTCAAAGGTATCTTTGACAGCCTCTCTCTCTCTGCCTGATCCGCCAAGCCTTTCTTTGCATCACGATTGTAATCGTGCATGACAGTCAATGCTGTACTCAGAGCCTGCATATAAACAAAGTTTTACCTTCAAAATCACATACATATTAAAGAACGAAAGCGGAGACAAACAGTCGATGTTGGGCTGGTCGACCGCGTAACGAGCAATCGCGTTGCTACGGACGAAGCTGTAAGGATCTGTCGAGGGACTAGCCGGGTTATCCCTAAGTCGAAGGAAGAAGTCAAGACAGGACACTAAGTCTTTCACCAACGGGATGTCTTTGCGGTACTCGTAAGAGAACCCGAACGGGCGGAGTTCCCGCACAAATGCGATGCCTTATTGACCTCTGTGAACCCTCAGGCATCTCTTCGGCCGCCTTTTTGTTCGAAATCGGCAGGACCATCTCCTCCGCTAACATCGTCCTCTTCAGCCTCCTTATCCTGCTCATCCATACCTCTGCGCTCTTCTTGCTCGGCCTTCTTCCGAGCCTTCTCTGCTTTTTTGGCAGCCTTCCTATCGGTCACCTTCTTGGCCTTGGCCAAATCCTTTTCAGCCCTCTTGTCGGCCGCCTTCCTGGCCTTGGCCGAATCGCTTTCGGTGCAACCCTTCAATGCATTGGACGATCCACATCTGTCTGATGATGCCACCGGTATGGGATTCTCGGCTTCCTTAACACCCGGGGACCCGAGAGCTGATTCCAGGTCGGCAGATAAATCTTTGAACGAGCGAGATTTCATCTTTTCAAGTCGGCGTGAATATCGTCTAAGGGCAACTGAAAACAATCGAAGGAATGTTAACCGACCTAGCACTTGCAAACTCTGAAGAAAAGATTCGACGAAAACAAATGAGACTTACCTTTCTTTCTCTTGATTCTTTCTTCGGTGATCTCTGGCCAAGTAATTGCACTGATTACCGTAAATCGTTTGGAGATCTCGTATATATCGAGGGGATCATCCACAATAGGGAGGTTCCTGTTACCTGCGAAAACAAAGAAACCGATCAACAAAAAAAAAAAAATATAGATATCCAACGAACGTTTCAGGTCAGGTGTGTCTCTACCCATGACCTCCGCCTATTTCGTTTGAATCTCAATGTCTTGATCGGCGATGGAGAACTCATTGATTAGTACGAAGAAGTAGTGATATCTCCAATCGTTAATCTTTTATTTCTGCCCACCAGTGACTATGTTGAACCGTGTCTTCATACTTGTATAATACGATTCTTGGTTCCTCAATTTTTCCTTTGTTATCATGGTGTTCGTCATCGCGTCGAACGCGGCACGACTTAGGGGGATGTTATGCTTGGTCGACATTACCAGCATACTCACGGTCAGGCGAATCGTTGAATGGGAGAACTGCGAGATCGTCATCTCCTTGTGATCAGCAAACTCCAATAAAAGTCTTGGAAGAGGAAACCATAAGTGAAATTCTCTGAAGAAACACTCGTAGACGTAGAACCAGCCGTTTGGAGCATCCCATGGCCGCTCAGATGGACTGGGAACCATGAAAACTATTTCCAAACCGATATCACATTCTTCTTTGTAAGAAACCAGCGACGTCAAATCGGATTTGGTCAGCATAACTCCCAAAGCGTTGTCGCAGATCGGCTTAAAAATCGGCTCCCCTTTTTTCCTCTTCTTCTTCTCGACGGGCAGGTTCATATCGATGATACCGAACTGATTTACCTCATCCTCTACGATAAGAGTATTCAGCTCGTCCGAGATATCCATCTAGTTTGATCCCCCTCTTTCGTCGGATTCGTCCTGCAGTTCAGGAATCTCGAATTCCACTCTTGAAGACGTTTCTCTGGTTCGCAGAACAGCCCCGACCTGGTCGACGTGGAATCTATCAGCTGCTGCCTTCTGATTTTTCTCTCTGACCTGCTCTTGGTAGGCCCGATCTAACGCAGATAGATAGCTCGCATTAGAGGACCGATCTGATGACGATTGAGCTGCGGCTATCCCTTTCCCCAATCTTCTAACTCTTGTTCATAGCTGATCAAACTTTCACGGCGGCTTCAAGGTAGATCGGAGAAATCACACGACGATGATCGAACGAAACATGGCGGAGGTTTGATTGAAAAATATAAAAAATCAGGAACAAAAAAGAGAGAGAAGAGAGCAAACCTTTTGACAGAGTTTCGTTAAATGCAAAAGTTAAAAATTATGAGCCGAACCTCCCTTATTTATACAGAAATATGGACGGTTATCGAGAGTCATCATGATTTTGGCGACTGTTCGCATTTCTTCTTATTTTATTTTAAATCGGCCTCTTCGCTTTCCTCCTCTATCGTTTGACACGTGTCAAACCTAGTTTTGCATGTGCAGACCTAGCCTACTTTTGGCTCGAACTCTTGGCGGAAACTTTTCGCGCCCAATTGATGATCTGACCATCATCTCATCACCGATCAAAACTCAAGGTAAAGTTGTGTTTATTATTCTAACTTATGCAGCGGCCGACCTCATTTCATGCCGAGCTACTTCTCTTGAAATTCGCCAAGTAGCGTACCCTCACTTGCTGAAGGGGGGGGGGACTTACTGTTAGAGATGAGATTCATACTATCTTTAAAAGCTCGACATAAACTCAGGCTGGCCCATTTTGGAAACTCAAAGAATATTCAGGTCGGCCAAACAAATAGAAATTCTCTATTTATCGGTCAAAATCCGGAAAAGTCGGAAGATTGGTCTTATCGGCAAGAAAGTTTTCCTATTTCGTATACACGAAGTTATCTCCAGAAGATTGACCTGATCGGGTATAGATATAAGAAGCTATCAGCTTCTCAAATCATCAAAAAACCCTCTCTCGAAACCTAGGGCAAACTAGCAATCTAATTGTCTGTAGCTCTTGATTATATTTCCTTAAACAATTTATGACGGCGTTCTTATTCCGACGACTTAAACCACCGTGTATTTCTCGAGCTCCGACTTTAATCTAATAAAGATCTCTCTTTAAACCCATTGACTCTCATTCTTTTATAAACCAAATTTGAGTTATCACATTCTTCTTAAGCTGAAATTTGGCAGCACCGTTCTTGATTTGTTCATCTTGGATTTACACGGTAAGATTTTTCTCAAGTGGCTGGAATCTTAGTGAACTAAAGATCGTTTGTATCTGCTTATTTCTAACCTCTCATATTGCTATATTATTGTGTTTCTTGTGTTGAGATCGATCTTTGTGAACTTATGTCTCTGGATTTGTTCTATAAAAACAGAGAAGACGTGATTGTAACTCACATTTATTTGTTACAGTAAGATTATGAGTGGACTACAGTCCTGTGATTATTTCGTTTTGCATCAAAATAAGATCTTTTACGTAAAAATTTAGTGTTTCACTTATTTTCAACTTTCTGCCACCTTTTAAATATTTTTCTCACATAATTACATAATTAAGGACAACTTTATTCCGCTGCACCTTAGTGAGGTTTTGTGCAATTTCCCCATCAGTCTTTACGCTATAGTCGGGCCTAAAATACAAACTACATCATTTCTGGCTTCCAACAACCGTGGGTTGCTTCATTTCTGGAAAGTACTCTAGAGTTTCAAGTGCCGATTAATTGCAAAAGTCTTTGTTCTCGCTCACAATCTCATTTAAATCGGAGATACCGTATATTTTTCATATTTTTTCCACTGTATTAGATTATGTAGCACCTCATCTTTGTTTCCAAGATTAACTGAATAAATTACTTTAACGCAGTAGCTCTTGTCAAGGAGGCTCAGTCAATACTTTTGGTAGTTTGTGCGTGGAGAACTGGTTTGGCTACAAAAGGCCTCAAGCAATGGACTTCTACTTTTCTGTGTGTAGTCATTTACTTTTCAACGTACTCGTACAATACATGCATGCAAATCGAAAACCAGATATACATTTTTGGCATTTTTTATTATTTAAAATACTTTAAGTTTCATAATCTTTCACGGTACTTGGAATTAACTCTTTTTATATTTCGATTTAAAAAATATATCTCCGTGTCAAAGATAGTTTGAATCCGAGGCACAAAAAAACCAAACCTCTTAGGCCACCACAAGAGAACCAACCCACTTCCAATCGTAAAAACCAATATTTATACTGTATACGCCACCACTTTTTTTTCCAAAGTAAGTCACTTGTATTATTCAATTGGACATGATGTTATGCACCTCTCTTTATATTGACATGCGATTTTAATTTGTGGTATATAAAACTTTATATTATAACCAAACAAACATAAACATATCTGATACATGTCATAAAGTCACGCAGGGATAGTGAACACAGACTTATTTTATGTAAAATACACACACAGTATATAGTACCCACAAAAGAGTATTTTGGGTAAATTAACATGCAACGTAACAGATGCACCTGTGATATGGGAAGACATAGTTGCAAGATCCATGTCTTGCTCCCTCAAGGTTGATGCACTGATTCTTGCACGCGTTGCTGTTTCCACAAACTCCGGACCATGTCCCACTTGGCTTCTGACATAATTTCTGTGCTTCCACCATCGTTGGTGTTTCTGCATATACATATATATCAATGTTAATATATTATTAAATAATCAGAGAAAACGGAAAATTTAAACTCATCTTGCTATGCATATACTTATATGATAAGATCATTATAAGTTACCAAAAGAAGCAAAGAGAACAAGGGCAGCGAAGAGAAGGGTGATGACGGAAGCAAACTTAGCCATGACTATTAACCTTTGTTTTTGAATGTATGTATGTATGTATGTTAATGTGAAGTGTGAGGAAATAAGCATAAAATCGAGCTCTATTTATAGTGAAATGATGGTTAGTTTAGCATTTACTTTTCAACGTACTCGTAATACATGCATGTGTTAACAACCCCACAAATTTAACTCACACTGTCTTCTAGTGTACATACAAGTTACAACATGAATACGCAGGTGGCTTAAGGTATAAGACCTTGACTAATTCAAAAACAGTGTCCTGATTAATGGCTGCTTTCTCAAGTGGTAGTGATTTGTCACGAATAGCATATCGCATTTAATCTGAACATGGATAATTTCTTTGTTATTGATCTCACAATCATCAAACTAAAATCTACAAGTGTAGTGGATTCTAGCTACATAGTGGATTTAAAAAAATTTGCAAGAGGGTGCGGATAAACAAAGTAAGCTCAAGATAATATTATTTTTATCTTGATTATTATCTGTCAGTCTGTTACTTGTACAAATTGTTTCGTCCGGCCACTCCCAGGCTAAATTCATATTCGTATATGGTCGTACTACCCAGAAGAAAAAATCCGTTTTTGAAAAAGAAAATCTAAAAACTAATCGAAAAATAGCCTCGCCAAATCCTAGGTTACATATATATGTTCAACAAAATAAAAGTGGTAGTCATTTAGTTTGTGACGACAACATCCTATCTTATTTGAACGTGGATATTTTCTTTGATATTTTAATTTTGAAGATCGTGGTCCGGCGATTTTTATGCTCTATACAACTTTTTTTTAAACTTATATATTATATTTAACATAAAATAAAATAAAACTATAGTTAAAATTTTATAAAAATTTCAATTCCAAACAAACAATTTAAATTTATAAACGGGTTGTAAGAAAATTAAAAAAAAACAATATAAATAAAAGGCTTAACTGTTAAGGGTTAACCCAGGGTTTAACCCAAATATAAATTATTAACATAAGTCTTAAATTTTGCAGTATGTCAATCATCATTATTATTAAAAAAATAATATTAAAAAAAATTAACAAGAAAAAACATTCATAGAAATTAAATTGGTATATATCAAATGTATATACTTTGATTTACATCAGTTTACTTGTATAGGGTTTACTTCTGGTTATATAGATCATTTATAAAGACCAGTTGTATATAACCTCGAATGTAAGATCTAATCCGATTTGGGAAGTTTGATAATAGAATTCAGTTTAATCTCTTCTTTCATGGATTCTGTTAAGCTAATATGGTATCAGAGACTACTATTTTTGGTTGTGTCTCGTTTAAAAATTAATAAAAAAAATATTATATAAGTAATTTTATATTAAAAATATAACAAATAGTAAAATTTGATTTTTATATATAGTTACTACTTATAAGTAAGCCAACATGAACATCATATGTGTAACATTTTCTAAAGTTCTAATTAAGTAATAAACTATTCAGTTTAAACATGAATAAAACACATAAAAGAAAAAAAAAAAAAAACTGAAAAATAATGTGAAGACTCTACACCATCATACATGCTTAAAAATAAAAATGATCAAATTAAGCTCAAGATAATATTATTTTTATTCTTGATTATTATCTGTTAGTATGTTACTTGTACAAGATTGTTTCGTCCGGCCACTCCCAGACTAAATTCATATTCATATATGGTCGTACCACCCAGAAGAAAAAAAACCGTTTTTGAAAAAGAAAATCTAAAAACTAATCGAAAAATACCCTCGCCAAATCCTAGGTTACATATATATGTTCAACAAAACAAAAGTCCTAGGTTACGCAAGTGGTAGTCATTTAGTTTGTGACGACCACATCGTATTTTATTTGAACGTGGATATTTTCTTTGATATTTTAATTTTGAAGATCGTGGACCACACTGCCTACAATTCGAACTTGGATATTTTTAGTTTTAACGATCGTGAAAGTTCTGATCCTTTCGTACATGATTTTTCCTAATGTACATGAAATCAGTATTTAGATATTTCGATTTTTTTTTTATTGTTTATCTCTCTTCCCCTGCGAGTGCTACCGTCTTTTATTACTGTAAACCTTATGGTATCAAATTTTGCTCATCTGCTTCGTAAAATCTTTTTCACTTCTACTTCTATTTTGTCTTTGCTTTTGTAATGTATGTTAAATATCGACAGAGTCTATCAAATGTTCGCAAAATTCGTCAGAAAGCAGTACATTAGCAAACTGTCAAAGATTCCAAGTCTTTTTTCTATGTTGTTTTCATGTTTAATGAAGAAATACATATAAAAATAAATTATAAAACAAAAATCTTTCTCAGTCAAGTGGATCAAACTACAACTTTGTTGTCTCTTAGAACTCAAATTACGATAACTTAAAGTAACCTTTTATTAACAAAAATTGTTTATGTTTAACAACTTAGATTTTAAATTATAGTTAATATTTAGATTATCAAACACGTATTAGAGACAAATTTATGATGTTTAAAAGATAAAACCCTCCCTAACATTAGCTTTCACTACAAAAAAACATATATTTCGTGACCACGGAATTAATTTTAGGACTGCTTAGCAACTAAAATAAGTAGTAACTAATATTTAGTCACTAATTCTATTAGTTGCTAATTAGTCGCTATTTACATATGTGTCGAGTAAAAACAGTGGCAGCTTAATCGTAAAATTTAGCGACTAAAATGCGACTATATGATGATTAAATTTATTTGTTAAATATGTAGTCACTAGATAGTCGCTAAATATTGCGACTACTTTACAACTATTTAGTAACTCGTTTAGTAATTAATTGAATCATTAGGATAGTAAATTTATATTTATATTACGACTAATTAACGACTATTTTTAAAATTAATTAATATAAAAAATTAACCTTTTATTAATGATTCATCGCGGGGGAGATAGCTAAGATACAGAGAGTCGAGATTGATCCAATGGAGAACCAATTCCATCTTCGCCCTCAAGAGGTGCTCCACGATGATTTGTCGCAAAGGCTCGAGGTTGTTGATATGCAGAAGGTCGAGATTGAGCCGTTGCAGAACCTATTCCAGTTCGGCGCTCATGAGAGGCTCCAAGATGGCTCAACATGGTCTGGAAAAGATTCGTCAGAGGTGGATAGTCTCTGATACTAGGACCCGTTGGAGGCTAGAAGATTGGGATAGGAGTTCACTGGCTTGAGGGTTCCCCATCGTGAAGGTATACTGGCTAGGAAGACCAATGGGTTTTGTTCGATTCGGCGTATGTGAATCTTATGTTGTTGGATTTGAGTCGTTTTCTGCACCCTTTCCTCTTCTCTTACATCTTCCACGGCCAGCCATCGCAAACAGGGTGAAAGATTTCTTCTTTCTGCTTTTCGGAAAATGAGATCTAGTTTGATTAGGGTTTGAGATCGGGTACAAAGTAAACCTAATTTGTGACTTGTAAATTAGCTACTATAATACGACTACCTATATCAGTCGCAAATTAGCGACTGTTTTGCGATGAAAACCATTTGGTCGCAAATAAGTCGCAATTTAGTCATTAATTTTGTGACTACACAATCAATCGTGATATACAGTCGCTAATTTGCTGTTTTCTTGTAGTGTTGTGTCTTTAGGTGGAGGGTCATAATAATACCTTCAAGGCATACCTCTTTTGTTTCAGGGATATGCCGATTGTACTATTACTCCACTTCTGTCCAAGCGTTTTCACCCGGTATAGTGAAGACTTTGTGTCGTTTGCTAACAACCGATTCTTCATGATAATAACAAATCCAGTGACTTGTCTTGCATATAAAGCATTGTGTACTGCTGAATCGTTGCTTCATACCCAAGAAACATCTTTACTTTTCCCAGCTTCTTTCCGAGAGTACGACTAATTAGGAAGGAGTAGAGCATGCCTAGTTGACGGGTTACAAATCATAACCTCTTCACCATCTCGAGCTCAAATCCAACCTTGGGTGGGTCTCAATATCTCATCAGCCCCATCAAATTCCTTCATACTTGGTCGAGAGTTTTGGTGCTTTTGGCTCTGTAGAGGGCTAGAAGAACCTGTCATTGCCTTTTATTTTAGGTCACGAAAAGTCTAGTGTGTGAGCCGCTCTATTGTTGAGGTAGGAGTTGAGAATATTGTTGTCTTTTGAGTATTATTCCAAGCTTACAAAAAAAGAGAAGATTTTGTACTTTTGTTAGTTTCGATGTAGAGAACCTAATGAATATATGCTGTAGACTAGTCAATACTCTAAACTTCTAAGAATATATATGATCAGAGAAGGTAATTTTTTTTTCAACAGCCTCATATTCCTACAATGACTCGAGCCAAGTCGGTGGAATTGAGCTTACATAATCTAGATTATGAAGGTAAGAACGAGCACCCCGTGCTAGCTTGTCTGCCTTCGTGTTCTGCGCGCGTGGAATGTGAGCTATCGAGAAAGAAACAAATTCCTTCCTGTTGAACTCGTACTCCTCCAGGTGTGTTGCATATGCTGGCCACTCCGTTGGGTTAGACACCATCTTCACCAGTTCGGAACAGTCTGTGAGAAAGGTCATCTCCATTCTCCTTGCATCAAGCATACTATGCATTGCCCAGATCAGAGCCTCTAATTCTGAGTGAAGGGCCGATATACTTCGTCTAACATTTTTTGTACCCATTAAAGTACCCAGTACCTCGTTTCCTTGACAAAACCATCCCAATCCTGAATATAGACTAGAATGGTGCCATGATCCATCCACCTGGCATGTCAAGATACTCGTATAATCGTGTAGCTCATGTGCCACATATGAGGTCATTTCAAACGGGGAGATGATGGATGAGGAAAACGGGGAGAATGAGGCAAAGATGTCCCCAAAGTTTAATTATGACACATTCGCGGAGGACTCTGGTCTGAATTCAGAGGAGAATAGCGAGCTCGTGGCAAATTCAATGGTTACTGACACGGTCATGGGGGCAGACCAGATTGATTCCAAACCTGTTGGGAAAGCTGCAATGAAGAAGCGGTTATTCAAAGGCTCTATTGGCGTAGGTGGTGGATCAAGGAAGTTGATTCAGGCTGTTACACCAAGGAAGAAAGGAATACATCGAGACACAAGAAGGGCAGGGGAAAAGGGGATGGGACCTTTACGGAAGCTTGAAGGTACCAACAGGGAAGTTGATCATCATGACTCTTTTTAATGCGGGTTTTAAGCTGGAATTGCCAAGGATTGTGTTCTAGGTACACAATAAGTTATCTCAGAGAGATATGGAAAAAGTTTAGGCCAGATTTTCTCTTCTTTCTGAAACTAAGCAATGTTCTGGATTTGTGGAACAATTTAAATTTCATTTTGGGTTTGATTCGATGTTTACGGTTGACCCTTGTGGTGCTAATGGAGGACTAGCGTTGTTTTACAATAAAACCTATGATGTTCATCTATTATTTTCTAATAAAAGACTTATTGATATTGAGGCTCGATTTGAAGGTAAACAAATTTTTATGTCTTTTGTATATGGGGACCCGGTTCCAAGGTTGAGAGAACATGTATGGGAAAGATTGACCAGATCAGTACAACAAGGACGGGACCATGGTTCTTAATTGGGGATTTCAATGAACTTACTGAAAATCACGAGAAACAAGGCAGAATTCTTAGGCAAGCATCTTCATTTCTCGGTTTTAATACAATGATTAGCGATTGTGGATTAATTGATTTTCCAAACCGGGGCAACACGCTATCATGGAAAGGGAGAAGAAATGGTCAAAATGTCAGGTGTAGCCTAGACCGGGGTCTGGCAACAGAAAATTGGCATGATCTTTTCCCATTTTTGTATGTCGAATATCTATGAATGATTGGGTCCGATCATCGGCCTATTGTCGCTACAATGAGCTCTCAAAGAATCAAAAGACGCCGACAGTTTCGCTTTGGTAAACGATGGGTTCGACAACAAGGTTTTATGGAGGCAATAACACGGGGTTGAAATAGTGCACAATCGGACACGACACCAACTTTCGTCGATAAAATTATTTTCTGTCGTCACGAGATTTCGAGATGACGGCATGTTAACCATCCATATGGGCGGGATAAAATATAGGAGCTTCAGAAATCTCTCGAGGAGTTTCATAATGATGACACTAGGTTCCAGGAGGAAATTAATGAGATCACACAACAACTTAAAGATGCGTACAAGGATGAAGAAGAATTCTGGCAACAGAAAAGTCGAAATTTATGGAATAGATGTGGAGATCTAAATACAAAGTTTTACCATGCGACCACAAAACAAAGGAGAACAATTAATAGACTGGTGGGTATCCATAATCAACATGGCGTATGGGTAGAAGGGGAAAAAATGGTCGAAAAGGTTGCAGTAAGGTATTTTGATGAACTTTTCACGTCAATATGCCCAACAGACTTTGACAATGCCCTAGAGGAATTAACACCGGTAATAACAGAAACAGAAAATGCAGACTTGACTAAACCGGCAACAGAGGAGGAGGTTAAGAAGGTAGTATTCATGATGTATCCAGGAAAGGCCCCAGGACCAGATGGAATGACTGCCTTGTTTTTCCAAAGGTCTTGGAATATAATAAAAGGGGATGTGGTAATAATGGTCAATAATTTTCTCCAAGAAGGGTTTTTCGACAGACGGCTAAATCTGACAAATATCTGTCTTATCCCAAAAACAGAACGACCTACTAAAATGCCGGATTTAAGACCCATTAGTCTATGCAATGTGGGTTACAAAATTATTTCTAAGGTGTTATGCCAACGCTTAAAACGGCTACTACCAAGGTTGATATCGGAGACACAGTCAGCTTTTGTCTCGGGAAGACTTATCTCCGATAACATTTTAATAGTACAAGAGATGTTCTATGGGTTGAGAACAAACAACTCGTGCAAAAAGGAGTTCATGGCCATTAAGACAGATATGAGCAAAGCATATGATCGTGTAGAGTGGTCATTCATAGAACACTTACTCCGAAAGATGGGTTTCACGGATAAATGGATTATCTGGGTTATGTGGTGCATCAAATATGTCCAATATAAAGTTCTGATAAATGGTCATCCACGGGGGAGTATCAAACCAAGTCGAGGACTAAGACAAGGCGACCCATTGTCTCCATACCTATTTATTCTATGCATAGAAGTACTAATCTCGAATTTAAGAAAGGCAGAACGAAACAAGCTACTTACGGGAATGAGGATTGCCCGGGCTAGCCCAACGGTTTCTCATATGCTTTTTGCAGATGATAGTCTTTTCTTCTGCAAAGCGAAAGAGGAAGAAGCATCTACTTTGCTTAAAATTTTAAAGGAATATGAGTCAGTTTCTGGGAAATATATAAATTTTGACAAATCCTCGGTTCAATTTGGATATACAGTCGCCCCAGATTCAAGAGCCTTGATCCATAATACACTGGGGATAACAAATGTGGGAGGTATAGGTATATATTTGGGAATTCCTGAAAGTATGGGGGGGAGCAAAGACGAAAATTTTTAACTTTCTCTTGGATAGGCAACAGAAACGGGTCAACAGTTGGACATCCAGATTACTATCGAAAGGGGGTAAGGAGGTCCTTATCAAGTCAGTGGCTACAGCCATCCCGACATATACTATGTCGTGTTTTCGATTATCCAAAACAATAACAAAAAAACTGACAAGTACGGTGGCTAAATTTTGGTTGAGCACAGATGGTCAGGCTCGCGGAATGCACTGGTTAGCATGGGATAAATTATGTAAACATAAATTGGAAGGGGGATTGGGATTTCGAGTAATTGAGGATTTCAATACGGCCCTTCTTGCAAAACAACTTTGGATATTGATGTATTATTCGGAATCTCTGTTCTCAAAGGTTTTCAAATGACGCTATTTTAGGAATGGTTCACCGTTAGACCCAATACGATCATACTCTGCATCATACGGATGGAGAAGTATCATATCTGCTCGATCTTCGGTACACAAATGACTTATCAAAAGAGTCGGCTCCGGACATTCTATCTCTGTATGGAATGACCCATGGATTCCCGACTCACGCCCAAGATCAGCGACATGTAAATGCTATAATCTTTACCCTCAATTAATGGTCAATCAGCTGATTGACCATAATACATCTTCGTGAAATTTTCCTCTCCTTCACCAATTAGTGGTCGCTGAGGATATTTCGTTAATTACGGCGTTGCCTACCACTAGGCATAGGAGACCATATACTATGCTTTGGAGTTTCACAAAGACCGGACGGTACAGGGTGAAATCGGGATACAATACGGAACAACAGGTTTCACAACTAGCCATCTCCACACAACCTTATGGTCCGGATGTGAGTAAACTACAGGTACAAGTATGGTCAATTAAGTGTCCACCAAAGATGAAACATTTCTTATGGTAAGCCATATCGGGATGTCTGGCGGTTAATGATCGCCTAAGGACAAGAGGTATTAACTGCGATCCTCAATGTATTCGTTGTGGGGCAGACCGGGAGACGATTAATCATACACTTTTTGAATGCCCCCGGCCGTCCAAGTTTAGGCTCTGTCGGTTATTCTCACACCTTCAAATGGGTTCCCTACGGATGCGCTTTACCCTAATATGGCAACTTTGTTCTGGCATCTGCCACATCATGAGGATATGAGAGTTTTTCCTTGATTACTATGATACATTTGGAAAATGTGAAATGATAAAAAAAACTTCGAATATCGATCGGAATCCATATGAGATAGTAAGGCGAGCAACAGCAGAGGCGAAAGCTCGGGAGAACGCACGGACGGATGGCAGAGAAGGTAATTATATTGATCGATTACTATATTATATTTTCAATTCATTTTGATTTAGTTTGAAACGGTCTGAAATATGAAACTAATGTATTTGCGTATATTATTTTAGCATGGGTTGGTGGTACTTTGGTTCGATTTATTCAACTTTAGTACAGGTTAGTTGACTTTACTTTGGGATTAAATTTATTTCACTTTTTTGCACCACCATTTCCAACATAATACGATCAACGATCAAAAGTCTTCGCGAATGATAACAAGTCATACGTTCACGAGTTCGTAATCATACTTTATGATAGATAGAATGCAGATAGTATCATTTCAATAATGTTCTTTTGGAGCTTGTTTTACGTGGAAGTATGACCCCAATTTGAAGGACAAAATGTGATAAGATAGTCTTTGGCTGAGCAAGTGACCAAAGGAGGAGGTGTGTCGTAGGCATAACTGTAATAACTGGGGCAGGCTTCTTTAAACAACATAGAGTATGTAGTCCTTTTGCACTTTTCCGGCGTTCCGTACGCATTCCGACAGCAAAACCTGTCATTATCAAATGCTAAGCATGCACTCTTGCATGCTACGACTCGTCCCTCTTTGTTCAAAACCTATACAGATGAAAGTGAAAATAACGAATCAAAACTTAAAAGAAAGATTCTTTAACAACAAAAACAGATAGATTCTAGGGCTAGGAAAAGTATACTTTTGATATCAGCTTTCCCTCTTTTCGAAAAGTACGTAAGTATGCAAAGCAGAATAAATACCAAGTTCAATCATATCATTAAAATTGTAATTTATTCAAAAATAGTATATTCAAATTAGCAAAAGCAATGTCTCATTTACGTAATATGGTCATCATTTTGATGTAATGAGTAGAACTACTTATCTATCGACTTTGGAAATGTTATTCCTTTTAATCTTTTTGAGATTTGAGAATCTAACACTGGTTTTGAAAACAAAAGTAAGTAGAAATGTTACCTGTAATTCTTCGGGACATGTGGTTTTGAGATCTTTATGACAACCTAAGATGGTGCATTTGGAAGATACGGGTTTGGAATTCACAGAGACGGGAAGGTTATAACCGTCGACGAGGCTAACATCATAGAAATTAGGTTTGGATTTGTCAGCTTCTACCGCAATTTGTATAAGGGTCACTGGAGGTTTTCCAATCAATCCGTTACACTCCAAACGTCCATCACAATCACCTTAAATTCATTATAATCCAACAAAAACATTAACACTCACCTTATGTTTTTAAAAATGTATAATTACCCTCTTCTTATCATATAAGCATATAATATTGGGATTACATGAGAATAGTATTTTGGAAAATTTGTAATGAAAAATAATGTTGTTGTTACGCTTCGTATCCCATAAAATCGTTTATAAATATATCTCTAAAATGTTCTCAAATATTCTATTCTATGAAAGGATTGTTGCATTCGGAAATTAGAAGTAAAATTACCTGTTTCACAAGCTTGATTCCAATTTGAAGTGAAATCACAGCCTGTTCTGGCCCAAATACGACCATTCCAACCCCAAGGAACATCAATGCGTCTAGTATCTCCGCATGGCAGGTAAAATCCACCAGAAGCTAGCACCGGCTGGCCGGAGTTGGGGGCAACAGCCGGCCAAATGGGAAATGAGCATTTATTTTGCACATAAAATGTTACTACATGACATGTTACTTTACCTGTACATAGCATTGATCATCAGTCATGATAAGATCAAACCAAATTTTTAATTTTAAAAAGGAAAAAGAATTACCATATACTACACAACTCCATATAATGTAAAGTTGTATAAGCTGGGAGCTAAAAGGGAATCTCATTGGAACTTTGGTTGGAACGTGATCGTTTCATATTAAATCATATAATTTGGAGTATATATAAGTTACAAGATATGTGATTTTTTCAAATGCAATGTATGTTGTTGTCGATCTTAAATTATGCTTTAAGATTGGATTATGGGTAGAGATAATGTTGATCTTTTAAGACAAGAGAGTTGATGTGGCTTCCGATGGTACTAAAGAACTTTTGACAATCAGGTTTTCCTTTTAAGAAAATCAATGGAACGATGAAATTGGGTACTTGGATTCTTTTTTTTTTGTTAAAGGATTTTCAGTACTTGGATTCTTAGGGAAAGAAACTAAAAACTATGAAATCTACAACCAACATAAGCACCTCCTGTTTATGCTTGTATTGGTTTTGTTTTTATTAATATATATTTGAATATTATATAGTCAATTAGAAAGAAAATGAATATAAATAGTGATATGGTAATAACATCAGTGTAAAACCAATATACTAATCAAAATCTAATACTTTTTAACCACTTTATTAAACATCATAACCGATACTGATATATCAACCACCTTTTTTTAATCAGAATGTTAATGTTTCGACTTTGGAGCTATTAATTTTCTTTTATATGCATATCAACTAAATTTTGTTTCTCTCCACGATCCAACTAAAGTTTTATTTGATCTTTTCGCCATTTGAGACTCAAATAATTATTAGTCGTCTACGCTTCTTCAATTATACTACCCTATTCATCTTCCTTTCGAAAGTATAAATACCTTCCAAATCTTCCAATCTTTACGTTATATATTCGGGCCTAAAATACAAACTACATCGTTTCTGGCTTCCAACAATTGTGGGTTGCTTGATTTCTGGAAAGTGCCGATTAATTGCGAAGGTCTTCGTTCTCACTCATATAGTTTGGCTAAAAAGGCTTCAAGCAATGGACTTCTACTTTTCTGTGTGTAGTCATTTACTTTTCAACGTAGTCGTACAATACATGCATGATGCATGCAAATAGAAAACCAGATATATCTTACCGTATATACATTTTTGGCATTTTTTATTATCTAAAATACTTGAAGGCCCGTCATACTTGGAATTAACCATTTTTATATTCCGATTTAAAGAATATACCTTCGTTTCAAAGAGTATTTGAACTTGGGGCAAAACCAACCCCCTTAGGCCACCACTACAAGAGAACCAACCCACGTACTTGCAATCGTAAAACCAATATTCACACTGAATACGCCACCACTTTTGAAAAAAAAAAATTGAATTAGCAAAGTAAGTCATTTGTTTTATTCAATTGGACATGATGTTATGCACATCTCTTTATATTGACATTTGATTTTAATTTTTGGTATATAAAACCTTATATTACAATCAAACAAACATAAACATATTTGATACATGTCATAAAGTCACGCAGGGATAGTGAACACAGACTTATTTTTTGTAAAATATACACACACACTATATATATTACCCACACAAGAGTATTTTGAGTAGATTAACATGGAAAGTAGCAGATGCACTTGTGAGCTGGGAAGACATAGTTGCAAGATCCATGTCGTGCTTTCTCAAGGTTAATGCACTGATTCTTGCACGCGTTGTTGTTTCCACAAACTCCTGACCATGTCCCACTTGACCTCTCACATAATTTCTGTGCTTCCACCATCGTTGGTGTTTCTGCATATACATATATATATCTCAATGTTAATTATTAAATAATCAGAGAAAAAGGAACATTTAAAATTCATCTTGCTATGCATATACTTATATGATAAAATCATTAATTATGAGTTACCAAAAGAAGCAAAGAGAACAAGGGCAGCGAAGAGAAGGGTGACGATGGAAGCAAACTTAGCCATGACTATTAACCTTTGTTTTTGAATGTATGTATGTATGTATATATGTTAATGTGAAGTGTGAGGAAATAAGCATAAGATCGGCCTCTATTTATACTGAAATGCTGGTGAGGTTAGTCATTTACTTTTCAGTTTTCAACGTACTCGTACAATACATGCATGTGTTTACAACCCCACAAATTTGACCAATGACTCACACTGTCTTCTAGTGTACATCGTTTATACGCAAGTACACTAATTCATAAACAGTGTCCTGATCAATGACTGGTTTCACAAGTGGTAGTGATTTGTCATGACTAGCATCGCATTTAATCTGAACTTGGATATTTTCTTTGTTATTGATCTCACAATCACCAAACTAAAATCTAAAAGTGTAGTGAATTCTAGCAACATAGTGATTTGAACAAATTTGCAAGAGGGTGCGGATAAACAAAGCAAGGTCAAGATTTTTTCTTAATATTATTTTTATTCTTGATTATTATCTGTTACTTGTACAAGATAGTTAATTCCCACTCCCAGCCTAAATTCATATTCGTACAATCGTACCACCCAGAAGGAAAAAATCCTTTTTAAAAAAAAAGATAATCTATGAACTAATCGAACGAAAAATATCCTTGCCAAATCCTAGGTTACATATATTTCAACAAAAAAAGTACGCAAGTGGTAGTCATTTAATTTGTGACGACCACATCATTTTAGTCTGAACATGGATATTTTCTTTGATATTTTAAATTTGAAGATCGTGGACCACCATTTAATTTGAACTTGGATATTTTAGTTTTAACGATCGTGAAAGTTCTGATCATTTCGTACATCTTTTTTTCCTAATACATGAAATCAGTATTTAGATATTTCGATTTTAAAGATAACATTTCGTGTCAAAAGAGATATGAACCAAATATACTAAAAAAAATAAAAACAATCTTCTTGTACTACCAGACCACCACCACTAGTTTGGGTATTTTCTTAGTTATTGATCTCACAATTATACTAAAGCTTGCAAGAGTGTGCGGATTAACGAAGTTCAATATTTTGTCTTAATTATTATTTGTTAGTAGTTTGTACAATTATCAGCCACATGTAGAGCCACCGAGAAGAAAAGAAAAATCATTTGTTGAAAAAAGAAAAATCTGAAAACTTTAACGAAAGAAAAATCGCTTTCAACTTCATCGACTCATCCGCAAACATTGATAATAGCATCCACGTGCCAACAGGCAACAGCTTGCTTCGTTGCCCTACTAATAAAGAATCTAAGAGAGGCACCAGACAAGTAGCGAACTTAGAAGAAGACACACACCACCAATTCAAGTGGTTAACTCTAAACTGAGAACGACTCGAACCGGACTCAGTCCAGCTATAAATGCAAACTATCTCCACCACCGAGTTGTTTTACGTGTCCAGTGATTCAGTGAAGCTGCTACCTTCGAACTCTTATGTTATCTGCTACAAGCCTACAACTAGAAAGAAACCGATATGGGCTTAATACGGGCTTGGGTCTCAAGCCTGGTCCTTCACAAACAAATACATCACCGAGATTAAACAAATAAAACTAGTTAGATTTTGTATGTGTGGTCTCTAAATATATATCAGAAACAAAACTGTTCCTCTCTATATGGTTGTCTCAACCCTCGGAGAATATGTCCATAATTGGGGCAAATGTGTAATACGTAGTCTTGTCCTTCGTCGGCTGATCTTGTCTACACACAATAGTTTCAAGAAAGAATATGCATGGCGTTGATCAGAAATATTACATAGCAGCTTCGAATTGCAACTTCGATCCACTTTCTGAGATGAAATATATAGGAGAATGACTAGGCAACTCTCTCCAACTAGTTTTATGGAGAATATAACATTCTGAATATGTTCCCACCTACGAGAGTGGAGAATATAACTTAATTGCCTTTTTTGTATGAGAATATAGGAGAATGATTAGGATGCGATATGTAATTCGCACAAAAAAAAAAGACTAGGATGCGATATGTAATGCAGAGGATTTTTGTTAGTTCAAATCGACAGCAGATGCTTGTGACAAAAATTAAAACGATTAAACTTAGAATAATTAAGATCTTCGAATAAATAAGCTTTGAAGAACATGTATGTTAATTAACCTTCAATAAGAAAACTAACCTTTAACCACTAATATTGCATAAAATATAAAATTATTTATGATCAAATGTTATCACTAAATTTGTAACGGTGCTTATCATAGGCAGTGGCCTTGAGTTGAGACACATTTTTACATTTATAGACTTATAGTGTTGTTGTTACTGGAGTTAGTTGATAGATTAGTTTATTTTTCGTGGGTCTAATTGTCTTGCTACTTAGTTAATGCTTCTTAATTTCAGCTTGTGTTTTGACTCTTGGGGATTTTGTATACTTTTTTTATGCATTTCTAATTTAGTTTATTTTTACTCTTTCCCCGATGATAAATAAATTAGCCTATTTCGTACTATTTTTTTTTGGTTGAATTTTTGTATTAGTGCCTTGTAAATTATTTTAATTTTTATTGAATAATTTGTTTTGAGACAGTTACAGGTGTTTTAAACATTCGTTCGCCCCAACCATACACTATTATCCCAATTTTCAGAAAATGACAAACACAACTTCTCTAATATTTCAGATACGCAGAATTTTGATTTGATCAAGACTGTGGCTTTCTTCGCCATGTAAACCGTCGGAACTGATCCAGACTTTATCAAATATTTGTGCTGCAAGTCTACAAATATAACGTCTAAATCAATTTCTCAAATGAGATAATCATCAGGTATTTATGTTTATTTTTATTTGCCTTTTTTACAAGAAAAATAGAGACGTCATAAACAAACGTTGAAACTCTCTACAAAATAGAGTCCCAAAATGGTATTGGTAATTGTGTTTTTAAATAGGGTTAATGTTATAGGAAATCTAAAACTACTTCTGTTTTCTCCTCGTGAACTTCACCCTCTCTCTCCTCTTTTCTTCACTTTTTTATTTAATCAAATTTAAATTCATTATTATCTTTCTTCACCAATTGACTGCATCACTTTGTGTCTCATGTTTCAGCTGTTTTTGTCAAACTTTTAATCTAACTTTTTTTTTTGGCAATAGCTTAATCATAACTTACAGGGTCGTTTTTCAACGTTTAAATTTTTAGTATTTATATTCCCTCTATTTCAAAAAGTATGATGTTTTGGTTTATTTACACAAATTAAAAAAAGTTATTTTTAATTATTAATACATTACTTTATTATAATTATTATTTTTAATAACTTTTAATCAATGGTAATTTAAAAATTTAAATAATTTGAGTTACTTTTCTTGAAATCTACAAAAATAAACATTTAATACTCTAAAATATCAATCTTTGTGGAATAAAGAAAATATCTAAAACATCATATATTTAAGAATGAAAGGAGTATTTTGTAATTTCTCTATTTTTTATTAAATTTTTGAATTACTCATTATCTTCCAGAATATGACTACAGAGACCTTAATTGGTTATTGTTATAGCTTTAATTTTTTACTGTAAAAATAAAATTGCAAATTTTTTACTATTCTGTAGATTTTAGTACTGTAAAATTTTTAGTTTTTCAAAAAGAAAATTTTTGTGCTTTACATATTTTATTTTGTACAACCAAATTTTTTTTTTTTAAAATAGATAGCTTTAAAAAATCTGTGTAAAGCATGATTGAGAAAAATTTAATACTTTAAAAAATTTATAACTGTATACAGATTTTACAGTACTTACCAATCAAATCCAGAAAATATGTTCTATATAGAAAATAGATTAAAGCTTATGTTTGGAATATTTTCCCAAATTTTAATATGCACCACAAATCTTACTTAAGTATTATTTTTTCTGTTTTTTTAAAGTATGGTGTTGTAGTTTTTCTCTTTGTTTACAAAGGTATGATATTTTAGATTTTAAATAATATATTTATTTTTACAAAAATATTTATATTAATTAGAAAAAGAAAACTAGTGTTAATATGAAAACAGAAAACAAAAATAAGTAAATTAAAAAGTAAAAAAGAAATAATTGTAAAAGTATATTTTAATGTGTGAAATAGCTTAAACATCATACTTTCAAAAGCAGAGAAAATACTGCAAAAGAGAATTTAATTAGTACACATAAGAAACAAACAAGCATATAATTAGACCTACGCAATTGTTTAGTTTATTTTATACTATAATCTTCACCGTGACACACGATACGAGTATTATCCACTAATGGCTTCATTGGGTTTAACAGCAAAATTAATTGTTGTTAATCACATAAGTTTATTCAACAAAAATATCCATTTTACCCTCAACACACAGTTTATCAAACCACTGTTTCAAAATTTGAAAATCCCTCTTTGATAAAATAAATTAAACACATTTTTTCTTCAACAATCTCAATGCTTTCAAAATCCTCTCTTTCTCTCTCTTTGACCACCTCGAGTCACATCACAGAACCTTGACCATCAACAACACAACACAAAATCATAGATTCTTAAAAGGAAACATCTTTCTTCTCACTTCTCACTTCTCACTTCTCACTTCTCACTTCCCTACTTCACTTCTCATTTATTGATCTTGTTCTCCAGTTATGATTAGACAAACTACAAATCTCGAATCTTCAAATGACTGTTCCTCCAATTGCAATAATGCTGATTCATGTCCAGCTTCTGGATCCGAGAGCTTCAAAACCAGCAGTAATGGTTCTCAAGACATTAGGCTCAACAACAGTGTCAGCTTAAGTTTCTGTAGCAGTAACAGTGTAAGCAGCGAAGCTAATCTAGAAAAGTCTCGATCTTTCGATGCGAACGAGGCTAATTTCAAAAGGGTCTTTTCTCCATCGAAGCCGCATAAAGGGAACGATCTTCGATGGGACGCGATTCAGAGCGTGAAATGCAGTAGAAACGAGGATCTGGGTTTAGGGCATTTTAGGCTGTTGAAGAAGTTGGGATGTGGAGATATTGGGAGTGTGTATTTAGCTGAGCTTAGAGAGATGGGATGTTTCTTCGCCATGAAAGTGATGGATAAAGGAATGCTGATTGGGAGGAAGAAATTGGTTAGGGCTCAGACCGAAAGAGAGATTCTTGGTTTGCTAGATCATCCTTTCTTGCCCACGCTCTACTCGCATTTCGAGACTGAGAAGTTTTCTTGTCTTCTTATGGAGTTTTGCAGCGGCGGAGATCTTCATATTCTCCGGCAGAAACAGCCCGGAAAACACTTCTCCGAGCAAGCCGCCAGGTTAGTTCGATTTAGAGCTTCTTCTTCTTCTTCTTCTTCTCAATTTCATGTTTTGGGTTTATCTGAAAGTGAAATAAAATCTCAAATTGAATAAGTACCTTTACGAATCTGAAGAAAAAAATTGAAACTTTGACATTATAATGGATCCCCTGTTTTGTCTTTTCATGGCAGTGTTTTTTGGGATTTGTCTGAGAGTGAAATCAAATTGCTTTGATTGTTCCGTGTAGTTTTAAGATTCTGAAAACATTTCAATGGATCCTCTGTTTTGTCTTTTTGTGCCAAGGTTTTGAGTTTGGCTATTAGTGAACACCGAATTGATTTGACTGTTTCTGTGTAGCTTTTAAGAATCTGAAAGTATTTTCACATTCTAACGGATCCTCTGTTCTGTCTGTTGTTGAATTTTTCAGGTTTTATGCTTCTGAAGTACTTCTTGCGCTCGAGTATCTTCATATGATGGGCGTAGTGTACAGAGACTTGAAGCCAGAGAACGTAATGGTGAGAGAAGATGGTCACATCATGCTTTCGGATTTCGATCTTTCCTTGCAGAGTTTCGTGAGCCCTACGCTGATTCAGTCCACTTCACAGCCTTCTTGTCACATTACCTCCTACTGTATTCAACCTTCTTGCATAGTAGATTCATCCTGCAAATTACCTGTTGCATGTATCCAACCATCTTGCTTCAAGCCTCGTTTCCTCAACAACAAACCAAGAAAGACGAAAACCGAAAAATCCGGTTCGGATTCGCTCCCGATGCTAATAGCGGAGCCAACGGATGCTCGGTCTATGTCATTCGTGGGCACGCACGAGTACTTAGCTCCTGAGATCATAAGAGGAGATGGCCATGGAAGCTCTGTTGATTGGTGGACTTTTGGTATATTCCTCTACGAGCTGTTAACAGGGAAAACGCCGTTTAAAGGAAACGGTAACCGCGAGACGCTATTCAACGTTGTTGGTCAACCGCTAAAGTTTCCTGAAGGGTCTATAAGCTTTGCAGCTAAAGATTTGATTCGAGGTTTGCTTGCTAAAGATCCTAAGAAGAGATTAGGGTTCAAGAAAGGTGCTACAGAGATAAAGCAACATCCTTTCTTTGATAATGTGAATTGGGCTCTAATCAGAAGCACAAACCCACCAGAGATACCGAAACCTATCGATCTTTCGATACTAAACGAAACCCTCAAGTCATCAGTTCAACAACAACAACAAGACAAGCATTCAAAACAATCAGATTCTTCATCAGGTCCTTATTTAGACTTTGAATTCTTCTGATGAAACTGTTTAGTATAATGTATTATTATTCATCATCTCTATGAATTTTTCCTTTTTTCCGCTTTTAGCGTTGTTTTGGTTTTTCGCCTCTTGTATTAAGAAACAGTTTTGCATTTGCGGTTAGGTTATGGTTTGGTTTATTTTAATGGATTATGTTCATAAAAGTTCAAGCATTGGAGAAAAGTAAACACAAAAATTTGGGAAATGTTTTAGGAAAAAAGCATAATCTTTTTAGTCTTTTGTTGCAAGAAGTATGAACAAAAAAAGATTCATTTTCGTGGTGTAATCGAGAAAAGTGAAATTTAAAAAATGCAAACTTTTATCATACAGATGATATTTATGTTCAGTCCCCACATCAAGTTTTTGGCTTTTGAGCTTTCTTATAAAGACAAAACAAAAACGCTTTTTGCATGAATGATTCTTTTTGCACACAAAAATCGACTTTTTGTAACAGTTATTCTCTGAATATGCTATAATCCTTTATCCCAGAGAATGTAAAATTTCTGAAAAGAAAATCTGAAAGGAGACAGCACATATAAAGAAAATGACCTGCATCATCTTTATGCTATTGGTGAAAGAAAAAGCTTTTACTTTAGATATGCACAATTCATATATCTAAAAGAATAACTCAAAATGCAAATTTATATACAAAGAAAAGGCAATTCACGTTATATGATTTGAAGTCCAAAAGGAAATGATATTCAAAAGAATAAGTTGGATTTTCCGATTGAGAAGACATCACAAACAAACAAGGTTTATTCGCATAAAACTAATGCGTTTAAAAGTACTGACAAACGATAATTCATGGAAAAAGTCATTTACTCAATACAAAATTCGATCGTAGGTTTGTAGAATGTTACGCACGATCACGTATACGATTACTAGTTAAAGGGATGAGTATTCTTTAGGAAGAAGATCATAGTTCAGAAACAAAAGATGGTTAAACTTAAGAGTCTCGAATAGTGGCAAAATCACTAAATAATCCAATACAAATACCACAGCCGATTTGAAGAATATGTAATTCACTATATACGATTTCTAGTAAAGAAAACTAAAAAGCATAGGATTTCAACAGCGGCAAAATCTGTAGATAACCCATAGTAAATGTCATTATTCATTACAAAATTCAATAACATTTTGGAAAAAATACATTCACTGCATAAGTCAAACATATGAATGTCATCCACTAGATTGAAGAACGTCATAAACAAAATACGTTTATTTGCATAAGGTTAAAGTCTTGGAACACTAGCAAAATCCCTAAATAATCAATAGTAAACGTCAATATTCAATTCAAATCCAATCACATATATGTAGAATATGCCATTCACTGCACGGGATTCAAGTAAAACATATGAATGCTGAAGGGAATACATTTGATTGAAGAACTGCATAAACAAATATGGCTAAAAAGACTTGAACACTAGCAACATTCCATCGCATATTAGAATAATATGTCACTGCATACGATCTGTAGTAAAACGCATGCATGATCACAACATAATTCATTGAAATATGCCATTCAATGTAAAAAAGCATGAATGCTCAAAAGAACAAATCTGACTGATGAAAATCAGAAACCAAAAACATTTATTCTCACCAAACTCAAGTCTTTAACACTTGCAAAACCTCTAGAAAAATTACCAAGACCGATAATAATCCATGGAACCACACAAATCCAGAAACCCTAATTAATTGAGAAACAGACATAACAAAAACGAGAAAATAGTGCGCAGATCGAAACAATCTACCATTAGATCAATCGAAGAGACTCATCATTCCACCGTCGTCTTCTGATTCCTCTTTCTCCTCTTCCTTCTTCTTAGTCTCAGCCGCCGCAGGCTCAGGAGCAGGAGCAGCGCCACCGCCTCCTCCGGCAGCAACCGCAACTGCAGGACCACCTGAAGATAGAGCAGCCATCTTCTCTCGACCAACCGCGATTAGCTCAGTCACATCGTGATCTTTAATCAGAGAGAAAAACAGATCTATCTTCTCTTGGTCGATCTCTGCACCAACAGATTCCAAGATCTTCTTCAGATCAACGACGGTTGGATTCTCATTGCCGCCGAGTTTCGCAAGGAGGTACGCCGCAACAACCTTCATCGCTCTCTCTCTTTTTTTTTTGTCTGCCAAAAACTGAAAGAAGAAAATCGACTGCGATTAGGGTTTTCGTGAAATTTCGCTATTTAAGGCGACATAAGGGTTTTTGCACGTACGAGAAAAGTCATCACGTGGGCTACACGAAACCTTCCTTAATTTGTTATTGGGCCTAGCATACAATAAAAAGTCTGCCCATGTTAATTATCAGTTTAATGGGTTATTCATGGACCTCACGCACACCCCCTCACTCTAATTTTGTTTTTGGTTGAGATTTATGTTTAGTTGTAATTTGAAATCTTCGGATTTTTTTTTTTGAAACTTATGTTTGGACTACTGTTTTCTACATTTTTGGAAAAAAAACTTAACAATTACAAACTCCATAATAAAAAGACACTAATTTTATTTGGTGTGGTGAAGTAAGAATTTTTGTTTTGAACAATTTATTAACATTATTACCCTTTTCTAACTTCACCAACACGCTAACACAGTTATGAATATGCAAAAATTATATCTATTACTAATAAAAATTGATGCTAAATACCTTTAAGGGTGTCCACATAGGATTTAAAAGATTCAATTTTATTGATACATATCATCATTATCTATAGTTAATTATATATTATATATTAAAATTAATTAATTTATTTTTATTGTTATAAGAATTTTTTTTAAATTTTAATTAATTTCATTTTTGTTGTTATAGAACAGTTTAGAAAATTTAAGTGAGTTATTAATAAGAAAGAGTTGATAAAGTAGATTTTATTTTTCTATTAACAATAAAATGTAAATTAACATATAAATATCTTTAACAAACAACAAATTAACATATAAATAGATTATTAAAGAAAACCATATATATTGAACAAAATAATTAAAAATCGTATTTAAGACTAAAATTAAAATATTTCAAAATTTTAATCATGATAAACAATTAAAAATTATAATTAATTACGGAAAAAATGATCTGGACAAATAATTTTTTATAATTTATTTGATTTTTTATAATCTAATAATATGATATCTTTTTATTGTTAATAGAAAAACAGTATCTAATTTCCATACTTTTTAAACTTGCTTCTATTAATATTTATCAAAAAATTTAGAAGTTATTCAAAAAGTTTCTAAATTTTAAGTTATTATTAATAAAATAGAGTGTATAAAGTAGATCATATTTTTCTATTAACAATAAAAAATAAATTAACATATAAATATCTTTAACAAACAAAAAATTAGCATATAAATATATTATTCAAGAAAATCATAGATATTAAAAGAATATTTAAAAACCGTATTTAAGACCTTAATTAAACTATTTTAAAATTTTAATTATAACAAGCAATTAAAATCTGAACTGCTAACCTAAACTATATTAGTTGTAGTCCGTGTTGATATCTTGGGCCAATGAGAGCGTCCACATATGACGTAGAAACTCAATCTGATTGGTCCACATCTGCACATCAGCAGTTTTCATTAAACATAAAAATATTAAATATGATTAATTATTAAATAAATTAAAACATGCAAAAATATAAAATTATCATAGTTGAACAGAAAATAAAGATACAAAAGTTTAATTAACAAAACAGATAAAATAAAATTATGTCAAAAATCCAAATCTATAACGTTTGTCAAAATAAATTGGAAACTTATTGTCACAAAAGCTAAACTAACAAAACCAAATATGTAAATCAATAACAAAAAAGTTTAAATAAAAAAATTAACATATATAATTTAAATGAGTAATTTATTTAGAAAAAAAATATTAAGATTAAAGTTTTTATATAACCATATAAAATTGTTATTTAAAACTATCAATACTACCAAAAAACATTCATGTTAAACTAACAAAAGAAAAAGTCATCTAAAACTTGATATTTAGCCTAATTATTTGTAAAATCAACTCAAAAAGCTAAACTAACCAAAAAGTTTAACTAACAAAAAAACAAACGTAAAATATTTTTTGCAACATGTCAATACAATTAAAATGAAAATTCATAATGAAAAGGTTAATTAACAAAAAGAGGATATTAACTTGATATTTATGCTATTTTTATTTAATAAAATCAATATAAACAAAATAAGTAAGAAAAAAAAAACTTAAGTAATACTTAAAAACTTTACTAACAAAAAGAAGATAAATATTTAAGCGAATTATTTTAGAAATCAATACAAAAAAAATAATTAACAAAGAAAAATAAAATGAAAATTAAATTTTACGAAATATTAAATTTAAAAAATTACCTAAAAAGAAATTGACTTGATATCTGACTAATTACTTGAAAATTAATATTAAAATATTTAACTAAAAAATGAAAAATGAAGTTATTTCTTCAAAAATATTATTTCATAACAATTATATGTTAAAATAAAATAGAAATAAATATCAAGAGAGGTAAATTTTCAAAGGAAAAAGTTGTCTTAAGAAAACCTAGCTTGATATTTAGGCTAATAGTTTGAAAAATCAACATAAAAAGTTTAACTAAAAAAACAAATGATAGTATAAGCTTTTGAGAGAAGTTCACATAAAATTTAGAATACTCAGTTATAGCATGTCAAAATAGCATTATAATTAAAACAAACTAATGTAAAAAAAACATTTATGTAAAAGAGATTAATTTGATATATGCTATTGCTACCTATTTGGAAAATTAATAACAAAAGAGATAAATTAAAAAAATATACATGTTATAAATACAATAAACATGCACAAAACTAGATAAATTAGAATAAAATATAAAATTACCATCGAAAGCTATGTAAAATAACAAAAAAAAATCTAAGAAGAAAATTAGTTTGAAATTTAGTTTTAGAAAATTAATGATTTCTAAAATATTGGTATTAACTATGAGTAACCGTATAATGTTACAGTAGGTTATACAAGTTTCTAAATCAAACATATTATATAAATTTATAATGACTAATACATTGGCTGCGCCTGGTTTAAAAACTAACAAAAAATACTACACAAGCAATTTTACATTCGAAATATAGCAACTTTTGTACATAGTTATTACTTATAACTTAGCCAACATGAATAGAACATGAGTAACATCTTCTAAAATTTCCTTTAAATAATAAAGTATGATAAAGTTATGAATCAAATTCAAATTGGAATATATCTATATAAACTATTCAAATCAAAACATGAATAAATCACATAAAAGATAAAAACAGTGATAATATGAAGACTCCACACCATCTTACATGTTTAAAAACAAAGACTATCAAATAGTTGACTGCAAATAAAATAGATCTTATAAAGTGAATAGAGATATAACCTAAAATTTATAGAAGATCTAGTAGAGAAGCAAGAAGCAGCTTTAGATGATTATTGTAGCATTTTAACAAAAGTAAATTCGAATCAACATAAATCATATATTATATATACAGGTACACAACATCAGTGAGATATTTAATCAAAAACTAAATATTTGAACATATAAACTTTAAAAAAGAATAACTACAGAAATTCTAAGGACACAAAACCAAAAAATAAGTAAGGAAATTATTCTCTAAATCAAACGTATGCACGTCGAAGTTGGATAATTCGTTAGATGTTATTACTATGATTTTACTTAATAAGATTTATAATTTATAATAAAAATAGGTAAAACTACGTATTATGTTTTAATTTTTTATATAAAATAAAATTTCTATAAATATATTATAGTTTTGATAACTTAAAAGATATTAGCCAAAAAAAAAAAACTCGCAAGTTAAAAACCTAGTTAATAATCAAAGATTGTTAAGGTAACGAATGCTGAAACAGTTTGGTCCCTATATCAAGAAGTCTTTTGGCGACAATAAGTAAAATTAAAACGTGTCTAGGTAGATTTTTGTTTTGTCTTTGGTGAGTTAACGTTTTCAAAGTGATATTAGTTAAATAGCATGATGCAAATTTTATTAGGTAACTAACACATAAACACAGAAAAACTTAAATGAGAATGAGTCATAAAGAGTTTGAAGAAAACAATCCTATACGTATACGTATGCTTTGCTGTGTTGTTTATTGGTATTTTTTTTATTTAAGCAAGACAGAGTTACTTACCAAAGAAGAAAAATGTTGTAGCTCCTCTATTTCCGATTGGTTCTTTTGACAGATTTATTTTATGAATTGATTTCTCTTTTAATTATTCTAAAGTAAACCTCCAAAGAGAGTGCTAAACAAAGCAATAGCCTTGTTACTATAATTATATTCAGCCACATAAAGGTTATATTGTCCTATGCCTCTAAAGTTGGCTTAAGTTGTACATTTAGAAGGGAGCTTGTGAAATCTCTAATTACTTGTCTGCACGAAAATTCACAAATCAACACAAAGTAAAAAGTTTCTTGATGGGTCCTATATGTCACATAAAGCTCTTACTCTCATTGTCTGCGTGTACATATATTAAGACAAACAGACAAGGCTTTTGCTTTGTGTGCTTCGTCTTTAAATAAAACCAATCACAGATTTGCTTTCCCAAAGTATATAGAAACATGACCTAGGAGCTTGTTCTTTACCAAAGAACTCTCTCTCGCCCTCTCTCTTTCTCTCTACATATGTGACAGAGACTTCAGAAATCACCATGTATCTTCTGCTCTGTTTGTGTCTTTGGTTTGGTTGTTACGTTCAACAGTAACTTGTTGGGCAAACAATCGCAGAAAGAAGAATGGGAATAGTAAGAGCTCTTGTGTCCTTGGGTGTGATTTTGTTTCTTCTTTTAGTTATCTTACCGTACTCTGCATCAAGGGTTTTATCAACTGAAAAGGTCAAGATTTTGCGGTTTCCCGGTAAAAACACACATCAAATTTACAGAAATGTGAATCCATTTTACGTTAGCAAGCGAAAAGTTCCCAATGGACCTGATCCTATTCATAACAGGTACATATCTTTTTCTCAGGTTTCAATTTTGTAAACTTATTTTTCAATTGGTTTGCTCTTAAAGACCAAATTTTAGAGAAATCTGCGTTGAAAGTGGCTTATGTAGTGTTTTAGTCACGCATTTCTTGTTTTTTTTGCCCAACATATATGCATAATTCTTGTTTCTTTCATTTACTGTTCGTTGTATGTAAAGAGTTGGTATTTTAACATGCTTTGAAACAGATTATTTTTTTAATTTTAGATGTAACTGTTAGCTTTCTTTCGAAAATTTTATTTTTCTTCTAATGCCTAGATGAGTAAAGGCTGTCTTTAAAGACTTTTTGTTTTGAAAACTATGTTTTGTTTCAGGAGAGCAGAGACATCAAGACGATCACCACGAGTTCGATGAAACTGCACAAGCCTATTAACAGTTGAGTATAAACCGCCTGATCGATTAAGATTTCGTATCATGAAGCTATTTGTTTCTGAGGAAAAGCTATAAATGCTATGAAGTGACTCCATAGACACAATCGGGAGATTGTTATAGCGGATGAGCTTGAAGATTCTTGAGTTTTTTTTTTTTTGGTCAAAGAAGATTCTTCAGTTTATATGTGTGGAAGCCTTGCTCTGTGTTTTTAGTTTGTAATCTTGTTTCTGAACAGAGGAGATGAATTTGAGGCAGAGATACTAAGAGAATTATAGGTTTTGTATTTAAGTAGTTGATTTGTTATCTATTTTTTTAGTTTTTCCAGTTAACATGTCCATCTTTTTATGACTGATAAATTAATATGTTTAACTATTCTTTGTTTGCTTTTTCTTTTAGTTTGAATTATGTTTTATTTTTTGATAGTGTGCTTTTGTGTTCCCGTCTGGCTAAAGCAACAATTAACTAACGTTTGTTCTGTTCTCGGAAAACAAGTTTCTGGTGTTGTTGTAGTGTATTTAGGATGTGTCAGATTATGTTTTATATTTATTTTCTTTTGTTTATGAAATCACAAATTCAGCAAAACGCTATATTCATTTTATGTTTTTTTTTTAAACTGTCGCGTGTCCAATACTTTGGAAATATTGATTTTTTTTTGTTATGATAGCAACTAACAAAATGAAATGCAAAACAGGAGAGGCTCAAATTCTAAAGCTCTCTTTTTTTTGAGCACCCAAATTATAAAATAAAACAGGAGAGGCTCAAATTCTATAGCTCTTTCACTTTTTTCTATTCGGGATTCTTTTACTCAGTTTTTTTTTTTTTATTATATATTTTTTCAATAGTGAATCGAGAAGCTATAGGTCCTAAAGTAGTATTCTGCAAAAATCTTCTTTTGACTGTTCTGCCTGAGACAGGACACAGATTCCCATTTTCAGTGGAGACTGTTTTGTCCTCTTTCAAAACTACGGCAAAAACTTCCTCCATAAGATCATCTCCATACATAGAACTCCAAATTGGGGTTTTTATTAAACTTTTTAATATAAATTTTTCATCATTCTATTTTAAAAATTTTGGTAAAAGATTTTTTTTTTCTCTTTTCATTAGTAGAACTCCAGTAAAGAATTTAAAAATAAAAAATTTATGTTCTAGAAATAACTTTATTTTAAACATAGAAATATTGTAGTACCAGAGTAAAACCTTGCACATAAACCATAAAAAATAGTAATAAAGTTACATTTTTGTTCATAGTAGACTACTTTACATTTTAAAGACACTTGAGTATATCTGAGAATCTAGTGAAGAGGAGATTAGAATTCCCGGGATATCCATTGGAGTTGAACTCATCTGAAAACTGGCGGTAGAAGAATCCACGTAGAAGACAAGCCATGCTGCTGTTAAGTTCTTAGTTGTTGCCTCTTCGTTTTGTTTCGGGTTTTGGATTTGGCAGGGGTTGAAGGATTTCATTTTCGGTGGGTGATGGCCTCTTTGTTAGCTTTAGTGGTGTCTTGTTTTCGAATCAAGGCGGTGGGTTTTGCTTGGCGACTAATTTCTATCCGTGGGAGGTGATTCTCGCAGCTTTCTTAAGCTAGGGAATGGTGGCTAGAGGCGGTTTTTCTAGCAGACCCGGAGACTCCCGTGCTGCCGAATAGTGGTTAGCTGGGTTGAAGCGTTTTCGTTTTTTTGTTTGTCCTCGGAGAAGCTGTAGGTGCTGTTTCCAGCGAGGTTTTGAGGGTTTGCCTCGTGTACGGTTGCTCGTGGCAACAACAATAAAGACTCATAAATTTTCCATGTAGGTTTTTGGAATTAGTGTTTTGTCTATGGATTTCTATTGGCTGTTATCATGAAGGTCTAGCTTATCGTTTATGTTTTCTTTTGATTTCTGTTTGTATCTATGCCTTTGTATTTAGATTTTGATTTTTCTGATTTTCTTAGTTATTTTTGTATTCTGTCACAAACTTCTAAAATGGTATAAAATTTTATATTTTATAAAAAAAAAAGTTATTAACTGTTGCTAAGGCTTGTTTGATGGTTACCGAGAATGATCTTCCCCTGCACCAGCTTCTGATCAAAGCTACTCGAATCTTGGCATTCCCCAACATATATAGCATCCATAACGGTTGTACCATTTCGGAGAGCATGTGCAGCTAAAACAAGTTTGTGCATTGTCCTTGTACCAGCTAATAGAAAAAAAACCATGTTTTTAAATCTTAGTTCTGAGAAGTAAAGTGTGAGCCTCTCTCTTGCTTTAAGAGTTTAGAAAATGTATTTCCCTTTCCTCCAAGCATTTGTTATAATTACTAAAAGGTTCGATTTTTGTCTACAGGATTAATCAATCGACTTAATCAATTGAAGTTAGACCACTTTTAATTATATGATGTTTTAGCTATTTCACAAATATTAAAATATACTTTTACAATTGTTTCTGTTTTACTTTTTAATTTACTTTTTTTTGTTTTCTATTCTCATATTATTTCGTTCTAATTAATATAAATATTTTTGTAAAATTAAATATATTATTTAAAATCTAAAACATCATACTCTTAAAAATAAAGAGAAAAACTAAAACATTATCTATATATATAAAGTAAGCTTTTATCTTTTCGTGCTTCCACCTCAGCAACTACATTATTAATTATTTTTTATTTAAATTCTTATAAAACATAAAATAACATTAACATTCAATATAAAAAAAGAAAAAGACAATTACAATATGTTGTCAGAAAAAAAAATAAAAAAAAAATTATATACATTAGCATTGAATATTTCAAGATTCAAAACAGAAATTTATGAATGTGTGATGGGAATTGGTAATTAAAAAGACATGAGACAATAAAAATTAATATTGACATTCAATATAAAAAATAAAAAACATAAAAAGATAATTATAATATGTTGTCCAAAAATAAAAATTAACATTTATTAGTAGCAGATTTCCTCAAAATGTCTACTTAGTAAACTTCATTTAAAGTCTGTGTTTTTATTTATTTTTATAAAAACAATTTACCTGAAATTGTTAACAAAAAAATTGATTCTTTTATTCTTAAATTTGTGTTATTTATTAGTATTGCTTATATATAAGTTTGACATTTTTATTTGTTATAGTTAAATTTAAATTAATTTTTTTGTGTTATTAGATGTTTAACTTATTACTGGGCATGTGTTGTGATAAAATTTGCGGGGGGAAAATGAGCGATATTAGGGTTTTGAGAAACGGCGACCAAGATGCGACCATGACAGATATTGGGGAGAAGGTAAGGTCACCGGGAGATCCGCCTGATATAGCAGTTTCATGGGTGAGTAAGGTGACAGGGAGGAGCACCAGGGGCATGTTAACCCCGGAGGATGTTTTAGACGATGGTTTTGTTACATCAAGGTTACGTGTGGAATTCTCTCAAGGAGAGGATGGTGAGCCGGAGATTACCATTGAACAGGAAGTGTTGGAAGCGATGAACGGCTTATGGAAGAGATGCATGATTGTCAAAGTCCTGGGTCGGAGTGTTGAGATACCTGCCTTGAGCAGGAAGCTTAGAGACCTATGGAAACCGAGTCAAGCCATGTATGTCGTGGATCTTCCCCGTCAGTTCTTCATGATCCGGTTTGAAGGAGAGGAGGACTATATGAAGGCGTTAACAGGTGATCCATGGAGAGCTTTTGGTAGCTATCTTATGGCACAGGCATGGTGTCCAGGTTTTGATCCGTTGAGTGACGATATCACTACTACACCGGTTTGGGTGCGGTTATCGAACTTACCGGTGAATTACTATCATAAGTCCATATTGATGGGGATTGCGCGGGGTTTGGGGAAGCCAATCAAGGTTGATCAGATGACACAAAGCCTAGAGAGGGCTAGGTTCGCGAGAGTGTGTGTTGAGGTGAACTTATCGAAGCCACTGAAAGGAACAATACTGATTAATGGGGATAGATATTTCGTCTCATACGAGGGTCTTACGAGCATATGTTCTAACTGCGGGATGTATGGTCATCTAGTTCATTCATGTCCAAAGTTAACACCAAAAAAGACAATAGGCATACGCACGCAAAGGGAATCTGTGAGCCCGACAAGACCTACTCAGGTGGAGGAAGGTTTTACTCAGGTGAGAAGATCGAGAGGTAGAACCACAACACCGTCGTCAGGTTCCGGAGCAGGAGCGTCGGGCATGGCCGGGGGTGATTTGGGAAGGAATCTACAAGCCCGATTCAGCGGGACTTGGAGAATATTACGATATCAAATCGGTTCGCGGATCTTGAGAAAGATATCGAGTTGCTAGATGTGCAAGAGGGGAGAATCTCAGGAAAGGAGAATCGGGATTCAACGAATATCCCTCAGGACAAGGGGAAAGGCAAGAATGGGGATCAATTAAGGAAAGGTCTGGTTGGCGGGAAGGAAGGAAACAATCAACTACTATTCCAGGATGGACCTAAGGATAAAAAAGATGGCAATAGTAGGCCCAGTAAGATGACCCGTCAAAAAAAGAAGAATAGCCCTGTCAGGCCCATGAGAGGTCTGTTGTTTGGCCCAAATCAAGAAGATATCGAGCTATCGGAGTCTGGGAAACGGATGAGGGTGGAGAAGGAGCGGATAGGGAGACCTGGAGGGACTTTTACGAGTGATTCGAGAGAGGTTGTCGGGAATCATGATGAACAGACAACACTAGTTATGGAGGGAAACTCCCTGGCGGAGACAAGCGAGCGCAGTAGTCATGAGACATATATGGGTACGAACACGACGGAGGAGGATGGAACTCCGACGGTCGCGTAACGGGATGCCCCGGTGGTTCTGGTGTCCAATAAGCTTGTAGCTATGATTAATTACTTGTTATGGAATTGCCGGGGGGCAAACAAACCCAATTTTTGGAGATCAATACGATATCTGCTGAAGAGATTCAGAACAGATGTGCTGGCTATTTTTGAGACTCATGCATGCGGAGATCGAGCGAGAAGGATTTGTCAAGGGCTGGGGTTTGATTGCTCATTCCGAGTAGACGCGGTAGGCCAGTGTGGTGGCCTTTGGTTATTATGGCGGTCTGAAGCAGGAGAGATTACAATATTGGAGTCTTCAGACCAGTTCATTCATGCAAAAGTGGTTAATGAGGAAGATGTAATGCACCTTGTTGTTGTGTATGCGGCTCCATCAGTAAGCAGGCGAAGTGGCATTTGGAGTCAATTGACCCGCATTACACAGAGTTTGACAGAACCGGTGATCATGGGAGGCGATTTCAATACGATCGTGTGGCTCGACGAGAGAACGGGTGGAAATGGAAGACTGTCGACAGATTCACTAGCATTCGGAGAATGGATGAATGATTTGTCTCTGATAGATATGGGGTTCATAGGGAACAAATATACATGAAAAAGAGGGAGAATGGAGACCACTTTCGTTGCTAAAAGATTGGACAGAGTGCTATGTTGTGCGTCTGCTCGATTGAAATGGCAGGAAACTTCGGTCCAACACTTACCATTCCTTTCATCAGACCATGCACCGCTGTTTATCCAGCTTCAACCGGTGGTGAGAGGGAACCCGAGAAGGAGGCCATTCAGATTTGAGGCGGCTTGGCTGAAACATTCGGATTTCCAAGAGTTGCTTTTAGCATCTTGGAATAGAGAAGTGACTACGTCGGAGGCGTTACGAGAACTGCAGGTCAAGCTCAGAAAATGGAACAGAGAGGTGTTCGGTGATATTCATCAGAAGAAGGAGAAGCTGATGGCTGAGATTCAAGAGATTCAAAGCTCTTTAGAGACGATCCAAACTGACGATCTTTTAAGGAAGGAGGAGACACTACTTAAAGAGTTTGAGATTGTCTTAGAACAAGAAGAAGTTCTCTGGTTTCAGAAGTCACGAGAAAAGGAATAAACCTTTTTCAGCAGTTGAGGTAGAGAGGTCCATACGCAGTATGGGGAAATTCAAGGCTCCCGGACCGGATGGCTTCCAGCCAGTGTTCTATCAGGAGTGTTGGGACGTTGTAGGGGAATCAGTGGTTCGTTTTGTGTTGGACTTCTTTCAGACGGGGACTCTACCAAGCGGAATGAATGATGCGATTGTGGTTTTGATTGCGAAAGTACTAAAACCAGAGACCATCAAGCAGTTTCGTCCTATCAGCTTGTGTAACGTGCTATTTAAAACTATAACAAAGGCAATGGTTATAAGGTTGAAGAGAGTTATACCAAAATTGATAGGTCCGGCACAGTCTAGCTTCATCCCAGGAAGGTTAAGTGCGGATAACATTGTTATTGTTCAAGAGGTGGTTCACTCAATGCACAGGAAAAAGGGACGTAAAGGATGGATGCTGTTAAAACTTGATCTCGAGAAGGCATATGACAGGGTGAGATGGGACTTTCTGGAGGATACAGTACGGGCAGCTAAGTTACCGGATACTTGGGTTACCTGGATTATGAGCTGTGTGACTGGTCCATCGATGACACTACTGTGGAATGGAGAGAAAACTGAACCTTTTAAGCCAAAGCGAGGGTTAAGACAGGGTGACCCCTTATCACCGTACATGTTCGTTATGTGTTTGGAGAGGCTCTGTCACTTGATTGATCAGTCGATCGCGGATAAGGAATGGAAACCTATTAGTATATCTCGCGGAGGGCCGAAGATATCACACGTGTGTTTTGCTGATGACCTTATCTTATTTGCGGAAGCCTTTGTTGCACAGATTCGGGTTATAAGGAAAGTTCTTGAAAAGTTTTGCTCTGCATCGGGACAAAAGGTGAGTCTGGAGAAATCTAAAATTTTCTTCTCAGCTAATGTAAAGCGGGAGTTGGAGACACTCATTACGGCTGCTAGTGGGATACAATCAACACGAGAGCTAGGAAGATACTTAGGAATGCCTATATTGCAGAAAAGAATCAATAAGAACATGTTTGGGGAAGTGGTGGAGAAGGTCTCCTCGCGTCTGGCAGGCTGGAAGGGACGCTTTCTGAGCTTCGCGGGACGACTGACTTTAACCAAATCAGTCCTCTCCTCAATCTCTGTACACACCATGAGTACGATAGCTCTCCCGCAGGCTACTATTAAGACACTAGACCGGATTTCACGTTCCTTTGTTTGGGGAAGTACAGCTGAGAAGAAGAAACAACATCTTCTCGCCTGGAAGAAAGTGTGTTTACCGAAGAAGGAGGGGGGTCTAGGAATCCGGATGTCTCAGAAAATGAATACAGCTCTGCTTGCGAAGCTTGGATGGAGATTATTACATGATCACGTTAGTCTCTGGGCACAAGTATTGAGAAGTAAATACAAAGTGACGGACATGCATGACATGGAGTGGATGAAGCCTAGTAGTACATGGTCTTCAACCTGGAGGAGTGTGATCATGGGAATGAGGGAGGCTGTGTTACCAGGGCTGAAGTGGATTATTGGTGACGGTCGGAAAGTACTCTTCTGGAGAGATAAGTGGCTACTTGAGAAGCCCTTAGCCGATGACATGGAGGCTACGATCCCGGAAGGTATGATAAATGTGCGAGTTCGGGATGTTTGGTGTAGCGAAAGGGGGTGGTTGATTCCCCAAATCACACCTTTCACGTCTGAGGAGACTAGATTGAAGATGAGGTCAGTGGTTCTTGATAGTGTGACAGGGGCGAGAGACAGAATTTCCTGGGGTGAGTCCCAAGATGGGAAGTTCACTGTGAAGTCTGCATATGCGTTTCTAACACTGAATAACACTCCAAGGCCGAATATGCAGCGTATGTTTGAGCGAGTATGGCAAGTCAAGGTTCCGGAGCGAATTCGAGCTTTCCTGTGGTTAGGAGTCCATCAAGTCCTAATGACAGATATGGAACGACAGAGAAGACACTTGAGCTCATCCGGCATATGTCAGGTATGTAAAGGGGGGGGAGGAAACGATATTGCACATCACTAGAGACTGCCCCGCGATGTCTGGAATTTGGGAGAGGATTGTTCCAGCTGGGAAGCGGAGAGACTTCTTTGAAATGTCATTGCTCGAGTGGATCTATAGTAACTTGGGAGATCCTAGGCTGGTATGGAATGTCCCCTGGTCTACAATGTTTGCGATAGCTGTATGGTGGGGATGGAAATGGCGGTGTGGGAATATCTTCGGGAGCATACAGAGATGTCGAGATAGAGTTCGGTTCATCAAAGAACTCGCACAAGAGGTGATACTAGCACATGATAAGGTGCACGATACTAGAGCAGAGATAATGCGAGAAGAGAGAATGATAGTGTGACGCCTCCCAACGATCGGGTGGATAAAACTTAACACAGATGGAGCATCTCGGGGCAATCTAGGTCTGGCAACAGCAGGTGGAGCGTTGAGAGATGAGAATGGAAACTGGTGTGGGGGCTTTGCTCTGAACATTGGTATATGTTCAGCACCTTTAGCTGAGCTTTGGGGAGTGTATTATGGGCTCTACATTGCTTGGGAACGCCGAGAGACACGAGTGGAGTTGGAGATTGATTCGAAGATAGTAGTGGGTTTTTTGACGTCAGGGGTTAGTGATTGTCATCCCCTGTCCTTCCTAGTACGGCTGTGCTATGGCTTTCTTTCAAAGGACTGGATTGTCCGGATTACGCATGTGTATAAGGAGACTAACCGTCTTGCTGATGAGTTAGCAAACTATGCTTTTGATTTACCCTTAGGATTTCATTTTTTCTCTGTTGTACCCGAAAATATTGTACCAGTCTTGTCGGAAGATGCTCAGAGAGTTGCACAGTCTAGGAGAGTTCGTGTGTAAGTTTGGTTCACTTGAATAAATAGGGGAGCCTACTCCCCAAAAGCTTACCAAAAAAAAAAAAGATGTTTAATTTATTACTAGCAGACTTCAATAGCACATAATCCATGAATTATACATTTTTACTTTAGTTTCTCTTACGATTTTATCATGGATTTAATAACTTTAAATAAAAAAAATATTGCTAAGTTTATTATTTTTTTTTTTATTGTTTTTCTAAAATCTTGTATTTTATTGTTTTCTGTATTTTTCATGTAATACTAAATATTATTTATCAATAAAATAGATGTTAAAAGTAAAATAAAAATTTACATAATGTACATTTTCTATTTTATATATTTATGATAACATAAATCTCTTAAGATCTACATAAATCAACATTTTTATAATACCATAAATTTACATAAATCAATAGATATATATTATAAAAAAAATATGACATAAACAATGAAAAGTAAATCTTGAAAGAAATAAATCTATATTTTATTAACATCTTCATATTTTGTTCTTATCCTAATATTTGTTTTTTTAAAAGAAATAGTAATATAAAATGTGATTGTGTGTATAACGAATTCGTAACATTTGGTCACGATCTTGTTTCTTGTGTACTTTCATGGAGAAAAAATCTTTAGACACAAAAGCCGAAAATTGCCTGAGAACTGAAGGTGAAAACATGATAAATGTTTTACCCGACGATTTGCTAGTGAAGATATTGATGCTTGTTCTAATAAAAGATGCAGTGGGTACTATGATTTTGTCAAAAGGGTGGCAGTATATTTGGACGATGATGCCAGAACTCGAGTACGAAGAGAAAAATAACGGTAAAAGCATTTGGCATTTTTTTGATAAGTCACTGCAACTCCACAAAGCACCTGTATTAGAATACATTTATGTCGAACTTGGATCACAATGCCCTGTTGATGTTGATGTGGGAAAGTGGATTGAAAATGCGGTTGATCGCGGGGTGTGCAGACTAAAGTTCGATCTCATGTGGTCTAAAAAACCTATCAACTTGCCGGAGAGCCTTTACACATGCGATACACTCGTCTTTTTGAGTCTTTCCAACAAGATTTTCGTGGATATTGTTTCCCCGGCTTGCCTCCCACCCCTCAATTCTCTCGTTCTTCTCTCTGTTGTGTTCAAAGACGAAGATTCTCAAGTTGGAATTTTATCAAGTTGTCCTATTCTCAAAAATTTACATGTGGAGCGACATATAGAAGACAACGTGATCAACTTCAATGTGAAAGTATCTTCTCTAGAGCTCTTAATTTATAAATGTCCAGATAGAGAAGAAGAGGAAGGTATTAAGAGGTCTTTGGTTATTGATTCTCCTCTTTTAAAGACAATCATCATCAATGATATTTCGGGAGACTCTTGCTCGTTTGAAAACACATATCGCCTTGATAAGGCATATATAAACGTTACTTGCGATAATGACAAGTTTATGAGATCTCTTGCTTCCACCGTACTTCTGGAGATAGTTTTGGGCATTCCAACTGTACGTACTCTCTCTCTCTCTCTCTCTCTCTCTCTCTCTCTCTCTCTCTCTCTCTCTCTCTCTCTCTCTCTCTCTCATGTAATTATGTTCATTACAGGTTGTGTGTTTTACCACCATTACTTTCTTTCAACTGATAGAGTGTGAGATACAACCTTTTGAGCTAGACTGGTTGGAACCACTTATGGTTTTTGTTCAAAATTGTCCCAAACTAAAAGTGCTTTTTATCAACCTGGTTCGTACTCTTCCCCTACCTCAAACAAAGTATATTTCCCTTGTTAATATCTCTTGCATCTTACCAGATCTATCTAAGAGAGGATTTCCCGCTTTCTTGGAACCATCCGAGTTCTGTTCCCAAATGCTTGTTAAACCATCTCGAGATCTTTGAATGGAAAAGATATGGAGGAAGAACCCAAGAGAAGGAACTCGTGAGATACATTCTTGCCAACTCTAGGTGTTTAAAACGAGTTGCAATCAACAATCCAGAAGATAATGAGGAGATGATGGACGAGTTAAAATCTATGTCTAGGATTTCACAATCTTGTCAGCTTACGTGCACCCCAATAATTCTGCAAGACACATATCTAGACCGCTATACTTCCTACTGATATGCGACACGATTGCTATGATTTTAGTTGAACGTTCCTATAATGTAAACTAGTTACAAACTGTTTCAATTTGCAATAATGATTTGCGTACTCACAGCTCAACATTTGTCTCATCTCCGAACTAAAGGCAAAATGTGTTTCACTATCAGCGCAGGTCCTCCCATTTACATGATATATGGTAATCAAATGATGAAAATGTGGTCCTAATTCAAATTAAAGAGGTAAACTATAAATCTAAAAATAATTAAAATTTCAAAAACAGAAAATCAACACAACAATAACCCATAAGTCTCTCCATGACTTGACACATCAGCATTTTCAAGTTTTTAGGAGATGACACTTCAGCAGAAAAAAACACCAATAAAAACATTTCATTAATACAAATCATCAATTTGTTTTAATTTTTAAATTTAAACCCATTAAAAATCCAAATATTTTTTATTGTTAATTTTAGTTTTATTTTTTGTCAAGCCCAAGCCCAAATAATAAATAACAGCAAAAAAAAATTATTTTTTTGCCAAACCTAAATAATAAATAACAACAAATAATAAAATTAAATCTTTGTTTTATATTTTTGCCAAACCGAAACTCAAATAATAAATAACAGCAAAAAAAAAAATTTCTAACTATGTGTTTGCTTGATATATGATTGAAGAAAGTGTAGACTCATCATCAACTATGCTTCCATAACAACAATGCAAAAAGCATTGTTATAAGAAGCTCACACATCAGCAAAAATTTGAACCAATAAAAACATAACAATAATACATATTATTAACACACTAATAAAATTAATTTACTATTTTGCTGACCCATTAAAAAGCCCAAAGTTTACAAAAAAAATGGAAGGCGAAAGCAAATGAGGAGAAACTCAGACCACCACAGCTTGGAGATTCGCATTTCCACTGGTTACTGAGAACAAATTTTCTTGGCTTTGGCGGAAATAGAGAATTTCTTGGTTTTGGTAAAAAAATGTGATTTTCAGTTTTGGTAGGAAAACATAGTTTCTCGGTTATGGCGGAAAAAAGCGAATTCTCGGACTTGGTGGAAAAATATAAATTTTTGGTTTTGGTGAGAAATAAAAAATTTGATTTTGACGAGAAAATGCGAGGGAAATGCTACTTTTCAATTTTGACAAAAAATACGATTTCTCGGTTTTGATAGAAAATGCAATTTTTTGGTTTTTGATGGATAATGTAATTTCTTGATTTTTGCGGAAAAATGTAGTTAGATAATTTTGGCAGAAAATGCAATTTATCGGGTTGATAGAAAAGCAAAATTTCTCGATTTTGGAGGGAATAAACAATTTCTTGGTTTTGATGGGAAATGCAAATTTTCAGTTTTTGACATATAATTTGATTTTTGGTTTTCGAGAGAAAATATGATTTTTTAGTTTTCGTGGAAAACGCAATTTCTCAGGAGATAATGCAATTTTTGGTTTTTGCGGAAATTGTAGTTTATCAGTTTTGGTAGGAAGGCATGATTCTTGATTTGATGAGAACAAATATTTTTTCTTGTTTTGGTGGGAAATAGACGATTTCTCGATTTTTGCGGGAAAATAATTTTTTGGTTTTGACGGAAAAATACTTTTTTTTTGCTCTGTAAGAAGATGAATTTTTTTGGTTTTGGTGAAAAAACTTGATTTCTCCGTTTTGACGGAAAAACATAGGTTCTTGCGGGAAAATGTGATTTTTTTGGTTTTTGAGGGAAAATGCAATTTTTTTGTTTTGGTAGGAAAATGAAATTTTATGTTGGACAAGAAAATGAGTTTTTTTTTTGGTTTTGGCGGGAATAAGTAATTTTTTTTTGTTTTATCGGAAAATGCAATTTCTCGGTTTTTGTAAAAAGATAAAATTTTTCTGTGCTAAATTTTCAAGTTATAATATGTTTATAGTAACCAAAATTGAATTATTTAACTTCAACATAAATTGATATTTCAACAGTTCAAATAGAACTTTCTATTTAGTTCTAAACTAATAGTAATAATTTTGATATGAATGTTATTGATTATAGTTTGGTAGTTTTAGAAATATATGTCTATAATAAATATTTGATAAATAAATAAATTTTATAATTTAAAATAATTATATTAATTAATATTTTTTAAATGGCAATTTGCTTTATATAATTTCAAAGGAGGATCAAGTAGCAATTCAGTAGAGAAAATAAATTACATCTACCATTAGCTTGAAAATACTTAAAAATATATTGTTTTATTCTTACATATACATTTATAGATAGTTAGCTAAACAAATTTGATAGTATATTATAATTTTTAAAAATAAAAAAAATTAATGATATATAATGTTTATTCAGATTTAAAATATATAAATACATAACTTAAGCTATTAAAAAATAAATATAATACTCATTTAAAATATATAAATAATTTTATTATATTAAAAATATATACAAATCTAGAAAAATATCCTCCAGAGTAGCGCGGGTAAATACCTAGTTATATATAATAATTATACATTATATTAAAATTTTACGTTATTGAAAATTAATAACCAAAAATTCATGGACTCGACCATATGCTTGATGTTATTTGGATCTTACTATGGGCCATAATGAATTGCACGAGTTATAATATCATCTGAAACTGAGTTTTTAGAGATAGGGGAATCACAGCATTAACTGATAACTCTAGTTTTACTTTAGAAAAATCACTGCAATCGCACATAATAGCAGTTATAGTATAAAAGGGTTACCATTTCCCTACTTAATATTGCACAACAAATTTTCAAATTCGAATTAATCTAAGCAGATAATAATATGTAGAATGAAATTACTAATGAAAATTAGTTGGAGAAGTTGTTGAAAACAAGTTTTAATCAATGAGACAAACACTTGACCTTGAAAAATTCTTAGGTAAATTCGAATTGCAAATAAGAAAACCGTTAGGATTTTATAAGGATTTGTTCTTGAACTTGAAACACAATTAACCAACTTTTGTTGCAGAGATTATCTATATCTAAACTCTAGAATCTTAAATTTTTTTGAAAATTCAAACAATTCAAACATTTAGGCTCGATTGTCCACAAAATTCCTAAGTCAAATTTCTTTGCGAATTTTGTGGACAATCAATAATATTTTTGCATATGTTAATTAACCTAAGATCTGAATTACAGGTTATCAAACCAGAATTAGCGTTTAGTGTGATAAAGATGAAGCATTACATGATTATACTAGAAAAAATACAAATCTAACAATTCATCTTCAACCTTTGCTTTAATCCTAACAATCAAACTATTCAGACATAGTTATTGAAATAAACATCAGAGAAAGAATGAATTGCATAAAAAGAAAAAGAAGTAAAAGATATAAGGGGTTCCAATTTTTTCTCTCAAAGAGTATTAGAATTATCTCCTCAAAAGCTCTGAAACAAATCTTTCTATAAGTCTCAAATAGAATAAAAACCTATTTCCCAAAAATGGCTGGAAAAACCTAAATATAGTCTAAAACACGACTAGAGCTAATCTGCAAATAAATGATATTTCTGGGCCAACTTGTAAATCTCTAAAAATATTTAAAATCGGTGTAAAAATGTTTAGCTCCAAAATTTGCCAATATCTCCAAATAAGCTACAAACATACACAAACTTGTAAAAATTCAAAAAGACTCAAAATATACAAAAAAACTATATTTATAAAACTTATATCATGGTTAAAAATCCAGAAAATCATGATATATCATCGCCGATGTGTGCTTCTTCACCAGGTTTGGTTGGCAATTTTTTGTTCTCTGGTTTATGTACTACCAAGCTTTAGTCTCAATTTCTAATTTCACATACTTTTCGATTAGTTCTCAGTTCGGTTTCTCCAAATTGCATCTACCTTGTCCGACACGGGGACAGGTCAAACTACCTCCCATGTTTTCAACGCATTCAACTTTGGCTGCGGTCGGAAAAACCAGGGACTTTTCAAGGGTTACACCGGACTTCTCGGCCTTGGCCGCGGCACTCTCTCATTTCGGTCGCAGACGGTGAACCGTCTCCTACTGCATACCTTCTGGCCCCGAATACATAGGAGACCTCTACTGACATTCGGCTCCGCCGGAACCTCTACTGACATAAAATACACGCCGATTTCCCATGCCGCAGGCCCATCCTACTATGGCATCAATATCGAAGGTATTATGGTCGGCAATCACAAATTGGTTATTCCTTCAACCGTCTTCTCTAAATCGATAGCCATCATCGATTTCGTCTGCGTTATCAGTCGCCTCCCTCCCAAGGCATACGAGTCTCTGTGGACAGCGTTTAGGTCAGAAATGACTGGGTATAAGACTGCCTCGGCTTATTCGTTACTGGACACCTGCTACGATTTGACCAGCACCAAAAGCGTGAACATACCCCGCATAAAATTCTCATTCCGGGGCGGCATTTTCGTCGCACTCGACAGAAAGGGTGCTTTGTATAATGTTAAGCCATCGCAAGTAATGAGGACATCAAGTCATCATCAGCCAAGGAGCATGGATCCAAGATTCATGAAGTAGAGAACATGAAGCTGAGGAGAGCTAAAGAGACATGCGAGTGGAGTTCATTTCAAATGGAGGTTGATATCAAAAATCCAAACTCAAAAACACTTGGAGCGCATACTCAACGCTTCCAGAGTTCACCACGAAGAAGAATCAGTTAAAAAGGAGTTCATATGAAGAAGATATTGAAGATACAAATTGGAAGATCTTCAATGGACCTGATGGAGATATGCGAGTACTAATTAAATCGTTCCAGCCAAATCACGACGAATCAAACAATGAAACCGGATTTTTTGGAAACTTAACTCATCAAGGAACCGAGAAAAATTGGATTCATACCAAAATTCATTACGGTTTAAAAGTTATTAGACTTTTAAACCGGTGGATGCTCAATTTGCCTTATATGGGAGCTGACGAGTTTAATCATTTGCAAACTAAATTTTGGCGACCAGGAGAGGCATCAAACCATTCAGGAGAGTTAATACACCAATCAGGAGAGTTAGCTAGAACCGTTCCCTGCACCATCACTCACAGGATCAGGCGGATTCCATTGCTTACAAACTTACCATATCAAGACATATTCACACTTGGAGTAAAAGAGCACCAACGGCTATCTCTTCAAAACTTCAATGGTTTGGAGTTAATATCTACACATCCACACTTCTTAAGCTATACTAGACCACACCTGATCAGACGGATCACAATTGCCATTTTTGGAGCAGAATTCCATCATTCTTGGAGAAGGAAAATCGTCCCACGGAAGCACAATTAGTCCCTCAAGTAGGGTGGATATTTCGGTTTTCGGTTTGGTTTCGATTCGATTTCTTCGGTTTCACGGTTTATCGATTTTATAAAAATTCAAACCATATAAAAGCCTTATATATTTCGGTTTGGTATGGTTTGGTTTTCTTTGGTTTTTGGTTTTTCGGGTTTAAAATAATTAAAACCATAACAAAACCATATGTAACTTGGTTCGGTTTGGAATAGTTTGGTTTCGATTTTTTCGAAATTATACTATTATGAAAGAATTTGATTTAAATTAATATAAATAATAATAATAGATATGAATAAAATAAAACAAAACGTTTAAAGAATAAAATCCAAATCATAAAAGATGCATCAGTAAAAACTAAATTTATAAAAACCAAAAGCTATATAAAAAAACAGATTCTTATCATTGTCTTCACTCTTCAGCCACTATTGTTCGTCTCCTCATGTCGTTTATAAATCTCAGATATACAAAATTTATAATATATAAATATTAAAAATAATTTATATTTATATAAGATCTAATTATAGTTATAAATTTATAATATATTTAAAGACTACAAATGAATCAAATTTGAATATCAAGAACACATTTCAAAACATATAAACAAATAAAGTATCAAACTTTTCAAAATCAATGACTAAAAAACAATAAATAAAGATAAATTAAAATTAAATACCTAAAAGGTTAGAAATAGAAGATTTGAATATAAAGAAAGAGGAGTTAACCAAAAATATTTTTTTTTTTTTGATTGAAAAATAAGGTTTACAACTTTTTATTATTTCTATATAGATATTTTTTTATAAATATTATATTTTAAATTTATGAGTTAAGTAAGTAAATCATAAAGATAATTAAGCTTAATAATAAAATATGAATCCAAACTAAATTAAAAAAAAATATAAATTATTAAAAATTTAGTTTTAAAACCGAAAAACCTTTCAGTTTGACAGTTTTTAACCAAACCAAACATAAACCAAAACTATAAAAAAATGATAAGCAAATGGACTTTTAGGTTTAACCATAACCAAATCATATCACTTTTTTCGGTTCAGTACGGTTTGGTTTTTTCGGTTACGTTTTTTGTTCCCACCCCTACCCTCAAGCCATTCAGATACAAAGTCAGCAAAGAATCTCTTAATTCTAGCCAATCCCCCCATCACTCATCAAATGGATCAAAAATTCCTTTAGTCATTCTTTTTTATCTTTTTTAAATTTTTGCTTAATTATTTCTTAAGAGTTATTGTTTATATAAGCTCATAGTTGTTTCATTTGTAAGACATCCCTTTTGATCTAAAAAAATATAAAACTTTGTTTTTTTTTTTTAATTCAAAGAGTATTTTTTGTTTAAACAATTTGTCTTTAGATTCAATTGAATGATTATTTTGTTTCTACTGATTTTTGAAATATATTTGTTTGTGTGATTTAGGCAAAGCTAGTTCCAACGACTGAGTAAGTCAACTATCCCACCGACTACAGTCAACCCACCGATTGAGCGAGTCAATCAACCCCAGTTCCACTTCCATTCCAACTTCATCCCACATTCAAATCATAAGCTTGAAATTCTCTTGATCGTATAATCATAAGTTAGAGTGATTCCTATCTTATATCAGCAAGTATGTATGGCGTTTTCACCGAACAAAGACGACAAGAACCTACCTGTAGAGTCTTTTGCTGCGTGTTTCTGCTACCAGACAGATTTGCGATGGCTTAACATTACACACTTTTCATGTCGAGTGCGACGATGATGCCGCCCAGGAATGAGAATTTTATGCTGGTTATGTTCACATTTTTGGCGCTGGCCAAATCATAGCAGGTGTCCAATAACAAATAGGCCGGCGCAGCCTTATACCCAATCATTTTCTGACCTAAACGCTGTTCGCAGAGATCATCATGTACTTGTCAATAATCGGTGGTTATGTAACCAGGTATGAGGTTCCAAGTGTGTTCCCGTTACAAATTATGTACTTGTCAAGTCTTTATAGAGATCATCATATCTATTATATGTACCACCGATTATTACAAGGCCATACTATAACTCTAGTACTTTAAAAAACAGAGAAAATAGTGTTTAAGTAGCATTTGTGGTGCAAATTAAAACTTGGGAAAATATTCCAAACATCAGCTTTAATCCTTTTAATGAAGATATTTTAATACATCAGCTTTAATTCAACGATATGGATAGGCACATGAACAAGACGGCATTACACATTGTTATACGAAGTGAGGTGTTTTTATGATCAACCTTCTCGTGGACAACTTTTTTTCTCAATGCTTTTTACTAGAAAAAATGGAAAATGTGAACTGCAGCCATTGATAACCGTGGTAACACTGTTTCTGTTATTATTACTTAATCATTTTAATGTTACAAAATCTAAGACAGTTTGATTATACAAAAGAAATGCTTAAGTTTTTCTTAAGTTTTTCTTAAGTTTTGCTTAAATTCTGCGTGAGAAATGCCTAGAAAATGTCTAAATGTTGCCTATATTTTGCTCGGAACATTCGAAAATAAACGAAATTCAAGGGAAATAGCAAAACGGTCGGTACAACTAAACTAAAGTAAAGACTTCACAAAGAAATTTTTTTTTAAAGACCCATAAAAAGTGAGTTTCTTCAATGAGGAAATCTGAGCCGATGATCGAGATGCTCAAGTCAACAAAGGCGATCACTTAAACGGTTGAGATCACATACATATATACATACAAATTTATGTAAGTGAAAAACTAAAAACAATAATTAGTTGGAGAAGTCGTTGGTTCAACACGTTGCAGAAAGCATATAAGTGTTAAATGATAAGTTCTGCTTTTTAATGGTAGAATTGGTGAAATTTAACAATTTACAGACAAAACCAATAAACGATGTCAAAATGACTTAGATCATTAGGTTTTGTTCTCTACGAAAAAAAATTGTATTTCCAATATTTCAAAAAAAATTCTTGGCAAAAGATAACGCAAAAATCATGGAGGAACAACCCAATTTTACCAATCAATATGATTCATATTCATTCATATTAATTTTGAATTTATTTACTAATCCATTAGTTTGTTTAGTTATCACGCTAGATGCTTCATGCTTCGATCGACTTCATTAGTCTGGGTTGATGAAGAGGTATCTAGATACTTCAGTTACCATTTAAGCTTTTAATTACAGTAGCTCGTCTAATTTTACCAAAAAATCAGAATTAATTTTATCATAGTTCATATTCCACCGAGTTTCACACGTCACAGTGAAGAAATTGCTCGTCGAAAAATAACATTTTTGTTTTTTGACAGTTTGGATTTCGTCACAAAATTATCAACGAAATCCAAAACCGTTCATTTTAGCGGATGAATGGGAATGCATTTGAACGGTCCAGATTGAGAGTTAATGCTTTTCAAAATATGTGCCGTAAATTTCCGTAATGCGACTGTCTTTTTGGTACATTAGGATCGGATACAATAAAATAATGAAACCTTTTTAACGGTCCAGATTGGCAGATATGGGTTTTTAATATATGTGATTAGATCTCGTCCGTAGAATACATTAGTTTTAGTTTTTGGTATGGGATTAGAAAAAGATGACTTATGCGTTATTTTTATATTAACTATATTAAAAGACCACCTACATATAAGAAAAATCAAACACACGTCAAACGGAGAAATTTTAACTAATGTACGTAGGACTATATAATATAAACAATATGACCAGCCTCATTTGCTATAAATAAGAGTTCCAAGAGAGTTGACACAAACAAAAAAACACAGAAACAACACGAAGAACAAAGATCATTATTATTGGTATAATAACAATGATGATGATGGGCGATACATTTGGAAGCATAGGCTCAGGCATGGCAAGTTTGTTCTTTATTTGGGCAACAATTCAACAAATCTTCCCTAATCACATGAAGATTGCAATCAAAGAGTTTCTTTTGTCTTCATTCCAACAACTCTGTTTCGCTCAAAGTGTTTCTGATCATTTTACCAACTTCTTCTCTCCTTATGTGGAGATTAACTTCCCGGAGAGTGATGGATACCGTCTCAACCACGCTTTCTCAGCCATCGAGACCTACCTTGGGTCAAAAGCAACCGACAAATCCAAACATCTCAAAGGAAGCCAAGTGAAGGAAAACAAAGATCTGGTCTTGAAACGAGACGAGGCTAAGGTCAGAGACGAATACAAAGGAGCTAATGTTTGGTGGGAGATTGTGACTAGTTCCGATGGAGAAAGATCTTTCAAGCTCACTTTTCACAACCGTGCAAGGAGTCTCATAACCGATTCATATGTACAATATGTAGTTGAAGAAGGCAAATTGATCGAAGCCAAGAAAAAGCAGACGAAGTTGTTCACGAATAACCCTAGTTCTCAATGGGTTTACGGCCAGAACATGTGGAGACATATCGAGTTTGAGCATCCGGCGAGTTTTGAGACATTAGCCATGGATCCAGAGAAGAAAGAAGAGATCACGAGTGACCTTGTAGCATTCAGCAATGGGAAAGAGTACTACAAGAAGATAGGGAAAGCTTGGAAGCGAGGCTACTTGTTGTATGGACCACCAGGAACCGGTAAGTCCACCATGATTTCAGCCATGGCTAACTTCTTGAACTATAACATCTATGATCTTGAACTCACGGCTATAAAGGACAACTCGGAGTTGAGGAAACTGCTTACAGCGACATCTAGCAAGTCAATTGTTGTGATTGAGGACATAGATTGCTCTGTAGATCTCACCGGTAACAGAATTAAGAAGGACAGAAACACGAGGGGTCAAAAGAATGGAGAACAAGATAAAGACGAAACCTCGGTAACACTCTCTGGGCTTCTAAACTTCATTGATGGTATTTGGTCGGCTTGTGGGCAAGAAAGGATTGTTGTGTTCACAACGAACCACTTGGAAAAACTAGACCCGGCTTTGATCAGGAGAGGAAGAATGGATATGCACATTGAGTTGTCTTACTGCACTCACGAAGCTTTCAAGATTCTTGCCAAGAACTACCTGGATCTTGGTGATCATCCTCTGTTCGGGAAAATCGAGTCTTTGTTGAAGGAGATAGAGATTTCTCCAGCTGATGTCGCAGAGAACTTGATGGCAAGAAATCATCTAATAGACGTTGATGGATCTTTGAACAATCTGATCAAAGCTCTGGAGGATAAGAGGAACAGACAGAGGAGCCAAAACGATGGAGACAAGAAGAAAAACAACAAATTCAGTTTCTTTTGATGATTTGACTCGATCTTGTGTTTGATGAGCTTATATTGTTCCTCTCTTATTAGTGATTCCTCTATGTTTGTAATGTTTTAGTTCAAATGACATTTCCCTTCAATAAGAATAAAAGATGCAACTTGGTGAATATAGAACTTGAAAAGCAGAGTAAAAAGTTTTCATAGAAAGAAATAGAAGTGAACACTCGACAAAAAAACTCAAAATTCCAATCTGATAAATCTGTGAACATGTGAGAACTACAAACAATACAATTATCTGCGACACACATGCTTCCCAAGAGCCATAGCCTCCTACTTGTTCAGTATCTTCATTTATACTCTTGACTAAAAGATAGACACTATCAGATCCTAAATCACATCTAAACCCAATAATGAAGTATGCTAGAATCAATCTCTGTGATGTTCTGCAATGTGATTCACTGAGATTTTACTTGCACTGTTTTGGTCTGAAATGCTCAGGTGATAACAAGAAAGTAACCAGATTCTCGAGCCGTCTAGCACCTGGACCAGGCCTGATAACGTCGGTGTCACCAATAACAGCACAAGGATCAGTCCCATTTGCATTGCTTCCAATACACCAACCACCAGGTGTAGCCATCCCAGGACCTCGGTTAAGAAGCTCATCGTCGATCTTGTCGAGGACAGGATCTTCTCTTCTGAACTTTCTTGCAAACGGTGCATTGCTATTGACCATTTTGTTCATGTCTGCAAGAGTGAGATGGTGAGGATGCTGCTTAGGCGGATTGTCCCACGATATGAAGTGCAGGTCGCTGTTTACTGTTGTGTTTCTGAACTCCTCGGCGTTGCAGAGCACGGTGTGGAAATATCCTTCCGGTGAAGAGAGGAAATTCGAGTAGTACATTAAGACCGTACGAGGTAGATTGTCCCATCCCCAAATACAATAGTCGACGAATGGCCGGGATAACGCCATCCAAGCAGAGCCTGTTTCCAAGTATCACATGTTAGTTTAAGAGAATCTGAAATCCAAACAATGTGTGTGATTCTCACAAATGTCTTCCACACAATCTAAGGCAAGGCAACACAGGAGACAGGACACCCAACTTTTAAAGATCATGTTCATACATTTTGTTAGCAAATGTTCTGAATATGATGAAAGGTTTTGCCTAGCAGTCTAAGCATACTGATTCAGTGTTGTTCAACCAATGAGAAATGGAGCAAATCTGAGAAAGACCAATCGGACTAAACAGCTATGCAACATAAAGACAATGAATCAACTCTGGAAATTGCTCAGAGATGAGACAGTTTTGCTTAGCAATTTAAGCATGAGGATTCAGTGTTGTTCAACCAACTAGAAGTAGATCAAATCTTAGCAAATCCAACTTCGAACTTAAAGACGAAGACGAGCAACCAAGTCTATCAAATCGATTCCGGGTTTAAAGGGATCAAGCACCTGTGAAGAGCTTGAATGCTGTTGGGATGCTTCGTCTTTGAGTAACCCAAAAAACATCAGACTTCTTGTTCAAATACAGTCCAGGATCTATAATTACCGGTTTTGCTCTTTGTGATCTGATAGAATCCAAGACAAAAACAACTCCAAAGTCTGAGTTTCACTTTATGAAACAAAAGCTACAGAAAATAACAAAAACTCCAAACTTTGTCCTCTTACGCTTTCCATCCAATGTTACTAGTATGATCAATGAAGTTCAAATCCCGAGGTAAATGCGAAAATATATGCAACAAATCTGATATACAAAACACCCAACAAAAAAAAAAGGTCAAACCTTGTGTGAAAAATCATAACAAAGTTTCAATTTTTGTAGCAAAGTTTCATGTTTTTGTGTGAATCTCACCATCCTGAGTCATTAGAGGATAATCTGAGGAGCTGAGATTGATGAACCAATCCCAATCAGCTCCTTCCTTGAGCAAAATCGCCGCTGCGTGAAGCGTATTCGCGACCATCGTAGGTCCACGATACGTCACGAGATTAGCCTTCTCGATCATATGAACATTGTTGAATCTTCCAAACAAGGACGAGTTTCGAATGTATCCATGGAGATCCTCTCTCTCATCGTGCGAAGATTCTCGGTCTAGATGAACAACGTACCGGTTATTCGGATGGTAGAGAGCCAAAAGAGTTCGCCGGAGAGATTTCCCGTCGCCGGCGGATCCAGAAATCAAGTAAGCGAATCGCGGCGGAGTAGGGAGGGAAGAGATTGGCTTAGGTTTGATCTTCGATTCGACGAAAGCCGATGATCCAGATCCGGTTAATAAAACGGGTCGGGTAAAAGGGAGGAATCGGGCTCCGTTTGGTGAAGTTAGGGTTGTGAGAAACAGTAGGAAGAGAGCGAAGATTGAACCAATCACAATAGGGAAAAAAATCCATTTCCTCTCCGAAAGAGCATTATGATGATGATTCTGATGATGCCTCACATTCGAGTAATAGCTTCTCAATTTCTTCATCGAATCCAAAAGACAAACAAAAAAAATCAAAACCCACTTTAAAGAAGGTCAATTCAAAGTTGACACATTTTCACTATTTTTCTCGGATTTTGAGGAAACGTTACAAGAAAACCCATTTATAAAAACTGAAACTTGGGAAGATGGAGAATTAGAACTGAAATCTTTGCAATTAGGGTTTGAATTTTTGTTGGGAAAAGTTTATCTTTCTGATCGATGAGGGAGGAAAATGACGTTACTAGGATTTAAAGAACTGAAAAACGGAGAGACAAAAACAGAGAGAGAGAGAGAGAGAGAGAGAGAGAGAGAGAGAGAAGGATATGGAAATAACGAAAACAGTAGGATTTACTGGTCAAGCGCATTAAAATCAGATCAGATCTTAAGCGGAAAAAAAAATAAACATTCTGGAATCTAGGTCATGGGCCACTTAAAAAGCCCATTTATACTGGTAACTAATAAGTCAACGTAGGACTTTAATTTGTGAAGCCGTGAAAGTAACAACAACTAATCTAGGGGTGTTTATTTAGGCATGTCATATTAGGATGAGTACATGTGAATAATTAATGTTATTAATATTACCAGTATCCTGAATGACATATTAGGAGGATTAGTACATGTAAATAATTAATGTTATTAACATTACCAGTATCTTGAATATCAGGTAGACATACATGTAATTAAATATATTTTGAATAATTACCGGATTTATCATTAGATCGAGTACTTGTTGGATGAACAACACTGAATTCTCATGCTTAAAATTTTTTTGGATAATCACGATAATTTAGTAAGTTTTTAACAATGTATATAAGTTCTTTATAATTCAGATCATTTTTAGATTTTTTACTTTCCTGTACAGCAGATTTGGATGCCCCACAATTAAATTATATAATATATACCATGTATCTCATGTTAAAGTAATTTTTAGATTTTTTTTCCTACACCAAAATAATTAATTTATATAAATTAAATTGGATATATAGATAGAACTGAATGATCCGACACAAAATACACAAACTTGGATATATTAAGAAATGATTTAATATATAATTTAGGTAGGGGTTATTGGTTATTGGTTCTTGTATTTTGGTGGATTTATAAATCTTCTTTGGATTTGATAAATTTATTGATTTCAAAATCAGCAAAATAGAAAAAACTCAAATTCACTCAAATACTAAGGTTAGACCTTGTATTTGGGTTTTTGTATTTTAGTCATGAAAATCCTTCCAAATCCATTCAAATTCAATTAAAACTCAAATCCTTATAATATTTAGATTCTAAAATGATAGAACCAATAACATTGTATTTCATTATGGATTTTAAAATCATAGAACCAATAACACTGTATTTCAATATAAATTTTAAAATACAAGAACTAATAACACCGAATTTGGTTTGGATTCTCAAATCCATTAAAATACAAGAACCAATAACACCTTCTAGATTTCGGTTTGGGTTTGATATTTGATTTGGATTAATTTGTTTTTTTTTTCTATATCCAAATTAAAACCATAGCAAAATTCTGATATTCGCTTGTGTATCTTTTAGATCTTTCAAATCGCATTTAGATTTTAATGAAGTATTTTTTTTTTAGATTTTCAAAGAAAATTAAAAGTTTTGATCGACTTTTTCTTTTCGGTTTGGTTCGAGTTTGATTTCTTAAAAAATATAACCGACTGACTTTGATTTTCGGATATTATTTTTCCGGTTCGGTTTTGTTAGGTTAAACATCCCTAAGCTTAACAAGTACGTAGTATAATAATTTGGATATCAACAAATTAAAATCATCAACAAGACAACAGTTAGAACTGAAGATGAACATACAGATTGTTTGTTTACTCAAGCTTGTACATGAAGAACCAAATCATATTACATATGACATGAATCATCCAGCAAAAGGCTTTAGGATTCCTCGTTCTCTCATTCGGTTCATGACTCTTGAAGCATCGTTGAGTCTATCTGCTCTCTCATACAAAGCCGCCACAACAAGATGCAACTCCTTGCTATTAACATTAGCATCAGAATCCAATCTCTCAAACAAAGATTCAACCATCTCAAAATCTTTCTTCGAAGAGTACAAACTCAGCATCTGAAAATGAACTTCGTCAGGGAAAACACATCCTTCCTCTTGCATTTCTCTGTAAACCGTATCCGCTTTCTCAAACTCTCTTTGCTTCCCGTACGCGTTCAACACTATAGCTATCGCGTTTGAGTCCGGAAAATAGCCAGAGCTTCTCATCTTCTCAAACACTTCGATGACATTGACGTACCTCTGGTTTCTCGAGTAAAGATTGATCATAAAGCCAAACACAGATATGTCTTTAACCTCCCCTGCATCAAAAGCTTGCCGGAAAACCCATGTGGCCTCTTCGACTCTCCCGGCTTTCGCAAGAATCGTGATAGCGGTTTCTCGAGGGATGTTATCAGGACGCTTTAATTCTTGAAGCAGACGCTTAGCATGACCCATTAGACCAACTCTTTCATAAGCCACAATCATTGTTTGATACAGAACCTGATCGATTTCAACACCAGAGCTCCTCAGCTTCTGAAACAGCATCGCTGCTCGGTCTAATTTCCCGGCTTTTCCCCATATTGATATGATCGTCGAGTAGGTAATGGCGTTAGGCTCGATTCCTCTGCTCTGCATCTCTTGAACAAGATTTGTGGCCTTCTCGTGCTCCATAGTCTTCCCGTAGATCTTAATCATCGTGTTGTAAGTAACAACGTTCTGCTCAATGTCTTTCCTCTGCATCAGCCTAAATAGATGAATGGCTTCGCCGATAAGCTCAGCTTCTCCGTAGACACGGAGGATAGTGTTGTAGCTAACAACGTTCGGCTCGATGTTCATCTTCCTCATACTCCAAAACAACCTATCAGCTTCTTTCACCATGTCAAGCTGACCATAAACATCGATCATTACATTGCAAGTCGTGAGATCCAGCGAGCAATTCACCTCTTTCATCTCTGCGAAAACTGACAAAGCTTCGAGAAACTTCTGGTTCTCTACATAAACACTCAAGAGAGTTGAGTAACTCACTGTGTTCGGTGTGACACCAGCTTCTTTCATCTCCTTTATAAGCAATCTCGCCTCTTTAAACAACTTAGCTTTCCCATAAACATTGATCATCGAGTTATACGCGACAAGATCAGGCGTGATACCGGATTTTTTCAACCTAGAGAAGATCGAAATAGCCTTTGAGTAATCACACAGCCTCCTAGAAAGCTCGATGAGGTTGCTGTACAAGACAAGATCACCTGAAACACGGTCCTGCTCCATCTTCTGAAGCCATGAAAGAGCCGAATCGAACATACCTTCTTTGCCAAACGAAGTAATTAGCGTCGAGTAAGTAAACCTATCAGGAGCAAGAGCTCTCTGACGCATTTCGTCGAACAGTCCGTGTGCAATATCAAACTGCTTAGCTCTTAACACGTTTCGAAGAACGACGTTGTAGGCGAAAACTGAAGGAGTGTACTTAGCTTCTTCGTGAACCCAATCGAGCAATGCGAGTGATCTCTGCCAGTCATTTTCGCGGGAAAGAAGCGAAACCATAAACCGTATAGACAATTGTCTGTCTTTGTAAGAAGAAAGCAGAGCAAAAAGCTCTTCTTCGTTCTGGGTCTGGTGAATTGAAGCTAGAAGCTCGTCCATGTCGACTTTGTGATCGAGATGAGCAGATCTTTCGTACCTCCGATGTTTCCTCAACGATGTCGAGTTCTCCGGCTGTTTTCTCCATACGTTTTTTTTGGTTTGTGTGGATTGTGAAGATGAAGATGATGAAGAAGCAGAGACTGTGAAGATGAGATTGCGTTGTGTTGTTTCAGGAATGGTGAAGAAGGGTATTAAAGTGTAAATATGAGGTCTGGTTAAGGGTAATGGTGGAAGAGAAGGAGAAGACGATGAAGCGATGTTTATATACATCTTCCGACAAATAATATTTTCGAAAAATGAACGTTATCTTATAGACTTACTGTCACAATATTCAAACGACGTCGTATGATGCTTACCGTGACGGCCGTACACACCACAAAATGCAAGGCTAATTGCTTGTTTATGTGAAATTGTTACTAATTAATACGATAGTGGGGGGTACATACTAATTAAACATATTCACACATTAGAGTAACCCTCTTCCTAAGAGAGCGGCTTTCATAGCTTTCAGAGAATCATCTATTTCATCACGAAGCTTGTGAGGATTTGGTATGGCAGTAGAATCGACCCCTATTGAGACTGTCATCTTATTTGCGTAACCTAGAAAATGTATTGTTAATGCCTACAAGAAGAAAAAAACAGAGACAGAGAGAACGTTATAAGAAAAGACAAAAAGAACATGAAGAAGAATAAAAACGAAGAGATTAAATATTAATGAGTAATTAGTTCTTTAAAACAAGAGATACGTACATGAGCATGTCGATAGACACTTGGAGCAATGTAAGCAATCGGATGGCCATGGAGACTGATTTCTTCCATGGGACCAATCATGTTTGAAATGCTTGTTGTCGTGTTCGAAGCAAATCGATGGAGTAACATCGCACCTACCTACAATGACAAGAGTCTAATTTTAAGTTCTACAGCCGTGAAAATTAACAAAAACATTAAGCTCGATTGGCACAAAAAAAAAAAAAACATTAAGCTCGAATTCAATATACCTTAGCTCCGAAAGTATTGAAGATGAATTATGTAATCGAATACACCAAACCAGCTAGAAGTGAGTGTTCTTTTCGATCCATAGTTAATTTAGGTTTTGACAAATATACCAATGGATCAGTCTCTAAACCGATCAAGACGGGGAAGCCAATAGTGCTGAAGTAGTTGCCCCATCTGCATTTAGAATCCTTGGCCATCATATCTGCCAATGGCTACATACATGTTTTTGCTTTGTGTCATAATAAGTTTGTTTCTTTGTGTCACGTGTGCAATAAAATTTTATCATACTTCTCTAAACCTAAACTTCTCTCCAAAAGCCGCCACCCTCCCTTCTCTAATTTCCGACTCTGGTGGCTCTCCCGGTATTGAAGTCGGGTTCATGTTTACTTTTTTTGCTTTCTTCTTTGTCTAAGCAATTAGTTTTGGTTTGTTTTTGTTTAATTTCAAATTCGATTTTGGGGATTTTGATTTGCAGATCTGTTTGAATTTAGGCATAAACATGGTTTGAGATGCTGGATCGCTTTGATCTTCGGTTTAACTTGCTCTAAATGCTTTAGATTTGTTGTTAGTGATGGGTTTAGCACTCCTTACTGAAAGCCTTCTATGAATTGAGAAGAAGGCCATTCGAAACTCTATCTCCGCCTCTGTGGTTAGGTCGGTTTGAATTAATAAAAATATTTCAAGATTTATTCAGATCGCAGGAGAAAAAGAAATCGTATCCCGAAGAAAATGGAAGTTATCCTAATCTGAAAGGAGAAGAATTCGACTCTAGGGCCGTCTACATCCAGTATAAAAGAAGGATCCCCTTTTGAAGATCATTCATTCACAATTTCTGACTTGAGACCTAGGGCAAACAATAGCTTTCTGCTTTCAGCTTTAGATTTCGGTTCTTTTCTCAAAAAACCTAGGTCGGCGTTCTTTTCCGACGACCTAAAACCCCTGTACTCTTCGAGCTCCGCCTAATTAATAAAAACTATATCTTTTACCCCCACAAATCTTTATATTTTCTTTAAGGGAGATATCTAGATCTTACAGTTGGTGCTGTCTGTGAAGAATAAAAGATACAAGTTCGCATACTCACGCCAGAACTCGAAGATGACCGCCGAGAAACAGCCTGCCGACAACACCAGTCTTACACCTCCCGTCCTCAACCCCCAGCAGACCGGGAGCGGCTCCGACACTCAACAGCCTGTGATCGGCTTCAACAATATGCAGCCCGACGATAGCTCCAACGCTCGCGACCACAGGAGTAATGACAACACTGACCTCCCGATGGGACCCTACCAACACAACGGGCACACTACCCCCACCTCCACCCGCGGCAACCGCCATCTTGCAGTCCTTCATGGCACAGATGGACAACAAACTCAATGAGAAGATCGGGGCCATCACAGCTCAGCAAACCGCGTATCTCGAAACCCTACACGAAGCCCGACCTGACACCCCACCATGGGATGCAGAGGACACCAAGACCGGCACTTCTAAAGCTGTCCACATACCCCCGGGCACCACTGCGTTAGGAGCCAAACGCCTCATCTTCAGCGACACACCTAATTCAGCAAGGGGTAGCAAGGATCACCACGTCAAAGATTCCAACACCTGACCTAAACACAACTCCCGCCTGCCCGCCCCAGACTCTACTACCGAACAGAGCTCCCAGCTTATTCATCGGCAACACCGACCCGCAGAAACATTTCATGATATTCAACAATGCCATGAACCGTGCCCGGTTCTCACCCGAGGAACACGACTCTTCCCTCTGCCAATACTTCGTGGAATCCCTTGCTGGAAACACACTCTAATGGTTCTCCAAGCTTAAACCAAATTCCATACAGACATTCTCCTAACTTTCACTGGAGTTTCTCCGGCACTACTCCATGTATATCGAGCGAGGTGCCATTACCTCCGAACTCGACCTGCATACAGGGTGAAAAGGAAACCCTCCGCGATTTCATCGGCCGCTTCCGCGCTATCGTCTCCCGATGCGATCCAACGGACGAGACCGGTTTGATCGCGCTCAAACTCAACCTTTGCAAGAACCAGAAGTTCTACGACAAGGTGGCGACAGGCAAATGTCAGTCCCTCGATTAGATCCTCCACAAAGCTAACAAGTTCATGCAACTGAAAGATACACAAGCAAAGGAAAAAGAGAAACTCGCGCCCAAGAAAAAATCAACAAGCTCCCGACCTAAGGAGGACGAATACCAAGAACCTCGCCAGCACTATGATCGTGACGACAAAGCTCGAAAGAGCAATGTCTCTGCCATCACCCGACCTGGCCAGTGGAACAAGTGGAACCACACCACTATCAACGCTTCCGGATCCCAACCATACTGTACCTGGCACAAATGCTCCAGTCATGACAATCTCGACTGCCGCCACCTTAAAGAGCTCCTCTACCAACACTGGTGGGACGGCAAAATCAAACTGAATGATCGACCACACGACAGATACCCAAAACGCCGACCTCGCGCTGATCAAACCCACCCTCGAGACGAAGACCGTCATGCCCCTGCACCACAAGAACGAACCCGTACTGACGAGAATCCCAAACACGCACAGGAGGACTCGCCTCCACCACCACTAGCTCTCCCATCACCCTGGCGTCAGATCAACATGATAATGAGCTGCCTACTCACCTGCAACGACTCCATCAACTCTATTAAAAAGCATGAACGCCGCACCACATATGCCAAGAGCAGAACATCAGTCTACGACAACACCCCGCCCATCACTGTCACGGAGGCCGACGCTGAACATATCGATCGCCCGTGTAACGAGCCTCTCGTTATCTCCTTATGCTCAGATGCGACGACGTGTCTACGATCCTCATCGACACCGGCAGTTCAGTCGACTTGATATTCAAAACCACCCTGATTCAGATGAGAATAAAGGACAGCCAGATCAATGTCGTCCGAAGGCGCTCACCGGGTTCGCTAGCGACTTCCCCTCCACCTCCACCATTGGAATGATCATTTACCCATGAAAACAGAAGGAGGCATCGTCACTATGGTCAAATTTGATGTGATCGATAAACCGACTATATACAACATCATTCTTGGGATGCCATGGATCAGCACCATGCCCGCTGTCACCTCGCCATACCATCAATGTCTCAAGTACCCGGGCAGAAGAGGAATCATCACCGTCTGTGGTGATCAGCGTGAGTCCTGATCATGTTACATCACAGAGCAGTGCATCCGACACTCCTTTACGTTCGTCACTGACAATCTGGACCCCCGAATCTTACACCATGAAAAGCCAAAAAACGACTTGGTCGTGCAAGTTAGTATCTATATCGAGCATCCCGAACGATGCGTCGGGATTGGCATGTAGCTACTCCTCAGCATGCGTGAGGACCTTATTGTCTTCCCCAACAAGAACGTCAACACCTTCGCATGGTCCATGGCAGACATGAAGGGGATCAGTCCCAACATCACTAGCCACAAGCTCAACATCGACGTCACGTTCAAACCTATAAAACAGAAGAGACGAAACTCGGCCCCGAGCGTGCGCAAGCCATTCAAGATGAAGTCGAGAAACTCCTCGCAGCTGGCTCAATCCAGGAGGTTCAATACCCGGACTGGCTCGCCAACCCTGTGGTAGTCAAAAAGAAGAACGTGAAGTGGTGCGTCTGCATTGACTTCACTGACCTCAATAAGGCCTGCCCCAAGGACAACTTCCTGCTACCTCGAATCGACCAACTCGTAGAAGCAACCGCCTGCAACGAGCTGCTATCCTTCATGGCTGCATTCTCAGGATACAACCAAATCCTAATGCACCCCGACGATCAAGAGAAGACCTCGTTCATCATGAACCGTGGAACTTACTGCTACAAAGTGATGCCATTTGGACTCAAAAACACCGGCGCCACTTACCAAAGACTGGTCAACAAGATATTCGCCAACCAGCTCGGCCACACGATGGAAGTCTATATCGATGACATGCTTGTCAAGTCCCTGAAGGCCGACCACCACATTACCCACCTCCGAGAATGTTTCCAGATTCTGAACACTTACGGGGTGAAGCTAAACCCTGCAAAGTGCACCTTCGCGGTCACATCCGGCAAATTCTTCGGCTACCTGGTCACCCAACGAGGCATCAAGGCCAACTCGAAGCAAATCACAGCTATCCTGGAGCAACCCTCTCCTCGAAACACTCGCGATCGCCGCCCACAATCCATTTATCTCCCGATCTACGGATAAATGCCTCCAGTTCTACCAGCTCTTTCGCAGTAACAAGCGTTTCCTTCGGGAAGACACTTGCGAAGACGCCTTCCAGCAGCTAAAGGTTTACTTTTCGACACTGCCAGTACTCGCCAAACCAGAAGATGGCGAAACACAATATCTGTATGTCGCACTATCCAGCTCGGCTGTCAGCAGGGTACTTGTCTGGGAAGACCGAAGAGAACAGAAGCCGGTCTTTTATGTTAGCAAGAGTTTGGAGGGCGCATAACTACGATACCCGACCTTGGAAAAGCTGGCTCTCGCAGTGGTTGTATCGTCCTGGAAGCTGCGCCCGTACTTCCAGTCTCACACGATACCAATCCTTACAAGTCAGCCACTCCGGACCATTCTTCACAGCCCGAGCCAGTCTGAACGAATGGCTAAGTGGGCCATCGAGCTCTCGGAGTTCGACATCGAGTATCGCACTCGAACCTGCGCCAAATTCCAAGTCTTGGCTGATTTCTTGGTCAAACTGCCACCGGAGCTTCTTAGCGACGATCTCACCACGATTCAACACTCGAAACTACACGTCGACGGGTTTTCTAACCGACATGGTTCGGGCATCGGGATTCAGCTCGAGTCACCAACCGGAGGAGTCCTCGAACAATCCTTCCATCTAGAATTCCCGGCTTCTAACAACAAAGCCGAGTATAAAGCCCTCATCGCCGGACTACATCTACCCCGTGGAGTGAACATCAACCACATCCGGGAATTCTGCGACTCCCAACTTATAGCTAACTAGTTCAGCGGCGACTACGACACGAAAGATGAACGGATGGATAAATATCTCAAGCTCGTACAAAGCTCAGCATAGGAGTTCAAGACTTTCGAGCTCTCCAAGATTCCCCAGGCATAAGACTCTGAAGCCGACGCCCTGGCAGCACTCGCCTCGAACAAAGAAACTGATCTATGCCGCTTAATCCCGATCTAAAGCATAGAAGCCCCGAGCATCAACCCAGGTCGCGGCCATTGCACCATCACTCAAGACCTCGAGACCGATGCCCCGATCAAGGAACCAACAGAATAGGAACCCATGGATTAATGTGATGAAATCCGCGCCTACTTAACTGATGGCATCGAACCTAAGGATCGTTGGGCAGCTTACCACCTTCGAGCCCGCAGCGCCCACTACTTACTTCACAAGGACCTTCTCATGCGATGGACTGCTTCCAGCGTCATCCTACATTGCCTTGCAGGTGATGAAATCCGCCGCGTGATACAAGAGACTCATGATGGAGCTGGTAGCAACCATTCCGGAGGTCGGGATCTCGCCATGAAGGTCAAGAAATCAGGTTTCTTCTGGCCAACAATGATAGTAGACTGCGACGAGTATGCGAAAAAGTGCGAATATTGTCAACGCCTTGCTCTGATGATCAATCAACCAACCAAGCTACTCACTTCAGCCATCCCGTCCTACCCCCTTCATGCGATGGGCCATGGACATCGTCAGACTGCTCCCTTCCTCGCGACAAAGGAAATTCATGCTCATCATGACGGATTACTTCACAAAGTGGGTGGAGGTTAAGGCATTTGTTCGAATCTAAGAAAAAGTAGTCCAGAACTTTTTCTGGAAATACATCATCTGTCACCATGGGCTACCTTACAAGATCGTGACAGATAATGGCTCTCAATTTATCTCCAAAAAATTTGAAGCATTCTGCGAGTTATGGAAGATACGGCTCAGTAAATCCACCCGCACTATCCTCAAGGAAGTGGTCAAGAATATGCTAGTAACAAAACTATCCTTGACGGAATCAAGAAGCGACTCGATGCAAAGAAGGGACTTTGAGCTGATGAGCTTGATGGAGTACTTTGGTCCCACCGCACAACACCCCACTCTGCCACTGGCAAGAACCCATTCTCCTTAGCATACGGATACGAGGTGATGGATCCCGCTGAAGCAAACGTCCCGAGCCTTCGGCGCACCCTTGCTCCCAAGCACCCCGTACTCAATGAGGCAATGTTAATCGACAACTTAGATTCTTTGGAAGAAAGACGCGATGAAGCCTTACTCCGCATACAATATTACCAACACCAGGCAGTCCGTTACTACAATAAGAAGGTCAAGAATCACCACTTCGAAGAACAGGACCTCATCCTCCAAAACGTTTACGAGAAAACGAAGGAATGGCGAGCTGGTAAGCTCGGGGCCAACTGGGAAGGGCCTTACATCATCAAACGCGTCATTAAGCATGGAGTTTATTGCCTCGAAACAACGGCCGGTGACGAAGTTCCACGTTCCTGGAACTCAATGAGTCTGAAGCGTTACCACAGCTAGATCGGTCTCCACAACGCCCCCGGGATACAAAAAAAAGAAGCTCTTACTGAGCTTGTTCTCCCTTATGTAATGTGAACTACGAATGGCTTGATCCTGTTTTGGGTACGTAGGCAGCCTGCAAAGGTCCAAGTATAACTTAATAAAATCTTCAAATTTTCATCTTTCTTTTATGTGCTCCTGAGCTTCTATACACTCTCATTTTTGCAAACGCTCCCAAGCTAGACTACACGTCGTCGATGTCCTGGCCAGACATTCGATAAAAGCCTAAAATTAAGTCTGATCAATTTAACTCGGCAATAATCAAAGCCAAGCCCCGTCTTGCATATGTTCCTCTTAAACATTATGGTACAAACCACCTTAGGTTAAAGAGCAAAGTGCGTCCCACTTAGCCCGATAATCTCTAAAGCCAAGCCCGGACTCGCATATATTTAAGTCATGTATTATATAAGCCGAATTCTCGCAATTACATTCAACCTTAGAAAATTCTGAGTCATATTAACAAATCACGCCGACCTGTTCGCATGTTAATATTTGGACTTATGAATTCAAAGTCATACGATGCAATGTCAGCCGACGTCCTTTGCACGCTTGTATTCGAACTTCAAAGAAAGCCGGGACTACCCCCGCATGACCCGAGGTCATGCAAACATGAAAACTCGCAAAATAAATAAAATCCCAGCACGGGCCACTTCATTAATAAACAGAAATTAAACGTCTTACGAAAGCCTGCAGCATCGGCATGGATAAACTTAAAATGAAAAACAGGTAAACACTGCATTACAAGTATAAGTTCTACTAAACGACAAAGTAAACAAACAAAAGACAACAAAAATTACTCCTCGGGATCTTTAATCTCCCCATCTTCGGTCTGCGCACGGCTGCCATTTTCACCTTCCAATCGATTTTCCTCACCTCCCGTATCGACATCTCTCTCTGTCTCCTCGATCACATCGGAAGCGCCACCGGGATTTGCATCCTGTTCGGTGGTCGCCACGACGAGCGTTCGACCTGAGTCGGACACGTGCCTTGCGCCTTTCAGGGCATATTTAATCTTACCAACGATGTCTGGGGTTAAATTCCCTTTGTTCGATCCATGGTCGTCTCCCAGGAGACCTACGGAAGGGTGGTCCCGCGGGAATGCCAGCGCCTTATCGGGTACGTCGAAATCTTCATCGACCAGTTATATCTCATCATAGAGCTCGGCCTCGGCATTTAGCACCTTCATGTCGGCCTCTATATTCTCGACCACTGACGGAGGAAACTTAAAGCCATTTTGCTCGAAGATCTTGATAGCCTCTTGGTGCCCCTCCAGCTGAGCTCGGGAAGTGATATTGGTGTCCACCTTTTCATGTTGGGCAATATAAGCTCGCGTCTTCCTCACCAGCTTTAAGTAGTGACCAGGCACCGACCTTCAAACCTTATATGCCAACAGTTGCCCCCAATCGTCGTGGCTCTTGAGGAAAGCCTCCTTCTCCGACTCAAACTTCCTCAAGGAGGTAGCCAGCTCGGCTGTGAGAGAATCATTTTTCTCTTCTTTAAACTTCACAAGAAGCTCGAGAGTATTAATCTCAGCCTTCATTGCAGTCATCTCCCGCTGATCGGTCTCTACTGCATTGGTCAGCATCTCCTCATTCTGGATACTCTTCTTCAAGGCCTGAACATACCTCTCGGTGATCGCGGTAGCGAGGTTCTTAGCCTGAAGAACGAAAAGCAGTTACTTTTTAACAACACAAGGAATTCATTAAATACGCAAGCCCAGAGATAAAGAAAAATTACCCGGACACCCGCTGAAGCCATTCCGACAAAGTTGTCTTTGTAGACAAGGTCATCCATCTCGCAGGTCTTGAAGGGCAGACCCTTCCTCTCCCATGTCAATCGAGCACTGGATACCTCATATAGGTGGATCAGCTCCTTGCCCTGATACTTGAATCCGAAGGCATATTTGCTCGGGCAGGAGTTAAAAGTGCGGGATTCCCGGCCTGTGTCGGAGGTGGCTCTTTGGGGTTAACATCCGTGCGGGCCGCCTCTTCGGCAGCTTTAGCCTTCTTCTCGGCCCACTTTCTCTTTGAAGATTTCCTGGTTATGGCTTGGCCCGTGGTTGCTTCAACAAGCTCTTGAGCAACCTCCTTGTCGGGGTCAACATCAGCTCGGGCTGTAGCATCAAAGTTTGGGACCTTTCCCACTGGGGCATCACCCCAAGTCGGGGATTGAACGGGACCGCCAGCTTCGACTTGATCCACCTCGGGATTGTTTGGGTTTTCGCATCGGAGACGAAGTCTCACCTGACCTCCGGTCGGTGCTCTTGGCGCTCGCGGCTAGAAAGGACTCTTACAGCTCCTTAGCAAAATCTCTCGTCTTCCTTTGCTTGGTTGGCATCTTTTTGATTTGTGGCATAACGGACCTAACAGAAGAAAAACTAATTTAGCACAGGAATACTACCGAAGGACGGGCTATTAATCATGTAACGAACCTGTAGTTCTAGAGACTCTCTGGGAAGTAAACTACGGCCACATCTCGTGACTAAGTCTTCTAAACTCGTCGACGTGTTCAAAAAAACCCTTCGCTGGCTTTGTGATAGAAGTAGCTGGCTTATCTGCAAAACAAGAAAGCAGGATCGTTAGCACGGGAATAATAATTTTCAAACTCTACAGCTGAGGATCGGCTAGCTACCAATCACTTCAGCCTATCTAGTGATAATCGGGACGTTTGTGTCGACTAGGAAGTTCTCATCAATCTTGACAAAAAAATAACAGTCCCACCAATTAACGACCTTCAGTTACGATGTTTAGACCCCTCTTCATACTTACATCAACGAGCCCCTATTCTGTGTATTCCCACCTTAGGGCTCTATGTCCGTCTTCTCCTCGAATATATCAGTGTTGAAGGGCAGGCTGTTCTCCCGGGCTAGGACGGTTAAGCTCAATACATGACGAACGATCGCATGTGTGGTCTGTGAGACCAGCATTCCCTGACTTGCACAGTATTCCAGAAGGACCCGAGGTAGAGGGAACCAAAGGCGTCCATACAAAAAGTAGTGTTCGAACAGACATATGTAGCCCGTGGGTGCATCTCAAGGTCGTTGCTCTTAACTGGGCACGAAAAACCGCACGTCAGGTCCGATCTTGCATACCTCCTTCAACTGGTTTAGTGATTTCCATGTAGAACAGGTCGGGATTATACCGAAGTCATTATCCGGGTCTGGGGCATTTTTCTTGGTTCTTCTCAAAGACTTCAGCGAATACGGGGTGAATTTGTCAAGAATCCCGTTCTCCCCAGACTCCTGAATCTCGCTGAGACTAACCGGCTCATCCTTAACCTCGGCCTCATCTCGGTCAGCTAGAATGTTTGCGCTTCCAACATCATCGGCTCCATCCCGATCAGATACGTCAATGACACTCCCGACCTCGTCTGGCTCATCTCTTAGCTCGGGCACATCGATTGACATCCGTACTCCCGACAGACCGGCATCGTCCTGTAAACACGCCGCCGCATGTCTCAACTGATCCCACTTCATCGCCTCGAAATCTATTCCAATTGCCTGTGCCTTCTCCTGGGACGATTTATCCGAGCCGGAGATGACGCTACCCTCTGACTCAACCGGCGATACAACTGCTTCCTTTCCTTTAGACGACTTACGGGGACTCGTCTTCGATCCTATAACAATCCCGACCTAGACCTCACTGATAGCACGGGCTTCTATTGACTGTACGGGCCTATACCGGCGTCCTGACCTAACCTATGAGTTACTGAAAATAAAAATCTAGAGAGAGAAAGAAGGGAGAAGGGAGAAGGGAGAGCGAACCTGATTTGGAGATTTTTGCAAAAATGAGAAGTGAGGAAATGAAGCTCCTCACCCCCTTTTTATACCAAATGAGAAACGGGTTTCCAAAAACCCATCAACATTGCGACGGTTCATATTTTCCGAGCATAATATATTCGAAAATGTGACGCGTGTCAGATCCCAGAAGACGAGGAGACTATTTCGGCTGAAGGAATGCAAATAACAAACCCGACCTAAATTGCAGCCCAACCTACTACAGCGCCTTAAGTCCTGAACTTGGGCCGCGTCGTACGTAATTCGTATACTGAAGCAGCATTCGCACGTCCCATGTTTCATAATACCCCAATCTCAACTTATACTGAACTGTCTCTTTTTTATGTTTCCCGACCTGATTCTCAGTTTCCCGAACTGGGGGGGGGGGGGGACTTATTGTTAGTGATAGGTTTTGCACCCCTTACTGAAAGCCCTCTTTGAATTGAGAAGAGGCCCATTCAAAACTCTATCTCCGCCTCTGGGGTTAGTCTCCGCCTCTGGGGTTAGGTCGGTTTGAATAAACAGAAATATTTCAAGATTTATTAAGAACGTGGGAGAAAAGGAAGTCGTATCCCAAAGAAAATGGAAGTTATCCAAATCCGAAAGGAGAAGGATTCGACTCTAGGGTGGTCTATATCTAGTATAAAAGAAGGATCCCCCCTCCCCTCGAAGATCATTCATTCACAACTTCAGACTCGAGACCTAGGGCAAACAATAGCTTTCTGCTTTCAACTTTAGATCTCGGTTCTTTTCGTATAAAACTTAGGCCGGCGTTCTTTTCCGATGACCTAAAACCTTGTACTCTTCGAGCTCTGGCTAATTAATAATACTATATCTTTTACCCCTATAAATCTTTATGTTTTCTTTTGTTTTCTTTTGTTTTGTTTTGCTTTGTTTGCGATGGAACCCAAAATATCGCAATTCATTAGCCGCAAATCTAAATTCATCACAAAGTTGTTGCAAATTTTGCGGCGAAAGAAAGACAACGCAAAGCCGTCGCAAAATCTGCGATAAACTAGGTACGTCGCAAATATTGCAAGGAACATTATATGCTGCAAGAACGTCGCAAGCGTGGTTTGTCGCAAATTGGACGCAAAATTTGCGACGTAGTTGCGTGAAAATCTTAATCGCTATATTGCAAATATTGCGACGCCTTTGCAACATCTCTTGCTAAACATAGGAACCAGATGTTTGATAAGCGACGTAGCAAATGTGTCACAAATTCTTTTAGCTGTCCGTTGCAAAAGTGTCGCAAATTTATTAACATCCCAGTTGCAAAACCGTCGCAAATTTTTTTAGCAAAGGTCTCGCAAATTTATTAGCATCTCTATCGCAAAGCTGTCGCAAATTTATTAATGGTGCAGTCGCAAAGTAGTCGCAATATTATTAGTACAGATTTCAATTATATTTAAAAATTAAAATAATTAAAATGAAAATGAAATTATAATTTAATCATAAATTATAAATAAAATTGAAATTATTATTAAAACTGAATTTAAAAATTGAAGTCATTACAAAAACAATTGTAAGTAAAAGACATATAAACATAAATAAACTAAAGATCCGGCTCTGACTGTGGAGGATTGGTCGAAGAGCCTGCCATATTAGCTCACAATTGTGCAATCTATGGATTTTTGTCCGCCAAGTAGTCGAAGAGCATATCGTAATTCTTCATCTTCTCAGCTTGAGTCTCAATCTTCTCAGATTGTGTCGCAAGCTGACGAGTCTGAGTCTCGATAATAGTCCTCATAGCCTCTGTGTCGGGGTGAGATGAAGAAGAAGCAAATACAGCTGAAGAATCAATCTCAGACTGCAAATAACCGTGATACAAGACTCGGGGGAGTCTATATAAACCGGCTGGTGATGGTGAATACAAGTTGGCGTTCGCTCTCTCTCTTGCACTCGTTTGATGGTCGATGGTGAAGATCTAATACGTTAGCCGTCGCTCTCTCGTATGGGATCGGTTTGAATAAGTTTGTTGGCGGATCGAAGTGTACTACAGAGTGATGGTTAGACTTTGATACAACACGGACTCAACCTCAAGAAAATCTACTCAAGAAATCAAGCAAAAAGGTGAGAATAGCTTCTCTAGAACTCTTTGAGGAAGTTCGGCGTCTTTATTGATAATCAAAGGTAACCAAGAATACACGACTGCAAAGGGACCTTATAAATGGTCCTATCAGGTAACCCTAGGGCCAAAGTAAAACGCAAAAAGAAACAAAACGAAACGAAAACAAAACTAGCTACAAAATGCACAAAGCAAAGAAACTATAAAAGGAAAGTTCACTAACTAAAAAGAAAAAAACTAACTAAGTCGCTTATTCTTGAATCTAGCTGGGACTCGAACGTGGGTGCTCTTGAGGCTTGTAGGAACCGCTGGGATGTGTCACTTAACCTGCATGACAATTTAAATTGAAAGTACCTTAGTGAAGCGTGTGCGGTCATGGTTGGAGGTGAAGACGTTTGCTTCGGGTGAAGTATTGTCCTTGCACTCTTGTTGCACACGTGTGTAGGTGCTTGAGATGTCCTCTTTCGTAGCTTGACCGTTGTCCTCACGTGGGTTGTCTCGTTCCCCTTGTATCCCCTCAGATTGACTTGTTATGGCGAGGTCTTGGCGTATGAGTGGCTCCTCCACCGTGTTCACTCCTGCATGGTTAGCTCGTGATAAATCATGTATTAAAGGGTTCGTGATATTACCATGGCGAGGTGATGTGATGGCGAGACAGTTGAAACCTTCTATAATGTCATCATGCGTGGTATGGTCCGTATGGCCCGTGGTACGACCCACCATACTGTCATTACGGCCTGTGGTACGTCCCACCGTACGGTCATTACAGCCCACGGTACAACCCGTCATACCACCATTACGCATGTCCTGTCCCGTTCCAATCGACACAAATTCATCTGGTCCACATAATTGTATGATGTTTTCTTTAGCCAAGTTGAACCTCTTTCTCAGTTGTTTTGTTCTTGAATGTGTCATGGGGGCCTCATGCACCTCAAGTACTTGGCAGGTGTCATCATTGGGATCGATGTCCGCATCATTCCCTCCCTCTTCAAGAGGTTTTGGCCTCAAAACTGACTCACCTGCTTCAAAAACAGATAGATCAGTGACATTAAAAGTGTGGGAAATGTTGTACTCACCTGGTAGCTCCAAGCGGTAAGCATTGTCATTTATCTTAGATAAGACTTTAAATGACCCATCAGCCCTTGGTGACAGCTTATAAGCTCGCTTGTGCAGGAACCGTTCGGTTTTCATGTGTAGCCACACCCAGTCTCCGGGTTCAAAGGTCAGTTGCTTCCTCCCCTTATTCGATCTCTTCTTATACTCTTCAGTCTTTTTCTCTATGTTCTCTTTTGCTTGGAAATTGAGCTTTTTGATGATTTCTCCTCTGTTTAAGCCATCTAAACTAGCTTGCTCCGTTTGGGGAATAGGTACTAGATCCACTGGTGACAAATGGTTAACTCCATAGACAACTTCAAGAGGAGACAACTTAGAAGTGGAGTGAGTAGCACGATTATATACAAATTCAATGAATGGAATGCAATCTAACCAAGTTTTCATATTTCTACCAAGTGTTACTCTAAGTAAAGTAGATAAGGTATGGTTTACCACTTCAGTTTGGCCATCCGTTTGGGGGTGACAAGTGGTGGAGAACAACAATTTTGTACCTAACTTCCTCCACAAGGTTTGCCAAAAATGGCTAAGAAACTTGGTGTCACGGTCAGATACAATGGTGCAGGGAATACCATGTAGCCGCACTACCTATCTAAAGAACAAATCAGCTTTTTGGATTGCATCTTTGGTCTTGTCGCACGGGATAAAGTGGACCATCTTAGAGAACCGGTCTACAACAACAAAGATTGAATCCTTGTGTCGTATCTTGGGTAAACCTAAGACAAAATCCATAGAGATGTTGTCCCAAGGAGCATTAGGCATAAGCAAAGGTAAGTATAAGCCATGAGGGTGTAACCTGGACTTGGCTTTATGACATGTGATACATCAGCTACAGAATCTTGAGATGGGGCCAATAAAAGTGTTCAACGACGACAACTAGAGTCTTATCCACTCTGAAATGCCCCATTAACCCGCCACTGTGAGCAATACATAACCGTTTGTCTCTAAATAGGAACCCCTCGTGTATGTAGAACTGCTTGAATGCTCCCGTACTGTTATCCTTTGTAAGCTTCACTTAGCTCCGGATCAGTGTCATATAAGGCCTTTATGTGCTTAAACCCGAGTACTATGGCTTCCATGGTCGATATCAAGGCATGTCTACGTGATAAAGCATCGGCTACTACATTCTCCTTGCCCTTCTTGTACTTAATCACATACGAGAAAGTCTCTATGAACTCTAACAATTTGGCGTGTCTCCTCTTTAAAGCAGTTTGCCCACGTAAGTGCTTCAATGTCTCATGATAGGTGTGAATGATGAATTCTTTGGACAATAGGTAGTGTTGCCATGTCTTCAAAGCTCTAACCAAGGCATATAACTCCTTATCGTGTATAGGATAGTTCAGCGTAGCTCCACTTAGCTTCTCACTGAAAAATGCCACGGTCTTCTTTTGCTGATGTAGCACTGCTCCAATGCCAACTCCGGAAGCATCAAACTCGACCTCAAACATCTCGTCAAATTCAGGAAAGAGCGTGTACCGGTACTTGTTTAAGCCGGTTCTTGAGTGTACTAAAAGCTGCATCTTGAGCTGATCCCCAACTAAATGGTGCATTCTTTTTGGTCACGGTAGTGAGCGGTGCAGCTATAGCGCTAAAATCTCGCACAAATCGCCTATAGAAACTGGCCAGCCCATGAAAACTCCGCACTTGCCTGATGGTTAGTTGGTGCTGGCCATTCTCTTATTACCTTGATCTTCTCCTCGTCTACTTGTAGTCCCTGTTCACTCACTATAAAGCCTAAAAAAACAAGCTTATTAGTACAAAAGGAGCACTTTTGGTGGTTAGCAAATAGGCCTTTCTTTTGAAGTGTTTTTAAAAGATGTTTAAGATGATCAGAGGAGTTCCTACTGTATACTAGTATATCATCAAAATATACTACTACGAATTTACCAATATAAGACCTTAGAACCAGATTCATCAATCGCATGAAGGTGCTTGGTGCATTAGTCAAGCCGAATGACATGACTAGCCACTCGTAGAGCCCTTGCTTTGTCTTGAAAGCGGTCTTCCATTCGTCTCCCTCCCTCATCCTCACTTGGTGATATCTACTTTTGAGACCGACTTTGGAGAAACTGGTGGCTCAGCTCAACTCGTCAAGCATATCATTTAGGCATGGGATCGGATGTTGGTAAATGATCGTGATGTTAATTATTGCCCGAAAGTCTACGCACATTCACCACGTCCGATCCTTCTTGGGAACGAGCAACATAGACACAACACACGGGCTGAGACTCTTTCGGATATATCCTTCTCGTACTTGTTGTTCAAGGTCCTTAGTTTCCACCGGATTCATACGATAGGCCAGCTTGTTTGGTAGGGCGGGTCCGGGTACTAGATTAATCTGATGCTCAATGCCTTGTATTGGAGGTAATCCTGGTGGTATTTCACTCGGGAACACGTCCTTTTACTGATCTAGAAGGACGTGTACCTCCACGGGTAGTTCTACTTCTTTTATTCATGTACTTAGACATTCTTTGTGAAATATGTGCCTTTGGCACTCATGGTTTTATGTATAGCACCCGTAGATAAATATAAGTTAGAGCCACTTCCCTCAACCTCTTTGTTCATATGAATTTGTAACTCATGTACCTCAGATAACTCACAGGAGCTAGATTGAACTTTCGATCCTTATGAGTGAAAGAGTACCGGTTGGTATGACCGTTGTGAAATGTAGCTCTGTCAAATTGGCATGGCCGGCCAAGTAGCAAGTGTCCCGCTTACATGGGAACAACGTCACATAACACTTGTTCTTGGTACTTGCCGACACTGAACGATACTGTGACTTGTTCAGAAATCTTGAGCTCCGTTTGATCATTCAGCCACCTTAGCTTATAAGACCTCGGGTGTTTGATCCTTTTCAGCCATAGCTTGTCCATCATGTACCTGCTTGCTACGTTAGTACAGGAACCACCGTCTATAATATGGTTACATACCTTGCCCTTGTCGGTACATCTCGTATGAAAGATGTTCTCGCGTTGAACATTCTCCTCAGGGTTAACCAACACGCTTAACACTTGGTGTTTCACTAGCAGCTCTCGTGTCAGGAAACTCCAACTCCTCGTCGTCATCGTCATGGTCATCGTCTTGCTCATCTTGGGATTCATACTCGCTGCTCGGTGTGAGAATCATAACTCGTTGGTTCGGGCATTCACAAGCCATGTGTCCCCTGCCTTGACACTTGAAATAAGTGATATCCAGAGTCCTTGATGGTTACTAGGGAACTTACCTTGATCAGCACGGTTGAATTTGGGGGGTTCGATCAGCTTGCTTTTGAACCGCAAATCAATCTCTACTGCTTTACCCTTGTCCATCGGCATAGAGCTGCTGGCTGTCCATGGTTGTGTAGCTCTGTTCCGACCGGCATACGTGGACTTGCGCTTGATTTTCTGTTCCAATTGTACTGATAAGTGTAACAACTCACGTAATCCACTGTACTGAGCTCGCTCCACCTTACGAACTATTCGCTCTTGAAGCCCATCTTTGAACTGCGCCATTAGTGCTTCTTCAGACTCTACTGGCTATAGCGAGTTCATCAGCTTCTTAAAGTCCTCAATGTACTCCTCAACGCTCCTGGTTGCCTGTGCCAACTTACAAAAACGCTTCTGTAAGTCTTGATGGCAATGTTCTGGCACATACCTTTGGCGGAGAAGAAACTTCATGTCGCTCCAAGCCGAGACTAGCCTGAACTGCTGACGTCTTCTCTCGGCTACACTCCTGTCCCACCACGCGAGTGCATTCTCCGTGAGGTTGGTAGCAGCTACAGCCACTTTCTTTCGCTCGGCCTATCCATAACAAGTGAAAAATGTGATCCATTCTCCTCTCCTAGTCCATGTGAACCTCCGGGTTTGATTTACCTGAAAAAGTAGGAGGGGTAAGCTTAATATCATGATTCTATTCTCTAGCATCTATCTCACGAGCATGGTTTTTTTGAAGGGGTCTTGTCATCCTTGTGGCTGGCGTCGGATGGGATCACGAATATCCTTATCCAACTCGGTCATATCATCGTCATGCTCCGGTTGTATGGGTTCTCTGCGTATTGGGGCTCGCCTTGGCCGTGTCTCCATTTGATCAATCCTAACACCAAACTCTTGATGCATCATCCCCACGGTCTCGGTCATGGTCCTAAAATCTTCCTTTAGAGCAGCAAACATTTGCATCATGGCATCTTGGGGTGTTGTCTCTCCTTCTATCATGTCGTTGCTATAGGAAATTCCTTGCAAAGACTGAACAAACAAATCACGGCACCAAGGAAAACAAAATAACAAGAGGCTATTAACTGGCCTAACAATCAAATACTGATCAAAGGCAAGTCTAACAACACGCAATAACACAACGAACTTTTTATGGGGTTTTATAGATTTATAAAAAAACGACTAACAAACTGGAACTATTCTTTTTGGGTTTTCTTTTTTTTTTCCTTTTTTGAAAAACTAAAGCAAAGATGCTAAATAAAACAAGTAAATATTTTTATGCGTTTTTTTTTTTGAAAAAGGATAAAGAAAAGCAAACAAGTAACGAAATAAATAAGACTATCAAACGGATCTTTAAGGAGGAATGATAGAAAAACTAAAGGTAGGAATCTTTGGCTCTGATACTAGTTGATATAAGACTCGAGAGAGTCTATATAAACCGGCTGGTGATGGTGAATACAAGCTGACGTTTGCTCTCTCTTGCACTCGTTTGATGGTCGATGGTGAAGATCTAACATGTTGGCAGTCGCTCTCTCGTGTGGGATCGGTTTGAATGAGTTTGTTGGCGGATCGAAGTGCACCACAGAGTGATGGTTAGAATCTGATACAACATGGATTCAACCTCAAGAGAATCCAGTCAAAAAATCAAGCAAAAAGATGAGAACAGCTTCTCTAGAACTCTTTGAAGAAGTTTGGCATCTTTAATGATAATCAAAAGTAACCAAGAATACATGGCTGCAAGGGACCTTATAGATGGTCCTATCAGCTGGCCCTTGGACCAAAGTAAAACACAAAAAGAAACGAAACAAAATGACATCAAAGCTAGCTACAAAACGCACAAAGCAAAGAAACTATAAAAGGAAAATTCACTAACTAAAGAAAATAACTAAGCCACTTCTTCTTTACTCTAACTGGGACTCAAACGTGGGTGCTCTTGAGGCTTGTAGGAACCGCTGGGACGTGTCACTTAACCTGCATAAAAATATAAATTGAAAGTACCTTAGTGAAGTGTGCGTGGTCATGGTTGGAGGTGAAGACGTTTGCTTTGGGTGAAGTGTTGTCCTTGAACTCTTGTTGCACTCGTGTGTTCATGCTTGAGATGTCCTCATGTGGGTTGTCTTGTTCCCCTTGTATCCCCTCAGTTAGACTTGTTATGACAAGGTCTTGGCGTATGAGTGGCTCTTCCATCGTGTTCACTCTTGCATGGTTAGCTATTGATAAATCATGTATTAAAGGGTTCGTGATAGTACCATGGCGAGACGGTTGAAACCATCTATAATGTCATCAAGCGTGGTATGATCCTTATGGCCCGTGGTACAACCCATCGTACTGTCATTATGGCCTGCGGTACGTCCCACCGTACGGTCATTACAGCCCGCGGTATGACCCGTCGTACCACCATTACGCATGTCCTGTCCCGTTCCAATCAACACAAGTTCATCTGGTCCGAATGATTGTATGATGTTTTCTATAGCCAAGTTGAACCTCTTCCTCAGTTGCTTCATTCTTGAATGTGTCATGGGGGCCTTACGCACCTCGGGTACTTAGCCGGTGTCATTGTTAGGATTGATGTCCGCATCAAACCGACTCCATATATTCTTCCCTTTTTACGGGGAGCAACTTTAAAAAATAAAATAAAATGTTAAAAAATATAAATATGTAAATTTATAAAATACAAAAATTAATAAAACAACTACCTCAATAACGATCTTGTTCTTGTCAGCTATAGACAATCTGCCAGATGTTGTACCCACGGGATCATCCGGATCTTTCTGACTCATATCCGCCATTTTTGAAGTGATGTCTTTGTAGACCTTTCTCGAATATCCATAACCCATCGATAAAAGATCCATCCGGCTTGCATTTTGTCTCCTCGAAGACAGCTAACAAATCCGGAATATCTAATCCGGTCCGTATAGACTAAAAATAACAATAAGTATTATTAAAAGATTAAATAATACAGTATGTAATAAGATCAAAAATAAAAATAAGTTCTAAAACAATTACAATTTTTCTAGCTCAGGCAGTGAACAACGTCTGACCAGAGCGATGCTTAGAAATCCCATATCCGTCGGGATCACTGTATCGAGCCTTGCGGAATTTGCTACTCTACTTCTCATTTTATTGGATCTAACTAATATTGGACAAGACCCTCCCAGACTTCTGGATCTAGCCATTCATGCGTCGCATCATCTCTTTCAACCTTCCAACTCGCCTTCCACCGGCCAATGTGATCAGTCATCCGGTTCCTCAGTTTCGCTTTGAACTCGTCGTACACTCCTCTATTGATGCCACAATTGCCATGATATTTTTGCTGCCAAATTTTATTTTATGTAAAACATTACTTAGAATAAGTTATAAATCTAAATAAATTTTTAAAAATTTATATTCTATGAAATCGGAATACCACCATTGAATGATGGCCTCCGAAATGAGAGTAACATTAGGAGTTGATAGGGCTCAGGTTTTACCAAATAAAACTACCGCAAGTGCACATCAAAGCAGTTGTAGTACAAGGGGTTATCGAATCCCAAGGGAGTATGTAAACTACACTAGTGATTATAGATTCAGATTAAGTTAAGCGATAAGTAATGAATGTAATGCATAATAACTAAAGTAATAAAAGCAAGTGGGCGTTTTTGAGACTGTTCTTAAAGTTCAGAAAGCTAAAGGCGCTAAATCAGGACAATTCGCAGGTTGAATCCGAGAGTGTAGAATGCATGCATTCAGGAATGAATTAAAACCGTCTTAAACATGAATCGCAAAGATGTAAATAATCAATGCAGAAGTTATCTATGTCTAAATTACAGAGTTTCAAATCTTTTTGCAAACCCTAACAATCTAAACATGCAGTAAAGATCAGGTTCAATTGTTCACAAAACTCCTAAGCCAAATCTCTTTGCACTAGGGCGTTTTGCTCATCTAATACTACTTCAGGTGGTTAATAATGCTCTCACATCTATCAAACAACCTAGGGTTTCGAAATCCAGATGATGTGTCTAAGAAATCGATATGAATGCAAGCACAGATGAAGAACCAATGGATTTCCTATAAGTTTAGCAATTCTACAAACTCTTCTTCAACCTTTGAAAAGCCCTAACTTAACTAACAAACTAATCAGACATGGTGATTTGAGAAAACATCATGAAAAGAATAGACTGCATAAAAGAAATAAGAAGTAAAGATAAAGGAGTTCAAAATCCGCTCTGAAAGAGTCTGATTTGTCTCTCCAAAAGCTCTGCTACAAATCTCTCTCTCTCAGCTCTCTGAATTCTCAAAAAGTAAGATAAAACCAACAATGGCTGAAAAACCTAATAAATAGAGGCTAAACACGATCTGGAGCCTTCTTGTAAATAATGGAACTTCTGGACCAATTCTGCAAATAATGCTCCATCTTTTAATAAACAGCCACGACCTCCTTCCTGGGTGGGTGACGAGCTTCACCCAAATGCATATTCTTCTTCTCGAGCTGGACACTTCGTGGCTTCAACTTGCAATGCTCCAAAAAACTTCAATATCCCCAATTATGCTCCAGATATGCTATAACCTGCAAAGACTCTTCTAGGACTTTAAAAAGACCAAAAAGACTCAATAAAAAAGACTTATATCATGGTTAAAAACTATAAAAACCATGATATATCAACTCCCCCAGACTTAGCTTTTGCTTGCCCTCAAGCAAACATCAGACAGAGAACAGGGTCGAGGTTTGAAAACAAGAAACAGTCAGCTAAACATCAGGAACACCACATTAGTTAGAACTTTCGAATCCACATACCACAGAGTCAACACAAAATAAAATTTCAGTCTAATTATCACAAGCTTAGAAAATCTCTCAAGTTCAGTCCAAATCCCTTCAAAAAATCCGAAATTTCTACTGCTAACTCCTTATTTTTTTTTATCTAAGTGAGAAGTCTCATCAAGGTTTTATCATCTCAATCACTTACAGATTATTTTCCCTTCCTAAAAAACTGAACAATTCAATTTCAACAAAGCTCTTCTATTTTCTCTTCCCTTGGTCTTTTCCTTTGGATATTTTCGATTTTTCACTTCTTTTTCTCAACTTTCACAATCTAATATATGGTGTTACTCAATACTTATGTTCCTTATGAGGAGATAGATTCTTGAGTGTGTTCATTACTGTTTTTCCTTGTGAGGAGACAGGGTCATGAATGCACCATTCTTTGGACTTAAACTTTTAAAAACTACATCAGGGAAGATCAAAGAGAGACTGTATCTTAATCTTATTGTCAGTGCTGAAAGAGAGAATCAAGATCAATAAGAATCAAGCCCCAAGACAAGAAGTTTAAAGTTCATTAAGGTGGAGCTAACAGCAAATTTTACAGATTCTCTAAGAACCTAAACCTTTATTGCTAGACTGATCTACCTATGACTTTCAACTTAGTAAGACTTATAATCAACTACTGTGGCAATGGTTCTTATAAGCATAAATGTCCTATGGTTAGTTCAAAAAAAACTGATAATTTCAAAATTTTGACTCTATAAAAACAGGTTATTGATTCAACTTTAACACTCTATAAACATGACATAAAGCACACTACGTCAGTAACCACCTCCGCCAAGAGTTGGTCAAAAAGAAGCATGAGAACGTGTAAAACCAAGGTGGAAAAGTGGTACCTCACGAAGTGATGGGTGACAAGCGTCACCATGTCTGATACTTCAGAATCATCAAGTTGGATGCTTAAGCGTTGTGTCATCATGTGTACTCCGAAGTTAGAATGTTGGAGCACTCAAAACACACATCAAAAACATCCAAACAAAGCATAATCTATGGTTGAGCAGGTTAACAAGACATCCTCAAAGCAAACTTAACAAACTGACTCTCTTTTTTTTTCTTTTTTTATTATGTTAGAAAACGAAAATAGACTAGAGTATGATAGCTAAATAACTTACCAGTGGGTTGCCTCCCACTAAGCGCTTGTTTAAAGTCATTAGCTCGACTTTGATTTGCTGTTTAGACAGCTGGTGGAACAGAAGGTGGCAGTGAATTTATTGGAGAAGAATGTCTCCTCATCCATTGTGGTATAAGCAGTAGATACATGAATTGTTCCAAGGCAGTGAGGAACATCAGCAGGGTGGGTCGTGACTGTGGGTGGGACACTTCGTTTTCCTGCAGAATCATCAAAAGAAACACCAAGCTTTCCACGAGAATCTCGTTGCTTGCAAAAGTGTGAAGCAGCTTTTGCACCTTTTTAATTCTTATTGATGAGATTATGAGGTTTGGGATTGGTTCCAGGAAGCGCATACCTTTGCCTAGTTGCAGGTTTCTGAGTTGTGGAATATTGAATTTTCGGTTTGGCAACATCAGATGGACCTATAGCTGAAAAATCATGTCGCTCTTTTGTGTCCAGGTTGGTGACGGTCGTCACTGACCCTGCAGTTCGAGTTTCTGCAGTTTTTCTGTAATTTAGCTCTGCCAGCCTTGCTTCCATCACAAACACGTCTTCCTCCAGCAACTTAGCATGAATGGGAACCTCTTCTTCAAGCCTATTCATGAAGATATGATCCTCACTGCAATCCTCAAACCCAACAGCTTTTGCAGAAGTTTCAGATATTGCCTCTTCAATAGCCATCTTGTTCACTTGACCACATGTATCAGATTCAGTGACATACCCATCAGTAGTGTCTTCTGAATGCTCCATGACTGGCTCTTCATCTCTGGAAGTCCTTACAGAAAATGTCTGACCATCAATGGTAGAACTCCCTCTTAGCTTATCCATGTCAAAGTTCATGACAACATCACCAAAATCAAGCTATATGTTCCCCTTTCTCACATCAGTGATGGCGCCAGCAGTAGCCAAGAATGATCTTCCCAGAATAAGAGGATCTTTAGGTTCTTCAGCATATTTCAGAACCACAAAATCTGTAGGAATTATGCAGCCTTCAATGTTAACAGGAACATCCTCTAAGATGCCTTTTGGGGTTCTTATGGATCGATCTGCTAGGATGAGAGAGATCACAGCTGGCTTGAAATCAGTTATTCCAAGTCTAGCAACAACAGAGGAAGGCATCAAGTTGATACTTGACGCTAGATCACTCAGAGAGTGGGGAAAACGTCCTGTTGAGATTGAGCAATCAAGCACAAAATTTTCAGGATCAGAAAGCTTCTCTGGAATTCTGCTTTGAATGATGGCGCTGACTTGTTCAGAAATAGGCACCTTCTTCTTCTTCTTTGGAACTGTACTCAAGAGGATTGCACTGATGTCTCTGGTAAGCAATGCTCCTTCCTCAGGACTTATACCATTCACAACCATTCTCTTTACATACCTTCTTAGAGCTGGTGAAAGCTTGACTGCATCAACAAGAGGGATCTCAAGCATCAGCTTGTCTATCATAGCTTTGCATCTGGCTTCTTCTATCTCCTGTTTAGACTTCCTAGGATGCTTATGGAATGGTATCTTGGGTTTATACGCTTGCTCCTGGCCATTATTTACAGTTACAGGCAAAGCAGCTTCGTACTGGGGTGGGTGACGCTCGTCACCCACTTGTGACAGCCCCTGATTCCCTTGTAAGTTGGTGACGAACGTCACTTCTCCTTGGTGACGCTCGTCACTCACCTCTGAGACTGCAAAATTTTCATCTTCAGACTCCATCAGTTGCAAGATCTGTTCTGCACTCAACCTCTTTTTCTGTACTGTTTTAAACTCCTTTTCACTCCTGACTATGATGATATTAACCTGATGCTTGGGATTGATGTCAGTCCTTCCAGGAAGGAATCTGTAGCATCTGTTCTGAGAGAATTCGGAATGATCGAGCTGGACATGGCGTTGTCCGAGGAATGACCGAGCCAAGGATCGGATATTGGCTGGGAAAGCGAGGTTTGGACTATGGTCGGGTGATGACCGAGGGAATAGTCGGATGGTTGGCTGGATAGCCGAGCCAGACGGACCATATCCAAGAGAAACAGGGTCCAGTCTGTGGGAAATGGGATTTATCCCGGAGCAGTGGGATTTATCCGAGAGTCTGGGAGGTTAGTCAGTGGATTGTCTCCGAGGGAGAAAGGGAAACCTCTGAGAGAAATAGAGGATAGCCGAGGTGGGACAAGTTATCCGGGAGAAATAGGAATATCCAGGTGAAAAATGGAAAACACCTTGGATAAGGGTGGTTTATCCGAGTGGGAAGGGATTTGGGCCGTGGGCCAAGTGTTTGGTCGGCTATTTTGTGGTTTATCGAGGGAATGGTCAAGCCGGTACAGGGAATAGCCGAGAGAATCGAATCGGACCGGAATAAAACCTACTGGAACTAGGAAAACATCGGATAAGTCCGAGTTATCTTGGGTTTTGCGAGTTTATAAGGGATTTTGAGACTTTTCTCGGGAGAGTTATGTTTATTCGAGAGCAATAAAGCAAAGAAAGAGAATAGTCGAGAGAAAACCCTAAGAAAAACAGTTTATACCGAGGACATCCGAGAGAGATCAGGTTATCGCCGAGCAGATCCGACCATCGCCGAGATAAACTGGTAAGCATTCAGATATTTCCCTAAGTGTTGAGTTTTCATCGGATAACCTCGAGCTAATAGCCTTGTTTTGTGGGGTTTTCGAGGGTAACCAGAGTTTGGTTCAAAGAAAGGTGAACGGATCGAGAGATAGCCGAGGGGAAAAGGATCGGATCGTACGGACAGCCGAGAGATTCTTAAGGAGATCGGATGTCTTCGTTTTGGTGCAGATTTCATCGGGATTTCTTTTGACCAATCTATTTCCAGCCTTGTTTAAGGTGAGTGCGTGACTGTGGTTGGTGTCTAGAACCGTGGGATTGCTAGGGTTGAATGTTTGCATGTTGATTGTGTGATTTTCATGTTATGTGTTTAGAACTGATAAGCAATTCTCATGTTATGATATAGTATGGTGTTTACCGTGGCATAGATGATGTCTAACTAACCTCAGGGTAATCCGGATCATGTACTAGCTTAGGGGATGTGGGATTCTCGCTGAAGTAGACATGAGTCTTAAAAAGGGATTGGACTTGGTTGGTTAAGTTAGATGATCATGGCCGTTTTATATTGTTATGTCTATTGCGAATTGATTGTGTTGAATGTTGGATCCGAAAGTATGATTGCTTGTTTGGTACTGACCAGGTGTTACAGGATGACCGTACTCACTAAGTATTTATGAAATACTTATGCCTCTCTTCTTGAGTGTGTAGGTACTAAGCAGTAAAGGGGCGAGACCAGGCGGCAGTGATGGATATGGATAGATCGGGATTGGGTTTTATTTATATTTAAGACGTTGGGCTTTGTCTTATGGCTTTGGTGTTTGATCGTTAGGTTGCTAGATGATCAGTTGTAATTGTTAGCGAACCTTGTGCTTTGGTATTTGATAACCCCTAATCCTGTTTAAGTGTTTTATGAAAGTTAAATGAATAAGATGAGTTGTTTTATATTCCGCTGTGTATTGATAAGAAAGAATGAGAATAAAAGAAAAAGTTTAAAAATATAGCTAAGTATAGAAACGGACTTTGAGGATGTAGTGGGACACAGCCGCGGTACAGTTTACCGGGTTGGGTTACCACAAGTTGGTATCAGAGCGCTTTAACGCTTCTAGGACTGAAATTGGTGACTGCTGCTGTTTGCTTGTTTGGGGTTTATGGGGTCCGATCCGTTCTTCACTGCCAAGGTCTAGCGGTAAGTTGTTGTTTGGTGTTGTGAAACACGTTTTGAGTTAGCTTCGGCTAACTGGCATCATTGTACTTGCAGATGGTTGATACCAGAAGAACCGTGAGAAACAATGGGGACAACCAGGCTGTGGGGTCTGTGAACTCAGTCAATGGTGATGTTGCTGAGAGGGAAAGGGAAGCCGAGAGACAGGCAGCGACGGTTGCAAGTGAGGCGGCTAGAGTGGCAGCCGTGGAAGCAGAAAGGAATGGTGCGGATGCTGAGAACGTGGCAAGGAATGCTGCGGGTGCAGCGAATGTAACACCAGTGGGGTTAGAGGCTGTGCTTGGGATGTTAGCACAGGTACTAGCTAGGCTACCTGCGGTGGCTCCTGCTCCGGCGGTTGCAGCAGCACCACATGTAGGACCACCGGTGGGGGTTCAAGCGGACGTGATTGGGGAGAAAGCGGACCAAGTGGAGAGGGTTCCGAGTTACCTCAAGGTTTTGGATCACATGGTGCGGTTGGGAACCAAATTCTTTGCTGGAGTTTCTACACCGATTGAGGCAGATGAGTGGAGGATGAGACTGGAACGGAATTTTGAGTCTATCCGATGTCCAGAGGGTTATAAGAGAGACATAGCCATGCACTACTTGGACGGTGATGCACACACGTGGTGGAAAGGAATCGTTGGAAGGCTGGTGAATGCGAATTATTCATATGAGACGTTTTCAGCGATGTTCAGGAGTAAGTACTTCCCACAGGAAGCTTACAACGAGTTGGAGAAGACGTTCTTGTACCTTAGTCAAGGGACGCTTACAGTGAGGCAGTATGAGACTCAGTTTAACCAGCTGAGGAAGTATGTGTCTCATGAGTTTGACACGGAGGAGAAGCTGATTCGTAGGTTTATGAGTGGACTGCGAGTTGAGCTAAGGAACGGGTGTGTAGTTCATGACTTCAGGACAGTTGCTGAGCTTGTTGAGAAGGCGGCATTGTTGGATTCAGGACAGGCGAAAGCTGCTTTGATGTCAGCTGGGCTAGTACAGTCATGACCAAGGCGGGTCAGTCTAGTGGACAGAACCGGAAGTTTGGGAAAGGAGTACCGAACAAAGGATCTGGGGGACGCAGCATGTACAGCAAGTGTGGCAAGGCTCACGTTGGCGAGTGTAGGCGCGGTGGTAGTGGATGCCACAGGTGCGGGAGTTTAGAGCATCGGATAAGAGACTGTCCGGAGGAGGATCAGAGAGTGGTTCGTGTATCCGGCAGTGATGGTGCGGCTCGGGTTTGCTACGGTTGTGGAGCATCACAGGCCAAGAGACAGGCCATTATGCCGAGGGTGTACACAACAAGTGCAGCAGCAGCCGAGGAACCGAGCACTTCTCATCCGATTACTGGTACGTGTGGTACATAATGTTTTCTTAAAATGCTTTTGCGTGATGTGTGTTAGTATAGAGTCTTAGCATTCTAGAGAACGAATGTGTAGGGACCTTGCTAATGGGTGAGGTTGAAACCCATGTTCTGTTTGACTCGGGAGCGAGTCATTGTTTTGTTAATCCGGACATGATCGGAAAAGGACAGTTCCGGAAGGAACCCGGAGAGGACTTTGGGTTAGTTCAAGCGGATGGAGGCCAAGTGATGTTTTCATTAGGAACGGTTAAGAATGTTCCAGTGATGTTTGGCGAAGTGAACATGCCAGCAGATCTAGTGATATGTAGAGTTAAGTCCTACGATGTCATTTTGGGAATGGACTGGTTAGGCAAGCGCAGAGCTCACTTGGATTGTCACCGTGGAAGGGTGCGGTTTGAGAGAGACGGAGAGGTCTTGGTTTATCAGAGAGTTAGACCAACCTTGGGAAGTTTGGTGGTTTCAGCTATTCAGGCAGAACGGCTGATAGAGAAGGGTTGTGAGGCGTATCTAGCAACAATTACTACCACAGAAGGAGGACCGGATGTAGACTAGGGCAGTATACCGGTGGTGCAGGATTTTGAGGATGTTTTTCAGGCGTTGGCTGGACTGCCACCAGCTTGTTCAGATCCATTCACGATTGAACTTGAGCCGGGGACAGCTCCATTGTCCAAAGCACCATACCAGATGGCGCCAGCTGAGATGGCAGAACTGAAGAAGCAGCTAACGGAGTTGTTGGACAAAGGGTTCATTAGACCTAGTAGTTCACCGTGGGGAGCACCAGTGTTGTTCGTGAAGAAGAAGGATGGGAGCTTCAGGCTTTGCATTGATTACTGTGGATTGAACCGTGTGACCGTGAAGAACAAGTATCCACTTCCCAGGATAGACGAGTTGTTGGACCAACTCAGGGGAGCTACTTGGTTCTCTAAGATCGATTTGGCATCAAGGTACCATCAAATACCCATAGAGGAGACAGACGTGCGTAAGACTGCCTTTTGGATAAGGTATGGTCATTACGAGTTTGTGGTCATGTCGTTTGGTTTGACGAATGCGCCAGCTGCATTCATGAAGTTGATGAATGGCATATTCAGAGAGTACCTAGATGAGTTTGTGATCATTTTCATAGATGATACTCTTGTATACTCTAAGGATGAGGAAGAACATATGAGTCATTTGCGGACTGTTCTGGAGAAGTTGAGAGAACAGAAGTTATATGCCAAGCTCAGTAAGTGTAGCTTTTGGCAACGGCATATAGGGTTCTTGGGTCACATTGTTTCGGATAAGGGAGTGTCCGTGGACCCAGAGAAGATTCAGGCTATTGCGGATTGGCCTAGACCAGAGAACGCTACAGAGATAAGGAATTTTCTCGGACTAGCTGGTTACTACAGGCGGTTTGTCAAAGGTTTTGCAAGTATGGCTCAGCCAATGACAAAACTGACTGGTAAGGACGTGGAGTATGTCTGGGCGGATGAGTGTGAGGAGTGCTTCTCAAAGTTAAAGGAGTTACTCACTAGTGCACCAGTATTGGCGTTACCAGAACCGAGTGAGCCATATGTGGTATACACGAATGCATCAAGGAAAGGACTAGGGTGTGTTCTGATGCAGAATGGTAAGGTGATAGCTTATGTTTTGCGACAGCTACGGAAGCATGAAGGAAATTATCCTACGCATGATTTAGAGATGGCGGCTGTGGTATTTGCACTTACGATATGGAGATCTTACTTGTATGCAGAGAAGGTGCAGATATACACGGACCACAAGAGTTTAAAGTACATCTTTACTCAACCGGATTTGAACTTGAGACAGCGTAGATGGATGGAGTTGGTAGCGGACTATGATATGGAGATCTTACTTGTATGCAGAGAAGGTGCAGATATACACGGACCACAAGAGTTTAAAGTACATCTTTACTCAACCGGATTTGAACTTGAGACAGCGTAGATGGATGGAGTTGGTAGCGGACTATGATTTGGAGATAGCATACCATCCAGGAAAGGCCAACTTGGTGGCGGATGCGTTGAGCAGGAGGAGGGCTAGCGTATCATCAGAACAGAATGTTGGAAGCATTGTGAACATGCTAAGGACATTGCAGTTGAATGCAATAACAGAAGGGGTTGAACCGTTGGGTCTGGAAGCTGCGGATAGAGCTGACTTGTTGACTAGGATTCAGATTGCTCAGGAGCAGGATGAGAATCTGAAAAAGGTGTCACAGAATGATAAGATGGAATATCATACTTCAAACATTGGGACCATTGTTGTGAACGGACGGGTCTGTGTTCCAGATGTGAAGGAGTTAAGGGATGAGATCCTGAAGAAGGCACATCAGTCAAGGTTTTCTGTTCATCCGGGAATGAACAAGATGTATCAGGATTTGAAACGGTACTATCATTGGGTTGGGATGAAACGTGATGTGGCTAAGTGGGTAGCCGGATGTGAGACGTGCCAATTGGTTAAGGCAGAGCATCAGTTTCCGAGTGGTTTGTTGCAAATGTTGCCAATGCCGGAATGGAAATAGGACATGATCGCCATGGACTTTGTACTGGGATTACCTAAGACTAAGAAGTTGCATGACGGAATATGGGTCATTGTGGATCGTTTGACCAAGTCTGCTCACTTCTTAGCAATGAAAAAGACGGATGGGGTACCAAAGTTGGTGGAAATGTATATTGATCAGATCGTGAGGTTGCATGGAGTGCCAGTGAGTACCATCTCAGATCGTGATCCGAAGTTTACTTCAAGGTTCTGGAAAGAATTCCAGGAAGCGTGTGGAACGCGGTTGCATATGAGTACATCGTATCATCCTCAGACCAATGGGCAATCAGAACGGACGATAAGGACATTGGAGGATATGTTGAGAGCGTGTGTACTGGACTGGGGCGGTAGTTGGGAAGACTACTTGCCGTTGGCTGAATTCGCATACAACAATAGTTACCAAAGGAGCATTGAGATGTCTCCGTATGAAGCGTTGTATGGCAGGCCGTGCAGGACACCATTGTGTTGGACACAAGTGGGGGAGCATAGCGTAATGGGGCAAGCAGTGGTCGAGACTACTATAGAAAAGATCAGATTGTTAAAGGTTAAGCTGAAAGAGGCTATGGACAGGCAGAAAAGTTATGCGGACAAGCATCGCAGGGATTTGGAGTTCAGTGTGGGTGATATGGTTTATCTTAAGGCACTGACTTATAAGGGAACGGACAAGGCAGCTAAGAGTGCCAAGTTGAATCCGAGGTACATGGGGCCGTACCGGATACTGGAAAGAGTTGGCGCAGTGGCTTACAAGTTGGACTTGCCATCAGAAATGAGAGCGTTCCACAATGTATTCCATGTGTCACAGCTGAGGAAGCATATTACCGAACGGGAAACGGTTATAGAGGAGGCGCCAGCAGACTTGCAAGAGGATCTTGCAGTAGTGGCTAGGCCGGTTCAGGTGATAGATCGAAAAGAAAAGACTAAACGTGGGAAGCTGGTCAGAATGGTTCAGGTCGTATGGGACTGCGACGGGCAGGAACAAGTTATTTGGGAAAATGAAGTCAGGATGAAATCTGAGAATCTCAAATGGTTTGACAAGTTACAAACGGATGAGTCGGATTCGAGGACGAATCCAGAACGGGTGGGGGAGAGCTGTAGCATCCGTATCCGAGAGAATTCTGAATGATCGAGCTGGACAGGGCGTTGTCCGAGGAATGATCGAGCCAAGGGTCGGATATTGGTTGGGAAAGGGAGGTTCGGACTAAGGTCAGGTGATGACCGAGGGAATAGTCGGATGGTTGGCTGGATAACCGAGCCGGACGGACCATATCCGAGGGAAACAGGGTCCAGTCTCTGGGAAATGGGATTTATCCCTGAGCAGTGGGATTTATCCGAAAGTCTGGAAGGTTAGTCCGAGTGTCAGTGGACTGTCTCCGAGGGAGAAAGGGAAACCTCCGAGAGAAATAGAGGATTAGCCGAGGTGGGACAAGTTGTCCGGGAGAAATAGGAATATCTGGGTTAAAAATGGAAAACACCTCGGATAAGGGCGGTTTATCCGAGTGGGAAGAAATTTGGGCCGTGGGCCAAGTGTTTGGTCGGCTATTTTGTGGTTTATCGAGGGAATGGTCAAGCCGTTACAGGAAATAGCCGAGAGAATCGAATCGGACCGGGACAAAACCTACTGGAACCAGGAAAACGTCGGATAAGTCCGGCTTATCTAGGGTTTTGCAAGTTTATAAGGGATTTTGAGACTATTCTCGGGAGAGTTGTGTTTATTCGAGAGCAATAAAGCAAAGAAAGAGAATAGTCGAGAGAAAACCCTAAGAAAAACAGTTTATCCCGAGGACATCCGAGAGAGATCAGGTTATCGCCGAGCAGATCCGACCATCGTCAAGATAAACTGGTAAGCGATCGGATATTTCCCTAAATGTTGAGTTTTCATCGGATAACCTCGAGCTAATAGCCTTGCTTTGTGGGGTTTTCAAGGGTAAACAGAGTTTGGTTCGAAGAAAGGTGAACGGATCGAGAGATAGCCGAGGGGAAAAAGATCGGATCGTACGGACAGCCGAGAGATTCTTAAGGAGATCGGATATCTTCGTTTTGGTGCGGATTTCATCGGGCTTTCTTCTGACCAATCTGTTTCCAGCCTTGTTTAAGGTGAGTGCGTGATTGTGGTTGATGTCTAGAACCGTGGGATTGCTAGGGTTGAATGTTTGCATGTTGATTGTGTGATTTTCATGTTATGTGTTTAGAACTGATAGGCAATTCTCATGTTATGATATATTATGGTGTTTACCGTGGCATAGATGATGTCTAGCTAACCTCAGGGTAATCCGGATCATGTACTAGCTTAGGGGATGTGGGATTCTCGCTGAAGTAGACATGGGTCTTAAAAAGGGATTGAACTTGGTTGGTTAAGTTAGATGATCATGGCCGTTTGATATTGTTATGTCTATTGCGAATTGAATGTGTTGAATGTTGGATCAGAAAGTATGATTGCGTGTTTGGTACTGACCAGGTGTTACGAGATGATCGTACTCACTAAGTATTTATGAAATACCTATGCCTCTCTTCTTGAGTGTGTAGGTACTAAGCAGTAAAGGGGCGAGACCAGGCGGCAGTGATGGATATGGATGGATCGGGATTGGGTTTTATTTATGTTTAAGACGTTGTGCTTTGTCTTATAGCTTTGGTGTTTGATCGTTAGGTTGCTAGATGATCAGTTGTAATCATTAGCGAACCTTGTGCTTTGGTATTTGATAACCCCGAATCCTGTTTAAGTGTTTTATGAAAGTTAAATGAATAAGATGAGTTGTTTTATATTCTGCTGTGTATTGATAAGAAAAAATGAGAATAAAGGAAAAAGTTTAAAAATATGGCTAAGTATAGAAACAAACTTAGAGGATGTAGTGGGACACAGCCGCGGTACGGTTTACCAGGTTGGGTTACCACAGAATCCCTCTTGCCTTTGAACAGCTCCTGCAGTTTGAGCAACCTGCACATCCAGCTTCTTCATATGAGAGTTCAGACTCTCAATTTTTCTATTCAGGTCTTGGTACAGCGAATCTAGCTTGCCATTGAAGTTCACAGTCATCTTCTGCTGTCCTTCAAGTATCTGCTCCAGCATAGCTTCCATCTAAGTGTCTTGTGAAGGTGCAGTTTGGTAGGAACAAGAACCATAATTCATGCTGTTTTGGTAAGGTTTCTCAACTTCAGTCTTCTGGAACTGTAACATTGGAGTATAACCAGTTGCATTCTGGTTTCCTGAGAAGGTGCTCTTCTGATTATTGCCATTAAATCATCTGTTCCACTGCTGATTCCCAAACCTTTGGTTCTGAAAACCTCTATTGATGAAATTAACATCTTTCTGCTCAAATTCTTCAGGATTTTTGAAACTCTCCACTTCTGCAGCAAACTGGACTGATTTCTTTCCCACCAGAAGACTGTGCATACTGTCTAACTTAGCTTTAACCTCAGCTATTTGGTTTCTTTCATTCAAACCACCCTGTTGCATCCTCTGAAAGTCAGCATTCTTGGTGCTGTTATTGCAGGCCAAATTTTCAATCAATCTGATTGCTTCTTCTGGTCTGTTAGTGTTGAAGTTTCCAGCACTAGCTGCATCCAGCGCCATCTGATACTTCTAGTCAATGCCTCTAAAGAAGATCTCAAGTAGTTGCACCTGACTGAAACTGTGGTAACCCAACCCGGTAAACCGTACCGCGGCTGTGTCCCACTACATCCTAACAGTCCGTTTCTATACTTAGCCATATTTTAAAACTTTTGCTTTATTCTTATTCTTTCTTATCAACACACAACGGAATAAAAAACAACTCATCTTATTCATTTAACGTTCATAAAACACTTAAACAGGATTCGGGGTTATCAAATACCAAAACACAAGGTTCGTTAACGATTACAACTGATCATCTAGCAACCTAACGGTCAAACACCAAAGCCATAAGACCCTAAACACAAGTCTTAAATCATAAAACACTCAATCCCCGATCCATCCATATCCATCACTGCCGCCTGGTCTCGCCCCCTTACTGCTTAGTACCTGCACACTCAAGAAGAGAGGCCTAAGTATTTCATAAATACTTAGTGAGTACGGTCATCCCGTAACACCTGGTCAGTATCAAACACGCAATCATACTTTCGGATTCAACATTCCACACAGTCAATTCGCCATAGACATAATAATATCAAACGGCGATGATCATCTAACTTAACCAACCAAGTTCAATCCCTTTTTAAGACCCATGTCTACTTCAGCGAGAATCCCACATCCCCTAAGCTAGTACATGATCCGGATTACCCTGAGGTTAGCTAGACATCATCTATGCCACGGTAAACCCCTTAATATATCATAATATAAAATCGCTTATCAGTTCTAATCACATAACATGAAAATCACACAATCAACATGCAAACATTCAACCCTAGCAATCCTACGGTTCTAGACACCAACCACAGTCATGCACTCACCGTAAACAAGGCTGGAAACAGATTGATCAGAAGAAATCTCGATGAAACTCGCACCAAAACGAAGATATCCGATCTCCTTAAGAATCTCTCGGCTGTCCGTACGATCCGATCCCTTTCCCTTCGGCTATCTCTCGATCCGTTCACCTTTCTCCGAGCCAAACTCTGTTTATCCTCGGAAACCCCACAAAATAAGGCTATTAGCTCGAGGTTATCCGATGAAAACTCAACACTTAGGGAAATATCTGATCGCTTACCAATTTATCTCGGCGATGGTCGGATCTGCTCGGCGATAACCTGATCTCTCTCGGATGTCCTCGGGATAAACTGTTTTTCTTAGGGTTTTCTCATGACTATTCTCTTTCTTTGCTTTATTGCTCTCTAATAAACACAACTCTCCCGAGAAAAGTCTCAAAATCCCTTATATACTCGCAAAACCTTAGGTAACTCGGACTTATCCGACGTTTTCCTGGTTCGAGTAGGTTTTATCCCGGTCCGATTCGATTCTCTCGGCTATTTCCTGTACCGGCTTGACCATTCCCTCGATAAACCACAAAATAGCCGACCAAACACTTGGCCCACGGCCCAAATCCTTTCCCACTCGGATAAACCGCCTTTATCCGAGGTGTTTTCCATTTTTCACCCGGATATTCATATTTCTCCCGGACAACTTGTCCCACCTCGGCTAATCCTCTATTTCTCTTGGAGGTTTTCCTCTTTCCCTCGGAGACAGTCCACTTACACTCGGACTAACCTCCCAGACTCTCGGATAAATCCCACTGCACCGGGATAAATCCCCATTTCCCACAGACTGGACCCTGTTTCCCTCGGATATGGTCCATCCGGCTCGGCTATCCAGCCAACCATCCTACTATTTCCCCGCTCAACACTCGACCATAGTCTGAACCTCCATTTCCCAACCAATATCCGACCCTTGGCTCAATCATTTCTCGGACATTGCCTTGTCCGGTCCGATCATCCCGAATTCTCTCGGATACGGATGCTACAGAAACCATGATGAGGACAGTCCCTTTGATAAGACTTGAATCTGATCCAAGAAGCCTTATAAGCTGCTTCAGTAGGGCCTTGTGTAAAGGATGCAATTTTTGTCCTCATGTCTTCTGATCTTGCATCATCATAGAAGTTATTCAGAAAGGCATTCTTAGTGTCTTCCCAAGTGGTCAGTGAAGCAGGTTCCAGTTGCTTCAGCCAATATGAATATTCTCCTTCAAGAGAGTAGGGGAAAAGCTTGCAGAACAGAAAGTCATTGCTAACACCATTAGCTTTGACACTTGAAGCAAAGTCCTCAAACCTCTCAATGTGATCCATAGGATGCTCATGAGGTAAGCCATAGAATGGATGCTGGCCAACCAGCTGATAGTAGACAAGTTTAACCTCAAAATCATTCCTATGGAAGGCAGGAGGGCGTATTCCAGCTCTGTTGGCATAGAACTGACCAGGTCTGTTGTAGTCACCTAGAGTCCTCTGAACAAAACGCTCAGCAGCGTTATTGGCAGCAACAGGGACTCCAACATTCTCATCCACTTGTTGAACCTGCTGTTCAACGAGACATTCCCCTCTTGATCAATTCTCTGCCCCTCTTCGTTCCTTCTGTTTCCTTCTCTGTCAACCAAGTGACCTTCTGCATCTTCAACTAAGTAGATTGCTTCTTAGCGCTCCTGTTAGTTCTCTCCAACCTAGCGAGTTCGTCGATGCTCAAAGTCACAAGCTCCTTCTCCTTGTTGCTTCTGGTACTGCGATTAGGCATACACCTGAAACCAGCACAAAGAAAAGAAACTGAAAGTTAGTAAACAAATTAAAACATAGACAAAATCCTAATACGAAAAATCGATAGGCAGCTATTACTCCCCGGCAACGGCGCCAAAAACTTTATAGGGCTCAGGTTTTACCCAAATAAAACTACTGCAAGTGCACAGCAAAGCAGTTGTAGTACAAGGGGTTATTGAATCCCAAGGGAGTATATAAACTACAATAGCGATTATAGATTCAGATTAAGCTAAATAATAAGTAATGAATGTAATGCGAAATAACTAAATTAATAAAAGCAAGTGGGCGTTTTTGAGATTGTTCTTAAAATTCAGAAAGCTAAAGGCTTTAAGTGAGGACAATTCGCAGGTTGAATCCGAGAGTGTAGAATGCATGCAATCAGGAATGAATTAAAACCGTTTTAAATGTGAATCGCAAAGATATAAATAATCAATTCTCATTGCAGAAGTTATCTATGTCTAAATTACAGAGTTTCAAATCTCTTTGCAAACCCTAACAATCTAAATATGCAGTAATGATCAGGTTCAATTGTTCACAAAACTCCTAAGCCAAATCTTTTTGTACTAGGGCGTTTTGCTCATCTAATACTAGTTCAGGTGATTAATAATGCTCTCACATCTATCAAACAACCTAGGGTTTCGAAATCCAGATGATGTGTCTAAGAAATCGATCTGAATGTAAGACAAATGAAGAACCAATAGATTTCCTATAAGTTTAGCAATTCTACAAACTCTTCTTCAACCTTTGAAAAGCCCTAACTTAACTAACAAACTACTCAGACATGGTGATTTGAGAAAACATCATGAAAAGAATAGACTGCATAAAATAAATAAGAAGTAAAGATAAAGGAGTTCGAAATCTGCTCTGAAGGAGTCTGATTTGTCTCTCCAAAAGCTCTGCTACAAATCTCTCTCTCAGCTCTCTGAATTCTCAAAAACTAAGATAAAAAACAACAATGGCTGAAAAACCTAATAAATAGAGGCTAAACACGATCTGGGGCCTTCTTGTAAATAATAGAACTTCTGGGCTAATTCTGAAAATAATGCTCCATCTTTTAATAAACAGCCACGACCTCCTTCTTTGGTGGGTGACGAGCGTCACCCAAATGCATACTTTTCTTCTCGAGCTGGACACTTCGTGGCTTCAACTTGCAATGCTCCAAAAAGCTTCAATATCTCCAATTATGCTCCAGACATGCTATAACCTGCAAAGAATTCTAGGACTTTAAAAAGACCAAAAAGACTCAATAAAAATGACTTATATCATGGTTAAAAACCATAAAAACCATGATATATCAGGAGTTGCACTTTTGAAATCTCTCGAATATATCTCACGGATAGAAGTACCCAAGAAACTATCGTGACTAAACCTGCAAAATAAACATATTATATAAAATGAAACAAAAAATTATATTATAAGTAAAATATAAAAGGAAAACTTATTTTACCATAATATACTAGGACGACGGTCTGGTACAAAGCGCATTAGTCTGTCATGATCGGGACCCTCCAAAAGAGTGCGGATATCCAAATCATGAGCAATATCCACGGCAGAACGCCCTACCGATAGAGGTGGAGGGGGTTGGGTCTCGGTAATAGCAGTAGGAGTCGTGTGCGAACTAGAACCGATAGAAGTAACCGAAAAGCATACTAAGAATATGCACTTCCAGACATCTGAAATTGCAACAAATTAAATATTAGTAACAAGTCATACAAAATAACCTAAATCTAACAATTTCAATCTCTAAAAATCAAATAAAAAACCTAATAAATTTCAATTCCAATTTGTAAATCAATTACAATTAGGGTTCATCGCAAACACGTCACAAAGGGGGCGGTCGAATCAATTTTGCAGGTCTTTTTGAATTTTGGGTCTGAATATTTTTAAACTTCGCGAAATTTTTGCAAGGGGATTTTAAAAAATAAAACATTGTGACAGCTTAGCGACATTAAAAGTCTTATCCATCGCAAATCAGTTGTAATTTAAAAATTGGGGATGGGGTTTCCTTGCAAAATTGTGAAATATATGTACTTAGCATATTTTTTATTTTATAGATATACATAGATATTAATATTTAATTTCAAAAATATATCTTTGATCAGTCAACTATATATATAAATGTTTAATTTCAATATATATATATATATAAATGCACATATATATATATATATCATACATAAGATTGTTTCTTTAAACCCTAAAACTTCCTAGCTACATATATACTATAATGCTACGGAAAGGAGGTTTCCGTCCCGAAGGTTCTCTGAAGCCCAAGTCAATGAACGCCCTACCGAAAACAAGTACTTAAGGGTGTTTCTATGGGTGAGAGGTCTCGTCCGGAGATCGAGACATCTATCTGTTTGCGAGGGTTTCAAGAGGATTCTATAATGCGAAAGAGGGATTCAACGAGTAGAAAGGCAGGGTTCCAGATTCAGAAGGGATTTATCCTGGTAGGCATTATCTCTAGGAACGAGGAGGTTTTCTCTCGATTATGCTGTTTGGCACTGGAGGTCGGGTTTAAAGCGGTTGGGCTTCTTCTCCTTAGATCCGGTTCCCAGAGTCGATCTCCTTAGGCCGGGTTCCTCCTCCCTTTCTTGTGTGGGGATCTCTCTCCTTTTATATTGGCCTTCTCCATGTCATATCCTCTCCATTTGGTGAGCCAAAGGAGCAGATGGGCTAATCATTCACGCGTCTTCGGGGAAGGTCGCCAATTGCCTGGAAACAGTACGCGGGAGTTGTTCGGCGCCCGAGCTAGAATGACGTATGTCAGTGTCTAAGGCAATTTTGATTTCTAGGTGTTGCGTTCCCCTTGGGGCGGTAAAATCAGTCCCAACAGTATTACTTATTTGAAATAAATTTTTAATTTATAGATAATTTGTAGTTTTATAATTTGTAGAATAAAAAATTCTTTTTTACTTTTAAGATAATGTCATTTGGAGACCAATTTATAGTCTCTATAGTTTAAAGTCATTCAAGTGTAATTTTTTTCGGTTAAAGCATTTGCATTTTATTTTTGATCGATAACATTGTTGATAAGTTTTGATGCTTATCTATTTTGTTTGGACATATCGATACTTTAGATGATTTTTTCCTTAAAATTGCACAAAAATTATTGCTAATATTCGATTAAATTAACTTTGATTTTGTTATATTATCTATTTCAGTCCAAATTTTGTATACAAACATTCAAATATTTAAAACATATGGAAACAAAGATATGTTTTTCAAACAATTATTATTATATTTTATTTTGGACCCATATTATCAAATGGATCAAAACAACAACATATATTTACATTACCCTCTGGTTTACAATTTCCAGTTATAAAACCATGTCTGTCACAAAATCGAGCACAGCCATAATTTCCTGCAAAATAACATGATTTGTCTCCATAGAAACATAGAGTACGACTTGCCTTTATTCCATAACCTATATATAATATCCAAAAGTTCATCAAACCAATATGTGCATTAGAAAGAAAATTATTTACATAATTAAAAAGTAGGGTATAAAAAAAAGTGAGTACCTAGAGTATTAGTAATTTTTGGATGGCAATGAACAAAAGATACAATTGAAAGGATACTGAAAACAAATGTAACTAAAGTTTTCATGCTAAAATTCATTTTTATGATAATTTTCAAAGTTTTCTTTTTATGAGTTTTCCTTTATTTAGATTGGCTATATATATAGTAATACAAACGTTCATAAAAGGTAATTTTCATAGTCAAATTTGAAAAGATAACTTAACAAAAAAAGTTGAAAATAACATAAATTTTCAATTCATTTACTTATATTTATAGTCAAAAGAAAACTACATATTGACCAAAACAATAAAACACACATAATATAATAATTGTCTTACCCAGTTATATTCTAATATTTGCTGAGATGTTTTTTATACATTTATACATAATTAAATATATATTTTTTTCCTATCATTTGTTGTAGCATGAAAATGTTAATTGTTACTCTCTTAACTCCTCAAATGAGGTTGTACAAGAGTTGTTTTTTATTTCAAATCAAATCATACTTATTTTGTATCTAAATTTAGTAAACAATTGAAGTCAAGTAACCAAAATAACCAAACTTATAATTCGAAATAAATAAATTAGTATTGCTTAATCTGAAATAATCAAAATCTTCAAAATAACCAAATTTTATTATGCAGCCTTAGAACAAAACTACCCAGATCTGAGTTTCTTTTTTGGCCGGTGGTCGACATAAATCCAATATTGGTGCCATGCTGTGTATATTCTTTCCAATCTAAAATTTGTAATATGTCTTCCGCTCTGTCGGACCTATGATTCCGCTTTGTCGGACAAATAATTTCTGTTTATCGGATGTTGTTTTGTTTTCTTTTTTGCTTGTTTTTTAGATGTGAATTCTGGTAGCTGGTTGAAAGTCTCCTTTTCATCAGATTATTTCTTTTGAGGAAGTAAATCCGATAGATTTCGGTTTCTGGTTGTAAAATTTCTCTCACTCAAGTTTAGGATATTATTCGGTGATCTAGATCAGAGTAAGAAAAGCTGGCACATTTATGGTCGTCCGGTGTGTGTTTCTATTTCGCTGGTGGTTCATCTTCTGATGGCTAAAGTACGACTTTTCAATCTCTTTGGCGACCAAAAGCAAAAGGATAGTGCAGCTCTTTTTCTCCAGCAGTTTCGACGTCATTGAATTTTGGTGTTAGTCTTCGGCGGTGTTCATCGTTGGTGGTGTTCATCATCGGCGGTGTAGGAATCCAAGCGGCTGATTTTATCTCTTTTCCATTCACGTGTCCATGCTTTGATAATTAGGTTTTTCATGTTCAAACAAGTGATTTTGGATGTCAGGTATGTATTAGTTGGGCTTTCTTTACATTATTAGGACTATTAGAGATGTAATTGTAACTTGCTCTACCCCTTGTGAAGTTTATTATCTTTTGGGTTTAATCAAAGAAATGACAAAAAAAGCCCACATTATTATAATGTTTTAATTTATTTTTTTTTGATATCTGAAATTTTTTTAAAAAGTGAAAAAGTTTTAACAATATAAATAGATATACAAAAAGCGGAAAAATGCCAACTTCGACTTAAACTATTTATGTCGTGTTATTTTCTACCTAAACTTATATACAGTGTATTTTTCTATTCGAATCCTATATAAAATTTAAATTATTTACCCGAACTATCTATTTCGTGCCAAAATCCATATTAACCATATTTCTATTAGTTGACCACTAACACCTGCTGACTCAAATAGGTGGAGATCCTAGTATGTCAATGAAGTTTGGCGAGAAAAGAGCCAATTTCAACCCAAACTAAATCTGTGTTCTCTTTCCTACCTGAACTTATTACACAATGCATTTTCCTACCCAAACCCCATATAAAATTCAAATTACCTATTTCATCTATGTATTTCGTGCCAAAATCTATATTAACCATAACAGCGTTAGCTAAACATTAACTTCAGCTGAGTCACGTGACACGTAAGCGACGACGTTTAATCGATTAATGGTAATGATAAGATTCTCATGTTCAAGACTAAGTGTTTGTAAGATTTCTATGTTTATAATATTTTTATGTTTTGAATATTATGTATGTTTTTGACTAATGTGATCAAATTCTGATTTTTCATCATTGCAAACGTTGTTGTTTACGTGTCACATGATTCAATATTATAACTCTATGCTTTTGTTTTTCTTTAAAGTGTATGATGGATTATAATATTAATGTGGCTAGTTTGAAGTTTTTAAGCACTCTTTGATGAAGCTTCTCCTGTTAATTGGATCCTCGAACATAATGTATTTAATGTATTTTTTTGCTTATTCATAAAAGCATAAAAAAAGATTGTTAAATTTCCTTTGAATTCTCTAATTTGTATTTAGACGATTTGTTCTTGGCTTGAGTTGCTTAAAACCCTTAGTTGATTTCATTCGAGTAGGGTCTGTTTCTTTTTATTTTTTTGACATTGTTACCTGTTTGCTAAGTATTACAAGGCTCATACTACCGAGAGCAAGATGACTGGTGGAGAAAGTGTTCCCCAAGATGCAATAGCGCAAATACAGACGGTCATGGGAAAAGATATAAGGAACATGGGCCAACAGATGAGAACCATGCGACAAGAGTTTGAAGCAAGGATTGTCCGGATGGAGGCGCCACCAAATGAAAAACCTTATGTTCAGATCTAACGTTTGACTAACGTTGTTATGGTTAATATGAAGCTTCTCCTGTTAGTTGGACTAGCTCAATCCAGGATTAATCGAGCAAATTTCCACTGCTTACATGTCAAGTGACCCAGCCGGAATTAACGTTTGACTAATGTTGTTATGGTCAATATGGATTTTGGCACGAAATAGATAGTTGGGGTAGGTAATTTGAAATTTATATGGTGTCTGGGTAGGAAAACGCACTTTGTATAAGTTCAGGTAAGAAAGTGCATGACATGTTTAGTTTGGGTTAAAATTGGCCATTTTCCCGCTAAACCTCGTTGGCATCTCCGTCCATCCGAGTCAGCATGTGTTAACGTTCAACTAACGGGAATATAGTTAATATGGATTTTGGCACGACATAGATAGTCAGGGTATGTTATTGGAATTTTATATGTAATTGAATTAGAAAAACGCACTATGTATAAGTTCAGGTAGGAAAGAACATGACAGGGTTAGTTTGGGTTGAAATTAGCCCTAATCAGGCGGAAAGAGCCTCAGCCCAACTTTCGATGCAGCCGCCTCTGCCGTGAAGTTTTGAGTCTCCTTCAGCAGCGTTTTTTCGGCAAGTCCGCCTGACTAGCGTCGTCTCCTCTCTCTCGGGGTTAGTCGAAATCATAATCCACCAATCTTCCTCCTGTTTTGGTTATCTCCGGTGAGGTTACTTCGTTTTCAGCACTAGTACTCATCCCCCCTCAGCGCAATGATTAAACAGTGCGGAGCATCTTTGATCTGCGCAGCCGGTATGATGCGTCCCTCAGATTGAAGCTTTACACCGTCTCAACTATCGGCAGCAACTTTCCCAGACTTGCAATTGTATTTGCAACCACCATAACCTTTAGATCCCCAAGATCCAGCTCCTTTGCTGACTTTTGTCTCCACTATTCTCCTCTTACTGCTTTTTTCGATATTCCCAATCTGTTTCCGCTGCAGCTTTGTCACTGACAACTGCTCCAAAGTTTCATTCTGTCTACACTGTTTCTCCCTCGCCAGCCTTGTGGAGCTACGATGGGCTTCTCCGAAGTTCAGATCTACATGAGGCCAACATTGAGTTTCACTGCCTTTACCGAAGGTGCTTCCTCCGGCGAGTCCCCGACCTACATCATCGAAAAGCCAATCTTCACATTTTGTTGTTCTTCTTCTGTCTTGGGCTTGGCCCACATCTATTGTTTGGATTTTGAGACAAGCCATTCATTTTGCAACTTATGGGTCTGGTAAGATTTCATATTTTTCTCAACCTATGTTATTTAAAGCATATTGTCAAATATGCCAGAGCTAAAGAATTTTGGGGGAAGTTACCGACTTGGATTCAGGAGTACTGCTAGCTTACTGGCATATCTCCACACCCACAATTGATATTCTGGAGTACTGCCAATTTACTGATGTATCTCTGATCTCCTCTTTCTCCTTTATGAAGAACATCATCAAACGCTCAGTCTTCCCAACATTATAAGCTAAAAGTTTATTTCTTTCACCTTTGTTGGTTGAAAAACTAGCCCTCTTGCAGGTGCTTTTGATTACTATCTATGCTTGTAATCTCCTATCTTATGCTTACATTATTATGTACTTTAATTACGTTTTAGCGTCGCCTGTTTGTAACTCAGACTTTTTGGCATGGGATTCTCAACTTGTAATTTCAGCTTAACCTAATTAGAATAAAATGTTGGCCCAAATAAAAAAAAAGTCTCAGCCATATGAGGAAACATAGCTGACAGACATAAAGAACAATCCTCTGACACGTAGTCCAAAAGAGGGAAATAGACAAAAAAAAAAAACTAAAATATAAGGAAAAACCATCAAGCGAACCTGCAAGCTGTTAAAACCATTATTAAAAAAAAAACATGGGGCAACGATTACAATTTCATTTTACAAAAATTTTAAAAAGATTATAAGGAAAAAATATGGGACCATTTTTTTAACTCAAAATTTATCTATTAAAAAAACACACTCATTGTTCTCAGCTCTCTTTTCTTAAATTCTAGCCTTAGTAATTTCTGATCTCCCTTTCCGTGCAATGTCTCTAGAGGGAAATAGACAATAAAAAAAAATTTAAAATATAAGGAAAAACCATAAAGCAAATTTGCAAGCTGTTGAAACCATTATTAAAAAAAAACATGCGGTAATTTATTTTTACAAAGATTTAAAAAAGATTATAAGGAAAAAACATGGGACCATTTTTTTAACTCAAAATTTATCTATTAAAAAAACACACTCATTGTTCTCGGCTCTCTTTTCTTAAATTCTAGCCTTAGCAATTTCCGATCTCTCTTTCTGACGTGCAGTGTCTCTAGATCTAGTTTTAGCTCTCCTTGTGATTGCTGGGAGATGTCGGATTTTTTTTCTTTGCTGACTTCTCTAGCGAGTTCCTGCTCGGGTTTGCAGTTATGTCACAGTCGTTGTTGGGTTGCGAGTTCTGTTCTCAATTTTGCTAAACTCGAGGATAACTTCAGTTTTGGTGCTTGCTCCTCCTCCTTATATCTTCCTCCTCTCTGTCTTCCTATTGTAGCACGCCAGGGTCTTGGTTTCTGCTAGTTGTTGCTTTATTTATGTGCCCATTGCCTCTCTGGTTCTGCTTAGTGTTTTCTCTCCGTTTATGTTCTCCGGATTTAGTCTTTGTAGGCTCTGCTTCTGGCTTCTGTTGTGGTATGTGTTTGACATAGGTGTTATGTCTTCTTGCTTCTGTTTGGGTGCTTCTTCCTCTTCCTCTCCGTATCTTGCGGTTCTAAGTGATGTGGCTCCTGCCTCTTGTGGCTCTGGCTCCTTCTCAGTGTAAGATTCCTCTTCTTTTCCGGTGTTCCTCACCACCACCAAAAAAGGGACCTCCTCTGTCCTTGAATTCCTTATCGGTTTCTTATTCTCAAAGATTTCAAGGCAGCTAGATCTGGTTATAGCTATGCTCCTGATTTCTTGGAGGCGTCAGATTTTTTCTCTTTGGTGGTTTAGTGAGTTCATGATCAGGTTGCAGTTATGTCAAGGTCATTTGTTGGGTTGCGAGTTTTTGTATCAATTTTGCTAAACTCGAGGCCGACTTCAGTTTTGGTTCCTTGCTCCTCCTCCTCCTATCTTCCTCCTCTATTTATTCCTACTGTAGTGTGCCAGGGTCTTGGTTTCTTATAGTTGTTGCTCTATTTCTATGCCTTTGCCTCCCCGGCTCTGGTTAGTGTTTTCTCTCCGTTTATGTTCTCCAAATTTAGTCTTCGTAGCCTCTGGTTCTGGCTCCTGTTGTGGTATGTGTTTGTCCTGGGTGTTGCATACTCTTGCTTCTGTCTGGGTACTTCTTCCTCTTCCTCTCCGCATCTTGCGGTTCTAGGTGATGTGGCTGCTCTCATGACTCTGGCTCTTTCTCGGTATAGGATTTCTCTTCTTTTCCAGTGTCTCTCACCGCCACCAGAAATGGGGCCTCCTCTGTCCTTTGATTCCTCCTCGGTTTCTAGTTCTCGGAGATTTCAAGGCGGTGGCTCTAGATCTGATTTTAGTTATGCTCGTGTTTTCTTGGAGGCATCAGATTTTTTCTCTTCAGTGGCTTGTCTAGCGAGTTCCTGCTCGGGTTTGTAGTTATGTGATAGGGGTCTAGTTTTATCAAATTTGTAGTAGTACTGCAAATGCACATCAATGCAGTTGTAGCACAAATAGTTATCGATCCCAAGAGAGTAAACTACTACTCTACAGAATTTATATTCAGATTATGCTAAGTCAAAACAAGTGAATGTAATTCAGAATAACTAAGTAAATAGAAGCATGCAGTTTGTTGGTTGTTTCTGAAGTTCAAGAGACAAAACACTAGACCAGGATTGTTCACAAGTTGAATCCAAGAATGTAGAATACAAGCAATTAGAAAATTTCTGAATATTTAGACTGCTAATAAAGTTTAACAAGGATGGTTATTGGACAATGCTGTGAATTTATGAGTTGAATTTGGGATATTGTGATTGTTTAAGGAGAAGTAGTGGTTCGATTTAGTTTAATTACAACAGTGTGTGGAGAACAATCAGGCTGTTGCGAAGGAGCTATTGAAGTTTTGTTTTCAAGAGGGCAATGGAAGTTACAGCGGCTCGAGCGAACGATTCTATAAACACCAGAGCTTGCAAGTAAGAAAATGTCTTTTTTTTTGTCTTCTCCAAAGGAGAACACAAACCCAAGTGGTGGAGATGAAGAAGAAGGCTATGTTTCAGATAAACATGGGACAAGCGAATCCGAGGCGCATCTTAAGGGACCATGAGAGCTCGTGAAGTTTTCACTACCCACTGGAGTTTCAGCTCCACTGTAAATAACTCCAGCGTATAAGTCTGAAGATATACTTAAAAGAACAAAAGAAACGTTCTTGATTTATACAATATTGGTTTTAATAAGTAAAGAGAAGAGTAAAAGCGCGAAAAGTACATTCCATACAAGCACGGATCAGTTGAGGAACGGTAAAAGTATCCTCCGGTTATTGATGCAGAAGATCATTCTGAATGATTGTACCACTTTAGCTCTTGAAGCTGACACTTCGCATGAACCATTAGACCAATTATTTCATAAGCCACAATCATTGTTTGATACAGAACCTGATCAATTTCAACACCAGAGCTCCTCAGCTTCTGAAACAGCATCGCTGCTCGGTCTAATTTCCCGGCTTTTCCCATATATATATGATCGTCGAGTAGGTAATGGCATTAGGATCGATTCCTCTGCTCTGCATCTCTTGAACGAGATTCATGGCCTTTTCATGCTCCATAGTCTTCCCATATATCTTAATTATCGTGTTGTAAGTAATAACGTTCTGCTCAATGGAGCAGAAACTACTATGTATAGAATTAGATCAGCTGATTTTGAGAATACCCAGAAACTAGGGTTTGTAGTAACCGTTAAGAATACGATAACAAGGTAACAAACTGAAAAATTCTATGTTTATTCAATAATCAAAAGCTGTTTTACAAATAATTCTCACGTCTACTTAAATAAGAAAAGCTTAAAGAAACCCTAACGTAAATCAGTTAAAAGCATAATATACATAAATCCCAACAACATAATTTAATTGAAAAGTAAAGTTATAAAGCTAACACGATAAAAGCCTTTTGAGGTTGTGATTGTCTTCCCAGGTAAGGTAAGAAAAGATTCGTCCTCGAATTTGCGCCATTGTCAAATCACCCAAGCTGATGCATAGGCTGGAAACGCATTTACGTACCATCCAAAAATTTATGAAATTGATGAATTATTCCACCAACAACAGGAACAAACACCCACGCACACATGTTTTTACACTTACGGTAACGTAACTTAGGTGTTGGTAAGTGAACACCAACCATCATATTGGACACCAAATCCGCCTCATTTTCACCGGTTGCTGCAGAAATGTCATCAAAGAACTCTACTTGCGTGATTCGCATGACAACACGTTTTATTGTAAAAGAGTCACGTTGCAACCCAGGTCGTGACGAGATGAGAGAGAGATCATTGTTAGCACACAAAGCACACGCTTGTAAGAATAAGACACAATAAAGCAAGCAAAAGAGACGAAGCACCAGAAATTTTTGACGTCTCCAAGCTGCACATCATGAAAGTGTATGGAAACCCTTACGTGAAACACCATATAATTGAAGAGAACATCCCACATGATGGTGATCTTACGCTTCCTTCTACACAAATGCTATAGGAGGACCCCAATTCGAATGGACGGAGAGAAAATAATGCCCACTGTTCCGTCGTATATATCAAAAGAAGAGAACCCATTGGTCCAATTATCCATTGTGAACATGGAAACGTAACTACATTACTTCTAGAGAGAACATAAGCCCATAAATCACGTCCCAGGAGAAGTGGAGACAACGCAATTACACAAACAAAACTCCGAACTACTCCAAGCTCCGGTTTGAATTGGCCCATAAGAAGACAACCATAAGAGATCACATTTAGAGAAACCACGTCCGACTTAGCAACACACACACACACTTTAGTAATTGGTGATGACGTGAGTTGGGAAAAACTATCACACCGCCCACAATGGATTTATCATTCATTGAACTCGTTTTAGCCTGCCAAAGACATAGAAAAAGACGACCTGTGTGCTCTTGTTGAGAAGGCAGAACCCAAATCGATGCCGCCGTTTCTAACAACTTGGGCTTCTGGCGCAGTGTACAAAGCTAGGTTTCAGCTCAACTGAAGGTTCGAAGAACTTTCAGGACCTGCTTCCTAAGAAACGATCTCAAGAGATATCGAATGCTAGGGTTTGAGTAAAACTCATTTTCTTATTATTCAAAAAGCTCCGTCATAAAGAGGAAAGACAACAACTTAAATAAGTAACTCTTCGAAGTCACAACCGACTTTGAAAGAGATTAACCCGAAAGCCCAAAAACAGAGTATGATATCTTGAAACAAAAGAAAACCCATAAATGATTAAAGAACATAAATGATAGATAAAGTGCGTGGGGTTTAAGCCACGGTATCAATGGATGCAGCTGCATCAGGTCCCGGCGGGTTAGAAGGATTCGACCCCGAATCGGAAGGTAAGTCAGGTGGAATGTAGCGAGAAAGGTAGCGGACATTGAAGACATCAGAAGTGTTGATATCAGCTGGGAGACGAAGGCGATAAGCATTATCGTTGATGCGCTCAATAACTTCAATAAGGCCAATCTTCTTATCTTTAAGCTTGTTGTAGGCATGGGAAGGCATTCGGTCCTTAGTAAGGAACACCCAAACGAGGTCACCAACCTCAACAACGAGACGACGACGATAGGCATCAACGGCGGTTTTGTACTTAACAGTGGAGGCTTCAAGATGCTGCTTTGTTTCGTCATGAATGCGAGCGAGATCACCCACGAAATCAGAAGCAATCCCATGACAACGAGTACGATCAGGGAGAGTAGTAAGATCAAGCGGCACTCGCGGAAGCATACCATATATAACCTGGAAAGGACTAAAGCCCGAGCTACGGTTGTGTGCATGATTGTGAGCAAAATCGGCCTGAGGTAACTTTGAATCCCACGTCTTGATCGCATCACCCACAAGACAACGCAAAAGATTGCCCAAAGAGCGATTGGTAACTTCTGTTTGGCCATCACTTTGCGGGTGATAAGCTGAACTCATATCAAGAGTAGTACCCAAAAGCTTCCACAAAGAACGCCAGAAGTGGCCAAGAAACCGAGAATCTTGATCCGATACAATGGAAGAAGGGAGACCATGCAAACGATATACCTCTCGAAAGAAGAGCACAGCAACTTGAACAGCATCGGTTGTACGTTTACACGGAATAAAATGGACCATTTTAGAAAAACGATCAACGACCACGAAGATAGAATCAAACCCTTTCTGTGTTCGAGGAAGTCCCATCACAAAGTCCATACTAACGTCCGTCCATGGCTGAGTTAGGATATGCAATGGAATGTAAAGGCCAGCGTTAGACGTATGTCCCTTGGATATTTGACATGTAACGCAGCGCTCGACGAAACGCTCGATGTCGCGACGCAGAGTAAGCCAAAAGTAGGATGTAGAAACGAGCTGAAGAGTACGATCACGCCCCACATGGCCTTCGTTATGTAACTCCGCAATAAGTTGTAACCGTAGACTACAATCTGGGACACACAAGCGATCATTACGAAACAGAAAGTCATCATGTAAAGTAAAATCAGATGACAAACCAGCCTTAGTATCGTTATAAATCCTCCCAAAGAATGCATCAGTAGGATACAAGGCAGCAAAAGATGAAAAGCCAGGAACCGAGACATTAAGGACAGCAAGAAGAGAATGGCGGCGGCTTAGAGCATCAGCAACACGGTTGGAAGCACCAGAGGTGTGTTTGATGACGAAAGTGAATTGCTGCAGATACGCAACCCAAGATGCATGACGAGAAGACACTTTATTTTGGCTGTTCAAGTGTTTTAGCGCATCATGATCCGTAAAGAGGACAAACTCTTTGTGAAACAGGTAATGACGCCAGTGCTTAATTGCTTGAACCACAGCATAAAATTCCACATTGTAAGTGTTATAGCGTGACCGTGCGCCTGCTAACTTCTCACTAAAGAATGCAATCAGACGTCTCTTTTGGCTCAGAACAGCACCGATACCAAGCTTAGATGCATCACAATGCAATTCGAAGACAAGGGTGAAATCTGGAAGAGCTAAAATCGGAGCTGAACTCAACTTCTGTTTAATGATTTTGAAAGCGCGAACAGCATCAACATTCCATACGAAGGCTCCCGTATGTTTAAGACAATCTGTGATAGGAGCCATCAGTGTGCTAAACTGCGGGATAAAACGGCGATAAAAAGATGCCAAACCATGAAAACTTCTAGCCTCCGAAAGAGTTGACGGCTGGGGCCAAGACTGAATAGCGGCCACTTTACTAGAGTCCACTGCCAAACCACCAGAAGAGACAATATAGCCTAGAAAGTGAACCTGAGGCGAGCCAAATTCGCACTTCTTTAAGGTTGCAAAGAGCTGATCACGGCGTAGCACTAAGAGGACGTCACGTAAGTGCTGAATATGATCTGTCAAAGAAGTGCTGAAAATCAGGATGTCATAACTTACCAATGAAAGGTCGAAGCGCTTGATTCATAACCCGCATGAACGTACTTGGAGCATTCGACAAGTCAAAGGGCATCACGAGCCATTCAAACAATCCTTCGCGTGTTTTAAATACGGTTTTCCACTCATCGCCCGGGCGAATACGTATTTGATGGTAACCGTTTTTTAAATCCAGTTTAAAAAACACCGAAGATGTCCCAATTTGGTCCAATAAGTCATCCAAACGGGGAATGGGAAAGCGATATCGGACTGTGATCTTGTTGATAGCGCGACTATCGACACACATACGCCAACTTCCATCTTTCTTAGGGATTAACAATGCCGAAACTGCACACGGACTCAAGCACTCACGCAGGAAACCTTTAGAGACCAACTCTTCCACTTGCTTGCGAAGCTCTTCGTGTTCGCTTGGACTCATGCGATAATGGGAGCGGTTAGGCAAAGCTGCATCTGAGACGAGATCAATACGATGTTGAATGTCTCTAAGAGGGGGTAGACCTGGTGGTAAATCCTCAGGGAAGACGTCAGCAAATTCTTGTAATAAAGACGCAAACTCAGGGGGCACACAAGGAGACACTAGCGGCTGGGGAGCTACAGCAACAAGGACCAACAAATGACATGAATCACGCATAGAGAACTCGAAAGGTTGTCGTTGCAGCACCAGAATCGGGTTAGAAACTGGTGTAAGCGGAGCTGGTAGTGAAGGCCGTAAGGTGAAAGCACGATTATTGAAGCGGAATGAGTATGTATTGAGGAATCCGTCATGTTGAATCCGTCTGTCAAACTCCCAAAGGCGTCCTAAAAGTAAATGACAAGCATCCATGGGTACAACATCACAGAAGATCTGATCTTTATACACATCACCAATGGAAAAGACAACCAAAGCGCGATGAGTTACAAAGACGTCAGTGCCTTTCTGCAACCAAGCGAGCTTGTACGGCGAGGGATGTGGCTCAGTGTTAAGCTGGAGTTTAGTGACAGCATCTTCGGCCACCACATTCTCGCAGCTCCCGGAATCAATGATAAACTGACACACTTTGTTGGCAATGGTACAACGAGAATGAAAGAGATTGTTTCGTTGCGGATAATCATCTTGAGCTCGTGGGGTTAAGCACAGACGACGTAACACTAATAGTGGGCCGGTATCTGCAACTAAGTCTTCCGTGAGCTCTTCATCATAAACAACCTCAAGATCATTCCCAAGCTCATCAAGTAGAAGTCCCCGACGATTACGTGATGGACACGCAGCCTGGCGATGTCCGGTTTCACCACAACTGAAACAACGCAAAGTGCCTGGTCGATTGACACGAGTTGGATAAACGGGCACAAGAGCTGTGTCCGGTTTTGTTGCTTGTACGTCAGGGGAGGGAAGTGAAACGGGTGGAGCACTGCGAGGAGGACGTGAAGTACTCCACGAAGAAAAATTTCCTTTGGCGTGAGCTTCAACGGTAAAAGGTTGACTATGTGCTTCAGCAAGTGTCAAGGGATTGAAAAGCATGAGGGTATGGTGTATTTGTTGCCGTAAACCACCGATGAAACGCGCAACGACTTGTTGATCCGTATCCATGAGATCAACACGAGTAAGGAGCAAGAAAAATTCGGTTGCATACTCCTCAACTGTACGGGAACCTTGCCGGAGAGTGTGTAAACGTTGAAACATGGTCTGCTCATAATTGAACGGTAAGAATGTTTTTCGCAGTTTCCGTTTCAACTTCTCCCACGATAATATTTTAGGTTTGCCCGAGCGAAGACGTGCAGCTTTGAGCTGGGTCCACCAAGCAGCAGCGCGGCTTCGAAACTTCATTGCAATCACAGGAACACATCGATCAAGTGGAACACTTTTAAATTCAAGGACTTTTGCCACTGTGACAATCCAATCAAGTAGTTCTTCAGCAGATTGGCCTCCATGGAACTCCGGTAAGTCGAATTTGAATCCTTGCTCCCAACGCCAATCATCCTGCAGATGAACAACAGGCGCATGCCGAGGACCTGCGAAGGGGTTTGCACCGTCATCAATATCTGCGTGCTCATCTACGTGTTGTTCAATCACCGCTTTCGGCGCTGGTGGCACTCGAAGAGCCAGGGTTTGCACCGTTGCTGTAAGGTGCTGCATCTGCTCTTGGAGGCGTGTCAGCGCTTGTCGCGTTAACTCGGCTTCGGTTAGGGGTGGGTCTCGCCTTGGTCTGGCCATTGTGGAGGTTCGTCGCTGTCTCTGATACCAACCTGGCGCAGCGTACAAAGCTAGGTTTCAGCTCAACTGAAGGTTCGAAGAACTTTCAGGACCTGCTTCCTAAGAAACGATCTCAAGAGATATCGAATGCTAGGGTTTGAATAAAAATCGTTTTCTTATTATTCAAAAAGCTCCGTCATAAAGAGGAAAGACAACAACTTAAATAAGTAACTCTTCGAAGTCACAACCGACTTTGAAAGAGATTAACCCGAAAGCCCAAAAACAGAGTATGATATCTTGAAACAAAAGAAAACCCATAAATCATTAAAGAACATAAATGATAGATAAGGTGTGTGGCGTTTAAGCCACAGTATCAATGGATGCAGCTGCATCAGGTCCCGGCGGGTTAGAAGGATTCGACCCCGAATCGGAAGGTAAGTCAGGTGGAATGTAGCGAGAAAGGTAGCGGACATTAAAGACATCAGAAGTGTTGATATCAGCTGGGAGACGAAGGCGATAAGCATTATCGTTGATGCGCTCAATAACTTCAATAGGGCCAATCTTCTTAGCTTTAAGCTTGATGTAGGCATGGGAAGGCATTCGGTCCTTAGTAAGGAACACCCAAACGAGGTCACCAACCTCAACAACGAGACGACGACGATGGGCATCAACGGCGGTTTTGTACTTAACGATGGAGGCTTCAAGATGCTGCTTTGTTTCGTCATGAATGCGAGCGAGATCACCCACGAAATCAGAAGCAATCCCATGACAACAGTACGATCAGGGAGAGTGGTAAGATCAAGCGGCCCTCGCGGAAGCATACCATATATAACCTGGAAAGGACTAAAGCCCGAGCTACGGTTGTGTGCATGATTGTGAGCAAACTCGGCGTGAGGTAACTTTGAATCCCACGTCTTGATCGCATCACCCACAAGATAACGCAAGAGATTGCCCAAAGAGCGATTGGTAACTTCTGTTTGGCCATCACTTTGCGGGTGATAAGCTGAACTCATATCAAGAGTAGTACCCAAAAGCTTCCACAAAGAACGCCAGAAGTGGCCAAGAAATCGAGAATCTCGATCCGATACAATGGAAGAAGTGGCCTTGGTCTGGCCATTGTGGAGGTTCGGCGCTGTCTCTGATACCAACCTGGCGCAGCGTACAAAGCTAGGTTTCAGCTCAACTGAAGGTTCAAAGAACTTTCAGGATCTGCTTCCTAAGAAACGATCTCAAGAGATATCGAATGCTAGGGTTTGAATAAAACTCGTTTTCTTATTATTCAAAAAGCTCCGTCATAAAGAGGAAAGACAACAACTTAAATAAGTAACTCTTCGAAGTCACAACCAACTTTGAAAGAGATTAACCCGAAAGCCCAAAAACAGAGTATGATATCTTGAAACAAAAGAAAACCCATAAATCATTAAAGAACATAAATGATAGATAAGGTGTGTGGCGTTTAAGCCACTGTATCAATGGATGCAGCTGCATCAGGTCCCGGCGGGTTAGAAGGATTCGACCCCGAATCGGAAGGTAAGTCAGGTGGAATGTAGCGAGAAAGGTAGCGGACATTGAAGACATCAGAAGTGTTGATATCAGCTGGGAGACGAAGGCGATAAGCATTATCGTTGATGCGCTCAATAACTTCAATAAGGCCAATCTTCTTAGCTTTAAGCTTGTTGTAGGCATGGGAAGGCATTTGGTCCTTAGTAAGGAACACCCAAACGAGGTCACCAACCTCAACAACGAGACGACGACTATGGGCATCAACGGCGGTTTTGTACTTAACGGTGGAGGCTTCAAGATGCTGCTTTGTTTCGTCATGAATGCGAGCGAGATCACCCACGAAATCAGAAGCAATCCCATGACAACGAGTACGATCAGGGAGAGTGGTAAGATCAAGCGGCCCTCGCGGAAGCATACCATATATAACCTGGAAAGGACTAAAGCCCGAGCTACGGTTGTGTGCATGATTGTGAGCAAACTCGGCCTGAGGTAACTTTGAATCCCACGTCTTGATCGCATCACCCACAAGACAACGCAAGAGATTGCCTAAAGAGCGATTGGTAACTTCTGTTTGGCCATCACTTTGCGGGTGATAAGCTGAACTCATATCAAGAGTAGTACCCAAAAGCTTCCACAAAGAACGCCAGAAGTGGCCAAGAAACCGAGAATCTCGATCCGATACAATGGAAGAAGTGGCCTTGGTCTGGCCATTGTGGATGTTCGTCGCTGTCTCTGATACCAACCTGGCGCAGCGTACAAAGCTAGGTTTCAGCTCAACTGAAGGTTCGAAGAACTTTCAGGACCTGCTTCCTAAGAAACGATCTCAAGAGATATCGAATGCTAGGGTTTGAATAAAACTCGTTTTCTTATTATTCAAAAAGCTCCGTCATAAAGAGGAAAGACAACAACTTAAATAAGTAACTCTTCGAAGTCACAACCGACTTTGAAAGAGATTAACCCGAAAGCCCAAAAACAGAGTATGATATCTTGAAACAAAAGAAAGCCCATAAATGATTAAAGAACATAAATGATAGATAAGGTGTGTGGCGTTTAAGCCATGGTATCAATGGATGCAGCTGCATCAGCTTCTCATACCATGTTTTCAGAAGAGCAACAATTTCTGTTATTACCCAAGCTAGACGAGGCAACCGAGCTGGTCTCACCAGTGTAAAGCACCACTCCATAATCTGTTTGTATCGTTCTCGACAAACAAAAATATCTTCTGCGCTGCACCACAAGTATGTAATAACAAAGGCATCACCATGAGCATGGAAAAGAGAGTGAGAGCAAACTAGCTTGCTTGATTCATAACCAACCTCACTCCAACAAATGGTTATCAGGTACGTGTAGCTGAAACTCGATTGTGGACCCCATACAGCTCTAATCCCCCAATTAAGCCCTCTACAATACAATTCACTTGAGAATGGTAAGGATGAACAGATAAACATGAGGACGTCTGAGAATATTCGAGGAAGAATTATACGGACCTCACGAGCCCATGGTGGCCACATAAATTCTGTTTCCCCGTTTTCCAAGAAGAGAAAGGCCATTTGAAAGCCATAATTTTGCATAATACGCTCACTACGAAAGGCATAACAAAAACCGTATTCTCCCATTATTCCTACCAACGGTGTCACAGAATACAATAACAGCATCCAATCCGCATTAAAATTGCACTCCGATTCATCAAGAAATTTATTTTCACGTTGAAAAAAAGGAAGTACCAGACGGTTGAATGAAATACAGGCTTCTGACCTTGCTTCAAAAATGAGTAAGTCGTCTAAGAAATCTATTGTAGCCTCCAGTACTAATCAAAGACGAAGGAGAACAAGACCTGCTCGTTGACGACGGCTCGCACTTAATGGTCGCCCAAGACCTGCTCGTTGACGACACCTTCCTTTGCCAGGTGGGTAGGAAAATATCAGTATATCCCGCCATTGTCAACAGCCAAGGTAATGATATAGGTGGAAAAGTAGAGGCGTACTAATGCCACACTCATACAATGAACATGACGACGGAAAGTAGAGCGATAACAGAACATCACTGAATTGTTTGAACCCGAATTCTGAACCTCTAGAGGACAAAAAGGTAACAGCTGCTCAACATTTGCTGTGTTTGCTTCACTCTGGAGGTTAGGAACACACGTTTCACAACAACCTAGAACGTAGCTTCCTATCCCTTCTTCCTCACCTTTCTTAGAACGTAGCTTCCTATCCCTTCTTCCTCACCTTTCTTAAAATCAGAAAAGGACAAAGAAAAGAATCGGATCTTAAACATGGAAAACGGCCCGAGTAAAGTGATATCTCATACTTTTACATCATATAATCTTGCATTTAGTGCATGTTTTGGTTTTCTTTTTGCATGTTTTCCTTCTCTTTAGTCCTATTTTCCTTTCCTTTTAGACTTAGGTTGCATTTAGGTTGTAGTTTGCATTCTTTATGCATTAATGATGTTTGTAGGTACTTAATAAGCTATTGGGAGCAAAGAGGAAGTATGAGAATGGTTCAAAAAGTTAGCCAAGTGAGAAGAAGCAAAAGGAGCTAAGGAAAGTGATTTCTGGCATTCCATCGGTCATCCACATCGATCACTTGTGACTGATATGAAGAGACATGACATCTATATCGGCCATCTGCATCGGTCATGCCAAATCGATGTAAAGGAAACGAGTGTTGTATCGGTCATATGCATCGGTCAAGGAGTGACCGATATGAAACATGACATGTCAATCGGTCAAGAGCATCGGTCACCTGTGACCGATATGAATCAAACGAGTGGAGCATTGTCAAGAGCATCGGTCACGTGTGACCGATATGAATCAAACGAGTGCAGCATCAGTCATCCACATCGGTCAAATCGGTCACTTGTGACCGATGTGAGCCAGCCCGAACTTCCTTTTATTTACAAATTTGTCATTATCTTAGGGCTTCTGTCACTTAGTATAAATATGCTTGATCTAATGTTTTTAGCAACAAGTCTTGTTCTTGCTTAATTTTCTAAAGTTCTTTCATCTTTGTAAGACAAGATTTTGTTTTTAATCTAAAGTTTTGTATTTGCATCATTAATCTTTCTCTAATCTCCTTCTTAATCATGTTCATCATCCTTTCTCTTTGTGATTTGATGATTTCCATGATGATTAGTGAGTAGATCTTTTAGGGTTCTTAGATGTGATAAATTAGGGGAATTTAGAAGCTTGATTAGGGTTTGTTAGTGATTAATTAGGATGATTCCTCTCTCTTAATCTGTTCTTAAGCTAGATTTGTCTTGATCACATGAATCTAGATTTAGGCTTCATTTTATGTCCACCAAGTGTTTAATGAAATGCTGATCTTGTTTAATAGTGGATTTACTGGCCTTAGCTCAAGAGATTGACTGTTTGAGGAGTATCTTGACTTGAATAGAGTTGGTTTTTCATGCTTCTTGATTGTTCTAGCACTAATGAGAGTTAGTTCTTTTTTGAATGATTAACAAATGGTTATTTGCCAAGAGATCGGATTTAACTTGCTTGATTGGGAACTATATGTCTAGGAATTAGCATTGATAGCTTGTTTGCATTGTCAATGATGTTTGAAACATCCTAAGTCTTGCCTTTGAATTCTCCAAAGTCAATAACCACATCTACGAACTGGTTTTCTCTTATAAAATTTTGAATTTTGCTTTAAGCGCTCTGTTTTGCTTCTGATCATTGCTAAGTTGTTCTCTTTTGAGTTCTGTTTGGTGTTTGATCACTTAGGTTGATAGTCTACTTGTGTTAAACAATAAATCTTCTTTGATTCACTTGTCTTAAAGATTTCTGCTCATAGTTCTATTGGCATCTATTCTTAACTCCTTTGGATTGATAAAAATCTGATATGTTATAATACAACTGATTAGTACAAGCAGGATGATTGTCCAGGAGTCAAAACTCTTGTATCAATTTGGTGATGTTGCCATTGGGGTTATAGATTGGATCATTAGCATTTGTAGAATCTCTATGATCTAGTTTTATTTATATTTTCTTACTAATCATCTTTGATTCTCATTGCTGTTTTCAGGTGTATGAACTTTAGATCAAGAGGCTCTAGCAACTTGGTGGACTTCAATGACAACATCAATCTGCTAGATAGAGGTCAAAGGGAAAGAAGGCAACAGGAAAGGCAGCAACACTAAGAGAGGTTAAGGATGAACATCCAACATCAAGGTGTTGAAGATATAAGGTTTCAGGGACCTCAAGGAGCAGCTGGTGCTCAAGGCCAACAGGGCCATCAAGGGATTCAAGGAATACAAGGAGAACAAGGTCCTAGAGGAGCAGCTCAAGCTCCAAGACCTCTCAGACCTATTAGAGCTGGTGACGCCCCTAATGCCTACAACAATAGAACTGGTATAATCCCTCCAGCTGTTCAGAACAATAATTTTGAGATAAAGTCTGGTCTGATCTCAATGGTTCAAGGAAGCAAGATTCATGGTTTACCTCTAGAAGACGCCTTGGATCACTTGGATAACTTTGATAGGCTATGCTCTCTCACCAAGATTAATGGAGTCAGCGAAGATGGATTTATGAGGCTGTTTCCTTCTAGGAGACAAAGCTCACCAATGGGAGAAAACTTGCCTCAGGGAAGCATCACTAGTTGGGATGAGTGCAAAAGAGCCTTTCTGGCCAAATTTTTCTCTACTTCAAGAACTGCTAGGATCAGGAATGAAATCTCTTGATTTGCACAAAGGAACAATGAGAGCTTTGGTGAAGCATGGGAAAGGCTTAAGGGCTACACTTTACAATGCCCTTATCATGGCTTCTCCCAAGCCTCACTCCTCTCCACACTTTATAGAGGCGCCCTCCCAAAGATCAGGATGCTCCTAGATACTGCATATAATGGTAATTTCTTATCTAAAGATGTTGATGAGGGACTAGAATTTGTAGAGAACCTTGCACAGTCTGATGGGAATTACAATAAGGAGTTTGATAGAACTCCTAGGAGTGCTAAGGAAGAACTGGAGTCTAGCAGGAAGGAGATCAAGACTTTACATGAGAAGATTGATCTGTTGCTAAGGGAAAGAAAGGAAGTCAGCTTTGTTGGAGACATGGTTTAGCTTGATGATCAAAATACTTGCTAAGTTGAGGAAATGATTTATCTTGGTAATTAAGGAGGCTACAATGGGCATAGAAACTACAGACCTAACCCAAATCTCTCATACAGAAGAAACAATGTTGCCAATCCTCAAAACCAAGTCTATCCACCTCAACAGCAACAGCAAGCTGGTCAAAGACCTTTTGTTCCCTACAACAACAATCAAGGGTTGCAACAGAGGAACAACAATTTCCAACCTAGAGCTCCTCACAATCCTTTGGGATTCAATGCTCAAGCTCCCTCAGGCTCTTAAGATCTCAAGCATAAAATTATTATGCAGCAAGTGCTCCAAAATCAGGTCAACACTACCTTGGAGATGAATAAAAGATTTTCTGAAGTGCAAAACAAAATCGATTCAGTTAGTGTGGAACTCACAAGCAAATTTGAAGGGCTAGATGCAAGAGTAAAGACTCTAGAGAACAATAAATGAGTAGCTAATGCACCATGCCCTCAAGGTAATCTCCCTAGAAAGTGTGAGATGAACCCCAAAGAGGATTGCTAAGCTGTTGATTCTCAAGATGCTTTCACCACTGAGGAAGATGCTATTATAGATAATTTCTTGTCACTGATCAATGAAAAGTGAGGGGGGGGGGGCTTGTTCTTGTTTCTGATGCTAAGAAGGAGGTTCAAGCTGATGTTCTTCTAGTCTATCAATCTGATATCCCTTTTCCAGGAAGGTTTAAAGAAGAGCTGGTGAAGAAATACTCAACTTTCTATGCTGCTCAGCTGAAGTTTAGGGGACTTGATATGGAAGATAAGCTAAAAGAAGCTCTAGCTAAAGTTGAGGCATCAAGAGTTAAGGAGCTAGACATCAAGAAGCTTGGAAATCCTGGCTGTTTCACACTCCCATGTGAGCTTAAATGCAAGACTTTCAAAAGCTGCTTATGTGATGTCGGAGACAGCATCAATCTATTGCCATCCTCTACACAAAGTTTCAGCAAAGCAATGTGTCCTTAACCATTGCTGATGGGACTATGAAGTCACCTTTAGGAGCCTTGACGGATGTCCCTATGCAGATAGAAAGAGTGACTATCCTAACTGATTTCTTGGTGTTGGATGTTGAAGGGCAGGTCAAGAATGCAATCATACTTGGAAGACCATTCTTGGCTTCAGCTGGCGCTATCTTTGATGCTAGAAAATGTACAGTAGAGCTGAAGCTTACCAAGGATAAGGTCTTGAAGTTTGACAGCAAGGGAAATAAGTTGGAGCATGAACATGCTTTCTCTATGGGTCTGAATAAGATGAAGAGGGTTGATAAGAATTGGCCAGAATTTGAAGGTTATTAAGGGGAGAGTTTTGATGGATGCTGTCTAGCAAGGTTGTTTGAAGACACCACTGAAAAAGAGGTCATTGAAGTGGTTAGTTACAAGAAGTTGAATGAAATCAGGATGGTTACTGAAAAGGGAGAGGTGGTTTTGCAACCACTTGGCTCAAAGAATGGTGAAGTTTGCTATAAGATGCAGCAAGAGGGGAAGTCCAAACCTTTTGCTAAGATCAAGCTGAATGGAATCACCATAACAGTCGGAGGAAACAAGACACCACCAAGGAGTTCCAAGACTCCTTCTCCTTACCTCCACTAGTGAGGTAATCAAAGTCAAGCTTAGTGACTTTAAACAAACACACTTGGGAGATAGTCTCATGGTATCCTTTGTATATATTATGCTTTTTAGTTTATGTTTATGCATTTTTAGTGTTTTTAGAAGCAGGGGTTGGTTTGAAAGGATGAAAATATGTTTGGGGAACCAAAGTAGGTGCCTTCTGGTTAACATCGGTTATCAGCCTCGATCATGCCAGACCGATGCTGTTTCCATCGGTCATGTCCATCGGTCACAAATGACCGTTGTTGTTGGAACCAGAAAAGCACCGGGTAACCACATCGGTCACTTGTGACCGATGTGGGAAAAGAGGTGTCTGGCTTAGTTCTCATCGGTCACTTCTGACCTATGTAAATCAAACGAGTGTAGTATCGGTCACTCGTATCAGTCTGGAGTGACCGATGTAAATCAAATGAGTGTAGTATCGGTCACTCGTATCGGTCTAAAGTGACCGATGTGAACTGAGCAAGAGTTTGAAGGCCTACAACGGTGTCAAGGAGTGACCGATGTTAATGGGCAGGAGGATAAGGGAGCCATATCGGTCAGCAGCATCGGTCATAACTGACCGATGCCAACCACATCGGTCACTTGTATCGGTCAAAAGTGACCGATGTGGTCTGCGAGGTAAGTACTTAAACTTTTTAAAATTTTCCCTCTCTTGGTTTGGAGCAAAGAGAGTTTGAATTTAAATTTTTTTGGCTCCTCCCTGCCATTCTGACCCACTTCTGAGCAACTTTTGGTTTTGTCCCCCACTCCTTAGATTCCTTATGTTCCCTCTTAGGCTCTATATAAACCATATAACTCCTCTTCACTCTTCACACTTCACATTCTCTCTTCTATCACTTAAGCCACAAAATTTCTTAACTATTTCTCTCTTTTATTTGTCTTTTCTAAGTGCTAAGAAGTCCTAAAAGGTTTGATTTCTTAAACTCTACATCTCTTGTTCTTATGCTTTGAGCTTGTTTAAAGTTTTTTGAATCTTTTGCATTGAGAACTGGTTTTGATTAGTTTAAAGTGCTTGTTTTGATTTTTGCATGATTGAATTTGTTAGTTAAGCAAGTAGAATGTTTAGAGCTGATTACTGTTCATAAATTTAATTGCTTGCTTGCTTTAAATTCTCTTTGCATAATCACGCTTCATTTTGTTTAAAGCCACCATGCTAGGTTCATATGCATAATAGTTAAAACTTGTTAGGAACTCTAGCATATTTATGATTATTAGATTTTAAATCCTCTTAGTTCTTTAGAGGTTTGACTTTGTTTGAATGCTAGTTAAGCCTCTCTTAGATTTGAGAATTTTTTTTAAGAGCTTTAAATCATTGCTTTTCAACTTTTGTTCTTCTACTTATTGTATCTTCAAGCTTTGTTCTTGCAGGTACTATGGGGAGAACCAAAGAAGCTGCTGGAAACAAAAGTCAAGCACCTAAGAAGAAGGCATCCTCTTCTATACTTACCATCAAAGACAAGGGCAAGGGTGTTGCTGATGAGCAATCCTCAAAGGCTGCTGGAAAGAGAGCTGTTGAAAGCAAGGCTGCCAAGTCCAAGGACAAAGGAAAGGGAAATGTTGTGGAAGAGGTCCCAACCAAACAGCCAAGTGCAAGGAAACTCATGGAGCTCTTCAATCAGTGTACCTTCAAGGCTACAAGGTACCCTTGCATCCCCACAATGAAAGATCTTGGAATATATAAAGATTGCAAGAAAATCTTTGAGGAGATGGGATTTGGCGAATTCATGGAGAAACCACTCCCTTCCTACCAGCATCTCACTATTCAATTCCTCTCTACTTTCAAGGTGGTGAGTTATGAAGAGAGTGAGCTTGCTAATGGAGATGGCTGGATATCCCTCAGACTTGGCAAGCATAAGTTCACATCAAACTTTAGAGAGACTTCTGAAGGCCTTGGTATGTATCCTTATGCTGCTAACAAAGACCAGTTCCAGATCAGTAAGAGACAGCATGCAATGCTATGGGAAGTGATTAGGGTTGGCAACTATACTCCAGGAGTCACTAGGAACCAGCATTTGAAGCATCCAGCTGTGAGATATGCTCACAAGTCACTTGCAAACACCCTTTTTGCAAGAAAGGAGGCAAAAACTATAACATCAAGGGAGACTAATATCATCTACAATGGAATGCAGCCACTAGTGAATTCCAGCAAGGAGTGAATAATTCTAGGCAGGCCAACAAAACTCTCTTGTTATGTGACTCTACTGATGGAGCAACTTTATTTTTATAGAAGCTGGATCTTGAACAAGGGCAAAAGGGAGAAGAACCCACAACTACACAATAGAGGAGTTGTGACAGCCATCATGATGGCAAGTGGAGTGGATCTTGAGTAGCATGCTGCAGTTGCTTTGCCACCACTATGTATAGATCTGGTGTATCTCAAAAGGAGTCACAACCTATAGAAGAGCATCCAAGGGAAGCACATTTATAAGTTCCTCAAGCCATCCAAAGAGCCAGCAAGGTTTCTCCTTCCAAATGAGCAGCATACATCCATCACCATGAAGAGCAATATAGACTTTTTCCAGAAGAGAGAGTGTTTTATCATGGTGGCCCTATCACTGAAGAAAGAGGATAGTGAGGAAGACAGCCAAGAAGAAAGTGAAGAGAGCAGTGAAGATGAAGTGCAAGAAGAAGCTGTTATTGGCGCTGAAAGTCAAGAGGATTCCCAAGAGGAAGAGCAAGATGATGATGAGTTGCTGGAATGCAACACCAAGAGGTTTCACTTCAAACCTCATGAGGTTCCAAGCCAAGGAAGCTCTCTGAAATATGCTCATGTTCACATCAACAAACTCCAGAAGTGGTGTAAATGGCAGGATAAGACCATCAAGAAGCTAGTGAATCTGGTCAAATGGAAGTTTCCCAAGAGGAGCTTCCCAACAAAGCCATGGTCATGAGTACACTTCCCACTATGAAGAGCCAGTGCAACAAGAAGAGCCTAATGAAGAAGCAGTTTGGATGTCCCAAGGGAGACATTCCTTCCAAGTGCAACAACATGATCAATGGGAAGCTTGGGAACCTTCAAGCGCTTCATCCTATGAGCCTAGGTCCTAACAACCATCAGCATGGGAGGCGCCAGCTTGCTCTCCTTCTGAGGTTTATACAACATGGCAAGAATGGGATTCTCAAGGCAATCCAACTCAAGTACAAGCTCATTGGCCAAGTTGGGTCCTCCACCACAAAAACCAGTAACTTTTTTCACAAGGCAAGAAGAGGAGAAATAAGAGGAGGGCGAGTCAGTCTCCACAACCAGCTACATCAAGATCATTTCAAGATCCAGGAGAGACTGAGGAACTCTCTTACACATTCCACCACTCCTCTCACCACAACTAAAGTTTTTCATTTCCTTAACCTTTGAGTCACATATATCTCATGCATTCATCTAAGGCATAGAAAAGCAAAAAAAAAAAAAAAATTCGAAAAATTTAAAAATTTGGCATGTTTTTACAAACCAAAAAGATAGCATATATTTGCATTTTTATTTTCTTAAGATTGAGTCTAGTGTTTGCATATAGGTTGCATTGCATTTGCATAGGGCATAATGATGAATTCTCTTTGTAAAATACTTAGTGTTTAGAGATGATTTCAATGTTTAAGTGGTTAGGTGTTTGATGCATCATGAGAAAGTTAGAAGTTAAGGTTGAATCATGCTTGAATTACTAGATTTGATTCTCTCATCTCATATTGAAACCATTTGTTCTTTAAAAATCAACTCTATTTACTTGAACCTTAATCTGAATTTTTAGTTATCATATTTGTGCATTGAAAAGTGATTTCATGGCTACCATATACATATTTGGATCATCTTTTTCCTTCTTAAAACCCTTGTTGAACCAAGTAGCTGATCCTCATACTTATGGGACAGTTAATCCACACCCTTAACCAAACCTCCTTTTGAGCTTAAACACTATCTTGAGAGTTGTGAGGCCTTGCATGCATCAGTTTCGAATCTTATCTTGGCAAAAAGTGTTAGGATTAATGCTGGCAAGGAAAAGCTCTCTTGTAGATATTAGCTTGCATTTTGAGCTTGATTTTAGGTTAGGAGCTTGGGATAAAAGGGTAGAGTTAAGTGGTTTGTGTTTCATGTCTATATGCTTTAAAAGAAGAAGGAAAAGTATGGAATGGTAGTATGGGGAAATAAGTTTATATTGTGGTTAAGTAAAGGGAAGAAAAAGCTCTAAGAGTAGCAAAACTTTGAAAGGTCAATCAAAAGAAGAAATCTGACCCAATGCAATTCACCAAAGGTGAAAAATGACGCATATTCAATAAGAAAGGAGCAAGTCCCAACAAAAAGAAGCAACCACACAAGCAAAAAGAAGAAGTTTTTCCAACCATGAAGAAGGAGAAGGGTTAAAGTTTAGGAAAAGGGTAAATTTAGGGGTTCACTGTGGGGTTTGTAAGTTCTTAGGATTCATGTTTGGGTAAAAGGGTAGAAGAGAGCTTTGATTTGCATGCATAAGTGTGCTTTTACCTTTAGCATTTTGCCTAAGATAGAATCATTTTCATTGAGTGATCCCTTATGTTTATGAACCCTTTGCTTGAATGAGACCATTTTTATCTCATGACCTTACCCTTGAAACCAAATTTCTTCACTTAATACGCACAAACTTGATTCATGGTTATGAGCTTAATGAAAGTTAAAGAGCTGATTGATTAGAGTTTTTTTCTAGGTTGAGATTTGAGATTATTTTGAAACATGATGAGCATGGCTAGGTTTTTTAAAGTATAGATGATTGTGTTTGCATCCTACAACTAGGCACTTGAATGTTGACTTGATCTCTTTACCTTTGCATTTTTGGATTTGAATGCCCACTTTCAAACCTCATCCCCCATTTTTGTTAGTTTGTTTGCTTGAGGACAAGCAAAAGGCAAGTGTGGGGGTGTTGATATCTCATACATTTACATCATATAAGCTTGCATTTAGTGCATGTTTTGGTTTCCTTTATGTATGTTTTCCTTCTCTTTAGTCCCATTTTCCTTTCCTTTTATACTTAGGTTGCATTTAGATTGTAGTTTGTATTCTCTATGCATTAAGGATGTTTTTAGGTACTTAACAAGCTATTAGGAGCAAGGAGGGAGTGTGGGAATGGTACAAGGAGTTAGCCAAGCTGAGAAAGAGCAAAAAGAGCTAAGGAAAGCGATTTCTGGTGTTCCATCGGTCATCCACATCGGTCATTTATGACTGATGTGAAGAGACAGGACATCTGTATCGGTCATCTACATCGGTCATGCCAGACCGATGTAAAGCAAACGAGTGTTGTATCGGTCAAGGAGTGGCGGATATGAAACAAGACATGTTCATCGGTCAAGAGCATCGGCCACCCGAGACCGATATGAATCAAACGAGTGGAGCATCGGTCACATGTGACCAATATGAATCAAACGAGTGCAGCAGCGGTCATCCACATCGGTCACTTGTGATCGATGTGAGCCAGCCTAAACTTCCTTTTATTTACAACTTGGCCACTATTTTAGGGCTTTTGTCATTTAGTGTAAATAGGTTTGATCTAATGTTTTTAGCAACAAGTCTTGTTCTTGCTAAATTTTCTAAAGTTCTTTCATCTTTGTAAAACAGGATTCTATTTTTAATATTAAGTTTTGTATTTACATCATTAATCTTTCTCTAATCTCCCTCTTGATCATGTTTATCATCATTTCTTTTTGTGATTTGATGATTTCCGTGATGATTAGTGAGTAGATTTTTAGGGTTCTTAGATGTGGTAGATTCGGTGAATTTAGAGGTTTGATTAGGGTTTTTTAGTGCTTAATTAGGGTTATTTCTCTTTATTAATCTGTTCTTAAGCTAGATTTGTCTTGATCACATGGATCAAGATTTATTTAATAGAGGATTTACTGGCCTTAGCTCAAGAGATTGACTATTTGAGGAGTATCTTGACTTGAATAGAGTTGGTTTTTCATGCTTGTTAAATGTTCTAGCACTAATGAGAGTTAGTTCTTGTTAGGATGATTAGCAAATGGTTATTTGTCAAGAGATTGGATTTAACTTGTTTGATTGTGAACTCTACGTCTAGGAATTAGCATTGATTGCTTGTTTGCATTGTCAATAATGTTTGAAACAGCCTAAGTCTTGCCTTTAAATTTCCCAAAGTCAATAACCACATCTAGGAACTTGTTTTTTCTTATTGAATTTCGAATTTTGCTTTAAACGCTCTGTTTTGCTTCTGATCATTGCTAAGTTGTTCTCTTTTGAGTTCTGTTTGGTGTTTGATCACTTAGGTTGATAGTCTAGTTGTGTTAAATAACAAATCTTCTTTGATTCACTTGACTTAAAGATTTCTTCTCATAGTTCTATTGGCATCTATACTTAACTCATTTGGATTGATAAAAACCATATGCTATACTACAACTGATTAATAAAAGCAGGGTGATTGGCCAAGAGTCAAAACTCTTGTATCATAAAGCATCAATGACTTCACCTTTGTCACAATTGTATCACCCATATGCAGAATCATCAGAGCTTCTTACCAATATTTCATCTTTATCAACATTATAAATTGATTCTTCATCATAAACATAGACCTTCTCAAATGAATTCACCACACACGTTGAGAAGAACTGATGATTCCAACAAACTATAGTCTCGATGTTACGATGAGATGCACTCATTAATGGGCCTTGACTCTTAGAATTCCAAATCAAAGCATGACTCTTCTCGTGTCTACCTTCCACGTTCTTTAACTCATAGAATTGTGGAAAAATTTCAACTCTCATATCTTTCTCCTCAAATGTGTCTTTTGCATCTTGAAATTGATATTCATCATCGTAGTTATCCCACCTTGCGCCTCTAGAGTAATCGAGATCTTTAGTCGAAAAATCATCATCATAAACATTATAGATAGGCTCGCCGACAAAGTCATTGGCCCCATCGTAACACTCCTCTGAATCATTGGCAAACACAAGACCATCAATAATATTTTTTCCTTTCATATCTTTGTTGAACTTATCAATATCCATATGGAAAATAGACTTTTTTGCTGAGATTTTACTCCCGCTGGTGTAGCTTCTACCGATCTGCGATGCTGTTCTTGACGTGGCAAAGCAACCCCCAAAAAATTATGAATCTATTTACTAATAGCCACCCGCATATTTTTCCGCATCACCATGAGTGTGTGATGCAATGCTGACCAATCGTTCATTGCTTTAGAACTGGTTTGATCTGTTGTTACCGGAAAGATAAAACTGCTCGCTGCCATGGAAAAATTTGTGTGTCAAAAAAATTTCAGAATAGGAACATGCTTGCTCTGATACCAAACTGATGGAGCAAAACCTATTATGGATAGAACTAGATCAGTTGATTCTGAAAATACTCAGAAATTAGGGTTTGTGATAATCGATAAGAATACGATAACAGGAAATGAATTGAAAAGTTCTATGTTTATTCAATAATCAGTTAAAAGCCCAATATACATAAAGCCCAACAACATAACTTAATTGAAAAATAAAGTTGTAAATCTAACACGATAAAAGCCTTTTGAGGTTGTGATTGTGTGAAGATGAGCTGCATCAATGTCTTTCCTTTGCATCAGCCTGAAAAGATGAATTGCTTTGCTAATGAGCTCAGCTTCTCCGTAAACACGGAGGATAGTGTTGCAGCTAACAACATTAGGCTCGATGTCCATCTTCCTCATGCTCTAAAACAACCTATCAGCTTCTTTCACCATGTCAAGCTGACCATAAACACCGATCATTATATTGCCAGTCGTGAGATCCAACGGGCAATTCACCTCTTTCATCTCCGCGAAAACCGACAACGCTTCAAGAAACTTCTGGTTCTCAACATAAATACTCAAGAGAGTGGAGTAACTAACTGTGTTTGGTGTGACACCAGCTTCTTTCATCTCCTTTATAAGCAATCTCGCCTCTTTAAACAACTTAGCATTTCCATAAAAATTGATCATCGAGTTATACGCGACAAGATCAGGCGTAATACTGGATTTTTTTGAGTAATCACACAACCTCCTACAAAGCTCGATGAGGTTACTGTACAAGATAATATCACCTGAAACACGGTCTTGCTCCATCTTCTGAAGCCAAGAAAGATCCGAATCGAACATACCTTCTTTGCCAAGCGAAGTAATTAGAGTCAAATAAGTAAAATATCAAGAGCAAGAGCTCTCTGACGCATTTCGTCGAACATGTCGTGTGCAATGTCGAATTGCTTAGCTCTTAACACGTTTCGAAGAAACCATGTTGAAGGCGAAAACTGAGGGTGTGTATTTAGCTTCCTCATGAACCCAGTCGAGCAATGCGAGTGATTTGTGCCAGTTATTTTCGCGGGAAAGAAGTGAAACCATAAACCGTATAGACAATCGTCTATCTTTATAAGAAGAAAGCTGAGCAAAAAGCTCTTCCTCGTTCTGGGTCTGGTGAATTGAATCTAGAAGCTCGTCCATGTCGACTTTGTGATCGAGATGAGCAGATCTTTCGTACCTCCGATGTTTCCTCAAGGACATTGAGTTCTCCGGTTATTTTCACCTTACGTTTTTGGTTTTTTTTTTCTTGTTATGAATGTTAAGATTTATACCTTTTTCGAGAGAACAATGTTGTTGTTGAACAACTTATTACAAACAACGAAAGAAAGACTAGAGGCAGGGACTAAGATTTTACATAGCAGGGGAGAGAAGCAGAAAATACAACTCGAGAAGCGAAGGAGAGCTTACATTTGCCGCCGGGAAGGAGAGAAGGCGATCTCTGATAGTCCTATCAATCACCGATCTGGTGGATGCCATTGAAGCGAAGGTGGAGGTGAAGATTCGACTATTGCGTTCTTTCCATAACTGGTAGATGCTAACCTGAAAGTGCAGCCTTGCAAGGACCCCTTTTGCCGAGCCACAGAGAGCCGAGTTCCCTGAGATTGATCCAGCCACCGAGAGGAGAGAATGGGAAGGCTGTAGGCCTAGACCCACAGAGAAAGCACCCCAGATTCCAGAGGAGAACGAGCAACCAAAGAACAGATGATCAAGGGTTTCCGGCTCTTGCGAGCACATGACGCGTTTTTGGTTTTTGTCGATTGTGAAGATGAAGATGATGAAGAAGCAAAGACTGTGAAGATGAGATTGCGTTGTGTTGATTCAGGAATGGTGAAGAAGGGTATTGAAGTGTAAATATGAGGTCTGGTTATGGGTAATGATGGAAGAGAAGGAGAAGACGATGAAGTAATGTCTATATACATCTTCCGAGAATAACATTTTTGAAAAATGAAACGTTTTTGTTGTAAACTAATGCTTTATATGAAAAGCAAAGAAGAGTTTAAGAAGTATGAAATTCAGAGAGAATGAGAGAAATATGAACATAAGAACTTTATTTCTTTCTTCTTCTGAACTTATGATTTTACAAAAAAAAAATGAAGTCACATATTTGTAGGAAAATATTACTTCATAGTGAAGTAAGCTAATCTATAAAGACAAAGTAAATGGATAAACACTATCTATTTAATATGTTGATATATAAAGACAAAATATATTGATAAGCGTTATTCTTTAATATGCTAATGTATAAAGACAAAAACAAATGGATAATCATTATCCATTTAACACTCCCCCTTAATTATCCATCACTAATGATATATTATGTACGGCCTCGTTAAAAACCTTATCATAGAAAAACCCATTTGTGATTAAAAAAAACCATGATAGGAAAAAGAGTGTAGTAACGGTCCCCTTCGAAATGACGCTTGAGTATCCATCACTGTGAAGTTGCGTGCTGCCTTGTTAAAAACTTTTTCGTAGAAAAACCCAATGGGATATAACCATGACAAAGGGAAAAAAGAGTACAGCAATAGCAAACTCCCCCTAGAGAAGATGGATCTCATCCTCTCTTCACAAATCTCGTAGATGCCGCATTCCAATACTATGAACATGTTTCTTGAATGTTGTAGTAGGAAGCGCTTTTTTGAAGAAATCAGTTGCGCTGTCACTAGAACGAATATACTGAATATCCACTACATTATTCTTCTCGAGCTCTTAAGTATAGGAGAAGAATCTTGGAGGGATATGTTTCGTTCTATGGCTCTTGATATAACCTTCTTTAATTTGAGCAACACAAGCATCATTATCTTCAAACACCTTTGTTGGTTCTTTGTCCGTGATTATTCTGCTTGCTTCTTGTATGTGATGAGCTATCGATCTAAGCTATACACATTCTCTACATGCTTCATAAAGCACAATAATCACCGCATAGTTTAAAGAAGTTGCGACCAAAGTTTGCTTTTGTGATCGCCAAGAGGTCGCAGTTCCACCAAATATGAAAACATATCCAGTTTGCGATCGAGCTTTATGCGGATCAGACAGATATCCTGCATCTGCAAAACCAACTAGACCATCCTTGGGGTTTCTAGAATAATTTAATCCAAAATCAATCGAACCTTGAAGATAACGGAATATATGATTTATTCCATTCGGCGCATCGGTGATGAATTATACCTTGCAAGTAAGTTAGTAGCAAAAGTTATATTTAGTCTAGTAAAAATTATAAGATACGTAAGGACACCGATAGTGCTCATATAAAGCACATCAGGACCTAATATTTCTTTGTTACCTTTACAAGATCGAAATGGATCCTTGTCCACGTCAAGTGGTCTATTGACCATTGCAGTACTCAAAGGAGTCGCTTTATCCATACTAAAGCGTTTCAACACCCTTCTGGAGTAATTTGATTGATCCACAAATATTCCATCTTGGAAATGCTCTATCTGGAGCCCTAGACAAAATTTTGTCTTTCTAATATCTTTCATTTTGAACTCATCTTTCATATGAGCTCTTGCATCATCAATCTCTTTTCGAGTTCCAATCATGTTCGATTCATCAATATATACAACAATGATCACAAATCCTGATGCGGATTTCTCAATAAACATACAATGGTATATCGCATTGTTGACGTAATCTTTACTCAATAAATACTCACTTAAGCGATTATACCACATGCGTATCGACAAAGTGGCAATCGGCAAGTGGCAATCGGTAAACCGTGCTGTGAACATATCACCAGTTACCGGCTCAAGATACCTAATTGTACTTGGTGACAAATACCCGATATATATTCTCAATCTTCTTTGTGGTCCCATTTTTGTTCTTTGAGGTGGCGCTATAGGGACATAGACCGCACACCTAAACACACGAAGATGGAACATATCTGGCTTCTGGCCAAATGCTAAATGTGTGGGGGAATATTCATTATATACACTTGGTCTTACCTAGACCAATGCCCCAACATGCAGTATAGCATGTCCCCACATAGTGATTGGAAGCTTTGTTCTCAATATTAACGGTCTTGCAATCAATTGCAACCGCTTAATCAATGACTCAGCCATGCCATTTTGTGTATAACATGCGGAACCGGACACTCAACATCAATTCCCAAGGACATATAATAGTCATTAAAGGCCGCTGAAGTGAATTCATCAGCGTTATCAAGCCTGACTTTCTTTATGGAATAATTAGGGAAATGCACTCTCAACCTGATTATTTGGGCAATGAATCTTGCGAAAGTCATATTCATTGTGGTCAAAAGACACACATGTGTCCATCTACTAGATGCATCAATTAATACCACGAAATATCTAAATGGCCTGCACTGTGGGTTAATCGGCCCACATATATCACCATGTATTCTCTCTAGGATTACAGAGGATTCATTCCCAACTTTGGCTGGCGAGGGCCTATTTATGAGCCTTCCTTGAGAACGTGTCTTACATGAAAACTCTCCTGATTGAAAAAATCTTATGGTTTTTCAATGGGTGGCCACTCGAATTTTGCACAATCCTTCTCATCATGACTGAACCAGGATGGTCTAACCTTTCATGATATACTCTAAAAATGCTGGTAAACTTTTGGTTTACCGCAACATGTGATTCAGTCATAGTTATCTTTGAGCAATATAATCTGGAGGACATCATTGTTAACTCTTCCAACTGATGTTTACTCTCTGTTGTAGATATTCATAGCCACTAATAGTCTCCATATGATATCCATTTCTACAGATATCTCGAAAACTTAATAAGTTCCGTTGAGACTCGAGGGAGTATAATGCATCTTGCATTACAAACTCTGTACCCCTTGGTAATGAAAAACTTGATTTTCCGGAGCATAGTATAATCTTTGCTATACCAGTTATAATACACATGCTTCCAGCGGAGACTTTCATTTCGAGACAGGAGAAATACTTTTTATCTTTAAGTATTGTAGGTGTCGTAGCACTGTCTGCTAGACATATTTCTCCATTCATAGTCTCAAATTCTGAAATTTTTGAATTTAAAATATTTATAAAAGATGTATTAATAAATATTAAACACAAACCTGGCAATACAGCTTATGGTACAATAGAACCTACAGCAAAAACATTCAAAGCAAAAGCATATGATACATCAAAACCATTAAGTTTTTTGTCTTTCAACGTCCCAACCATCATCATTTTTTTTCATTAAGTTTATCCATCACACTTACTGTTAGTGGATTACTCAACATTCTTCCCTAGGAATAAAGTTAATTTAATTAGTTGGACAAAACTGATGACTTCTTATCACGAGTTTATTATATTATTAAGCTACTAGGAGGATTTACATCAACTCCGAGATTTGGATAAAATCTCTCGCCTGGAGATTCAACCAGTTATTTTCTAAAATCTTCAGTCTCTTTACTCGTGATGGATTTATCATTTAAACCATCATGGATGTGGTGGCGTAAAAAGATCATGGTTTTCACCTTATCTCATCGAATGTCGTTTCCGACTTATCAATAATGCTCGAGAGATCATTTCTCTTTAGATGCAACTTTGTACCTACCGCCCAAGACATATAATTAATTCCACACAAGTCAATGGCGGAGGTCTCGAGCTTTGAAAAATTATTACTGAATAGCAGAAACTTAACCCATTTATTTTGAATAAATTTTACTTATAAAAATTTGGGCATCGTAACGGTATAATAAAAGACAATAATTAAAAGCAATATGAGGAGGCAAAGCCTACCAGACAATTGCTGTTGATTGTATAAATAAATGAACAAAGATGGAGATTTTAATCTCCCACACAATAAATAAATAGATAAATAAATATGATTTGAGGCGATATAGTTTGCCATGTGATCATTTTTTATTGTGGAGGCAGAGCCTGCCATAACAAGGAGACAGAACCTATCATCCCGGTATAATAAATAAACAATATAATTATTTGATCGTGGAGGCAGCGCCTACTATAACGATCAGCACGGAGGAGGCATAGCCTACGTACCAGCCCGGCATAACATATAAACAGAGAAGGCAAAGCTTATCTTTCCGTAAATCATAATATTCAAAATAAATTGAACATAAATGAATCTTACCTCACTGATATAGATTTATCTTTTAGATATAAATCAAGAGACGTTTGTGCTGATAACATGTTATAAATTAATGCTTTATATGAAAAGCAAAGAAGAGTTTAAGAAGTATAAACTTCAGAGAGAAAGAAAAAAAAATAAACATAAAAACTTTATTTATTTCTTCTTCTGAACTTATGATTTTACAAAGAATAAAGTCACATATTTATAGAAAAATATTACTTTATAATAAAGTAAGCTAATCTATAAAAATAAAATAAATGGATAAAACATTCGTTTAACATGCTGATGTATAAATACAAAACATATTGATAAGCATTATCTTTTAATATGTTAATATATAAAGACAAAAGTAAATGAATAATTTCTATCTATTTAACAACGTTATCTTTATACGTACTTCATCTTAACCAGAAGACTCACAATATTCAAACGACGCCGTCTTTATACTTACCGTGGATAGTCCAGTAAAACACCAACGGGTAAGTCGTATTCTACCAAGTAGTGAGAGTAACTAGTGAGACCAATGCAGCAACTTCGTGACTTAATCCATATCAGTCCTCGACATCTCAGATGATTCTGTCTCTGTTTCACTTCCCACTCTTCGGTAGAAGAAAAGACATGCCGCTGAGTTTTTGATTTCGGATTCATTTACAGATAAGTTATGCCGTCGAAATGATACCATTTGTTTTCATCAATCAACTGGAGGAACAGTGACACATATGATTAGATAAAGGACTCACCAGAAGCACGCATAGCACAGTATAAAGTCTAGTCTGATATATATATGATAATAACGAGTAGATCAGCTTATGCGATCACAAGCTCAAGGTACGATCGAGTGCTCGCATGTCATCCACAAGAGGCTCTTCCGCTACACACGAAAACAGAGATATCGCTTCTTGCCTTGTATTCTTTGCAGAGAAACTCGTTTTATGAACCTCAGGAAGGTCACTCAAGTAGCTGGAATCATACTTTTCATGCACAGTCTCATTCCACTCGACGAAAACTCTTGTAACGGTACCAAGGTTCACTGAAGACTAAGACTTAAAGTGGTTCGAAGTTCAAACCACGCCCACCTGACAAGAAGATCCTGAAGCATAACTCTCTATCAGATGCATCATCGTAAGAATGATCTCTTCGAAAGGAGAGCAATGGCGGAGAGAGTGACTGCCATGGAAAATAAACGGAGCGTTTTAGTCTTTGGTAACGTGCGTGCAAAGAAACGGCGTCGTTTTTGTTGTTTTAATATTGACCGCTGAAAATTCACCTGATCATATCTTAACCGTCAATTGCTTTATAAGAAGAAAAGGAAATCCCAAAAAAAAAAAAAAAAAAGGAAAAAGAGAGAAAAACTAAAAGTTAATCTTGACCGTTGATACTTAATCGTATCTTTACCGTCAGTTACTTTTTTCTAGCGCATCTATAAATAACCCCCTCTTGCCGAGCTATTGAATCAGAAAGCTCATCCAAAAAAGTTGTCCTGTGTCTTCCCAATTACAACAACAGTTGAGGATCTTTTAATCTTTTTTTGATTCGAAAGTACTCGTTAGGGTTTAAGAATGACTCACAGTTTTTCAAAGAGATTGCCTTTGTTCTACATCAAAGTGTATAAGATTGTGGATGATCCTTCTCTCGATCCAATCATCTCTTGGGGCAAAAGCAACAAGACCTTCATCGTTTGGGATCTCAAAGGGCTTTGCAGAGAAATTCTCCCGAAATACCCTGGACTGGGCAGGAACCACACACAATTTGTCTCACAACTTGAGTATTACGGGTTTGAAAGAGTCATTGGGGCAGGAAAATTGGAATTTGGACATGATTATTTCGTGAGAGGGAAGCCTCATCTTCTGAAAAAGATGTGGATACAAGCTTTGTCAATTGAGAAAATTGAAGCTATTTTTGAAGCAAATATTGCTCGATTTAGAGCAAAGACTGAGAAAACTAATCTTGAAACAAAGATTGCTCGAATCAGAACAATGATTGCTCGATTCAAAGCAAGCCAAGATAGAGTCAAAGTAGATAGAGTCAAAGTAGAGGATCTCTTGCAAAACTTACGAATCTGATCCAACATCGTCATCCCTTCTTGTAATGAAAATTAGGGATTCTTTTTGCATAAACCATATATATTTATCAAATTCGGTTTGTTTGAAAGATAATCCATTGTCTATGTTGCAACTTTTATTTTTTTGCCTATAATAATCTTGGCTCGTACTTGTATAATATAGCTTCATGAACGAACCTAAAATATAAAATTCTGAAAAATTATTTAACCTAACCCACTTGTTAATCAACCTCTACATAGTTTTTTGGTCAATTTAATGTCAATGGGTCCTTAGAATTAATCCCGTTCATGGATCATATTCATAGAATCGGAAATGATTACCAATTAGCTTATGTTTATGCATATCTTCGTAGTGGTAGTTTGTTGTTAAAAGAAAGTGGTATAATGTTGTAAGTCATTATCAAAGTCCCAGTCCCCCTTCAATTTAGGTTTGCACACATCCGTCCAGGCTAGTTTAGCTTTTTTGTGTTTAAATCTAGTCCAGACCAAAGAAAAGCTGAGCAGAGCTTGTCTATTTCCCTTGTGCAATCTCTAGGAAGTCGAAAAGCTGACATCCAGAAGGTCGATATACTCCATAATACCGACCTGATTACCAAAGAGACCTCGAGGTCCATGATCCAATTCGAGTACGAACTTGTTCTATTAACGGCAAATAATCCCCGGCAGCCAAACACTTTGTAACCAGAGGTAGTCCTAAATATCTCACTGGAAGAGTCCCCACTTCAAAAGGAAGCCGAGAGATCATGGCTTGACGAGTCCCATCTGTAACTCCTGCAAGGTACATCGTCGTCTTCTCCATACTAATTTTCAGACTAGATATCTTTGCAAACTCATCAAAAACTTTGACAATCCCCTCCACTGATCGTACTTTGCCGTCTGTTACTACCATGATGTCATCTGCAAAGCTTAGATGGGTTGCTTTCCAGTCGCGGCCCTATCTAGTAATTTTGATAACACATCCATGCATATAACAAACAGATAGGGTGACAAGGAACAACCCTGACTTAATCCTCCTGCGCTTTGAAAATAACCAGTTAGTTCCCCATTTACTTGCACTGAGAAAGAGGCCATTGATATTCACAGTTTGATCCAATGGATGTGTAAAGTCTTGATGACTTGAAGAACAAGCAAGTTCAAATTATGGAATGCTTAGTTGGGACCACATTATAACCTGACTCTATGGTCATCATTGAACCATGATTAAGTTAGATGAGGGACCACTTACAGCTGGCAAAATGGCTACTGCAATGTCAAGACAAAGCAGAGGTCTTTGCATTCACGCTCAAATGACATTCTGTCCGTTTGTGGTCAAAAGAAGAAAGCATATTTGGAGGTTTCACAATTGCTAGATCAATCCAGCTCTTTGGCGTTTCTAGGTGTTTGGACATGCATTTGTGACTAATGGGAAGCCCTAAAGCGGTATCACTATAAGAAGGCTCCGGGGTGCTTTGTGAGGGAGTTAGAGAAACTTAAGAGTTGTTAGAGAGTGATAGAAATACTTGTTTGCTTAAGCTTATTGTATTGTCTCGGTTATAAAAAGATAGAACAGAGTGAGCTCTATTGACGCTAGTGAAGGGCAGTAGAGTGTGTCACTTGTTCTTCTCTTGGATTGTAAACTCTCTGTATTTTCTTTAGTGGATTCTCAGCTAGGCTCGGCGAGACGTAGCCCACCGGTTAGGGCATGAACTCGTAAAAGTTTCTGTGTGCTCCCCTCTCTGCTTTCTCTTATCTCCTCTCCTTCTTCCTCAACTCCTCTGTTTTCTCCCCTGTTTTGGAAACCGCTTCTGCGTCAGATGTTTTCACGTTGAGGATGTGAATGTCCCATAAAGGCTTTGTTTTATTAAGAGGAAGCATTGTGAGACGTGAAACGTAGTCCTCAAGGAAGCTTTCTCCATCGTCGCCAATCTTGTTCTGGTCTATATCTACTAATCAAGAAACAAACATTAAACGTACCATATTGATAGCTTCCTTTATAAATTTTATGTCGTCCAATGAAACAATTCGGTGACAAAATTTCTTCGGATTACTCTTCACATCCATATCAGCTTTTAGAGGTCTCTTTGTATCCTTCAAGAACAAAGCAATCACCAAGACAAGCAAGAAATCCACGAAAGTGTTCCAAATCAATCTCACTTATGAGAACCATGGGGCTTTGTCTTTATGGACCGTTTTACTACGCCGTTTCATAACAGAAGTAGTAGAAATTGCACTAAGGTGTGATGTTTTCTGAGTACATGCGACTAGGAGAGACATTAGGGATGTTCCATCTCCTAACGAATGGTGAGATCTTACCACACAAACCGCTTCTGCGTCAGATGTTTTCACGTTGAGGATGTGAATGTCCCATAAAGGCTTTGCTTTATTAAGAGGAAGCATTGTGAGACGTGAAACATAGTCCTCAAGGAAGCTTTCCCCATCGTCGCCAATCTTGTTCTGGTCTATATCTACTACATATACATGGTCTTCCACGTTGACTTGAGTATTGATCCAACTTGAACCATCATGTGACTGAAAATAGAGATTAAAAACCCATAAAAATAATCGATGTGCGTATAATATACAATATATGTTACTATTATTTTTGTACCAATTTGCTTGAGAAACGAGGATGCCTGGAAACATTCTTCTTCAAGCCATTTTTGATGGCATCAGCATGAATCTTGGTTTTGCAACCGATCATGGTGATGATGCAGCAGTCGCTGCCTGGAGATTGGAACACACGCGCCAGCGGACTGAGCGGTTCTCCGTCTTCGTCCCCCACCGACATCGTTCATTTTCCTCTTCTTATCCTTACGCTATTAATGAGTAGTTTAATTGTTTTTTTATATACGTACATGAGGGTGTCCATAGACACTTGGAGCGATGTAAGCAATGCGATGGCCATGCAAACTGATTTCATCGACCGATCATGTTTGAAATGAGCGGTTCTCCGTTTTCGTCCCCCACCGACATCGTTTTTTTCCTCTTACGCCATTAATGCTGTCTATGTAATTCATCTCCCACGGCCCAATTTGATTTATATATATTAAGATAATGTCAGAAACCTGCCTCACGAGATAACTATTTATAGATTATAACGTCACTTTTACATCTGCAACGTAAAAGCAATATATTAAGAAATTAATATAAAATTTTGTGTTTGTTAAAATATATGATTTTTTTAATGTCGAATTCATTTCATTTATATAGAGTTGATATAATCAGTGTATAATACAGTTTAGAAGATAAACAGATCCCGAAAAGAAAGAGATTGTTTGGTGGACTTTGTTGGGCTAATGTGTGAGCTACCTTATTACATTCTCGGTTGATAGGCTTAATTTTGACATACCGAAATTTTAGTAACCATATTTGGATATTTTAAATAAGATTAGAAATACTTATATCACGGTCGATGTTGTGAAGAATGTTAACCAAATGTTTGCAATCTCTCTCGAAACATATTAAATCATAGTCTATACTCCAGGTATTTTGTAGAGCTCCAAGCAGTGCTTTACCCTCGGCCTCAAGACTTGAAGTAGGCGTTCCCAAGGTCATCGCACCCCAGTATTTGCCACTGCCGTATGACTCTCGAATTATCCAGCCACTATTGGCATGATGAGTAGATGGATTGAACGTAGCATCATAATTCCATTTTAATAAGCCAAAAGGTGGACGTTCCCATACTCGTAGTGTAGGGGTAAGGCTTGTAGAGATGGGAGTCGTATTATATCTATTGTATCTGCAAGTGCTTTATTAACATCTTTCCCAACTTTGACGTTCTGTTTCTGAAATATAAAATTGTTACAAGATTTCCATATACGCCATAATATCCAGAAAGGAAGCAATGTATCCACTTCAGATATAGTACTGCTTGTTTGTGCGTCAAGCAGTAATTGTAATGTCGTTTCAGTATCCCCTGAGGGTATACGTAGGAAGTTGAAAGGAGTTTGTGATTGGCACCAAGTTGAGATGGATACTGGGCAATCAAAACAAAGATGGTGGATTGTTTCTGGTTGTAATCCACAGTGGACGCATGTGTTAGGTATGGTGATGCCGCGGCTCTGCAAACGGGTAGTGGTACCAATAGCTTTAGACATAATCCTCCATAAGAAATGTTTGAGTTTGAGCATAATATTTAATCCAAATTTTCTTTTTCAGGGTTGGGTCACCGTAAGGGGGAATATTAGTTTGGTTTATAGGGAGAGTACGAAGGAAATGGTATCATGTTTTAACCGAATATTCCCCATTCTTGGTGTAATTCCAGCAGATACGATCCTTCCGACCACGTTGGCCTAAATAAAGTGTTTTTGCTAGTGCCATATCGGAAGCAGATATGTTTGTAGTTAATGCCGCATCATTCCATTGTTTGTACGGGCCGTTACTTATAACCGGGTCTTTTACCAATAGGTCGGTGTTTCCATTGACTCCATCTGCCGGTTTAGAAGGATGGGTAGGTAACCAGTTATCTATGAAAACTTTTAATTGTTGACCATCACCGAGGATGGTGCGTGAGCCCTTTTTAATAAGTTGAATACCACAGAGAATAGATTTCCAACCAAAAGATTGATGTTTTTTGTTTGTTGCATCAAATAAGTGAGTATCTTTGAAATATCGAGCTTTATATAGGCGCGAGAATAAGGAGTCTGGATGTTGTAATAATCTCCAAGCTTGTTTGGCAAGTAAGGCATCATTGAATTTTTCCAGATCCTTAAATCCCAATCCCCCTTCTTGTTTAGTATACTGCAATCTCTTCCAAGCCACCCAAGGAATCCCTTTGGTGTCCTGTGTAGTTCTCCACCAAAATTGGGTGAGAATGCTAGTCAGTTCAGAGATTACTTGGTTTGGCAATTTAAAACAGGCCATTGAGTAGACAGGCATTGACATTGCCACTGATTTGAGTAGGATCTCCTTTCCAGCTGGTGAAAGTAGTTTAGAACCCCACGAAGATGTTCGTGTTTTGACCCGACTGATAATAGTATTTAACATCTCTTTTTTCTTACTATCAAATTGTTCAGGCAAGCCAAGATATTTACCACCACCACTATGATTCGAAATCCCTAGTATATGTTTCAGACGTATTTGTCGTGCTCCTGGAATGCGTGAACCGAATGTAATCATAGACTTATTCTGATTTATTTGCTGCCCGGAACATTGTTCATAGATCTTGAAAATATTCTTAATTGTTGAGCAATTTTTTTTCATTTGCTTGGTAGAAGAACAAGGAATCATCCGCAAAAAGGAGATGAGTGATTCTAGGTACACCAACACCGACTTTGATTCCACTTATTGTTCCTTTTCTAGCAGCTTTGTCAAGTAGGTGGCTCATAATGTCGGAGCATAGGATAAACAAATAAGGTGACAAAGGGTCTCCTTGTCGTAAACAACGCTCCGGTATAATATGTACTTGTGGACGACCATTGATTAGTATAGAATAAGTGACAGAACAGACAGTTGTCATTATCCATTTAATCCATTTGTCATGGAAACCAAAAACATGCATTGTGCTTTCAAGAAACTTCCATTCTACTTTATCATATGCTTTGGTCATATCGGTTTTAATAGCCATGTAGGTCTGAGAGACACGTTTATGGCTTTTAAGAGAGTGCATTAACTCATGGGAGACCATAATATTATATGATATCAAACGTCCCGGGACAAATGCAGCTTGGGCTTCAGAGACGATCAAATTTAAGAATTGTTTTAATCTGGTAACCAAGATCTTCGATATGATCTTATAAGATACATTACAAAGAGATATTGGCCTATAGTCCGAAAGTGCTATTGGGACTTTTATTTTTGGAATCAAACAAATGTTGGTATGATTAATATTTTCTGGCATTTCTATGGATTCAAAGAATCGTAGTACCTCCCTAGTGATATCACTACCAACTATATCCCAGCACTCCTGATAGAATCTTCCCGTTAAACCATCCGGGGCAGGAGCCTTATCAGCTTCAGTTGCACATACAGCATCAAATATCTCTGAGGTAGTGATTGCTCGTGTGAGCATCTGATTGATATCTGGAGTCACCGTTGGTTGGAAATCATCGTATATGTTGTGTGTGAATTGGTTATTCTCACTAGTGTACATTTGATTAGAGTAGTCTTCTGCGTATTGGCCAATATCATAATCACCAAAGAGAGTAATACCATTGCTATCTTTAATGGTTAATATTCGATTATTCATCTCTTGTGACATGTGTCATTAACACTTAATCATCACATTATGTAATTATTCATCACTTAGGTGTCATGTTTAGAATGCTATATATTTCTTATAAATAGTATGTAACATACTGTACAAATCATAAGTGAATAACAAAAAACTCCTTTAGTAAAAGTTATTGTCTACTTCTACATGCTTTTCCCTATCTAAGTTCATCTTACTAATTTCTACATTAATATATTTTTTATTATATAGAATATTATTTTACAATACGTTATCAGCAGCGATTTTCTTTCAATTCGTTTATATTCTTAAAAGTAAGATTTATATATCTTTCTATTATTAAATAACCATGTCAAGTTTGGAAAAGCTCGAAATTGCCGCCATTACCCTGTAAAAAAAAAAGAAATATTTGGCTTAAGCGGTACGAATAAATTTTCATTAAAAAATAATTTCTTGAGCACTTTGATTAGTTAGAAACAATATCGGATAAAGTATGGCAAAATTCATAATCTTCTTATGCCATCACGTATATCATGGTTAGTAAAATAGATACATTATAAGAGAAGAGGATCTTCAAAATCTTTGGCAATGATTTAAAGCCAAAAATAAAAGGTTGATTCTCTAAGATAAAAAAATTCACCAAGCATTTGGAGTTGTTGAAAATCCTCTGTGTAGTTAAAGAAAATCATAATCATATGATAATAAACCATCAAACTCATTAGATCAGCTCCGTTGGTAAAAGTGAATATTGAGACATCCATTTAAAGTGAATGAGATGGATGAGTTCATATTATAAAAAATAAAAATAAAAAAATGAAAACGATGTTGGTAGGGTTACAAAAAAAAACATATATAAAAGGTTTTAGAAAAATCGTATGAATAAATGTGCCCATAAAACATATATGGAAAATTCTAAAAGAACTGTATAATAATGTTCATCTAGAAGATGAGTTTCATTTGTTTTATAGTTTAGTATTTAAATTACCATTTTTTATTATCGTAAATTATATGAAAGGTTATGCCTGCTGAAATGGTTTTCTAAACTAATTTTTTTAAATTACTTAATTCATTTGGTAAATATGTGAGTTTTATAAGAACTACATAAAAATAATTGGAAGGTTTAGATAAGTAAAAAAAATCTTCCAAAAAAGCGAAATTTCCCAAAAAAGTAAAATGGTCCAGCAAAACAAAATCTTTAAAGAGCCTATGATGGAAACATGTATAAAGATGGTCAAAAATGTATATGATAGTAAACTTGAAGTTTACTAATATATATAATAACCGATTAAAGCTATCACAGTCCATTAAAAATGTATGTGGAAAAATTAGAAGTTTTTCACAGAACATGTCTTGTAAAACAAAAATGAGACTATTATGAGAGATGAATCAGCATCTTTTTATATCTCATTGGATATAGCAGTTGAATTTTTCAAGCAGACCCCCAATCATACTCTGAATATAACTGATTTAAAGGCAAAACTCAAATTCAAGATAGATGGACAGAATATCCATTATCTTAAAAAGGGTATTAAGAGTTTCACATCAAAAGGATTTGATACATAGTACATGACCTAAAATGGGAAACTGGAAATGGTATTGATCCTGGATTTGATACATAGTACATGATCTAAAATGAGTGACTGGAAATGTTATTAATCCTAAAGTGAGATTCAATTCGAGATGGATGGACATGAAGTGTTATCATCTCGAGGGGGAGAATTAAAGAATCTTAGTAAGTAAAACATCCATAAGATGTTCACACCAAAAATGAATTTGATAATTCTATGAGATTATAAGATCAAGTATAGTGAAATATTATCTTTATGATTTGGTAAAAAACATGCAGTCGTGCATGGAGTAATGATAGGTACAATCTTATATTGATTAAAACAGTTGATGGGTAAGATTTCGTGCAATAAATTATTATTATGGATCCTTGTATAAATGAATATAAACATAAGGTTCAAAAAGATAATCCATTTATAGAATGTTGTAAAATGACTGCTAGACATATTATTGAAATCAGAAATCTCACATTCCAGCTCGAATTCTTCAATAAGGATATATGTCTTTGAAAGATGATTTATTAGAAGTAACTCTACTGCATATTAGAAGCATGATAGAACTACTTTGGTTCCAGCGATAAAAGTCCTTAAAAAGAAAATGAGTGTATATATAATTGTTGAAAAGAGGATGAATCTCATGAAAAACTATTGAGATAGTTAATAATATGATCAGATATCTGAATGAAATCACTGATAATGATAAAGAGATCTCGGTTAACCATGTCACTAAGAAAAAGATGGATTTAACGATAAAATAATTATCGGCATATAAAATGATATAGCGTGCGATATAATTCATGAAGATCAAAAATCTCCATTTTGTGGATGAGTATAGAAAGATCATTATTACTAGATAAAATCAAAGAATGATAATTATTGGAACTTCTAAAGAGTTTTTAAATGCTGTATAATATTTTATCAAAATTATATTGTAATTAAAAGCTTTGGAAGGACAATATTGTTCTCACGTGTTACAAAAATTAAACAAAGTATAAAAGAGGTGTTATTTTAAAATGTCCTTGAAGGATATTACACTTAAGCATTTGTTAAGAAAATGCTAACTAGCCTTGAATTACTTTATATGAGCAATATTTGTGAGTTTATGTATCTTGCAAATTTTATTTGACCAATATAGTTTTTGCTAGTAATATACTTACATATACAGCCCATCTTCTATACACAGATATTAAAACAGAATAAAATATATATTTCATTATTTCGAAGGTATAAATTATTTTCTGTTTATTTTATTAAAGAAATTTCGAGTTTGGTGTAGTTAGTTTTGTAGATTCAGATTATCTAACGGATCTACATAAAGCTCAATCAACCCGGTCACAATTTCACAATTAGATCATCTAGAGAATATATGTAGTTGAGATCATTGACTAATCACATCCAAGAATTAAGTGGAATAGTTATCAACAAGAAGCCAACATAAAAATTTGAAGATAATGCAGCATGAATTGCACAATTCAAAGAAAGCTCTATCAAGAACAATAGAATAAATTTTACACATCTAAGATTTTTCTCTTACACCCAAAAGCTCGAGAAGAATCGAGAAGTAATTGTTCAATATGTTTGCTCAAGTTACAACGCAGCAGATCAATTCATAAAGCCGCTTCCAACATCTACGGAATCTATGAAGAGAAGATGATATCTATCATTTTCAGGGAGAGCTAACGTCGCTGTACTCTTTTTTCTTTTATCATGGTTTTTATCCCATTGAGTGTTTTTATGGAAATATTTTTCAACGAGGCAATATGTAGCAAATTAATGATGATGAATACTCAAAGGAGAGTGTTAGAAAATATATGCTTATTCATCTCTTGTGACATGTTTTCTTGACACTTATCATCTTAATTTATTAGTCATCATATTATGTAATTGATCATCACTTAGATGTTATGTTTAGAATGCTTTGTACTTTTTTATAAATAGCATGTAACATAATGTACAATCACAAGTAAATAACAAGAAATTCTCTCAGTAAAAACTATTGTCTATTTTTACATACTTCTCCTTCTCTAAATTCATTTTACTAATTTCTACATAATATATTGTTCATTATATAAAATATTATTTCACAACAGTATTCATATATAATAAAATGTTTCTAACTATGCTAACTAATGGCCAAAGATCAGCTGTTCTGAGTTCTGACCATATCATGTCGCGTTAAAAATGCCAGTTGTCTTGCATGTTCATGGAATATAATATGTCAACAATGAAAATTGATATGAAGCCAAGGAAAGGAGCTTAGTGTTCCCGTAAAGCTTGTAAGTTATCACTAATTCAATTTACAAAAACTTTAATTCAAGTTTATAAAGGTACATGCATTGCACATGAATCTTTAAATAATACTAGGCTTTTAACTTGCTACGAGTCTGTATTAATAATTTGGTTTAATTTTTTGGTTAATATCTTTTAAATTATCAAAAATATAATATATTTATAGAAATTTTCTTTTATATAAAAAAACTAAAACATAATATGTAGTATTTCTTATTTTTGTTTATAAAATTATAAATCTTACTAAGTAAAATCATAGTAATGACACCTTACGAATTATCCAACTTCAATGTGCATATGTTTGATTTAGAAAATGATTTCCTTACTAAATTTTTGGTGTTTTCTTTTGTATCCTTAGGATTTCTATGGTTTTTAAAAAAAAAAAGGTTTATATGTTTAAATATTTAGTTTCTAAATGCCTCACTAATGTTGTGTACATATACATATATAATATATGATATATGTTGGTTCAGATTTACTTTTGTTAGTAAGCTACACTAATCGTGTATAGCTGCTTTTTGCTTCTCCACCAGATCTTTTACGAATTTTAAGTTATATCCCTATTCAGTTTATAAGATATGTTTTATTTGCAGTAAACTATTTGCTAATATTTGTTTTAAAACATATAAGATGATGTTAAGACTTTACTTTATCACTGTTTTTTTTATCTTTTGTGTGTTTATTCATGTTTTGATTTGAATATTTTATCTTTATATATTCCCATTTGAATTTGATTCATAACTTTTTAATATTATATTATTTAAATAAAATTTTAGAGGATGTTGTTCATGTGTTGTTCATGTTGACTAAATTATAAGCAGTAAATATGTATACAAATCAGACTTTATTACTTATTATATTTTGAATGTAAAGTTACTTGTGTAGTATTTTACATTGTTAATTTTCCAAGCACACTCAACCAAGGTATTAATCTTTGTAAATTTAAAAAATATGTTTGATTTAGAAACTTGTATAACCTATTAAAATTTTATATGGTTATTCATAGTCAACACCAATATTTTAGAAATCATGAATATTTTTGGAACTATATTTCAAACTAATTTGCTTCTTATATCTTGTTTTTTGTTATTTTAAATATCTTCGATGGCAATTTTATATTTTATTTTAATTATCTAATTTTCTGCAGATTTGATATACTTAAAACATATATATTTTTAATTAATCTCTTTTGTTATTGCTTTTCAAATAAGTAGCATATATATTAATCTAATATCTTTTACATAAATACTTTTTATTTGTTAAATTTACTTTTAAAATTAATTAAATATTATTTTGACATGCTATAACTGGTTATTCTAAATTTAAGTGAACTTCTCTTAAAAGCTTATATCATCATTTGATTTTTTTAGTTGATATTTGTTTGGTAGTTAGCCTAAATATCAAGCTAATTTTACTTTACGACTTTTTCCTTTTATAATTTACCTCTCTTGATATTGATTTTTATTTTATTTGAACACATCAATATTTTAAAAACATAAATTTTTTGTTAGTTAAATATTTTTATATGAATTTTTGAAATAGTTAGTCAGATATCAAGTCAATATATTTTAAGTGTTTTTTACAAAAATAATATTTTGTAAAACTTAATTTTCGTGTTAATTAATTTTTTAATATTTATTTCTTAAATAATTAGCTTAAATATTTATATTATTTTTGTTAGTTAAGTTTTTTAGTATTATTTAAGTTTTTTTATTCTCTTACTTATTCTGTTTATAATGATTTTGTTAAATAAATAACATAGATATTAAGTTAATATCCTCTTTTTTTGTTAATTTTACTTTCTTGATATGGACTTTCATTTTAATTGTATTGACATGTTGTAAGAAATAATTTATGTTTTGGTTTTTGTTAGTTAAACATATAATATATTGCTTTCTTCAGTAATTAGTATAAAGTATCATTTTTGGTTTGTTAAGATTTTTGTGTTAATGTTTTAAATATTTCCCCAAAAATTATAAGTTTTAGATGATTTTTTTTTTTTGATAATTTAAGATGAATATTTTTTTTGGAAGTATTGGTATTTTTAAATAACAATTTTATATGTTTATATGAAAATTTAATCTTAATATTTTTTCATAATCTATTTATATGTTAAATTACCTTTTTTATTGTTAATAGAAAAATAAGATATATTTTCAAAACTCTTTTTTTATTAATAACTAACTTAAAATTTAGAAACTTTCCTAATAACAACAAAAACAAAATTAATTAAAATTTAAAAATTTTCCTTATAACAATTAAAACGAATTAATTAATTTTAAAATATAATATATAATTAACTAAAAATAATGATGATGTGTACCAATAGAATTGAATCTTTAAATCCTATGTGGATACTATTAGAGGTATTTAGCATCAATATTTATTAGTAATAGATTTTAATATTAATATATAATAAATATCATCTCCTCGGTTTCAATATATAAATTGTTTAAAGTATTTATAAAAAATATTAAGAAAAATAGTTTTTGTTTAAAATATACTTTTTCCATTTCAAAAAATTTAATGTTTTGGCTTGTTTACACAAATCAAAAATAGTTATTTTTTAGTTGTTAATGCATTACATTTTTACAATCATTATTCTTTAATAATTTTTAACTAATAATAATTTAAGAATTTGAATAATTTTAGTTATTTTTCTTGAAATTTACAAAAAAATATTTACTACTCTAAAACATCAATTTTTATAATATATTTGGTTACACATAATTTAATAAAGCTAAAAATAATATTAACATGTGCAAACAACTTAGATTATAAAACAAAATAAAATCTCCAAAACAATTTTTATTATAAAACAGATAGAATATTATTGATAATGAGAATCTCTAAAAAAAAGTGAGAAACTCATCTCAAAGTCTCTTATTTAAAAGACTATAGAGTAAGCTTCTTACTTTTTGAGAAACTCTCGTTATAAAATAATAATATTTATTAGTTTATAATTTATAAAAATTCATCTAAAAATCTGCATTGGTCTACTAAAGTGTCTCTCTCTTTTCTGAACTGTAAAAAGAAAAATCTGCAAACATAAAACTCTTCTTTCACAAAGAGATGTGCTATTATATATTAACTATTCACACAACCAAGACTTTAAGAAACACAAAGACTATTACGTAAATAAAATCTAGTTTACACTTTATGGTTAGTCTAGTTTTCGGTTAGAGTAAGCAGTCTTGACACTTATTAAGACTGCTTAATCTAACCAAAACTACATTGTTCACAATCCCCAAAATGTTTCTTTCTACATACCATAACAGATACGATGAGTTCACTAACCTAAATGCTCCTGCGTACAAGATTAACAGCAAATGTATTAATGAAAATACATAACATAAAATCTTCTTTTGTGGTCAAAATAGTGCTAAATATAAGTGGATCTCTACTCTAATGGTTTATTACTATTACAATCATGACTTCAGAGATTTAGATCAGGATGACTTTGGTAACAATCACATCTCCTTGCACTACCTCCTTTGTTCTGAACATGTGTGACAACACTTCTGATATGTATTGTTCTCAGAAGTGTCAAACATTTGCTATTAAACATGTTCATTTCCTCTACATAACAAGCAAAACGAAAAACCAAGCTAAGAAACCTATACCTATAACAAGAGTAGTACTAATGTTGTGAAGTTGTTTAGACAATGATGGAGACGTTGGAGAACGATCAGGCTGTTGCGAAGGAGCTAAGGAAGTTTTCTTTTCAAGAGGGCAATGGAAGTTACAGCGGCTTGGGCGAACGATTCTGTAAACACCAGAGCTTGCAAGCAAGTAAATGTCTTTCTTGTTGTCTTCTCCAAAGGAGAACACAAAACCAAGTGGTGGAGATGAAGATGAAGACGAAGGCTCTATTTCAAATGAGCAAGGGATTGGCGAATCCGAGGAGCATCGTAAGGGAATATGAGAGCTGGTGAAGTTTCCACTACCCACTGGAGTTTCAGCTCCACCGTAAATAACTCCGGCGTATAAGTCTGCAAAGAGATACCTACAAGAACAAAACAAACGTTCTTGATTTACATACAATATTGGTTTTGATAAGTAAAGAGAAGAAGAAGAGAGCGAAACGTACATTCCATACAAGCAAGGATCAGTGGAGGAACGGTAAAAGTATCCTCCGGTTATTGATGCAGAAGATCCTTCTGAATGATTGTACCACATAACCGGTGAGATCGGATTTGAAATCTTTGTTGAGTTGGTGTTCTTAGAAGGATTAAAGAGTAAAGGTCCCTCGTAGTAATGCCAACCGTAGTTCCCTCCCTTAGTGATCATATCAACTTCTTCATACTTGTCCTGCAAAACTCAGAGTCATAACATCAAGAATCTGAAGAGAGAACATAAAAAAAAAAATATTGGTTTCAGGTTTGGTTAGTACCTCTCCAACATCTGCACATAGGAAGTAAGAAGCCCTCTCTGAATCAAAACTGCATCGCCATGGATTTCTAACACCCATGGCCCATATTTCCGGAAGCAGATTCTTATCTTGAGAAAACGGATTGTCTTTTGGTATAGAATAGTTTCCCCATAGCTGAAACTCGCTCATTGACTTTGCATCTGAAAAAACGAAGAGAAAACAAGAACCAAAATCAAATCTTTCATGTTCATAAGTTCATTGTGAGATGCTTCTACTGTATAGTATTACCTGCAACATTATTCACATCGAGTCTCATGATCTTCCCAAGCAATGATTTCTTGTTCTGTGCAAAGTTGTGTGGATCTCCTTTACTTCCTCCATCTCCCATCATGAAATACAAGTACCCATCTTTGGGACCGAACAAGATCTGTCCACCGTGATGCGATGTGAAAGGAAGACCCACTGTAAAGATTCTTCTTACCTCCACAGGTTTAACATAAGTCCCTGAAACATATCAAGAACCTTTCAGCCACATCCAATATAAGGAAGCAAGAACACACAAACGAAGGTAAGACTGTTTAATACCATTGGAAAAAAACTCTGAAATGACACTGTGATACTGACATGGGTTTGCTCCATTATCAGAATCTAGCTTTGCAGGATCACAGTCAACATCTGAGTTGCACGCGCATTTGCCAGAACATTCCGGCCACTTAACTCTATCGCAGTTGAAAGAAACGAAGAATCTACCGTTTTTCGAGAAGTCAGGATGAAAAGCTATTCCCAAGAGACCGAGCTCAGCATCAGAGTGCACTTCTTCAGTAAGATCAAGAAACAGGTTAGTTTCGTCTATTTTCAAGATTTCTCCTGATCCTTCAGCTGGAATTGTCGCCAAGTATGTCTTCCCGGCTTGATCAGACAGAAAGACGCGATTAGTACCATCAGGATGAGGTGCCATGTTAAGATAAGACCCGTTGGCAAGCTTCTCGAGGCATATGCCTGAAGGAGGTGGAACGGTAGCTTTTGAAATGTTAAAAGAAACCGCCTGGCCATTGAAGCACACAGAGGATTCATCTGAAGATCCACCAAAAACATCGCAGAAGTCATTTCTTGATTTCCAGATTTTAGATATAGTGGAAGTGTTGCCTCCATCTCCAGCTTGAGATGCAAAAGGAGTGTTGTTTACAGAGAGATACTGACATTCATTCCAAAATCTGCCGCAGAAATCAGTTTCAGCTAGCGATTGTGTTGACTTATTAGAAGAAACTGTGGAATTGCACAGCACAGGAACTTGTCTAGATTCTGACTCAGCACGGAAAAGCTCTGCTGCGAAAGGATCACACGTCTGCAACCAACCAGATAAGTTAAACATTAACTTATAACTAGAGAGGTTTTATAACAGAACCATCATCAATCACATAATGTTTCACCATTACTTACCGAGCAAAGTAATGATTTGAGAAGCGGAGAACAGCTCTCAGATACATTGACTGCTTGAAACTGTCTCTGCAACTCCAAGTCCTCCTTGGAGTTACAGCATACACTTCCATTGAATTGACAAAAAGCGAGCGGTTGCTTCGGATTAAACGGCGCAGCTAAACCAGAGAACTCCAAAAAATCAGAAAAAGAAATGGCACAACAAAACACAAAGTTACCAATCTAAAATCTCAGGAGGAAAAGAAAAACGAAAAAGACACCTACTCAAATCATTACATAGTGGATGTGACAAAGATTCTGTGGCAAGAAACAACACAAGTGAAGAAAGCAAGACTGCTACTGAACAGAGAGAAGACATTTTCTTTAACAACTAAGAATTGATTGTTTTGATTCTGCAGAAATGTTTTTTAGGATCTACTCCAAAGCATGACATAACCGATGATGGATTGAATTGAAACAATAGCTCATAAAGTTCTTTCAACAGATTCCACAGAAATGGAAATCTCACCAAGAAATCTAAAGAGAAGACCAAAGATCAAGGCAAGAACTCATAAAACTCTTATATCTTATAAATACAAATGGAGATTTTTCAGTTGACAACTAGCAGAATCTTTTATTAAATCTAATATGCAAATTGGTTTACGCTAATAATCTATTATAAAAATGAATTATTGGTGTTGTTGACTCTAAAAAGATAACCTTTGAATTTACAGAACTCTGATTCTTTCTCCAAGTCGTAAAAACTAAGAACAGAACATTATCACCCTTTGAAACATTGTTATTTCTGTGAGGTAAAAACTGCGTTATACTGATCATATCTCTCTCTACGTATTGTCTTCGCAACTACACAGCCAAAACTCTTAATTCAAATTCTCCTTCATTTCAAAACCAATTCAGATAATCCAAAATTTCAAACCCAAATCATATATTAACAGAATTTATCAAAACCCAGGTGAAAGTTTTCAGCTTTTCAGTGGACTTGCCTTGTTCGATTTTGTTTCGTAAAAATGATCTCGCAAAAGGAGAGACTAGAGAGCAATGGTGGAGAGAGAGAGAGAGAAAGAGATTGCGAGAGAAGAGAAACGACGCGTTTTAGTGTTTGGTCACGTGGAAGGAAACGGTGTCGTTTTTTTTTGTTTTAAGTTAATAGTAAGAAAAAGGAAATCCCAAACAAAAAAGGAAATAGAATGAAAAAACAAAAAGGAAATTTTTGTAACTTTAATCTTAACCGTTGATACTGAGCATCTATGAACCAGAGAGCTCTCATCCAAAAAGTTGTACTGTGTGTTCGTTTACTCCAGTTACAACAAAAAAACTGAGGATTTCTTATTATTTTTTTCTGATTCGAAAGTATTCGTTAGGGTTCAAGAATGACTCACAGTTTCCCAAAGGGATTACCTTCCTTCTACATCAACGTATACAAGATTTTGGATGATCCTTCCCTGGATTCAATTGTTTCTTGGAGTGAAAGCAACAACACTTTCATCTTTTGGGATCACAAACGGCTTTGCAAAGAGATTCTCCCGAAATACGCAGGACTGGGCAGAAACTACGCGCACTTTATCTCAGAGCTTCAGGATCATGGCTTTAAAGTCATTGGTACGACAGGAAAATTGGAGTTTAGACACGATAATTTCGTGAGAGGGAAACCTCATCTCATGAAGAAGATGGCGTTACAAGCTTGGAGGCCACGAATTGAGAAAATTGGAGCTAAAACCAAAGCAAAGTTTGCTCAAACTAAAGCAAAGATTGCTCGAGCCATCTTTTTCACAAACGTAACATGTTTTTTGTAACCTATTGTTTTTACGTTTGGTAATAAATCAACCTGCGGTTTGTTTGAAAGAGATTCCACTGTCTCTCATGCAACTCTTACTTTTTGACTTATAATGGCTCATACTTTTTTACTAATTAGCTTTTGTTTATGCGTCTCTTCGTAGTGGCAGTTTGTTACTATAAGAAAATGATATAATTAGCTCTGTTCTTTTTCTTAACGCTGCGTTAGCGTTAGCGGTAAGAAAAATACAAAGGAAATCCAGCAAATATGACGCCCGTGGTGATGGATGAAAACGCAGCGACAACAGACAACGGCATGCAACTTGATTCAACTTGACGCCGGAAAATCTAAGCGTCACCAACAACTCTATTTTCAGACGCGGTGTCTCCTTTTCTGAATTTCGCTTTCGATTTGCCACATGTTAATTTTAAAGTTTCTGAAGCTTAGATTTTTGGTCGCTGCCGCAAGTCATTTGATCACACTTCCAAGAACAGCTCCCAGATATACATTGACTGCTTGAAATCTATTGTCTCGGGAGGAAAAGAAAAACAAAGAGACAGCTACTGAAATAATTACATAACGGATGTGAGAAAGAATCTTTGGCAAGAAATCAAAAACTGCTACTGAACAGAGAAAAACAAAGAGACAGCTACTGAAATAATTGATTGTTTTGAGTCTTCAGCATAAAATAACAGATGATAGGTAGCTAAGTTATGTTGAGAATTAACAAAAAGGCAAGAAAAAAAAACTCATTTTCCAAGATTGAAAGGAAATAAATTAACTTGTTTTTATTAAACTAATAGAGGGCGAAAAATCTAATCTAAAAAGAAATACATTACAAAATACAGAAAAATCGTATTTTAAATCTTGAAGGTGGCAATAGTTAGGATTTTAAACCTCAGAATATAACCCTAACACTTTTAACTCTTAAATTAATTTTACTAATACATTAAACCGTAACATCGTCTGTGAATTGTTCTGTCCGCAGAGTTAATTGTTCTGTTTAAAATTCTGATAGATCCTAGCCAGATGTTACTTTGACGGTTTAATGTGTTAATAAAATTAATTTTAGGGTTTCCAGCAGATCATAGCCAAATGTTATTTGACGATTTAATGTGTTAGTAAAGTTAATTTTAGGGCTTAAAGTGTTACGGCTATATACTTCTGAGATTTAAAGTGCTAACTTTTGTCACTTTAATGAGATTTTCCCGTTAAAATACATGAATGAGGCCGGAAATATGGAACAGAGTTTACAAAAACAAATGATATGTGTTTTGAGTATCTTTTGCGTTACTTTAAACCGTTTGTCAATTTTCCAGGAGATGGTATGTTCATTACGTCTCGATCTTTCTTTAGTTCCAAGAGCGTTACAATAGTTTTACTACTGATTATTCGCAGATTGAGTCCTTGGAGCTACTCTCTTCTAGCAATAACGATTCTAGCTCATTTGGGTTTACAAGTTTGCAGATCAGGACACACATTCACTCTGTTTTCTTTCTGTTTATCAGATTGTAGCATTGCATATCGTTCATTACCAAACCTTTTGTCTCTAGTAAGCTTTCTAAGTTCCACATTGGTCTCTGTTTGCAGGCGATGTGAAAGACCAACGATATTCCAGAGCAGGTACCAAAAAAACGACTCAACACTCAGCGTTGTGCTTCCCTTTTCTTTTGCACTACTAATTCAAATTACAAATAGAGCTTTGTCCATTATCAGTACAGCCTGAAACTTAAAGATACAAGTAAGCATTAACCGATCCAGTTCGTCTGAATCCAGTTCCTTGAAGAATAAAACAGTGCCGTTTAAGTTTTAAGTTGTGCTTCTTTTTAGTTGAATAAGTCCTCCGATAATGTAGGAGATGATGTAGAAGTTGTTGTTTCAGTTTCGTATGATTCGGTCAATTCGTTGTAAGGTCTATTATAAAGACCTCGTTTTCTTTCCTTATCAAAAAAACGCGAAGTATTCAGTCTGCAATCTTTTCCTCTGTTTTTCTGTTCTGAATCGCTTCGCAAAGATAACAAAGTGGTATCAGAGCTTGTCTAGAGCCTGGTACGAGAAAATGAGTGAGAGAGATACACTGGTGATACCGAGATACGAGCATTGGGCAATGCTCATGGAAAACCTGTTAAGATCCAAGGAGTGGTGGGATCTCATAGAGATGGGGATCGTGAGACCAGAAAGAAACATAATCCTGACGGGAGCTCAAAGAACGGAGTTGGCAGAGCTGACCGTCAAAGATCATAAGGTGAAAAACTATCTGTTTGCATCCATTGACAAGACAATCCTGAAGACAATATTGAAGAAGGAGACGTCTAAGGATCTGTGGGAGTCAATGAAGAGAAAGTATCAAGGAAACAATCTGGTTCAAAGTGCTCAGTTACAGAGACTGAGAAGGAACTTCGAAGTTCTCGAGATAAAGATAGGAGAAACAATTACGGAGTACTTCTCGAGAGTGATGGAGGTGACTAATGATATGAGAAACCTTAGAGAAGATATGCCAGATGTGAAGGTAGTTGACTAATGATATGAGAAACCTTAGAGAAGATATGCCAGATGTGAAGGTAGTTGAGAAGATCCTGAGAACGTTGGTGGAGAAATTCACATATGTGGTATGTGCAATTGAAGAGTCCAATGACATCAAAGAGCTAACGGTAGATGGATTGCAAAGCTCTTTGATGGTTCATGAGCAGAAGTTAAGCAGACATGATGGTGAAGAACATGCGCTGAAGGCAGAAGCTCAATGGAGATATGATGGGGGCAGAGGCCGTGGAAGGTTCTCACCAAGAGAAGGAGGATATCAGGGAAGAGGACGTGGCAGTAGCAACTTCAACAAAGACATGGTTGAATGCTATAAATGTCACAAGAAGGGACACTTTAAATTGGAGTGCCCAGATTGGGAAAAGGAGGCCAATTACGCAGAGATGGAGGAAGATATGCTGCTGATGGCACATGTTGATGATGTCAAAGGAGAGGAAGAACATGTTTGGTTCCTGGATTCAGGGTGCAGCAACCATATGTGTGGAAACAAAGACTAGTTTATCGAGATTGACAACCAGTTTCGAGCAAATGTAAGGCTTGGCGATGACAGAAAAATGGTGGTGGAAGGCAGAGGTAACCTTCGATTGGAGATCAATGGAGTGATCTCAATCATCACGTCAGTCTACTATGTTCCGAGCTTAAAGAACAATTTGCTTAGTGTGGGACAACTGCAAGAGAAAGGGCTTAGAATCATAATTGAAGATGGTGTTTGTGAAGTATGGAGCAAGAAACTAAAGAGACTGGTTATGCAATCTGCAATGACAAATAATCGAATGTTTGTCATACGAGCAAAGGTGAAGAGCTCAAAGGAGAATGCAGAAAGCAATTGCCTGCAAGCTATGGAGAAACCGGAGCAGCTCTGGCATAAGCGGTTTGGTCACTTAAACCACAGAGGATTAAGATCACTAGCAGAGAAGAACATGGTGATTGGCTTACCAAACCTCACTCAAGAAGAATCAGAAGGAGCAGTCTGCGAGGTATGTATGAAAGGGAAACAGAATCGTGAAAACATTCCCAAGACGAGTATGTAGAGATCAACGAGAGGTCTGCAACTCGTCCACAGTGGCATATGTGGACCCATTACTCCAACATCTGAGAGTGGTAAGAAGTATATAATCAATTTCATTGATGATTATACAAGAAAGTGCTGGACATACTTTCTGTCTCAGAAATCCGATGCTTTCAACATATTCAAGGAGTTCAGAGCAGTAGTGGAAAGAGAGTTGGGGCAGAACTTGGTTTGTTTAAGGACAGACAGAGGAGGAGAATTCAACTCTAAGGAGTTTGACAACTACTGCAAGGAAAATGGAATAAAAAGGCAGCTCACTGCAGCATATACACCTCAGCAAAATGGAATTGCAGAGAGGAAAAACAGAAGCATTATGAATATGACAAGGTGCATGCTGTTAGAAATGTCAGTACCACGCAAGTTTTGGCCAGAAGCAGCACATTATGCAGTCTACATACTGAACCGGAGTCCCTCAGCTGCTCTGGAGGATGTAACACCACAAGAGAAATGGAGTGACTACAAACCTGCAGTGGAGCATCTTAGAATCTTCGGATGTACTGCTTATGCGATGGTCCCATAGGAAAGGAGAGTCAAGCTTGATGAGAAGAGTATCAAGTGTGTGATGTTTGGGATCAGCAAGGAAACTAAAGCTTACCGTCTCTACAATCCTGAGACAAAGCAAATCGTGATCAACCGAGACGTTCACTTTGATGAAAGCAGAAAGTGGGACTGGGAAGAAGCCATACAAGACAGAGAGCTGGTCTGGAATGATTCTGAATCAGATGGTGACATCAGACGAGATGAAACAGAAGAGAATAACGTAGAGGGAAAAATTACAGGAGAAGAAGAACATAACGAAGTGGGAGAAAATGCAGAGGAAGAAACTGCAGAAGAAGAAGAAGAGCAACATAACGAAACACTTGAGGGAGGTGGAAGACAGAGACAACCTCCAGTGTGGATGAAAGATTATGTGGGAGGAAAAGCTTCAGGGTTCATCATTTCAGAAGATGGAGATGACATACTCGCAATGTTCATTTCATCAGAAGACCCTGAATGCTTTGAAGTAGCAGCCCTCGAAGAAGTATGGAGAAAAGCGATGGAAGCAGAGATTAAATCCATTGAAGAAAACAATACATGGGAACTCATGGACCTGCCTGAAGGATCTAAGGTGATAGGAGTGAAATGGATCTTCAAGACCAAATTCAATGAGAAAGGAGAAGTAGACAAGTTCAAAGCGAGATTGGTCGCTAAAGGTTACCACCAGAAACAAGGTTTAGACTTCCACGAAGTCTTCGCTCCAGTAGCACGGTAGGACACCATACGATCAATACTAGGCTTGGCTGCAGAAAAGGCATGGAAGGTGTATCAACTTGATGTCAAAAGTGCCTTCTTGCATGGAGAACTAGAAGCGATGTCTATGTAGAACAGCTTCAGGGGTTTGAATTAAAAGATGAGGAAGGAAAGGTGTATAAGCTGAACAAAGCTTTATATGGTCTGAAGCAAGCTCCAAGAGCCTGGTACAGTTGCATAGAGAGTTACTTTCTAAGGGAGGGATTCGAAAAATGCTACTGTGAGCATACACTATTTGTGAAGAAGAAGAACGAAGATGTCTTACTGGTGAGCATTTATGTTGACGATCTGATTTACACAGGAAGTTCAGAATCTATGCTTGCAGACTTCAAAAGTTCTATGATGAGAGAGTTTGCTATGACCGATCTTGGAAAGATGAAGTTCTTCTTAGGAGTTGAGGTGATTCAAGATGAAAAAGGAATCTTTATCAGCCAACAAAAATATGCAGAAGAAACGCTGAAAAGGTATGGAATGGAAGACTGCAATGCAGCAAAGAATCCGATTGTCCCTGGCCACAAGCTGTCAAAAGTTGGAAGTGGAGAAGTAGTGGATTCAACAATGTTTAAGAAACTTGTGGGAAGCCTGAGATACTTAACGGCTGCAAGACCAGACCTCATCTACTCTGTCAATCTGGTCAGTAGATACATGGAGAATCCAAGAGAAGAACACATGCTGGCAACCAAGAGAATCCTAAGGTATGTGCGAGGTACTACAGGATTTGGTATCCAATATTAATCGGGAGGTGAGCAGAAACTGGTTGGATATGTTGACAGTGATTATGCAGGAAATGTGGATGATAGAAAGAGCACCTCTGGTTATGTGTTTGTTCTAGGAGGAGGAGCAGTCTCATGGGCTTCAAAGAAACAACCAATTGTGACACTATCCACTACTGAAGCAGAAGTTGTTGCTGCTGCTTTTGGTGCTTGCCAAGCTGTTTGGTTAAGGAATGTCTTGGAGGAGGTTGGCTCAGATCAAGGAGAAGGAACAATCTTGTACTGTGACAACAGTTCCACCATCAAACTATCAAAGAATTTGGTACTACACGGGAGAAGCAAACACATACATGTGAGGTATCATTTTCTGCGAGAGTTGGTGAGAGATGGAGTCATACGACTTGATCATTGTTCGACAGAAAACCAGTTATCAGATATCATGACAAAGGCAGTGAAGCTGGAGACATTTGAAAGGCTGAGGAGTCGTATGGGAGTGCGCATCAAAGAAGAGTAAACTGAAAAAGGCGATTTCAGTTTAAGGGAGGGAATGAAGAATAAAACAGTGCCGTTTAAGATTTAAGTTGTGCTTCTTTTTAGTCGAATAAGTCCTCCAATAATGTAGGAGATGATGTAGAAGTTGTTGTTTCAGTTTCGTATGATTCGGTCAATTCGTTGTAAGGTATTATAAAGACCTCGTTTTCTTTCCTTATCAAAAAAAACGCGAAGTATTCTCTGCAATCTTTTCCTCTGTTTTTCTGTTCTGAATCGCTTCGCAAAGATAACATTCCTTGCATCGAACTAAATCTGGAAACACATGTGAAGATTATCTGCGATCTTAAGGTTGGTTTATGCATGTTTATCTGCGATTTCCAAGAGAAGAGCACAGAGTTCTTGAGGCTTGGAGAACATTGCCATGTGATCTGCATTTTTTAAGAGATTTGAACACAACCAGTTTGAATTAAGAAAGAATAAATATGTGCCACCTGACATGAGAGTAAGTGAGACCAATGCAGCAACTTCGTGACTTAATCCATATCACTCCTCGACATCTCAGACGAAAACTCTTGTAACGGTACCAAGGTTCATAGAAGACTCAGACTAAAGTGGTTCGAAGTTCAAACCACGCTCACCTTACAAGAAGATCCTGAAGCATAACTCTCTATCAGATGCATCATCGTAAGAATGATCTCTTCCAAAGGAGAGCAATGGGGGAGAGAGAGACTGCCATGGAAAAGAAACGGAGCGTTTTAGTGTATGGTAACGTGCGTGCAAAGAAACAGCGTCGTCTTTGTTGTTTTAATATTGACCGCTGAAAATTCACCTGATCATATCTTAACCGTCAATCAACACAACAATAGCACTCAAGTCTCTTCATGGCTTGACATCTCAGTTTTTTTAAGCTTTATAAATAATCACCAATCAAAACATTTTATTAATACATCTTATCTATTTATTTTAATTTTTAAACTTAAACCCATTAAAAACCCAAATATTTTTTCTATTAATTTTAGTTTTATTTTTTACTAAACTCAAGCCCAAATAATTAATAACAGTAAATAAAAAATTATTATTTTATTTTTTATCAAATCCAAACCGAAATAATAAATAAAAACAAATTAAAAAATTAAATCATTGTCTTTTTTTTACCAAAACCAAATAATAAATAACAGCAAATAAATAATAAAACAAAATTCTAGCTATCTGTTTGTTTGACATAAACGTATATGATTGAAAAAGTGTAGGCTCAGCATCAACTATGTTTCCATGACAACACTGCAAAAAGTCTTATGTTATAAGAAGCTCACACATCAACAAAATTTTAAACCGATAAAAATATAACAATTTCTTAGTTTTCGCAGGAAAACATAATTTCACGGGAGATAATGGAATTTTTGGTTTTTGCGGAATTGTAGTTATTTATTTTTGTAGGAAAGCGTGATTCTGGGTTTGACGAGAAAATAATTTTTTTTTTTGCACGAATAAACTATTTCTCAGTTTATCGCAGGAAAAAAAAAATTTGATTTTGGCGGGAAAATACAATTTTTTTTTTAGTTTTTGCAGGAAGATAAAATTTTTTGGTTTTTGTGAAAAAAACATAATTTCTTGGCTTTGGTGGAAAAACACAGGTTCTCGCGGAAAAATAAAATTTTAGATTTTAGGTTTGACGAGAAAATAATTTTTTTGGTTTTGGTGAGAATAACCGATTTCTTAGTTTAATGGTAAAATAAAGTTTTTTTTAGTTTGACAGGAAATACGATTTCTCGATTTTTGTAAGAAGATTAAATTTCTCTGTACTAAATTTCCAAGTTAAATTATGTTTACAGTAACCAAAATTTAATTATTTAACTTTAACTAAAATGATATTTTAAGAGTTCAAACATAATTTTATATTTAGTTCTAAAACAATAGCAATGGTTTTGATATGAATGTTATTGATTATAGTTTGGTAGTTTTAGAAACATATGTTTATAATAAAATATTTTATAAATAAATAAATTTTATAATTCAAAATAATCATATTAATTTATAAAAAAAAAATTTTAAATGGCATTTTGCTTTATATAATTACAAAGGAGGATCATGTGGCAATTTATTGGAGAAAATAGATTACATTTGTCATTAGCATGAAGGTACTAAAAATGTATTGCTTTATTCTTATATATTTTATTCTTATATACACATTTATAATTAGTTAGCTAACTAAATTTAATAGCAAAATATAATTTTGAAAATAAATATATATATATATATATAATGTTTATTCAGATTTAAAACATATAAATACATAACTTAAGCTAATAAAAAATAAATATAATACTCATTTATATTATAAAAATAATTTTATTATATTAAAAATATATACAAAATTTAGAAAAATATCCTGCCGCATAGCGCGGGTAAATACCTAGTTGTTTTATAAAAAGAAAAGGAAATCCCAAAGGAAAAAAGGAAAAAGAGAGAAAACCTAAAAGTTAATCTTGACCATTGATACTTAATCGTATCTTTACCGTCAATTACTTTTTTCTAGCGCATCTATAAATAGCCCTCTTGCCGAGCTATTGAACATCCAAAAATGTTGTCCTGTGTCTTCTCAATTACAACAAAAGTAGAAGATCTTTTAATCTTTTTCTGATTCGAAAGTACTCGTTAGAGTTTAAGAATGACTCACAGTTTTTCAAAGAGATTAAATACCCTGGATTGGGCAGGAACCACACACAATTTGTCTTACAACTTCAGTATCACGGCTTTGAAAGAGTCACTGGGACAGGCAAATTGGAATTTGGACATGATTATTTCGTGAGAGGGAAGCCTCATCTTCACAAGCTTTGACAATTGAGAAAATTGAAGCTTTTTTTGAAGCAAAGATTGCTAGATTCAGAGCAAGGACTGAGAAACTCAAAGCTAATCTTGAAGCAAAGATTGCTCGAATCAGAGCAATGATTGTTCGATTCAAAGCAAGCCAAGATAGAGTCAGCCAAGATAGAGTCAAGGTAGCGGATCTCTTGCAAGATTTCCAAGAATCACATGTTAGTTTAAGTGAATCTGAAATCCAAACAATCGCTTCTGACAAAAGTCTTCCACATTAACCAACACTCAGTTTCTTGGACTCTTTAACCCAACCAACTCAGCTCCAAACCCGATTTTCAGTATCTATCATCTCTCATCTTCTTCTGCATTGTGTATTTCGAATGATCCATGCCTCTGGAAGAAAACGCCTAGGCTCCAGTGCCCGTGCTTGTGCATTGCTTCATCATGCTTGTTTCTACTTTCAAACGCTGCAGCGGTGTTGCTTCATCTGAAACCATAAAACAGTCTTGTCGGCTGCATCATATTCAACCGCATGTTTTTTATCCTTCTCGGCATTGATGATGGATGATTTTCCATCCAGCAATCGCTTTTTCGTTTTGTCTCGCTCAACGTTTCAGAAAGTTCCATCTTTTGCTTTCTCGATTAGGCCCTTAGCTCTGTCAATTTCGATGCTTTTTATCCTGCAACAACGCATGAAGTTTGTGTTCCTTGTTTCGTGCGGTTTCCATTTCTATGGTCACAAGTTCTCTAGCGGTTGCAGCCTCGGTCGCCGCATCTTTTTGTAGGACCGCGAAAATCCAGATTGAAAATTACGAATATAAAACGATTGAAATCTATATAAATAATAATATAGTATAAAACGATTGAATAAAACGATTAAGAAAAGAGACAAAAAACACGGAGTCGAGATATGATCTCTTTCCTTAATTCTTTAAATCTCCCGCAGTGTGGCGGTTTGAAGAGATTCAGAATCCCAGGATACAACCATGTTGAGACTAAAGTCGCAGCACCCGACTATAGAATCTGCGAACTGAAAGTTCTACGCTATACTCTCGAGACTCACCTAAGACTATAGAGACGAGAGGGATTTGCTGGATTTTGTGTTTGAAAGCTTATTGCTTTTCTGGATGAAGAATAATGAATGAGAGAGGTCCTTATTTATAGTGGAAGAGAGGTTTGTAATACAAGGAATTTTCCTTATTACTCACAGCAGATAAACAGAAATATTCCGAATATCTTTGTTTCTTGTTCGACAAGGTTAAGGAAAAACGGAAATATTCTGAAAACCTTTATTCCTTGTTTGACAGAGGAAATAGAAATATTCCACAAATCTTTATTCCTTATTTGACAAGGATAAGAGAAATGGAAATATTCCGTAGTATAATTTGACTCAATCAATAAAGATTTATCAATATTATACAAAATTATAAATAGAATATTGACAATTTTATTAAATAAGTCAATAAAGATTTATTTCAAAAAAGAAATTTTTTTATGGTTTTGCATAATTGTCCTTATACTTCTAATATATAACAAATGCACATCTTGACTTTTAGTCTTGATTACATATCCACTTTAACCATTTATTTCTTATTCAAAATTAACTTCGATTTTGACAAGTAATTACACTGTCTATTATTGCTCATTACAAAGATTTCAAAGAATCCATAATTGCCAAAATTTAAGTTCCAACAATCCCCCACATGAATAGAAATTACTCTAAAACATATGCAGACTCTACTAACTCGAAAGACTATGCAGACACATTAGGACTTGACACTAGGACTTTTTGAGAGTATAGGCGAAAAATTAACTGTGTATGATATAGTAGCATATTTCAGCCTTGAACTATTCATTGTTGATATCTGTCGAGTTTACTTGGTCAGGAGGTGAACATGATGTCTTGAACCTCTCGGATTTTTATGTAAACTTAGACAACATGTACAATCCAGTCTCATCTTCTCGTAGAACTAAGTTTTCTATTGTGTTCATTGTGGCCGTGAACTTGCCTGGTTGTCATGAGTGAACTTGGAGATATAGCCTTGTCTTCATCCTCCTAGAAACGGCCGCATTTCACACTTACTAGGTGATTTATTTGAGCTTCTGACATATACACAAGTATCCTGTTATACTCTATATTATGAAAGCTACTCAAAATCATTAAAAGTATAAAACTTATCCTTTAATACTTACAGAGAGCACTGTACATCATTTTGGGAGATGGGCACAGACGTTATGTCTTTCAGTGCTTTCATCAGACTCTGTTCGACTTGGTTGTCCCTTTGAACTTAGATCTTGGGATCTCCAATCACATAAGTGGTGTTTCCATCAAACATCCTCTTTAGTCATAAGCAATAAACCCATTCCCTTTGATGATTTCAAAACTTGATCTCTATTTAAACCTTTAGTGAACGGCTCCGCAAGGTTGTCAGCTGACTTAATGTAATCGACCGAGATTACACCCGTTGAGATCAAATGTCTAATGGTCTTATGTCGCCTTCTGATGTGACGAGACTTGCCATTATAAAGGTTACTCAATGCCCGAGCTATTGCTGATTGACTATCACAATGCACTCGTAATGCTGGCACTGGTTTCTCCCACATGGGGATGTCTTCAAGGAAATTCCATAGCCATTCTGCTTCCTCTGCTGCCTTGTCTAGCGCTATGAACTCAGATTCCATTGTGGATCTTGCTAACAAAGTTTGTTTGGAAGATTTCCAAGATACTGTTGCACCTCCACTTGTGGATTTCGAATTCTTTGAGTCTGATATCCAGTTTGCATCACTGTATCCTTCCAAAGATGCTGGTTCTTTACCGTAGTGCAGCCCATAACTCTTGGTGTATCGCAAATAATTTAATACACTTGTTATGGCTTTCCAGTGTGTATGACTTGGATTACTTGTGTAACGACTTAACACGTTGACATCATGTGCAAGGTCTGGTCGTGTACAATTGGTAAAGTACATAAGACTGCCAATGACCCTTGTATATTCCACTTGTGAAACAGCTTTACCAGAGTTCTTTGTCAAGTGTAGTTGCAAAACCACGGGAGTCTTCGTAGTTCTGTTTGAGTAGGCCTTGAACCTCTCAAGAATCTTTTCAGCATAATGACCTTGAGACAAAGTGATGCCTTCAGAGGTGTGTGTAATCTTTATGCCAAGGATAACATCCGCAAGACCCATGTCTTTCATGTCAAACTGACCACTAAATATTGTCTTGGTTTGTTGGATGATATCATTGTTACTTCCTATGATGAGCATGTCATCAACGTATAAACACAGCAAGATATACCTGTAAGGAGTACTTTTGATGTAGATGCACTTATCACACTCATTTATGCTGAAACCATTTGACATCATTACATTGTCAAACTTTTCATGCCATTGCTTTGGAGCTTGTTTCAGACCATACAATGACTTCACAAGGCTACAGACTTTGTGTTCTTGACCCGGGACCATAAATCCTTCGGGTTGCTTCATGAAATCTCCTCTTCTAGATCACCGTTTAGAAATGCCGTTTTTACATCCATCTGATGGATTTCGAGTCCTCTTAGGGCTGCAACTCCTATCAGAATTCTTATTGAAGTTATTCTTGTTACTGGAGAATAGGTATCGAAGAAATCTAGACCTTCTTTTTGTCTGAATCCTTGAACCACAAGTCTGGCCTTGTACTTCTCAATTGAACCATCAGTTTTCAACTTGGTTTTGAATATCCATCTACACACTAGTGCTTTGAAACCTTGAGGTAAATCAGTGATCTCATAGGTATGATTCTGCATTATAGAATCAATTTCACTATTAACTGCTTCTTTCTAGAAAGATGCATCAGGTGTAGACATGGCTTCTGTGTATGATCTCGGCTCATTCTCTGTGAGAAACACCATTAAGAAATCATCACCAAAAGATTTTTCCTTGCATGCTCTCTTGCTACGTCTAGGTTCATCTTCTTCATCTTCTGCTTCATCAACTGAAATACCAGAAGTGCTCTCCTCATTTACAGAGATGCTAGCGTCTCTTTCATCATGAGTGTGTTTCTTACTTTGTTTCTCTTTGCATGAAAAGATGTTTTCAAAGAAAGACACATTCCTAGATTCCATTATCGTGTTGACATGGATGTCTGGTACATCTGACTTATGTACTAGGAATCGATAAGCCCTACTATTATGTGCATATCCGATGAAGATGCAATCAACCGTTTTAGGCCCAATTGTCAGCTTCTTAGGAGGTGGCACAACGACTTTTGCTAAGAACCCCCACACTTTGAGGTATTTGTACGAAGGTACAGTTCCTTTCCAAAGTTCATATGGCGTTTTGCCAGTAATCTTGTGTAGAATTTTGTTGAGGATGTAGTTTGTGGTGAGCAGCACTTCCCCCCCACAGATTCTGGGGTGTCCCAGATTCCCGCAACATTGCATTCATCATCTCTTTCAGAGTGCGATTCTTTCTCTCTGCAACTCCGTTAGATTCTGGTGAGTAAGGAGTGGTTGTTTGATGTATGATGCCTTTTTCTTGATAGAAAGCGTTGAAAGGTTCATCATACTCGCCTCCTCTATCACTTCTAACCATCTTAATGGTTTTTCCCAGTTGGTTTTCAACTTCGAGCTTTTACTCTTTGAATTTGTCCAAGACTTCGTCTTTACTTCGCAGTAAGTAGACGTAACAATATCTTGTGCAATCATCAATGAAAGTCATGAAGTACTTCTTACCACCCCTTGTTTGTATATACTTTAAATCGCACAAATCAGTGTGGATTAAGCCAAGAGGTTTGGTTGTTCTTTCAACATGATTTGAGAACTCAATTCAGATAAGCAATTAAAACGTTTAATTCGCTATTAATTGTTCACAGAAATCGCCTAAAAGCATTCTTAAACCCTAATAGTCGTTCCCAGAAATCACCTAAAGGTGTTCTTAAACGCTATGTTTCAGATCTATAAGATCGTTTATAGACAAACGTTTCGCGATCCTGCCTAGGGCTGACGTGGAAATCGTTTTGTATCTTTATGATAATCGTCTGTTTTTAAGATCAAACGTTCTACGGTTGGCTATAAGACAATCGCAGAAGCGTTGTAGATCGATCAGAAAACGTTTTAAAATCGTTTTATGAAATCATTTTTGAAGTATTGTTTGCAATATTCAATCCGATTCAAGCGATTATCAGGAAACAGATTTAAAGAATTAAGATTGTAGGACCGCGAAAATCCAGAATGAAAATCACGAATATAAAACTATTGAAATCTATATAAATAATAATATAGTATAAAACGATTGAATAAAACGATTAAGAAAAGAGACGAAAAACACGGAGTCAAGATATGATCTCTTTCCTTAATTCTTTAAATCTCCCGCAGTGTGGCGGTTTGAAGAGATTCAGAATCCTATGATACAACCGTGTTGAGACTAAAGTCGCAGCACCCGACTATAGAATCTGCGAACTGAAAATTATACGCTATACTCTCGAGACTCACCTAAGACTGTAGAGACGAGAGGAATTTGCTGGATTTTGTGTTTGAAAGCTTTTTGCTTTTCTGGATGAAGAATAATGAATGAGAGAGGTCCTTATTTATAGTGGAAGAGAGGTTTGTGATACAAGGAATTTTCCTTATTACTCACAGCAGATAAACGGAAATATTCCGAATATCTTTGTTCCTTGTTCGACAAGGTTAAGGAAAAACATAAATATTCCGAAAACCTTTATTCCTTGTTTGACAGAGGAAATAGAAATATTCCAAAAATCTTTATTCATTATTTGATAAGGATAAGAGAAATGGAAATATTCCGTAAAATAATTCGACTCAATTAATAAAGATTTATTGATATTATACAAAATTATAAATAAAATATTGATAATTTTATTAAATAAGTCAATAAAGATTTATTTTAAAAAAAAATTCTTTTATAATTTTGCATAATTACCCTAATACTTTCAATATATAACAAATGCACATCTTGACTTTTAGTCTTGATTACATATCTACTTTGACTATTTATTTCTTATTCAAAATTAATTTCGATTTTGACAAGCAATTACACTGTCTATTAGTGCTCATTACAAAGATTTCAAAGAATAGTTCCAAGCTCTTCGATACGGCTTTTAGCTCTGTCGATTTCAAACTGCAATGATCAAAATAATATAGAAAACTATAAAGGTGGAAACTTCCATCAAGAGCTAGTAAGTGTCTTCTTCATACTTGCTGGCAAAATTCATTGTTTCATCTTGTAAACAGCCTCTCTGTTGATCACAACCTGGGATGCTTGCTTTCACTATCATCATCATCGTCAAGAAGAATCCCAAGGGAAGAAATCATGATCCTGAACATGTTAAAAGAGAAGTTAGTGATTCGACAAGCCAATGTTATCATATCAACATACTCTGTCATCTCTATCACCAAGCCAGACCTTTCTCTTGTGCTCTCTTAGCCTTCGTTTCATCTTCTTGCTACAAACAGAAGACACAAAGCTAAATGATCATCTACTACAAACAATCGCATCATAAACTCAGTTACACAATCCCATGAAAAGGAAAAAGAACAAGAATTTACCTCCAACATAGAGATCACAATCTTCTCAAGTGATTTGTGCCTTGGCTCAGTGATACTAGTCATCTTACGAATGGTTTGAACAATGTGAGAGAAAGCAAGCTTTCGCAGGTTTCTGTCACCAAGAGTCTGAACATCCAGAAACGTATAAGCTAACTGCTTCAGCTTCCATTCTCAATGAAACCGCAATAATTAGCCTCAAACAGAGTTTTTCAAGTTCCTCCATATGCGAAAGATTCTTCGTCTCTCACTCAATCTTTCTCTTCGTATTACCTGTTCAGAGCCGAAACTTGAAGCTTCAAATCGCATTTGTTCACCTTCAGCTCACCTTTCTACAAAGAAACAACAATCAAAAAACGCATGAAATTACACAGATGCAACTATGCTCGTCTTCACAAGAATCTTAAGCGATTAGGGAAAAGGGACTCGACGACTCTATCAGAGAAGCTCACCTTTAATTCTGCAACCGTAGAGGCCAATTTCTGGCAGCAAGCAGGACAGAAAAATCAATTTGCTGTCTCCGTGATCTCTTTGCCTTGTTCAATTTTTGTTCGCAAAACTCATCTGGCTAACGGGGAGAACGCTCAGAACGGAAACAATGGTGGAGACTGGAGAAGAGAGAGACTGCGAAGGAAGAGAAACGGTGCGTATTAGTGTTTGGTCAAGTGTGACGACACGATGTCGTTTTTGGGGCTTTATATAGAAAATAAATGTTAGTTGTTATGTGACACGGATTCTGTAATTTTTAATATTAAATATTGACCGTTAATTTCTTTATAAGAAAAGAAGGATATCTCAAAAGAAAAAAAAAAGGAAATAGAAAGCAAAAAACAAAAAGGAAACTTTGTAGGTTTAATCTGACCGTCAATACAAAAAGGAAACTTTGTAGGTTTAATCTTGACCGTTAATTACATTTTGCAGCTCCATCTATAAATATATTGACCTACCCTTCTCCTCTGCCGCACGCATTAGAATCAGAGTTCTTCGTTCCTTTGGTCAGTACTTACAACAAAACAAATTTCAGATTTCTTAATTTTCTCTGATTCGAAAGTGCTTTTGTTTAAAGATGGTTCAAAGTTTCCATCCGGGGTTGAATTCGTTCTTCATCAGATTGTATCAGATTGTGGATGATCCTTCGTTGGATTCAATCGTCTCGTGGAGCGAAACCAACGATAGTTTCGTCTTATGGGATCTAGGAGGGTTTCGCACAAGGATTCTTCCGAAATCTGCAGAGTTTGGTAGGAACATCTCTGAGTTTGTGTCCGAGCTTCGCTATCAAGGGTTCAAACAAATCGGAAGATCTGAATTTGGACGCCAAGATTTCGTCAAGAGTAAGCTTTTGAAGAAGAAGGTGGAGATGTTTGATGCGAACGTCAAGCAAAGAAATCTAAAGCTAAGGCAAAGAAAGCAAGAAAACAAGTCGAGAATCTCTTTCAAAATTTGCAAATTTGAATCTCTCTGTCTTTAATATGTATAATGGTGAAATTTGTTATCTTCTGTTAAGAAACAATGTATGGTTTGTAATCAACATCTGGTATAAATGTTTTTGATCTATTGCAATTCGGTATAAATATTTGGTTTTGTATGAAAAAAGATGTTCTTACTTCACTTATGTGCTATGCTTTTATCTCTTTAAACCTTAGCGTTTTTGATCCTAAGTAATGTTCACGAACGAATCCATTGTCTTTGACATCTTCTTGCCTATTACAAAGAAACAAATCAGAAGATGAAAGAGCCTATCTTCTGAATCAGCATTGTATAGTAAGAGTACTATATATGTACAAAGCCTTATCTTCTTTCCCTCTTATACCAAACCTAACCAAAGGAGAGCAATGAAACCACGAATACGAAGGATGCTGCTTACTTAGGCGGATCTTCTCTTTTGAAACTTTCTTGCAAAGGGGGCATTGCTATTGACCATTTTGTTCATGTCTGCAAGAGTGAGATGGTGAAGATGCTGTTCATATCTTCACTAAAGGAATTGTGTTGTAATATATGTTGGGGTTTAGGATTACTTAGTGTTTTAGCTTTGTCAGAAGAATCTGAAATTAGGCAAATGCTGCTCTTAAGGACAAACAGTTAGATCATGTTCGATGATTGATCCTTGCTCTGTCTTCTTGTGTTGGTCTCATATAGATTGTTTTCTATGATCTTTGATTGACCACTTGTGCTAGCCTCTGAGTTATAAAGTTTGCGTCTTTATCTGAATAATTGCGACATTCTCTGCTTCTGCTTGAACATGATGCAAATGACGTTTCAGTGTTGTTCAGTCAACTATAAGTAGATCAATTCTTAGCAAATCCAAATTCGAACTAAAAGGCTACACAAAACATTCACAAGATAAGTAAGCTGCTGTTTACATCCTCAATTTCATTGTATTTCACAAGGCTGACTTCTTCTTTCTCAGGGTTTATGTCGTATGCCTCTAAAAAATTGCGTTTCCTAAAAAAAAACATCATCCTCCTCCGTACCTCAACCAAAAGCAAATTCTACTTTCCTTCTACTGTATTTGTTTATCTTGGATGCACAACAGATAAAGTATTGATGATAGGCCTAATTAACTTATTAAACAACGCGTTTATTTTGGCCCGCTTAATGATGGGCTTTAGTTAAGCCCAGCAAATGAAAAAAATAACGTTCACGCCCATCTCTGTGTAATTTACATATACACCCTTTCCCCTGCAAGCGAAAAGCTAATTTCACTGGAGTCGTCAAAACCTTAAAACCCTAATCGAAGATCTCTCAGGTTTACTACTACTTCGGACTATTCGTGCTTTGATCAGTTTGTGGTTCTGCACTTCTTCTAGGGTTTTAATTCACAGATAAGGAGAATCGATGGGAATCCCAAAGGAATTGCCTGCGTTCTACACCAAAGTGTACACGATCGTGGATGATCCTTCGTTGGATTCAATCATCTCTTGGAGCGAAAGCAACAACACTTTCATCGTTTGGGATGTAACAAGGCTTTGCGCAGAGATTCTCTCGAAATCAGTAGGATTGGGCAGGAATTACAAACGGTTTGTCATAGAGCTCGAGTGTCATGGCTTTAAAAGGGTCATTGGGAATGGGCATTTGGATGAGTATGGACATGACGATTTCGTTAGAGGTAAACCTCATCTTCTGAAGAAGATGATGTCACAAGCTTGGACGGAGAGGATGGAGATAATTGCTCCGGCTAGATGCAAAGCAAGAGCAAGGAGGAAGAGAATTGCTCCTAATCTTGAGATAACGAAAGCTAGACCCAAAGCAAATAGAGCTTGTGCCAAGGCAATCAAAGCTAGCGTCAAAGTAGAGGATCTCTTGGAGAATTTACGAATCTGATTTTGTAAAATTTAGGATTAGAGAAGCTTTTTTTTTGTTTGATTGTTTTGTTCTGGAAGTGTTGCACATATCCTCAATAACAAACCAATCCAATTTGTTTACTTTATTCTACAAATTCTTTGGAGATGTGAAATCGATTAGGACATGCTTGATGATCAGCATCATCTCTCAATATCATGAACGAACCCAAGATTTCGAAACCTTGTGCTTCTATGGATTCTTTGAGTATGTCCAGATGTTAAATCCAATCTTGTATTATGAACTTATATGTTTGTCTACAGAACTAAACAAATAAATACAAGGAATCTAACTTGGTCTGAAAGAATCTATCCATCAAAGTTTTGAGCAAAGAAAAAGCTTACAAGAATCTTGTGATTTTGCTTCTCAGATTCTGAACCTTGTGCACAATAAATCCGAGATCCAAGGCAGAGTTCATCTCGCGATATATAACGGTCACTTGCAGTAGCATACCAGGTAACGAAACCGCCATTAAGCATTAGCTTCAAGAACACTAAGCTGCATCTACTCTCAAGAACGCGGATATAGGCATAGCTGTTGCTGATGCGACTGTGTCAGCGCGTTCTTACAGAACCTGGTCTCAGTGTTATTATTAGTGCTGTCCTCACGAGTAGAGCTATTTTCCAGAGGGTGAAGAACTACTACACAGTAAGTCCCTTCTCCATAATTATCCAAACAAACTCAAAATCCTGAACTCAAATTCACGAATCTCTCCTTTTATTTTCCTGCAGATATACGCCGTCTCCATCACTGTTCTCATAGTGGTACTCACATGTCCATCTTTCGTTTGTAATGAAGTGTATCATACATAGTTCTCTCTCAACAAATCTTTCTTCGCCATTAATTCCCATTACGCAGCTCCGTTTCTCACTGCTCGGCATCATTTGGGAACTCGACTTCCCACCATTCATAGCAATCTTCAATGATGGTCTGTCTTTTCACTAGAACCTTGTCAATACAAGTCTGATCCATGTCTACTACAGAGTCTGATTCTGGTCGGTGATAGCAGGTACCGTCATGACAATCTCAAAGGATCGAGTGAAACCATCTCATAATGATGATAACTGTCACTTTCTTCTGGGCTGCTTACGAAACTAACTTCTTTCCTGTAAGTATATTCCAAGTTTAGAAAAATCAAAAAAGTATCATAATGATTGCTTCTTTATAGTAATGATGATGAGAGCTTCACGTTTCAGAGAGCATCTAAAGTGCCAAGTGTTCACGTAAAGGAAGTAAAGGATTTCAGGATGCTTGCCTCTGCAGTGTACCTGCAAGTCAGCACGATCAGCCAAGAACTGATCTTCGTAACAAGATCCCGTGGTTGGTCTTACGCTGAGCTGGTGTGATTTGGGTATTCAACTTGATCCATTGAAGTTCTCCATTCGTTATTGTTTGAGGGAGAAGAGATCCAAGAGAGAAGAGCTTCAACTTAAATTGGCACACGCCCAAAGGGTCCCTCATGGCCTTGAACCACCTGAAACCAGTTGGAGACTTTGGTGGTAAAGTGTATAAACCGTTACAGAATCTTTGATTCTCATTTCAACAAACTCTTATCTTATATAAGAATCCTACCATAAAGCTATCTAACTTCTTCTCAAGAAATAGAATATCATGACTTATGGATCAAGCGTGGTGATGAGAGAATACCAGAGACAAAGAAAGTTGAAACCTTGACAGCAGGCAAATTAGCATTACAGTAGGTAAAACAAGATCAACTAAGAAAGACTCCGGTGGAGATACTTACAGGAAGCTCATCAGCATCCGATTACAAATTAGGAAGAACAATTATGGAAAGTTAGCAAATTGAGAAGCTTTCACATTTGACGAATTCAACATCACCGAGATTTTCAGAGAAAAAGTCAATCATCTTACAAGGTCCACACCATGACGCCGAGAAGTCAATCACCATCTTTTCTCCCAATTCCAATTGAAATCAAAATCTCAAATTCAGTTAATTCCACTGAAAACTCATCGACCCATGAATCGAATATCGATAGATTCCAGTTTTGAAGATTCCTTTATCTCGTTTAAATGAAATCTATCGATATTCGATTTATGACTCGACCGGTCTCAGATTCAGACGCAGCAACAGCCGCAGCCTCACTTCTTCCAACTTCCAAGCACATTTGATTAAGCAAGCAAAGCTTATTCTCTCTGCCTCTCTTCTCTCTCTCTGTGTGGCGAAGATCCTTCTTTCGTAAACAATATGCTGTCTTTTCTCTCCAAATTTGCACAGCCTGTTGTTTAACTTACCAGATCGTGCCGTTTAAAAACCGGTCAGATCCTCGATTGGCAAACAAAAACCAAACCGAATCAAACTAATGTAAATTAAACCACCATATACACGATACGTGTTATATATGGAAAAAATTTAGTAAATGGATTTAGATAATAGTAAAATTAGGAAAATAGAACTAATAATCAAAATTTAGGTTAATACATATTATATATAGAAATTATGATTATTCTACCTTTATAATTATTTGATGCGGGTTTGATAGATAACAATTAAATTACCATGATAATTAACATGATATCATGATAACGGTTAACTATACTAATTTATATGATGCTCGATTAGCACATTGTACAAATATCAAGTTAACATGATAACTGTCGGGTTAATGTTGCTATTATTTCATGAAAAATAAGAGTTAACTTTGTTCGATTAACACATTGTACAAATATCGAGTTAACATGGTAACTATTATGTTAATAATGCTATTATTTCATAAAAAATAGGAGTTAACTTTGTTAACTATATAAATTATGCAAAATTGTCATGTTAACAATGTTATCATATCAAAAATTTATGATACTAACGTTGCGAGTATGATAACTAACGTGTTAACGTTAATATCATCCTTTACCTTATCACCACCACCACCACCACCACCACCGATACTGTCACCACCATCACCATCACCGACAATCACCACCACCGCCGGCATCGACATCACCACCACCATTACCGGCCGTCGTCACCACCACAACTATCATCATCACCACTATCGATGACACCATTACCACCACCACCACCACCACCGGCGACTTCATCGCCGTCACCACTGAAGCCATCACCTTCACCGACCATCACCAAAGATAATCTTATCGGCCTGTATCAAAGATGTAAATGTGGAGTCTAAGATACAATAAATTTTAATGAATTGTAAACATAAGGGTACGAAAGTCTTTGTATTATGAACAGACGTGACAAAAAGGTGTCAGAAACGAATAGCTAAATTCGGTATTAATTGAGGCCATTCGCTACAGTTTCTCTATATACAAAGGCTACGGGAAAAGATTAACTCAACTTAAGTTTTCTTAGCTTACAACTCAAAATCAATATTGACAATGAGTAAAAAACTTTTATCACCCTTATATATTGCTCAAGATCTCATCATATTTTTGATGTGAGGTATTCTTCTTAATATCTTATGATTAGAAAATTTTGAAATATATAATTGAGATGTCAAATAAGAAAATATCCATATTATTAGAAATACTCTTTTAAGAAACATGTTCTATATATGTTTTTTCTTTTAATTTAAATGGTAGTTTTGGAATAATTTTTCAGAATTCATTATATAGGTTTTAGATAATTGAAGATTTGTTTATGTACTTTTCCTATTGACAACAACAAAAAGAAAGCTTATTTCCTAAGATATGTACTTCAACTCCATAACTTTTATTTTTGTGTTAAATTTTACAGTTTTTTGTTCAAATTTCATTTTCTTGGTATTAACAAAAATTTAGGTAATCAATTTTATTTACTAGAAGTTCCTTATACTATATATTTACCTTAATATTAATTTGGAGATAAAGTTGTTCCCGAGGTTTATCCATGTAAGAGCTTGGGCTATGGCGAATGCTCCATCGTCCTGCACATTTACCAGAGCATTAAGGGCCTCTCACTAGGCTTAAAGCTCAGATAATAAGAAACAAAAGCAGAGCTTTGTATTTACCTGAATTTCGTTGAATCATAAATCTATGGATATTAGCCCTTTTTATATATAAAAAAACTCTATGGATATTGCAGCTATATAAAGATATTCCAAAAAAACAAAACAAATTTTCGTCAAATGTTCCATTGATTTAACAAACCAGAGCAAGTAGAAGAAATATTGTTCGAAGCATTGTCCTCACTTTTAGGGTTTTAAACATACAAAAAACATAACTCCTCATTCTTTCTTCTGTTTAATTTCTTGCTCCTCAAGTTTCAAGCCATGTCAAAGTCCCCATGACCAATATGTTGCTAGGAAATTCTGCAGCTGATGGAGAGATATATGTAATTCTCTCTTTACCAATATCAACATCCTTGATACACACAAATCCAGCAACAATACTGCAAAACGACAATTGGCATTTGCTGCAAAATTAAACGATTTCTCCAATCCATATAGCTTATGTTTAATCATACAAAGTTGGAGATGCTAATTACCTTGAGATGATCTGGTTAGGCTCTTTGGCGTATGAGATAGCAAGAACTTTGTTCAAAAGATGTTCACCAATTTCCACAGATGTGATCTTCAAAGCGTCATCATTATAAGTTCTTTGTGCAGATCTTGACCTACTCTCAGGAAAGTCACCGATTCGATATACTTTCACATCACTGAACTTTGCGGTTTTGGTGTAGGCCGTGAGATCGTTAGTGGCTCCATGGAAGTACTTCTGTAAAACAAGTAAATTCAAAAATCCCTCTGATTTAATCCAACATAGAAAGAAACCTTATTAATGAATACCTTAATGTTGTTGTTCCTCAATGTTTTGCGATAATCAGAGCCCCTGAAGAAAACTCCAGTTGACTTGTCAAGATTCAAGATTCGTACATTCTTCTTGAATTTAAGAGAATTGTTCAGATCATTGACGAGATCAGTTTCCTGCAAACGATAAAGATAAATAAAGGCAATGCTGGTCTCTTGATTTAGGATAAAGCCAGAGAAGACATTACTTGACCAAGGACGATAACTAGAGATGCATTAAACTTCCTTATTGCATGAATAAGCAGCTGAAAATTTGAGAACATTATACCAAATTAGAAAGAGTCTAGTTCATTGCGAATATATAAAAGTGAAGCTATTAATCACCTCATAACCGGGACCATTGGTCCATCCCATTGTGTCAATTACCATACCGGAATGTCGAGATTCAGCGCTTCTAGCAAAAACTTCTTCTAATTCTCGAGCAAGCTTTTCAACAAGGGCCTTGTACAGTCTAAGGTTGTTGCTGATAGTACAAAAAATAAAATAAGTCTCAAGTTATAAGTTTAGTTAAAGATGGAGAACTCGAAGTAAATTACGTTGGTGTAGTGTGACCAAAGTAATGCACAATAGCGTTATCAAGAGGAAATCCATGAACAGAATCCACATGCATCTTGATAGAGGTAGCAGCAATGGTTCCTGGTATGGTTATTGAGCTTTGGCCGATGTTAAGGTCAACAAATGTTGGTTTGAAACCATCTTTTGCTGCCCAATTAAGAAGCATCTTAGCTAATGTGCTCTTCCCAGAGTCAGTATCCCCTACAATGATAACTCTTGGCCACTGCATCAAGCCAATTTCTTGAAGTTACTACATGGATATAATCAATTTTTTAGTAAGAACAAATATAAGTACCTGTGAAGAGACATAATTGCTTGTTGATGACACAACACGATGTCTTTGTACTTGGAGAGAGTTGTGCACATTTAAATAGCTCACCATTGGTGTCTAGAACAGAGACAATGTTTGTAAGCAAAACAACAATTATATCATATGAACTAATTGTGGATGAAATTATAACCTTACCTCAGTTGATGTTTCTTCAGTTTCTGTGACGCCATCTAGTTCGATTGTTGCACCATACCATGTGAAGACCTGAAAGTCAAGAACTTTTATATGTAAATCTATAGATCTTTAACTATAAACAGTCATTGATTAAAACTCACTTACTATGTAACAATTATCAATGATCATTTTAACTACAAAAGGAATGAGAATGAATTTGACAGAAACTACATAAAGCTCATCAAACCTTTCAGCCAACCTACGTATATAGCAAGACCATAGGATAAAATTTTGACAAAAACTCAAGAACCCTAATTTGAAAAACATAACCATAATCCCCAATAGAAATTAAAATTTGACTGTTAAAATACCATGTGAAGACCTGAAAGTGAGCAGTTTTATATGTAATTTATAGATCTTCAACTAAAAACCATAAAGATTACAACTTACTATGTAACCAACTTAATGACCATTTTAACTACAAAAGGAAAGAGGATGCATGAATTTGACAGAAGCTTAAACATTTGAAGACCATAGGATGAAAATATGAAAAAACTCAAGAACCCATTTCGAAAAACATAACCATAACTACATAAAATTAAAATTTGGTCGTTACAAAAGGAGTTGTAATTAAGAACATACAGCGAATTGCTGGCGAGGTGGAAACGTGAGCCACACTTCTGGTGGAAGCTCGGAACCAAAAATCTCAACTAGGCCATCGAGCACACGGAGTTTGAGAGGGGAAAAGGGATGCACTTGGATCCTGATTTCGCTTTGTTTCTCTAATGTCACTCGTCTTATTTGATGACCAAACTCAGTAGCAGCAGCATCACTGTTCATCATGGACGGACCACTGAACGAAGACATTTTTGTTTCTAAAGGGTCACAGACTCTTGTTGGAAGACGAAAAGTTAGTAAATCTTTTGAGTTTTACCATCTTCTTATGTGTCACAGAGATATACGAAGCGTTTAATTCAATGCCAACGGCATTTAATTCGAGGAAGACGTAAAGTTGGTAACTTTTGGCGCTCTTGTTGCTGTTCTATGGGCCAATCATTTGTTTTTCAAGTATAAATTCTGATAGAATACCAACATTTGAATTCGACGTCGTTTTGGGCTGAAGAAGGAACGATGTCGTTCTGAAATCTTTATCATCATCATCATCACCGTTGCTTCTTTAACCTGAAGGGTTTAACGGGTAGTTTTCTGGGTTGGGGTTTACTTTACTGATAGAATCAAACTTTTTTTGTTTACACAAACTTCGAATCGATAACCTAAGGATCAAGTGAGAAAAAAAGTGTGGAGATTTTGAGGGGGCAATGAACTTGAGTCTATGGAGCAATGAGGGCTAAAACTCTCTCACCTGATCTGAGAGTTTTGGTTATTGAAAAAGGGAGATTTCTTTCTAAGGTTTCGTCTCTTCTTTCCATTGGCTAAACTCAATTGGAGAAAAAATTGTAAGTTTTTTTTTGTTCATAGGTTTAGTCTTTATGCATTTCGCAGGTGAAGATTTCTGGTGGTGGTCGATGTAATGTGATAAATGGGCATTGAACTGATACGATTGTGAGTGTTGTTCACACATAAAGCTTCAAAATGTATGCCTGAAAATTGCAGAGTCATGAAGCTTTTTTGCAGTTTTCTTTCTCTTTAATCTTGTGTGAAGCATATTGGTTTAACTTGATTCGTGCTCTTGTTAAAGTAGTAACGAATTTGCATGTAGAGCTTTACAGAGCATTGCAACTTTATACACATTGAGAACTTGAAACTTTATGCCTGAAAATTGCAGAATCATGAAGCTTTATTCTAGTTTTATATTAATCTTGTGGGAAGCATATCTGTTTTTCGGTTGATTTGATACTTTGTTAACCCAATAACTAAACTTGTATGTAGAGATTGGCAGAGAATTATCCTCGTGGTAATAAAGAGCTTAAAGGTTCATTTTTCTTCACACATGGTCCTGCTGATACCATGTCTTGATTTCCTGAGCATGGAGTGCCACTAAAGGTTGTGACTTTCCATCAATTTAACATTCAGAGATGTTTGTCTTATTCCACATTTCCGTCCAACTCTAGTATCCAACAGGTTGAAGACGATGGAGAGTGTTCTACGTGAGCGATAATTCAACTTCTGTAATTGATTGTCTTTTGAATGAAGCAAATGTTAGAGGAGGTATTAATAACACATCTCTTGAAATATCCATTCTTCTTAACTATTCTGTCTCTTCAAACATCTCTTAATTTCCTGAACCAGTTAGGCTTGAGAGAGGAAAGTCTGTGTTAAGTGCTTCTACTAAACCCGATGGAAAGTTCGTTATTAAAGTTGGGAAGCGAAGTGATGACACTTCTGAATCTATCGAAGCTTCATTTCTTCTTATTGCAACCGGAAGTAGCAAACAGGTTATAATATCCCATTTAAAGAACAAGAATTCTTTTTCTTTAAGGCATTTCATTGTAATGGTTGTCATGTTTCCTAAGATGTATTTCAATTATGTTTCAGGGTCACGCTTTAGCCACTCAATTTGGTCATTCCATTGTCGATCCAGTACCGAGTTTATTCACTTTTAAGATCAATGATCCATCGATGGCTGCGTTGCAGGGGTAATTTTCATCTATTACTAATACTGCCTTGAACGAAAAAGTGTTATGAGTTTTGACTGAGTGTTACTTGCTCTTTCTCAGATTAGTTTCTCCAAAGTCCAAGCCAAACTAAATTTAGAAACTCCACGCCCGGATTTGTCAAACCTTGTGCAGGTGTGCATCTCTCTTCCCCTTGCAATTCTTAAATTCTTTTAACATTCTTTATCAGGAGGATAAGCTCAAAATTAATGTTGTTTTCTTTCAAGACTGGTCCAATGCTTGTGACACATTGGGGACTAAGTGGACCAGTTATCCTCCGTCTCTCTGCATGGGGTGCACGACATCTTTTCAGTTCTGAGTACAAAGGTCTGAATGTTTCATCTGCAGAAATAACTGAACTCGATGTAGTTACTGAAAATATGTTCCAATTAGGTTGATATGGTTTGGTTGCAGGGCTTCTTACTGTTGACTTCGTACCGGATATTAACATCGAAGCTGCTAAATCTGTACTCAAACAACACAAGCTGCAGTTTTCAGTAACAACAATTCATACTTTTACTCTTTTCTTCTCTTTGTTTCTTGTCTTAGATTTTTTAAAAGCTTGAGCATTGTTTAATGCAGAAGCATAAAGTATCCAATTCCTTTCCTCAGCAGTTCGGTCTTGTCAATAGATTCTGGAGTTACATTCTATCCCGCGAGGTTCTTACCAAACATTCTTTCATAGCTTTTCCATATCGGAAAACCTCTTAAACATATACTAATGTCCTTGACTGTCTTCATGATGAAGCAGGGTTCTTTAAGAGATACCTTGTGGGCTTCATTGTCAAATAACTCATTGAGCTCTATTTCCGATCTTCTTAAACATTGTACATTTCAAGTCACTAGAAAGGTAAATAACATCAAACATGAAACTTATAAGATTTGATCATACTACTCAAGTCAAGATGATAATGATGATGACATAGTGTTTTGTTATGTTGCTGCAAAAGGGTCAATACAAAGATGAGTTTGTGACAGCAGGAGGAGTTCCTTTATCCGAGGTTTTCGTTATTAAAGAACTTAAATCAATCCTTTTTCGGTGTTTCTTACTAAATCTGATTTTACAATGTCTCTTACTGTTTCAAGATTTCTTTGAAGACTATGGAGAGCAAATTGGCTCCGAATCTTTTCTTTGCAGGAGAGGTAAACATGGTTACGATGTTTAAAGCAGTATTTAGTCGCTCACACACATATACCAATATATGTACATACATACACATGTCATGACCATCGTAGCATCATATCTTTTCTTACATTCGTGTCTTCAGGTACTAAATGTAGATGGAGTTACAGGAGGCTTCAATTTCCAGGTGAACATAGCTATTAAGTAGAAATGAAAATCATGAGTTTTAAGTGCATAAGACGCAATCAAAATGTTAACACGGCGTATTAATTCGGGAAGTATTGGTTTATCCAGCATGCTTGGTCAGGTGGATATATCGGAGGCACACACATCGGCAAATTAGCAAGTAACAGAAATTCTACAGAAAGAAAAGTAGTAGGATAATTATAGTTTTATTTTACTTTCTATTATCTATTTAGGAACACAATTTTGTTTTCTCAAAGTAATTTGGCTACTGAACCAATCCACATTTTTTTGTTTCATTTACCAAAACAATTGTTGTGTTCATGGTTCTTCATTGTTAAATAAAAGTCTCTCCTGCCTTGGAAATTATATACACATGATCATCATACTATATCTCTCTTTCTGGTTATAAGGCAATATTTAACAATTTCCTGCTAAAATTGAAAAATCGTATTTTCTGTCTAAACTAAGTATTTTAGTCATTTTATTATTAAAATTGTTTAGAAGAAAATGTAAATGTAGAACCAACTAAAAATAACATTTAGATGGATCAATAAGATCAACCAAAAATATAATAAACAACATTTAGATTGAGCATTTGAATAAAACATTTGAATAGATTATTTGGATGAAAATGTCAAATGATAATACGAAAAAACCCTAAAATTGTGCAAAGAACAGCAAAAAAACTGTGTTTGAAAGGATTAAATAAACTATCTACTAAATAATTTTGATTTGGGATATACAGATAAAAAAAAATTCCAGTCTTTTATCATACTTTTAAAAGATATTAGAAAATTTCTTAACTGAAACGATCAATATATTGTAATCAGAATAGTATGATTACAATATATCGTAAATTAAAATGGTATGATTAAGAACAATAGGAAATGAGAAAAATAAAATAAAAGACAATTTGTGATTGAAAATGAGTAAAAATTGTTTTAACAATTAATACATCACAATTAGAAAAACTATTTACAATATAAATTATTTATTTATTTATTTATTTTAGGACAACCAGAAAACAAAAAAAAATATTTAACAAAAAAAACCTATAACACACTATAATATACAATAAATATATACATAATAATAATATAAATATATAAAATTATAGATTTTAAATTAAATTAATAAATAAATCTGTACAATGTTCATGTCAAAATCTAGTACTCAGTAATTAGTAATTACAAGTAAATATAAAACAACTCAAATCATAATATTAAAGATATTATAAAGTTATTGACAAAATAAAATAAAATAAAATATCCAATAATTTATTTCGGCCCGTTTGACAACATAAATCTGTACAATGCTTATGTCAAAATCTAGTACTTAGTAATTAGTAATTACAAGTAAATATAAAACAATTCAAATTATAATATTAAAGATATTATAAAGTTATTGACAAAATAAAATAAAATATCCAATAATTTATTTCGGCCCGTTTGATAACAGGCCTAGGTTTAAGCTCAGCTAATGAAATCGAATGTAACATAACCTCCGAAAGCAAAGGTCTACTTTCATTACGAGTCCTAAAAATTTCTCTCTCTCTCTCTCTCTGGTTTACCTTTCGCGACAATCCTTAAAACCCTAATCGAAAATCTCTTGCTTCTACTTGCGACTATTCGCGCTTTGATCAGATTCGGGTTCTTCTCGATCTTCGTCATCTCGGGAATCAAGGGTTTCTACAAAGACGATGATGACTCACAGTTTCCCGAAGGGATTGCCTTCCTTCTGTTGGAAAGAAAAACTTTTAAGAGTGATGGAGAAAGTGTTTAAGAATTTGAAAGACAAAGGAACAAATTTAAGAAGAAGAAAGTTTTAGAACTTATAGAGCTTAGGAACTTCACTTAACTTCCCTTATTATTTCTTTAGCTTGTTAGTTCCAAAATGAGAGAGGAGGTAGCTATTTATAGCCTCCAAAGTACAAAATATCTAAAATATTTTATTCCTAAATCTAGAGAATTCTATCTTAATATCTAGATTATTTTACAACAATTATCTAGAAAAATCTCCAGATATTTATTCTCTACAACTCTCTAGAACATTTTAAGGAGGTGGAAGTGTTGATTTTTCTAGAAAAAACTCTAGAATCTTTGATTAAGCATAATTGGGTTTTGGCCCAATTATTATTGGATCATTAACCCAATATTTAAGCATGATCCAAAATCTAAATTTATCTTTCAACACCTTCTACATCAGAGTGTACAAGATGGTGGATGATCCATCGTCGGATGCAATCATCTCTTGGAGCGAAAGCAACACCACTTTCATCGTGCGGGATCTAAAAGGGCTTCGCAGAGAGATTCTCCGCGTTGGATTGGGCAAACGCTTTATCCCAGAGCTTGAGTATCATGGATTTGAAAGAGTCAAGGGGACTGGACAATTGGAGTTTGGACATGAAAACTTCGTGAGAGGCCAACCTCATCGCCTGAAGAGGATGTTTTTGCAAGTTTCGATGCAGAGGATGGCGAAGATGGGAGCTAGCCTTCAATCAAAAATTGTCCAAACCAAAGCCATGATTGCTCGAGCCGAGGCAAGGAATGATCGAGTCAAGGTAGAGAAAATCCTGCAAGGTTTACAAATCTGATGCAAAATTAGGGATTTTTTTAACGAATTTGATCTAAAATTAGGGTTTTTTTTTCACAAACGAAATATGTTTCTATTGTAGCTCTTGTTTTAGGTTTGATCTGTTGACATTCGGTCTATAGTATATGGTTTGTTTCCACTGTCTATGATGTAGTTCTTACTTTTGACCTATAAATAATAAAGTCTCACATTTTTACTTGTTCAGTCTCTTGTCACATGGTTTGTTAACCCAAGATGTAGAATTCTGAAAACATTTAACCGTAACCCATAGCATTAAGTGTTCTGAGACCATTTCTTTGAAGTTTGTTCATATGTATCCATGGGTTTCAATTATGTTTCAGGGTCGATGCAAATGCAATGTGACAAATGGGCATTGCACTGATACGATTGTGAGTGTTGTTCACACATAAAGCTTCGAACTTTATGCCTGAAAATTTCAGAATCAAGAAGCTTTTTTTTTGCAGTTTTCTCTTTAATCTTGTGGCAAACATATCTGTTTAACTTGATTTGTGCTCTTGTTAAATTAGTATCAAAATTTGCATTTAGAAATGCACAGAGCATTGCAACTTTGTATACATTGAAAGCTTGAAACCTTATACCTGAAAATTGCAACTTTTTGCAGTTCTTCTAATTTTGTCTTTAATTTTATGCTCCTTCATTCGGGTGATTTGAGTCTACTGTCTTTGGTCACAGTGGTCACATCACATCAAGGCAACGATATTTTCAGAGGGAGGAGTAGGCAGAGAATCTCAAAAGCAAGAGCAGATTAAGCAATACTAAGTCGTTCTTTGGAGTTTGGTTTCCTTGAGACTAGCGCCATGCTCATATCGTTTATCATACTAGGAAAGTAGTTGGAGATTATGGCTAAAGAAAAAACATCTCAAGAGATCGCAAAGCGTATGAACTTGGCACCCGACACTGCGATATCGTTGACTTTGGACAAGGAAGGGAATGTGAGTGGTCAAGAAGAGATCGATGGTCGATTGATACAGAAGAATGACGTGATCAACGATTCTGTAAACACCAGAGCTTGCAAGTAAGTAAAAATATATTTCTTGTTGTCTTCTCCAAAGGATAAACACAAACCATTTGCTGTGTCTTATAAAGTCCTAGTTCAGTTCCATAACATATTCAGTCTTCGGAATCAGTTATGTTGCGACAGTAGTATATACACAGAGTCGAAGCTTGTGATTAGATTAGTTATTCTGCAAGTAGCAACTAAGACGTTGAGATAGCATAGCTTTTCGAGCATCTCTTATGACTATTATCAACATATGTATAAGACAAGTACACAAAAAACCTACGTATTGAAATTTGGCTGAATTGCGAGGTCGGCATAAACTACCTCTGTCTCCTTTATTGTACGAAGTTCAAGAACAAAAGGAGAAGCAGAATGTCAGAATGATTCAAAACAGAGGATTTGCATTTCGCATACTCACTGACTATCTTGATGTTTAACAAGCTTGCTTGAAGGAAACACACGCTGAGATGCTGAGGAGGCATTTACATGGCCTCGAGCAACTTTCAGATATACAAGTTAATGATCGCTTAACACGTGAAGTGGAAGAAAACGAGGAGGAAATAAACGATATGAATCCTTCAGATGCATTCTCTCTAGAGCTTATTGCTTTGTATCCCTTAATCATTACTGCATATAAATACAGGCACCTATTCAAAACTAGTAACTTCACTTTGCTTTTGCAGTGAAGATTTTCTTTAAAACATAATAACAACGCATACTGACAGTATACTTGTCTCATAAATTATCCAACTTGCCACTTTGGACTTGAATCCACTTGTAGATAAAAACTTCTACATAATTTTTTTGCTCAACTCCAATAAGAAATTATTATTTTATCGACCACTCTATTTCTTTTGTGCGGGTTAAACACCCATTTAAACTTTTAGTAACTAGAAAGTAGAGCCTTGATGTATTGGGTCCTTTAAATCCGGTTCATGTGTCATTTTCATGTTTATGCATCTGGTTTGTTATAAGAAAGCTATACTAATGTTATACAGTTATAATATAAACCTTATTCAAAAGAGTAATTTAAGAGATTTGAAAGAAAACATAAAAATCTTTAACTGAACCGCATGTAACCAGATGCTCATTTTTTTTGGAACTAACGATGAGCTATATCCTTCAATTCCCAGTGAAATTACATTAATAAGTCACAAAGACTTTTTTTTTTTTTTAATATATTCTTCTCTTGAACTCTGATATACATTAACTCACATTCCCAAATTGCAACTATATAAGTCACATAACCCTTCCTTTTTAAGTCAAACAATCAAAAACAAAAAGAGAAACTAGAAGAAGTTGAAAGCTTTTTTTCTTGTATCATCATACCAAAATGAACAACACCAACGAAACAAAGGATAACAAAGATGAAAAGTCAAGATATTATGAAACCGGAGCCAGAGTCATAGGCATCGCTGGAGCTGTTGGAGCAGTCGCGGGTCTACTCTCGTGGATTGGTTCGGGCTCGGGCTCGGAGGAGAAAGTTCCGGAAGACAAGATGATGAAAGCTCCTGGAAAAGATGGTTATATTGTCAGGAAAGATTTCGAGAACAACGCCAAAAACTACTTCAAGGATTTACGTGGTACGAAGTGAGTATTTCTGAATATGTATGCGGAATCTATATTCCCCGACACTGTATTAGTATGAGACTAAATAATAATATGTTGCATGTGATAGATATGTCACGTGTATCTCACTCTTGTTTAATGTTCGAATAATAATAATACTCGGCCTATTTCTTTCAATATGATGACAAATCGGTTAACCATTTAAGATGTAAATTTAAACCCGGTTAACACTACAAGATACAGTACTTGTAAATGACACAAATCAGAGTGACAATTACATGATTATTTTAAATAAAACTAACCGCCAAAGATGTGTGATGTGTTTTAGAGTTTTAGTCATATATTCATTTCAAACGTCCTCCTTTATGTAGCTAATAGAGAGTATTAGATTCAATGATTCAACGTTACCTCAGTATTATATTTCTCTAAACAAGCCATGCCTCTAAATTGAGATTTATATTTGTTTTTGATGAATCCTTTATCCACTGAAAAATGTAATCTAAACATTAACTAAGAAATCACCTTTATTCGTAACATTTTTTTTTAAATAAAACAAAGCAAATCTTAAGCCATAAGATATCTCTAATCAATAGACCAAAAAAGCGACTTTAGCCTACAATATACAAAAATCATTCTTTCTTTTTTCAAAATAAGAATAGAACAAATGCTTTAAACTGTTTAAATCCGCTATAGACTTTACTATAAAGTATTAAAGTTCATTCGTTTATTATGCATTTTGGTTATAAAACGAAACCACCAGAGTCAGAAAGAAGAGAACTATCAGGTGGTGCAATGGAGATTTCTATCACGACGGCGAATGGAAAGAACATAAACCTAGAGGTTGACGATAGCTCGGACACAATCGACCTCAAGATCCATGGAGCAACCCGTCGATTGGTTCTTCGTCTCGGTCCGGAACCGGATCCGGATTGGGATCCAAAGGCATGGATGCGGATCTATGTATCGACCTTCAAGCGGGGAACGTTCAACTTTATGGTTGAGGGGACAGAAACCATTGAAAACGTCATGGACAAGGTCCAATGTGAAGGGGGACCATCAGGACTGCATCAACTGATCTTTCAAGGCGAGGAGCTCGAAAACGGACGAACCCTAGCTGACTACAAAATCAAGAAGGATTCAACCCTTGTCATGTTACCCCACTATTCTACAGTTCCAGTTGGTTGCTAAAATGCCTCTTTTTATTTTACAAAGTTTTCTTTGTGTTGTTTACTTACATCATCAGTGATAACAATTAATAATCGAGACATTACTATATTCTACAGTTCCCACTTCCGACTGAGTACATTATGTCGGATACACTGAATAAATGGCTTGAAGTGTTGTCACATTTTCAACACCTTTGTTTTTGTTTTCTTTTTTCTACCAATGCATGTTACTAGTGCACCATTGTTGGACACCAATGCATGTAATTCGTAATCCAAATGTCATATTCTGGGAAATAACGATGCAACAAATGTTTAAATTGTTTAAATTCCCAATATCTTATTATCAGTGCAAACTACATTAATTAGTTACCTTTAGAGAATATTTTATGAATATTTTCCGAATGATTTCCGATTATATATGCTGACTCACATTTCCAAATAGTCAACAAATTAAAAGAAAAAAGAGAGATTATCAAAATGAACAGCAAAGAGACAAAGGATGACAAAGATGAGAAGTCGAATTTTTATGATACAGCAACCAAAGTCATAGCTATCGCTGGAGCCGTTGGTGCAGTCGCGGGTCTACTCTCGTGGATGGGCTCGGGCTCGGAAGATAAAGGTTCAGAAGAGAAGATGATGAAGGCTCCTGGAAAAGATGGTTTTATTCCCAGGAAAGATTTTGAAGACAACCCAAAAGACTACTTCAAAGATTTACGTGGTAAGAAATGATTATTCTCTCAATATGTATCAATGTATGCGGAATCAATATTTAATTCCGACTTTGTGTTATGTGAGACTAAATAATAATATGTTGCATGTGATAGATATGTAAGGTGTATCGTGTTATGGATCTGTATAAAGCCGCTATTTCACCCTTTTTTGATAGTCGAATAATCATCGGCTCTAGCTAATAGCGGAATATAATGTTATAAATTATCATCGGTCTTTTTCATGATGACACATCGGTTAACCTTTCAAGATACTTGTAAATCCGTAAACAATCAAACCACAAGCAAAACAATTATTTGATTTCCAGATCCCTAACTATCATATAATCCCCAATACATCAAAGAAACAACAGTTTAAAAGAGAGCAACATCTTAGAAACTGTTTTAGTCTAATGAAAACGATTCACGTTTTCCCCAAAGGATCCAACGTTAGATCTCTTTTTTCAAGAAACCAACAATAACATCTTAAGCCATAAGATAGACAAGAAAGCGACTTTATCATTTAGTTTAGTACGATAATGTATTAAGTAACTCATTTTGGAATTAATAATAGACCGAATGCTTTAAAGTTTAAACTGTTTCTAAATACAAATATTTTCAAAATATCATTTGTAAAACCTTAATATATGCATACCATTCATCATAGACATATTATATAATATAAGTGTATACAAATTATGACTAAAACACCCCAAGAAAGTTCAATCAATTTACCACACCAACCAACTATTCCAAAATTAAGACAAAAGTCACAAAGCCCAAGATGGTTATCATTCGACCGTACCAAAAAATAGTAAGATCATAACAAAGAATGACCAATGACAAGCAACCAAAATGCAAGAATTGTGTTCACCTCACAAATCTCGTAATATAAAAACCTAAAAATACAATAATATAGATAACCTAACATTAAAATTAAAATTGTCCATTTTCAACAAACAAACAAACAACAATAATTTTCTTTTAAAAGGTTACATATGGAATAAAAACAACAAGACCAGAAGTGCAAGATATATATAGATAACAACTGAATTCAAACGAGTACTTTAAGAGATTTGAAAGCAAACATAAAATCTGCAATATATAGCCGTAATAAGCAATATGGACAAATAACAAGACCTTCTTACTACAGTAATCACATGTAACAAACTTTTCTATGATAGTAACTATGAACAATGTGCTACTTTTCTTAGTAACAAACAGAAAGCTGCAATTTGTACGTAAAACTCTCTACTAGAGATCAAACACACTTAGCAAACGGGAAATTGGACAGAGAATAGTTTTAAGTCGACCTAAAGAGCAGATAAGATCAGAAACGGGATATTAGAATCCAGATACTGCCACAAATGTGTTATTAAAACAAAAAGCATGGTAGAAAATTCAAGCAAGATCAATTGCACATTCTAAATAGATTTCCAAGTGATTAAGACAAATAAACCAAGTGAAAATCAATTAATCCTGTTAAGACAAAGTGACAGACAATACCATAAGAAAGTTATTTTCAATCATTTGTTTTGTAAAAACTCAAGTAAAAAAATAAACAATAATCATCTATGTAAGAAACATGATGCAGAATGCTGGAATTGATTAGAAAAGAAGGAAATGTAAACTGTAAGATTGTGAGGATGTCATAATGTATGTTTGGAATGATCGCCAAGGTTTGGAAAAAAAAAACCTGAACATGAATTAAGGAAGCACGCAAATAAGCAATCAACGAAGAAAGCAAGGAACCAGGGAAGTAACAAAAAATCACAAAAGCAAGTAAACAATGAAGGATGCAAGCAAATATGAATGTAAGAGAGTAAGCAAGTTTGTATGTATGTATGTATGTGTGGAATAAGAACAACAAGACCAGAATATTATATTGAAAGATTACAACTGAATTTACCTGCAATATATAACCGTAATAAGGAATATGGACTAAGAACAAGACCTTATTAGTTCAGTAATCACATGTAATATATAGTAACAAACTGTGATCATAATCACATTACAAACTCTTCTATGATAATAACTATGACCAATGTGCTACTTCAACTAGTAACAAACATAAAGCTGGATTTTGTACGTAAACCTCTCTACTAGAGAGTCAAACACTTAGCATAAACCTCTCTACTAGAGAGTCAAACACTTAGCAAACGGGATATTGGAAAGAGCTAATTTCTTGATTTAAACACCAGCCACAAAAGTGTTATTAAAACAAAAAAGTATGGTAAGAAAATCAAGCAAGATCAATTGCACATTCTAAATAGATACACCAATAATTAAATAGATTTCCAAGTGAAAAACAATTCTTTTAAGACCAAGTGACAATCAACTCTGTTAAGACAAAGAGAGCAAGTGAAAATGTATTCTGTTAAGACGAAGTGACAGACAATACCATAACAAAGTTATTTTCAATCATTTGTTTTGTAAAATCTCAAGTCAAATGGTAAAGTTCATCAAAAGACATTGACAATAATCATCAATGTAAGAAACATGATGCAGAATGCTAAAATTTATCAGAAAAGAACCAAATTTAACTGTAAGATCGTGAGGATGTCATAATGTATGTTGGAATGATCACCAAGGTTTGGAGAAAGCAACGCAATTAAGAAATGAAGAAAGCAACAGATCAAAAAAGCAAGCAAAGAAGCAATCAAGAAAGCAAGTAAAGAAGAAAACGGAAGCAAGTAAACAATGAAGGATGCAAGCATATATGAATATAAGCGAGTAAACAAGTATGCAAATTTGTATGTATGTATGTGTATGTGTTTGAATTCTCAAGTGATTAGGAAAAAACCATAGAGAAGTCAATGGGCACATTAGGCTTTAAAGTATGCTAACATGTATAAATCTTCTAAGATTTTGGACGCGTATCCAAGCCCCTGTCATATGGAAATAAAAATTAGTCTTTACTTCACAGTTCACACGTTTCTCACACTTGTGAATTTCATAAACTAATTATAAGCAAGTTTGAAAATCACATACATGTCACAAAAATCACCTACACTTGAAATCTCCTAAGAGCACTTTCTGAAGCACATACCTGCACACACAAAAAAAAACAGAATTAATTAGTCTTTTACTTCACGTAAATGCTTTGAGGTAATGTCTACAATCCGTTTTCGATTCGTAGTCTTTGAAGCTGTTGACTGTATTTTCCATCCAACGAATCAAAAGATAGTTTTTTGTTAATTCCTTCCAGCAAGTGGAAAACCAATCTCCATTGTCTTTATCTAATGGTCACCGCAAAGAAATAGTCCACAGTTTTTGTCTTAAATACTTCTTTTTCAGCTATTGGTCGCTATATCCATCCAACAAACTGAAACCAAATCCAGTCTTTTTCCACTTTATAAGCCTTTGTCTCAAGATTTCTTTAAGCCGTTGGTGTTTTTTGATTCATAGTCTTTGTCTCAAGACTTGTTTAAGCCGTTTGGTCGTCTACTCCATACAACAATCAGAAGATCAAGATTTTTCTAAGCCGGGAGTGGTATATTGAAAAATCTGTTCTCGTCTGTCTTTGTCTTAAGACTTCTCTAAGCCGTTGGTAGTTATCGAAAATAAATAGTTCTCGGATCATAAGCCTTTTGTCTTAAGACTTCTGTAAGCCGTTTGGTCGTTTTTTCCCTCATCCAAATGGTTCATAGTCTTTCTCTAAGGACATGTTCTAAGCCGCTGGTCATTTTGTTTCCCATCCAGCATGTCTAAAATCAACATTTTGTCTTTCTTTAAGTATTTTTTCTAAGCCGTAGGTAGTGTTTTACATGATTACATCTAGCAAGTCATATAACCGATCCATTGTCTTTGTCTAAAGATTTCTTTAAGCCGTTGGTAGAAAGGAATCTGCTTTCAATTGGTAGTCTCTGTCTTGAAACTTCTCTAAGCCGTTGGTAGTTATCGAACATAAATAGTTCTCTAATTATAAGCCTTTGTCTTAAGAATTCTTTAAGCCGTTTGGTCGTTTTTTTTCTCCATCAAAATGGTTCATAGTCTTTCTCTAAGGACATGTTCCAAGCCGCTGGTAATTTTTTCCCATTCAAAACCAACATTTTGTCTTTCTTTTAAGTATTTTGACTAAGCCGTAGGTAGTCTTATAACCGATCCGTTGTCTTTGTCTAAAGACTTCTTTAAGCCGTTGGTAGTAAGGAATCTGCTTTCAATTCGTAATCTCTGTCTTGAGACTTCTCTAAGCCGTTGGTTATATTAAGCATTTGGTCGTTATTTCCATCCAAATAATCGAACACAGATTTTCTTAAGCCGTGGGTGTAGAAAAGTTAAGGATTTGTTTCCAATTTGTAGTCTTTTGTCTGAAAGACTTTTAAGCCGTGTGGTCTTATTTGCCACCCCCTTAGACATGCACTACCAACCCATATTATCGGTCCAATTAACAATCTAGTTTACGTTTCTTTTAGAGGCAGCAACGGGACAATGTTCCCAAATAAGAATCTCACAGAACACTATTAGATTAGTGTCTGCATATGATCTTATTTGGGTTTGAATTGAAAAACAAAAACATCAAAACAATATCCCAAACCAAGAACAAGAGTTGGTAGAACATTAGAAGAATGTTTAACAAATCTTTTAGGTTTGATAAAAGCAAAAAAAAAAACAAAAGGCTTTGAAATCTTGTTAACAGAGTAATTTTGTTGTTGAACCATAAACAAAACCAGTTGAAAGATATCCTGATTTAAAAATCCCAGATGTGTTTAAATAAAAGAGAACTGATCATATGTGTTTCTCCTAGCTCAAATCCATCCTCAAAGAGAAGAATTCGGAAAAACCAAAAACAAAACCTGCTGGAAACAAAACAGGAAACTATTAACATAGACAGAGAATTTTACCTTATAGACGGTTTCAAGCAGAGTCAAGCTTCAAAACAAAACCGCAAAAGATCATTGCAAAAGTTTAAGTCTGGACGATTAGCAAAACTGGAGTGAAGGGAAATGTTCATAGCATCACTATGATCTGTTCAAAACCAACTAACTACCTACAGGCTTGTGAGACATTAGACAAGAAAATGAATTTAAGTGCATGAAGCTGAATGAAACCATTTGGGATTCTGAGATCTAAGATAGAAACACAAAGCTATGAATCTAGTGAGAAGATTCAGATCGGTTCACAGACCTTGACCACCATCGGAGTTAGGTAGTGAATGTAGTAATGCTGTTCCTGCCCATAACATATGTTCATGCACACAATCTATGATAAGAATCATATTCAGACACTAATTAACTACGGGCTTGTGAGACACAAGACAAGAATATGAATTGGGGAACAAAGATTGTGAGGTTTAACACTCCTATAGACAAACCTTCAATGAGAACAAAACATGAAGCTGAATGAAACCATTTGGGATTCTGATATCTAAGATGGAAACACAAAGAGGATGCAGATCCGTTCACAGACCTTGACCACTAATAGAGTTAGCAGTGAATGTAGTAAGGCTGTACCTGCCCATATCATATGTTCGTGCACACAATCTGCTGATTCATTTGTTCAATTAAGAAAGAGCTGATCCCAAGAACAACCTAGTGAAACAGGAAAAACAGAAAGTTTAATAATGGGCGAGTGATTGAAGTGCACACACCCAATTTAGAATCTTTTTGAAAGCGAAGAGCTTATTATATCGATTCTTACAGAGTTTACTAGCAAAACGTCTTTTGTTGGATCCAATCAGTATCAAACTGCAAGAAAAAAGCCCAAGAACAGTGAAACAATGTCGAAAAGGTGATAGCCGATATACAATGATACCATTTAAACTAGTTATCAAGTTCATCTAAGACAGAACCAGGGCCATTAATAAAAGTCTCACTCTTTGACTTTCCACCCTATCATACTAAATCACAATGGTTCGATGATTCGATTTTGAGTGTTCAAGGCCTTAGCAAGTGAATATAGTGAAAAAAAGACCTGAAAGAAAAACGTCAACACTTAGAGATACAAGAACAAAAGCCCAAACAATTTCATTTTCTAGAGATTCAAGAGCAAAAGAACCCTAACCAAGATCACTAAAAAAAAATTAAATTAAAATTTAGTACGATTGGAAAATTGAAAACACGAAATCAAAATCGCCAATAGTGCAAGTGTGACATAAGAACGATTTACACGAAATCTAGAAACCCAAACATAGCCGGAGACATACCTTGACAAGAAGCAAGAAACCCAACGTCCCAACCAATCGGATCATCGGTTCAGGCGGAATCAAGTTTTATCACTACAAAAGGGGAAAAATTGAACGATTATAAGAACTTGACAATCCCTGAAACAAACGGGCGATCAAAGATTACCCGAAACTTAAAAATCCTCAAACAAATTCACGAGCTACAGAGATCGAAACACTTATGTAAAAGCTTAAACGGAGCTTCGGTTTTGAAATTCCTCGAAAATTCATCAAAAGAAAAAGAAGAGAAAAAAATTGGAAGAAACATTGTGAAGGACTGCGGAAATAATACAGAAAATTTTGAGAGAACATACAGAAAACTTTCGTGAAGAAAAGTGGCGTTTGAACGGTTATATTTCTAATTTACTCGATTTATGTTGTAATCAAACCGGCTAAACTGATCCGATCTGCATTTTCCCACAATAACTACTAATACAGCGTCGTTTCCTGACGGTTATATTTCAAATTTAATTCGATTTATGCTGTAATTAAACCGGTTCTGCATTCATAAAATTAGCTAACCTGATTCGGTCTTGAATTTTCCACAATAACTATCACTACGTCGTCGTTTTCTCTGTCCCTGTAATTTCCAAATCTGTCCCTGGACAAGCAGACTCTGTTGTTTGAAGGCAAGCAGCCCCTCAGCAGGCGCACCATAGCTGACTACAGTATCAAGACAGGCTCCACCCTTCTCATAAAATCGGATCACTGCGTTTCCTAAATTGTCTCCTCTATCCAATGTTTTTTTGTGTGTATCTTTCGTAGATGTTTCAAACGTTTAATATGGAAACAATAATAATCGAAGAAATGCTTTTAGTTATGTTACAACTGTTTACGTATAATCTTCATATATCTCTAGTACAATATTCAAATTGTATAATGATCATCTAAGCATTAGATATCAACGTAGCTGGTGAGTGGATACATACTAAAATATGATGATCGAGACAGATTATGACATGCTAATATATAAACAAAAAATTCTAAAGATCATATTTTGGTATGTGTTTTTAAAATAAAATAAAAAATCTAACGATTTAAGAAAATGCATTATGCATGCAACGCATTTTACAGGATGTTGAAATATTTTAATAGATGAACACAATGAATATATCTTCTAAACCATTTAGAGAACTTATGTCATGATATATCAAGTACTGTATTCTTATGGATGCCTAGATATAGCCATAAGTAATGAGCTTTCTTGGACGATAAATGACCCAACAAAAGCAATAATGACTCAAAATCTCATACTAATTCTCTTAAGAAACACTCTGAATATTAGTGCACAAGAGCGACTACGTTTTTCAAAACTAAGCTAAATGGTGAGAGTAGTTCAAATGTCCTCCTTAGTGTAGACATATAGGTACATTCAAGGATTCCAAGTTATTATCACTTTGGTAAAATTCCAAAAGTTGTTATTTTAAATTGAGATTTATCTTTGTATTATGAATCATTCTCCACAGAAAAAGTAAACCAAATATGAAACACGAAAGCATCTTTATTCTTAACATTTAAAACATATCTTAAGCGAGAAGATACCCCCGAACAATAGACAAGATATCAGCTTTATTCCAGTATAGTACAATGTAAAAAAATTCTTTCATTCCTTTTGGAAATGATAATAGAGCAAATGCTTTTGACTGTTTAAATCCCACCTTAGTTAATTACAGAGACTCTTACTGATATTATAGTATTTATATAAATTAATCATAGTCTTTATTACACTAAATACTATCTAGCCTTACTTGTTGGCATCACATTTGCCTTTCTATATAACTCACTCATGAATGTCCCTCTCTTTCAACTCAACAAATCAAAACATAAAGTATAACAACAAATCAAAAGTAGAAAAGTTTAAGCATGGTAATCATTTCAATATGAACAGCACCGAGAGAAAGGATAAAGTTAAGGAATGTTAATTTTCTAACTCTTTATTGAATATAGAAGTGCGAATTAGAAGAAGTTGATCAAGATCTCGTATCGATATAATCGATGATCTCATGACGATCATCTCAAAGCTCATCTCGCTTGTTTACACATTCATCAAAAATCGCATAAAACTTTCAAAGAAACTTCTCAATGTGTTTATACTTCCATTTCATCTAACTTGCAAAGCCTCTGATGGAAACCGAGTTTTCGCTTATATGTTCCTTCTTCTATAATAAGCTCTATGAAGCTTATCAGATAATCATAGGCATGCATGGTTGGAGCCATTGGAAACGCCGCGAGTCTACTCTCGTGGAGCTCAAGCTCGGAAGAGAAAAGAGAAGATGACAGAGGCCTCCGGAAGAGAAATGTATGTTAATTTATAGAGTTTCTACATTTTAATTTTAATGTAGTACTCTGTTTAATGTAAATATATAATATATAGTATGTGTACCATGTTATGCAGTATAAGGATTGGTAATTTGACATTTCAAATCAAATGAAATATTAATCGAATCAAATCAAATGAGATTACATTGACATTTATAAGAAGTACATATATATACATGGGTATTTCTATTAGATAGATTCAAATCTAATCCTAACTATTATTTGAGAAGCATATTTACTAAAAAAATCTTATGTGTTAATACTTAAAGAAAAATTAGTATAAAACAATGTCATGTCATAAATGTGATATGGGAAATTTCTTAAAATAAACGAAATGTTTTGATTGGTTAAGCTAAAACTAAATAAATCTCATTTTTAAATAAGAAATTTTTTTATATCATATGTGAATAAAGTTTCATTATATAGCAAGAATTCGAAATTATAAATGAAACAAAAAATAAACAAAGAGAAAAATAAATTATAAATATCCTCTTAGCCAATTTTTTTATTATAATATTATATATATGAATAAAAAGTATAAGTAAAAGTAAAAATGAATCTTTACGACTTTGGTTTTATATAAAAATCTCATGTTATATTTTTGATTTAAAGCATCTCCAACTCACTTTTATTTTAAATGTTCTAATTTAGAGAAAAAAGAAAGGTTGTTACTTTTTTCAACTATAGAGGAAAAAATAATAATCTTTCTTTTTTCTGTAAAATATAAATAAGTTGGAGAGAAGTCACTTATATTTTAGAGAAAAAATAAAAAAATATATTTGATATGATCTTAATGTTAAATATATTATTAAATGTTAAAAAATATGAATCAAAGAAGATAAGAAAAAATAAGAATAGTTTTGATCGACTTTATGTTTTATTTCAAATGCTTAAAAATATTATCTTACACATATTAATTATTATATGCATATATTTTGTCCAACATATTAAAACATTATTTCATGAATCAAACTTTTTGTATATGTTGTGATCTATTATATTTTGTATTAATAAATATATTAAAGTTAGGAACATATCAACTCTTAATTTTTAATATAACAATCAAATATTAAATATATTATTTTACATCTTAAATCATACATAAATAAGTTTAGATCTGATTGTCTAAAACGATTATGTTACAAAGAGTTTGTGGAGGCGAGCGATTGCGGATTATTAAAACTTTTGACGAAGAGATAAGCGGAGAGCTACCAGAGAATTTTATAAAATATGATTTCATAAATTTTATAATAAATATTTATTATATTTTTATAAAGTAACCATATATCTTAAAACGCTGAAAAATAAGAAATTTTGATTAAATACAAAACGATAGAAACGGTTTTCGTGATTTTTGTTAAACCCCAATAACTGCATTGCATAAAAGCATAACGTTTGCGGAAAATATCAAAAAAACTTACCAATACCTATATATTACAATTCACTTATTTCTAACTCATACCTAAATGCATAAATATACTTATTATTTTAAAAAAAAATCAATCATACGTTACAAAAATATGTATTACAAAACATATACTTTGTTATTTTCTTTTAACACATAAAAGCTATACTTCGATTTTTTTATAAATATGCGTGTAGATATAAATATTAATTGTGTAAAAGTCAAACTTGCATGCAACTTTGTCGTGCATACATTTTGTTAACCTCGATTACATTCTAATTTTAATTTTAGTTGTTAGACAATTTATCTTTTTTGTTTAAATCTTTATAACCAACCACCTCACCGCTCTTAGGATAAGTAAATATAGTAAAATTCATTTTGGTTTAATTAGCAAGAAGTCAAGGAAAAAAATACTTAATATATATATATATATATATATTGGCAAGATTATATTGTGTAAGGAGAAAAAGAAAGTATAGTATAGATAATATTTAAAATATATTATAATTTTTTTAATTATTATTTAATATAATTTTTATATTTGCAATTATTTGTTAATATAAACGCTAGAAAAAATAAAAAATTTCAAAACACGCAAAGAGATAGGACAACTTTGTGTGATTATTATTGAACACTGAAACTGTATATGTATATAAACATAATGTTTACATAAAGTATAAGAAAATTAATCAATACTTAAATATTACAACTAATTATGTCTAAAAAAAATTATACATACACATGCGTGCTAGCCAAAAATAAAAATTAAACAGATAATTATAGATTTTCATATTTTTTTATTTATTTAGTTATCATATTTACATCTTTTGATCTAAGGAAATATGTTAAAATTTTAGTTTAATTTCAATTTTCTTTTGAAATCTTTTATATTTTGTATTTTATTTTTCATTTTTTATTATTAATACATAATTAATTATATACAAATGAAATATTTTTATACTATACTAATAATAATTAAATATATTAAATATTTTATAGTCTGCACACGGTGCAGGCCGATCACCTAGTAGTGAGATATTATATTGACATCAGTGCCGTCCCTAATAGTTATGAGGCTTCAAGCAAATTAAACTTTTGTAGCCTAATATTTATACTATATATTGATCCAAAAATAAAAATTTATACTATATATCTAATTTTGTTGATGATTTAAAAAAATACATTATTATGTTATTTTATCATATACTTTTAATATATAGAAAATAACCAACTTAATTATTCAAGTATTTCAAGTTATATAAGAAAAAACACTATACTATTATGGTTTTTCATACCAACAAAAAAATCTACAATAATTTATTCTAATATTGTATAAAACATTATGAAAAACCTATAAACTGATAAAATGAAAAGGTTTAGATAACTTGTATATTTAATATTTAATAATGTCAAATTATTAAAGAATTTTGTTAATAATTAAATGGTAAAAATAAGACTAAAGACTAAAAACAAAACAGTTAAAGTGAGGATAATTATGAAATGAAAGAAAATAAAAATTTATAAAATATTATACAGATCTAAATTATCATGCAATAGAAGTGGACTTAGTACATTATACTTACATTAACACATTCTTAAATGTGGCCTCTGCATTATAAAAAAAGAATGTGGCTTGAAGCTATGCTTTATGAGCCTTAAGGCAGGAACGGTTGACATTTATCTCCTAAAAAAACTCGTCCACCTTGGGAATTATAAAGGAACAAATGCTTTAAACTACATTTCTTTTATCAAAGCATTGATTTGGTTTTTCCGACCAGATCTGGTTTTTCTGATCATATTTTTTATTTCTCTCTTCATTCTCTTCCTCTCCTTCCTTTTTCATTCTCTCTTCTGTCAAATCTGTTTTTTACTCATTTGTTTTCTTTCTCTTCTCTTTCTATATTTTTTTTTCTTCTCTCCGGTCAGATCTGCAGCGGTTGATCCATGACCGATAGAGCTTGTCTCCGGATCGACTTTTTCATCTTCTCTTATGTTTGGTTGCTTTTTCTCCGGCGGAATTCCCTATGAAGGCTTCAAAAGGTATGTGAATCTCTTCCCCGAGAGAGTGGTTTCAGATGGGTGAATGGTCATCGCATTCTCTGATGGCCGATCTTCTCAGAGATGGATGTAGCGGCGACTTGCAACAGTTTTTGTTCCTAGGGTTTTTTTTTCCGTTTTAATAGGTTTTGGATCATTAAAATTCTGGTTTCCCTTGATGGTAGATTTGATGTATAAATTTTATTAGTAGTTAAGCGTTATGATAGATTTAATTATGGTATGAAATATGTTTCATTATGGTGGTAATTTTTAATATATGTAAATTATTTGGTATAATAGATTTGATAATGATGGTAGATTTGTTTGATACACCGATTTGGCTTCTATATATCATAGAGCTCAATGTAACTTCCAGTAATCGACATGTACAAAGGGGGAATACATTAGTAAATATAAATCTACCAGCACGGCATGCATAAATCTTCCACTAAATCATGTATAAATCTACCATGAACATACATAAATATACCACGAACATACATAAATCTATCAACAAATCTACCAAATCAGAACATATCCTTAGATTGAGTCCAAATCGTTATGTCAAAACATATGAGACATGGTTTGGCAGTATAATGGATTTAACACCACCTACAAACGTGAACCAAGAAGGTTTGCTGCCAAATGTTTTCAGCGTAGAAGATTTTCCAGGATTTGAGTTCTAATATCATGTACTTTCTACTGTGTAGTATGAATCGATACTTCAATCTCGATGTACTTCGTTCAGTGAACATCTCTAAGTACTTTCTATATGTACTTTCTTTAACTTGTGTGTCCAGTAAGATCATCAAATTTTCCAATGCAGTGAACGAGTGTTTAACCGTCGAAATACAGGTTTCTCGAACCAAGATGGGAATGCAGAGTGCTACTGCAGATCTGTTGCCTAATGTTTTCAAAGTAGAAGAATTTCCAAGCTGCAGGTTCAAACACCCATTAATGTGTTGCCACGAGTGCTACCTTTTTCTTCAGTACCAACTGCTTAGATTTCAGTTCTAATAATGTCTATTTTCTACTGTGTAATATGGATCGCTGCATCTATCTCTATGCACTTCGTTCGTTGAACATCTCTAAGTACTTTCTTTAAGAAATGCTTCTCTATGTACTTTCTATAAATTTTCAAATGTAATGGACGAGTCTTCAACAGTCGCTATAGAGGTTGGATCTCTTCACTGCAATATTCGCATTCTTATCACGTCCAAAATCAACATCCCACTGATCAATATTTGATTTCAACGTTCTTCACCATGAAAAGTCTACCGCTACGCAATCACGATATGTGAAAAAGTCAACTATCTACCAGCACATAATAAGTCTACCACCACGTAACACGAAAATTCTACCAATAATGTTATTCTGGTAATTATGGAAAGTATAACTCTACCACTACAAAAATGAAGTAAATCTACCACAACAGCAAAATAACTCTACTAGGATTCGTTTGCACTAAAAACTCTACAATCAACAAAATAACTCTACCACCAAGTAAATACAGATTTAGGAGTAACAAAAATCTACCACCACAAATACTAAGTCTACCAAATGAAAATAAATCTACCAAGTCCAAAAAGAAATCTACCGCCATTCAAAGTCAATGAACGTAAAAAATCAACCAATCACCCTCTGGTAGGATCGAAAACAAAAAATCTTCCACAACATATTTTTAAGTCTACCAAGTTCCCCAACAAATCTACCGTTCAAAAAATAACTCTACCGTTCCCAAAAAGTCTACTGCGTCGTAAGCACTTCATCGTCAACAACAAGTCTACCAAACGAAACAAATCTACCGGAGAAAAACAATTCTAGCAGTCGTTGACCAAACGAAACAAGTCTACCATCAAACAACTCGCTGACGTAGCAAAAGAAAAGTAATGACACAATCGTAAATACCATTTTTGTTATCAAAAGCTCGAAGGGCATAATCGGTACGCTATGTTAGTTCAGTAATAAAAACAAATTTCAGTTATTCTAGCGAATACCCCTATTTAAAAAAGTATTCTAGTAATCTCCCAAAAAATAATAATAATAATCATCGTAAAACATGATAAAAACCATAAAAAATTAGCTAAATTTTATTATAATTGTGGAAAATAATATTTTCATTTTAGATCTCATAAATTAAAAGCAGAAAATTAGTGATAAATTTTTGTTTCCGCCACGTATAATGAAACTTGAACATATACAAGGGAAAAAGAATACCGATTAGAATGAAATCACTAGTTTTAAGTTTTAACCCCAATTGAAATGGAAAATAAAGCCAAAAAGTTCATGAGCCAACCACTCTACTATTTTACAAACCTATAAAAGAGAGAAATTGAAAACTGCCAACATGAACTTTTTTTCTGACCTAAAAATATGAACTACTACAACGAAACCTCAAAAATCTTAATCATTAAAGTGTTTATCATATCTATAAACTCATACGATATACCATTTTTCTCATGGGTCTAATTGTTTGTATATCCTCTTTATCAATTCGAAAAACGAGACAACGCATTTGTTCTTATGAATTGTGTTCTCACTTTTCCTCAACAACATTCGAACTGGTAAATTAATATATAAATTCTTACAGCCACGGATAGAGTACTGCATTCAATGATTCAAAGATACCTCTCATTATTATATTTTCTCACATCTAGATCTGCTCCTAAATTTGAATGATCTTTTGCTTTTGAGGAATCGTTATCCACTGGCATAAAGTATTCAAACATAAAACACTGAGTATCTTTATTCTTAACAGTAATTTGAAGAAGAAAAAGCAAATCTTAAGCGAGAAGATACCTCTGAACAATAGACAAGAAAGCAGCTTTAGCCTAGTATAGTACAATGTAGTTTGGTTCTTTTTGAAAATAATAGTAGAAGAAATGCCTTTAACTGTTTAAAGCACCCTTTAGTTAATTAAAGTGACTTTACTATGTTCCACAATTCCCACTGAGGTTATATTCTTCGCATTAATTGACTAGTCTTTATTATACACTAAATAGACCCTTTTTATTAATAAAATACAGTCTTTATTACACTAAATAGTCTTACTTGTTGGCATCACATTTGCCACTCTATATAACTCACTCGTGAATCTCCTCTCTTTCACGTCAACAAACCAAAACACACAAGAATAACAATATAAGGAGAAATAGTTTAAGCTTAGTGGTCATATCAATATGAACAGCAGTTACAGCACCGAGAGAAAGGATGACAAAGATGATAGCTCAACATTTTACGATACCGCAGCAAAAGTCATAGGCGTGGTTGGAGCCATTGGAGCTGCTGTGAGTCTATTCTCGTGGATGAGCTCAGGCTCGGAAGAGAATGGTCCGAAAGAGAAGATGATGAGGGCTCCTGGTGGGAATGGTAAGATGATTCCCAGGGTACCTTTCGAAGCCAACTCAAAAGACTACTTCAAGAACCAGCGACAGCTTAATAAGAAATGAAAATGTATACGAGTATATGGAAGTTTTTTAAAAACTTTCGACTTTGTATAATATTCCATAAGACTATAAGACCATAACTAAATAACAAAACGTTGTATATGGCGGATGTATGTTAACATGTTGTATATATATGTTTCATGTTTAATATATTCCTTTATCCACTTAACAAGTGTTTCAAGCTTAAACAAGAAAGAATATTTATTCTTAAAAAAAATAAAAAAGCATATCTTAGGACAGAAGATATCTTTAAACAATGGACAAGAAAGCATTAGATACTACATGTATTCAATTAATTCATTTTGGAAATATTTAATTAATAATATTAGAACAAATTAATGGTTTCAACTGTTTCAAAATTCCCCACTGAAATTATATTAAATAATAACTAGTTAAATATTTTTTCTAATATTTCAGTGGGGAATTTTTTTAAATATTAAATAATAACTAGTTAATATAATTATATTAAATATTTTTTTCTAATATTTCAGTGGGGAATTTTCTAAATATTAAATAATAACTAGTTAATATAATTTCAGTGGGGAATTTTGAAACAGTTGAAACCATTAATTTGTTCGCTTCTCTCTTCGCTCAAATCGATTCCACCATCCGAGAGACTCTGCTTGGGCGGAGGAACAGAAAATGATGTTGTCATCTACTTTCTACCTTGTTTCGATATGTGTAATTAGTCTCGTTTTAGGCTCTAATTATGTAGTGTCTACTAATCTAACTTCTCACTAGTTTTTCCTCTTTTTTTGTCCATAGAAGCGACCGGCTATTTTAGCTAATGTATCAAACTCAACTTTTGATAATACAATTTACATTTTATCAAAAAAAAAAACAAAACACAACCAGCTAAATCATAAAGCGTGAAATAGCCACAGACAATAGTTTTTTTTAAGCAAGGATTAATGGAAGTAAACAGAACTATTGAGCAAACCATCTAACATGTGACCTGCACCGTTGCACCAATCTCATAAAAATGCTGGGAAAAATTGCAAAACTTGATCAAAGGCTATTCATAATAACGAGAAGAGGAAAATAAGTTTAAAATTCTTAGAACATAAACATAGATAATAGAATAATAATTGATTTCTTGGAATGATTTGCATTTCTTGATCATTCTTTGTTCCATGTGCTTGAGATATAAATCAAAGGTAACAATATAAATTTATCAATGAAAAATTTATGTAGAAAGAAATAACCACTTTTATCTTGAGAAATGCAATATCGTTTATTCAACGAGAAATTTTGTTTTATTGCCATTATATCAATTTTTTCCCCTAATAATGTCGCATTTTTTCGTATAAATTGTAAAATTGTGTTTTATACCAAAACAAAAAATAATTTGAAAATTAAGTAAAAATATAGACATATTTGTCATTTCATTATTAAATGATGAAAATATAAATATAAACCAACTAAGCAAACAAACAAAAATACGTTTAGATGATCATTAAGATGAACAACCAAAAATATAATAAATAATATTTAGAGAGAGCATTTGGATGGAACATTTAAATGGATCATTTGGATGGAAATGTCAGATGAATACTCGAACATGCCCTACACTAAATAATCCTAGTTCTCGGCTTTACATTTGCCTCTCTATATTACTCACTCATGAATGTCCCTCTCTTTCAACTCAACAAATCAAAACATTAAGTATAAAAACAAATTAAAAGTAGAAAAGGTTTAAGGCTTTAAGCTTAGTGATAATTTCAATATGAACAGCACGGAGAGAAAGGATGAAGTTAAGGAATGTTAATCTGTAACTCTTTATTGAAGATAGAAATGTGAATTACAAGAAGTTGATCAAAAGATTTCGTGTCGATGTGATCGACGATCTCATGTCCCTTGTTTACACATTCATAAAAAATGGCATAAAACTTATGATCAAGTATCAATGTATTTATACTTCCATCTCATCTAACTTGCAAAGCCATTGGTGCAAACTAAGTCTTCGCTTCTATGTTCTCTCTTCTATAGTAAGCTCTATGAAGCTTATCAGATAACAAAGAAGATAAATCATAGACGTGGTTGGAGCCATTGGAACTGCTGTGAGTCTACTCTCATGGATGCGCCCAAGCTCGGAAGAGAACAGTCCAAAAGAGAAGATGATGAAAGCTCTGGGAGGGAATGCATGGTAAGATTATTCCAAGGATACCGTTTGTAGCCAACTGGAAAGATTACTTCAAGAACCAGCGGCTGCTTAATAAGAAATTAAGATACGAAGAGTATATGGAATTTTTTTATAACTTGACTTAGTATTGCATAACTAAATAATAAAAGTGGCATATGACAGATAAATGTATGTTGAATATGCACCATGTTTTTTTTTCAATATGAACCATGTTATATATGGACCAATGTACATTTTAACGTAGCACTCTGTTTTTTATTTTTAGTCGTCTGAGAATTTATTATATAAATGACATATTTGAATAGATGAATTGCATCCCACTTCTAATAGTAAGGATCTCTAGATGCATTGTGTAGCTTCACAACAAATGCGGTCATGAAGCCATGAAGGGCCACCAAGTGCTAGATACGATTGAAAGCGTCTGGATCTTGTAATACTCCTACCAATGTTCCTTGCAATTGTGTTAGCTCCAGGCTTATCCAGCACACATTCACATACTTCAAATTCCCTTCCTTGTCTGTTTATGAATTCAGAGAGTGAGCGCTATCTTGGCCATTCCAAAGGTTTCGAGATTGTCTCAATCACTGCAGCATAATCAGAAGTAATGCGGACCTTGGTATATGCACATTCCGGACACTTTGTAAGACCCAAATAATGCATCTCAGTTCAGCTATTAGATGATTTGGAGGCTTGTAAACACGTCTCGTGCATGAAATAGCACTCCACCCGTATTGTCCCGAGCCAACCATGCATCACCACTAAGTAGTCTTTCATTCATCCAATGTATATGAGTGTTGCATTTGACAATACCTAGTGATGGTTGTTGCCATGTTTGCTTTGAAATACCCATCTTTCCTCTGTTCCTCTCGCTTTCAGTTGCTGATTTATTTTCCTCTCGCTTTCAGTCGCTGATTAAAACCCGTTGAACTAAGGTTTGTGGCTCTTCTTGCTTCCCTGCATACATAATGGCATTCCTGTTTTTCATGATATTACATAGTAGCCATGGAATAGCATTTCTTTTCTCAGTATGCACCATGTTACTATGTAGTATGCAGTATATCGATTGGTAATTTCACATTTTAAATTAAATAAAATATTAATCGAATCAAATCAAATGAGATATTAAATTGACATTTGTAAGAAGTACATACTGTATATACATTGGTATTTCCATATTGGATAGATTCAAATCTTATGAGATATTATATTGACATTTATCTCAAAAAAAAACTCATTCACTTAGGTTATTATAAAGGAACAAATGCTTTAAAATTCATTTCGTTTATTAAAGCACTAAGTAATAACCCGCATCCTGTGTGGAATAAAATAATAATTATTTATTTAAATTTAGTATAATTTTAAAATCATATAATAGAATTAAATTTATTTAAATTTTATATAATCCCCTATATATGAAAAGAGAATCATTTTTTAAAGAATAACCTGATTTGTGTAAGTATTTACAGTGGTGCCATTATGCTGATGTGTCAACTCTACATTCATTCTCGGCTATTTTTCTATAAAAAAACATAGATTACTAGCATAATTACATAATATGTCATTATATATTTTAGGTCCATAATAATATTATGTTTTATTTAAATGAATTCAAAATTGTATGTTTTAATTATTTAATAGAACAAAAAATAACAAAATATTTATCCAAAGAACACTTTCTAAATATTATCTATAAATATTTAATTCTAAATTCGTAATAAAATATATTATTACTTTCATCCGAAAAGCTGTGTATTAATTATTCATAGAAAAATATAAAATAAAAGTGGGGATAATAATTCTTATACCATATAATTAAAATTAAAAAAACATTTGAAAATATTTTTGTCAAAAATCAATCAGAACAAATTCAAATAACGCATAATGCTATTATTTCATCTATTGTTTTATATATAATTCTTATGAATTGTATATTTATCCAAAGAACACTTTCGAAATATTATCTATAAATATTTAATTATAAATCCGTAATAAATTATAATAATTTACTAATATTTATTATTTTCATCTGAAAAGCAGTTTATTAATTATTCATAAAACTATAAAATAAAAGTGAAGATAATAACTCTTATACCATATAATTAAAATAAAAAAGTTAAAATATATTTTTGTTTCAAAAATAAATTAGAACAAATTCAAATAAGTCATAATGTTTTTATTTCATCTATTTTTGTAATTATATATAGCAAACACAAAAATGACTGTCCAACACATATATAATACTTCAAGACCATATATTTTTCATTAATATCTTTTAACAATTCATAAAAGTATATACAAAACAATATGATTAAAAATATTTGTTATTTTCGAATTATAAGAAAATCATAAATAAAAATATCCAAAATTGTTATGAGTTTATTTATTACTAGAAATAATACTTCAGACCATATATTTTAACAATTCATAAAATTTTATATATAAAATCATAAAATATTTTTTATTTTCTAATTATAAGAAAATTATAACTAAGAATTTCCAATATTATGATTAGAGTTCATTTATAGCTATTTGTAATAACTATATAAGGAAATCATAATATTGTGATTGTGATTTTTGGTGTATATTGATTGCTTTTAAATTATTAATCAATGATAATCAATGACATACTAATTTGGTAATATGACTTAATTGCATATTTTGTTAAAACATAAACCGTTTATAACGTTTACCAATATTAATTACTTAACAAGTATGATATGTCTTAGTAAAACATATATATTGTTTAATTATTAATTACTTAACGAGTATGATATATCTTAATAAGCATATATATTATTTAAGAGACTTAAGGCAACCTAAAAGATAAGTGAGTTTATATAAGTGTGTTTAGTAAACTTATACATTATTTAAGAGCCTTTTTTAATTAATGATTGATTTATCATATATTAAATTCCCATAAAAATTGATCTGTGTTTCTTTAGATTTTATTAGTGGTTACGGGTTAGAGAGTATTTTAATTTGTTAATTTTAAAATAAATAATAGAAAATTAAATAATAACCAAAACACATACATTTGTTTTTTGGCTTTAAATCAATCAATGTAATTACCTCCAAAAGAGGTATTACTATATTGTTCATACCTCCAACATTGTTTTTACCTTTTAAAGTTAATTTATTTTTGTATATATTAAAATCTTATCAAATATATCATCTTTATAGTTCTTTAGTTTAATTTATCAAATTTAAATAATGAATTTTTTACTCTGCACAGGGCGTGGGTTATCACCTAGTATTATATTATAACATTGACAATATATTTTTTTTATAAAATATAGAGTAATTTAATCATCATATAAATTAATTTGAAAATTAAATATCATGTATAGTATATGACATAGCTAGATAGAAACACGAAGTCGCCATATAGATTTTCTATACTCCGTGATTGATGATATGATTCAGCATTTTCACCAATATTTAAGTTTTAGATATATAATATTTGTGTATATATTTAATTACTTTTGACTATTAAATAAAAATTAAATATTATTATTTAAATAGTTTGTTAGTTATCTATTATATCGAATGAATTAAATAAAAAGACACTATTTTTATATTTTTATTTGAAAAATAATAATTATATCCAAAAATTATCTTTTGATAAAATAAAAGAATAATTATTGACTCTAAAAATCTTTAATCAAAAAATATTATCTAAAATATAATAATAAAGCATAATTAAATATATAATAAATAGTAAGCTGGGAGTATAGTGTATATATAATAAAGTGTAATATTAAATTTAAGATGTAATATGGTTAGAGTTTTGATGCGTTTTTCTATGATTGATTATATAAAAAATAATTTGACAAATAAAATTTATTATAATTAGCTTCTATAAAAAATATTGAATGTTTATCGATCTTATATATTATTTTTACTCCAAATAAGTTTTAAACATTGAAGATTTATTAGAGAAAATTGTCACTATCATTTCTAGTCGAAATCTTTTAATATATATATATATATCCAAATTAACAAAATATTTTGAATTAATATATTATTTATATATAAATTAAATTAGTAAATGCACCATAAATTAAATTACTTATATTATTAACATATATAAAACATAATAAAATTCATTTTCATTAAAATTATTAATAATTTGCTCATAATTATATGATATTAAAAATTAAAAATTATTTCTTGTATACTAAATTTTGAAAAGGGTTTAAATTATGAGCTAGTTGAGAATTTACTTTTGGAAAGAGTCAATTAAATCAAATTGTAATTATTTACTTTTATTTATAATGAACTAAAATTACAATCAATTTTTCTAATGATTATAATGAATTCAAATTATAATGATTTATGTTTATTTATTAATAATTTGAGTAATTTATATTCAATTTTTAAAATTCAAATTATAATACATGTACAAAAAATTATTTATTTTTATTATATAGATGATGTGATAATTTATTTACTTTACAAAAGTAAGTTTAAATGAAATAAGCAAAAAATTTGATTTTCGGTAGAAAATGTAATTAAAGAAATAATTAATATGATATATTTTTATTAAGAAATAAAAGAAAGAGAATATCTTAATAAATTAAATGCTGATTTATAAAATGAAACATAACATATATATGAACCTAAAATATATAATGGCATATTATGTAATTAGTCTAGTATTCTAGGTCTTTTTTAAACAATTAGCTGAAAATGAATGTGGAGTTGACACATCAGCATAATGTCACCACTGTAAATACTTACAAAAATGAGCTTACTCTTTAAAAATGATTTTCAATTAATATATAGGGGATTGATTTGGTTTTAAAGACGAAACCTAAATACTGAGAAAGGAAGATAACTCGAGTGCGAGGAGCAATGGAGAATTCTATCAAAATGTTGAATGGAAAGAGCATAAACTTAGAGGTTGACGACACCTCTGTCACCATTGACCTCAAGATCATGGATCAACCCATCAATTGGTTCTTTTTCTAGGTCCGGATTCGGATTCAGATCAGAAGACTGCAGTCGTACTCATACAAATCATTGTGGAGATCCTAGGGGGAAAAATATACAAGTTAAAGGTGGAGGAGACTGAGACCATTGGAAACATCATGCTTAAGGACATTGGTATTTGACTCAGTCCAATTGCCTTTTCTACTCTCTACTTTATCGACTCTGAAAATCCCAGAGAAGTTCATTCATTGGATAAAGATTTGGATAACAACATCATCCTTCTCGGTTCAGGTCAACGTAGAGTTAGCTGGTTTCTTTAGAAGCGAGAGAGGACTTCGCCAAGGCTGCTCTTTGTCTCCTTATCTCTTTGTGATAAGCATGAATGTACTATCGAAAATGCTTGACAAAGCTGCCTTAAACTCACTCATTTGTGTTTTGCTGATGAGTTATTAGTGTTCGCTGATGGTAAGAAATGATCTATTGAAGGCATCCTTGAAGTTTTCACAGAGTTTGCAACCTTTTCAGGTTTAAACATTAGTCTTGAGAAATCAGCGAACTTTTCAAGCAGCTCACACTCGGACGCACCCTAGCTGACTACAGAATCAAGACGGGCTCGACCCTTGACATGATGACGAGAGTTTGCGGTTGCTAAAATATCTCCTTTTGGTTTTGTCGAATAATTATTTTTTGTGTGTGTTTTTCATGAAAACTTGGCGGTCGATTTCCAATCATAAGTAGGTGTTTCAAACGTTTTGGAAATCATATATATAATTAGCTAAATTTCTTTTCAATAAAACTGTTCACATCAGCATTTTTTATTAATAGGTTTTCAAATATTTGTTTTTATGGGCTTTTGAATATTTTATATATACACATTTTAAAAAATACAAACTATAAAAAACTGTAAATTATCAGCAGTTTTCTATTTTTATATGAGCTTTAAATTTTTTATTTTTAATGTGCTTTTATATATTATATATAAATACATATAATATATATATACAAATGACAAAAACTTTAAATTGTGTACTTTTAGTTTTTGTACTGAGCTCTTATATACATATCTTTTAGACATTTACATGACATAATTTAAAAAAGAAATAATCAAAGATTTATTCTACAAAGTACAAAAACCTGTAAATTATCTATAAATAAAAATTTACAATGCTATTTCGAATAAAAAGTAAAGAGAATGTGTGAGATTGATAATGAATTTATTTTGTTGATCTAACTAAAAAAAAGTGATATAAAAAAATCCAAATGAATAAAGATATTCAGAGAGCAGATATAGATATGTACAACAACGTATAAGTATAAGAGCGAGTTTTTTTAACAATTAACACACCATAATTTATATTAAATATTAATTTTACAATAAATCTACATATTTTATGATAATAAACAAACTAAAATAACACTCAAAATTAAAAAAGAACAATAAAAAAATATATTAAAAAGTTAACATACTAGTAATATAAATATATGATTTGAATAAGAAAGAGAGAGAGTAAATAGGATTGATGGTGAATTTATTTTTTTTTACTAAAAAATACGATATAAAATAGAAATACAATAAATCAAAATATTTAGTGAAAAGATTTAAATACATATGACAATGTATAAGTATAAGAATGAGTTTTGAATAATTAACATATCATAATTTATAGTAGAAAATAACTTCATAATAGGTCTACATATTTAACGATAATGAAGAAACTAAAACAAGACTTAAATTTAAAAAATAACAAAACAAATATTGAAAAAGTAAACATAATAGTAAGATAGATATATAAAATTATAAAGTACAAAAATGGATTAACAAATAACTCTATAAATTTTCTTCAAACTAAAAATTCAGAGTAATATTTTGAATAAGAAAAAGAAAGTAAGAGTTAAATTGGTGGTGAATTCACATTATACATCTTGCTAAAAATAAGTTACATAAAAAAGTTACATAAAAAAAAGTTAATTGAATCTAAACTATTACACTCCGGTTTGATGAAATGTGTTATGATTAGAAAAAAAAGTGAGAGTATCTGATAATTAGAAAAATAGAAAACACAAATTTCTGTACTTTAATCGCAGCATCATTGGTGCTCGGATTTCTTCTTCCCTTCTCAGTTCATCAATTGTAAAATATCATCTTTCATAGAAGAACAATCTATAATCGAGATTATCAAGATTCATCGATTTTTTTTGCAAAGATTTGAAGTTAAAGAACGATACAAGATGAATAATGAATTGTTAGGGTAAAAAAGAAAATATCGATGTTACTTTTCCTAATTATGAAAATAATTGTTCGAAAGAGAGTGGCAACAACAAAACCTTTTAATGGGATTAATAATTAGATACAAAATTTAAATTTGGGCTTCGAATTAAACTAATATACCGACATGTCTCAAAATATTCGGTTTAAGCTAGAGAAATTAGTGTTACATGGGCTTAATGTTTTTTAAAATAAAATCCGTGCATAGTGCGGATCCAAAGTCCAGTAGAAATATTAAGTAGGAAGACATAAATACTTACATCAACATATAAATATAAAAAGTTCTTTAAAACAATTAACATCTAGAAAAAAATAACTTTACAATAGTGTCAGATACTTTCGGATAATAAAAAATAAAATTAACATTTTCAATTTAAAGAATAAACAAATATAAATATAAAACAATATACAATAACGAAAAAGATGAACATAATAATTTAATTATATAAAATTAAGAACTTAAAAATTGGATTTATAAATAATTATGTGCAACGCGTGGATCGACTTCTAGTAATAATAACCGAAGAAATGTTTTAGATTATTTTACAAAGCTTACGTATCAGATTTTATCTATGTTGATCTGGTATCTCACATTAGATATCGACCAACGTAGAAATGAAGAATTTGAGACCTATATATGTCACGATATATCTATTAAACCATACAGATATGGTTGTCGTTAAAAAAAAAAACCATACAGATATGGAGACTTTGAGATCTATGTCACGAAATATAACTAGAGCCAATAAAATAGAACAACAAAAGTTTGAGCACAGAGCTGCCTCAAGTTTACGTATTTCTTACGAATGCTACATATAGTTCCCCTAATGAGCTTTCGTGGATATAATAAATGACCCAACTAAAGCAATGATTCAAACTAATTTTCTTAAGAAAACATTCTAAATATTAGTGTAGAAGAGCAAGTTTTTAAATAAAATTAAATAAATGGTGAGAGTAGTTCGAATGTCCTCATTAGTGTCTACATTCAAGGATTTAAAGTTGTCATTACTTTTGTGAAATTTCAAAGTTGTTATATAGTATAACATCTATAAATTAATACTCGATTCATTAATATTTTCATAAATTAATATTTTAAATCAGTTTCAAATACTTCTTGGGACTTCAAGTTAAGCAAACTGAAACAAGTATATTCGTGTCTCAGTCGACATATGCAAGAAACCTTGTCAAACGCTTTGATATGCAGATAAGCAAGATAGCCTCGACTCCCATGAGTGCCACAACCAAAGTGTCTAAAGACACTGAAGGTTAGAAAGTGGATGAGAAACTGTACATAGCGATTATTGGCAGTTTGCTCTATCTCACGGCTAGTAGACCGGATATGTGCTATAGTGTTGGGTTATGCGCAAGATATCAAGCATCACTTCGAGTGTCTCATATGAATGCTGTTAAGAGGATTATCAAATACATCAAAGATTGGGCTGGTCGTCTTGATGATCGGAAAAGCACGTCTGGTGGATGTTTCTTCCTCGGAAATAACATGATTTCGTGGCACAGCAAAAAACAGAACTGTGTTTCACTATCCACAGCTGAAGCTGAGTACATTGCCTTTGGGAGTTGCTGTACTCAACTACTTTGGATGAAGCAGATGATTGCAGGCTACGATATGGACTCTAAAACTATGCTCGTTCATTGTGATAACAAAAGTGCCATTGATATTTCGAAAAATCCTGTTCAACACTCTAGAACTAAGAATATTGACATTCGGCATCATTTTGTTAGGGAGTTAGTAGAGGAAAAACTTGTCATTATCAAACATGTTTCATCTGAACAATAACTTGCAGACATATTCACAAAGCCTCTTGCTTACAATACTTTTCTATTTCTTAGAAAGGTCTTGGGTGTCTGTGAAAATTAAGTCTGGTGTGAGTCGCAGGGGGAGAGTGCTGTACAGTTTGTTTATTTTCCTTATAAAACACTTCTTGCAGACAAATCAGTTGTAGTTCATCTTAGTTCGTGTGTCTTAGGACAACAAGCGAATGTTCCAAGAGAAAAATACTCAAGTCGGATCTGGATGCAACCATATTTTGTATCTGACATTGATCACTGTTTGGATGGAACTTTGGAGAGTTGGGAATCAGCTGAGTGAGAGGTTTAGTTAAAGTTTAGCAGAATCTTTGAAATGACTGACCCACAATTTGGAGTTGGTGCTGTCACACTCAATATCTGATATTGTCATGAGTCATGATCAAACACAAAAATTAATAAGGAAAAACAACATCTTTTCCCTGCCTTGTGTTTGATAGATAACCCGTGACACTCTGATATGAAAAGTTGGACCTGATTATTTGAAAACAGCTCGGCTGAGTGTTGCTGCATGCAAAAATCTTGGTGTCACGGTGTGAATTCTGGATAATGCGAGGTATAAAGAAGAACTATCTCGGAATAACTCTGTTCTCTTAGCTGATCTCCTGATACTCTCCTATGCGAGTTCGCCTTGTGGATCTCAAGTAACATGACTCGTATGAACTACAAAGGATCAACTGCGTGAAAGCACATCGGCTGAGAATTAGCTGCGCAGTTGAATCTGTTAGTCGATTTCCAAATCTCTTTGGTCTAGTTGGTTGAATCTTGAAGCCTGTCTCGAATATCTCTCCCCCTTGATCACTCTCCCCTAAACGATTAACAGTAGATACTCAAGATGTGTTTGCTCCTGAGTATGTGTCTGTCGAGGTTGTCTGTTCCTTTAGTTTGATGTTGATATGGGGTACTCTGTTACAATTTTCTTTCAAATGATGTCGAAGTGAATTGTTGTTCTGTGTATGTTATGCAAATCTTTGGACTTATTCGAGCATGTGTTCATTTGTCTATTGGGCCTTTTGTATATGGTATTAGACCTTTAGCCTTGTTTTTCTTTTGAGCATAATCATATGTTTGAGTTGTGGTCCTCTACGGTTACCGCCTCTTGGTATTTATGTTTCACTTCGGGTGTTGCCTCTGTGTCAGCTAAGCAACACACAAACCCTAATCTCTTGATCATCTCTTTGCATCCCTTTCACTAGGACTCCCACTCGCTCCACTCGTGCTCAGTCTCGCAAGGCCATACTTGATGCTGTTCGTGTTCATCGGTCGGTTCCCGACGACAATGAAACTATGGCTGAAGCGCTCCTTCGACTGAGGAATCCAACCGACAACTGTCGATCTGGCAAAGCTCCGATGGTGGTCCATGATCTTGAAGACGACAGACTCGAACTTCATTGGAAGCTGCAGTCTTTGGAGGATCAAGCTAATTCCGACCAAGACTTTGTTCAAGTTTCACATGCAAACTCTTCGGCTTCTTCGGAGGGTATGGAAGAAAAGCCCTCTGGTGATCGGGACAGTCGTGAATCCAGTTTGGATGAGTTTCTGGAGACAGAGCCTCGCTATGCCGCCAATCGTAAAGCATTCAAGGGATGGCTCAAGACCACAAAGTTCAAGGAGAGACCACTACAACCACCCTTTGGAGATTTTTCCTCAGAAGCTGCTGCCTTGAGGTATGAAACGTTTGATCTACGGACGTTTCACAATGGTGTGTATTTCCCTCTCACTGATCCTAAACTTGAACCTGTTAAGGAAGTTCTGATCCGGTCGGGAATGATGTATACTGTACTAGATGTTGAACCATACTGTCCTAAGGTTGTCCGAGAGTTCTATGCGAATCTGGTTGATCTCGAGTCTCGTCATTGGGTTTGAAGTTTGTCTACATCAGGGGTCTGATGTTTGAGTTCTCGCCTGCTGTTATCAATTGCATGTTTATGCTTCCCGAGGATAAAACTGAAGGTAACTGGATCTCAGCAAACCTCAACAATGTGATTGGAGCCGTCACAGAAGCACACCGTTTTCACTGGGAAGGTCTTTGATCCTGTCATCTGTCTAAGCGCTGTGGGGTTTTGTATCGACTGTGCTGTCGAAACTGGATGCCGACTACCAACAAGACAATTATGGTGAAGGATAGGCTGCGTTTTGTGTATGTGTTGATCATGGGGAATGAGTTCAATTTTGGCAAACTGGTCTATGATCAGATTCTAGCCATCGCCAAACATCCAGCACCAGTGGATCGGGTTCTGGCATTCCCAAATTTGATCTATCAGCTCCTCACTTTCCAGCGGATCGTTCTAAGTCACCATGGTGATGGTCCTTTGATCGGCTATCCTCTCAAAATCACTATGGATCCCAAAGCTGGTCGAGGCTCCGATCAGCCTGAACCGGTCTGGAAACCGTCTCTGGAATCTGACTTGTCTAAGCTCTCTACTCTCCTTCGCACAATTCTGCGACGTGCCAAGTGTGAGTGGTTCTTTCACTCCTCCCTAATTTACAAATTTTTTTGTTTAACATTTGGGTTGTATCGAATGTGCATCTAAGCAGGGGGAGACTATGGTATCAATCCTAGTATAGCATCGACGAGAGGCCCAGTGACGGACTCAGACGAAGAGGAGGAGGAAGCTGATGGTGCTAATGACGATGAGGATGAGGAGGAACCTGATGACGGACTTGGTGGAAAGCATGACTACAAAGCTGATGACTAGTTATTACTCGTTTCTGTCGCTTTTTTTGTTATCTATCATTCCATAAAGACTTTTACTCTCGTTTATGTTATGCTTACCTTTAGCGCATATGTGTGAACCTTTGAAGAACCTTGCTTTCGATGTGTTGGTTTGAATTTTAGTGGTTCTATTTCTTCTTGGTCTTAGATCACTGACTGGTTATTAGATTGTTCTCTCTATGCCCTCTTGTGGTACTAACGTTACAGGGAGCTTGAGATGTCACATTCAGATACAAAGGGGGAGATTGTAAGATGAAAACGAGCGGAACATCTGGAAACTGTGTCACACATACTTGGCGCAAAGTTTTGGGAGAATCTACAGATGGCTTGCGTGAAGATCAAGCTGGATATTGGACTTCCATATATGGTGATTCAAGTGTATACAGCATTCAATGTGCTTTGCCATAGATGGAAAGCGATGAGTATATATTGATGCTCGTGGTGTGAGGCTAGGCTTAGCCGAAACACGGGTGAGAGAAAACTGTAACAGAGAGTTAGGTTTCTTGCTTGTGAGGTATCACAGTTGTTTCTGTGTTTAGATAGATTAAGAATTGGTCAGTGTCAAAGTTGTTGTAACAACTGTTGTGTAATTCTGATTAAGCAAATCTGAGAAAATTGCTTAAATGATTTCTAATAAATCAGTTTGTGATTTCGATGAATTAAAGTTGTCGTGTTCCACTGCTCTCTCTTTCGTAGTATACTAGTTTTACAGAGAAATGGTCCGAAAGAGAAGATGATGAGGGCTCCTGGTAGGAATGGTAAGATGATTCCTTTCGAAGCCAACTCGAAAGACTACTTCAAGAACCAGCGGCAGCTTAATAAGAAATGAAAATGTATACGAGTATATGGAAGTTTTTTAAAACTTTCGACTTTGTATAATAATCCATAAGACTAAGACCATAACTAAATAACAAAACGTTGTATATGACGGATGTATGTTAACATGTTGTATATGTTTCATGTTTAATATATGGATTTCTTTATCCACTTAACAAGTGTTCCACACTTAAACAAGAAAGAATATTTATTCTTCATAAATATAAAAAAGCATCTCTTAGGACAGAAGATATCTCTAAACAATGGACAAGAAAGCATTAGATACTACATGTATTCAATTAATTCATTTTGGAAATAATTAATTAATAATAATAGAACAAACTAATGGTTTCAACTGTTTCAAAATTCCCCACTGAAATCATATTAACTAACTAATAGGCATTAGTAATTATTCCAATAGTACCCTAGATATTCTTAATTGTTGGCATCACATTTGCAACTCTATATAAGCACTCATGGATCCCCCTCTCTTATAACTCAACAAATTAAAAAAAAAACACACACACACACAAACATACTAAAAGGAGAAGAAGATGAAAACTATCAATATGAACAGCAACGAGAGACAGGATAACAAAGATGAGAACTCGACATTTTATGCTTCCACAACGAATGTCATAAGAGGCATCGGCGCCATTGTAGGACTCGCCGGTCTACTCGTTTTGAGCTTGGGTTCGGAGTCGAAAGATAAGATGATGAAGGCTCATGGGCAAGATGGTTATATTCCCATAAAAGATTTCAAAGAGCACCCACCAAAAAGACTAGTACTTCAAGAATCTGCGTGATAAGGAATGTATGTATGAGTATGTGTTTATTACTTCCGACTTTGTATTAATCATATAACTATATAATAAAACGTCGGATATAATAAAGATATGTTGTATTTCGGTATACTATATATATCTTAACAGTTAGCACTAAAAAAAGTATATGTTATATGTACCATGTTACACCAAGTACTTTATATTCCACTGAAGTTATATTAATTGATTACAGACTCAAATGTTACTACTACTCACATGATGTCACATCACAAGAATCAAAACTTTATAAATGGATGAATCCACCCACTCATATATCACTAACCAATCAAAAACAAAAACAAAAAAGAAGAGAAGAATTTCAGTTTTGTTCACCAAAAGGCTTTACAAACAAAAGATGATCTCGGAGATTTTTGACTCCCCAACAAAAATCATTGGCCTGGTCATAGCCATCGCCGGTCTACTCTTATGGATCAGATCAGGCCCGACGATGAGAGCTCCTGGAGGAAATGGTCGTCGTATTTCCAGGAAAAATAACACGAAAGGCTACTTCAGGGATCTGCGAAAGAACTCAAAGTGAATATCGTTTGAAATTAATAATTACGACTTAAAATTATAATATGATTTGTTTGCTTAAGAGAGATGTCCTATCATATATATGTACTATGTCGTGGATTGGTACGACCTTATTTGAATTACTCGTTTTTTTTTACATGAACTGATGAGAAAAACATTTAATTTTGGTAAGATAGTTGTATATCTTTCTTGTTTTTAGTTTTTTTTTTCCTTTAATACACGCACACCAATAATGATAGACTTGGCTGTGTTGCAACAAGGCTTGTTGATCTTTAAGCGTGTAATTATCCAACTTGTTGATCTTATTTATTGATTTTGAGATTTGAGTGGAAATAAAGCTTTGAGGGATAAATTTTCTAATTTCATAAAAGAAATGTTATAGATTTCTGAGTCATTTACATGGATAGACATTTTTAGACTTTTATTTATAATTTAGACACTTTTTACTATTGATATATTTAAGTTTATATTTTGCACCTTTAATTTTTTTTATTGCCCTCTTTCCTTCTGGTTAAGTTCTTTTTTTTTTTAACGATCGATAGTTAATAAGAAACGGCTGCGATGGTGAATAACTCTTAAATTAAAAAAAACATTTGTAATATATAATTGGAAATCATGCTGTATTTGGTGAATTCTGTTAAAGATCTGAAATCTGGACAGCTGGATTTGGAACTCAAAGGTTGATGTTGAGATAGATCTGAAATCTGAGCAGCTGGATCTAGAGCTCAATTGATGTTGAGATTGACGTTCAATCCCGAAACCAAAGTAAACTGGGTTGCTCCCACAGGAAAAGATATATTGTGGCAGATGACAATCCATTGGCAGCTAATATAGGGATGTGATTTTTTTGGAACGACCATTGTAGGTGATGTTTATCTTAACAAAGAAGATGAAGTAAAAATTTCTCACATTATCATCCATACAACTGCATCCATGTTGCTACATCCATTTAGATGCATCCATACTGTTATATCACATGATCAATTTATTGTTTCAATGTATTATCCAATCTCCGTGATTTTAAAGAAACTGGTGCCTACAATTCAAGCGAAGCAAAACAAAAGCGGAGGAGCTTCAATCATGTTAACTTCGAACTATCTAAGACAAATGACATAACAAAATCAAATTTACTATAGTTTTTAATTTACTAATAAGCTTGCTATCCACAATGAAATAGACACAAAAATTGTTTTGTTGGCTAACCATACACAAACAGTATGGACACAAATTCATGGATACAAATCTATGAACATGATCTGAAATGTAAATGGACATATAATTAACAATATCATGTATACATGTTTGACTTCGTGGACAAGAGCATTATGGACACAAAAATAAAGATGCAATTCATGGACATAAAATAGCATGGACACAAAATGGCATGGCCATATACTTTTGGATACAAAACACATGGACTTACTCTTATGGATACAAAGCATGGAAGAAAAAGAAGAAATTCCCCATTTGTTTTGGTAAAGATCGTCTTCTCTTTATATTTTCATGATCCTACTAACCTTTAAACAACAAAAGCTACAAACAATAAGGATCAGATAATAAAGCAAGAACATATAATTAAAAAAAAATTGAGAGATCAGAATTAGAAATATAACTCACTATATACAACATATACACCCACATATGTCTACCAAAATCGAAGTTAAAAATCTATAAACAAAATTATGACAGGCAAATTATGTTTATCTACCATCACAAAAATCAGTAACCATAAAATAAGTTATTAACAAATGCCAAATAACAACATGTCCACTAAAATGTATCCATTAAATTACATTGAATGTACATACTTGTTGGACAAACTTTACATCCACCATCAATCGTACATACAACACCAAACAACCAAAGCAAAGTTAAGAAAGCATTGATCTTCGTCCATAATGCAAACATTCCATTCCATTAGAAAATGTCCACAAGAATCATGTGATATTGTCCAGACTACAATTTGAAGAAACAAAATGAATTTGTAGATAAGCAAGCACTATGTCTATTACAAGTTATCCATATAACTGCATATTGAATAGTGATTCTGAATTTGAATTTGAAGACAAAGAGAGCTTGATCCTTCGTCTTTCCGCACATCGAAGATCTGGAGCATTAGGGTGGGGTGGTTGTTAATAAAATACAAATCATGGTGGTGGTGGAGGTTTGTACGAATCGTGGTGGTGGTGGAGGTTTGTACGAATCGTGGTGGTGGTGATGCTTTTACAAGTGCGAATCATGGTAGTGATTTTCCAAGTACGTAGAAGTCGATCCACATTGGAGCGGGTGGATACATAAATATTGATATAAACGAGTGGATATGTAGAAGTCTATCCACATGGTTTCAAACTTATGGACGCAGCTATTGTATATGCGTATGTAGAAGTGCAGGGATTGTGACGTTGATAGTGTTAGGTGGTTAAATGGGGTGTGGATGACACTTTACAGTGTGATAGAAATTTTTGGATCTAGGTGTACAAAAATTAAATGGAAAAATATGTACAAAAATCTAGGTGTACGTAACTCAAATGGACAAATATGGACAAAAATCAAATGGATAAATAGACACTTATGCAAGGATAATGGAAAATTCCTCGAAAACAAAAGTAATCAAATCGAATTTCATATTATTCACGACCACTTTGTCTATACCATTTTTATCCATGCCCATTTTGTCTACACCATTTTTGTCTACGTCCACTTTGTCCACACCATTTTGTCCATATAATATTGTACATGCATCTCAATATCGACGGACAAGAGACCATTTCAGCTTATCGATAACAAAGATTGATACAATATCAGAAACTAATGAAGACCCAAGTACCCTTGTTCCCACAATCAGGACAACACCAAGAACAAGATCAGGAACAAGAGATGTTTATGAAAGTTTTAATCAAGAAACCGAAGCATTGATGATCAACCAAGAGCTTGAAGGTATCACATTTCAACTTGATAAGTTAAGCATTTTAAGAGAATCATCTCATGTCAAGGAAGAGCTTGAAGAACACGACATCATTCAAACACAAGAAGAGCGCCAAAGCCAAGATATACATAACAAGGACAGTCCAAACATCAAAAGCATATCATATATCAAAAAGTGGCCAATGATTCAAGGAAGGAGTGAAGTTACCTTATTTAGCATCTCACCACTTATCTAAAAGGTTTAAAATGCACCAGTACAAGGGTATCTTGAAAAAGCAGCACTTCAACTAAAACGTGCAAATCAAGCCTAATCAAGGTATGTACTAATCTTATTTCAATTTCCTTCGGGTATTTACTAATAAAACAAGATTGCTTTTGTATTTAAGTGATGATTCTCTTAATTTACATTAGTAGTCAAAAGCATTTGTTTTGCAAATTATCATTATTTTGATTTCAATCATTTGTGTTTTCATCAATGTAATTTGCTTCAAAGACCCCAAGAAGGGCAACAGCTGGTTGGACTGTTTATAAAGTCTCCTCTCACAGCATTGTATTCTTTACCTTTGATCAATAAAAATACCCGAGTTTTCTTATAGAAAACCACCTTGAAACTTCTTAAACACTTGAGAGATTCATTGTTTAGTGAGTTTTGTTTATCTTATCAAAGTTTAGAATCATAAAACTTTTTGGCGGCTTCGATCCATTCTAATCCTCATCATCATCGTCACCCCTTAGTCAATAAAGAAGCATTGAACAACCACTCTTTGATCCCATACTCGTTCACATCACTCACCAGCCATCCCTTGATTGGTTTGAAAGCGTTAAACAACCATCAACCGGTTCCATCATTCCCCAACAAGATCAAACTCCCGATTGATATTGTGTCATCTGATATCATAGCCAAAAGGCTTCTAATCAGGTGTATCCTATCCTTGTACACATTGTTTCATTTTCATTTGGTGTTCATTATTTTTGCAATTCATTTTCATTATTAAAATATATATATATATATATATATATAAACAAGTTTTCATCATTTCTGTGTTTTAGTTTTATTTTATTTTATAAAACCCCAAAATAAAATAAAGATTTCTTTCATTACATATTTTTATATAAACCAAAAGAAAGTTGTGTTGCATTTTAGCTACCTATGTATTTTTCTTACCATATTTAGTCACACATTATTTTTTCAGTTTCATAATCCCTACCCGTGCATTACATACCGTGTTAAGACTATTCCCATATTTGTCTTGGAAACTAATTGTCATTCCTGTCATTACATCGAGTTTTGGCATTTGATTGTTAGATTTCGTTTGACTATATCTTGTGTTAGTTTGAGTATTTCTTAAAGGAACATATTCAAACATTTGGTTGAATACACAGGTACTAAAGCATGAGAGAGGTTGATCAAGAAGCAATGATGCACCAAATGTTGGCTTTCATACAAAGCATTAGTGATCGTATGACTCGGCTAGAACAGCGAGCACCCCTACCAGCCCCAACAGCACCAAATGGCCGTGGAAACCGAGAAAGAACACCCCAATCTCAAGAAGAGAGCGAAAATGATAGTGACATGCCAAGTCTTGAAGAGGATAACCAAGATCCTAGACCCCAGAGGAACAGAGATAGACACCGAGGAGGAAGAGAGTGAGAAGAAGAGCAGCCATGGTTTGGAGGCAAATATCTCAAACTTAAAGCCCTAACGTTTGATGGAAGAGTCAACCTTGAGGCTTACACCGATTGTGAGAGGAGAATGGAGTACATTTTTGAGTACTACCACTACAACAACACCAAGAAGGTCTCCTTAGCTGCTGCTCAGCTCACGGAGAATGCCCTTTCATGGTGGGATAGAGAAGTATCCAAAAGAAGAAAGCATAGACATGATCAAATCAGTACTTGGGCTGATATACGTTATCAAATGAGGAAAAGATACATTCCCTCTTACTATCACCGTGATCTTCAGAAGAAGTTCAGGAAGCTTACCCAAGAAAATAAGTCCGTGGAAGAGTACTTTGAAGAATTCGAGCTATTGAAGAACCGTTTGGAGACTAATGAAACCGAAGAAACGTTGATGGCTCAATTTATAGATGGTCTTCATGATCGTATAGAAAGAAAGGTGGAGAGGACGAATTATAGGGATCTTGACGACCTACTACACTTAGCTGTACAAGATGAGCAACATGTCAAAAGAAAATCAGCATCTACTGCTCATGCCAAACCAGCCTGGAGCTCACAATCGAGAGGAGAAAACAAAGGCAAAGCACCGGAGTCAACATCTAAGTTCAAGAAACCATTAGTGGATTCATCTAAAAGAGCTACAGCCGATCATAAACCCCAACATCAACGTGCTAGAGACGTTACTTGCTTTAAATGCCAAGGAAGATGACATTATGCTCGTGATTGTCCTAATCAATGAGTAATGTTACTTAAAGAAGATGGTGAATATAAATCTCAAGATGAAGCAGAAGCTAAATCTCTAGAGTCAGAAGAAGAAGTTATTGATTACCCTGATGAGGGAGAGATACTTGTCAAAAGAAGAGTCCTCAATACAATCGTTGATCATTAAATGATACAAAGGGAGAATATCTTTCACTCGCGTTGCACCATAGACTCCAAGTATGTAACTTAATCATTAATAGTGGATCTTGTACTAATGTTGCTAGTATATATTTGGTGGATTAGCTAGGTCTCAAGAAGACAAAGCACCCAAGACTATATCGACTTAAATGGTTAAACGATGAAACAGAGCTGAAGATTGGAGAGCAAGTCATCGTTCCATTCAGCATTGGGAAATATGCTGATCAAGTACTATGCGACGTTGTACCTATGCAAGCCGGTCATCTATTGCTTGGACGACCATGGCAATTTGACAAAGAAGCAGTACACAGTAGTTTTACCAACTATTACAGCTTTGTTCACAACAAACGCAAGCACAACCTTACTCCTCTTACCCCATAAGAAGTCTTTAATTTGCAAAAACCCATGGATAAAGGAACCAAGCTAAGTAAAACTAATCTTTATATATCTTCTAGAGATGTTTTAAGATTTTAGATAACAAAACACAGGTGCTACTAATGGTCTTTAAGGAAAGTTTATTTTCAGGACAAGAAGACAGGGAGCTACCCGTTGAGATATCTAAGCTATTAGAAGGGTTCAAAGGCGTTTTTCCCAAAGATATACCAGAAGGATTACCTCCCATTAGAGGAATAGAGCATCAAATAGACCTTATTCTCGGAGCTCCACTACCCAACCGGCCAGCTTACCGAGTTAACCTGAAGAAGCGAAGGAGTTAGAGAAGCAAGTTCAAGAACTTATGTCAAAGGGATATATCCGAGAAATTCTAAGTCCTTGTGCTGTCCAGGTCCTATTAGTACCTAAGAAAGATGGTACATGGAGAATGTGCGTGGATTGTAGGGCGATCAACAACATCATGGTCAAATACCGCCATCCTATACCTCGGCTAGATAACATGCTCGATGAGTTGAGTAGCGCCACCATATTTTCCAAGATGGACTTGAAAAGTGGGTACCACCAAGTCAGAATGAATGAGGGCGACGAGTGAAAAACCGCTTTGAAGACTAAGAGGGGCCTATATGAATGGTTAGTCATGCCATTTGGACTCACCAATGCCCCTAGTACTTTCATGCGGCTCATGAACCACATGCTACGAGAGTATATCTTGAAGTTTGTAGTAGTATATTTCGATGATATCTTGATATATAGCTCAAGCTTAACTGATCATATTGAGCATATTTAAAAAGTATTAGAAACTCTAAGGCTAGAAGGATGATAGGGCTCAGGTTTTATCCAAATAAAACTACTGCAAGTGCACATCAAAGCAGTTGTAGTACAAGGGGTTATCGAATTCCAAGGGAGTAAGTAAACTACACTAAAGAGTTCAGGTTCGGAATAAGCTAAGCAATAAGTAGTGAATGTAATGCGAAACAGTAAAATAAATGCAAGTGGACGTTTTATGTTTGTTCTTAAAGTTCAGAAAGCTAAAGGCGCTAAGTCAGGACAATTCGCAGGTTGAATCTGAGAGTGCAGAATGCATGCAATCAGGAATAAATTAAAACCGTTTTGAACATGAATCGCAAAGATATAACTAATCATTTCTCATTGAATATATTAACTATGCCTAAATCACAGAGTTTCAAATCTCTTTGCAAACCCTAACAATCTAAACATGCAGCAATGATCAGGTTCAATTGTTCACAAAACTCCTAAGCCAAATCTCTTTGCACTAGGGTGTTTTTGCTCATCTAATACTAGTTCAGGTGATTAATAATGATCTCACATCTATCAAACAACCTAGGGTTTCAAAATCCAGATGATGTGTCTAAGAAATCAACATGAATGCAAGCACAGATGAAGAACCAATTGATTTCCTATAAGTTTAGCAATTCTACAAAATCTTCTTCAACCTTTGAAAAGCCCTAACTTAACTAACAAACTACTCAGATATGGTGAATGAAACAAACATCATGAAAAGAATAGATTGCATAAAAGAAATAAGAAGTAAAGATGAAGGATTTCGAAATCTGCTTTGAAGGAGTCTGATTTGTCTATCCAAAAGCTCTGTTACAAATCTCTCTCTAAAGCTCTCTAGAATAATAAGATACAAGATATCTGTCAAAATAATGGCTGAAAAAACCTAATATACAAGGTAAAACACGATCTGGGGTCTTTTTGCAAATACTGGAACTTCTGGACTAAAACTGCAATTTCTTCCTAATCTTTTAAAAACCAGGCCACGACTCCTTCCTCTACTGGTGACGAGCGTCACCAGCTTAGTGACGAGCGTCACCCAAATCCATACTTTTCTTCTGAGTTGCACACTTCGTGACTTTATCTTGCAATGCTCCAAAATGCTTCAATATCTCCAGTTATGCTCCAGAGATGCTATAACCTGCAAAGACTCTACTAGGACTCTAAGAAGACCAAAAGACTCAATAATAAGAACTTATAACATGGTTAAAAACCATAAAAACCATGATATATCAACTCCCCCAGACTTAACTTTTGCTTGCCCTCAAGGAAACATCAGACATAGAACATGGCCGAGGTTTGAAAACAGAAACAGTCAGCTAAACATCTGGACCAACAAATTAGTTAACACTTTCGAATCCACATACCACAGAGTCAACACAAGATCAAATTTCAGTCTAATCATCATAAGCTTAGCAAATCTCTCAAGTCCAATCCAAATTCCTTCAAGAAATCCGAAATCTCTACTGCTAACTCCTTATTTTCATCTAAATGTGATATCTCATCAAGGTTTTATCATCTCAATCACTTACAGATTCTTTTCCCTTCCGAAACAACTGAAAAAAATCAATCTCAACACAACTCTCATATTTTCTCTTCTCTTGATCTTTTTCATTCTGATTTTTTGATTTTTCAACTTTTTCTCATTTTTTATTGTCTAAGATATGGTGCTACTCAATACTTGTGTTCTTTGTGAGGAGACAGGTTCTTGAGTGTGTTCATTACTGTTGTTCCTTGTGAGGAGACAGGGTCATGAATGCACCATTCTTTGGACTTAAACTCTTAAAAACTGCATCAGCGAAGATCAAAGAGAGACTGCATCTAAACATACTTGTCAGTTTGAAAGAGAGAATCAAGATCAATGAGAATCAAGCCCAAAGATAAGAAGTTTAAAGTTCATTAAGGTGGAGCTAACAACAAATTTTTCAGATTCTCTAAGAACCTAAACCTTCATTGCTAGACTGATCTACCTATGACTTTCAACTTAGTAAGACTAGTAATCAGCTACTGTGGCAATGGTTCTTATAAGCATAAACGTCCTATGGTTATTTCGAAGAAAAACTGACAGTTTCAAAATTTTGACTCTATAAAAACAGGTTTTTGACTTAAATTTAAGACTCTGTAAATCAAACACAAAGTACACAACGTCAGTAGACACCTCCCCCAGACTTAAACAACACTGTCCCCAGTGTTATTAAGCCAAGAGTTGGTCAAAATGAAGCATGAGAACTTGTAAAACCAAGTTAGAAAAGTGTTACCTCGCGAGGGGATGGGTGACGTGCGTCACCACGCCTGATACTTCAGAATCATCAAGTTGGATGCTTAAACGATATGCAATCATGTGTACTACAAAGTCAGACTGCTAGAGCACTCGAAACACACATCAAAAACATCCAAACGAAGCATAACCCATGGTTTAACAAGTTCACAAGACATCATCCAAGCAAAATGACAAACTGACTTTTTTTTCGATTTTTCTCATGTTTTTGGGTTTTTTAGCTATGTAATTAAACTAAGTATATGAAAAAAAAAACTTACCAGTGGGTTGCCTCCCACTAAGCGCCTGTTTAAAGTCATTAGCTCGACATTGAATGCTGCTCAGACAGCTGGTGGAGCAGAATGTGGCATTGAATGCCTTGGAGAAGAATGTCTCCACATCCATGGTGGTTTATAAGCAGTAGATGCATGAACTCTTCGAAGAAAGTGAGGAATATCAGCAGGGTGGGTCGTGAATGTGGGTGATACACTTCGTTTTCCTGCAGAATCATCAAAAGAAACACCAAGCATTCTACGAGAATCTCGTTACTTGCATAAGTGTTAAGCAGCTTTTGCACCGTTTAAATTCTTATTTATGAGATTAGGAGGTTTGGAATTGGTTCCAGGAAGTGCATACCTTTGTTTAGTTGCAGGTTTCTGGGTTGTGGAATGTTGAATTTTCGGTTTGGCAACATCAGATGGACTTGTAGCTGTAAGATCATGTCGATCCTTTGTGTCCAGGTTGGTGACGAGCGTCACCAGGTCAGTAACGGTCGTCACTGACCCTGCAGTTCGAGTTTCTGCAGTTTTCCTGCAGTTCAGCTCTGCAAGTCTTGCCTCCATCACAAACTCGTCCTCCTCCAGCAACTTGGCATTGATGGGAACCTCTTCTTCAAGCCTAATCATGAAGATATGATCTCAAACCCAACAGCTTTGGCAGAAGTTTCAGATATTTCTCCTTGAACAGCCAGCTTCTTCTCTTGCCTTCTATTATATGATTCATTGACATACCCAGCAGTAATGTGTTCTGAATGCTCCGTGACAGGCTCTTCACCTCTGGAAGTCCTTATAGAAAAGGTCTGACCATCAATGGTAGAACTCCCTCTTAACTTGTCCATGTCAAAGTTTATGATAACATCACCCAAGTCAAGCTCCATGTTCCCCTTTTTCACATCAATGATGGCACCAGCAGTAGCCAAGAATGATCTTCCCATAATAAGAGGATCTTTAGGTTTTTCAGCATATTTCAGAACCACAAAATCTGTAGGAATTATGCAGCCTTCAATATTAACAGAAACATCTTCTAAGATACCTTCTGGAGTTCTTATGGATCGATCTGCTAGGATGAGAGAGATCCCAGTTGGCTTGAAATCAGTCATTCCAAGTCTAGCAGCAACAGAGGAAGGTATCAGGTTAATGCTTGACCCTAGATCACATAGAGAGTGAGGAAAATGTCCTGCTGAGATTGAGCAATCAAGCACAAAGTTTCTAGGATCAGAAAGCTTCTCTGGAATTCTGCTTTGAATGTTGGCGCTGACTTGTTCAGAAACATGCACCTTCTTCTTCTTCTTTGGAACTGTACTCAATAGTATCGCACTGATGTCTCTGGTAAGCAATGCTCCTTCCTCAGGACTTACAATGTTCACAACCATTCTCTTTACATACCTTCTTAAAGCTGGTGAAAGATTGACTGCATCAACAAGAGGGATCTCAAGCATCAGCTTGTCTATCATAGCTTTGCATCTGGCTTCTTCTGTCTCCTGTTTAGACTTCCTAGGATGCTTGGGGAAAGGTATCTTGAGTTTATACGCTTGCTCCTGGCCATTATTTACAGTTTCAGGCGAAGCAGCTTCGTTCTAGGGTTGGTTCGTCACTCACTTGTGACAACCCCCGATTCCCTTGTAAGTTGGTGACGAGTGTCACTCCTCCTTGGTGACGCTCGTCACTCACCTCTGAGACTGCAAAATTTTCATCTTCAGACTCCATCAGTTGCACGATCTGTTCTGCACTCAACCTCTTTTTCTGCACTGTTTTAAGCTCATTTTCATTTCTGACTGTGATGGCATTAACCTGATGCTTGGGATTAATATCAGTCCTTCTAAGAAGGAATTCCTCTTGCCTTTGAACAGCTCATGCAGTTTGAGCAACCTGCACATCCATCTTCTTCATATGAGAGTTCAGATTCTCAATGTTTCCATTCAGGTCTTGGTACAGCGAATCTAGCTTGCCATTGAAGTTCATTGTCATCTTCTGCTGTCCTTCAAGTATCTGCTCCAGCATAGCTTCCATCTTAGTGTCTTGTGGAGGTGCAGTTTGGTAGGAAGAAGAACTATAATTCCTGCTGTTTTGGTAAGGTTTCTCAACTTCAGTCTTCTGGAACTGTGGCATTGAAGTATAACCAGTTGCATTCTGGTTTCCTGGGAAGGTGCTCTTCTGATTATTACCATTAAATCCCCTGTTCCATTGTTGATTCATAAACCTTTGGTTCTGAAAACCCACTCCATTGATGAAATTAACATCTTTTTGCTCAAACTCTTCAGGATTTCGAAGGTCTCCACCTCTGCAGTGAATTGGACTGATTTCTTCCCCACCAGAAGATTGTGCATACTGTCTAACTTAGCCTTAACCTTAGCTATTTGGTTTCCTTAATTCAAACCACCCTGTTTCATTCTCTGAAAATTTATATTCTTGGTGTTGTTGCTGCAGGCTAAGTTTTCAATCAATCTGATTGCTTCTTCTGGTCTGTTGGTGTTGAAGTTTCCAGCACTAGTTGCATCCAGCGCCATCTAATACTTCCAGTCAATGCCTCTGAAGAAAATCCCAAGCAGCTGCACCTGACTGAAACCGTGATGAGGACAGTCCCTTTGATAAGACTTGAATCTAAGCCAAGAAGCTTTAAAAGCTTCAGTAGGACCTTGAGAGAATAATGCAATTTTCGTCTTCAGGTCCTCTGATATAGCATCATCATAGAAATTTTTCATAAAGGCATTCTTGGTGTCCTCCCAAGTAGTTAATGAACCAGGCTCCAGTTGCTTCAGCCAATAAGCAGCATCTCCTCCAAGTGAGTAAGGGAACAGCTTGCAGACCAGGAAGTCATTGCTAACTCCATTAGCTTTGACACTTGAAGCCAAATTCTCAAACCTCTAAATATGATCCATTGGATGCTCATGAGGTAAGCCATGGAAAGGATGCTGTCCCACCAGCTGATAATAAGCAGGCTTAAGCTCAAAATCGTTCTTCTAGAAAGCAGGAGGGTGGATTACAGCTCTGTTGGCATAGAACTGATCAGGTCTGTTGTAATCTCCTAGAGTCCTCTGTACAAAATGCCCAGCAGCGTTGTTAGCAGCAACATGGGTTCCAGTGTCTTGTGCCACTTATTGAACCTGCTGTTCAACAATGACATTCCCATCTTGATACAATCTTTTCCCTTCTTCATTCCTCCTGTTTTCATCTCTGTCAACCAAGTGACCTTCTGCATCTTCAACCAAGATCAGTGGGTTAACCATTGTAGATTGTTTCTTAGCTTTTCTGATGGTCCTTTCCAACTTAGCTAGCTCGTCAATGCCTAAGGTCAAAAGCTCCTTCTCTTTGTTGCTTCTGGTACTGCGATTAGGCATACACCTGAAACCAGCACAAAGAAAAGTAGCAAAAGTCAGTAAACAAGTCAAAACTTGGACAAAATACTAATACTAAAAATCGATAGGCAGCTATTACTCCCCGGCAACGGCGCCAAAAACTTGATAGGGCTCAGGTTTTACCCAAATAAAACTACTGTAAGTGCACAACAAAGCAGTTGTAGTACAAGGGGTTATCGAATCCCAAGGGAGTAAGTAAACTACACTAAAGAGTTTAGGTTCGGTATAAGCTAAGCAATAAGTACTGAATGTAATGCGAAACAGTAAAATAAATGCAAGTGGGCGTTTTATGCTTGTTCTTAAAGTTCAGAAAGCTAAAGGCGCTAAGTCAGGACAATTCGCAGGTTGAATCCGAGAGTGTAGAATGCATGCAATCAGGAATGAATTAAAACCGTCTTGAACATGAATCGCAAAGATATAACTGATCAATTCTCATTGCAGAAATTAACTATGCCTAAATCACACAGTTTCAAATCTCTTTGCAAATCCTAACAATCTAAACATGCAGTAATGATCAGGTTCAATTGTTCACAAAACTCCTAAGCCAAATCTCTTTGCACTAGGGCGTTTTGCTCATCTAATACTAGTTCAGGTGATCAATAATGCTCTCACATCTATCAAACAATCTAGGGTTTCGAAATCCAGATGATGTGTCTAAGAAATCGATATGAATGCAAGCACAGATGAAGAACCAATGGATATCCTATAAGTTTAGCAATTCTACAAACTCTTCTTCAACCTTTGAAAAGCCCTAACTTAACTAACAAACTACTCAGACATGGTGAATGAAACAAACATCTTGAAAAGAATAGAATGCATAAAAGAAATAAGAAGTAAAAATGAAGAAATTCGAAATCTGCTCTGAAGGAGTCTGATTTGTCTCTCCAAAAATTCTGTTACAAATCTCTCTCTAAAGCTCTCTAGAATAATAAGATACAAGATATCTGTCAAAATAATGGCTGAAAAACCTAATATACAAGGTAAAACACGATCTGGAGCCTTTTTAGAAATACTGGAACTTCTGGGCTAAAACTGCAATTTTTTCCTAATCTTTTAAAAACCAGGCCACGACTCCTTCCTCTACTGGTGATGAGCGTCACCAGCTTGGTGGCGAGCGTCACTCAAATCCATACTTTTCTTCCGAGTTGCACACTTCGTGACTTCATCTTGCAATGCTCCAACAAGTTTCAATATCTCCAATTATGCTCCAGAGATGCTATAACCTGCAAAGACTCTACTAGGACTCTAAAAAGACCAAAAGACTCAATAAAAAGGACTTATACCATGGTTAAAAGCCATAAAAACCATGATATATCAAAGGACTATATGCAAAATTAAAGAAATATACTTTTTTGCACTGATCTAGTAGTGTTTTTAGGTTTTGTTGTAAGTTCACAGGGACTTAAAGTAGATGAAGAGAAGATGAAGGCGATACAGGAATGGCCTACTCCCACGACCATTGGACATGTTAAAAACTTTCATGGTTTTGCAAGCTTTTACAGAAGATTTGTCAAGGATTTTAGCACCATTGCCGCTCCTATGACATCAGTGATTAAGAAGAATGCAGCATTCTCATGTGGAGAAGAGCAAGAGAAAGCCTTTCATAAGCTTAAAGACAGCCTTACACACTCTCCTGTTTTAGTTTTACCTAACTTTAATAAAACTTCTGAGGTTGAATGTGATGCTTCAGGAACATGAATTGGCGCTGTACTTACACAAGGTAGGAAACCATTAGCATATTTTAGTGAAAAACTCAAAGGAGCTGCTCTTAACTATCCAACTTGAATTATATGCCCTGGTAAGATCACTAGAAACTTGGCAACATTATCTTTTATCTAAATAGTTTGTTATTCATACAGATCATGAGACTCTTAAGTATTTCAGAGGCCAAACTACATTAAAGAAACGACATGCTAGATGGCTCGAATTTGTGGAAATATTCCCCTATGTCATCAAATACAAGAAGAGAAAAGAGAACATTGTAGCAGATGCACTATCAAGAAGACATGCTCTAATCACTACAATGGAAGCAAAAATCATGGGGTTTGAACATCTCAAAGACTTATACAAAGATGACACTAATTTTAGCGAGTTATATCAACAAAGCAACAAAGGAGCAGCCGGTTAATTCTATCAGCATGAGGACTTCTTATTCAAAGACAAGAGGCTATGCATTCCCCAAAGCTCAATGAGATAGCTGATCATGAGAGAAGCACATGGAGGAGGACTAGGAGTTGATAAAACACTAAGTGTTGTCACTGAACACTTCTACGGGGCTCATCTCAAGCGTGATGTAGAACGGTTCTGTTCTAAATGCATCATTTGCCTTAAGGAAAAATCCAGGTTACATCCTCATGGCTTATATATTCATTTACCTATTCCTAACCTACCATGGGTATATATTTCTATGGACTTTGTTTTAGGGTTACCAAAGATCAGAAACAAGGATTCAATCTTTATAGTATTGGACAGATTTTCAAAAATGATGCATTTCATTCCTTGTGCAAAGACTAATGATGCTACATAAGTTGCTGATCTTTTCTTTAAAGAAGTGGTGAGAATTCATGGGCTGCCAAGGACTATTGTTTCAGATAGAGATACAAAGTTCTTAAGCCATTTTCTGGAGGACATTATGGAGAAAGCTGGGAACAAAGCTTCTATTATCCACCACTTGCCACCCCTAAACAGAAGGCCAAATAGAAGCTGTTAATCGTATACTCTCCACCCTTTTAAGGGCCACAGTTGGTAAAAATTTGAGAAACTGGCTTAACTGTTTACCTTTCATTGAATTTTCCTATAATCGATTTTCCCACTCGGCTACTAAGCTCTCACCGTTTGAGATTTTTTATGGATTCAGGCCTATAGCTCCATTAGATCTTACACCTTTACCACAGAAAGAGCAGATAAATCAAGATGGAGTAACAAAAGCGGAGCTGATGAAGAAGATGTTTCAGAAGGTTAAAGAAAACATTGCCAAGAAGAACCTACATTACAAGAAGAATGCTGATAAAGGCCGAAAGGAAGTAACATTTGAAGAAGGCGATTGGGTTTGGTTACACATGAGGACTGAGAGGTTCCCAAACCAGAGAAAATCCAAGCTTCTCCCACGAAGAGATGGTCCATTCAAAGTTCTAAAGAAGATTAATGACAACGCTTACCAAATAGAACTACCGGGTGAGTTTAACATCTTCAATACATTCAATGTTTCTGATTTGTTACCGTTTGATGCAGAAGGAGTTCTGAGGAAAGAACCTTTACAAGGGGGAGAGGATGATACAATATCATAAACTAATGAAGACCCAAGTACCCTAGTTCCCACAATCAGGACAACACCAAGAACAAGATCAGGAATAAGAGATGTTTATGAAAGTTTTAATCAAGCAGCCGAAGCATTGATGATCAACCAAGAGCTTGAAGGTATCACATTTCAACTTGATAAGTTAAGCATTTCAAGAGAATCATCTCATGTCAAGAAAGAGCTTGAAGAACACGGCATCATTCAAACACAAGAAGAGCGCCAAAGCCAAGATATACATACCAAGGACGGTCCGAACATCAAAAGAATATCATATATCAAAGAGTGGCCAATGATTCAAGGAAGCAGTGAAGTAACCTTATTTAGCATCTCGCCACTTAACTAAAAGGGCCAAAACGCACCAGTACAAGGGTAGCTTGAAAACACAGCACTTCAACTAAACCGTGCAAATCAAGCCTAACCAAGGTATGTACTAATCTTATTTCAATTTCCTTCAGGTATTTACTAATAAAACAAGATTGCTTTTGTGTTTAAGTGATGATTCTCTTAATTTACATTAGTAGTCAAAGGTATTTGTTTCACCAATTATCATTATTTTGATTTCAATCATTTGTGTTTTTATTAATGTAATTTGCTTCAAAAACCCCAAGAAGGGCAACAGCTGTTTGGACTGTTTATAAAGTCCCCTCTCACAGCATTGAATTTTTTACCTTTGATCAATAAAAATACCCGAGTTTTCTTATAGAAAATCACCTTGAAACTTCTTAAACACTTGAGAGATTTATTGTTTAGTGAGTTTTGTTTGTCTTATCAAAGTTTAGAATCATAAAACTATGTGGCGGTTTCGATCCATTCTAATCCTCATCATCATCATCATCACCCCTTGGTGAATAGAGAAGCGTTGAACAACCACTCTTTGATCCCATACTTGTTCACATCACTCACCAGCCATCCCTTGATCGGTTTGAAAGCGTTGAACAACCATCAACCGGTTCCATCATTCCCCAACGAGATCAAACTCCCTATTGATCTTGTGTCAAAGATGGCAATGATGGTTGTATCTGAGTAGATCTGAGAATTCCAGTTAAATTTGTTGTGTAAATCATAACTCTTGTTGATAATCATTGTAAGATCTATGAATATGACTATGATTGCTTCAGAATAAATCTGGATACAATGGTTAACTAATGATCGTAATAGAATTTCAATGGTGGTGGCAACAAGCTTCATCAATGGCGGTAGAAGAAAGCGATGGTTAGCCGATGGAGATACGGTGGATGAGTTACAGCGGCGGCGATAAACTAAGATTCTGGAAATGAGTTTTTTGGGGGATACAGCAGCAGCCCCGTCTTAGCAATTTCAAAAGCCTTGGGCGAAATACAAAATATGGACTTTTTACATTATATTAATAAAAAGTAATTGTATTAATCATAATAAACTAAACTATAATTTTTTACTTTTTTAAATATAAAATAAGTTGCTAGTTTGTTAAAAAAAAAAATACATAACTAGTTTGTATTATATTTTTTGACATAATATTTCATTCAAGTGCATCATTTCTATAAATTGCATAAACAATTCATCAAACATAAAAATACAAAATAATATTAATTCTTTTTAGAAAAATAAATAATCATATATATCTTTTTTGGGGGAATTCATCTTTATAACCTAAAAGTTAATTTTTTCTCAATATGTAGACCCCTTATTGAATGTTTGGCAAAACTAACTCAAAGGAGTAGTGAAATTACAGCTCAGTCCTTTGTGACTAAACAAAAAACGTCTGCCACAGTTACGATTTTATCCTTCAAGAAATCTACGTAAGAAGTCTACAATTTATGTAGTAGACTTCAAAAGAAGTCTACTACATAATTCATTTTTTAAAAATTAATTAAAAAATATAAAATAAATAAATTTTCTAAAAAAATGGTAAACATAAGTAAGACATATATATTTGACATGTATAGAATACAAAATTTCATACAAATGAATCAACTTAAATGCAGAAAGAAAATTAACTAGAAAACATACAACCCCTTAGAAAACATACATATGCAGTAGACTTCTCGAGTAGACTTAAAAAAAAACATAGTGGAAAATCAAAATTATTTAACAAATTAGGCGGGAATCGGAACAAATTAGGCGGGAATCGAAATCGAAAAAATATATTGAAGTAGACTTTTCGAGTAGAATTCTCCAGTAGAAGTCTACTTAACCGAAAATTTTCCTACATATATAAGGAGATTAACCTAATTGGGTTAAAAATAAAGTTTTTCTCTCCCTCTAAAAAACGCCTCTCTCTCTTCTACCTCTTCTCTGGCCATGAATCTCTTCTCCTTCCTCTCTTGCCATCAAACCCATCTCTATCCTCTATCCTCTCTATCTCAATTATGGTGATGGTAAGCAAATATGAGGTTTTGTGTTTCTTTTGTTGTTTGTTTTGTGTTCATATTGTAAATCTGGGTTTATTAGTGCATATTTGAGCTTTTTGTTGTAGATCTGAGTTTATTCTTGCAAATATGCACTTCTTATGGTATAAATTTTGTAAAATTTGTTTTAGATCTGAATTTTTTGTTGTTGCAGATCTGATTTTTTTTTTTGTAGATCTGAATTTTTAGTTGTTGCAGATCTGGTTTTGTTTATTTTGTTGCAGATCTGAATTTTGTTTATTTTGTTGCAGATCTATAATTTTTTTTGTTGCATAGCTGATTTCTTTTTTTCTTTTTTGTTGTAGATATGATGTTTGTAAATATAGCAGATTTTGTTGAAATAAGAATTTTAACATTTTTTTTTCTTATTGTGCAGGCCAGAGCTTATTTATTTCTCTTTTATTTTTGTTGGAAGCAGACTTCAGCTGCAGATGTCTCGAGTAGACTTCTCGAGCAGACTTCTCGAGCAGACTTCAGTCACATACATTTATTTCAGACATTTTATTTTTATATGCTAATTTTAAGATTTATAATTAGTGATCCTTAAATGTTTGTTTGATTAGAAGGTCTACTTTATATGTAAAGTTGGATTGTAATTAATGTTATTTTTATATATTCTTAAATTATGTGTGTTTTATCATATTCAGATTTCATATGCAGACTTCTTTATCAGATTTAGTCATCACCATCTTTGAACCTCTAATAACACAAGAAAATTAATTCAATTTAACTATACAAAAACATGTAAAACTCATAACAAAAAAATATGTAAACCTACTTAGAAATACCACAACTACTCTTTCTTCACACATTCTCAATAAACAGTGGGTATGTGAACCATTTTCTGTAAGAAAACAAAATTCAAACCACATTAGAAATCATTGTCGAAAAAGTAGACTGCAAACGTAGTCTACTATGTAGACTTCAAATGAAGTCTGCGGACTATTAAGCTAAATACCAAATAAAAGAAGAAAATTAGTTAAAGCTCAACTGTAACAAAAAAAAAATCAAACTTATATATAAGCAAGAACAATATATCACACACTTAAGAGTCAAATGATAAATTTTATTTGTTACAAATATCTGATCAATTAAATTTATAAAAAATTAATGTCGCAGACTCCAAACGAAATCTACTATGTAGACTTCAAGTGAAGTCTACGGACTAATAAACTAAATACCAATTAGAACAAAAAAATTAATTAAAGCTAAACTATAACAAATAAACATGTCAAGCTCCTACATAAGTAAGAACAATAAATAATACACACTTAAGAGTCAAAGAATAAATTTTATTTGTTACAAATATCTGATCAATTAATTTAAAAAAAAATTAATGTCGCAGACTGCAAACGAAGTCTACGGACTAATAAGCTAAATACCAAATAAAACAAGAAACTTGATTTTACCAAATATATATAATATAAACATGTAAAACTGATACAAATGTAAGTACACTTACTAAAACAATCGTAAGACCAAAAATATCTTAATAATTCGTTGTAAATTTGATAAAAACGTGTTTATGAAAAAGTGAAATAGTAGACTAACAACGAAGTTTACAAAAGTAGACTTGTAATGAAGTCTACAAATGTAGACTTCGTATGAAGTCTATATTTTAGGTTACTTTTGCAATTGCCAAAAGATGAGTAGACTTCTTCAAAGAAGTCTACTCACTCCGAGAAGTCTACTCGAGAAGTCTACGTAAAAAAAGGTTAGTTTTGCAATTGACCAAACTTTGACTTTTTCGTAAGAAGTCTACTTGCAAAAGTAGACTTCTTCGGAGAAGTCTACTTTTAAAGTAGACTTCTTAGAGATTAGTTTTGCAATTGATCAATGTTGAATTTTCAAAGTAGACTTCGTTTGAAGTCTACTTGGGTTAGTTTTGGGGTTGACCAAACATTGAATTTATTTTCGAGTAGACTTTTTTTGAAGTCTACTCAGAAAGTAGACTTCAAACGAAGTCTACTCGGAAAAGTAGACTTCAAGCAAAGTCTACTCGAAAAAGTCAACATTGGTCAATTGCAAAACTAACCTCTAAGAAGTCTACCTTCAAAGTAGACTTCTCCGAAGAAGTCTACTTTTGCGAGTAGACTTCTTACGTAAAAGTCAAACGTTGGTCAATTGCAAAACTAACCCCTTTTTACGTAGACTTCTTTTGAAGTTTACACTATTTTTTTTTTGTTGTCAAAAGAAATGGCGTAGACTTCAACTGAAGTCTACTGTCAGAAATTGGTACACCCGGTCAATTGCAAAACTAACCTGTGTGTTGACCAGCAGACTTCTTAAGAAGTCTACTTTGGCGGCACAGATCTGAAAACTCACGAAAATTGACTGAAAGATCACCTACCAGTGGTATTTAACTTATTCAACCACCGATTTCTTTGATTCCAGCCACCACCAAACAAGCCCAAACGATTTGCCAGACCAAATCACCAAATATGGCAATATATTAAAACATCAAGTTTCAAAAATTAAGATTAGAGAGTTTTTGTGCTGAAAATGGTGAAAAAATGGAAGAATAGAAGGTTAAGAGAAGAGGAAATGAGGTTACAAAGCTAAAAAATGGGTCTTTGAAGCAATAAAAGTTTCAAATTGGTTGAAAATGGTGGTTGAATGAATTGATGGTGATGACATTTTCGTGAATAAGTGAGGAAGATGAGGATTGTTTAGTAAAATAGATTTCCGAAATAATAATAAAAAACAATAATCTGATGGCATTTTCGTGAATATATAGAACTGATAAGGATATAAGTGAGATAAAGTGGTTAATTTCAAAAGTGGTAAAATGAGAGGTTAGTTTAGCAATTGACTTGAATTTATGGGTCATTTTTGCAAGATTCCCATCTTTTTTTCCTAACTTTATTGATGCAAAATTATTGATAATTGTTTCAAAATTTATAGATTTTAAAACTTTCTTTTCAATGCAAAAAGTACAAGACCATTCAACCTTTGTTGAAACATTGATCTGATCTTGAAATTCTTTATAATTTTAAATAATAATATGTCTGTTTTTTACAGAAGTATAAAAAATAGAAAATATTACCGTGAAAGTAAAAATCAAGAAAAATGACCAATTCGCCATTGCATGTGAAGAAAGTGTTTCATAAGTTGATTGTGTGTGAATTTGTTATAAGAGTTTGAGAAAGTGTCCATTTATAATTTTTTCTAGATTTCTTATGCATTTTGTTTAGAGCTATTTACCTACAATAACCTTACTAAATAGGGTATTTACTAGAATAACACCCTCCTACAACTGACTTACTACAATAACCTCACAAAATTGTGCAATGACATAAAACTCTAAATTTTCAACTTAATAACGAAAATGCCATAAAAAAGCTATTTTTGTAAATAAATAAATAAATAAAATAAAGAAACTAAACTGTTGCCCGAGAATAAAACTGAAACAGAAAAAAAAAATTGTTGCCCGATAATAAAACTGAAACAGAAAAAAAAAAACAAATTTACCCTAAAAAAAAGAGAGAAGGCGGCGTCGTAGGCGACAGATCGGAGGATTCCGGCTGCTTTGTAGGCGACATATCGGAGGCGGCGTCATAGGCGACAGACCGGATCGGTGCGAAGCGTCGGTGGCGTCGTAGGCGACGGATTGGATCGGTGCGCAGCGTCGGCAGAGCAAAGATCATCGGCGGAGCAAAGGTACCGGGATTTTTAGTTTAATTTTCCAGCGGTTCTGACTTTGAGCTTCAAATCTAAGACCGTATTCGTTTATTGCAGAAAACTGTTTATCGGGATTGTTTAGATCCGCTGCCGGAAAATTGTTTTGCCTCTCCGTTGAGAAAGCTGAGGTCCGCCGGCGGCTATTTTTTTTTGGTTACGAAATTGCTTTGTTTATCGAGATTTTATGAGACAACTAATTGTTACTTATCCCTTTTTTATACAGATCTATCGGAGCTCGAGCTCAGATTGGTACAAAGTTGACCGGTGAAAACAGTCCGCTCGCCTGAGAAGATTATTCCGGTGAGGATTTACAGAGCCGTTATGGTAGATTTTTAATATATGTCGGGGTAATGGTGGTAGATTTATTCGATATATGGTATATAGTGGTGGTAGATTTGTTTATGGCTTAGTTTTTGTTGGTATTAAGGATGGTCATGGTGGTAGATTTGTTTGATAGTGATGGTAGATTTGTTTGATATATATATTGGTGGTAGATTTGTTTATGGCTTAGTTTTTGTTGGTATTAACGATGGTCATGGTGGTAGATTTATTTGATAGTTGTGGTAGATTTGTTTGGTAGCTTAGCTTTGTTGTGGTAGATTTGTTTGATAGCTATTGGTGATTTGTTTGATTTGTTTGAGAGGATGATTTGTTAGATTTATTTGGCATGGATAGCTTGTGGTAGATTTGTTTGTCATCGTATGTATTGGTAGTAAATTTGTTTCATAGATGTATTGATTGATATATATATATATATATATATGTTAAATTTTTGCAGGTTATATGGCATTTTCAAAGGATAAGAGGGGGCGAAAGCAGAAGTACCCACCGAGATTGTTTCTGCCTGGAAAATCTCCTGTGCAAAAGAGAAGCTTGAATCATTATTGTCATTTGTCGGACTTTGGGTTGCTGGTTGAGGGTGTTGGAGAGGATGTCTACAACAACATTATGCTCGGTTCTCAGGTTGGCGTGATGTTGAAGCTTGCCAAGAAGCGTTACATATGGGCTGCGGGTACGGTCCATAACTTCATAACAAACCAATTGGCGGTGCAAAGGAGTTACGAAATCTGGTCACTTATTGGTGGGCGTCCATTGCGGTTTTCGCTTCACGAGTTTCGTGATATCACTGGCCTAAACTGTGAGCCATTTGCTGATGATGAGTGGGACATTGATCATAGAGAGTTCTGGGAAGAGATGGGTGTGAGTACAGGAGTCGGGCCTAATTGGCATGAGTTGGTTGCTGTTTTTGAAATATGCAGTACATGGTCATCCGCGAAGAAGAAGATGGTTGGCTTGCTATTCACATTGCATGTAGCCATATTTGGTATTCATCGCAATTCGCGGATCCCTTTGGATTGTACTAAAAGAGTGTTGGATGAGGCAGCTTTTGAGAGGTATCCGTGGGGTCGTGTGAGCTTTAAGCAGTTAATTTCGTCAGTTAAAATTGCATCGTTGGGAGGACTTAGCTACACGTTCCAAGGATGTGTCCACGCCCTTCTCATTTGGGCATATGAGTCCGTGGCTACATTGGGTGAAAAGTTTGGGAGACTAGAAAATAATCCCGAGTTATTTCCGTGTCTTCTACTTCGATGGAAATCCTGCAGAGATCGGTACAATTTAGAGAAAGTGTTGGAGGAGGAAGTACGTACGCAGCCTAACAACAAGGTATGTTCACTTATATTGTGGAAACTTGTAGGTTTATGTGATATTAGATTAGTTTCGTTTGCTTCAGTTGATTGTAGATGAGGTGAAGAATCATCATGGTAAATTTGTTTGCTTCAGTTATGGTAGACTTGTTTGCTCGAGTTGTGTTATGGTAGACTTGTTTGGTTATCGAGTTCTGTTATGGTAGACTTGTTTGCTTATCGAGTTATGTTATGGTAGACTTGTTTTCTTGCGGTAGACTTGTTTGCTTAACGAATTATGTGATGGTAGACTTGTTTGGTTATTGTAATATGGTTACGGTAGACTTGTTTGGTTATTGTAATATGGTTACGGTAGACTTGTTAGCTGATAGAGTTGTTTGGTAATATTGCAGATTCGGGTTAGGCATCTATTGGAGGTTTCACGGGAGGAAATATATCCGTATTGGCCAGACGAAGATGCGAACGCAGAGGTGGATCCGTTGCTGCATAATTTGATAGTTGATATTCTCGAATCGCGGTTGGATGAGACCGCATGGGAGACGGAGGGGATAAGTGAGAAGAAGAAGAAGAAGAAGAGTGATGAGAAGGATAAGAGTGAGAAGAAGAAGAAGAGTAAGAAGAACGAGAAGAGTGAGAAGAAGGAGAGTGAGAAGAAGGGGGAGAGGGATAGTGATGATGACTTTGTGGAACAGCCTAAAAGGAAGAAGAACCAAAAGGTAGAAAGTGACTTGAGGGAGAAGAAGAAAGGAAAAATGAAAGAGAAGGAGATGGAAACTAGCGAGGAGGCAGAGAGTTGTGATGAGTACGATGAAGAGCTGGAGATGCCGGTAGGTCAGTATGTGGAGAAGGTAAAGAAGAAGCTTACGAGGCAGGAGACTACTAGTGAAAGTGCGCTTTTACAAGCAATCCAGCTTTTGTCCTCTAAAATTGACTCAATAGACGAGAGGGTCAATACATTTATGGGAGTGGCGAAAGAAAACGTTCCGATTCCAAAACCTGCGGGAGAGAAACCGACTGGAGATGCCGAATCCAAAGCAGATGAACCCCCGGTTAAGAAGGATCGGGTACGCAAGTCTCTCTTCTAGGATGTTGAGTTTTTATGCATTTTGAAACTAGTAATGGTAGACTTTTTGTACCAAACTTTGCAGATTTGTAGTACCTACTTCCTTTGTTTTTTTATCAACTGTGGTGTTTGAGATGTTTAAACGTTTTGTGTTTCAAGTTTGACAAGTTTGGTGAATCGGTTTTTTTGTTTTGATGTTTAAAATTTTTAAAACAAATCTACCATTAAATTGATAAGTCTAATACATTGTACTAATTGGGTTATGCTTTAACAGTCATGGACTGTGGAGATGCAGGATACATCTGATCCTCAGTTTCCAAAAGCAACAGTGGTTAGGAATCCGAAGTTGAAAGTTAAGTTTATCCGTAAAGTGAATCTAGATGGCTGGGAGGGTGAGGCGAAACCGACAAGGGTCATTGATGATGAAACAGATAAGACGCCTCGACAAGAGCAATTTAAGATTCCACACCTGGTTGATGAACCTGACGACCCGAAACTCCTAGCATTGGAGAGGCTTATGGCACTTCCCACCGTCATTGACCAAGAATCCGGCAGAAAGCCAAGACCCCGTGTCATTTCGCACACTCAAAACTCACCATTTGCAGGGAGTTCTGTTGTGCGTAGAATGATGGGTGCTGTATCTCATGGGCAGGCTCATTACAACCCATTTGAGGAGGTCGAACAGCGAAAGTTAAATTGCTTGCTCCAATACATCAAGAAAGATTTGTAAGTGTTTCGATATTATTCCTCTTCATTAAATTAGTACATTGTTATTTAACGACTTCCCTAGAGTAAGTGTTGTAAATTATTGTATTAGGGAAAACCCGTTCGATGAATCAATTGCAGGGGTTGATTTCTACCTCACGTTGATGACACCTAAAGAAATGTGGCCAACTCCAGAATATGGATGGTTGTCGGGCAAGGTAATTCTCGATATGAGTAGTTGTGTTTGCTAAATAGATGTTTGAAAAATGGTTGTGGTAGACTTGTTCTGTAGGATAGCATATTGTTGTGGCAGACTTATTTTGTAGACTTGTTTTACTTAAGAGTATTTGTAGTATGTCATAGTCGTGGTAGACTTATTTAGAAATGTACTGTTGTTATGGTAGACTTGTTTTACTTAGAGTATTTGTAGTATGTCATAGTCGTGGTAGACTTATTTAGAAATGTACTGTTGTTATGGTAGACTTGTTTTGTAGTTGTGGCAGACTTGTTTTGAAATATACTGTTCTTAAAATATTTGGTAGAAATGTTCTTAATTTGTTTTCCTTATGCTTCTTTCAGCATATTAGCTCTGCATTCGATATGTTCAGATCTCGTTCTTACCAAGTTCCATCTCCATATCGAAATGGGAGGGTTGCGTTCCTAGACCCATTCGTCTCATATATGTGGTGCAGAGATTATGAGACGAAGTTTGTAGGGAACGAGAAAAATTGGATATTCTCAGAAGCATATATCGACACTGCCAATGGGATTTTCAATGATTTTCTTTGTCCACCGAGGAAATGGGAGGAAGATATTGATGTATTGTACATCGCCCACAACATCGACAATGCACATTGGGTGGCTCTAGAGGTGGAATTTTCAAAGAGGAAGATCCGAGTATTTGATAGTGTCCGTTGGTTATATGATGACAGGTACATTTGAATATGATAGTGCCAAATCACATTGGTTATAGTGTCCATTTGAATTTTCGAGTATTTGATAATGTTCATTGGTTATATGATGACAGGTACATAGAAGACTCAGTGAAGCCATATGCAAAGTTGATTCCTCTTTTGTTGAAGCGGATTGCATCACCTGAGAAGCGAGCCAAAAAACGTGAGCAATCCTTTATGATATATCGAGTGAAAACAGCTCCGCCTAACACACAAACCGGTGATTGTGGTGTGTATACGGTGAAGTATTGCGAGTGTTTAGCTCTTCAGCACGGTTGGGATCCCCTCACAGATAGTAACATGGCAGGAATTCGGCTCAAACTGGCAGCTGAGATATTGGATGAAGCGGAAGATGACTACAATTTGCAGCGGTCTGATCCTAACCCTAGAGGCGAATGGGATGACAGGTATCCACTTCAGACAGGTTCAGCCAAATGATGTTGTGGTAGATTTGTACGGCGCTAATGATTTTTTGGTACAGTAACATCGCAAAGGGTCACACTTGTTTTATTTGGTGGTAGATTGCACCGTTTTTGTATGTAAGACCCTTTGTTGGCAGGTTTAATTGCGGCTTTTATTGTTTTATGTAAACAATGTTATGAACAATGTTATGGTAGACTTGTTCCAAATCAATGAATATTATGGTAAACTTGTTTTTAATCGTTTAAGGTTATGGTAGACTTGTTGTAAATCATTTTACTTGTTCTAAATCATTTTAGGTTATGGTAGACTTGTTCTAAATCATTTTACTAATGAATAACAAAGTTATTCATGATATATAAATTCATGCTGCCTAATGTCTGTTATTATTACAATCAACCCATATGAGAACAAAGTTAAACAGTACATAAACAAAGGTAACAGAAGGAAGGAAAGTAGTTTTAAACAAAAATTTAAGTAGTGCAAGTAGTCCTATTATGGCCGACTTGATGACACTGAGAACATTTGTGTTGTTTTCTAGGACGTTTTTTTCCCATGACGACCTCAAATGCTCCCTTAAACCGTGTTTTCTTTGGCCGTCCTGGAGGGTTTCGCATCACAGGTGGGAGACACACTTTGGTGGCCACTTCATCAGGCACGGGCATTGCAATATCTGGTGGCATAATACAATTCGAGTAGGCATTGCGCAAGTAGTTCGTATGATAGTAAGGATGCGAAAGGGTGATGGGTGTAAGGGAAGTGGGATTTTGAGACCTCTTCAATGCTTCAACCGCTGCAATGGCATGGACACAAGGGAGCTTATCCAAATCGAACCTGCGGCACGTACATGTTTTCTCTGTCAGGTTAACCACATGCAATGTTGTCCCATGCGTTACTTGTGTTAGATGATCATCTATCTCTTGGACTCCGAACTGCTTTGCATCTTCAACTCTAACCTGTTATGGACACATACAATGATACATGAGTTCAATGATATCTTTTAGCATACAAAACAAAACTACCATGAAAACATACCGCAAGCAAGTTTTCCACTCCAGTTGTGAGAGATGTTTGCATTAGACTAGCAACTCGGCGTCTTTTTGCAAACCACCTTGTTAAAAGCATCCTAATATCTTCGAGTAGGCGAACAATAGGCTTACTTCTACCACTAGACAACACTCTATTAAGCGATTCAGCTATGTTGCTAGTCGTGAAGTTATATCTATCACCTAGGAAATGAGCACGACTCCACTTACACACATCAGCCTTTTGCAAATAATCATATAGTTGAGGATTCAAAGCTTGAATCTGTGCATAGTAGGCATTGAACTCTGCTACCGTATATGCTCTAGCAGCCTTTTTCACTAGGCCGAATGTTTCTCCCCCTCTGAATCTCAACAAAATGTTCTTATACAAGTGATATGTGCAAATACCACGGTTTGCTAGGGGGGTACACATTTCCTATGGCCTTTCCTATAGCTCTATGCCTATCTGAAATAATAGCTAGACCTTCATCATCTGGAATGACACGGTGAAGTTGTCTAAAGAACCATTCCCAAGACTCATCATTCCCAATATCTACAACACCAAACGCTATTGGAAATATATTAAAATTTCCATCTTGGGTTGTTGCGAGTAGTAGTGTACCTTTGTTTTTTCCGTGCAAGAACGTGCCATCTACCACAACAACTTTCCTCATGTATGGGAACCCGAAAATGCTTGCAGCAAACGCGACGAACATAAACTTGAACCGATCTTCATCGTCGACATCAAGCTTTATAAGTGTCCCCGGATTAGCTCGCCTAATCATGTATAAGTAAGATGGCAGTTCTTCATACCCACTTTCCGAAGTTCCAAAAACTAACTGTCGTGCATATTGTAGAGCCCGATGTGCTTTCCAGTAATCGACCTGTAGAAAGAGAAACCCAACATAAATCTACCACCACACGTAAATCTACGTAAATAAGTCTACCACCTTAAATAAATCTACCACCATAAATCTACCATCACATCACCGGGTTACAAAAATCTACGTAATTAAATCTACCACCTCAAAGTGTACATAAATCTACCGGAATCCATAAATCAGAACATATCCATACCCTTACCTTAATTCCAAATCGTTTTGTCAGCCCATCGAAGACATGGTTTGGCAATACAGAAGGTTCAACACCACCGACAAAGTCTTTATAGAGACGTCCTAGAATCTGGTAAGTGGCATGGCGGGTACGAAGTGATCGGACAGTTATAGAACATGTGTGCTTGCTAATGTAAGTCTTAATGTAGAAGATTGTACCATCACCTACAGTTGAAGCACGAACTCGCCATGCACATCCTTGAACCCAACACTTTACCACCAACAATATTGGTGTTGAATATGCAACATCGTAGTCAAATTTTTTAATGACGCTCATAATTTGTAGGCGCATAATCAAATCATCTTTTGTCTGGTAACTTTGGCCAACGGCCAAATCCATTGAACTGATCTCCATCTTAAGAAAATCTGGAATTGTTGCAGGATTTACCTTTGGTGGTAGAGTTTCACCATCATCTTCTACATCAACACTTTCTCCATCCCTTGATTTTATAGAAGTTCCATATTCTTCGTCATCAGAAGTAGCACCATCCGGATCTTCGCATCCATCATATCTGGTACTCAAGTCTTCGTCTTCCTCGTCTTCTTCATCTCGTTTTGCTTCTTCATGTTGTTGTTCTTCTTTATCTCCTCCTTCTTCATTGCCTTCTTCTTCATCTCCTTCCTCTTCAACAGTAACATCTCCTTCCTTCCTAGCAGCATGAGGATTCTCTCCATCTGAACCAAATTCATCGGGAATTTCTCAATACACATGCGAATCCGATCTTCTTTCAATTGCTCGAAAAACCCGTTCAACTGTCTATTATTTGCCACAAATACAGGAGGTGTATCATGTGGTAATCTTTGGAGTACCTCCTTGGACAACATGTAGCTTAATTGCATATCTTGATTTCGTAGATCCAAACCAAAATCTTCAAACACCATTCCCAGAAATCCAGCGAAAGAGGTTTCTTCATGTACCTGCAATATTCGGCATCCCTTTCCCTTATCTATGTCAAACTTCCATCGATTATTGTGAAAACTCCATTTTCCACAAACCAAAATAACTTGTTCCATTGATTCAAAATGACCAAGACATTCATAAACCAGCTAAACAGAAATCAAAATAAGAATTTAATAGAGGGAGAACAAAAAGAAGATCGACACTTTAGTTTCAATGGTCGAACCAGATGGAGAAAAGATGGAGGCGGCGATAACATAGAGTGGGTGAGGAAGATAATGTGATGTGTGGCCCAAAATTTTTGTTAATTATTATTATTTTTTTTTTTTGGTTATTAAAATTCTCTACTTTACTAGTCCTCTTCTCCCAACTAACTCTTCTACTTCCACCGCCGTCATCAGTCTCTGTCCGGGCACTCCGCCTCCTAACTCACTCTACCCGACGTCGGCAAGTCGACTCTACTCGAATCCGAGACTGCCAACTCTCGTCGGTAAGTATTCCGCTTTCTCTTCCTTTTCATCCGCCAAATATCTCAACTTCTGTGGCGAGTTCACATCTGTTGTAGGTTATAGTTAGAGATTATCGTCAAATCACTTCGTCTGAGGTTGTGTGGTACTTATACAAGGCCTCTTGCTGGTAGATTTACGTTAACTCTAGGTCTGTTAATAAGCCGTTGTGGTAGATTTATAATTTGTGCACGGCCATTTTTAATCTGTTGTGGTAGATATACTTGGTTAGTTGATGGAAGATTTATTTTATCTGCAGTTCTGACTTTATACGCTTCTCTATACTCTCTATGTTTCAGCGTAAAATGGAAACAAATGATGGACTCCACCAAATAAGAGACCTACTCGGGCCGATTCTTCAGAGAGTGGGACGAGTTTCTGCTAAGGACGCATGTCGTGCAGCATGTGCGTCAAAACAACTCAACACTGCATTAAAGGAACCATCTGTAATGCAAGCACTAAACCTATCAGAGTTCATTGCTGATACAACTTTGGTCCAACGATATCCTTACTTCTTCAATTTGGCTCTCTCATCAGACAATCCTCAAGCATTATACCTGCACGGGATGAGAACAATAGCTATAGACAACGACGTTGAAAATTCGCCCAGATTTTTCAACAAGGCTTCCAAAGCCGGGATAGACCAAGCAACATTGATGGTCGCTGTTATCGCAACCGCATATGGCCACTATCCAACTGCAATGGAGATGTTGGAAAGAGTTGTAGGTTGGAGATCACGCATGCACTACATGATCGAACTAGGTGAAGAGGTTTCTCGAACCAAGATGGGAATGCAGAGTGCTACTGCAGATCTGTTGCCCAATGTTTTCAAAGTAGAAGAATTTCCAAGCTGCAGGTTCAAACACCCATTAATGTGTTGCCACAAGTGCTACCTTTTTCTTCAGTACCAACTGCTTAGATTTCAGTTTTAATATCGTCTATTTTCTACTATGGATCACTTTATCTATCTCTATGCACTTTGTTCGTTGAACATCTCTAAGTACTTTCTTTCTTTAAGAACTTCTTCTCTATGTACTTTCTATAAAATTTTGAAATGTAATGAACGAGTCTTCAACAATCGCAATAGAGGTTGAATCTCTTCACTGCAATATTCGCATTCTTATCACGTCCAAAATCAACATCCCACTGATCAACATTTGATTTCAACGTTCTTCACCGTTCAGTACCCCATGAAAAGTCTACCACTACGTAATCACGATCTGTGAAAAAATCAACTATCTACCAGCACATAATAAGTCTACCACCACCTAAAACGATAAATCTACCAATGATGTTATTCTGGTAATTATGGAAAATATAAATCTACCACTACGAAAATAAAGTAAATCTACCACAACAGCAAAATAACTCTACCAGGATTCGTTGGCACTAGAAACTCTACCATCAACAAAATAACTCTACCACCAAGTAAATACAAAATAGGAGTAACAAAAATCTACCACCACAAATACTAAGTCTACCAAATGAAAATAAATCTACCATTCCCAAAAATAAATCTACCGCCATACAAAGTCAATGAACGTAAAAAGTCAACCAATCACCCTCTGGTAGGGTCGGAAAAAAAAATCTTCCACAATATATTTTTAAGTCTACCAAGTTCCCCAACAAATCTACCGTTCAAGAAACAATTCTACCGTTTCCAAAAAATTTACTGCGTCATAACCACTTCAGCGTCAACAACAAGTCTACCACACGAAACAAATCTACCAACCGTTGACCAGACGAAACAAATCTACCGTCAAACAACTCGCTGACGTGGCAAAAGAAAAGTAATGGCACAATCGTAAATACCGTTTTTGTTATCAAAAGCTCTAAGGGCATAATCGGTATGCTAGGTTAGTTCAGTAATTAAAACAAATTTCAGCTATTCTAGCAAATAGACTTATTTAAAAGAGTATTCTAGTAATCCTCCTTTTTTTTTATTAATGGTGACAAATTTCAGATTTTAATAAATATTAAAATAATTAACTTTTGTGAGTCAAAATTGGTTTATGATCACAAAACATTGTTTAACAAAAAACATGTATAGATTCATAATTGAATATATATATATATTTTTTAATATATATATATATATAACAAAATTTATTTATTTTTGAAAGAGAGAGAGTGTGTAAATAGGATAGTACGAAACAGGATACATAACACCAAACGAACAAAACTAGTTAATGTAGGAATTGTAATGAATTCTTAAAGCGAAGCGGTCCGTTCGGCTGAGGTGGTTATTTGCACCACTCGACCACCAGACCGGCTTCTGCTTCCACCGCCGCTTCTATCAGGGGAATTCCAAAGAACAGACCACTGTATGATTGGAATAGGAGTCCCTCCTAAATCACAGTCATCTTTAATAATTTAGTCAGGAACTTTATGATGCTTTCCAGCAACTACGTTTTACCGGCCACAAACGCCACAAAAGTCAGCGGTGGAGCTTTCATCTGAGTGAAAAACTTGATCCTTAGCTGCGAAGCCGAATCTTTCCAAAAGTGTTATTGGAAATTGTCAGAAATATGGAAGATTTGTAGACAATATAAATAGTATGAGGCAATGAGTTAAATCTATTACTAATAAACATCGGATCATTACCTAACTCAAACACACGCAGCAAATGATTAAGCACGTGGTTTTTTCTCTTAGACAATTCATTTTGTTAAATATAACGACTAGACCACGACGTCCTAATATAAATATAATAATTCCCAATTATTTATCTCCAACAGAAATCAATATAAAAATTTACAATTATTTATGTGTTTTAAGATTTAATGGTGTTTTCTAAGAGAAAACCATGTTATTTTACCACAACAAACTCGTTTTAGTTGAAGATCTTGCTTCGCTCATGATGACCCTACAAGATCAAAGCTTTGTCTTATTTCGTTGACCTATTCTTTACACAACCATTCGTTTTTCAGATCCTTTGAGAAGGCTCTTCAATGGCGTCGTCAAACTCAGAAAAGAGATGGATTTTCCCTCTAGCAATGGGTTTCCTCATGTTCATATTCCTTGCAGCTGCATTCTTCAACGTGGGTCTCCTCTCCTCCGTCCGCTCCATCAACTCACTGGTCATCTTCTCCTCCAATCTATCGACTCCGGTACAGTCTAGTCCTCGCTTTGGTTATCTAGTTTCAGGGTCAAGTGGTGACTTGGAGAGCCTATGGAGAGTGTTAAGAGCAATATACCATCCCAGAAATCAATACGTTGTTCATCTCGACCTTGCCTCTCCTGCTGAAGAGAGGCTTGAGCTGGCAAAGCGTGTGAAGGATGACCCTGTTTATAGTGACGTTGGTAATGTTTTCATGATCACAAAGGCTGATCTTGTTACCTACCGAGGACCTACAATGGTGGCGAATACGCTCCACGGTTGCGCCATTCTCTTGAAGCATAGTAAAGATTGGGATTGGTTCATTAATCTCAGCGCCTCGGATTATCCTCTAGTGACTCAAGATGGTATATATGTGTATATATATATATATATATCAATTTATAGTGTCTCTTTTTTTGTATATGGTTTTTCGAATAATCTCTCAAAGCCCGTCTTTTCGCTCGCAGATCTTATTCATACATTCTCGGGGCTGGACCGGAACCTTAACTTTATCGACCACACTAGCAAACTAGGCTGGAAAGAGTAATGGTTCTTATTATTAATTATTTTCTCAGTAGATCTATACTATTCGTTTGAATTATGTTTAATCCAAATGAGATTACCGCGAATTTCTTCTTTTTGCAGAGATCAACGAGCAAAGCCTGTGATCATAGACCCGGGGCTTTACTCGAAACATAAATCAGATGTCTTCTTGGTTACACCTCGCAGAACCGTGCCAACTGCATTCAAACTTTTCACCGGTAATTCATTAATTCAGTAATTAGTGAGTAATGATTATGAAAAATGGTTGACTAAATTTAGTATTTCAATGAAACTTGTATATATTGGAAGATCGATGAGATTGACCATATTGAGGATATGTGGAAATCATGAAGATCAAGAAAGATCTAGAAGATTATTGATATTTGTCAAGATATATGTGAGATCAGAAAATTTAGCATTAGCATAGTAAATGTATAATTTCCATATTAATTGAAGTTGCTTTCATCTCATTATAATCTAATGTATCTTGTAACTTAAATGAGAGTCTCTAATAATAATTATCTTTATAAACACTTTTGTGTTGCAATTTATCAAAACTTTAGGTTCCTTTTGGATGGTGTTATCTCGGCCGTTCGTAGAATATTGCATTTGGGGATGGGACAATCTTCCACGGACACTTTTAATGTATTACACAAATTTCGTCTCTTCATCAGAAGGATATTTCCACACTGTGATCTGCAACGCACCAGAATACTCGACCACGGTGGTGAACCACGACCTGCGTTACATCTCATGGGACCGTCCTCCCCTACAGCATCCTCGAACACTCAGCATCAATGACACAGAGAAGATGATTGCAAGTGGAGCTATGTTTGCCCGCAAGTTCAGACACAACGATCCTGTTTTGGACAAGATCGATAAAGAGATGCTCGGTAGAGGCAATGGGAAGTTTACACCTGGTGGTTGGTGTGAAGAAAAATCAGAATGCTCGAGGGTTGGTGATCCCTCGAAGATCAAACCGGGTCCTGGAGCTAAACGGCTACATGCGGTTGTTGAAAGCCTTGTGTTTACATCTAACATGACTCGAAAGCAATGTAGATAAGGCTCAATGCGCTTGTTAGGGGCGATTTTGTTTACATGTTTCATGTCGAATTATAACCCGTATACTTCTTTTAACTATGTGAATTTTTTTTTGAAGATTCTGTCACTATTTCTCGAGAATTTTTTGTTTTTTGGTCAAAACATATAACTATATAACTAAGATCCATATAATACGGAAATAAATTTATATGATATAAGACATGCAACTCAACAACAGGTAGATACAAGCACACGCATCTATAATAGCCGAATTATACGGAAGTAAATTTATATGATATGGTTCATGAAGATTAGATAAATACAAGCACATGCACATATGCATCTATACAAGTCAAAGCTGATCATTCAAGATTTTTTTTTTTTTTTTGTTAAAGGTGATTTTGTTTTGTTATGAAGAAAATGTGAAAGTTGCACAAGCCAACTTAATTAATTTGTAATATTGTACTCGATCATTGACTTTGGGTTCGGACTTCCTGTAAATTGTAACATACTAATATCGTCATGCTTTAATTATGTTTTATATAAATATATTAATAATAACAATTTAAAAAAATGTTTTGGAAGATTATTATTATGTATCTTTTATAATAATATAAATCTTATTTTAATAATTTTGTAAACACTTGGGAACGCATGCACGGTGCACCCTTTGCTCAAGGAAGCTTCTGGAAACATTGGAGTTCACCGAGCTGTTCTTGCTTCCCTTTCATTTGTTTTCCAAAGAGTGAGTCTACATGACAAAGAGAAATCCAAGATGGCTTATTAGTCACGAAACCAAGATGGCTTATCGGCAATGGGGATGGGAAGAATATTATTAGTCTCTCATGATAAGTACATGGGACCAACTTATGTAGAAGGATGCAACTTATGAATACTAGGAGACAAAGATGATTCCAAGGAAGAGATTCAGTGGATTGAGAGAGACGAATAGACAAGTGGAAATGGTAACATGATTCCTAGGATACCTTTCGAGTTGGCTTCGAAAGACTACTTCGGCAACTTGATAAGAAATGAATATATATATATATATATATATATATATATATATATATATATATATATACGAGTATTTGGAAATTTCTAAAACTTCCGACTTTGTATTTTATAACTAAATAGTTGAACGTTGTATATGTCGACGGATGTATGTAGTATATGTACCATGTTGTTATATATATGGATCAGTATAATAACGTCATTTCAATTCACGTGTTTAATGCTAATATGTCGTATATGTACGTACCATGCATACCTGAGACCATCTGCATTTATGAATTTTTTTTTTGAGATTCTTAAAAAAAAAAAAATTATTATTTTAATATGATTAAATTTTATAATTAAATTTAAATTTAAAAGATAAAATTTCAATCAATATATATTTGACAATTGACATGAAAGCTCGATCATTTCTACAAAGGTTCTTATATGAGAATTTTTATTCACTCTTTCTCTACTTTTTAATTATTATTTTTATATATATTGAAAACCTCTCATAAAAACTCCCATGAAAATCTGCACTGCAGATGATCTGAGATTGCTATTTTATTTTTTATTTTACTCGTGTTTAGTAGAAGATTTTCGGTTCCTTAGCCTAATTTCCCCTGATAATATCTCTGATATTTAAAATAATTTGTTTCTTTTATATCCGAAAAATAATGTATATTTTTTTTATTTTTTCTTTTAGTGGTTTCTTGATAAATTTTGTAAGATAATTTGTTCTTCTTTCTTGTTTTTTTTTTTATTGTTGTTGTTCTTACAAACCAACAGTGGTAGACTTGGCTATTATTCGGAGACACAGGCTTTTAAGTGTGTAATATATAATTTTCCAACTTCTATAGGATATGGTTAATCATATTGATTGATTTCAATTGGGAGACATAGGCTTTTAAGTGTGTAACAAACGCCACAGAAGTCGGCGGTCGAGCTTTCACCTGAGTGAAAAACTTGATCCTTAGCTGCGAAGTTGAGGCTTTCCATGAATGTCGGCTCATCACCTAACTCAAACACACAGAGCAAATGATTAGGCAAGTAGACTGATGTCACATCACATCTTTAGTTTGAATATCATATAGTTTAAATTTCAATACTGATAGTACAAATCTTGATTAACCAGCGGTTGAGTCGACCAGTGGAAAGCCTTGAACACCATCTCTTGTATGTGCCAATGACTTCGTTCATTACTTGTAAACGTCCTCTCCCCTCTAATGCAGAGATGAACACAACCGGGATTCCTGTCATCTGCGACCAAAAAATGTTAGGTTTCTTATCGCTCAAGAACCCTCAAGAATGACAAAAGAAGAAGCAAGAACTAACAAAAGATCAAATTACCTGAGGAGTAACCGAATAATGTCTGAACTTCAATGGTAACTGCTTCTTTGATTTTCTTGTACATCTCTGAGTTCTGTTTCCCTCTTAGACAATCCATTTTATTGCCGATTACGAGTAGACCACGTCCTTCTTCTACAGCGCGTCTAGCTATAACTACTTCTGAATGTGTCATACTTCGTTGAGATTTTATGATCTGGAGATTCGCTTATACAAAACATATAGTAACACGATATGCAACACATAGAACGAAAAAAAACAAAACAAAACAATGAGTTTCTTAATGAAAAAAAAAACTAGCATCAAGATTTAGTTTCTTGCAGCATGGGAGGATGAAAACCGCACCTGACATCGATGATAAGAATCGCAAACTGAGTCGTTGAAAGCACATTAGCGGTCATTGATGTGGTTCTACCAAGAATAGTACCAGAAGAAACCTCAGTCTCAATACCAGCAGAGTCCAACACGTTGAACCTCAAGCCACCTAATTTAGCAATCCCATCTCTTATATCCTTTGTGACATGATCATCAGGAGTGTTGTAAACGAGAGCTTCCCTCCTCTGAATCAATCTGAACAACTTAGAAAAATTTAAAGTTTACATTCTTCTTGTTATCCTCTGAATGAGAACCACAATTCCATTCCACCTTCATAGCGAGTGTCCCCTTGTGTGTGTATTGTTATGAGTTAAATTGACCCTTCTCTTACATCAGCTCGGAAAACTTGTTCCCTGCTTAAGCTTCCACACCTGCTCCTGAATCACTGAATCAATAAAACCCTGAGAGTAGTCAGTGTAACTAAAGGCAATTAACAGAAGGGTACTTTTTGTTTTTGAATTTGGAAACGGATCCTGTGAAACTGTGTTGTTGTAAACTTGTAAAAGGATGTTTGTCTATCTTTTCTAACTCAATTAATCTCATGTGCAACTTCTTCAGTTCTGCAATGAGAGAAATTAGGACTGTAAAAACAGTAAATTGAGGGCAAAGAAGAAACAAAAAAGAGAAGAAGAAGCAACGATTGAGTCAGGAAGTTAAGCTATTATCATTATCTTGTATACACATAGTCAAATATACTCTCATGGTGATAGACCAAAACCTGTTACAAAATTGTACTAACCAATAAAAAACTAACAAAGAACATGTACCCAAACAAAGTAAAAATTAGGCTTCAATGATGGTTTTGCGAAGACTTTTAATCCTCGACATCTTCTCTCTGATGTATCCATTCAATTTTCTGATGCATCCATTCAGTTCTCGCTCGATTCTTTAGTGGCAGCTAAGCTCCAGACACGCAGCTTCCCACTCTTGTATCCACTGAAGAAGAGTCCGCCATGAGCAAATGTGAGTGTGCCGATCATGTGCGTCGAGAACATCTTTCCTCTTTCTTGAAAAGATGGTATATCGACGATGCTGACCGTTCCGCTTTGGTAAGAGCAGAACAGCATCGGTTTGGCCTCTGCGTCGGTCAACCCACCAAGAGCATGCACTTTTTCTCCTTGTCTGCTTGTATAAGTAACTTCCAAGCTGCCATCCTCAGAACAAGCCCAGAATTTGATGGTTCCATCCAACGAAGACGAAAACAGATACTGGTCCCAGCATAAGAGAGACGTGACAGTGTCCGTGTGCTGCCTCAGGGTCATTATACACTCCAGTGTGTTGGGATCCCACACCTTTATCGTTTTATCCACAGAGCCAGAGTATAGTCGATGTTCTCTGACAATAAAACACGTGACTGGGCCACTGTGATGTCCCTCGAGGGATGTGAGGTATGTAAACGGATCAGACTCGGTGTCAGTAACTCTCCAGACAGAGATGCTACCAGAAGTTGTCCCAGCAAAGAGCATTCCATATCCAACAGTCATAGCTTGGACCTGACCAACCACGACCCCGTCAAGATGCAAATCTCTACTGGTCTGAACGTTAAAGGCCTTCACAGCATTGGGCAAGCCGAGGAATACCCATGAGTCTTCGCTGATTAGAGACCCTGCCTCTGCCTGGAGGTTGAGTGTACGAACGCACTGGCCGGTGTGGCAGTCCCATATGCGCAACGAACCCTCGCCACTGGCTGAGAAGAGTTTATCTGAGCCCGTGGGAAGGGCGATGCCCTTTAGATCCGCCTCGTGTCCTTCGAGAGAAGTAACCATGGCCATTCCAGGGAAGGAACACCAAGAGTGGAGAAACCGGCATTGATCGCGCCTCTTGCAGTTTCCGGCTATCCAAAACTTGCATATACATGAAACCGACCCACGATTCTTACTTGCCCTGTTGCCATCTGATGCCGTCCAAACCAGGTTCCTTGACCACTTTGATGGACCTCTGTTCATCCTGTTTTCATAAGGAAGGTAGCGTCTTCTCGGCACTGCGAAACCTTGTTGCCTTGCCGCCTCGTGATTCATACTCACAGATCAAACGAGCGTACGACCTAGATGTTCGATTCGAGAACGGGTTTCAGAAAAGGGGGATTTTTCACAATGATTTCGAACCCTAAGTGGTGGAATTGGGGATACCCTAAGAGAAGTGAAATCTGAGAGAACACGTTAAGAGAAGTGAAACCTGAGAATTGGTAAATTGATTAAGGATACAAGTAAGCGGCAAAGTATCGATGGAACTAACGCGTAACGGATTTAGTTCCTAATTTCCTTTTTTAATTTATAAATTTATTTATTTATCTCAATTTCCTTTTTTATTTTACAACCCAATTTCCTTTTTTGTTAACGCATATACATTGAATTAATTGAACTAATCAATTATTAATTAGTTTTAATTTCCTTTTTCAGTTTACACACAACAATAAAGTTTTTTTTTTCTCAAAAAAATATACCGTTCTATTATATCAATTTTTACCGGCCCAATAGATTTTGGTGTATAAAATCTAAAAAAAATTGTTTGTCCAACATTAAAAAATTTAACAATATAACAAAAATATTCCCTATACCACAAACCTGAATCCATAGATGTGATTATTGCTACAAAAAATACCTTTGTACTATATTAAAATAATATTTATTTAATTTTCATTATTTGCAAAACTATATATATTTAATTTATATATAAAAACAAGAGAAATTATAGTAATTGGCTTCAGATAATCTGATAATTAAGTAGAAATAAAAGTTCATTTCTCTCTCTTCCTAGTTAAATAAAAATATCTTTATTACCTTTTCTCTTTCTTTTTAATCAACACAAATGAATTGAACTTTCTTCTATTTCATCTTTAGCTTCGATCGATAATTTTGGTGATGGTTATCGGTGGTAGTGGTAGTTTTATCGATGGTAATGGTGGTCAGTGGTGATGATGGAGTCGTTGGTGGTGATGGTGATGGTCAATGATAGAGGTGGTGATGGTAAATGATAGAGGTAGTGTTGGTGGTGGTGGTGGTGGTGGTTTGGTGTTGTCGATAGTGGTGATGGTCGGTAGTGGTGATGGTTGTGGTGTTGGTGATGGCGGGCCGGTGGTGGTGGAAGTGATGGTGATGCCGGTGGTGGTGGTGGTGGTGGTGGTGTTGGTGATGACGATGGTGGTGACAGTGTCGGTGGTGGTGGTGGATATAAGTGGTGGTGGTGGTGATGTGGTGAAAGATGATGATATCAATGTTAATACGATAGTTAGCATACTCACAATGTTAGTATGATAAGTTTTTGATATAGTAACATTGTTAACATGATAATTTTACATAACTTATACAGTTAACAAAGTTAACTCTTATTTTTATGAAATAATAGTAACGTTAACTCGATAATTATCATGTTAACTCGATATTTGTACAATATGCTAATCGAACAAAGTTAACTTCATGGAAAATAGCAACAATAACACGATAGTTATCATGTTAACTTAATATTTGTACAATGTACTAATCGAGCATCATATTAGTCAGCATGGTTAACACAGTTATCACAATATCATATTAGTTAGCATGGTAATCGAATTGTTATCTATCCAAACCATATCAAATAACTATAAGAGCAAAATAGTCATAATTTTTATATATAATATGTATCAAACTAATTATCAATTATTGGCTCCGAATATTTAATTATTCAATTAACTTGGGCCATCCCTCAATTTGTATTATAAAAAATAATTCTCATATATTATATATAATCATGTTTATTGGCCTAAAATAATAATAATAATATTGAAAATTTTCCTAGTTTACCATATTTTATTAGCTGATTTCCGATTTTGCTCTTCCTTTCTAAAACACTAAAGAAACAACAACAAATATTTCTCTCACCACGATGACACTGATTTCCAAATCAAATTGAATTCAAGACGGCAACGATGGTGGTGACGCAAATCTAAGTCATACACAAACCTAGTTTTGCTTCAAAATCTAGGTTTCTAGATCCCAATTTGTGAGCTGCGCTTCAATTTCCATTCAAACAGGCTACAAATTAAGCTCTCCAAATCGAATATGACATTTTTTCCATCACTGAGTTGAGTAAAGAGAGAAGAGGATAATACCGACCTGTAAAGCGACAGCGATGATGAGTTGAGGGCTCTTTCTCTCTTATTTTTTTATCTTTGTCTTTTAGATTTTCTTCGATAATTTGATAGAGAAAAAAAATCTGTTGTTGTATTTTGGCTGACGCCTTCAGTATAGCGCATCGTGGGTTTATTAGGTCACATTTTTGGCGCAAAGGTAAATCACCAATGAAGAAAAAGAGAGACGGCGGCGATTAATCTAGGCATATAACCCGGATCCGACGGACCCGATCTGAACCGACCCAAAAAAATAGGTTCGGTTCGGTTTCAATTTTATCTAATAACCCGATTGGTTCTTGGTCAATTTTAGTTCGGTTTTCGGTTCGGTTTGGGTAAAACCTGAAACCCGATCGGTTACCCGAATAACCCAAACCAAACCAGAAAACATTTTTTACTTTTATTTTCATTTATCTAATTAAAAAAAACTAATTTTCTTAAATCAGCGGCTCCTTCTTCCGTTCTTCGCCTCCTTTCTCATTCTTCAACTCTCCTTCGTCAATTTTTCTTCTTCAATTCACTTTTTTCGATTTTCCTCATCCTAATTTTTTTTCTCCTTCTCTTTCTCCTCATTCTTCTTCTATGTCTCCAATTCTTTTTTCCTTCTTCTCTGTCTCTGAATCTCCTTCTTCTTCTTTTCTGATTCTCCTTCTTTTAGAGCATGAATTAAGTTTTTGAGATCAGAGGTCGAGAATTTTTGAGTCAGCGACTGCACTTAAGTGAATCTAGTTATTCACCAGATTTTCTGTCTTGCCAAAGTTTCGCGGTGGTGCTTGAAGTCGTGAAACTTTGGTGCATACATGTTCTATTCTCATTATCTTATCTTTCTACATTCGATTTGGGCTGGGCTTTCTAAAAAAAATTATTATAATCATGAGCATCCGAAAACTTGAACTTGCCTAATGGGCTTTTGAATAAAATTTCACTTGGCCGGCCCAAAAATCTCATTTTTCAATTTTTATTTCGTGTCTATCGGGTTGTTCGGGTCTAAAAACGTTGAATTCGGGTTCAATGCAAAACAAACGGATCTTATTCGGTTCTTAACAATTTTTCAATACCCGACCCGACCCGATGAAGACCCGAACCGAACCGATTTTTAACCGGGTCTTAAATGGGTCATAACCTTTCCTACCCGAACCCGGAAAAACCTGAACACCCAAGACTAGTGGCGATGATGCAACTTTTTTCATAAAAGAAATTATTTTCACTTCTTACACTTATTTCTTATTAGCAAAACACATAAATATAAGTGAGGCCTATTTAATAATGTAAAGTCCAATTTCTAGATTAAATCTTTCCTCTCCCGAAGACCTTGACCTCAAGGTTGAAAAGAAGGCCACTTCTGTTGTATTTTAAGGAGGAATTCCCATGTAGCCTCCTCCACTGCTTGGTTTGCGTTTTATAACTTAAAATACCCTTTTTCCTCTAAATCAAATCTACTATATCTCATATTAATCTTTTATATCCAACTAAGTAAAGACAATTTTACCCTTCAATTTAATTTTGATAGAAAGGAAAAAGAATAAAAAATTAATATAATATATAGAAAAGAAAAGAAAAAGAACAGAAAATTACTAAATAAATATAGTATAACTAGTTAAACTGGTATTACTGAAAATTATGATTTTACTGAGTAAAACTTGGTGCAACTGGTATTACTGAGTAAGGATAACTTGTAACTGTAGATAACTAGAACAACAAACATCCAGTTTATACCAATGCCAGTATTACATACAAAATCTCGACTAGTTTTATCTAGTTCTACCAGTATTACATATAAGAACGTATAACTGTGGATAACTAGTTCTATCTAGTTCTACCAGTATTACATGTATGAACACACAAATTCTAAATCAAACCCCAACCATAATTCCCATAATTGACATCATGAGCAAAAATATCATGAAATTCTTCTTAACCAAAACGAATTAGATCTGCCTTCCTCACTAATCAGAACCACATATCCCTCCTTTTTTACTTCTTCCAAAACCTCTTCAACAATGTCAGCCGAATCTGAATCCCTCTTCTCTGCATCTCGATCAACTTTCCTCTTGTTCACTTTCATTAAAAACAAAAATCAATCGATTAATCTCTAATTTCACGAAGAGAGATGAATGAAAGAGGGGGAGGAAGAGTTCGTCGATTTCAGAAATTGGAGAGTTGTCGGTTTTGATTTTTTAGATTAGATCTGAATGAGTTTGGGTGGCAGATTTTAAACTCAGGTACAAGAAGTAATTTTATTTTGCTGATAAACAAGACATGCTCACTATGAACCGGAAGGCTTCTTCTCTGAGATCATCAATGCCGTGAGGACCGTGAAACGATGTCGGGTGGAGCAAAACGCCGGCTCTTCTCCGGGTCTCTGAATCAGGGACCGAAAGCCACTGCTCATAGTCTGCTGGAAGGTCTTCACCAACGCTAATACATGAAAGAGAAATCGAAGTACTCGAAACGATCTCCATTCACATGTGAAGATGGAAAGACTGAAAAGCCTTTGATTTAATTCCGAGGAAAGCTGCATTGACTAAATATTTCCAAGAGGATAATCAGAAAAGCTTGAGAGATGAGAGTGAAGGAGAAAAGCTAAGAATTCATGAATAAGGAATAATGATCATCAAATTGAAAGTTCTCCACACCATATGACAAAAGCAAGCGAAGATATTTTGTTTCTCTTTGCAGTTGGGAGTGTGAAGTGTGAGGAGATCACATGATCATCACGTGTCCGGCCCTGAAAATTCGGGAGCTCGAGCAAAAAATAAAGATAAAATTGAGAATTACTAGATATATTTTTAAAAAACAACTATAAATGTTAATTTTTTAAAAAAATGGAGGCTCTTTATTGCAACTAAAATAAAATTTAGGAACTCATTCTTAATATTAATAATTTAAAAATTTTTGGGGCAAGATCATGGTCGGCCCTGAGTGTGAAGAAATCTCTTCAATGGTGCCATTTTTAAGGCTGTATTTTGGGCTTTTACTTAAACAAAAAATAATTAATACACATCATATTCTAAGAAAAATCAAACACAAAATCCCAAGCAAAATTTTAATCAAGTATCAGAGATGACGATGTAAGAAAAGTGAAGAGATTATTGGAGACGACAGTGTAAAAAAGTGAAGAAATTTTGGTTGCTGATCGGAAGTAGAGGATGTCTCAGCCTTTTCTTATTCGTTGGGCATTGTAATGGATTTAACAAAAAATAAAAATAAAAGTTAACAAAAAATATGTTTGAGTTTTTAATGGATTTGGGTTGAAAATAATAAAATTTAGTATATGATGTATATTAATTAAAATGTTCTGATTGGTTTTTAATTTTGATGATATGTCAGCTTCTGAAAAATTAAAACATTTCAAGCTATGTAGAGACATTGGTGTGTTTAGTGTATTGATCTCTCTTTTCTATCTATGAAGCTAAATTTAAAGAAGATACTTTTTTTTGTTTGATTCACACAATTCTCATATGAGATTAAGTAAATCACTTGCCAAACAATATATTTTTCTTTTATTAGGAACCATAATTTTTTTTTAGATCATAATTTATAGTTTTGGAACAGGAGGACATACACAATAACAACTTGTTGCAAAACATAATTCTTTGCATGGTGGCCTACAAAAGCCAAACCCTAATTTTTTAACCGGCGCTAGTGAAACTTTCAGATGAAATGGAGAAATTTCTTCATGTAACATATGTTTCGCCTCAATAATCTGAACTGTTATCGATATTATCACTAGAATACAGAATAATAATATAAGTAACATAATTTAATTGTTTAGTAGATCATAATTGTAATTTTAAATGGATACATATTTAGATACATGTTGTATGTTTTGAGCTAGAAATTTGAGTTTTACATATTATATAAAATAAATATAAAACATTGAACTTACCAGTAAAAGCTAAAAGCACGATGAAAGCAGATTTCAATGAAATTTTCTCCATCACAATAGAAATTTGTGTTTTATTTTTTCTATAACTTTGTAGAATTACCTCAATTTATATCAATCCGGATATTGTATAACACTTTTATAGATTAGAGAAGAGTGCTATTTTAGTAAATAATAAGAAATAGTAATATCAAAATTTTATATACATGGTAAGCATAATCTTATTTTAAAAACAAAATCTCCCAAAAATCGTAGACTATTAATTAGTCAAAATTTATACTCATCATTTCCTAAAATATTGGATAGCCTTGAATCGTCAGCAACATCTATACTATATAAAAGTTGATGCCTTAGACGAGCGTCCACATAGGATAAATAAACTCAATTTGATTGGTCTACATCAGCGTTTTTCATTAAACACAAAATATTAAATATAATTAAAATATTAAATAATTAATTTCTAATTTTGTAAATATCAAAATTTATTTTTATAGATGGAAAATCAAAATAAAAAATCTTAAGTAACAAAAAGAAAAAAATAATGTAAAAAAAACAAAATATTGTATCTTTCAAAATTAAATGGAAATTTAATGTCAATAGAGTTAAACTAATAAAAAACCAATAACGTAAAAGCTAAAACTTATAATATAGATTATGAAAATTTCTTACTCCTAAATTAATTGAAAAAAATATTAATCATTAATTTTGTTTTATAGATGGAAAAATTAAAATAAAAAGTTTGGTAATAAATAGAGAAGATAATTATGTTAGAAAAACCAAACTAAAGTATCCTTCACATTTAAATTGAAATTCTATGTCAAAAGAGTTTAACTATAAAAAATCTAATATCGTAAAAACAAACTAACTTGAAATCTAAAACATAGAAATTAATTTAAAAATTAATATAAAAACAAATTTACAAAGAAAAAGCATTCGTGTAAAAGAAATTAACTTTATATCTATGCTACATATTTTGAGAAGCAACAACAAATGGTTAATAAAAAATGTCCTAAACATATCAAACATACAAAAAAATTATATAAATTAAAATAAAATATAAAATTATTATCAAAAGATGTAAAGTATCAAAAAAGAATCCAAATGAAATTAATTTCAAAATTTTTTGATTTTTAAAGTATTGGTATAAACATTGGATAACTATATAAGAGTTGTAATAGGTTTGCAGGAGTTTCTAAATCAAACATATTTTTAAATATATAATGATTAATACACTGGATGTTTCTGATTTGAAAACTAACAAATAAAAAACACTAGGTAAATAACTTTACATTCGAAATTTAACAATTAGTAAAATCTCATTTTTATACATAACCACTATTTATACCTGAACCAACATTAATAACACATGAATAACACATTCAAAAATTTTATTTAAATAATAAAATATAACAAAGTTATAAATCAAACTCAAATTGGTATATGGAGATAAAATATTCAAATCAAAGCCTGCAGATTGCACACAAAAGATTAAACTAGTGAGAAATAACGTGAAGACTACACGCCACCAATCATATAAGTTTTAAAACTAATATTATCAAATATTAGACTGCAAAAGAAAAAATAGGTCTGAATGAAATCGTAATAAAGATATAAGCTAAAGCTCATGGAAGACCTAATGGAGAAGGAAGAAACAGCTTTGCATGATCACTGCAACTTCCTTCGTGGCGTGTATTAGGTCTATATAAGTGGTATATATCGACGATTTTTATTAAACAAAAAATGTTAAATATGATTAAAATTTTAAAAAGTTAAATATAAAAAATTAATAATTTATGTCCAACAAAAAATGTAAATTCGATTTGATTGATCCAAATCAGCATAATTATTTAACCAAAAAATGTTAAGTATCATTAATAATTTAAATTAATTAAAATACACAAAAATGTAAACTTATTTTATTCTAATGAAAAAATTAAGAGCAAAAAAAGAAAAAAGATAAATTTTTATGTCAAAATAAAATAGAAACTCAATGTTAAAAAACATAAACTAACAAAAAACCCAAATATGGAAATCGATAAATAAAAAAAATAACTTGATATCTATACTAACTATTTAAAAAATCAAAGTAAAAATTTTCAAGTAAGATAAAAATAAAAAATTTAATTATCATATGAAAACATAGCTGTCAAAAATGAAGCTTTAAGCTAACTATTTTAAAAATCACTATACAAAATAGACAAGAGAGTTAATTTTGTTTTATAAAATCAAAAATAATATCAGAAAATTTTAATATTAAAATAAACCATCTAAAAAAATTAAGTTGATATCTTTGTTAACACTTAAAAAATAATATAATATAGTCTTATTAACAGAAAAACATATTATGTATATAACATGTCAATATTGTTTTAAAAGATATGTTTCAGAAAAATAGGAATCAATATCATAAGAGGTAAATTAACCTAAAAAAAAAGTCATACAGATGAGAACTAGCTAACTTGATATATAGGTTAATTGTTTTGAAAATCAAGATAGAAAAACTAAACTAAAAATAATGATGCTATAAGTTTTTGAGAAAAGTTCACATAAGATTTAAAATGAACAGTTATAGCATGTCCAATCAGTATTATAATTAAAATAAAAATTAATATCAACAACAATATTAACAAAGAAAAAACATTTGTATTATAAAAATTAATTTTACATATGTGCTACCTATATTGAAAAATCAACAACAAAAGAATTTAATTAAAAAATAGATAAGTCCTAAGTATATCAAACATAAAAAAAAAACAAAACTGTAGAAATTAAAATAAAATATAAATTACTATCAAAAGATGTAAAGAATCAAAAACAAATTAAAGCAAAATTAATTTGAAATTCGTTTAAAAAAACTCTTGATTTCTAAAATATTAGTATCGAAAATTAATAAATATCTAAAGTTGCAATAGGTTTACATAAGTTTCTAAATCAAACATATTTTACACTAGGTGCTTCTTGTTTACATAGTTTCTAAATCGGTCCGCAGCGTGTGCAGGCCATAAAACATTTTATATGTTCAATATATAATAAATATAGTATATTGAAGATGTTTTATTTGTACATAATTAATTATGTATTATTTACAACATTATATAAACATTAAATAATAATAAATAATGATAAATTTTAAAAAAATATTGTAGATTTTAATAGAAATTGAAGATAAAAAATTTTAATTAAAATTTTAAAATATTTCCTTAGATAAAAAAGTGTAAATAAGATAACTAAATAAACTAAAAAACATTAAAATATATAATAATTTATTTAATTTTTATTTTTGCCACGCACGCATGTGTCGGTATAATTTTCTATAGCCATAATTAGTTGTAATATTTAAGTATTGGTTAATTTTCTTATACATTATGTAAACGTTATGGTTTTATATATATACAGTTTTAGTATTTAACAACAATCACACAAACGTTTCTAATTCTTTTGTTTCTTTTGAATTTTTGTTATTTTTTTCTAGCATTTACAGCAACATATAATTACAAATGTAAAGTTTTATTAAATAATAATTAAATTCTTATAATAAGTTTTGAATATTATCTATACTGTGTTTTCTTTCCTTCTACACAATATAATCTTGCCAATATATATATTTTAAGTATACATTTTTCCTTGATCTATTAATAATTAAACCAAAATGGGTTCAACATATTTACTTTTCTTAAGAGAGGGTAGATGGTTGGCCCGCACATTGGTGCGTACGAACCACCTCACCGCTTTTAAGACATATAGATATTTTAAAAATATATAAATTAGCTAACAACTAAAATTAAAATTAGACTATAATCAAGGTTAACAAAATGTATGCACGACAAGTTCGCATGCGACTTTGACTCTTGCGTAGTTAATATTTATATCTATATGTAACACAAATATTGGTGAAAAAAATTAAAGTATGGCTGTTTATAGTCTACAATCAATCTCTTTCACAAACTCTCTGTAACCGCAGTGTTTAAACCAGCTGACTTTAAACTTATATGTGTGTGATTTAATTGGTAAAATAATATATTTAATATTTGACTGTTATATTAAAAATTAAGAGTTCTTCTGTTCATAACTTCGATATATTTTTAATATAAAATACAATAGATCACAACATATACAAAACTTGATTCATGAAATAATATTTTAATATGCTGGAAAAAATATATGCATGAGAGAATTAATATGTGTAAGGTAATATTTCTAAATATTTCAAATAAAGACATAAAATCAATCAAAATTATTCTTCTTTATTTTCTTTTTTCTTTGACTCAATTTTCTTTATCAAAATTTTGAATAATATATGAAACATTAAGATCATCTCCAATGTAATTTTCTATTTTTTCCTCTAAAATATATGTTGAATTCTCTCCAACCTATTTCTATTTTACAGGGAAAAGAAAGATTTGCTCAATTTATAGAGGAAAGAATAACATCTCTATTTTTCTTCATTAGAAGATTTAAAATAAATGTGGGTTGAAGATGGTTTAAACCAAAAATATAGCCTGATATTTTTACCAAAAACCAAAGTCGTAAAGATTTATTTTTACTTTTATTTCTACTTCTTATTCATGTATACAGTATTCTAAAAAAAATTTTGCTAAGATGATACTTATAATTTACTTTTCTATCCATTTCTTTTTTTGTTTTATTATTAATTTCAAATTCTTGTATATAATGATAATGCATTCACATATGATATAGTCTTTTTTTTATTTAAAAATGAGATTTCTTTAGTTTTAACTTAACCAATCAAAATATTTTGTTTATTTTAAGAAATTTTTCATGTCACATTTCCAGGTCATCATTAATTTATACTAACTTTTCTTCTGGTTGCGACAAATCAGGTTTTTTTATTAAAACTGCTTGTCAAATAATATTAAAGATACAATGGGTGCTTCTGATTTAAAAACTAACAAAAAAAAATATTACATAAGTAACTTTACACTCGAAATTTAATAAGTAGTTAAATCTGATTTCTTTACATAGCTACTACTTATATGAACCAACATTAATAATATGAGTTAAACATTCTTAAATTCTATTTAAATAATATATGACAGAGTTATGGATCAAAATATGATAAAACTATACTTATATTTTACTATTATATAAAATAAGATTTCTATAAATCTATTATACTTGTGATAATTTAAAAAATAGTAGCTAAAAGAAGAGTTAAACTAAACTATTAATACAGACTAACACATAGCGCGAGTTATAAACCTAGTGATATAAAAACAAAGGGACAACCTTCAAAATATCGAGAGCCGAATATTTGTTCTGCTGACTCAAATAGGCCCAAGAAAAAATTCAAGCTCAGTCCAGAAATCCCATTGTATAATCATTGAATCAGACTGGTTTGATGATTTTTAAAATCAATATACAATCAATAGTTATTCAAAAGGTTTAGATTTTAAAGATTTCATAATTCACTTAAAATCTTTTGTTATTGGGACATTGATTTTTAAAAAATTAACATGTAAGAAAAAACATTCAAAATACTAGCTATCTCCCTAAGATTCTCAAAACCAATCACATTAAAATATTTTTATAGATTCTCTAGATATACAAACTCTTTTCAAATCTAAAAAAACTCTTTACAAATTTAACAAATATCTCAACTGTTAAAATCAAGCAAACTTTTATAAATCATCTCCTAGTAATCCCCCCTCCTTTTTAAATTTGTAAAGAGTTTGTCAGATTTAGAGAGAGTTATGTGGTATTTAAAAAAATCTATCAAATTTTTTATTATAATAATTTTTAAGAATCTTAATTATTATTTGAGAAGCACGTTTACTAAAAAAATACTATGTGTCAACACCTTAAGAAAAGTCAGTGCAAAACAATGTCACCTAATAAATGTGACATGACAAAATTTCCTAAAATAAACGAAATATTTTGGTTGTGTAAGTTAAAACTAAATAAATCTCATTTTAAATAAGAAAAAAATAGTTAATATCATATATGAATGAATTCTCATTAGAATTCAAAATTATAAATAAAAATATAAAATAAACAGACAGAAAAATAAATTATAAATATCCTCTTAGCTAACTTTTTATTATAATATTGTATATATGAATAAAAAGAAGAAGTAAAAGTAAAAATGAATCTTTACAACTTTGGTTTTATAAAAAAATCTCAGGCTATATTTTTGGTTTAAAGAATCTTCAACCCACCTTTATTCAAATCTTTTAATTTAAAGGAAAAGAAAGGTTGTTAAATTTTCCTCCAATGATAGAGAAAAAAATAACAATATTTTCCTATAAAATTGAAATAGGTTGGAGAGAAGTCCACTTATATTTTAGAGAAAAAATAGAAAAATACATTGGAAGTGATCTTAATATTTAATATATTATTAAATGTTAAGAACAAAAAAGTATGAGTTAAAGAAGACAAAAAAATAAATAAGAATAATTTTGATTATTTTTAAATTTTTTTTTGAAATATTTAAAAATATTATTTTACACATATTAATTCTCTCGTGCATATATTTTCAGACATATTAAAACATTACTTCATGGATCAAGTTTTGTATATGTTGCAATCTACTATATTTTATATTAACAAATATATTAAAGTTAGGAACAGATCAACTCTTAATTTTTAAAAATAATCAAATATTAAATATATTATTTTACACCTTAAATCATACACATATAAGTTTAGATCCGATTGGTTTAAAAAATTCGGTTACAAAGAGTTTGTGGAAGCGAGCGATTGCGGATTATAAAAAATTTGACGAAGAGATGAGCGGAGACTTACCGGAGAATTTTATAAAATATGATTTCATAAAATTTGATTATATTTTTATTGAAAAACCATATATCATCAAACACTAAAAAATAAGAAGCTTTGTTAAATATAAAACGATAGAAACGGTCTTCGTGATTGTTGTTAAACGCCAATAACTGCATCGTGTAAAAACATAACATTTACGGAAAATACCAGAAAAATCTTACCACACCTAAATATTACAATTCACTTATTTATAACTCATACCTACATGCATAAATATACCTATTATTTTTTAAAAAAACAAATTAACCGTACATTATAAAAATATATATTACAAAACATATACTTTGTTATTTTTTAACACATAAAAGTCATACTTTGATTTTTCTTACAAATATGCATGTAGATATAAATATAAATTACGCAAAAGTCAAACTCGCATGCAAACTTATCGTGCATATATTGTGTTAACCTCGATTACACTCTAATTTTAATTTTAGTCCTTCGACAATTTATAATTTTTTTAAAATCTTTATATGTCCTAAGAGCGGTGAGGTAGTTGGCTCGTACGAATGTGCAAACCAACCATCTATCCGCTCTGATGAGAGGCGTCTCAAACTTCAGCGATACCTTATTCAAAAATTGAAATTATATCCTTAATTTAAATATATTTTTATAATTAAAATAAAATATATCTATATAATTTTATTGAAAAATATTTATATAGTTTTAAATACTCCGTGTAAGATTCTTTGTACAATCTTTTTATAAAATTTGTAAATACATATATTAGTATAATTTGATAATTTTTATTTAAATAACACCATTTTCAAACTTGTTTTAAAGCAAATTCTTCAACTATTTATATACTATAATCTTAAATTCTGTATACATTAGATATAATAGACCGCTTTAAGATTATGCTTCAAATTACTCAATTGAGGATGGAGATTTTATTTATTATTTTGCTTTATAACAAAAAGTGTTTACAATAATTTTCTAGAAGAATTATCAAAGGAAATCTTTTATTTTTTAAAATTTATAACAAGACTAATTAATAGCAAATATTTAAATGATAAGTTTGAATGTCAACATTCCTAAATCATATTAAATATTAAAGCCATTCATGTTTACTTTCCAAAAATTATTTTCAAATCTAATTATCTTATAACTAAAATCTATTATTGAAATTTAATTTTTGGATCTTTAGATAAGTTTTTTAATGGACCCTTTAAAATTTTGGACCTTGTTCGTCTACTCCACCTGCACATGCAAATAGACGGCCCTGTCTGATTTAATACTTGGTGTGAGAGTGTTACACGGATCAGAGTAGATGGCTTGATGGAGTCTACACAATGGCTTTAACGCTCTCTTGTGTTGACTGATAGATGGAAATGGTAGAACAAGGCTTGTAAACAATCATTGAGCTGAGATGGGGTTTGTTGAATGAATCCACACTCAACCAAGAAATTAACATTTTGAATCCACAAGTTACTCACTCCACAAAACTCAAAGGAGTTTAGTGAATCCACGCTAACACTCAAATAAAAAGAACACAAAGATAATTCACTTTGTAAGAGAAAACTAAAAAGCTTTGATTTAAATTTAATGATCAATAGTTTTTTTGTACAAAGGACGAAAATGAGCTTTATATAGAGCTCTTTCAAGACTTAACTAACGGTCTAAAATAATAAAACTAGAAAGAAATCAAACTGAATTAAACATACTAGTTGTTGGCCTCTTAATGAGAGTATCTCGGCCAAATAATGAATATATGTATCTAGACGGTTTGAAGGGATAAGTGAGCCTCTTTGGAACATTCTGGATGGTGTTGAGGATGTCCAAACTGTAGAAGTAACAATGATATAGCCGTTGGATAGAATCAAAGAGTTGTTGTGTGAACTCTTTGAATGTACATAGTGTGAGCACGTCCGGGAAAGGAAAGTATTCAAACAAGAGAATCCGCTTGATCCTCTGGGTGTTGGTGCAGCTAAGGACCTCTTTTGAAGCTTCTAGATGGTTGAGATTTCTCAAACTCAGAAGGCTCCAAATAAGGCAAGTGTAGCATCCTCCGGTTTAGAAACTCAATAACTTTCACATCAGAACCGATATTGATGTAAATCAAATTCTCCAGTCCTATGATGAATCAAGATTTCATAAAAAGTCGGTTTGTAACTTAATTCCTCCTGGTTCGGTGGGAAACCTCCAATAACTGCGCATATCTGATTTGGAGATATTCCGGTTCACCCGAATTTGAACTTGAATATCTCTTTCGTATGAGCTCTGTTTGGACCGAATCCAATTCGTCGCGCATATCTGATGAGTTGAGAATCCAAAACATTTAGACTTATTGCTTAGTTCATCCTGGTTCGTCCGAAATGATTCGATGAGTGTTCGTATGTCTCTATCGAGCTCATTGAAAATTTGCCAAATTGTACTTCAATAACTTCTTTATATGGAATCTTTTTTGGCTGATTCTTCTTCGTGGTGAACTCTAAGTGAGTTGTGTATGCTCTTCATGTCTTGGTTAAGTCTGAATGCATGGAGGGATTGAAGTCTAGAAGGAACAAATCATGAAAGATAGTCTCTCATTTATTCCTGACATGTTCCCCAAGGGAGATCGTCTCTCCTTTACCATTGGCTAGACCATCATGTCCATTGATCCTCAGCTCCATTGTTGATGGTATCCTCGATATCACATCATGCTCTTAGGATAAATAAATATGGTAAAATTCATTTTTATTTAATTAGCAATAAGTCAAAGAAAAATGTATATTAGGATATATAGATTGGCAATATTATATTATGTAAACAGAAAAAGAAAGTATTATATAGATAATATTCAAAACATATTATAAGAATTTAATTATTATTTAATATAACTTTTACATTTGCAATTATATGTTACTGTAAACGTTAGAAAAAATGAAAATTTTTCAAAAGACACAAAACGATATGAAACGTTTGTGTGATTGTTGTTGAACACTAAAATTATATATGTATAAAAGCATAACATTTACATAATGCATAAGAAGATTAATCAATATTTAAATATTACAACTAATTATATAAAAATATTATACTTGCACATGTGTGCGGGTCAAAAATAAAAATTAAATAAATCATTATATATTTAATGTTTTCTCATTTATTTAGTTATCATGTTTATATTTTTTATCCAAATAAGTATTTCAAAATTTTAGTTAATATTTTTTTATCTTCTTTTTCTATTGAAATATATAATATTTTATACTTATTTATCGTTATTTTTTATTATTAAATATTTATTATTTTATTATTAATATATAATTAATCATATACAAATAAAATATCTTCAATACTATATTAATCATAATTAAACATATCAAATATTTTATAGCCTGCATACGGTGCAGATTGAAAGTTTTGTTTCATGATTTAAATTGTTGACAATCTTTGTCCCAATAACAAAGATTTTTAATAGATTGATAGAATCATTAGGAACCAAACTTTTTGAATAACAATAGATTTTGTATAGAATTTAGAAATTGTTTATACCAATAACAATAAATTTTAGTAAGAATGTTTAAAGCCATCTACTAATAACAATGGAATCTTAAAATTTTAACAATTATTACAAAATAATGAGAAGGAACCAACCTTCGTTTCACCAATTTCATCACTGCGCATGCACCGTTGGAATCTGAACGGTGACAGGGTATTATTCTACCACTAGACCACTGGTGCCAAGGTCTTAATCTACCTTTTCTAAAACTACTAAAATCCTAGTTTTAACTCTAACCGCAATAACTTTCCGGACAAAGTGGAGGTACATGTGTATATTGATTATCAATTAATTTCATATGACCTACAAATTGATAAGTGCAAATTACCGTGTTGATTGATTATTCTCCTGCAACTTCTTCAGCTGTGCGATTGTTCTTAAAAGAAGAGCAGAGAAGAGAAGAAAAACCAAAGCTTGTGTCTGAAAGTCAAGCTATGATCAACTAAGGAAAACACTTAATGAAAAGAATCATGATCTTATTATATAAAGTTGGATGCATCAAAATTAGTAATTCACACGATCGCGACATGTGGTGAATCATTCGATTCAGATTTTGACACATATCATGATCATATTAAAAATAAAATATAAATTTAGGAAATATCACTATTATTAAAAAAAACAAAATAAGAAAATATAATCACTACAATATTTAAAAGAAAAAGATTTTTTTTTTAAACAATTATATATTTTTTTCTTAAAAAAGTAAAAAATAATCCTAAAAGAAAAAAGAAATATTATTCACATCTTAATAAACACATAGAATCTCTTATAACTTTACTGGGCCAATTTTTTTCTTAGACTCAAATCAAACGAATAAGATGAGAAACTGATAAATTGATGAAAAACAATCAGAATTGCAGAAGCAAAATAATAGTAGAAAGCCACTTTTCCTTTCAAATATGTAGAAAATCTTCTATGTTAGTAATTCACATGATCGCTACACTTCTCAAGTTTTTCGATTAAGATTTTGGCACATGCCACAATTAAATTAAAAATAAAAAAAAAATTTAAGAAATATCATAATTATAATATTTTGTTACATCATTATAATTATTATATAAATATAATAATAAGAAAAAAAAATAATTACTACAATATCTAAAAGAGAAGGGAATATATTAAAAACTAAAAATTTATATATTTCAACTGAAAAAGGAAAACAAAAATTAAGACTAATCCTAAAAGAAAAAGAAAAATATTACTTACATCTTTAAAAATACGTAAAAATTTCATCATTTTTATTAGTTCATTTTTTTTAAAACTCGAATCAATCAGATAAGATTAAACACTGTTGAAACGACGAAAAATAATCGGAATTGCGGAAGCAAAATGAGGGAGAAAGCTAATTTTGCTTTGATATCATTTTACCAAATGAGATTATAGATGAGAGTATGCTAGAGAAAAATCATATTTGTGAAAAATATAATAGTAAACACGGAATGAAAGAGAAGATCAGTTTCTTTAATCAATTAAAATGATTGAAATGTATATGAGTCAATTAATCAAAATTTATCACGTGTGATAAACATTTTTGTTATAAAAAATCAAATATGAGTAAATAAATAAAATCAAATCCAATTTATTATTAAAGAGTTTTAAAACAAATGCCAAACCCATGTATATACGGTCTAATCTAATCTTTTACACACAGTCAAATATATACTCTCATGGTACAGTCAGTGATAGACCAAGCCTCGTTACATAATTGTACTAATCAATAAAAATTAATGAACTAACAAAGAACATATAAGAGCAAAAATTAACAAAAAGTATTTTGGATTTCCAGATATTTTCATCACATTCACTTGCAACATGAAATGGCCAGAAGTTACCAGGTGTCTTCAAAGGCGTAATTTATGTACAGAGGATAGACCAGACATTATGTGCAGAGTATTCAAAATGAAACTAGACAATCTTATGACTGAGTTGACAAAGAAAAAAGGAGCTATATTTGGAAAAACAGGTGCAGATAATGTTCATTCTAATACAAATTTGGACACACTTTTCTCTATAATTGTTTTTAACTCTAAATTTATTTTCATGATAATTTCAGAAATGTGCACTATTGAGCTTCAGAAAATAGGTATGCCACATGCATATATCTTGCTTTTCATGGAGAAAGGTTCTAAATTTCCAACTCCTGATGATATTGATAAAACTATACATGCTGAAATCCTTGATAGAATAGTAGATCCAGAATTATATGAAATTGTTAGCGATGTTATGATTCATGGACCATGTGGTGCTGCAAAAAAGGATAATGTTTTTATGGTAAATGGAAAGTGCTCAAAGAGTTTCCCAAAACTCATTAAAACGAGAACTTTCGTTGATGCTAATGGATTTCCAGCTTATAGGCGTCGTGTTGATCAGACATTTGTCGAGAAAATGGTATTAAACTTGATAACAAATATGTAGTTTTATATAACAAGGATCTTATGCTATGTTATCGTGCACATATGAACGTTAAGTGGTGCATACAAACAAGAGCTATCAAGTATCTATTCAAGTATATTTAGAAGGGCCCTGATCACTTTTCACTAGCAATCGAGAATGATGATGATTGTGTTATTGATGAAATCAAAAGACATTACAACTGCAGGTATTCTTATTCAATACGAAATTTGTTTTTTCAATATTCCTACATTTGATAATAAAGAAATAAATATTTAGTATTCTTTTTTTCAACTTTGTGGTAATACTGTAGGTATCTGTCTGCTTGCGAATAATCATGGCGAATATTGGCTATTCCTACACATTATCGGATTATTTCTATGGAAAAACTTGGCTTTCATCTGCCAAATCAGCAAGTGGTCTATTATGATGAATATGAACCACTCAAAAAGGCAATGAATCATATTACGGTTAAAGAGTCAATGTTTTTAGCTTGGATGAAAGCATTTAAAATATATCTGGAAGCTAAATATCTGCTATATGCTGAGTTTCCTTCAAAGTTCGTTTGGCATCTCAAAGAAAGAGTATGTAAGCCTAGGAAAAGAGGATTTGCTATTGGAAGGATTGCACATATTCATCATGCATGTGGTGAATTGTATTATTTGAGAGTTTTGCTTAACTATGTAACATGACCAACATCTTATGAAGGCATAAGAACTGTAGATAAATTTGTCTATCCTACTTACCTGGAGGCTTGTGCAGCAAGAGGCTTGTTGGATGATGACAAAGAATACATTGAAGGCATTAAAGAAGCCAACAATTGGTGTGGTGGTAAATATATTCGCAGGTTCTTTGCTATAATGTTTATTGCAGACTGTCTGTCTCTGCCTCATGTTGCTTGGGAAGCAACTGAAGACATACTTTTCAATCAGAGAAAAGACACTGGAAACCTTGGTATGTTTATATTATTTTAATACTTTTTAAAACACTTATATACAATAACTATTACTGATAGGGTCTAAGTTTTACCCAATTATATTACTACTGCAAGTGCACATCAATGTAGTTGTAGCACAAGGGGTTATCGAATCTGAAGGGAGTAAGCTACTACACTATAGAATTAAGATTCAGATTAAGATAGGCAGTAATAAGTGAATGTAATGCGAAAATAACAAATTAATTAAGAGCAGGTGATTTTGTTGATTGTTCTAAAGTTCAGAGAGCTAAAAATGCTAAGCTAGGATAATTCGCAGGTTGAATCCGAGAATGTAGAATACATGCAGTCATAAAGTAATTAAAACCGTCTAGAAATCAAAACACAATGGTATAACTAATTAATTCTCATTGCAAAAGTTATCAATGCCTAAATCACAGAATTTCGAATCTCTTTGCAAATTCTAACAAATCAAGCAAGCATTAGTGTTCAGGTTCGACTGTTCACAAAACTCCTAAACCAAATCTCTTTGAAAATAGTATTTTTGCTCATCTAATACTAGTTCAAGTGATTAACAATGTTCTCACATCTATTAAACAACCTTGGGTTCGATTTTCAAGATGATCAGTTCTAAAAATCGATATGAGTGCAAGTATAGATGAAGAACCAATGGATTTCCTAATAATTAGCAATTCTACAAACTCTGCATTAACTTTTAAATCATCCTAACCTAACTGGCAGATTACTCAGACATGGAGATGATGAAACAAATCATAACTGAAATAAACTGCATTAAAAAAATAAGAAGAGAGAAACAACGGTTTGAAATCTTCTCTAAAAGAGTACATGATTTGTCTCCCTCAAAGCTCTGAATCAGTCTCTCTCAAAAGCTCTCTAGAAAATCAGATACAAGATACCAGCCTAAGAATGGCTGAAAAACCTAATATACAAGCTAAAACATGAGTGGGACACTTTTGCAAATAATAGAACTTATGGGCCAAAAATGCAAATTCTTCTCCATTTTTTAATAGAACCGTGCGACCCTTCTCAAATGTGGGTGACGATCGTCAGTAGTGCAGAATAATGCCTTCTCAGTTGCTTCATTCGGAAAGGATTCTTGCTTTGATCCAAAATGCTCCAAAATCTCCAGTTGTGCTTCAATCATACTATAACCTGTAAAGACTCTACTAAGACTCTAAAAAGACCAAAAGGACTTATATCATGGTGAAAAACCATAAAAACCATGATATATCAGTTACTAAATTACTTATATGTGTTTTTTTTTCTTTTGTTTGAACATGGCAGATCTTAATTTGATAGTTGATTGAATTGGAAACATAGCTTTGTCAGAAATTCAAGATATATTGGTGAGCAATGGACGTACTTTATCAAAATGGAAAAGGATGCCACCTCCAGATGATTTCTATAATTACAATGACAACCGTCTAATAGATGATGAGTGGAATTATATCCCACAAGATGAATGTAAGGAGCATGAAAGACTCATGGGATGATTACTGATGAGCAGAGAGCAGTTTATGAAGAGATCGTAGATGCAGCATTCAATAATAAAAGCGTAGTGTATTTTGTGTATGGTTTTGGAGGTACATGTAAAACCTTTCTATGGAGTACACTTAACGCTGCTATTCGTTCTAATGGTCTGATTGCTGTTAATACTGCACCAAGTGGAATTGCTGTGCTTTTGTTACGAGGTGGTAGGACAGCCCATTCGAGGTTTGGAATCCTAATTACACCAGTTGAATTCACATCTTGCAATATGAGTCCAAGATCAGAAATGACTCAAAAATTGAAGTCAATTGCAAATGTAACCTACAAAATTATCCCGTTCAACAATAGTCATTTTCTGTCCAAACAGTCTTTCTTAATTCCAATTATTCATGACATTGCCATTGGTTCAAATTAATTACTTTTATTTTCGGATATCTAATTGACCAAATAATCCTCATCTTTCTCACTTACTCACGAAAATGCCATCATCATCAATTCACCCAACCACCATTTTCAACCAATTTCAAGCTTTAATGCACCAAAAATCTATTTTTAAGCTTGGATAGCTCATTATCTCTCTCATAAACTTATATTCTTCAATTTTTTCCTTACTTTCTTCTTCAAAACTCTATAATTTGGCTATTAAAAAGTTGAAGTTCTTAGATATTTCTATTTTTGGAGAGTTGGTCGTTTATTGCAATTGGGTTTCTTTGATAGTGGCTAGAATTGAATATCTCGGCTGAAAAAGAAGCTAAAGACGAGTGGTAAGTCAATTTTCAGTCGATTTTAGTGTGTTTCATATCTGGGCTGCGAAAGTAGATTTCTTCTGACCACTGTGAAGTCTACTAGTCAACGCTCAATCAGGTTAGTTTTGCGATTGACCGCATGAACAAAGTAGACTTCTATTGGTTCGAATGAAGCCTGCGGTATTTCTTTTGAGAACAAAAAAATGGCGCAGACTTCTCAAGCTGACTTTTTTAGAGACATGTCATTTTTGCAATTGACCAACATTTGACTTTTTGGAGTTGACTTTTTCAAGGAAAGTAGACTTCTCCAAGAAGTACTTTTGGAGTAGACTTCTCACATGTCATTGCAATTGACTAAAAAGTCAAAGATTGATCAATTATATAAATGACCTGTGAGAAGTCTGCTTTTCGGAGAAATCTACTTTCCTTGTTGAAGCCTACTCCAAAAAGTCAAAGTTTGGTCAATTGCAAAAATGACATGTGAGAAGTCTACTCTAAAAGGAGACTTCTCGGAGAAGTCTACTTTCTTGTAGAAGGCTACTCATCTTTTGGCAATTACAAAACTGATATATCCGAAGTATACTTTTCTTGACGAAGTCTACTTTTCTTGTTCTTTTTTAAATGCATTTTTATTAAATATATGGCCATGAGCTTGTGTTAGTAAGTATTTTTGTCTCTATATGAGTTTTACGTTTAAATTTTATAGGTATGGTGGAATCAATTTTTATGTTTTATAAAATACTTAGCTTATTGGTCGCATACTTCCAAAAGAAATCTACTTAGTAGACTTCAGCAGACTTCATATGAAGTCTACTTCTTCAATTCTTTTATAAAATTCATTTATCTGTAATTTATGATAGATAAAAATTCGCCTTTGACTCTTGAGGTTGTTTTATTTTTTGGTCTTGCTTATGTATGAGTTTTACATGTTTGTTTCTTATAGTTGAGCTTTAATTAATTTTTTTATGTTATTAGGTATTTAGCTTATTAGTAACAGACTTCTAAAAGAAGTCTGAAAATCTTCTTTTTCAACTTTTTGTAATAAAATTCATTTATCAGTATTTATGACAAATTAATTTTCTTTAACTCTTGAATTTGTGTTATTTATTGATCTTGCTTATGTATGAGTTTTACATGTTTTTTTCTTATAGTTAAAATTTAATTAATTTTCTTATGTTATTAGGGGTTCAAGGATGCTGATGACTAAGTAAGATGTTAAGGAAGAAGTATGGTGATGACTGAGTAAGATGTCAAAGAAGAGGTCTGAGTAAGAAGTTTACTTCAGAAGTATATTATGTAATATAAATCTATTGAGATAAAAACTATGTTATCTAATATAAGTATATTTGTGAAGTTTACTAGAGAAGTCTAATTGAGAAGTCTGCATATGAAATCTGACAGTGAAGTCTATTTTGTAGAATACATAAACACACATTATTTAGGAATATGATACAAAATATTCAATGCAATCCAACATTATATATGAAGTCTACCCTCTAAACAAACAAACATTTAAGGGTCACTAATTATAAATCTTATAATTAGCATAGGAAATCAATCTTAACCTAAAATGTCCGAAAAAATGTATGCAACTGAAGTCTGCTTGAGAAGTCTACTCGAGAAGTCTGCAACTGAAGTCTGCTCGATCAGTATATGTCTGAAGTCTGCTACTAAAGTATGCTCGAAAAGTCTGCGATTGATGTCTGCTCGAAAATTATGCGACTTAAGTCTGCTCGAGAAGTCTGCGGCTGAAGTGTGCGACTGAAGTCTGATTCTGACCAATGGCGCCGTATAACTACCGTTTTGAACCTTGAAATCACTTAAATCCGGCAGAGAGAAACAAAAGCTTTATTGAGATCTGTAGAACAAAACCAAAAATATAAATAAGCTCAGATCTGAAACAATAAAAAAAAATGTTGAAATTCAGATTTGCAACAAAATCTACTATATTTATAAAATTCAGATGTGCAACAAAATTTAGCTCTACAACAACAACAAAATTCAGATGTGTAACAACATTCAGATTTGCAACAAAATATACAAAATTTACACAACAATAAGCTCAGATCTGCAAAAATAAACTCAGATCTACAAAAATAATCTCAAGTCTGTAATAATAAGCTCAGATTTGCAATATGAACATAAACAAAACCAAACAAAAAGAGGAACACAATAGCTCAGATTTTCTTAGCACTACCATAACCAACGAGTGGAGGTTGGAGGCGAGATAGAAAGGATGAAGATGAGATTGACAGTGAGGGAGAAAGGAGAAGAGATTCATATAAGATCCGTCATTGGGCCTGCAGGTTTATTAAGGAAAAGGAAGCCCAGTTCTATTAGGGTCTCTACTATTTACATTTATGCCATTCTTTGTGTATTTAGTCGAGAGTCACCCTTGTAAAATGGTTTTTTATCGAATACGATCAACAAACATATTTCTCTATCGTCTTCTTCTTCTTCTTCTTCCTCTTCTCTTCTCTAATTTCTTCTGATTCTCTTCCTTATTTCTTCTGCTTCTCAATCCCTTTTCTTCTTATTTCAATATTCTCTTTATTCTACTTGATAGATCCATTTTGGGTCCTATCAGATTCATAGCCAGAGAGGAGAGAGACATAATTAGGTTAAACTCTCTTTATATATGCAAGAAAATGTTCGGTTAAGCAGACTTCATTTTGAAGTCTACAAACAAAGTCTACTGGAGAAGTCTGCTTAACCGGTGAAATTGATCAATTACCAACAAATTTGGTTCGCTATGTTCCGGTTTCCGCCCAATTCAGTTAAAAAAATTTTGAATTCTCGCTATGTTTTTTTGGAATTTCAGACTTCTTTTAGAAATCTACTGGAGAAGTCTGCTTAACCCTAAACCCTAAATCAAATTTTTTGATTAAAACTTATATGAAAACATTAATTAATTTACCATATTGATAACTTACAGTTAAAATAACAAAGATATGATCCCTAATTCATTAACCAAACTATAAACTATGTCTCATAAAGAATTTGTGCTTACCCTAACAATTATACTCTTATACCATAAACTATAAACCTCAACCCTAACCCTTTTGAATTGTATACTCATGAAACTTATAAATTGATTCATTTTTCATGAAATTTTATTTGATATAGATGCCAATTGTCTATGAGTTAGTTCTGTATATAATGTTTTTACCAAATTTTTTTTTTAATTTTATTATTAACATCATAATCTATTACTAATAAAAGTTGATGTTAAATGCCTCTAAGGGTGTCCACATATGATTTAAAAGATTCAATTATATTGGTAAATATCATCATTATCTATAATTAATTATATTTTGTATATTAAAATTAACTAATTCTTTTTTATTGTTATAAGGAAAATTTTTAAATTTTAATTAATTTCGTTTGTTGTTATTAGGAAAGTTTTAAAATTTTAAGTCATTTATTAATAAGAAAGAGTTTATAAACTAGATCTTATTTTTTTATTAACAATAAAAAGTAAATTAACATATAAATATTTTTAACAAACAAAAAAACTAACATATAAATAAATTATTAAAAAAAGTCATGTATATTGAACAAAATAAATAAAAACCATATTCAAGACCATAAATAAACTATTTCAAAATTTTAATCATGACAAACAATTAAAATCTGAACTGATAACCTAAAATATATTAGTTCTTGTCCATGTTGATATCTTACACCAATGAAAGCGTCCATATATGACGTAGAAACAATATATGATTGGTCCACATCAGCATTTATCATTAAACATAAAAACGTTGAATATGATTAATAATTTGAAGAAATTAAACCATACAAAAATATAAATTATCATAGTAGATTAGAAAACTAAGATAAAAGAGTTTAACTAACAAATTAGATAAAATAAAATAATGTTAAAAATCCAATTCTATAATGTTTGTCAAAATAAAATAGAAACTTATTGTCACAAAATCTAAACTCACAATAATAAATATGTAAATCAATAACAAAAAAGTTTAATTAAACAAATAACACATATATTTTAAATGATTAATTTATTTAGAAAAATATGAAGATTAAATTTTTTATATAACTTATTAAATTTTTATTTAAAATACCAAAACAATTCATGTTAAATTAACAAATGAAAAAGTCATCTAAAACTTGATATACAGCTAATTATTTAGAAAATCAACACAAAAGGCTGAACTAACCAAAAAAAATAACTAACAAAAAACGAAACTTAAATTATTTTTTGCAATATGTCAATACAATTAAAATGAAAATTCATATCTAAAAACCTAAATTAACAAAAAAGAATATATTAATTAGATATATATATATATATGCTATTTTTTATTTAAGAAAATTAATATAAACAAAATAAGTAAGGAAATAAAAAATAATTAAGTAATACTAAAAACCTTTACTAACAAAAAGAAGATAAATATTAAAGCTAATTATTTAATAAATCAATATTAAGAAATTAATTAACAAAAAATATAAAACGAAAATTAAGTTTAACAAAATGTTAAATTTTTAAAAAATTATCTATAAGAAATTGACTTGATATCTGACTAACTACTTCAAAAATCAATATTAAAATATTTAACTAACAAAAACTTAAAATATGTTATGTCTTCAAAAATATCAATATTTTTAAAACAATTATGTGTTAAAATAAAATAGAAATTAATATCAAGAGAGGTAAAATATCAAAGAAAAATTTTGTATCAAGAAAACCTAGCTTGATATTTAGGCTAATATTTTGGAAAATCAACATAAAAGATTAACTAAAAAAAGCAAGTGATGGTATAGGCTTTTGAAAGAAGTCCACATAAAATTTAGAATACGTAGTTGTAAAATGTCAAAATAGCATTATAATTAAAATAAAAATTAATGTAAAAAAATAAATTTAACAAATACAAAATATTTATGTAAAAGAGATTAAACTGATATATGCTACTTATTTGGAAAATCAATAACAAAAGAGATTAATTAAAGTATATATGTTTTAAATATAACAAACATGCACAAAATTAGATAATTAAAATAAAATATAAAATTAATATAGAAAGATATGTAAAATAACAAAAAATAAAATTTAAGAAAAAAATTAGTTTGAAATTTAGTTCTAAAAAATTTATGATTTTTAAAATATTGGTATTGACTATGAATAACCATATAAAGTTACAGTGGGGTATACAAGTTTCTAAATCAAACATATTATTTAAATTTATAATGACTAATATCTGGTTTAAAAACTAACAAAAAAATACTACACAAGTAATTTTACATTCGAAATATAACAACTAATTTATACATAGTTACTACTTATAACTTAACAACCATGAACAACACATGAGTAACATCTTCTATAATTTCCTTTAAATAGTAAAGTATGACAAAATTATGAATCAAATTCAAATTGCAATATATCTAGATAAACTATTCAAATCAAAACATGAATAAACCACATAAAATATAAAACAGTGATAATGTGAAGACTCCACACTATCTTACATGTTTAAAAACAAAACTATCAAATAGTTGACTGCAAATAAAACAGATATTATAAACTGAATAGAGATGTAACTTAAAATTCATAGATGATCCGGTAGAGAAGCAAGAAGCAGCTTTACATGATTATTATAGCATCTTAACAAAAGTAAATCTGAAGCAACATGAATCATATATTATATATACATAGGTACACAACATCATTAAGACATTTAAACAAAAACTAAATATTTGAACATATAAATCTTAAAAAAGAAGAACTATTGAAATCTTAAGGACACAAAACAAAACACCAAAAAATTAGTAATCAAATTATTCTCTAAATCAAATGTATGCACGTCGAAGTTGGATAATTCATTAGATGTTATTACTATGATTTTACTTAATTAGAATTATAATTTTATTATAAAAAATAGGTAAAACTATATATTATGTTTTTATTTTTGCTTCTCTACCCGATCTTTTGTCAATTGTAGATGCAAAATACTTCTCAGATCCGCATAAGTCACTTCCAACTACAGCCTTCAAGAAATATGTTCACAGCATTAGTATGCGGCATCTTCAAAATCTGTGAAGAGAAAATAAGACCCATCTTTTCCATGAGAGGTTTGCTTTTGTTGTAATCTTTTTCACTTTGGCATAATTTTTGTCTCAATGGGTTTTTCTTTTAAAATATTTTTAACGAGACAACACACAAGTTTACAATATTTGATACTCAAGAAAGATTAAGGAAATCGTGATTATCGATCTTATTGCCACCTCATGAACACTTATCTAATTCATATAATAAATAGACATTTAGCTTGATTATTATCTTTATTACCATAATACATATCATTAAATTAATGAAAATCATTTACGTACTTACAAAAGTGAATTTAAAAGTCAATTTAGTTGGAGGCACATATATATTTTTAACTTAAAAGTCTCTAAATTTATGACAATTATTTACGTACTTCAAAAAGTGAATTAAAAAGTCAATTTAGTCGGAGGCACATATATATTTTTAATTATAACTAATTTTTGGATTAGCGTCATTTAGATGAATTTTATATTAATTATTATAGAAAAACTATATTTGATAGCATATTGCATTGAGGACGTCCACATAGGATTAAAAAACTCGATATGATTGGTCCATATCGGTATTTTTCATTAAAAAGTATGATTAAAACCTTAATTTCGTTTTAATCATGGAAAAAATAAACAAAAAAAGTTTAAGTAACAAATAGAAAAGAAAATTATGTTAAGAAGCCACAAAAATAGTATCCTTAAAATAAAATAGAAATTTGTTTTCAAAAGAGTAAAACTAACAAAATAAAAACCAATATCATAAAAGTTTAAACTTATAATATAGATTAGGAAAATTTGTTAAAAAATCAAAATATAGTATCCGTCAAAATTTCAAACAGTAATTTCGTTTTAAGTTATAATTTCATAATGGGTAACCGTTTGTCAAAATAAAATAGAAAGTTATTGTTACAAAATCTCTTTTAACATGTTAGGAAAAACTACATATTATGTTTTAATTTTATTTATATAAAATAATTTTTTTACAAATATGTTATAGTTTTGATAATTTATAAGATGTTAACCAAAAAAAGAACAAAACCAAATTATTAATACAGACTCGCGCGTAGCAGCACGAGTTTAAAGCTAGTCTATACTATATAAAAGTTGATGGTATAGTGCATTGAGAACGTCCACATAGGATGAGAAAACTCGATCTGATTGGTCCACACCAGCAATTTTCATTAAACAAAAATGTTAATGTATGATTAAAAACTTAATTTCGTTTTAATCATAGAAAAATTAAATAAAAAATTTTAAGTAACAAATAGAAAAAAAAATTATGTTAAAAAACCAAAAAAAATAGTATCCTTAAAATTAAAATAGAAATTTGTTGTCAAAAGAGTTAAAATAACAAAAAAAAAAACCAACATCATAAAAGTTCAAACTTATAATCTAAATTAGGAAAATACATAAAAAATGTTAAGTATGATCAAAATCTTAATTTCGTTTTAATCATGGAAAAATTTAAAAAAAGTTTATGTAACAAATAGAAAAGAAAATTATGTTAAAATCTCAAAAATAGTATCCTTAAAAATAAAATAGAAATTTTGTTATCAAAAGAGTTAAAATAACAAAAAAAACCAACATCATAAAAGTTCAAACTTATAATATAAATTAAGAAAATTCACAAAAAATGTTAAGTGTGATTAAAACCTTATTTTCGCTTTAATCATGGAAAATTTAAATAAAAAATTTGAAGTAACAAATAGAAAAGAAAATTATATTAAAAAACAAAAAAATAGTATCCTCAAAAATATAATAGAAATTTGTTTTCAAAAGAGTTAAGCTAACAAAAAAAACCAATATCATCAAAGTTCAAACTTATAGTATAGATTAGTAAAATTCTAACTTCTAAATTAATTGACGATAAAATATAAAACATTGATTTCGCTTTATAAATGGAAAAACAAAATAAAAAAGCTTAAGTAACATATAGAAAATAAAATTATGTTAAAAAACCACAATACAGCATCCGTCAAAATTTAAAACATTAGTTTCATTTTATAGATGGAAAAATTAAAATAAAAAATGATTAACTAACAAAAAGAGAAGAAAATTATGTTAAAAACAAAAAAAAATAGTATTTTTCAAAATAAAATGGAAACTTGTTTCAAAAGAGATAAAGCAACAAAAAAAAATATCATAAAAGCTCAAACTTATAATGTAGATTAGGAAAATTCTGACTTTTAAATTAATTGACAAAAAAATGAGGACGTCCACATATGATTAAAAAACTTGATATGGTTGGTCCACATCGCAATTTTCATTAAAAAAATATTAAGTATGATTAAAACTTTCATTTCGTTTTAATCATGGAAAATTAAATAAAAACGTTCAAATAACATATAGAAAATATAATTATGTTAAAAAACCAAAAAATAGTATCCTTAAAAAGAAAATAGAAATTTGTTTTCAAAGAGTTAAACAAAGAAAAAAAACCAATATCATAAAAGTTCAAACTTATAATATATATTATAAAAATTCTAACTTCTAAATTTATTAACCAGAAAATATAAAAGATTGATTTCACTTTATAGATGGAAAAATTAAAATACCAAAAGCATAAGCAACAAATAGAAAAGAAAATTATATTAAAAAAAACCAAAATATAGCATCCGTCAAAATTCAAAACATTCATTTTATTTTATAGATGAAAAAATTAAAATAAAAAAGGCTTCACTAACAAATAGAAAAGCAAATTATGTTAAAAAAAAAAAAGTATTCTTTAAAATAAATCAAAAGAGATAAACTAACCAAAAAAACCAATATCACAAAAGATCAAACTTATAATGTAGATTAGGAAAATTCTAACATCTAAACTAATTGACAAGAAACGGAAAAAAAAATAATTTCGTTTTATAGATGAAAAAATCCACAAAAAAGCTTAATTAACAAATAGATAATATAATTATATTAAAAACTGCATTGCACATATACAAATATATATTAATGATATATACTGTCTAGATGCTTTAGAAAACTGATCATCATCAACAACAAGAACTTTTTTTGCTCAGTTAAGCTAATGATATTGCCAATGGTGAATGTCATAGTAAAATAAATGTTCACTTGCAATTAAAATTTATAAAGATAAGCATGTTTTTCCAACAAGTTATTTATATATATCCTGATCTGGAATACAATCTATGTTTAATTACCAGCCTTTTACATTTTCTAAACAGTGGGCCAATTTTCGTGTTACTTTTCTGTCAATTTTCAAAGAAAAATAATGAAAAGTGTTGTTAAACATGCCGTGCTCCTAGCCACAATTATGAACCCAAAAACATTTCAAGATTCGTAATCTCAAACCTATAATTACCATTGTTTTACTATTCTTTATGAAAACATGATGAATCCTGAAATAAATTAGAGAATAATATTTATTTAACTATTAACACCATACTTTAAATTGCATCATGTAAAAGTATTATTTTTGAGCTCCACTTCTTCCTCCTGGTTTTTTCCGACAAAAATATTAAAGCAACTACTGAGCATACTGACTATTTGACATGATAAGTAAGCTCACATGCATATACATCACCATACTTTAATTTCCTATTGCGTTTTAGATATGAAATCAAACTGTTTTTAAGCTATTATGATACAATGGGAAATTAAACATGTTTTTATTAAAAGACTTTTTAGCTTTCAACATGTTATAAATTTATGTTTCAAAATAAAGTAGGAATCATTATCAAAAGAGGCAAATTAACAAAAGAAACGGTCATATAAAAGAAAACTAACTTGGGCAAAAGATTTTGAAAATCCATATAAAAAACTTAACAAAAATAAACAAATGATGCTATAAGCTTTTTAGAAATGTCCATCTAAAATTTAAATTCAATAGTTAGAGTATATAAAATTAGCATCATGACTAGAATTAAAATTAATATAAAAAAATTTTAACTAAGAAAAAGTATTTGTATAAATGAAATTAATGTGATGTCTATGATACCTATTTGGAAAATCAACAACAAAATAGCTTAATAAAAAGAATATAAGTTCTAAGTATATTAAATATACAAAAAGTATATAAATTAAAATAAATAAAAACTACAATCAAAAGATGTAAATTATCAAAAAAATAAAAATAAAACAATGGTTAATACAATTGATATTTCTGATTTAAAAATTAACAAATAAAAACACCTTAATAACTTTACACTCGATATTTAACAAGTAGGAAAATATGATTTCTATACATAGTCACTATTTATATATAAATCAACATCAATAACACATTCTAAAATTCTATAAAACAATAAAATATAACATAGTTATGAATCAAACTCAAATTGCTATATTTAAATGAAATATTCAAATTAATTCATGCATATTGCACACAAAAGATAAAAACAGTAAAAAGTAATGCAAAGACTCCACACCACCGATCCTACAAGTTAAAAAATTAAAATTATCAAAAATAGATATCAATGAAAACTAAATAAAAATATAACATAAAACTCTTGGAAGACATGGTGGAAAAGGAAAAAAATGGTTTTGCATGATCATTGCAGCTTCCTAACAAAATTAAATGTGAATCAACATGAATTATGGATTATAAATGCAGTGGTACACAACATCAATAAGACTTTCAATAAGAACAACTAAATATGTGAACACATAAACCTTCAAGAAAAAAAGAACTATAGAAATTCTATGGAAAACAGAAAATAATACCAAAATCTTAGCAAGAAAATATTTCTCTAAATCAAATGTATATGTACGTCAAAGTTGGATAACTCAATAGATGTCATTGTTAATATTTTTTCTAATATTTTTTAAAATTTATAAATAAAAATAGGAAACAATTACACATAAATGAAAATTTCTAGAAATATATTATAGTTTTAATAATTTTAAAGATAGTAGCTAAAAAAAATTAAACCAAACTATTAATACAGACTCGTGCGTAGCGCGAGTTATATACCTTGTCTATCATATTATTAATTGAAAAGCAAATTGGATTGTGGGTGAAAGTTATGATAGTTAATTACTCTTTGCCCTTATATTAAAATATTTTATTTACCCTTAATGAAATTAACAAATTAATATAATCTAATTTTTAATTGATTTTGTTTTTTAAATATTGAGTTTGTATCATAAAAATATTCAGTTTACTAAAAAAAGACAACTAACATAAATCACAAAAAATAATCCTAATTATTTCTTTAAACTAATTTTATTTTGATTGTTTAACCTACTAATATTTTTGACTAACCCAATTTATTTATGCGGCCACAAGTAAAACCCTAAATCCTTTAAACCTTTTTAAAATTCTATATATATATTAATTAATGTTAAATTGATATGTAACAAGGATCCTTTGGTTTTGGTCATTTTAGATTGCTATATATTTTTTAAGCAACCTTTGAATTCTATAATCTTAATCTACCAATTTACACCAAAAGAAGAGAATTGTTTATTATGTTTGATAAATGCAATAAAACAACAAAGCATACATATAAGTTTTTATCGGATGATATAAAAGATATTAGATTATAAGATATAAATAATATATTTTACTTTTACTTTATCACAAAAACAAATATACTCATAGAAATTGTATTTCTTCAAGTATATTAATTTTGGTTTTGAATAATTATAAAATATGATTTTATATCTATAAATAAACTAATGTTATTACTTTTGAAATTTTTTAATCGAACCCCGCACAAGGTGCGGAGAAACACCTAGTTACTAATAAAAGTTGATGATAAATGCCTCTAAGGGTATCCACATATGATTTAAAAGATTCATTCTATTGGTACACATCATCATCTATAGTTAATTATATATTGTATATTAAAATTAATTAATTTTATTATTTTAAAGAAAATTTCTAAATGTCAATTAATTTCGTTTTTGTTGTTATTAGGAAATTCTAAATTATAAGTAACTTATTAACAAGAAAAAGTTTAGAAAATAGATCATATTTTTAGTAACAATAAAAAGTAAATTAACATATAAATAGATTATTAAAGAAAAATCATATATATTGAATAAAATAATTAAAACCTGTATTTAAAATCATAATTAAAATATTTCAAATTTTTAATCATGATAAATAATTAAAATCTGAACTGGTAACTTAAAATATATTAGTTGTGGTAATTATCATACCTAGAGTTTCGATCTCTAGCATTCTAACATCAGCATATTTATAACTATCATAACGGTTTTTTTGATGATATTTATGCTCCTCATTCTAGGTGGAGCATGCAAATACTTATGTATTGTGTGATAAACTACCTTTATTTACACAAATGAGTAGACACGTAATACAAACATTGTTTATGATCATATATCTGAATTCCTTGACTGAATTGCTAATGGCCACTTCTTATCTCTTGAATTTCTTTACCGTGACTTAAACGTAACATATTTCTCTGTAAACTTAGCGTATTTCTTCTCCTCTTCTCAATTCTTTTAGAACTGACCTATGTTTGTTGATCATGTATTCACACATCGTGTGCCACAATGGATTTTCTACAGAAAAAGTTTCCAGAGAATAACATCCAGAAAATAACATGATTAAATAGATATATATTTACATGCTTGACTAACTTAATTAATTGTATCATCCTTGGCTATGTAGATTATAGATTATGGTGACTAACTATATTAAAAAGATAATCATTTTATGTTATTGTATAATAACATTAATTCAACAATAAAATTTTGTTAGCAAAAACACTTTAAGGACCCTAGTCATATTCTATCCAAAAATCAAAATAAGGAATACTGCATGATCATATTTTATGTTTACTTGCTTAAAGATTGTTCCCTCGAGACTGTAATTAATAAATAAGGCCAATATCCTTTAACATGCCAGGGCCTTAAATAAATGGATCCGAGAAATGATTCTAGCCTTTAAAAGAGGCAATCTTTAAGAATAAAATTATAAAAAAATGAGCTTTGCATGGCGTCTTCAACCATCTGATACCTTCCAAAGAAAACAAGACCTTTATTTTAACAGAATCTCAATTGCTTCAGGTAACCTTCTAAAATTTATCTATATAATCTGTAAATATTTGTATGTGTTGTGTATAATAGTTCTTTCTTCTAATCATGTCACTGAGTCTGCCCATAACACGGACCGATGGTCCACCCAATGGAGCATTTAGGACTTTTGGCCTCTACTGGTGCTACCATTGTCATCGTACAGTCAGGATTGCATCCTCTAACCTATCAGAAATCGCGTGCCCTCGATGCTTGAGGCAATTTGTCCTCGAGATTGAGATGAGACGGCCTCGACTTGCTTTCAATCATGCTGCTCCGCCTTTTGATGCTTATCCTGAGACTCGTCTTCTCGAAGCTCTATCGCTCATGTTTGATCCTCCAGTCAGAGGTGGACTCGGTTCAGACCCTTTTCAGAGGGCAAGATCAAGAAATACGGAACCTGAACCAAGCCCTCGACCGCACCATCGACGCCGCCACAGCCTTGACAATAACAACAATGGTGGTTTACCACCTAGACGAACATATGTAATACTCCGGCCCATTGGTCCAACTAATCCAATTGGAAACATAATTGAGCCACCAAATCCAGCACCGCAACAGCGGTTGAACCCACATGATTTCTTTACTGGAGCATCCGGTTTAGAGCAGCTTATTGAACAGCTAACACAAGACGATAGGCCTGGACCACCACCTGCATCAGAACCCATCATTGATGCGCTACCGACCGTGAAGATTACACCACAACATCTAACCAACGACATGTCCCAGTGCGCGGTGTGCATGGAGGAATTCACTGTTGGTGGGGAAGCAACAGAACTACCATGTAAACATATTTACCATAACAATTGTATAACCCCATGGCTCAGGCTTCACAATTCTTGCCCAATCTGCCGCCGTGATCTGCCACCTGTCAACACCGTTACAGAATCTCGGGGAAGGGGCGATGCTATTAGAGAAGACATACCTGAAAGAAGGCGTCCAAGGTGGATGCAGCTCGGGAATATTTGGCCTTTTAGGCCAAGGTACCAAAGTATTTCAGAAGAAACAGCAAACATGAATCCTCAAGGTAACAGGAGCTAAAGATAAAAGTGGAGTCTCTATGATTCAAGTTATATATACCTAGTGACTATCTCTTGCCAAGAACATATGTATAGACGTTATGAAAACTTTCTCTATTTGAATATGCATGTATATATCAGAAATAAACACAGGCTTGAAGGTTTCATTCTATGGCTAACAGTGTTTTCTTCTTCGGAGCTTATAGAAATACAATAGTACACAGTGACAAGCATGTCGTAACAGAAATAATTAGAGAGAAAAGACAGTAACCTTAACTAAACTGAACTTATCTCTCAACTTTTCCTGCAGTTCAGTCGCGGTGTCCTCACTGTAATATCCTCTAGCTTCTTAAACCATCCATTAAGAGAGGGGAGCATATGCATCGTTTTAGGACATGCAAACACTCTAAAGAAGTAGAATACGAGCATATGAAAAGGAAAGCACACAACTAATGGATTCAAAAGTTTAAGCAGAGAGAGAGAGAGAGATTCTTTAAAAAACAAAAACAAAAACGAGAAAAAGTGAGGGAAAAAGGGATATGAAAAGAAAAAGAACGAAGATTGGAGAAAAAGAAGAACGGAGAAGAAGAAGAGGAAGAAGAAGAAGAAGAAAGAACGGAGAAGGAGAAGAAAAGGAAGGATGGAGAAGACAAAACATAAGAAGAAGAATAGAATAAGAGAAGAAGAGTAAGAAGTATGGAAAAGAAGAAAAAGAAGAAGAACGAAAAGAGGAGAAAAGAGAGGGAGAAGAAGAAAGAAGAATAAGAAAAACAACAAAAAAAGGAAAAAGAAGAAATTAATATAAAGGAGTAAGAGAAGAAGAAAAAAAATAAAAGAGAAGAAGAATAAGAGAGAGGGAGAAGAAAAAGAATAAACATATAAATTTAAATTATTATAAACTCAAATTTGTACAATTGTTAATATTTATTTAGTATAAAATCTAAAATAAACTAAAAGAAAAGTGGTTATTAAAATTAAATCTAAATTTAAATAATCATAAATATAGTTTTATCAAATCTAAAAGTAAAATTTTAACTTAGTAAATCCATATAAATTATAATATCAAATGTAAATAAATAAATAAGTAATCTAAATAGTAGAAACGGTAGAATCGAGATAGGTTGAAGACTCTTGCTTTTTGAAACTAGTTGAGTTTGAGCCTTGATGTTAATATGAAGGTACACAACTAAAAATTAAAGTTTTAGATTAATAAAGAGTATTAGAAAAGTTTCTAAATAAATTACAAGGCTTTTCGGGTAAATCCGAGAGCCCAATTTTTTTTGGGCTTTTATACCAAAGCTCAAACCCGATATCTTTCAAAGCTGGACCGGGTTGGATTTCGGGCTTTGACCTAAATTGACATCTCTAATTATAATCATTGGTTTTTTAGTAATTGTTTGGGCTTTGTTTGGTGTTTTTTTTTTCAGATACGTAGACAGGCTTTATGATTGGGTTCATAAAAAAATTATTCGGTTTTAATCGAAACCATACATCGTGTACCCATTGTATAAGGACTAATGTTATGTCTAGGTTATTCTTTCCATCTTCATTTACGGCTTAGTGTTTTAATTTTGCTGCTGTTTACGATTTTAGTGTTTCTGAATATAGGCTTGTAATTACGTTTTTTTATTCTTTTTTCTTAATTATTGAAGAGTGGATCTTCAAACAAACGATTGCTGTAGTTCTGAATGTATAAGAATGTGATTAGCTTTTGTTTTTCCCGTATTCTCTTCTCTTAAAAACCTATAAATACACCTCCTAAACAAAAGCCTGAAAGCCATATATTATATATTTTTGCAATTTTGTTCCTTTTAGATTATTGAAAAGAAGCTTTTCTAACGAGCGAAAAGGGGTCGACATCAGTAATTAAGAAGGTGATTAGTGTAGTATATTTTTAAATTCTCTATTCTGGTTTAAAAATTATTTTCAGGTGGACTCACTAATTAGCTCGAGACTATTCTGCTTTGTCTTTTTTATTCTACTTTACGTTCCATTTGTTTATATTGTCTTTTCCATTGGATTCTTTAATTATTTAGTTTTCACTTATTGAACAGAAGGTCTGGTTGTCTTCCTAAATTCTTTCTCCTTGCTTGAGAACCGGTAAACCCTAATCGAAGTTTTAAATTGTTTAGATATCATACATAGAATTTCGATGAGGATTTAGCTTATAATTTTGTATAATTATCATACCTAGAGTTTCGATCCCTAGCATTCTAACATCAGCATATTTATATATATCATAACGGTTTTCTTGATGATATTCATTCTAGGTGGAGCATGCAAATACTTGTGTACTGCATGGTAAACTACTTTTATTTACACAAAGGAGTAGACACGTAATACAAGCATTGTTTATAATCATATATCTGAATTCCTTGACTTAAATGCTAATGGCCACTTCTTATCTCTTGAATTTCTTTACCGTGACTTAAACGTAACACATTTTTCTATAAACTTAGCGTATTTCTTCTCCTCTTCTCAGTTCTTTTAGAACTGAGCTATGTTTGTTGATCATGTATTCACACAGCGTGTTCCATAATGGATTTTCTATAAAAAAAAGTTTCCAGAGAATAACATGGTTAAATAGAAATATATTTACATGCTCGACTAACTTAATTAATAATATCATCCGTAGCTATATAGATTATAAATTATGGTGACTAACTATATTAGAAAGATAATCATTTTATATTATTGTATGAGCATTAATTCAACAATAAAATTTTGTTAGCAAAAACACTTTTAAGGACCCTAATCATATTCTATCCAAATTTTAAAATAAGGAATACTGCATGATCATATTTTATGTTTACTTGCTTAAAGATTGTTTTCTCCCTAGAGATTGTAATTAATAAATAAGGCCAATATCCTATAACATGCCGGGACTTAAATAAATGGATCCGAGAAATGATTCTAGCCTTTAAAAAGAGGCAATCTTTAAGAATAGAAAATTATAAGAAATGAGCTTTGCATGGCGTCTTCAACCATCTGATACCTTCCAAAGAAAACAAGACTTTTATTTTAACAGAATCTCAATTGCTTCAGGTAACCTTCTAAAATTTATCTATATAATCTGTAAATATTTGTATGTGTTGTATATAATAGTTCTTTCTTTGAATCATGTCATTGAGTCTGCCCATAACATGGACCGATGGTCCACCCAATGGAGCATTTAGGACTTTTGGCCTCTACTGGTGCTACCATTGTCATCATACGGTCAGGATTGCATCCTCTAACCTATCAGAAATCGCGTGCCCTCGATGCTTTTAAATATAAAATAAACTAAAAGAAAAGTGGTTATTAGAATTAAAATAAACTTTTCCTGCAGTTCAGTCGCGGTGTCCTCACTGTAATATCCTCTAGCTTCTTAAACCATTGATTACGAGAGGGAAGCATATGCATCGGATCGAATTTTTTAGGACATGCAAACACTCTAAGGAAATAGAATATGAAAAGAAAAGCACACAACCAATGAATTCAAAAGTTTAAGCAGTTAGAGAGAGAGAGAGAGAGAGAGAGAGAGAGGGAGGGAAAAGGGATATGAAAAGAAGAAGAACGAAGATTGAAGAAAAAGAAGAACGGAGAAGAAGAAGAAAGAACGGAGAAGGAGAAGAAAAGGAAGAATGGAGAAGACAAAACATAAGAGGAGAATAGAAAGAGAGAAGAAGAATAAAAAGTATGAAGAAGAAGAAACAGAAGAATAGAGAGGGAGAAGGAGAAAGAAGAATAAGAAAAACAATAAAAAAGGGAAGAAGAAGAAATGAATATAAAGGAGTAAGAGAAGAAGAAAAAAAAAGAAGAAAAAAGAAGAAGAATAAGAGATAGGGAAAGAGACATTTACATTAAAAGACATTTTGGAGAGAGTGGTTACAGAAAAAGGCACTTAGCCCAACATGAGTACTTATTGAGTGTAAATGGATAATTTTGTTCTTATCAATTATTTTCTCATTATTTTATCTGTTTTTATTATTAAAATTTTATATATTTAAAAAAGCAAATTTTATTGAAACGACAAAACCCTAGTGATTGACCAGATCTTTGATCTCCGTTTCTTCCAGAAAAGTTAGACGGTATAGACATCGCTTTATCAATGTTTTTGTTTGTATTTATGGCTCGGATTTACTCTCGAAATACTTTTGGTGGCTTGGATCTGCATAATTTTATGGATCTGTGTGAGATTTTTTTGGTTCAGACGAGAGAGGGGAGGTAATTCCGGCACTGGACAAGAATCATCTGCCACAGTTGTTACAAATCGATTTCGGCGACGAGAGTAAATGTGCACTCAAAACTAAATTTGCTGACTACTATTGACGACGTTCTCCAGGATTTACTGGAGTTTGACTTCATCAGGGAAACATTCTTTGGAGGGTTGTTTGATTTCCTGGCGAGTTTATGCCAGAACTCAGGTAGGCTCATCCACAGATTTCTATCCATTGATATATTTAGAGTGGCGAAATCGATTACATCCACAAGCGTATGTCCATGGAAGATGCTTCAATATACATGCATGTGGATGTCATATAGGGCACTCAAAACTAAATTTGCTGACTACTATTGACGACGTTCTCCAGGATTTACTGGAGTTTGACTTCATCAGTGAAACATTCTTTGGAGGGTTGTTTGATTTTCTGGCGAGTTTATGCCAGAACTCAGGTAGGCTCATCCACAGATTGCCATCCATTAATATATTTAGAGTGGCGAAATCGATTGCATCCACGAGCGTCCATCCATGGAAGATGCTTCAATATACATGCATGTGGATATCATATACATATACAGCCATCCACAAACTAGCATCTATGGATATATTTGAGTGGATGTACCAATTGTCATTCATGGATTAAAATGTGTTGGTTGTTCTATGTTTATATGTATGTGGATGTCATACACTGCCATCCATAAAAAAGTTAACATGGATGTATTTATAGTAAATATACGAACTGTAATGTTTCAGTATACAATTGAAATGAAAAGATCGCAGTATATTTGAATGTATATGGAAGTGCCAAAGTTTAGCGAACTATTAAAATTTAAACAGTGTCATCTTTGAATATGGACGTAGATATAATATATAGTCATCCACATATTATCATCTACTGATCCATTTTGGGTTGAATCGGTTGCATCCATGAGCGTTTGTCCATGAAAAATGCTTCAGTGTATATGCATGTGGATGTCATATATGGCCATCCACAACTTAGCATCCATGAATATATTTTAGTGAATGTATAAACTGTCATCCATAAATTAAAATGTCCAGCTAATGTTATCCATGGTTGTGTCCGTTTATACTAGCATGTTTACCATATATTACCATCTACACATTATCATCCATGGTCAAAAAATTGCTTGCAGCCATATGTTGGCATCTATGGAAGGTCTGATGGTATGAGTAAATCCATTTTTCTGTTAACTTATCCACCGAGTGTTGTCCACACACATTGTTCATGTGGAGTTCAGTACATCTATAACGTGGGTTTGCATCTACCCGACAATACGGGTCCTTCATGATAAGTGCTTTACATCGAAGGGATATGTATACATCAACTTTAGGTTACAGTATCCACATGGTGTTATCCACGAACATCCTCTATCCTCCTGGTGTTGTCCACTGAGGGGCTCTGATTATCTCCGTCGAGAAAATACCGATTTGGTAGAGTCAACAACCACGCCTACTTAAGCAGTCCCCGAAACGGATTACTAGTTTTCTAATAGACCATTGGTTATAGCTTATCAAAATTATCATTATCCATGTATATCAGATTTTTCATGTTCGATGCAGAGCTTTATACTCTGACTTTCTCCCGGTAAATTAACTTGTAAATTCCAGCGATTTGGTAATTTAAACGATGATGGCGGCAATTTCAATGGTCGCATCGGTGACCTCGAAAGACACCACGATTCGGTGAGATATCAAACACATCATCGGCGGTGATGGTGGAATAAAGATTTTAATTAGTAAAGAAGAACCCGTCATTTAGTTTTATCGTTAATGAATTATTGTTTTACCGCAAAAATTGTTAAGGGTATAATAGAAAATAGTCATATGTCATAACAAAGGAAAAGAAGGAGTGTGTACTCCACTTGCAAAAAATACTCTAGGAAAGTACTTTTTATAATATTCTCAGAGGGAAAAAAAGAAGAAAAATAAACATATAAATTTAAATTATTATAAACTCAAATTTGTACAATTGTTAATATTTATTTAGCATAAAATCTAACAAAATATAGCTTAATTATGAAATTTGAGTTTTATTTGTCAATAATAATTACAGTACAATATTTAGGACTAAACTTATATGCTTTTTGTATCAAAAATAAAATATTTTAGTTTTGAAAGTTGATGAAAGAAGATGCATTTAATCTTTAAGAAGATGGCTGAATGAAAATTAGTTTACTTAAAATTTTGTTCATTTATAATTTAGATGGTGCATTTGATCTTAAAATGATGGTTTTAATGATATATATATATGCAGGAAAAAAGAATGGAGAAGAATAAAGAAGAAAATAATTATGGAAAAAAAGGAAAGGGAAAAGAAGGAAAATGAAGAAGAAGAAGAAAAAGAACGAAAAGTGAAGTGTTTCAGTCTAGCATTTTTGTTTATTTGGATTTTCTTTTAAGATGAACAATAAATCTTAAATAATTTATTAGTAGATTCTTTGGTCCACGCTAAGATTTAAATTTATTCATTTGTATGAAATTTTGTTTTTAAATATATGGAAAGTATATATGTTTTGATTATGTATCTAATTTTTTATCAAATTATTTTTATAATTTTTTAATTAATTCTAAAGAAATTATTAGAAAGTAGACTTCTCCGGGATAAAACTGTCATTGTGGCTGATGTTTTTTGTTTGGTCATAAGGGTGAGTGTTGTAATTTCACTAACCTTGTGAGTTACTTTTGCCAAACATGTAATAGGAGGTCTAGTTTTTGGAAAAAGAACGAAGTTTTAGGTTATTTTTAGCAATTCTCCCGTTTATTATAGGTCTGTTAGAGTAAATATTGAATATATTATCATACGTTTGTTTTTTGTATTTACTTTTATAAATATAACTACTATATTATATGATTCATTCATAATATAGAAAGCAATTATGAATGTTTAGTAAAGTTAATCTATAATACAAGTTTTTATTTCTGTTTAAGTTTGGTTGAAAAAAATATGAAACTCTTTGCTTAAGTTGCTATTAATTTATTAGTGTTTATATGATATCATTGTAGTTATAATAAACATTTTAGTATTCCAAACTTTGTATTTCTTTCATATTGTTTTTATGGTATTTTAGTATGGTCACAACTGATATTCTTATTATATAGATATTTCAGGTAATGAGAAAGTATATCTTAGCTCTGGTAGCATTATTCCTTCAGATAAATACACATTGAAAACTGTGGACTACCGAACTGAGTTTTTGAGTAGCATCAAAGTTTCTGGATTACCGAAACATTGCTTGAAATTAAAAGTTGGTATTCCAGTCATGTGTCTTCGTAACATTGATCCTAAGGGTGAAATATGCAATGGAACTAGGCTTATTATTACTCAAACAGCTCGACATGTGGTTGAAGGTAGAATTATAAAGGGAAATGAAAAACAGATTGGTCAAATAGTTCTAATCCCTATGATGTATGTGACACCACCAGACACAAGGTTTCATTTTAGAATGCGTCGCAGGCAGTTTCCTTTGGCTTTAGCTTTCGCAATGATCAACAACAAAAGTCAAGGACAAATACTTGAGAATGTCAGTTTGCTTCTACTTAGACCAGTTTTCTCTCGTGGGTAGCTATATGTTGCATTATCTAGAATTAAAGTCTAGGTGTGAATTTAAAGTTTTCATTACAGACATAAAAAAAAATAAAAGTGCAAAAACAAATTTTGAACGTTGTCTATAAAAAAAAGTGTTTCAAAATCTTGCTTAATTTTATGCTTTTAATATATTTAAACTCTATTTATTATATGTTTTAATTTTTTATGTTTATTTATTTGTCAATATTTATACTTTTTTATCTAAGAAATTGTTCTAAACTCTTTTTTAATATTTTTTATTTTTAATTTCTATTAAAATCTATAATTCTTTTATTTATGTTTATTATTTTATTATTAAATTTTAATATTATATTATTATTATTATTAAAAATTAATTAATCATACATAAATAGATGATTTTTATTTTATAGACCCACACGTTATCACCTAGTTATCTTATACACAAAGTCAAATATACTCTTATGGTTCGATCCGATCAGTGACAGACCAAGCCCTGGTGCATAATTGTACTAATCAATAAAACTTATGAACTAACAAAGAACATGTACTGAAACAAGAGCAAAAATTAGGCCTGGATGATGGTCTTGCTAGGCATGACTTCAGCTACGGGAATGTTGGAATTTGATCTTATGCTTAATCCTGTGCAAGAAAGAAACAAAGGAAGAGAATCAGAAGAAGAAGATAACAGAAGGAAGAACCTGTTCAGGGCGTGAAGAAGAAGATAACAGAAGGAAGAGCCTGTTCAGGGCGTGAAGAAAAAGATAACAGAAGGAAGAACCTGTTCGGAATGTGAAGAAGAAGGAAGACACAGAAGAAGGCACGTAATGTTTTTTATGTTAACTAAAGATAATTGGTCATTGGGCCATGTAGATGTTAAGCCCAATAATAAGTGGGCATCAGTTGTTTTTGGTAACAAAGTAGGTTAAGAAGTAGTAAACATTAGTAGTATGAATATGTAATGTGTGATGATGGGTAATGTTAAGAATACCTAAGGTTGCCGTCATTTTCTTCTTCACCGTAACAATACAAAATCTAACATGGTATCAGAGCTCCTAGGTTTTGGTGACCTGGAAGTTTGAAGAAAGAACAAGTTAGTCAAGAAGCAGACAAGAAGAGTTTTCTAGCAAACAAGGAAGAAAAAGGTACGAGCTGGTTCATCAGAGCACAGCAGAAACAAGAGAATCAGGTATAAAAAGCTAAGGTTAAGTCTGGTTGAGTTAAGATGCAGAACTTACAAGTAGTTCCAGTGTTTGATGAGAAGAACTATAGTCTGTGGGTCATAAAAATGAAGGCTATACTCAAGTCTAAGGGCTTATGGAAAATAGTGACAGAAGGAATTCCAGAACCACCTAAAGTAGCTACACCTACAGCAGAGGAGAAGAAAAAGATGGCAGCTTGAGAAGAGTTAGAAATGAAAGATCAAACAGCCTTACAGTTAATGTTCAGTGCTGTTTCTGAAGAGATCTTTAGTAGTCACTTGTCTGTCACTGAAACCTCAAAGGATGCATGGGATGTGTTGAGGCTAAGGTTCCAAGGAGATCCAAAAGCGTCCATGATATTGTTGCAAAGGCTGAGAGCAAATTTCTACAACCTGAAGCAAGAAGAAAAAGAAACAATTAAAGACTTTACTAGAAGGGTATTAGAGTTAGAAAATGAAATGAGAACTCATGGAGAAGATATAACTGAAAGCATTATTGTGTCCAAGATTCTATGTTCATTGCAAGAACGGTTTGACTCGTATGTAGGAGTCATTGAACAAACAAAAGATCTAGCAATTGTGATTGTTGCTGAGGTGATAAATGTGTTACAAACACAAGAAAACGGGCTGGATGACAGGAACGGCAGAGATGCAGAAGGAGCATTTTCAGCAAGGTTTCAGAGGTTCAAAAATCTTCAAAAGGAAATCCCAAACATGCAAGAACCATACAGATCAGGAACGAGACAGCAAAAGTGGTGTAGTGTGTGCAAGAGAAGCAATCAGAGTGATGATGAGTGCTATTTCAAAAACAGAACAGAAAACACACAATAAAATGGGCAATATCAGTCACGAGGGAGCTGTTTTGTGTGTGGTAAACCAGGACACTATGCAAGGGAGTGTCGACACAAGCAAAATCAACCACACATGCAAGTGCAAGCTGAAGCACAATCACAAAGGCAACTAGAAGAAGATTCTGAAGCACAAATCCAACAAGAAGGACTTTTCACAGCCACTCACGGAAATTTAGACAGTGATGAGGATGTTTGGATGATTGATAGTGGAGCTACTAAGCACATGGCTAGAGATGAAAGCTGGTTTTCACAGCTAGACACTAGAAGCAGGATTTGAGTCAGAATTGGCAATGGTGAAACGGCGCAATCAAAAGGAAGAGGAACAGTTTCTGTGATGACTAGAACAGGAAAAAGAAACATAAAAGATGTTCATCTAGTTCCCAGTTTGGAGCATAACTATCTAAGTGTTCCCCATATGATGGATAATGGCTGCAAGATGTAGTTTAAAGGTTTAAATTGCATAATCATGAGCCAAGAAGGAAAGAAGATAGTAGAAGCTACTATGTCAAATGGGTGTTACTCTGTCAAGCTTCAAAGAGCAAGAGATGATATAGTTGAAAGACAACAAGGAGAGTATTCACAGAAGAAAGAAGAAAGGGTACCTGAAAATGTTAAAAGGGCATGTGGAGATGCAGAAGCTGAAAATCCACAAAAAGGGGGAGGAGACCAGTCCATAAGTTGTGTGACCGAAGGAGCAAAAGATCTCACAGTGGTTCTTGATGTTCAAGAGAAACTGAAGCAAGATCACAGTAAAACAAAGAGTCAAGTAGCCAAGAGAGACTTACCAAGATGCATCCAAGAGAGAGAATCAAGCAATGGCCAGCCATGTAGGCAGCGAGTCTTGATGTTAGATGATCTGAAACCGAAATTCATAGTTCAACAATGGTCTAATCCAAAAGAATGGATTGAGGAGAAGGGTTATACACAAGATCAGTACCTGAGAGATAAGGATGGAGCTGAAGTGGAGAAGGAGAGTGACTCAACTATTGATTATAGATAAGCTAAGAGTATTGAGGAAAAGATCAATCATGGAAGTCAAAGAAGTGAGAAAATCAAGTCTGTGGTTGAGGTTGAGGACCAAAAAGGTCCAACTGACGAAAACAAAGAAACTAAGGTGAGGGAGACAAAAGGTATGGGTTCAGAAGATAAGAGAAACAAGATGGTGTTCAAGGAAGACACTAAATAGGAAGGAGACTTATCTAAGAGGGAGCAGAAACTGTCTGAGCAGTCAGCAGAGAGATGGAAAAGCAGAAGCTGGTTGGAGATGCAACCAATGTAGGAGTGAAGCAGATTCACAAAACACTTAAGGAATCAGTGGGGAAGACTCAAGCGATAGAGAAGAACAAGAGGGAGAGTGAGAAATCAGTTTTTGGAGCTTTGCAAAGGCAGAATCCAAGAGAGAAGGATTCTGGAAATTTACCTGTGTGGGATGAGAAGAAACTCACCAAGAGGAAGGTAAGAAACAGAGACCTTGCACAGAATCATCTGCATAAGAGAGAACTTCAGAAATCAGCCAAGAGTGAAGTGAAGCAGAAAGAATTTCAGATGGAGATCAAATCCGAGGAATTAGCAAAATCAATGAAAACTGGAAAAACAATGAAGAATGAGGTGATGAGGGAGAAAGCAAATATACCAGTGAACTTTGCTGATGTTTTAAAAGGGACTCGTCCAGAAAATAGGAGAATCACCAGAGAAGACCCAGAAGATCGGAGAATCACCGGAGAAAACGAAGGAGGAAGAGGGATCAAATCCCTAAATCAAAATTTGGGGATTAAGCAAAGGAATCAAGAGGGAGTGTTGGAATTTGATCCTATGCTTAATCCTGTGCAAGAAAGAAACAAAGGAAAAGAATCAGAAGAAAAAGATAACAGAAGGAAGAACCTGTTCAGGGCATGAAGAAGAAGATAACAGAAGGAAGAACCTGTTCAAGGCGTGAAGAAGAAGATAACAGAAGGAAGAACCTATTCGAAATGTGAAGAAGAAGGAAGACACAAAAGAAGGCACGTGATGTTTTTTATGTTAACTAAAGATAATTGGTCATTGGGCCATGAAGATGTTAAGCCCAATAATAAGTGGGCATCGGTTGTTTTTGGTAACAAAGTAGGTTAAGAAGTAGTAAACATTAGTAGTATAAATATGTAATGTGTGATGATGGATAATGTTAAGAAGATAAGATATTAACCTAAGGTTGCCGTCATTTTCTTCTTCACCGTAACAGTACAAAATCCAACAGGGAAGACTCTTAATTCTCGACATCTTCTCTCTGAAAAATTCTCCCAATTCCAGAGCAAGTTTTCTATGTTTATCAGTCTTCACATTCACACGAGGCTCTACGATCTTGCTGATGTAGCCTCAACAGAGTCAACGCGTCTTCTCTATAATCAGTGTCAACGGCTAGTTACAGTTCTTGAGATCCTTCAAGTCGTATTTTGTATGCCACCACGGTCTCTTCCCAGTGTACATCTCCAACACAACACATCCCAAAGACCACAAGTCAAGCCCTTTCCCTGTCTCGTCGTGACTGATTGCTGTTCCCACAACCGGACAGCGAGGTTCCCACCAGCTAAATCAGAAATTTTTTCCTGCAGACACAACTCGGGAAAACGAGGATGTTCTCGGGTTTGAGATCGCAGTGGACATAGCCGTGTCCGTGGATCGTGGCTAGCCCTTGGAGCAGAATACACGTAAACTCTCTGATCAAAGGATCAGGCAGTTTCTTTTCTTCCAAGTCATCCATGGAACTCTTCAAGCTTCCACGTTGGATTTTTAAGACGATGGAGGCGAAATAAAGATTTGGTCGTGTTAAAAACCACGCTTCTTTTAACATCCACTTAATCTATTTCTATGTTGCCCCCACAAGTTATAAACCTATCCCAAATTGGCCCCATTAATTCGTTTTAACTCAATGTCGTCCTTGCTATGCAAATTATTTTCTGTAGAAGGTGATGACTGATAAACCGACATTAATATTATTACAAACAGGAAGATTGAGACATTGAATCTAGAGAGTATCGCGAACAAGAAAATGGACTTTTTGTATATACAAATCACTGTACATAATTTATTGTTGCCTTTTGTATAAACTCTGAGGACCAAGCATACTTAGATCTCCTGAATGATAGTAAATATAAACAAGACCAAGTTTGCATGCTATGGTTGTGTTAGAGAGAGCTCAGAAGCAGCACGATACGGTCCATCAGTTCTGGAACTTAAGAGACATGAATTTCGGTGTCTCAAACAGAGGACGAATGTCTAAATAGTTATGCACCATGGCTTCTGTCATCCTCTGTGTCCATGGAAGTTGTTGAGATAATTCTGTGTCGCAAATGATGTGTAAGCTGCTACGTAACTTAGCGTAACAACACAATGTCACAAGTCCCTGTATTTAAGAGATTGATATTAAGAGATGTGGGTGATTCATATAGAACCATTTAGTAGTTGTAGTAAGAAAAATGTGACACTGTGTCATTCACTCACCAGATTTCACATTTCAGTCTGATTTTTCCACCTCTCGGAATTGTCTCTCCCATTCGTCAGCCTCATAGTCTTGTTCAATCATATCTTTATCTGTACTATACACGATCCGCTCCTTCCCTATGACTGTATTTTGAGCCATATCCCTTGCACTCAGTAGCTGCATTGCATTAGTTTGAAGGCATTATTTCAGAGTTCCCAAGTAATAAGCCTATTACGTAATTTTGATGTTTAGAACCGTTACCAATATGAACATCTCCCTAAATTTACATAACTACTGACATGCCTACCTTACGCCGTAGTGTAATATCAGGAGATTCAAGTGCTCGTGCAAATTGTAGCCGAGCTTTGTTTCTATTCTCTATCTGATCATTCTTTCTCTTGATTGAAAACCACCGTACCAAAGGGATGGCAAAGAATGAACCTGCGTATATCTGCATCGTCGTTTGTACAAGTTAATGAAGGACACCAATCAAAATAGTTTAAGAGGTTGCTTAAATCAAATAGGAAAAACCATAAGAAGGAAACAGTTTTTGGTGAAAGGAGTTTGCCATATGAACAGAAACATAAATCATACCTGAAGTAATGGATATATGTTCTTAACAAATGTAAGAAATCCACTTGGCCTGACAGCCATCTCTCTGATAACAAAGACAAAAACAAGGTTGCTTTAGCGGTCCATATATATACAAACAAGGGAATTTTAGGTGGAGTATGATATAGAAGGGGCTTACTTTAGCATGGCGTTTAGAACAATAACACCAAAGAGATTGACAACACCCATGCCAATGACCATTGCCCTTTCGGTTGAACTAGTTTTACTATGAAGAAAGAAGATTCCATCATCAGGAACTACATAGTTGTAATTGTAAGATATACAACATTCCAGGAGCAAAACAGTGATAAGAACCTAAATTGTCCTTGAAGAACTTCTCCATATCTGCAACCCAGTCAAACCATTTCCCCACGTATTCCTTTCGTCTACTAGACCCAGAAGCTGTGCGTTGCAGAATGTTTCCCCAAGCAACATACAATACTTGTTAATAAAAATAACCAAAGGAAACACTGCAGCTCATGCACCATTGGGGCATCGCATTTCAAGCAACCGGAAAGAAGATTTGCATACCTCTTCATCCAACTCAGGTTGACCATCAAACCGAAGAAGGACAGGTAGAATGTAAGATTCATCCTTCTGTGATTTTCATAAAAAAATAGAACTTAAGAAGCTGAAAAGTATGCCTTTTACATTATTTAGTGATACAACAACTAGTGCGAGAGGTAAAAGAGAAAAAAGAGACCACCACAAAGACAGCTAACAGAATTAAAAATTAGCTTCATTAGCTCCTCTTACAAGAAACAATAAGCATAATATACCGTAGCACTTTTGGAAGATTGCACATCAAGGTATGGAGCAAGTTCGTCAGCTGCAACAGCACCTCCTCTAGAAGTTATATACCGCTCAATCTGCAAATACGCGAGAATACATCACTTCATCAGATGAGTGATTCGTATTTTCATTTTCATCTACACTTACTGGCTAGTCGTGTTCCAATTCTGAGAGAGAAGTGATTACTGTAGAGTCATCATTTGCTAGAGACCAAAGACACAATCCATGACATTAGGGAGATACAGAAAAGTTACTTTGCATATTCAAGAGTTCACATGCATAAAGACAACAGAGGCCCTAAGGATTTTACAATATCTGGCTCAATTGTGAAGCATCTGAAGTGGCACCAAGAGGTGAATCCGCTCCAAGAGCACCAAGTCCAGGGCTTCTCGCATTCCCACCAGGATTTGTGCTTCCGGGAGCTTTTGTCTGGCCTGTCAAGTAGCCTCAAAATATAAGTTTATAATGTTTAGTGTGCAGTACAGAAACTACTCATGACAACAAGTTAAACTAGAAACAAGCAGCCAAGAAACTAATGCATACAGAAACTACTCATAACAACAAGTTTGTGAGAACTACATCAACTAACTCAATTAATCTCATGTGCAAATTACCATGCTGATTGATTATTCTCCTGCAACTTCTTCAGTTCTGCAATGAGAGAAATTAGGACTGTAAAAACAGTAAATTGAGGGCAAAGAAGAAACAGAGAAGAGAAGAAGAAGCAACGCTTGAGTCAGGAAGTTAAGCTATTATCATTATCTTGTATACACATAGTCAAATATACTCTCATGGTGATAGACCAAAACCTGTTACAAAATTGTACTAACCAATAAAAAACTAACAAAAAACATGTACCCAAACAAAGTAAAATTAGGCTTCAATGATGGTTTTGCGAAGACTCTTAATCCTCGACATTTTTTCTCTGATGTATCCATTCAATTTTCTGATGCATCCATTCAGTTCTCGCTCGATTCTTTAGTGGCAGCTAAGCTCCAGACACGCAGCTTCCCACTCTTGTCTCCACTGAAGAAGAGTCCGCCGTGAGCAAATGTGAGTGTGCCGATCGTGTGCGTCGAGAACATCTTTCCTCTTTCTTGAAAAGATGGTATATCGACGATGCTGACCGCTCCGCCTTGGTAAGAGCAGAACAGCATCGGTTTGGCCTCTGCGTCGGTCAACCCACCAAGAGCATGCACTTTTTCTCCTTGTCTGCTTGTATAAGTAACTTCCAAGCTGCCATCCTCAGAACAAGCCCAGACTTTGATGGTTCCATCCAACGAAGACGAAAACAGATACTGGTCCCAGCATAAGAGAGACGTGACAGTGTCCGTGTGCTGCCTCAGGGTCATTATACACTCCAGTGTGTTGGGATCCCACACCTTTATCGTTTTATCCACAGAGCCAGAGTATAGTCGATGTTCTCCGACAATAAAACACGTGACTGGGCCACTGTGATATCCCTCGAGGGATGTGAGGTATGTAAATGGATCAGACTCGGTGTCAGTAACTCTCCAGACAGAGATGCTACCAGAAGTTGTCCCAGCAAAGAGCATTCCATATCCAACAGTCATAGCATGGACCTGACCAACCACGACCCCGTCAAGATGCAAATCTCTACTGGTCTGAACGTTAAAGGCCTTCACAGCATTGGGCAAGCCGAGGAACACCCATGAGCCTTCGCTGATTAGAGACCCTGCCTCTGCCTGGAGGTTGAGTGTACGAACGCACTGGCCGGTGTGGCAGTCCCATATGCGCAACGAACCGTCGCCACTGGCTGAGAAGAGTTTATCTGAGCCCGTGGGAAGGGCGATGCCCTTTAGATCCGCCTCGTGTCCTTCGAGAGAAGCAACCATGGCCATTCCAGGGAAGGAACACCAAGAGTGGAGAAACCGGCATTGATCGCCCCTCTTGCAGTTTCCGGCTTTCCAAAACTTGCATATACATGAAACCGGCCCACGATTCTTACTTGGCCTGTTGCCATCTGATGCCGTCCAAACCAGGTTTCTTGACCACTTTGATGGACCTCTGTTCATCCTGTTTTCATAAGGAAGGTAGCGTCTTCTCGGCACTGCGAAACCTTGTTGCCTTGCTGCCTCGTGATTCATACTCACAGATCAAACCTAGATATTCGATTCGGGAACGGTTTTCAGAACGAGAGAGAAGAAAAAGGGGGATGTTTCACAATTTCGAACCCTAAGTGGTGGAATTGGTAACTCGCTTGGGGATACCTTGAGAGAAGTGAAATCTGAGAATTGATAAATTGATTAGGGATACAAGTACGCGGCAGAGTTATAAAGCCTCCAGATCTAACGGGCTAATTTAGTTCCAAATTTCCTTTTTTAATTTATAAATTTATTTATTTATCTCAATTTCCTTTTTTATTTTACAACTCAATTTCCTTTTTTTTTAATGCACACATAATAAATTAATCTGTCGAGCGCTAATCAATTATTAATTAGTTTTACACACAATAATAAAGTTTTATTTATTTTCTTCTCAAAAAGAAAAGACAACAAAAAATACCAACTTTTCTCGGCTAACTAGATTTTGGTGCATAAAGTCTCAAAAAAAATTGTTTGCCCAGCATTAAAAAAATTAAAAATAATTATGTTTATTGGCTTAAAATAACAGGGATATTGAAATTTTTTCTAATTTACCATATTTTATTAGTTGATTTCTAATTTTCCCTTTCTCACTAGAACACATCATATTTTATTAGCTGATTTCTGATTTTGCCCTTTCTTACTAAAAACACACCATATTTTATTAGCTGATTTCTGATTTTGCTCTTTCTTACTAAAACACCAAAGAAACAAGAACAAATCTTGAAATCTCTCTCTCACCAGGATGACACTGATTTGCCAATCAAATTGAATCCAAGAGGACAACCATGGTGGTGACGACAATGGTGAGTTTATACACAAACAGACAATGATAGTCTTGGCTATTTTGCAACAACACTTTTTACGTGTGTAACTATCCAAATTTCTATAATAAGGAGATAAGAATTTGATCTTATTAATCTCAGATTTGAGTTGAAACAAGGCTTAGAGGAATAAGACATATATAAGTAGGATTGTGTACAAAACAGGATACAGAACACCGAAAACAACAAAACTAGTTAATGTAACAACTGTTTCTTCACTTGTAATGGCTTTCTTAAACCGAAACGGTCCGTTTGTCCGAGGTGTTTCTTTGCACCACTCGACCACCAGACCGGCTTCCGCTTCCGCTTCCACCACCGCCGGTTTTACCAGGGGAATTCCGAAGAACAGACCGCTGTATGATTCGAATAGGAGTCCCTCCTAAATCAAAGTCATCTTTCAATGATTTTGTCAAGAACCTTATCTCGCTTTCCAGCAACTGCTTTTTACCGGCCACAAACGCTACAAAAGTCGGCGGCCGAGCTTTCACCTGAGTGAAAAACTTGATCCTTAGCTGCGAAGCCGAGTCTTTCCATGAATGTCGGCTCATTACCTAACTCAAACACACAGAGAAAATGATTAGGCAAGTAGACTGATGTCACATCACATCTTTAGTTTGAATATCATATAGTTTAAATTTCAATACTGATAGTACAAACCTTGATTAACCAGCGGTTGAGTCGACCAGTGGAAAGCCTTGAACACCATCTCTTGTATGTGCCAATGACTTCGTTCATTACTTGTAAACGTCCTCTTCCCTCTAATGCAGAGATGAACACAACCGGGATTCCTGTTATCTGCGACCAGAAATATTATGTTTCTCATCGCTCAAGAACCCTCAAGAATGACGAAAGAAGAAGCAAGAACTAACAAAAGATCAAATTACCTGAGGAATAACTGTCTGAACTTCAATGGGAACAGCTTCTTTGATTTTCTTGTACATCTCTGAGTTCTGTTTCCCTCTTAGACAATCCATTTTGTTGACGATTACGACTAGACCTCGTCCTTCTTCTACGGCGCGTCTAGCTATAACTACTTCTGAATGTGTCATAGTTCGTTGAGATTTTATGATCTGGAGATTCCCAAATAGAAAACATATGATAATACGGTAAGCAACAAAAATAACGAATCACACGCAATTATGTGTGAGTATATAACAAACCTCTTCAGCATCGAGAACTAAAGCGACAACATGTGCACGCATCAGACTCTTTCTTGATTGCATGATACTCAAAGACGCTGGTCCTTTGTCTCGCTCTGTTCTCTCCAACCACCCAGCAGTATCGACCTTAACAAATACGCATAAACATCAAACGAAGTCAACAAGATTTAAAGATTTGTGTTGTAAGAGAAGTAGAAAAACCAGAGTTCCAAAAAACATACCATATAGACGGTCCTACCCTGAAACTCGAACTGCACTCTTACAGCATCTCTAGTGAGACCAGCTTCTGGACCAACCAACACACGCTCTTCTTCCAACAACGCATTGAGCAAAGTTGATTTCCCAACATTAGGCCTACCCACAAGAGCTAACTGCAACGGCAACTTCGACTCCTCGACTTCATCAGAGAGATTCTCATCACTTGGAACATCATCTTGACTGCATCTATCTAATATAAGACCATAGAGGTTCAGTAAAAGAGAGAAAACCAAGAATTGAGCATCTGGTAAATAGTTTCTTGATACGGGTTTGTTATTACCGTTTAAGGACTCGACCATGTAATCCTCTAGCAGAGGATGGAGAACTTCATAAAGTGCTGTCATACCAAGTCCAGTCTCAGCTGATATAGCAGTAGGCTCACCAAATCCAAGCGCAAGAGCCTCTGAAGAAACTTCAGCAAGAGTCTCACCGATTGATTCCGACTTGTTCATTACTACTATGGGCTTAATCTGTGGAGCATGCTTTCTCAGCCATTTACCAACTTCTAAATCCAATGGATGCAAACCCGCCCTATATAAACACGAACACAACAATCAATTTCTTATAAAAAAAAACTAGCATCAAGCTTTAGTTTCTTGCAGCATGGGAGGATGAAAACCGCACCTGACATCGATGATAAGAATCGCAAACTGAGTCCTTGAAAGCACATTAGCCGTCATTGATGTGGTTCTACCAAGAATAGTACCAGAAGAAACCTCAGTCTCAATACCAGCAGAGTCCAACACGTTGAACCTCAAGTCACCTAATTTCGCAATCCCTTCTCTTATATCCCGTGTGACATGATCATCAGGAGTGTTGTAAACCAGAGCCTCCCTCCTCCGAATCAATCTGAACAACAACAACAACACAATAGCTGAATCGACAGTTTACATATATAGTCATCTCAAAACTCATGAAATGTTATAACTTACCGGTTATACAAGGCAGACTTTCCAACATTTGGCCGGCCAATGATCATCACGGTGGGTAATAGCTTAGCATCGATTTTGGTGAAGTCGATCGGTTTCTTGTAAACAACTTTTGGCTTCTTATCCAAAGGTTCAACATTTAAAAAGCTCTCGCAAGAACCATCCTCAATATCGATGATTTCTCCGTCAGAGCCATGATTCGATTCCACTACTCCGTTCAAAGAGACCGAGCAGAATCCATTTGTGGGTCGAGCCAAGTAAGTGTGATTCAACTCCGGGATCAAATTACCGGAAAACCGTCTAAAATCGGTTAGAATACTTCCTGAGAGGAGAGATAGAGAAACAAGTAAAGACGACGGAACTACCGGAATTTTCAAAATTTGGAATCATATAAGCAAAAGATGATTTTTTTTTTTTAACCTGAAGATGAATTGGGAGAAATGATCTGCCATTGGGAATGAAATTTCCGAGAATAAGTACATCTATAGAAGAACCCGAGACCCAATTGATTCTTCCGAGCTGAGATTGCTCGAATCAGTGACTGAGACATCGCAGAAGGAGAATACACACCTTTACACAAATACTCGAGGGAATAACAGGCTTTGCATTTGGTGGATTTCTTCAGGAGATGGGGTTAATCAAATTGATCTAAGGATTTGAATCAGGAAATCGAAAATGTGAGGAGCTAAAACCCTAAACCTGAGAAGACGGCTGAAGAATTTCGGTTAAGGTTCGGTTTTCTAGTATTTTGGTGGACCGGTTCTGTACAATTTGCAAAATAAAAATAAAATTAGCCAATTGAGTCTTGACGGTTAAAATCCGGTTTGACATACAAACCAGTTTATAAAACGTCACACGGTTGACGAGAGAAGAGAGCGTCGTAATTAATCTTTCTCCGTTCGTCGTCAGAGAGAAGAGAAGAGAAAAAGCGAAGCGAGAGAATAATGGGAGGTGCTTTATCAGCTGTGTTTGGAAGTGGCGGAGAAGAAGCAGTCGCAGGGAGCGAATCCGAGCCTAGTCGCGTCATGAAGTTTAGCTCTTCTGCTCGGTGGCAGCTTCATTTCAACGAGATCAAGGAATCTTCGAAACTGGTACGTGTTTTCGATTCGATTCGATCCGATCCAGTTCATGTTTGCAATAGATTCGGTTTTCTTGTGGAATTGACTGATTTGGGATTGGATTTTGAATTTGGGGAGATCAGCTGGTCGTTGACTTCTCGGCGTCATGGTGTGGACCTTGTAGGATGATTGAGCCTGCGTTTATTGCCATGTCTGCGAAGTTCACTGATGTTGAGTTCGTCAAACTGGATGTCGATGAACTTCCTGTAAGTATCCTAAATTAATCTTCTTTTCTTCGTCTTTCAATTGCGTTCTCTCAAAGTTTCAACTTTCTTTCTCTCTCAAGTTTATATCACTCATCAATCTCCTTGATCCGTAGATTGCTGTTATTTCCCCTTGAAATTGATTGTTTGTGATATCCAATTTCAAGAGTTGAAGCTAGTTTAGCGGTATAGTACATCAGCTGATCACTCATCACTCTAATTGATTTTGTGACATCAAATTTCGTGAGTAGAAGTTAATTTTTGGTATGGCGAAACTGAAAATCTCTTTATAAGATCAGGATTGGTTGAAATGGATTGACTTGGGTTCAGCTACATGCTTCTGTTTTCACATTTATGGGATTTGTATTGAGAAACAGTTAAAAACTTACTGCATAATGAATGTTTTCAGGATGTGGCTAAAGAATTCAACGTGACGGGAATGCCAACTTTTGTGCTGATGAAAAGAGGTAAAGAAGTTGATAGGATCGTTGGAGCCAGAAAGGATGAACTCGAGAAGAAAGTAAGCAAACTCAGGGCATGATATGATCATTGATTTCTAACACCTTCACCAGTAGCCAGATTGTGTAAAACCCAATAATAAATGGTAAAGAGGGAGGGCTTTGTTGATTCTGTTGATTCCTCTTATGTCTTCAAGAGTTGTAAGACATTCTGTGTAATACATTGATTGATTAATAAAATGGTTTGTTGAAATGTTTAGACTCTGCTTTAGTATGGCTTATGATGATACAAAGTTTTTTTTTTCACTTTTTGCACGAGGTTTTGCCTCTTCTCTTGATTGGGTCACCTGAGTTCTAAATTTTATAGTTAATACAGTTTTACTCAGACATAAATGTGACAACTGCGAAATATTGTTACCCTCGATTCACATTTGGGTTTTAAGTTTGAATCTACAACCGTTTATATGAATTTTGTATAGTTAGTTTTGGTATGCTCTGTGAAACGGTTTCAGGTGGGTCAAGGCCATGAATGATCCTTAGGGCATGTGACCATCTAAGTTCACTATCTTCTCTGTCGATATTCTTTGTCCCTCCACTCAAAGTATAACGAACGAGGAACTTCAAGGGATCAAGTGGAATGTAGAAGATGAAGTTGAACGCCCAAATCAAACCAGCCCAGCGCCATCCGATTCCTTCAATGTAAGCAAAACCCCAGTTCGCATATACAGCGATCAACGTTGCAATCTGTTTATACAGAAACATCATGAACAGAGAAAGATTACTTCATTAATGTAAAAGGAAAAGAAAAAGTATTGCTTTTTCATTTCTCTCTTGCGTACCGTCTGAGTAACAACGAAAGCTGCCATGAGGAGTACCCCGGGACGCTCAGCGCAAGACCAACCACGAGATCTTGTTACGAAGATCAGTGCTTGGCTGATCGTGCTGACTTGCAGGTACACTGCAGAGGCAAGCATCCTGAAATCTTTTACATCGTTTTTGTAAAGACTTGGCACTTTGAATATTCTCTGAAACGTGAAGCTATCAACATTACTATAAAGAAGCAATCATTGTGTTATTATTCTTTGTTCTAAACTTGGAATATACTTACAGGGAAGAAGCTGGTGTCGTAGGCTGTCCAGAAGAAAAGGACGGTAACCATAGCCAAGTATCCACCGAGAATAATCCCGGTTGTGAAGATCTCTGCCAGTTTCCAGTGATCTGGATGAGGAGATAGTTTCACTCGGTCCTTTGAGATTGTCATGACGGTACCTGCAATTGCCATTCGCGGACCAGAATCAGAATCTATGGTAGACATGGATCAGACTTGTATTGACAAGGTTCTAGTGATAAGACAGACCATCATTGAGGATCGCTATGATCAAGATCATGAATGGTGGGAAGTCGAAGTGCCAGATGAGTGCAAGAAGCGAGAAAGCAAGCTGTTGCAGGAGAATTAATGGAGAAGAAAGATTTTGTTGAGAGTCAGAACTATGAATGATGACTTCATTACAAACGAAAGATGAACAGGTAAGTATCACTATCCGAACGGTGATGGAGACAGCGTATATCTGCAAGAAAATAATGGAGAGATTCATGAATCTGAGTTTCAGAATTATGGATTTGTTTGGATGATGATGATGGTGAAGTAGGGACTTACTGTGTAGTTCTTCATCCTCTGGAAAATAGATCTACTCGTGCGGATAGCGCTAATGATAACACTGAGACCAGGTTCTGTAAGAACAATATCAGAAGCTCCACGTGCTGCCTCAGTCGACTCAGCAACAGCTATGCCTATATCTGCTTTCTTGAGAGCTGGAGCATCGTCTACTCCATCACCAATCATCCCACATATGTGTCTCCGATCTTGCAACCGTTTCACAATCTGGTATTTATGCTCTGCGAAATCCCCAGAATGGTCAGACTGAGAAAACAAATGTTACAGCAGATGAGATCTCAAAACGTAAAGGTACCTGGGAAAGCACCAGCAAAACCATCAGCATTCTCGATAAACTCTTCAACGGACAAAGCAGAGATTGAATCATCTAACAACTCTGATGCAGGGTACATGTTTGTGCCCATCCCAAGATGGCGTCCTGTTCCCTTTGCTATAGCCAGTTGATCACCTACACACACACATTATATGGTTTACATCAGACTCAAGAGGAATAGCAATGCTCAATCAAAGTACAATACCTGTGATCATCTTCACGTTTACACCCAAGTCCAGTGCACTTTTTATTGTATCAGCACTGTCATGTCTAGGAAGGTCAAACAAAGGCATGAGGGCAACGAATCGCCAAGGATCTCCGGGACTCTCTTCCGTTCCCTCGGGCACTTCCTGTTTTCTTTCTCAGTTAGAAAATTAAGAAAATGGAGATTAATGTTCTTGAAGCTATACTTTGTTACCTGGTATGCTACTGCAAGTGACCTGAAGCCACGTTCTGCAAAGTTATCAATCGCGAGATGGACTCTGTCTTCGATCTCGGGTTTATTGTCCACAAGATTCAGAATCTGAGAAAGTAAAATCACAAGATTCTTGTAAGCTTTCTTCTTTGCTCTAAAACTTTCATGGATAAATGATTTCTACTTTACCTGCTCTGGAGCACCTTTGCTGACTCTATACATCTTACCCTCATTGCCCTGGATATACGTTATTTCTGTTCGCTTATCCGTTGGATTAAGGAAATCAACTACTTCAATCCCAGCTCGTGCCTGAAAAACAACCGAACAAATCAAAACTTGTCATGATGAAGACAAAAGAGAGGAGAACTTATGATCTTTGGATTTTACTTCTTCAGGATCTTCTAACATCCCAATTATGGCTGCATCAATTGCATCTTGGTTTTCAACTTGGGACGCTCGAGCAGCAAGTAGGACAACAACATCTGGCTGCACATTCTCTACGAAAACCTGAGGGGGAACAAGTAAGGAGCCAATTTAAAAACTCTGCTTTAAGCAAAAAAATGTTGTGGGAAAAGAGAAGTTGATGTATATATACTTCAATGAGGTTTATGTCAATTGAAAGTTTAGTCGATGTCAAGGTCCCTGTTTTATCGATACAGAGAACATCCATGCCAGCCATTTCTTCAATTGTAGACATTCTTCTAATGATGGCTCCCTGAAAAACAGAAGAATATTCATTCTTATAAAACCTGGTTCTTCGACTAGTAGCAGCTGAGATCAAAACTTTGAAACCAACCTGCTTAGATAACTTGTGAGACCCTATTGACATTGTGACAGAGAAAACAGTGGGCATTGCTATTGGAATCCCTCCTATCAACAGAATCAACAGATTATCTATTCCAGCTCGATATTCACGCTTCTGAAAGTAGTACATGACGATGATCTCCACAGAAACTCCTATAGCAATGAAGCATATACAGAAATATCCAATGGTGGCCAATGCCTGAAAAAGCAGAACAGTTTCATCATTCACGTGGCTTGCTACAAGTTGAAATTGAGGTTCTTACAACTCTGTTTACCTTCTGAATGCGACCAACTTCTTGATTCGTCGAGCAGCTTTTGGAAGCAGCATTGCCAAAGGAAGTGTGAACACCAGTGGCAACAACCAAAGCTTCGACCTCTCCTTGCTTGCAGGTAGTACCAGAGTAGACGTAATCACCATAACGTTTGGTTACTAGTAGAGACTCTCCTGTTAAAGCTGACTGGTAAAAACCGATAGCATCAGAAACAGAGACGGTACCAGATTCATTCGGTGAGGAGTAAAGTTTTTGGTACATAAACGCATCACCTGATCTATTTTCAGAGCGTCACCTTCGAGTAAACGAGCGTCTGCCGGAATTACATCTCCAAGCTTTATACTAATGACATCTCCTGGAACCAGAATCGATGCATCCTCCACGACCCATGTGCTGTCTCTTAGAACCTGAGATGATATCAGCCATTACAAACACAGCTCCCATCAAAGAACATCAACAACCAATGAGATAGATCATGTAACAATAAACTTACAGAAATGATCATATTACCTTAGTTTTGGGAGCCAAATGCACCATTAGAGCAGCGGTAGCGTTTTCAGCTTTGGTCTCTTCAAAGAAACCGATTGTTGAATTGATGAGAAGCAGGAGAATGATCCCAACAAAGTCTTGCCACTCTGGAGGCTTTCCCTGATTAGAGAAAATCGAAACATTTTCAAATCAAAGATCATGAATATTGACAAATGGACAAAAAAAAACAACTTACTCCTCCATTGGCAACTGCAATGGCCGTGATTGCTGCAAGTTCCATAGCCCATGACAAAGGATTCCACATGAATCCAAAGAACTTCGACCACTTGATTTTGTCCTGCATGATTTATCTCCATAAGTAAGTGTTTCAATCTAATGAAAGTGAACAGGACACAGAGAGAGAGAGAGAGTGTGTGTAATGAACCTGTTTCACCACAAGCTTGTTAGGTCCAAAAATGGCGATGCGTTGTTCAGCAGCTTCCTTGGATAATCCTTTTGTATCGCAAAGAAGTGTCTTAAAGACCTCATCCATGGGAACACTCCCCTGAAACATCAATTATACAGAAACATGTTTTATGAAAGCAGAAAGACTAGAGATTTTTTTTGTTTGATCATGTTTTGAAAGTTTCAATACCAAATCTACAGCTTCCATATTTGCTACGTACTCCTTCTTGGATATGATTCTAACATAAAACAGATGGAAGAAAAGAGCAAATTCTTGGATCAAAATCAAAGCTCTGTGAATTACAAGTGAACAAGAATTGGTTGATAAAGGGAGTTCAGTTTTTTTGTTTTTGTTTTTGTCTCTCCCTTTCCGTACAAGATGCAAAATAATGGGTTGTCCTTCGGGGGTACGGATCTAGAATTATTTTCAATAAGGGCATATTAATATTTAATTAGAAAATTAATTTTAAGTAAATATATACAAGGAACTTCTAGTAAATAAAATTTATTACCTTCAGATGTTTTTTCAATTTTTGTTAATACTAAGATAATGATATTTTAACAAAAAAAACTTTAAAACTTAACACACACACACAAAAAGTTATGGAATTAGCTGTCAAAAAAAAAGTTAAGAATTAAAGTATATATCTTTAGAAAATAATCTTTCTTTTTGTTGTTGTCAATTGGAAAAGTACATTAAAAAAATCTTCATTTATCTACAACTTATAATGAATTCTGAAAATTTATTCCAAAGCTACCATCTAAATAAAATATAAAATAAAAAACATAGAACATATTTTTTAAAAGAGTTTTTCTAATAATCTGGATATTTTCTGATTTGATATAATCATTTTTCAATTATATATTTCAAAATTTTCTAATCATAATATATCGAGAATGTTGGGCTTTTCAAATTCATGTTTAACTCTCTAATTAGTATGAGATCTTTTGAGAGAAGCCGAAAGACAAATCTGTGCAGATTATTGGACTTTTCAATCTCATATCCAACATTCTAATTAGGTATGATATTGTTTATTTTGGGCTTAAGTGGTAAAGTCCGCACGAATTTGTCTTCGACCCCTCCCAAAAAGTCTCATATTAATCAGAATTTGATATTATTTATATATTATACTATTATTTACTAATTTTTCGATGTGGGAATTGGATTGATATTAGAAGAATTACCTCACATCAAAAATATGATGAGATCTTGAGCAAAATATATGTATAAAGGAGATAAACAGGTTTTTGAGTTGTAACTTGTAAGCTAAGAAAGCTGAACTTGCCCCGTGGCCTTGAATAGCACGTATCTTGTATATATTATTTGTTCCTAGAGTAGTGTGGACTATATATGACAAAAAAGCATCGCATGGTGGTTTAATTTACATTAATTTGATTCGGTTTGGTTTGGTTTTTGTTTGCCAATCGGGAATCTGACCGGTTTAGAAACGGCACGATCTGTGTAAGTTAAAACAACAGGGTGTGCAAATCCGGACAGAAAAGACAGCATATTGTTTACGAGAGAAGGATCGTCGTCTTCGTTATTCGCCTTCGCCACACTTTGTGAGAGTTGAGAGAGGGAGAGAGAATGGGATTTGCTTAATCAAAGGTGGTTAGAACTTGGAAGAAGTGAGGCTGCAGCTGCTGCGTGTGAACCCGAGACCCGTCGAGTCATAAATCGAATATCGATAGATTTCATTTGAACGAGATAAAGCAATCTTCGAAACTGGAATCTATCAATATTCGATTCATCGATCGATGAGTTTTTCAATGAAATTACTGAATTTGAGATTTTGATTTCAATGGGATTTGGGAGAAAAGGCGGTGATTCACTTCTCGGCTTCATGGTGTAAGATGATTCGTGACATTTTCTCTGAAAAGCTCAATGATGTTGAATTCGTCAAATTGGATCTCAGTGAGCTTCTGTAAGTACCTTGAGTCGTTCGTTCTTGAATGTGAAAGCTTCTCAATTTGCTAACTTTCCATAATTGTTCTTCCTAATTTGTAATTGGATGTTGATGAGCTTCCTGTAAGTATCTCTATCAGAGTCTTTCTTAGTTGATCTTATTAACATATTGTAATGCTAATTTGCCTTCTGTCAAGGTTTCAACTTTCTTTGTCTCTGATATTCTATTTCTTGAGAAGAAGTTAGATAGCTTTATGGTAGAATTCTGATACAAGATAAGAGTTTCTTACAATGAGAAACAAAGATTCTGTAATGGTTTATATACTTTGCCACCAAAGTTTCCAACTTTCTTGTGTCCCTTATTGCTCTGATTGATCTCCATCGTTCAATGTTTCTGTTTTGATATCGAAGAAGTTATATATTTTGGTATGGTTCATGTTCAGATCAATTGAATTTTTAAGTATTAGATCAGAATTGGTTGAAATGGGCTCAACTACATGCTTCTGTTTTTCACATTTATGGGATTTGTATTGAGAAGCAAACTAAAACTTACTGCATGTCATGATGAATGTTTTCAGGATGTGGCTATAGAATTCAACGTGAGAGCAACGCCGAACTTTGTGCTGGTGAAAAGATATAAAGAAAAGTTAGCAAACTCAGGGCACAGTGAGCATTAATGAACACCTTCTTCACTCAATAATAGAATGGTACGTTGTGGGGAGGGATCTGTACTATACTCTGTTGCTTTGGTTATATAAGATCTTCTGTGTGATGCAGCGATTGATTGAACACGTTTGTTGAAATGGTTAGACTCTACTTTAGTATGGTTTATGCTACAAAACAAATTATGCTTTTTTTTCAGTTTGTGCCTCTACTCTTCGTTGGGTCACTTGAGTTCTAAATCTGATAGTTATCATCTAAGAGCTTTTACAGAACATACTAAAATGCATCTCCACCTAAGAGGTTTCAGTTGAAGCTTTTCTCTTTTGGATTTCTTCTCCCTCAAACAGTAACGAATGAAGAACTTCAGTGGATCAAGTGGAATGTACAAGATCAAGTTGAATACCCAAATCACACCAGCCACATATTCCCTACTTCATTGATGTAAAAGGAAAAGAAAACATCTCTCTCTTGCGTACCGTCTGAGTAACAGCGAAAGCTGCCATGAGGAGTATCCCGGGACGCTCAGCGTAAGATCAGTTTTATAGTAGACATGGATCAGACTTGTATTGACAAGGTTCTAGTGAAAAGACAGACCATCGTTGAGGATTGCTATGATCAAGATCATGAATGGTGGGAAGTCGAATTCCCAAATGATGGCAAGCAGTGAGAAACTGAGCTGCATAATGGGAATCAAGGGCGAAGAAAGATTTGTTGAGAGTCAGAGAACTATGTATGATAAATGAAATATGGACAGGTGATGGGTACGTCTGCAGGAGAATAAAGGAGAGATTAGTTCCAATGGTGGCCAATTCCTGAAAAGTGAAATGGGCAGAACAGTTTCATCATTCATGTGGCTGCTACAAGTTAAAGTTGAGATTCTTACAACTCTATATAAGCTTAAAAAACTGTCCTTTTTACCTCCTGAAGCAACTAACGTCGTGATTCCTCGAGTCCATGAGATGAGCAGAATTTCCAAAAAAACGTGTGATCACCAGTGGCAATGACTACCACCTGAACGTTTGGTTTCAGAAACAGACGGCAAGTGGATCGATGGAGCATGCGCCATAGCTCAAGCTCTAAAGGCGAATGAAGATGTCTCACACATGCTAGAGAGATCATTTGTATCTTGGAGATGACTGAAAAAGATGTAGAGATTTACTTTTAGTGAGAATGAGTTATCATTTTTTTTTCCAGATGAGAGAGGATCATAGATACTTTGTTGTAGAAAATTACAGTGAAGCCATATTATTTGCCTATTCATCATTAAATGCCAAAAGCGAAAATTGAATCACCTAAAAAGCAAATTGAAAACTAATTTCATATATTGAGATAATACGAAATCATACGAATTATCAGAGTTCATCAATCAACCATGGATACAAATATTGCAATTAACAGTAACAGAAACAGAACAGGCGAACAAAAAACTAAAGAAATGTAGTGGAACCGAAAAACTCCAAATCGAACCGAGAAGAATCCCAAATACGATCACTGCCACAAAACCCCGACGGATTGTATGCCACCGCCGTTGGCTCCGACGGACCGCGAAACCCTAATTCCGGCCGAGAAGAATCAGCTTCAGTACGCGAAACACCAACACCAACCGCACATCCCAAATCGGAAACAAACCCTAATTGATCGGATCCTCTCTGCTCGGAATCGGTCTTCTTCGACATGAGTTCTCGTTTTATCTCTCTGACTCCAGCCAACTGCGCATTGATGACCGAGAGGTAATTCCTGAGTTCCTCATCAGACAATCCGTCCAGATTTGGGTAATCATAGACATCGCTAGCGTTTCTCTTCCTCTTCTCATGGCTCTGTTTGTTAAACTTCGAGACTATCTCTTGGATCTCTTGTCGATTTTCAGGCCACACATGAACCTTGTCGTCGTCAGGAGTGTAACAGATGAATGTGACAGAGTTGCCGCAGAGAACAGCGAGTTCCGTCGCTTTCTTCTTGAAATTTGGGAAGCGCCTCTTGAAATAATCAAGTCTCGCTTTCTTCAGTTCATCATCGGAGTTTCTTTGTCGAGGAGCCATTCTTTTGTTTTTGTGGTTTTATCTTTCGTGCGGCAGAGTAAGAAAGAGAGCAATGGAATTATTTGTTGTGGAAGGAAAATAGATAAGCTAGGGTTACGATGTGTTCAGATATTTATAGACTGATAGAAGAAATATGTTTTTAACGGTCAGATATTTGTGAAAAACGCGTTGTTAACGCGTCTAGTTTTCCTCTTTCAATTTTCGCGCCAAAAAAAAACTTATAATTCTCATAGGTCGGTTCAAATTATAAGATTTCTTCTTCCTTACTTTTATCGTTCATGGCTGCTTAGCTTAGTGGACAGAGACTATGTTGGAATTTAATAATCTAACAAACAAATTCTACAAATGTGTGATCTTGTTTTTTTCTTCACGATCACTTATACAAATAAAGTCTTTAATTGATCACAAAACCTTCAAGTCAAGAACCTGAAACTTCTACATAGGACATACTTATGGGACATACTTAGCGAGTACTACGTCCAATTCTACAGTTTCCATCCCACCACGGTCTCTGTTCTTGGCTCTGTTTCTGACAGAACCCAGATGAAAAGAGAGGACAAACCATTGGATAAATCAAAACTTTGTAAACCAAAATAAAAGGAAGTTCAATCTCTCTTCAGAAGCTGCCATATAATTCATCAAGTTCATCAAATTGATGATAAGTTTTATCACACTTTTTGCCCTGAAATTGTTAGAAATGGACTTTTTTTTACCTGAACGAGAGATATAGTATGATGATCATATGTATGTAAGTCCCAAGGCAAGAGATACTTTATTAAACAACGCGAAACCATGAACACAACAATGGTATAGGTAAATGAAACAAAAAAAAAGGTGGATTTGTTCACGAGACAAATTAGTTTGAGAAAACAAAATTGTGTTCCTACATAGATAATGAAATATTACAATATTATCTATAGTCTTATAAGGAAACTATAATAATCCTACTACTTTTCTTTCTGTAGAATTTCTGTTACTTGCTAATTTGTCGATGTGTGTGCCTGCGATAAATCCACCTGACCAAGCATTCTGCATAAAGCAATACTTGCCCGAATTAATATCCACTTTTTAACATTTTGATTGCATCTTATATTGATAAAAACAAGTTGAAATCTGTAATCACCAGGAAATTGAAGCCTCCTGTAACTCCATCTACATTTAGTACCTGAAGACACAAATGTAAGCAAAGATATGATGCTACGATGGTCATGCCATGTGTATGTATGTACATGTATTGTTATATGTATGTGATAATACTGCTTTAAACATTGTAGCCATGTTTACCTTTCCTGCAAAGAAATGATTCGGAACCAATTAGCTCTCCATTGTCTTCAAAGAAATCTTGAAACAGCAAGAGACATTGTAACATCAGATTTAGTAAGAAAGCATCTAAAAAAGGATTGATTTAGGTTTCTAAAGAATGCAAACCTCGGATAAAGGAACTCCTCCTGCTGTCACAAACTCATCTTTGTATTGACCCTTTTGCAGCAACATAACAAAACACATTGTCATCATCATTATCATCTTGCCTTGAGTAGTATGATCAAATATGATAAGTTCCAAATCAACAGCTTCTCGTCACCTCTGACTGTACATAAGAATATAACATGTTCCAAGTAACTTGACCTGTGATGCAACCCTTCATATATGCATTACCAAAACCCAAAACTCATGAAAATCTTCACTGCAAAAGCAAAGTGAAGTTACTAGTTTTGAATAGGTGCCCGGTAATGATTAAGGGATACAAAGACTGTCTTACTTCCTATGAGCAATAGGCTCTGGAGAGAATGCATCTGAAGGATTCATATCGTTTATTTCCTCCTCGTTTTCTTCCACTTCACATCATTAACTTGTACATCTAAAAGTTGCTCGAGGCCATGTAAATGCCGCCTCAGCATCTCTTTGTTCTTCTTTGTTCAGTTGCAAAATAGTAATAATCAAGTTTTCTTCTCTTGCTGTTGATCTGTTCTGTTATCTGAGAGAAACGGAAACAATCAATTAAGTAGAAAACAATCAAATGCAAGATAACATTTATATCGTTTGTGTCGTTGACTCAAAAGCCAAACTCATGGATACATATGAACAAACTCCAAAGAAATGGTCTGAGAACACTTTATGCTATGGGTTACGGTTATAATTTTTCAGAATTCGACACCTTGGGTTTGTTCAAGAGGCAATTGTACAGTGTAATCTCTTTTAAACAAAAGATGTGATAAGAGACAGGAACAAGTAAAATGTGAGCCTTTATTATTTATAGGTCAAAAGTAAGAACTACATCATAGACAGTGGAAACAAACCATATACTATATATATAGACAGAATGTCAAATAGATCAAACCTAAAACAAGAGTTACAAAAAAAAACATATGTCGTTTGATGATGTTGGATCAAATTCGTAAACCTTGCAGGATTTTCTCTACCTGAATCCTATCATTCTTTGCCTCGGCTCGAGCAATCATGGCTTTGGTTTGGGCAATTTTTGATTGAAGGTTTGCTCCAATTTTGTCCATCCTCTGCATCCAAATTTGCAAAACCATCTTCTTCAATCGATAAGGATGACCTCTCACGAAATTTTTATGTCCAAACTCCAATTGCCCAGACCCGTTGACTCTTTCAAATCCGCGATACTGAAGCTCTGAGACAAAGTGAGGATAGTTTCTGCCCAATCCAACGTATTTCGGGAGAATCTCTTTGCAGAGCCTTTTGAGATCCCAAACAATGAAAATGTTGTTGCTTTCGCTCCAAGAGATGATTGGATCCCACGAAGGATCATTGTATATTCTGATGTAGAAAAAATGCAATCCCTTCGGAGAGAGAGAAAAGAAAATTTCAACGGGTAGAATGAAATCAGATATTGGCTCTCAGGAGAAATATGTGGTATATATAGAGACGGCTGTCAAAGTTTCGCTTAGCCCATTCTTCGTCGGTTGGGCTTTACTCTTAGGACCCATAATTAACTGGGCTATAAATACGGTGTTTTATAAGTTATTAGGCTATCATTTAGTGGTTCATAACCCCAATATTATTTTTATTAAGTTCATTTTTTAAAATTCGTAATTGTTATGAAGGCAAATTTGATATTGTTTTAGGACTCAGAACGAGATAATCGCGTTCAGAGGATAGAAAATTCAGAAATACGTTAGGCGTTAATCGAGCATATGGTCTATGCCTAGCAATTTATAAAAAATCAGAGATTAAATGGAAATTATTCAGAGATTTATTTTAAGGCTTTTATTTAGTTTTTTGGGTTAACGGAAATTATCATATATCTCTCCAATAATTTATATTTACTTGTAATTATTAGTCAATGATTTTTTATTTATAGATTAGGATCCACGTATATGTGGATTTATATTTACAAAATTTTAAATTTATTAAAGATCTTTATAAAATATAAAATAAAATTGGATTATTCTTGAAAAAATACTATAAACGGAAAAAATCTAAATCTACAAATTAATTATTTTTTCTCGGTTTTGACGAAAAAATGATTTTTTGGTTTTGGTAGGAAAACATGATTTTTCGATTTTGATGGAATAACATTTTTTTTTGTTTTGATGAGAAAACAAAATTTCTCGGTTATGACAAAAAAATTAAAAAAAAAATTATTTTTGGCAGGAAAACATGATTTCTCATTTATGTCCAGAAAATACAATTTCATGATTTTGTCACGAATATGCAAATTCACAAATTTTGCGGGACAACACAATTTCTTGATTGTTGCGAGAAAACACAATTTCTTAGTCATGATAGGAAAAACAAAAATTTTGGTTTTGACAAGAAAATAAAATTTCTTGATTTTGGCAGAAATTGCTATTTCTTAGTTTTGGCGGAAAAACGTAACTTTTTGATTTTGACGGAAAAATGAAATTTTTTGATTTTGACGAGAAAGTGCTATTTTTTTTTGGTGAGAAATACAATTTAACGGTATTGACGGAAAACACGATTTCTCTTTTATGATAGAAAAACAAAAAATTTTGGTTTTGACAAGAAATTAAAATTTCTCGGTTTTGGCTACAAATGTGATTTCTAAATTTTGACAAAGAATACTACATCTATGTTTTTTTGAAGGAAAATGCGATTTTTTCGGTTTAGGCACAAAAACACAATTTCTTAGTATTAAAGGAAAAATGCAATTTCTTTGTTTTGATGTGAAAATGCAATTTGATGGTTTTGACGGGAAAACACAATTTCTTGATTTTGGCGGATAAATAAAATTTATCGGTTATGACCGGAAAACAAAATTCTTACTATATTTTGACGGAAAATGAAACCTCTCGGGTTTGGCTAGATAATGTTATTTCTCGATTTGGCAGAAAAATGCAATTTGATGTTTTCGGTTGGAAAACGCAATTTCTTGGTTATGACAGGAAAACGAAATATCTCAGCTATGACGGGAAAATAAAATTTTCGGTTTTGATGGAAAAATAATTTTTTTTGATTTTGGCGGAAAAATACATTTTCTCGACTTTTAATGAAAAAATACGATTTCTCGATTTTGGTGAGAAAAGTCAATTTGACGGTTTTGTCTTGAAAACACATTTTTTTACTTCTGCGGAAAAATATGGTTTCTTAATTTTGGCGGAAAAAACGTATTTTTTTTTAGTTTTGATGGGAAAACATAATTTTTTAGTTTTGAAGGGAAAATAAAATTTCTCGGATTTGATGGGAAAAATTATAAGTTTGAGAGCTTCCTGTGTTTCCACATCTTGGGTTTGGTCATCCCAGCTATGATGGGAAAACGATATTTTTTTGTGATGGGAAAACGAAATATTTTTTTGTATGTTTTTGTACAGTGCAAAAAAAATGGGAAAATGATATTTTTTTGCACTGTATAAAAAAATATTTGTTTTTCTATCAAAATCAAAAAAATTATATTTTACTGCCAAAACCGTCAAATGTATTTCCCATGAAATAGCATTTTCCGTAAAAACTAAGAAAATTCATTTTTTTCATTAAAATCAAGAAGTTGTGTTTTCCTGCTAAAATCGTTAAATTGTATTTTTCCGCAAAATCGTTAAATTGCATTTTCTACCAAAATATCGAAATTGCGTTTTCCCATCTAAACCGAGAAATCGTATTTTTCGCCAAAACCAAAAAGTCGTATTTTCTTGCCAAAGCCAGAAAATAACATTTTCCCACACTTTTACTAGACTGCACTGTATGATGGGAAAACGAAAAAAAATATCCCAGCTATAATGGGAAAACGATATTTTTTTTTGGTTTTGATGGGAAAATGAAATTTTTTAGTTTTGACAGAAAAATGTGATTTCTTAGTTTCAATTAGAAAATGGGATTTCTGGGGTTTTTGACAGAAAAATATGTTTCGTCGGTTTTGATGGGAAAGTGCAATTTGTTGATTTTGTCATGAAAATGTAATTTCTCGATCTTTACGGAAAAACACAAATTCTTGGTTTTGACAAAAAAATGGAATATCTCAGTTGTGACGGAAAAATGTTTTTTTTTTTGTTTTGATGGGAAAAATGCAATTTTTTATTTTGCGAAAAATACGATTTCTTGGTTATGACGAAAAATCGTAATATCTCAGCTATACGGAAAAATGATTTTTTTGGTTTTGATGGGAAAATGAATTTTCTCGGTTTTGGTGGAAAAAATGCGATTTTTTGATTTTGTAGGAAAATGAGATTTCTCGGTTTTTGACAAGAAAATACGATTTCTAAGTTTAAGTTGTTGGTTTTGTCGGGAAAACATAATTTTTCGGTTTTTACAAGAAGATTGTAATGACCCGATTTCAATCTCAAAAGGAAAAAAGAAAGGAATGTGAGTCTAAAGTCTAAAAAGAAAGGGTATTAGGGTTTTCGCAGGATACCCTCTATATAAAGGAAGTTAGATAGTCAGAATTCTCATCAAAATTCCCAGAGCACTCACAGATAGAACTTAGAATCCCTAGCCGAGCAACCCTACCGCCGCCACCTCAAGGAGAGACGCCGCCGTTCATCTGTTCCGAGCCGCCGTCTTCTTGAATTCTTTGCTTTCTGTTGTTACATCCTTAAACTCTAGTTTTTCCTTTAGCTTTCAATCGATTAGGCAAAGGTGGGGATGTGTTCATGCATTCCCATATGTATTGTTGTCTAGCTTTTTTTCGTTAGATGTAGATCTCAAGTCTTCTAAAACCCTACAAATTCCGCTCTATGTCGTAACTTGTAGATCTTTGATGTGGGCTAGGTTGTTCTTCAATTAACCTAGATCTAGTTGTGGATTAATTTGGTTGATTGTTGATTGATACTATCTTACTTGTGAGAATTGTGAATCTGAACTGCATTGCATATAGTGTATTAAAAGTACAATTGCACTAGGACCCAGCGGTGAGAAGGTACTGCTGGTGTGATTGTTTCCTGCAGTGGAGGTTGTGCCTGCTGTAGTGCCATGTGACGCTCAGGTTGACGAACCAGTCGTGCAGCGACTTAGACTCTTGTGGAGATGCGGCTCCTAGCAAGGGTGTAAGACATACAAAACTTGTTGAAGTTGATCCGTGGGATACTGTAACGGGAGGCATTCAATATGCTCGCTTTGTTTACTTGCTTATTTGATTGTTGATTGTTAGAGGAATCATTAAACTGTGCTTGTTAGTTTGGCTCTGGCTAGCGACAAGTTTGGGTAATGATATATGTGGCGGATCACATTTATGCATTCTCCTTGGTAATCAAAATTACTCATCTCCTTCATGTCCTTTTTTCCCTTTTGCAGGTGAGCAGGAGCAGTAGGAGTGATTATTGTGTGTTGATGGTGACTCGTGTCTTTAGTTCGATCCTTGGAGGACCTAAAACACTTAACTTTCTATTTCAAATGGTTTTTTTTTGCTTTAAGACATATTTAAGGATGATTTCGAGTTTAAGTTTGGTATTTTGTAAGACTATTGAGTTTATATTTATAAGAGTATTGGTTTGAATTAAAGTTGTGGTAACTTAGTTAGAAAGTTAAGTGGATGGCAAGGTGTCTCTAAATAATAAGAGGCGGTGTTACAAGGAATCGCTCCTTATATGAAGTTAGACGAGACACGGAGCGTCACAAGAGAGCTTATACGCAGAACCAGTCTCAAAAGGCTTGAACTCACTGAGCCAGAGAGAACAAGAGAGTTTAGATTCAGCTTTATCACTTCTGTGGTAGGCAAACGAGGGTGGCATCTCACAGGTTTCCATTTGCAGCAATCTGAGTTTGGCCTCCATGTCTTTAAATCTCCCAAGGGGATTTCTGGTGTGGAGTCGTTCTTGATGTTCTGAGTCAGCAGGTTCTTGAACTCGAGAAGGGATTGTCTTTGGTCTTGTGGACAAGAAGTAGATAGTTGTGGAGTGAAGAAGACGAAGAAGACGAAAAGGAAATATGAGAGAAGAAATTGCCTCTGCATTTTCTCATAGCTTTCTTGTCTTTTGCCACTGTCTTTTCTTCTTCGTGTTTTGTTTTGTAGGTACAAGTCAAAGAAGCGAGATTGCTAAAAGACTAAAACCGGGACAATGGTTGTGTTCACTGTGGAAGAACGTGATGTATCTTGTTGACTCTTTGAGGTCTTTTACTTCTGTCCGTATCCTCAAATAAAGAGTTAAATTTCATCACGATGACTTGATTTTGGGTTAAGCTTAATTTTGGGTTTATAAAATAATTATTAGTTATTAGATTAGGCCCAAAATTAAGCTCAAGTTCTAGAATCTCTAGAAACATCACTAAAAATCATCATCTTTCTTAAATGTTCTAGAGAATTCTATTAGTTAAATATCTAGATAATTCTATAGATAATTCTAGATGTTGTAGTTAAAATTCTAGATATTATTGTAGAAAATTCTAGAGATTAGGAGAATGTTTGTAAGATATTTTGTAATAAGTGGAGCCTATAAATAGCCCACTACTCCATCATTTGTAAACAAGAGAAGTTGAACAAATAAAGAAAGAGTGTTCTTCATAAGTTCTCTTATTCTCTCTAAAGTTCCTTCAAGTTTTCTCTAAGTATTCTTTCATCTTATTATTCATACTTAGAGGGTCTTTGTTTCTTTCGGATCTCTCGGGTATTACGGTCTTGGGCTAGTGCTTGGCACTATCGGTGTTTTCTTTACATGGTATCAGAGCCATTCTGATCTGGTTCTTTTTCAAGATCGGATTAATTGAGATCTCAGATTTACTCTAAGTATGGAGTCAATGGGTCACGTTGTTGGGTTGGGAATGGAGATTCTAAACCAATCCAATTACCGGTTATGGAAGTCATGCATGGAGTCATACTTGGTGAGTGGGGACTTATGGGATGTCGTCGGCGGCAGTAGCACAACACCACCAAGGGGAGCTGCTGCGACAGCAGAAGCGACAAAGGTGTGGACACGGAAGAATGCCAAGGCGGAGTTTGCATTGAAGAGGCCAATATCCTCGGGAGTCTTTGAGCATGTCTCAAGTTGCACATCCGCTAGTTCCATTTGGCAGGCGTTAGATCAGTTGTTCAACAAGAAGAATGAAGCTCGGCTACAACTGTTAGAGAACGAGTTGGCGAATGCAAAGCAGGGGGAGTCTTCAATCTCAGAGTTTTTCATCAAGGTAAAGAATCTTCGCTCAGAGATTAATACTCTAAATCCGGAGGAGTCAATTTCCGAAGCACGTTTAAAACGGTATATTATTCGAGGTCTACGACCTGAGTATACACCGTTTGTGACTTCGGTTCAAGGATGGGCTACACAACCTTCCTTGGAGGAGTTCGAGAACCTGCTAGCTTCGCAAGAGTCATTAGCTACGCAAATGGCAGGAGTCAAAATCCATGATGACTCGGGGAGCGCCTTTGTAGCTCGGAAGCAACACAACTTCAAAGCCAAATCCAAATACGATGGTGCAAAGAACATCGATGGACCGGAAGGATCTTCTACTGGAGATAAGAAGCGATTCAAGTGCTACCGGTGTGGAAAGCTTGGGCACTTCAAAAAGGATTGTCGAGTCAAGCTGAAGGAGACAAATATGGCAGAATCAAAAGGTCATATTGAAGACGAAGAATGGGGGAAATGCTTCACGGTGGAGGCTGCATCTTCAGGTATATCCACAACTAAAAATCTTGAAAATGATTGGATTGTGGATTCGGGTTGTAGCCACCATATTACCGGAGACGAGAAGCTATTTTCTAGTCTTCAGCGCCATGATGGAAAAGAAGCCATAATTACCGCGGATAATTCAGTTCACCGGGTCGAGAAGGAAGGGACTGTTGTCACTGAAGGAGAAGATGGAAGCCCTATCACCCCCAAGAATGTATACCATGTCCCTGGAGTAAGGAAGAATCTTCTCTCTGTGGTGAATGCAGTAGACTCAGGTAACTACGTTTTATTTGGCCCAAGAGACGTCAAATTCTTGAAGAATATTAAAGAGTTAAAGGCGGATGTGGTTCACACCGGATCACGGGTTAAGGATCTATATGTCTTATCTGCGTCCAACTCATACGTGGAGAAGATGAGTACAAACGACAATGCCTCTATATGGCATGCTCGGCTTGGTCATATAAACATGACTAAGCTAAAGGTTATGGTGAATAAGGAGTTGGTAAATGGGCTTCCGAAGCTGAAGATCCAAGATGAAGGAAAGCTTTGTGAAGGTTGTCAATATGGAAAATCACATAGACTTCCATTTGACAATTCTACTTCACGGTGCAGTGCTCTGTTGGAGAGGATCCATAGTGATTTGATGGGTCCTACAAGAACACCCTCATATTCCGGGTTTCGGTACATGTTGCTGTTCATTGATGACTTCTCACGGCACACTTGGGTATACTTTGTGAAGGAAAAATCAGAAGTATTCTCCAAATTTCAAGAATTCAAGGTTACCGTGGAAGGGGAGCTGGGTCGGAGAATCAAGACCTTAAGGACAGATAATGGAGGGGAGTTCATGTCCAAGGAGTTTCTCTCTTTTTGTCAAAAGCATGGAATAAAGAGAGAGTTTACTTGTCCGTATACACCTCAACAAAATGGGGTAGCGGAAAGGAAGATTCGACATCTAACTGAGACGTGCAGAAGCTGGCTATATGGGAAGGATCTGCCTAAAGCCTTGTGGGCGGAAGGCATGAGATGCGCAGTGTACGTCATAAATCGGATGCCACTCAGCCCAAATAACATGAAGTCTCCGTATGAGATGATTCATGGGAAGAAGCCGTCAGTGAAACATCTCAGGATATTTGGATCAGTCTGCTACGTCCATGTATTTGATTCTCAAAGAACCAAGTTGGAGGCAAAGGCGAAGAAGTGCATCTTCATTGGCTATGACGAACAAAGAAAAGGGTGGAGGTGTATGGATCCAGAGACACACAGGTACGTAGTGTCTCGAGATGTTGTTTTTGATGAAGTTTCCTCATTCTATGGGCCACCTCAAGTTTTAGTTGAGCAAGAAGGTGGGAGTTCCTCCAAGAGTGATAAACCAGCTCTGAGTAAGGAAAAAGGTCCTGAAGAAGAGATGCAAGGTGAAAGGGGGAGCACTGATCAAGAGGAGGATGAGGAGGAACATCATGGTTCCACGGCTAGTCAAAGGCCTAAAAGGGACATCATTAAACCTGCTCGGTTCAGAGATCCAAAGTTTGTTACTACCTTCTCGTGCTACTTTGCAGCTCCATTAGATGAAGATGAGCCAACATCTTATGATGAAGCAAAAGGTGTTGACGAGTGGGAAAACGCAATGAAGGAGGAGATGAATGCTCTCATGAAGAACGAAACTTGGGATTTGGTTCCAAAACCCAAGAATGCCCAACCTGTTTCTTGTAAATGGGTGTACCGGATCAAGCGCAAAACAGATGGAAGCGTTGATAGATTCAAAGCAAGGTTGGTTGCTCGGGGATTCTCTCAAAAGTATGGAGAAGACTATGATGAGACCTTCAGCCCTGTAGCCAAGATGACTACGGTACGTTCTCTCTTATCTTTGGCTGCAAGTTTTGGTTGGAAGTTATGGCAATTAGACGTGAAGAATGCTTTTCTATATGGAGAGCTTGACAAGGAAATCCTGATGGAGCAGCCACTTGGTTTTATATCACGAGAGCATCCTGATTATGTGTGTAAGCTGAAGAAGGCCTTGTATGGGTTAAAACAAGCTCCACGAGCCTGGTATGGAAAGCTTGCTCAGTTTCTTCAGTTCTGCGGTTATGTGGCATCAAACTCTGATCCGAGTCTATTCTTCAAGAAGAATGGAGGAGTCCACGTGGTAGTTCTCCTTTACGTGGATGATATGATAATTACCGGGAATGATGATGCAGAAATTACTCGTTTACAAGAGGATATGTCGATAAGGTTTGAGATGAAGAAGTTGGGAGAGCTCAACAACTTTCTCGGTTTGGAGGTGGAAAGGGTAAAGGGTGGAATATTCATCGGCCAACAAAGCTATGCAAGAAGAATCGTTGAGAAGTTTGGAGTACACGAAGGAAAGACACGCTCTACTCCAATGGATGTCAACATAAAGCTTAAACGCGATGAAGGGTCCTTACTACCTGATCCTCGGCCTTATCGCTCTCTTGTAAGAAGTCTTTTATACTTAACCATTACAAGACCTGACATTGCCTTCGCGGTAGGTCTTGTAAGTCGGTTTATGCAGGCACCAAGGAAGCCACATCTAGAAGCGGCAAAGAAGATATTGAAGTATGTGAAGACAACTCTTGGCATGGGTCTGGTGTACAAGTATAATGCCAAGGTCTCTCTTTATGGCTTCACGGATGCTGACTTTGGTGGAGATCTTGATGATCGGAAATCAACTTCAGGCTATGTTTTCCTATGTGGGAACACAAGTGTCTCATGGTGCAGTAAGAAGCAAGCAACGGTGTCGTTATCTACAACTGAAGCAGAGTATAAAGCGTCAACTCTAGCAGCTCAAGAGTGTATTTGGCTTCAGAGACTCCTTGAAGATCTGTTCGAGCCAATCAATAAGCCAATTGCAATTTATGGAGATAATCAAAGTGCGATCAAGCTGGCCAATAATCCGGTGTTCCATGGGAGGACTAAACACATTGAGTTAGAGCATCACTTCATAAAAGAGAAGGTGCTTGATGGGACAATTGAAGCTTTGGAAGTTCGAAGCGAGGACAACGTTGCGGATATCTTCACCAAGTCATTACCAAAAGGTCAGTTCGAGTTACTTCGCTCGAAGCTCGGGATGACTGACAAAATCAAGTTTAAAGGGGAGTATTAAAGTTAAACTTGATTTTGGGTTAAGCTTAATTTTGGGTTTATAAAATAATTATTAGTTATTAGATTAGGCCCAAAATTAAGCTCAAGTTCTAGAATCTCTAGAAACATCACTAAAAATCATCATCTTTCTTAAATGTTCTAGAGAATTCTATTAGTTAAATATCTAGATAATTCTATAGATAATTCTAGATGTTGTAGTTAAAATTCTAGATATTATTGTAGAAAATTCTAGAGATTAGGAGAATGTTTGTAAGATATTTTGTAATAAGTGGAGCCTATAAATAGCCCACTACTCCATCATTTGTAAACAAGAGAAGTTGAACAAATAAAGAAAGAGTGTTCTTCATAAGTTCTCTTATTCTCTCTAAAGTTCCTTCAAGTTTTCTCTAAGTATTCTTTCATCTTATTATTCATACTTAGAGGGTCTTTGTTTCTTTCGGATCTCTCGGGTATTACGGTCTTGGGCTAGTGCTTGGCACTATTGGTGTTTTCTATCGACTCCACATTTGGTTATTCAATACTTTACTGCATACTACATACGAGAGAAATTTAATATTTTACTGCGTACATATGAGAGAAAATTTTCATTTCATGACACAGTCACACAGGTTGGCTCCGGTGTAAGGTTTTTACCTTACTGAAACTGAAGCTTCATCCATGTTGATGCCATGTACATATTTTTCGCCTAAAAAAGCAAACATTAATGTGAATCTATGACTCTTTTTTTTCTAAAAGAGAAAATAATAATAATTCACTCGTTTGATTTTCCATTCTTCATCACTGTATAAACTCAACAAGTGACTACCACTTGCCATCTTCTCCTCCAAAAAAAAAAACGTTTATCAGAACATCTCTCTGTGAATCTCTGATTCTGAACCACTTAAGATCCTCTCTCATGGCTTCTTCTTCTCCTCGAACTTGGACATACCGCGTCTTCACGAGCTTCCACGGACCTGACGTCCGTAAAAACTTTCTCAGTCATTTACGCAAACAGTTTGACAACAATGCGATTTCGATGTTCAATGATCAACGGATCGAGAGAGGTCAAAGCCTAGCCCCTGCTCTCACAAAAGCGATTAGAGAATCGAGGATCTCCATCGTCGTGCTCTCAAAGAACTATGCTTCTTCAAGTTGGTGTTTGGATGAGCTGTTGGAGATTTTGAATTGCAAGAGAGAGATTGGGCAAAAAGTGATGACGGTCTTCTACGGAGTAAATCCATCTGATGTTCGGGAACAGAGCGGGGATTTTGGGAAAGCTTTCAAGGAAACATGTGCTCGAAAAACAGAGGAAAAGAGGCGAAAATGGAGCCAAGCTTTGAACCATGTTAGCAAAATAGCCGGAGAACACTTGCTTAACTGGTTTGTTTGCTACAACTAATTTGCGATTTTTGCTTCTTTTTCTTTGGGAACCTGAAAGATCTGAAACAACAATATCTTTGTTAGGGACAATGAATCAAATATGATCGAGAAACTTGCTAGAGATGTTTCAAACAAACTAAACACTACAATCTGTAAAGATTTTGATGGCATGGTGGGGATAGAAGCACACTTGGAGAAATTGCAGTCTTTGTTACATTTAGACAATAAAGATGAAGCTATGATAGTTGGAATCTTTGGTCCTGCGGGTATTGGTAAGACTACCATTGCCAGAGCTTTACATAGCCGGCTCTCTAGCAGTTTTCAGCTTACTTGTTTTATGGATAATCTTAGAGGAAGCTACAATAACGGTCTTGACGAGTACGGATTGAAGTTGTGTCTACAAGAGAAACTTCTTTCTAAGATCTTAAACAGAAATGATATGAGGGTTTGCCATTTAGATGAGATACCGGCAAGGCTATGCGACCAAAACGTTCTTATCGTTCTTGATGATGTGGACACTCTGAAGCAGCTCGAAGCTCTGGCTAACGAAACTAATTGGTTTGGTCCTGGAAGCAGGATTATCGTAACCACAGAAGATCAGGACATTCTGGAGCAACATGGTATCAAGAATACATACTGTGTGGATTTTCCAACCAAAGAAGAAGCTGGAAAGATCTTTTGTAGATATGCTTTTAGACAGAGCTCTGCACCAGATAGTTTCAAAAAGCTTGTTAAAAGAGTAACAAAGCTTTGCGGCAACCTTACATTGGGTCTCCGTGTCACGGGTTCATATCTGCATGGCAAAAACGAAAAAGAGTGGGAAGTTATACTGCGTAGGCTAGAAAACAGCCTTAATCAAGATATCGAGGGAGTGCTTAGAGTCGGATACGACAGCTTACATAAGAACGATCAACTGCTATTTCTCCTCATCGCATTCTTCTTCAACTACGAAAACGATGATCATGTGATGGCCATGCTTGCTGAAAACAACTTGGATGTCAAACTCGGGTTGAAAACACTCGTACGTAAATCTCTCGTACAAATATCAACCAAAGGAAACATAGCCATGCACAAGTTACTACAACAAATGGGTAGACAAGCGGTTGAAAGACAAGAGCCTTGGAAACGCCAAATCCTAATTGATACTAATGAGATTTGTGATGTTCTCAAAAATGCATCTGTAAGTATTTTTAATATATTTCTAATATATTTTTCATGTGTCCGTTAAACCAGGTCATTTCTTAATCTGCTAACAATTTCTATGATTATTTTAGGGTAGTGGAAATGTGGCGGCTATATCTTTTGATATATCCACAATCAAAAACGTGCATATAAGCGCAAGTGCTTTCAAAAATATGCATAATCTTCGATTTCTCAGCATCTACAAAACAAGACATGATACAAATGTTAGAGTGCATGTATCCAAAAACATGGACTTTCCACCTCGTCTAAGATACCTACATTGGGAGGTATATCCAAAAAAGTGTCTTCCTTGTACATTTAGGCCGGAACATCTCGTGGAACTCAATTTAGAATATAACGAACTCCATAAGCTTTGGGAAGGGAAACAGGTTGGTTTTTCTTTTATATTTTGCTTGCTTTATCTAGTAATTTGCTTTCCCATTATGTGTTTGGTGATCGTTTGCTCTGTTGTGTTGTTTTTACATTCAGCCACTTACAAATCTCAAGAAGATGAATCTGTCACAATCATGGGGTTTGAAGGAACTCCCGGATCTTTCAAATGCTATAAATCTCGAGAGATTGGTTCTGCGTCATTGCTACAGTTTGGTCGAGATTCCTTCCTCTATTGAGAATCTTCACAAACTAGAGTGGTTGGAGACGGATTACTGTGTACATCTAACACTTGTTCCGACCCGTATCAACTTGGCATCTCTTAAAGTGGTCCGCATGAGAGGGTGTAGGCAACTGAGAAGCTTTCCGGATATTTCCACCAACATCACAACACTCTTCATTGCAGACACAATGTTGGTAGAAATGCCTGAATCAACCAGGCTTTGGTCTAGCCTCTTGAACCTCTCTATATATGGCAGTCTCTCTACGGAGGTTCCTCCAAAACGAACCCAAGGAGAAGACGTTGAGCGAATTCCAGTCTGGATCAAAGATCTTGATCGGTTGAAAAGGCTATTTATAGCTGGCTGTCCAAAACTTACATCACTACCAGAGCTCCCTCCCTCGCTCACAAAGCTAATAGTAGACACTTGTGAATCACTCAAGACTTTAGTATCTTTCCCTTTTGAGTCTCGTATTGAGCATCTCAGCTTCGCCAACTGCTTCAGATTGAGCAGAAAAGCAAGGAGTGTTATTACACAGCAATCGTTGAAGGCATGCCTACCCGGAAGACAAGTGCCTGAGGACTTCGACCACCGAGCTAAAGGAAACTCATTGACCATCCGTTCTGATTTCTACAGGTTTAGGTTTTGCGCTGTGGTCCCGCAGATGGAAGCATACGATCCCAATATGTTTTGTCGAGTACGCATAAACGGTTTCCCCCACACTGACCGATACATGAATATGGAGTTCTGTGGAAGAATCGAAAAGACACATCTGTTTATGTATTTCTTTGATTTTCTTGACCAACACGGATGGCTTGAAAAGGACAACGAGGTCACGTTCGAATTCATCACGACATCCCATGAAGTCGAAATTGCTGAGTGTGGCGTCCAGATCTTGAAGGGAAGCAGCAGCCAGAGAAGAAGCTATGAATCTATACCAGAACAAGTGTCTGAAGACGACAATGAAATTCTGTCTGTTGGGAGCTCTGAATCTGTTTCAGAACAAGTGTCTGAAGACGACAATGAAAATCTCCCTGATGGGACGACCTCCGAATCTTGTTCAGAAAAAGTGTCTGATAAGATCGATGACTTTTGCTCTGGTTTCTTCAAAAAGGGTGATGGTGATGATGCACCACCCATACTAACGATGGCTTGGCTTCTGTTTATTCAGTTAGGTCTTTTTTTCTTTATGGGTTTTTTATATACCCTTATCACGATTATTGGCAGTATCCCCTTGTTTCTCTTGAGGACTGTTGGCAGAATTCTCCTGTTTCTCTTGGGGTCTCTGATACACCTTGGAGGGTTTACACTGGACAAAATAAGAAAGTTTCCCATGTGGACGACAAGGCAAGTGACGAAGCAAACAAAAAAGAAAAAACGAAAAAAAGAGAAAAGGCTGATGAGGAGAAGAGACGAAAATGGAGTCAAGCTTTGACCGATGGGAGCACTTCCTAGACTTTAGATTTAGTTTGTTGTTTTCATGTCTTATTATGATGAATAAGAAGAAGACTTACGGTGAATAAAGAGGATTATGGGAATGTTTTTTTTTTTGATAAATGAATATTAATAGATGCGTTGGAGAAAGAGGATGTCTTGCCTTACTAAACGAAGAATCTCTTCACTCTCTCTCTCTCTTTCTTCAGAAGCTACAAGAGAATAAAGTTACAAAGTCTGCATATTATTTCCAAGGCAAGAACACAACAATGGTATTGGTAAATGAAACAAAAATTAAGGTGGATATGTTCACTAGACAAATAACTTTGAGAAAACAAAATTGTATTCCTAAATAGATAGTAAAATGAAATATTACATTACTACAGTCTTATAAGGAAACTATAATTATCCTACTACTTTTATTTCTGTAGAATTTCTGTTACTTGCTAATTTGCCGATGTGTGTGCCTGCAATATATCCACCTGACCAAGCATTCTAGATACAAAAATACTTGCCTGAATTAATACGCCGTTTTAACATTTTGATTGCGTCTTAGGCACTTAAAACTCATGATTTTCATTTCTACTTAATAGATATGTTCACCTGGAAATTGAAGCCTCCTGTAACTCCATCTACATTTAGTACCTGAAGACACAAATGTAAGAAAAGATGCTACGATGGTCATGATGTATGTATGTATGTGATAATACTGCCTCAAACGTTGTAGCCATGTTTACCTCTCCTGCAAAGAAAAGTTTCGGAATCAATTTGCTCTCCATTGTCTTCAAAGAAATCTTGAAACAGCAAGAGACATTGTAAAATCAGATTTAGTAAGAAAACACCGAAAAAGGATTGATTTAAGTTCTTTAAAAAGGCAAACCTCAGATAAAGGAACTCCTCCTGCTGTTACAAACTCATCTTTGTATTGACCCTTTTGCAGCAACATAACAAAACACAATGTCATCATCATTATCATCTTGAGTAATATGATCAAATCTGATAAGTTTAATGTTTGATATTATAAACCTTTCCAGTGACTTGAAATGTACAATGCTTAAGAAGACCGGAAATAGAGCTCAATGAGTTATTTGACAGTGAAGCCCACAAGGTGTCTCCTGAAGAACCCTGCTTGATCATGAAGACAGTCAAGGGCATTAGCATAAGATTAAGAGGTTTTACGATATGGAAAAGCTATGAAAGAAGGTTTGGTAAGAACCTCACGGGATAGAATGTAATTCCAGAATCTATTGACAAGACCGAACTGCTGAGGAAAAGTATTGGATACCTTATGCTTCTGCATTAGACAATGCCACAAACTTTTAAAAAACCAAAGACAAGAAACAAAGAGAAGAAAAGAGTAAAAGTATGAAATGTGTTGTTACTGAAAACTGCAGCTTGTGTTGTTTAAGTAAAGATTTCGCAGCTTCGATGTTAAAATCCGGTATGAAGTCAACAATAAGAATCCCTGCAACCAAACCATATCAACCTAATTGGAACATATTTTCAATAACTACATCGACTTCAGTTATTTCTGCAGATGAAAGATTCAGACCTTTGTACTCAGAACTGAAGAGATGTCGTGCACCCCATGCAGAGAGACGGAGGATAACTGGTCCACTTAGTCCCCAATGTGTCACAAGCATTGGACCAGACTTGACAGGAAACCACATTAATTTTAAGCTTATCCTCCTGATAAAGAACGTTAAACAAATCAAGAATTGCAAGAGAGATGCACACCTGCACAAGTTTTGACAAATCCCGCTGTGGATTTTCTAGTTTCAGTTTGGCTTGGACTTTGGAGAAACTAATCTGAGTAAGGGAAAGAAACAGAAAGTAATCTGAGAAAGAGCAAGTAACACAGTCAAAACTCATAACACTTTTTCGTTCAAGGCAATATTAGTAATAGAAGAAAACTACCCCTGCTAACGCAGCCAGCGACGGATCATTGATCTTAAAAGTGAATAAACTTGGTACTGGATCGACAATGGAATGACCAAATTGAGTGGCTAAAACGTGACCCTGAAACATAATTGAAATATATCTTAGGAAACCATGACAACCATTATAATGAAATGCCTTGAAAACAAAAGATTCATGTTCTTCAAATGGGATATTATAACCTGTTGGCTACTTCCGGTTGCAATCAGAAGATATGAAGCTTCGATAGATTCAGAAGTGTCATCACTTCGCTTCCCAACTTTAACAACGAACTTTCCATCGGGTTTAGTAGAAGCACTTAACACGGACTTTCCTCTCTCAAGCCTAACTGGTTCAGAAAATTAAGAGATGTGTATATATGATTGAAGAGACAGAACAATTAAGAAGAATGGATATTTCAAGAGATGTTTTATTAATACCTCCTCTAATATTTGCTTCATTCAAGAGACAATCAATTACAGAAGTTGAATTATCGCTCACGGGGAATACCCTTCCATCGTCTTCAACCTGTTGGATACTAGAGTTAGGCGAAAATGTGGAATTAAGACAAACATGTCGGAAAGTTTACTTGATGGAAAGTCACAACCTTCAGTGGCACTCCATGCTCAGAAAACCATGACATAGTATCACCAGGACCATGTGTGAAGAAGAAAGAACCTTTAAGCTCTTTATTTCCACGAGGATAATTCTCTGCCAATCTCTACATACAAGTTTAGTTATTGAGTTAACAAAAGCTCAAATTAACGGAAAAACAGATATGCTTCCCACAAGATTAAAGACAAGACTAGAAGAAAGCTTCATGATTCTGCAATTTTCAGGCATAAAGTTTCAAGCTTTCAATGTATACAAGGTTGCAATGTTCTGTGAATCTCTAAATGAAAATTCGATACTACTTTAACAAGAGCACAATTCAAGTTAAACCGATGAGCTTCCCACAAGATTAAAGACAAAACTTCATGATTCTGCAACTTTCAGGCATAAAGTTTCAAGCTTTCAATGTATTATACAAGGTTGCAATGCTCTGAGAATCTCTACACGCAAATTTAACAAGAGCACAAATCATGTTAAATCGATATGCTTCCCACAAGATGAAAGAGAAAACTGCAAGAAAGCTTCATGATTCTGCAAATTTCAGGCATAAAGTTTGCAGCTTTCTGTATGAACAACACTCACAATCGTATCAGTGCAATGTCCATTAGTCACATTGCATCGACCACCACCAGAAATCTTCACCTGCGAAATGCAAAAAGATTAAACGTATGAACAAAAAAAAATCCATTTTTGTCGCCAAATGGGTTTAGTTAACGGAAACAAGAGACTGAACCTTAGAAAGAAATCTCCCTTTTTCAATAACCAAAACTCTCAGATCAGGTGAGAGAGATTTAGCCCTAATTGCTCCATAGACTCCAGCTGCTCCACCACCAACAACAACCAAAAGCTCGTTCTCATTTTGTTTCTCCTTCTAATTTCATCCAAGAACCCAACAATTCAGACAAAATAAACCGAAATTGCTATTACTACTACTGATCAGAGAAATTTACCTTGTCGACTAAACTGTTTATAGCAGTGGCAGTGAAGATTCCCCTACTCCTGCTGGTTCTACATAACAAAGCTTTTACAGGAACCCAGAGAGGATTTGCCAGATTCAAGTTCATCACCCCCTCAAAATTTCCTAACTTTTTATCCCACCTGATCCTTATGTTATCGATTCGAAGTTTGTGTAAACAAAAAAGTTTGATTCTAATCAGCAAACAAAACCCCAACCCAGAAAACTACCCGTTAAACCCTTCAGGTTAAGAAGCAACGGTGGTGATGATGATAATAAAGATTTCAGAACGACATCGTTCCTTCTTCAACCTAAAACGACGTCGAATTCAAGTTAGAGGATATTTTGAATGGGAGAGTAATCGCAGATGCCCTTCCGTAAGCCAATATAATCTCAGATGTCCCTCTTATAAAATTTACTTTCTTTTTTATTTTTATTTTAAACGAAAATGTATGAAATGACAAAGAAGAGTATCCGAAATCCACTTAATTACAAGCTGACCAACTAATAACTATTAGGTTTGGGCTTAAACTTAAATTTGTAGATCCGGCCCATATCTAAATCTAAATTCGGCTCAAACCCAAAGAAAAAACAACTTGCACTTCCTGATTTTTCGATCCAACTACTGCCTTTTATCGTCATCTTCTCTGAACCACCACGACGAACACCCTTCTCTGATAACTGAAACACCACCGATCAAAAATCATCCAATCCGATCAAATCCAAGTCCAAAACCACCGTCCGTCTATTCCAATCTATTGATTATGGCACCGCGGAGAGGGGTTCGGTTGAGATCGTCTTCGCCGGATCAAATTTCATCGCCGCCACCGTCGAGTTCAAATTTACTGGCAAAGAAGAAAACAGCGACGGAGAAGCGTCAGGCAGCACCGCAGAAGAAGAAGAAGTCACTGAAGAAATCCAAATCAAACGAGGGAACTTCTACTGCTCCGCCTCCACCTCCGCCTCCGCCTCCGGCGGTTCCTGTGACTGAAAGAGAAGAAGAAAATCCACCGGCGAAGAAGAAAAGAAAGGGGGAGAAGCATCGAGGAAAGGAGAAGAAGTCGCGGAAGAAATCAAAGTCCACTCCGTCTCCACCTCCGGCTGCGGCGGCTCCGGTGGCTTCGACGAGGCAACTGGCAACCGGCCCGCCTCCGATATCAGAACTGGAAATTGGTTCGTCGTCGCAACCACCACCACTAGTAAACCCTAAATTGTGTTCTACAATGACTAGTATAGTTGGGTCCAACTAGTCCGAGTAGTGTGAGTAGTTCAACTAGTTCAACTAGAACGGTTAACTAGTCCGAATAGAATAACTAGATTGTAGTCTTACTAATCGTACTAGTCGTACTAGTTTGACAGTAGTTGGCCTAGTAATCGTACTAGTCGTACTAGTTTGACAGTAGTTGGCCTAGTAATCGTATTAGTCGTACTAGTTTGACAGCAGTATACTAAATTGGTTTCCTTATTTTTGCAGCATGATGATGATGATGTAGAAGAACCAATGCGGCCTCTCGGATATTTCTTCCATCCCACCGAATATCGAAAGGGATGTAAGCTAAGTACCAAATGCTTGCAACACAAATTTAAGGAGGATGTATTTCCAATGTTGGAAGAGGATGAGAAGAGTTGGTTTCTGAACCATCCGCAGTTCAAGCACCTGTTTCACATGAAGACTTATGCAACGAGAAAGGTGATGGGGCTGTGGATGTTGCTTCTACGCACGGTTCAAACGGAGAAGGGTAGACAGGCTTGGTTTGTGGTAAATGGAGTGCCCATTAGATACTCCATCAGAGAGCATGCTCTCCTCTTGGGACTGTACTGCCACGAGTACCCAGCCGATTACCCGAAGTTAGGTTGCATGAGGTTTGCTAACAACCATTTTAGAGACGAAAAAATTACAGCTGAAGTTGTGCTAAAAGCACTTCAGAGGATGAGGTATAATAACACTGGGAATCGGCTAAAGATGGCTGTCTTGTACTTCTTGGCGGTGGTGATAAGAGGGAGATCAAAGCATGGAGTAGCCATAGAGCCTTTCGTTCTGAGGATGGTTGATAATCTCGAGCTGTGTAAGACATTCCCGTGGGGACGGTTTACTTTCGAGGACAACATCAAAGAGATTTTTCATATGGGGAACCATTTCAAAGGATCGATCCCAGATAAAGCGAGTTGGACGTTTCCTGGGTTCCTCAACTCTTTGGAAGTAAGTCGTATTTCCTTATGACTAATAGTATTAATAGTATGACTAGGTCCGAATAGTACAACTAGTCTAACTGGTCTTATTATATGTGCAGATTTTGGCGTTTGAATGTATTCCAACCCTAAAGACACAATTTCGGGTGAATGTAAGAAATGCAGAAGATGATTGTCCAAGAATGTGCAAATGGGAGTTCACGCAGACTGGCACAACTGAATATTCATTGGGTTCGATAAATGAGCATCTTGGAGATACAAAGGTATTTAACTTTTTGTTATTGGGTTCAATTGTAATCGTACTAGTCGTACTATTTTGTCAGTAGGTGGCCTAGTTTGACATTAGTTGGCCTAGTATTCGTACTAGTCGTACTTTGAAAGTAGTTGGCCTAGTAGTCGTATTAGTTTGATAGTAGTTGGCCTAGTAGTCGTACTAGTTTGACAGTAGTTGGCCTAGTATTCGTACTAGTCGTACTAGTTTGATAGTAGTTGGTCTAATATTCGTACTAGTCGTACTAGTTTGACAGTAGTCGTACTTGTATTCGTACTAGTCGTACTAGTTTCCCAGAAATTAATTAATCGATTTAATTTTTTTCTGTTATATTTCAGGACATTACTAGTATTTTGACTGCTGAGGGTGAGAAAGTAGATCTCATAGAGAGGGTCATGGAAGAGACACAATGGCAGAACTTTGAACTGAAGGATGATTCAGATGTAGCTGACCCTATTGTTGATGGGTGGAACAAGTTTATAGTCCGCCAACAAGGGAAGATACTGTGGGAGGATGTCTTCATGGCCGATGTTCAATCCCGAGTTGTCGAAAAAGAAAATGTCCAAGAAGAAGATGTCCAAAACGAAGGTGCGGCAATAGGTGAGCCAGCTGAACAAGAACCTGCAGTTGTGATTGAGCCAATATCCGAGCAATTGAAAAGGATGATGAAATTAATGGAAGAAGGGTTCAAAGAAATTAATGACAAGATTCAAGATTTGGATACAAGGTTGGTAGCTGTGGAGAGCTTCGTGGAAGAGCAAAGAAATCCTCCAGATTTTCAGTATGGTGGAAATGATGATTTCGGTAAGAAACAATTTCTGAGAATTTTTGTGTTTTGAATATTGAAGTTTATTTGACTCTTTTTTTTTATGTCACAGAGAAAACGGCTGAAGAGGAGATGATGGAGGCTGCTGCGGCTGTAGAGAGGGAGATGGCGGAGAGAGCCGCGGCTGAAGAGAAGGAGAAGGCGGAGAAGGAGGCTGCGGAGAAGGAGGCTGAGGCGGAGGCTGCTGCGGCTGTAGAGAGGGAGAAGGTTGAGGCTGCGGAGAAGGCTGAGGTTGAGGCTGCGGCAGCTTCGGAGATGATGGAGGCTGCGAAGACCGTGGAGACTGTGGCGGCTGAGGCTAGTGCAGCTGCGGAGATAGTGTTAGCGGCTGTGGATAAGGCTATGGAAAAGGCTCTAGCTGGTAAGTGGAGATTTATCTTCCTTAATGAGCCAAACCATTGGAGATTTATTTTTGATATAATGAGTTTCATCGATTTTTGTTTATTTTTGTTAGGTGGAGACGATGCCGATACAGTCCAAACTCCTAGGAAGGTGAAAATCAAGAAACAACCTAGTCTTCAAGCCCAAGCAGCAAAGAAATTAATTAAGAGGAGTAAGACTCCCAAGCGAAAAAGGAAGGTTACTCGTTCACGTTTGGTGAATAATTGTTATTAAGTAACTTAGGCCTTTGAACTTATGTTGTGTCATTATCTGCTATGTTAGAATTTATCTTTGTGTTTTTCAGGATTTGGACATATATATTTTATGCAAGTCTTTTTTTATGTGTTGAATTAAAAGGTACGACTAGCAGAACTAGACCAACTAGAGCTGAATTTTAAAAACGTGTGGCAGCAAAAAAAACGTGTGCATGCAAAAAAACATGTTTAAAATGAAGTTAAAAATGGATAAAATATGAAGTCATGTGCGCCGTCAAAAGAGGAAATGAATATCTTTGCAAGTTTGCGCCGTCAAAAAAAAAAAATTCAACCCAGTTTTTTTATAACATAGTTGTACCCAGTTTTGAGTTGTACCCTAAAGACATAAAGTTGTAAAATTTTGTAATCAGTAGTATCATACCTAAATTAAACATTTTTAGCTGTACTTGTAAAATTTAGTAAATAAACTAATATTTTAATGCTATAACTAGTATAAAAATACAAACTTTCATGGTTTTTCATGTTTGTGTGGTTAAGATTTACAAAGTAACCTTAAAAGTATAAGGTAGATTGTGTAGAGAACACATTTTCATGGATCAAACATTTTCGTGGATCAAATTTATTTAACTATGAAATGTTCAAATATGTTTGCAAATGTTGTATGGCCTATTTTATATGGAAAAATGTTTACAAATACATTTACAAATTGTGTTATTGACATTTATGTAGAAAGCATGGTCGTACCAGTCTTCCCAGTTGGACTTTAGTACAACTAAAATGTAGTTGAACTAGTTGTACTTGAAACGAGTGGTACTAGTCGCACCAGTCGTACCAGACATATTAGACGCAGAATATATAGTTGTACTTGTGGTGCCTAGTCATACCTGATAGAAATAACATGGATACAAGTCTCGATCATACAAAGTTGCACACATAGTTCAAATAATTTAAAACAAAGACATAAATTACTCTTCACTTCCATCAATCCCAAACCATTGAGCCCAGCGTCCACCTCTCCCTCTTCCTCTTCCTCTTCTTCCTCTTCCTCTTCCACGATGTTCTCCAGCTGATGGGAATCTTTTCTGTTGTGGTTTTCCTTTCTTTACTTCATATTCCGGAGGTAAGACTTCTTGTGCTTGTACCTCTTCAGGTATAACCCATTCAGACATATGAGGAACTTGATAGATTGTCCTGGAGTATGCCAATGCCCATAGCTCTACCAAATAATATTTGGAGCAAAACTCTTGTAGATGAAGTTCCCTATCTCTGCTCATATGGATGGCAGCAGCAATTGCATGCACACATGGGTATCTATCTATATCAAAATACTTGCAAGAACAAGTTTTCCTAGTCATATCAACCAAATAATTCTTCCCATCAAGCCCAATCACATTGTATTCATGGAGATAGCTGTTTAACTCTTGCACCATGAGTTTCTTTGCATCCACACATCTCAGATCCATTTCGTTCTCCACGGAAGGCACAAGCTTCTGTGACAGTGGGACTTCAGCGGCACTCTGCCTATGGGTGTTCCACCATTCAGCCAATTTGGCAACAATTACATCAATCATTGGCAACTGCGAGTACTTTCTTGCGTTTACAAAAACATCATTGATAGATTCTACACTATTGGTGGTATCTATGTTGTACTTTTCTCCTGGAAAATAGCATTTTGCCCATTTTTTCTCATCAACACTTTTGTCTAGATACTCGGCAGCAGATGGATATTTTATCCTAAAAGCACTATAGAGTTTTCCGAACTCAACCTCTGTATAAGCTTTAGCGCACTCGATGAACTTCTTCGCACATGCATCTCTGTGGGTGGCAACATGTCCTTTCACATTCTGTGACAAATGCCTTACACAATACCCGTGTTGAGACAGAGGGAACACTTCCCTTATTTACTTGATCAAGCTTGGATTCCTATCCGAAATAAACACCATTCCAGGGATATCTGGTGTTACTGACTTCAACTGATTCAGAAACCACGTCCAACTTGCATCTTTCTCACCATCAACTACACCAAAAGCAATGGGATAATGATGATAATCAGGATCCCGAGCTGAAGCGACGATTAGAACTCCACCATATACGATCTTCAGGTGGGTTCCATCTATAATGATGACTTTCCTCATCGATAGAAACCCTTCTATGCAAGCTCCCAATGCAAAGAATAGGTATTTAAACCTTTTCTGCTCATCTAATTCCACACAAGTCCGTGTACCCGGATTCACTTTCTCTAGCATGTACAAATAAGAATATAGCCACCGATAACTCTCCTCAGAACTTCCCCGCACCTCATTAGCAGCTTTGTTTTTTCCTCTCAGCGCTGTCGAGTATGATACTTTCATGCCAAGCCTGCCTTGAACCATATTAATCAACGTTTTTGGATCTGGTGTGTCGAATCGACCTGGATAGTCTTCAGCCAAAACAGTTGCAACTAAGTGTGGTGTGCCTTTCCTTTTTTGTCTGATTGTACTTGTAGTAACCCGAGAGCATGTGTGCACCTTGTTGTAAGTGACAATAGTGAAACTATTTGAGTTCATACGCACAGAAGCTCTTAAACCCCACTTGCATCCCTCTTTGCTCCCCAACATTTTACCACGAAACGTGTGGGATCAGACTTTTTTGTTTCATACTCAAAACCATTCTCATGTGCACCTTTCTGCAGGAGAGCTTGCAGTCCCTGCCTAGTGTCAAATTCTTGACCTTTATATATATCTAAACCATCTTCCCACCCATGACTTACTTGCGAGTTTCCATCAGAATGTCTGACTTCTGTATCATCATCATACATGAGCTCATATCTTTGTAGAGGATCTGTATCATTTTCTTGCATCTCATTGTATGGCATTTCATTGTCTTGCATTTCACTGTCCGGTATTTCTAAACCATCTCTAACGGTAGAAAACATCTCATCATTACTTGGACCTACATCAACGTCAACTCCATGATCCTCTCTTGAAACATGCACGCTTCCATGACTTTGATCAACATCCTTGATGAACTCCATATGTAGAACACTTCTACATTGATCCTTACTCATTTGTAGTAGATAACCAAAAACATCTTCGTCATTCCAAATATATGATGGTTTCTTCGTGTTCAAGACCATTGGATAATAACTAATTTTCAGCTGAGATGTAGCTGCATCTATTAAAACCTTTCTGCAAATTCCCTCCACTAATCCAAGATAAGTGACATCCTCCAAAGATTTTCTCATCACTAAAGTGTGAATCTCATCTTCTACAGAATTCCAAATAACTTTATCACCATCTTTTGAATAGAACCCCCCATAATCAAAACATATGACTGTGCAACCACTGCTACTCATTTCCCCTGAAAAGAACAAAACAATCGTAAGGTAATCTTATCATAGTTGTGCCAGTTTTACTAGTCGTACTTAAGATGTCCAGTTACGCTAGTTGTACCAGTAGTATCCAGAAAGTTTGGTTCATCCTAGTCGCATTAATTCACTTAATATGTCCAGTTGTGCTAGTTGTACTCAGTAGTACCTAGAAAGTTTGGTTAATCCTAGTCGTACTAAATTCACTTAATATGTCCAGTTATGCTAGTTGTACCCAAAAAGTTTGGTTGATCCTACTCGTACTAATATGTCCAGTTTTGCTAGTTGTACCCAGTAGTACCCAGAAAGTTTGGTTCATCATACGAATCATCACTAGTTTTTACGATTCATTGCTCAGTTAACCAAGATATCATATTTAATTAACAATATCAATTTCTAATAGCCTTACCCAACTAGCTCAACAGCTCCAATGAGCAAAAAAAATCAAAATTTTTTTTACTATGAAATTCTCTAATTGAGAAGAAATTATGTATTATTTGCTCTGCCTATGACATAAACTTGATAATTCAATCAAGAAATCGAAAATAGTATAAGAAACAGCAACAACTAACCTTCAATTTCACGCCTCTGATTTTGTCAATGATGGAAACATGAGAGGAAGAAGACGACGAGGGAACGACGAGAGGTGCAAAAATTTTGGTGGTTGGTTTGATTGGTTTAGACAATTAATTTTAGGTTGGTTTGAATTAAATTTCTTACCAAACCACCTGAAATTATTTTTCATTTTTTTTTCGATTTTTTTTGTTTATTTATTAATGAGTAAACAGTCAATTCATTGAAGAGAGAGGTAGTAAGATTAGAGGGGGTAGTTAGATTTTCTTGACTATACGGAAGGATATATGAGATTAAAGTCCTTTTGAATGTTGTGCTTTTTAATGAAAAATAAAAATGGTTGGGTCCATAAGAACAGCAACAAGAGCGCCAAAAGTTACCAACTTTTCGTCTTCCTCGAATTGTATGCCGTTGCCATTGAATTAAACGTTTCGTATTTCTCTGTGACACATAAGAAGAGTGTTCGTCAAACTCAAAAAAGTTACTAACTTTTCGTCTTTCAACAAGAGTGTGACCCTTTAGAAACAAAAATGTTTTCGTACCTTGGTTCCACAATGGAGAAGCCATTGATGAACAGTGATGCAGCTTCTACTGAGTTTGGACGTCGAATAAGACGAGTAACATTAGAGAAACAAAGCGAAATCAGGATCCAAGTGCATCATTTTTCCCCTCTCAAACTCCGTGTGCTCGATGGCAAAGTTGAGATTTTTGGTTCCGAGCTTCCACCAAAAGTGTGGCTCACGTTTCTACCTCGCCAGCAATTCGCCGTATGTTCTTACAGCTCTTTTCGTAACATCAATTTTATGTAGTTATGGTTATGTTTTTCGAAATGGGTTCTTTGAGTTTTTTGTCAAATTTTCATCCTACGGTCTTGAAAGGTTTGAGCTTTAGGTAGTTTCAGTCAAATGACCTTTGAGTTGGTTACATAGTAAGCAAGTTTTGATCCTGATGGTTTATGGTTAAAGATCTATAGATTCACATATAAAAGTTCTCACTTTCAGGTCTTCACATGGTATGGTGCAACAATCGAACTAGATGGCGTCATAAAAACTGAAGAAACATCCACTGAGGTAAGGTTATATGGTTTCATTCATTATTAGTTCATATGACATAATTGCTGTTTTGTTTACAAACATTGTCTCTGTTCTAGACACCTATGGTGAGCTATCTTAATATTCACAACTCTCTCCAAGTACAAAGACATCGTGTTGCGTCATCAACAAGCAATCATGTACCTTCACAGGTACGTATAATCGTTCTTACTAGAATATTGGTTATATCCATGTTGTAACTACAAGAATTTGGCTTGATGCAGGGGCCAAGAGTTATCATTGTAGGGGATATTGACTCTGGGAAGAGCACATCAGCTAAGATGCTTCTTAGTTGGGCAGCAAAAGATGGTTTCAAACCAACATTTGTTGACCTTAACATCGGTCAAAGCTCAATAACCATACCAGGAACCATTGCTGCTACTTCTATCGAGATGCCTGTGGGTCTTGTTGAAGGGTTTCCTCTTGATAACGCTATTGTGCATTACTTTGGTCACACTACACCACGGTAATTTACTTCGAATTCTCGATCTCTATGTCTTAAAGTAAACTTATAACTTGAGAGTTGACACTTATTTTACTTTCTTGTACTCTGATCAGTAACAACCTTAGACTGTACAAGACCCTTGTTGAAAAGCTTGCTCGAGAATTAGAAGAAGAGTTTGCTAGAAACGCTGAATCTCGACATTCCGGTATGGTGATTGACACAATGGGATGGACCCACGGTCCCGGTTATGAGGTAATTTTTTAGCTTCTTTTGTCACAAGAGAACGGTTTATGTTTCGCAATAAACCAGAGTCTTTCTGATTTGGTATCCTGTTTTCAATTTGCAGCTTCTTGTCCATGCAATAAGGAAGTTTAATGCATCTCTAGTTATTGTTCTTGGTCAAGTAATGTCCCGAAGCTCTCTCTTTTATGGCTTTATCCTAAATCAAGAATTACATTGCCCTTCGTTAATCTTTATCATTTGCAGGAAACTGATCTCGTCAATGATCTGAACAAATCTTTTAAATTCAAGAAAAATCTACGAATCTTGAATCTTGACAAGTCAACTGGAGTTTTCTCTAGAGGCACTGATTTTCGCAAAACATTGAGGAACAACAACATTAAGGTATTCATTAATAGGGTTTCTTTCTATGTTGGATTAAATCAGAGGAATTTTGAATTTGCTTCGTTTACAGAAGTACTTCCATGGAGCCACTAACCATCTCACGGCCTACACCAAAACCGCAAAGTTCAGTGATGTGAAAGTATATCGAATCGGTGACTTTCCTGAGAGAAGGTCAACATCTGCTCGAAGAAGTTATAATGATGACGCTTTGAAGATCACATCTGTGGAAATTGGTGAACATCTTGAGAACAAAGTTCTTGCGATCTCATACGCCAAAGAGCCTAACCAGATCATCTCAAGGTAGATTATCTCCAACTTCGTAATGATTAAAATTAAGCTATATGGATGGAGAAATCGTTTGATGTGTATTGGCGTTTTGCAGTATTGTTGCTGGATTTGTGTGTATCAAAAATGTTGATATTGATGAAGAGAGAATTACATATATCTCTCCATCAGCTGCGGAATCTCCTAGCAACATATTGATCATGGGGACTTTGACATGGCTTGAAACTTGAGGAGCAAGAAACTAAACAGAAGAAATAATGAGGAGTTGGTGTTTTTTTTTTTTAATGTTTAAAACCCTAAAAGTGAGGACAATGTTTTGAACGATATTTCTTCTACTTGCTCTGGTTTGTTAAATCAATGGAAACATTTGACGAAAAATTGTTTTTGTGTAATATCTTTATACAGTTGCAATATGAAATAAAAAAATAACATTTAATTTAATTAAAATCTGTGATATACTCGAATAAATAACTGAATACATTTTTTGGTATATTATCTGATATAAAATTTTGGAAGAATCTAACTTTTCTAACAATCTATGAGATCAAATCTTTAAACACAACAAAACAAAATAGCAGATCTAGATTTTGTAACAGAACCGTATGAGATCTATGTTTATGTATAGATTCTACTAGCAATTTCGTTATCATAATTACGTAGAAGAAAATGGCTAACTTCGTGATGCTCTTAACTTTTCTTCTTCCTCTAGCTCTCTTTCACAATTCTCACTTAGTTCGGTCTCGTTCTCCTCATCATTATAAAAATATTAATAATTTCAATGTTTTTGATTATGGAGCAATCGGAGATGGATTTTCCGACGATACTGAGGTTTTTTTTTACTTTGGCAAATTATTTCACAGATCTTGAAATCTACAATGTATACATATTCATCTTCTTAAAAATGGTTTCAGGCATTCAAGGACGCATGGCAAGACATATGCAACTATGGTGGATCCAAATCAACCATGCAAATTCCTCAAGGAAGTACATTTCTTCTGCAGCCAATTGAATTTCGTGGGCCTTGTCAATCCAAGAAAATCGCTTTTTCGGTGTGCAATACTCTCATATAATACATGTTTAACATATATTTAACCGATGCATTAATTATATAAGTGAAGCTATCTATATGATATTATAAATATCAACATTTTTATTTATTTTAAAGATCAATGGAAACTTAACTGCTCCTGAAGATCCACATCAATGGAAATGCAATGAAGGTCAGTGTCGTAAGTGGATCCAATTTTCACATATAGATAGGCTTTATATCGATGGCCAAGGCACTCTTGATGGTCAAGGACCAAAATGGTGGTCGATAGATTGCGAAAAACATAAACAAGTAAAGCCCATTTTTGAAATTTTATTGTTTCCTATTGTTTTCACCCATTTACTCTATATTCATCTAAACTCATACTATAACTTTTGTTTTTCTTTATAGGCATGCATCGGAAGACCAAGGGTTTGTGAATAATCACTTGACATTAATGATTCAATAAAATACCTCAGGTTATATAAGTCGTTACAAACTATTTGATATGATATTTCTGTATTTTTCTTAGGGTGTGGTTATATCACATTCGAGTAATGTGCATATAAGCAACATTGTGGTTAAGGACAGTCCAAATTTTCAAATGTCGTTGGAAGATTCAAAACGGGTTTTCGTTAAACAACTGACCATACTCGCCGATGGTGAAAGCCCTAACACTGATGGTATTCACATTCAACGTTCTGAGAATGTTTTCGTACACAATAGTAATATCCGTACAGGTGAATCCATTTTCATATAGTTTTTTGTATTGGTCACAATCTTTTTGTCCACCCTAATTCTAATTAAGCATTTTATTGTGTGTGGTATTTGAATACATTAGGTGATGATTGTATATCTATTGGTGACGGTTCAAGGTACATTAATATATCACGAATCTCATGTGGTCCGGGTCATGGAATAAGGTACTTTTTCTTCTATCGATCTTGTCATTTATTTTCAACTTTTGTTACTGTAAATTTAGTTTTAAACACTGTAATTAAACTATAGCAAAATATATTTTGATTAAACAAAGTATCGGAAGCTTAGGTCGAAATGGGACCAAAGGTACGGTGGAAGATATAGTTGTCCAAGATTGTACTTTAAGAAAAACACAGAACGGGGTTAGAATCAAGACATGGCAGGTAAACTTAAAGAGCTTGGTTAATTTGTTTTTAACTTTTTGCTCTCCATATTTTGAAAGTTGAAAACTATATATTAGTAACAAAATTACATTTGTACAATTGTTAAGGGAGGAAAAGGGCATATTCGAAATGTTTTATTTGAACGTATAACGCTACATGGAACAGCCCGACCTATCATCATCGACCAATTTTATTGTCCTCATGCACAATGCAAAAACCGAGTAAGTAATTATTTTTCTTCTCGTTATTTAGTGATTTTTTTTCTTATATTACTTTATTTTTTGTTACTTGGATATGAGACTATACATATGTTGATGATTCATGATTGTTTGATGAGATTATATAACAAAGATAATGAAATTTTGGTGTAACAAACAAAACATCATCAAAGATAATGTTCGTTTAATTCATATTTACAGACAGAAGCTGTGGAGATTAAGAATATAATGTACAATCATATACATGGAACAGCAATCAAGAGACCCTATGTGGAACTCCAATGCAGCAAATCAGTTCCATGTAGAAATATTATCATGAACGATATATACATTGACGACTTCGTCGAAGAAGGAGAAGAAGATGAGAAATATCACAAACGATCGTCTCATCCTTCTGCTGAATGCATCAATGTTAGAGGAGAATCCAGTGGTTTGATGAAGCCTAAAATACCTTGTTTGTTTTCATAAAGACATTGATTTGTCTATAACGTTTCTTCTTTTTTCTTTCGAAAAAGCATTTTAATTTTTTTTATATAAATCTTGAACACTTCCTATTAATTTAATATATTTATAATTTAGTTTAGTAATTTTTTTTTTCAGGAACTTAGGAGAATTAGTTAGAAGTAGAACTGTTTCTGTTGATCTATTTTTCAGAAAATAATATAAAAAAAATTTCTTTTTTGGAAAAGTTCACCGCAAATAGCTTATCATCTCGAAAAACAACCGGTTCGGTTAAACCAATCAACATTAACATTGGTCTATTGTGAAATTTGTAACCTCTGAAACGATGTCGTATTAGCGCAGACATGAGTTTCTCTTAACTTCTCCGTGTTTGTTGAAAGGCTCCAAAATCTCTCTCTGCTTGCGCAAAAACCCCCAGATGGGTTCTATGTCCAGAGCCTCTAAAACCCTAAAATCGTCGAGACAAGCATTCTCATTCTTGTTCAGTTCACTCAAACCCAATCGAAGAGATCCGTTATTTATCGGATTGCAACAAGCTTATGGTTTCAGCTCTGATTCTAGGCAAAATTCCAGAGAAACCCCCATTGATTTGACCCAGTTTCCTCCCGAAAAGATCCGAAATTTCTCCATCATTGCTCATATTGATCATGGGAAATCTACTTTGGCCGATCGTCTCATGGAACTTACTGGCACCATCAAGAAAGGCCATGGACAGCCTCAGTATCTCGACAAATTGCAGGTATTTTTAAGTAATTTACGAGCTCTGATTCCGTAAGTTTTGTTACAGTGGATTCAGAGGAAATGTTTCACAAAGTTTGAATTTTTAAGTTTTGAATCTGTTCATGATTGTTCATATTTTTTGCTTACTGATGGGTAATGAAGTAGTTATGAGTTTATTTACTTAGACTAGATGTTTATTAAATTGGGCTCAAAGGAAATGTTTCATAAAGTTCGAATTTTTAAGTTATGGATAATTCAGTAGTTATAGATGCTTGTTATAGTTGATACAGAGGAAGAAGTGTCATAAAGATTTGATTTTTTTAATCTGTTCATATTTTGCTTGTTCCAAATATTTAGACATTTTAAGTAAGCTACGATCGCTTCTTCCTAAACTAGATGTTGGATATAGTGAATTCAGAGAAAAAGTTTCAGAAAGTTTGAAGCTTTTCAGTTTTGAATCTGTTCAAAATTGTTCATATTTTGCTTAGTGATGGATAATTAAGTACTTATGGATGTTTGTTTTAGGTAGAGAGGGAGAGAGGAATAACTGTAAAAGCTCAGACGGCGACAATGTTCTATCAAAACAAAGTGAAAGATCAAGAAGCGAGCGGTTATCTTCTGAACCTAATCGATACGCCAGGTCATGTTGACTTTAGCTATGAGGTCTCTAGATCATTATCTGCTTGTCAAGGAGCTCTCTTGGTCGTTGATGCGGCTCAAGGTGTCCAAGCACAAACCGTGGCTAACTTTTACTTAGCATTCGAGTCTAACCTCACCATCGTACCTGTAATCAACAAGATTGATCAACCAACAGCTGATCCTGAACGTGTCAAAGCTCAGTTAAAATCGATGTTTGATCTCGACACAGAGGATGTCCTTCTAGTATCTGCGAAAACCGGTTTAGGGCTCGAGCATGTTCTTCCTGCGGTCATAGAACGGATACCTCCACCTCCCGGGATCAGTGGCTCGCCTCTACGGATGCTTTTGTTTGATTCCTTTTTCAATGAGTACAAAGGTGTCGTTTGCTATGTTTCTGTTGTTGATGGAATGCTGAGTAAAGGAGATAAGGTCTCTTTCGCTGCGTCGGGTCAGTCTTATGAAGTGTTAGACGTTGGGATTATGCATCCTGAGCTTACTTCCACAGAGGTGCTTCTTACAGGACAAGTTGGTTATATAGTAACCGGTATGCGAACCACGAAAGAGGCTCGTATTGGTGACACAATCTATAGAACAAAAACCACTGTAGAGCCTCTTCCAGGTACTTGCCTCCTCCTAGTTACTCTTGAGATCCTTTGTAATTAAAAATTGAGAATCGTGATGAGCTTAGGAAGAGATAAATTCACCAAAGATCATTTGTATTGGTGACACAATTTATAGAACAAAAACCACTATAGAGCCTCTTTCAGGTACTTGTTTGCTCCTAGTTACTCTTAAGAACCTTTGTGATTGAACATTGAGAATCTTGATGAGCTTAGGAAGAGATAAATTCACCAAGATCCTTGGTATTGGTGACACAATTTATAGAACAAAAACCACTATAGAGCCTCTTCCAGGTACCTTGTTTTCTCCTAGTTACTCTTAAGATCCTTTGTAACTGAAAATTTGAGAATCTTGATGAGCTTAGGAATAAGCGGAGATACCATCTTGAGTTTGTGTCGTTTCAAAATCAATACTTATTACTCTGTTCTTCACTGTTCTAAGAGCAAGAAAGGAGAAAAGACTCAGTTTTTTTTATTTTTTAACTTCTTTTGCGAATTCTCTGTTTCTCTTGTAGGTTTCAAGCCGGTGAGACATATGGTGTTCTCAGGCGTTTATCCAGCTGATGGATCTGATTTTGAAGCACTTAGTCATGCCATAGAGAAACTGACATGTAACGATGCAAGTGTCTCCGTGGCTAAAGAAACAAGCATGGCTCTTGGAATGGGATTCAGATGCGGCTTCCTCGGTTTGCTTCACATGGATGTGTTTCATCAGAGGCTTGAACAAGAATACGGTACACAAGTAATCTCCACGATCCCTACAGTTCCTTACACATTCGAATACTCAGATGGAAGCAAGTTACAAGTTCAGAATCCAGCTCAGTTGCCTTCAAGCCCCAAGTACCGAGTCACGGCTTCTTGGGAGCCAACGGTGATCGCCACAATCATCCTTCCGAGTGAGTATGTAGGAGCTGTTATCAACCTCTGCTCTGATAGAAGAGGACAGCAACTAGAATACACTTTCATAGATGCGCAACGAGTTTTCTTGAAGTATCAGTTACCGTTGAGAGAGATCGTTGTTGATTTCTACGATGAATTGAAAAGTGTAACGTCTGGTTACGCTTCTTTCGACTATGAGGATGCAGAGTATCAGAAATCTGATCTTGTGAAGCTTGACATTCTCTTGAATGGTCAAGCGGTTGATGCGTTAGCGACGATTGTTCACAGCCAGAAAGCGTACCGTGTGGGTAAAGAGCTTGTGGAGAAGCTTAAGACCTTTATAGAGAGGCAAATGTTTGAAGTGATGATACAAGCTGCTATTGGTTCGAAGATTATCGCGAGAGACACGATCTCGGCGATGAGAAAGAATGTTCTTGCGAAATGTTATGGAGGAGATATAACGAGGAAGAAGAAGCTTCTTGAGAAACAGAAAGAAGGGAAGAAACGAATGAAGCGAGTTGGTTCTGTTGATATTCCACATGAGGCTTTTCAACAAATACTCAAAGTCTCTTAGAAGATGAAGACTTGAAGAAGAAGAAGATGGTAGTAGTTTTATGCAATTGAAAGATTATTTTTTTGTCTTTTGCTGGAAATTTACTGTTTGTAAAATGTGAAGCCGCTGAATTTTGAGGTTCTCACAATTGAAAACATTGAGAATATTTTTTTCAGTTTCTCATAAAAAAAATAAACCAAGAATTTGCTGATAAAGACAAACCGTAACGGATAAAATAGTTTTATTATTTAAAAAATACTCAAAATCCATTGGAAGATGGAAGAGTCAGAGTCCAATTTTTGGCGGTGGGAGGTCTAAAAGGCATTTTCAAACAATGGGACTCCTTTGCAAAACGTGTAAAATTTAGTGGTCCTTTTGGAAATACTTATTCAGGAGTAAAACGATTATGGAGATGCGGGGTATCGATCCCCGTACCTCTCGCATGCTAAGCGAGCGCTCTACCATCTGAGCTACATCCCCTATTGTTGGTGTGGGGTCACTTTTTAAATTTCAAGCTAAAAGACTATTTTGTGAAGTAATACAAAAACCTAACTTTTTTTGGAAAACGTTTTGAAATATAAAATGGAGATGCGGGGTATCGATCCCCGTACCTCTCGCATGCTAAGCGAGCGCTCTACCATCTGAGCTACATCCCCTGTTGATGTCATTATAGACTTATCACCAATATTTATAAAAACAAACACATGAGATGAGAGTTATCTCAAACAATACACGACAAAAACTTCCAACAAAAGGATCATGATGTTGAGTGTTGTTGACTAACACAACAACCCGACAAAGGTGTACTTGTTATTATTCCTCGTTATCTAAAATAAACTCCTAGATTTGTCCTTGTGTTCTGTACTTCTGAAAGATTTCTTTTATTATATACAGCCAAAAAAGAAACAACAGAAAATATCTTGTTTTTTGTTCAACTGAAAATATCCAAATCAAGAAAACACAGAGAAAAAAAAGGAAAGATCTTTTTGTTTCTTCTTTTGGTTTGCTTAACTACCATCTGTTCTTCTTTTGTTCATTCACTCTTTCATGGTTGGTCCACTATACATCATTGCCATAACCGTCAAATCCTCTGGCTTCTCTTCTCTCTCCTTCAACCACGCATAGCCTTCCTTCTCCTCCTCCGCAACCGCAACTCCATCAACTGAAAACATCCCGGAAAAAAAAAAAATCTAAATCCACTTTCCTTCTGAAGTACTAAAAGATTCTACAAAGTTTTCCGTTTACCTGAGAATCTTGAGAATGGATAATCAAAGTAGTAAGTACAATGACGTCCCGCGGGATCGGAGTAAGGAGGACCAAGAACATCAAGAACCGCACAAGCGGTTTTCGCCGTGAAGCAATGCATATTCCCTCCATCCGCAGGATAGAGTATAGAAGCGTCACAAGGCGCAGTGAACTCAGAATCTACTTTCACTTTCGCCAATCTTGTATCCGAACTCTGCCCTACATTTGATTCCAAATATAACAACAACAATGACATTATCAAACACCAATCCTAGTAATCAGATCACATGTGTTGTTGATATATACTTACGAGGAGAATCAGCGACCCAATCATAGGATTTGATGTGCATTGTACCAAACAAGAGCTTACTAAACACAGTCATCTCCGGGTGGTTGTGAAGAGGGATTACACCACATGGTGGTAAACAGAAAATGCCCATCTTATTACCAGACATACACAAACACAAACCAAACATCAAATACTGTAATTACGAACATACTAATTCAAGAAATTGTTCAAGGAGAGGTTTAGAGAAAGTACCGAGAATCTATCACATTCATAGATGTGAAGGTACGTCACTAGTGGAGACCGTAACATCGGTTTAGATCGAAAACACGGCATGTTAGGGCTCACGTTAACATCTTCAGGCTTGATTTCGTCTATAAGCATAAAAGAGAAGCAATTTGAAACATCAATATAAACAGACACAATTTCACCAGTTTTCAAATGTTCCAAAGTTTCAAACTTTATGATTTAAATAAAGATAGGATTTTTGGAATTTACCCAGAACGGCTCGAAGCATCTCAATGTTTTCTGCGGACGGGACGATTCCGGATTCGCCATTTGCGAATACTTTTTTGCAAGTCTCGAACAGCTTCTGCACCGGAGAGATCACAGCTTTCTTGCTCCGCCGTTGGATTCTCTTACGTGAGTTTGAACGATTCTCCGGAGAGGAAACGATCGGTTTCTTCACCGGAATGTTCCCATTTGGACTCGGTTTGTTCGAAATCTCCGAGAGATCTCTCCTTACTCTTCCACCAACAACTTGACCAGTTCCCATTTCAAAATGTTCACGAATCTGAGATTAAAAACACAAACTTTTCGATCTGGGTTTATCGGGAAAAGAGAAAAAACTGAAACAAACACTGTTCGATTTGGTTTCTCAGTAAACGTACGAATACAGTAAAATCTGGAGGAGATAACGAGAGGAAAAGAACAGTATTGGGATTAACGAGGAGGGGGGTGAGAAAAAAAGGGAAAGGTGTTTAAAAAGGGGAAGGATTGTGATAAAAGTTGGAATTGAGGAAGAAGAAGAAGGAAGACTCAGAGGAGAAAACTAGGGGCCATGTTTTTTCCCATCAAGTCAAGAGAGGTTTTTTTCTCTATGGGCGTGGGTTTTGTTTTCCAACGGCGGGTTTGTTTTTTCAACATTTTTATCTTTTTATTTCCATATTTATTTATGTATCTTTTAATTACTTTTTCTTCTTGGTCAATATTTTTTTTTTTTTTTGGTAAAACTTTTAGTATACTTTAATTTTCTTAACTAGTTTTTAATATCCGTTAATAGCATTTTCAGATTCTATTGACCTTATAAAAACATTCGGGAACGCCGGAACGCTAATTATAGTAGTATACTAAAAATGCTTTGAGTTTCAACGAAGTTTAAGACCAAATTTAGGGTTAAAGATGTTGGGATCATGATTAATAACTTTATAATTTAGACGTTAAATATGAAAACATGACCATTTAAATGAGCAAGATGAAGTATATAATGTAAATGCATAAACATTTTAAGATATATATGAAAGTTTCAAAAATACGGTATGTTAGAGTCTAGCCAAGGTTTAGGATAAAATTCAGGGTTAAACATGTTAAAATTATGATTAGTTTTAGGGAAATTTGTGAAAATAGATCAAAGAAACTAACTTATTGTCCCAATAAACCTTTAAAACTGTTGTCAATTTTTATAATTTAGACTTTAAATATGAAAACATGACCATTTAAATGTGAAAACATGACCATTTATAATTTAGACTTTAAATATGAAAACATGACCATTTAAATGAGCAAGATGAAGTATATAATGTAAATGCATAAACATTTTATATATACGAAAGTTTCAAAAAATACCGTAAGTCAAATTTTAGCCGAGGTTTAGGATAAAATCTAGGGTTAAATATGTTAGAATTATGATTAATTTTATAATTTAGATATTAAATATGACAATTTAAATTGAACAAGATCAAATACAATATAAACACATAAACCTTTTAAGAAATATATGAAAGTTTTCAAAAATTCATATAAAATTATATTTTAAAGATATGAAATCTGAATATTATGTAGTTTTATTAGGTATTGAAAACATGATTTCACTGATTATATATCTCATTTATAATAATAAATATAGAATTATAAAAATTAATAAGTTATTTTTTAATCTTTTTTTATAACTCTAATAAATTCCAAGTTTATGGAGGAGTCAAGAATGAAGCCTAATCCTTAGAGAAAGTACAATATACGGATAAACATTTTTCGAATATGCAAATAGGTTGAAAGCAAAGATTTATATATTCGTGTAGATATCCAAAATAATGTGTTTTAGTTTCATGTAGCAGATGGATCGAACTTAAAACATAATAAAGTTCTAATCTCATCTCCTTACCATTCATCACAAAGCTTTGGATAATTATTTTACATTTTATCCGGCGTGTTTTTTTATAAATTTATAACTTCTTTAGATAAATATGTGTATATTTTATATTGCTAATAGCATTTTAAGATTACATTTCTTTAGGTTTTGCGCTACTTATATAACAATATTGTACAATAGAACATTTATAAATTAATACTTGATAAATTAATAATCATTATAAATTAATAATATCTACTAAAGCTAAGTAGGTCCAGTGTAAAAATTGACAAAATTCGATAAGATAAGATTTTCTTTGAAAGTTCTATGTAAAAATATAGTCTCAATAAAAATATAAATTAATAATTATATATTTAGACATATATTGATAATATAATATAATAAACTATGATAATACTGCTGTTTCAAGCTATAAAATTTGTTTAATTTATCTTTTAAATTCATTATTATGACATTTTTTGAATGAATTTTACATTGTTAAAAATATTAATTTTTTTATGAGTATTCAAAATTCAAACTAAAAATATCTATACAGATTAATAAATTATTAATTTATCGATTAATGAATAACTCTATAAATTAATAAAATTTGACAGTCCCAACATTATTAATTTATAGAGATTTTACTATATGTGAGTGTTAGATATATAATAACATATGTAATATAAAGAATACTGTTTAAAAAAGATATTGATGCTAATAAAAGTAGTATATTAAAGAAAATACTATAAGAAATCATGTGTAATGTATCATTTATTTTTAAGATATCATTTTTTTGATTAATGCAAATTCAGTTGCATCATTTAATTAAATAACTTTGGAAGTAATGATGCTAATCAATTATATCAATGATATATATGAAAAGAGGTGATTACTCTCCAACAGCTTAACATATCAGTATTTTAAATTAATTTGGAAGTTATAAGTGTTCAATAAAAATTACAACTATACAAAAGCTAAATATTATTTTACATTATTTGCATATCTTTAATGTATCATAAATGCATTTGAAGGATATAAAATGTTAATTTTTTTGGTATCACTTAATTATAAATTTATATTAGAGAAATTGCATTTGAATCAAAGATAGTTAGAGATATGCAAAAAATTAAAGAAAAATACTCTCTTGTAACTTAAAAAATATTTAAAAAAAAATCTACACAAAATTTAGCAAAGATAAAATTTAAGAATAATGATTTTGGAGGCATGTAGATGTTTATGTATAAAAAATGTAATAGTAATTTGATGGTGCAGATAATAATAATATATAAAAAATTATATATTATTTGTGTGATATGTTATAATATTTGTTTTTTGTGCAATGTTATAATATTTGCTTTTGATAGCGTTTTATAGGTTAAAAAAAATAAAATAAAAAATAGATGAAAAATGAAAATTATTAAAAAAGGAAAATTTAAATAAAAAGTAATAAACCAGAGAAAATTGGACGTTCATGTTTGATCTATTTTTAAAGTGATATATCTCTAAAAAATATCAAATATAGTGTTATAAATTAATTAATGACATAAATTAGATTATAATAGACTTTTTAAGCAAAATTTACGTAATAGAATAAAATTATTATAATTACAAAGTAATACATTATGTATGAAAGATTTTATAAGTATAAAATTCATATAGAAATATTTTATTTTATTATAAAATATATTTTATAAAAAATACCTGCATGTACATGTGGGTATTAGTCTAGTATTATTAATGATGCAATTGTTTTTATCACTTATATTAATTAATATTAATATATATTATTTGCAATACGTGATATTATTATTTGACTCAATTAAATAAATAATATTAATATTTACATAACTTAAAATAAATAATATTAATATTTACTATCAGTTATAATAAATGATATTATATATTAAAATTCAGGGATATTAAAATTCATGTTGATTTAGAATTTTGCGTTAATTTTTATAATAGTATAAATTTAAAATAATTTATAATTTTATATTTATTATTCTATGAAATATATGTAAACACATACATATAATATAACATAAAAAAGTTTAGTATTGATGAATTTCTTTTGTAAAAGGAAAAATTAGTATGCTTTATCATTCTTAGCAATGTGAGATAAATAGTTGTTTAGTTGAAATTTAATTTGCATCACTTTTATAACTGAAAAAAAATATTAGCATCACTTTCCATTGATGCTAATTATGCGAGTTGATCAAATGATTCACTTATGTAATTGATGTAAGCTTATATATTTGTATTAGTTTTCTGAAAGTGATATAAATTAATAATGATTTGTATCAGTTTTTTTAATTGATGTTAATCAAATTAATATTAGTATCAAATATTTTTAGTTGATACTAGTCAAGTATTAGTATCAATTAAAAACTGATGTAAACTTTTATTTTTAGTGTTAATTTTTAATAAATGGTTCTAAATAGAATCAGTTATCTTATTGACATTTTCTAAATGATGTAATATATTTTTTTTTTGTAGTGAAATGTCAATAGCAACGTATATATTGCTATTGCATGTGTGGCTTGTCTAAAAGAACAAAAGTTCATTTGAGTTTTAACAAGGTTTATGACAAGATTTAGGGTCAAAGATGTTGGGATTATGATTAATTTTGTAACTTTTATGTTAAATATGAAAATGTGATAATATATGAGCAAGATAACTACGGTTTTTACAACGTAAACAAGTCAACGTTTTAAAAGTATATAAAAGTTTCCAAAAAATTGTGTAAATTTGAATTTAAAAGATATGGTAAATAGACTTGTGTTGAAAAAAAAAACATAATTAGACTTGTTATGTTACCTAAATTAATTACTGTACTCTAAATTTTCCATTATATATTTTACTACTTTAAAAATGAAATTGTTAGAAAAATATTCGGTCCATATTCAAGAAATATACATGAAATAATATTGGGAGCCTTGCTGATATATAATCATGTATATCTTTGGCTTACCACCACAATTTTTTGATGTACTTGGATGGTTTATGGTGTTTCTGAAATGAGTCTTTTATTTTCTATTAGTCTAGTTGTGTGGCTTAATTACATTCTTTTTGCTCACGCATGAAATTATGAAAAAAAAAAAAAACAATTAACAACAGGTTATCATTTCGTCAGCCAACTTCAACTTCGATCAAGCAAGTACTAACGGCAATATTTAGCAATTCAGACAAATTGATAAATATGCGATAAGTTTTTATTTATTTATTATTAGATATGTTGCAACTTTATAGTTTAGTTACATTACATATAGATAAATATCGCAGAACATTTTCCTTCCTTCGTATTGTTAAAACAAAAATAATAAAAGTAAACAGACCAAATTATAGATGAACTCATGGCTTCATTCGTCTGTTGTGAAGAAATGCATAAGATTAATTATGCCTCCATCTAAACAAAATGTTTGTTATGTGCCCGCTTCAGTGGCCTGAATCCATCTTTTCCGGCGACTTTCATCTTCCCGGCGGAATCAAACTGAACTTTTCCTCGAATTCCGAAACCAAGGTGGTTCAAGAAATCGTTAGATGAACCTCTGACATTTCCACCGACAAGAGCTCCGACGTTGACTTCGGCATTAGCTTCAGTTAATTCTCTCCCGTGTTGTTTACCTTCGAAAAAAGGACCAAAGAACTGAAAAAATTTATCCCACGAGTTTTGGAAAGAACCGTCGACTTTTTCACCGGCCTCAGCTCCGTCGCTGACTGGAGATGGAGCTTCAGCTAATAATTCTCTTCCGTGTGTACTGTCACCTCCGAGATAACCACCAAAGTAGTTAGAAAATTTCTCGTAAAGGGCTTCAAATCCTTTGACATCAGCACCAACATTAGAGTTGGCATTGACATCAGCTTCGACTAGTTCTCTTCCATGAGGTTTACCTCCGAGATAACCACCGAACTTGTCCGAAAAATTCTTCAGAAACCTGTCGAAAGCACTTCCACTTTCATCATCTCCATCTTCTTCAAGTGCTCTTGCACGATGGAGAACTGTCTTCTTCTTCTTGTCAAGATCGCAGACTACATCAATGAAAGCATTCAACGATTTCTTGAATTTTATCAGTGCCTCACCGATGTTTTTTGATTCGCGAAGGGTAATCTTAGCATCAGCCTTGTAATCATGTTTGGCTGAGATCTTAACGATCGTCTTTTGAATCTGAAGAAACCCTTTTGTCAAACCAACACAGCTTTTCTTTAGCTTCAAGGAAGCTTTCTTATCGACTTTAGCAGTAGCTTGTGCCGCAAGAATCGAATTTGTCATTAGCGCGTATTTGGCCTTGGCAATTCCCAAAACATCTACGATGGGATTCTCAAACTTGTAAAGGCTCTCGAGGTATGCAACATAGCCTTTGCACAATGTGAACATTGCCTTGAACTCGGCGGTTTTTGGAACCAACCGTTCTTTCCTGTTTAGGAGCTTGGCGATTTCGGTAAAGGGTAAAGTCTGGAGTTCGGATACGGTTTTCGGACATGACAGTTTTCTTGTCGGTGCGGGTGGTGCATGACCGGAAACGGAAAGGAACAATGAGCCAAGTGCGAGAGCAAAGGCTAAAGAGAACAACAGAGAGATCCTTGCCATGGTTGTAATGCTTATGGCAAGGAAAATCTTTTAAAAAACAAAAAGTCTAAATGAGAAAAAATACAATACGAAGGAAGTGCGTTTTTCATTTGAGTTCTTGGAATGGTATATATACTTTGTTCTTAATTCTTACAAGCTAAATATAGGACAAATGGTTAAAATGAGGAGTAAATAAAAAGAAAAGACAGAGAGAGATTCATGGAACTCTGTTAGTTTTTTTCATTTTAAGAATTTAAGTGAATGTTAAAAGAAAACTACGGAACAAATGGTATCAGTTTCAAACAAATCGTCACCTAAGTTAAAAACAAAATAGTTATACAAAAATAGAAACATAATTGTTAACTAGGTTATACAGTGTTAGGGTTTTTTTTTTTTTTGGTGAATGATCAGAGACATAAGTCTCCACACTTTATTTAAACAGAAACAAATGAACTACATCCGAACACTTCGCATTACAGTTGTGTCTATTGCATCATCAAACAATATCGAAACAATCTCTGCAGGAGGATCCTTTAACAAATGAAAACCTAAGGGTAAAGAGAAGGCATGATTGGCTAGTCCGTCAGCCAGCCGATTCGCCTCTCGATAGATATGAGACACTCGAATTAACCAGTCTCTTGAGAAAAAGTCATGACACAAACGTACCAGGAGAAACAAAGGATGAGTCGCACTTATCCCTGCCGTCAGAAAGTCCACCACCATCGCCGAGTTGATCTCTAACTCCACTCGGCTCACTCGCTACTCCCATGCGATATAAAGACCTTAATACATACCCATAACTCAGCTAAAGGGGCTGTGCATCTTCCAATGTTCAGGGCAAATCCCCCTCTCCAAGTTCCATTCACGTCACGCAACCCCCCCCCCCCCCCCCCCCCCTGCAGTTGCAGAACCCGTGCTACCACGTGACGCTCCATCAGTGTTCAATTTCACCTATCCTACACTCGGCGGTGCCCATGAAATCAGCCTCTCCACCCGCATATTTTCTGTACTTTGCTTCTGCAACTTTATATGCGCATTGACTACCTCTTTTGCAAGGTTTTTCACAAAGCGTATCCGGTCCCTGCACTTCGCATTTGATCCAAACACATTGCCACATCTCCATTTCCACCCCCACCAACTAGCCATAGCAAATAGAGAGGACCAAGGGCAGCCTCCCACTTCTAAGTTGTCTCCCAGGTTATCATACAACGACTCAAGCAGAGACTGCTCAAAGAAACATCCTCGCTAGCTTGGTGGGACCACACGGTGCCAGATCCCCAGCATTGTCGGACAATCCCGTAATACATGAATGATGGACTCAGTCCCCATGTGATCCTGTCCTTCTAAGTTGTCTCCCAGGTTATCATACAACGACTCAAGCAGAGACTGCTCAAAGAAACATCCTCGCTAGCTTGGTGGGACCACACGGTGCCAGATCCCCAGCATTGCCGGACAATCCCGTAATACATGAATGATGGATTCTTCTCCTCCTCGGCAGACTTGGCATAGACTTGTAGTACACAAATGGCGCCTTAGTCTTTCCAGATTTGTCATGATCACTTGGTTTACAACAAGCCAAAGAAATACCTTAACCCTTTCTGTTGCCGTCACTCTCCAAACTCGGTCAAACAAGCTCTTTAGATTTTGCCTTGGAGCTTCTCGCCTTGTTATAAAAGCATAGGCCAATTTCACCGTGAAGGTGCCATCCTGACTCAGTCCCCACGTGATCCTGTCCTTTGCACTAGTGATATTATCCACAACAACCGCCATTAATTGTAGCTTGACGTGAGTCGAGGTATATGGGTCTATGCTTGGCATCCACCATCCTACTCCATTCCTCCACAAATCACAAACTTTAGCATTCACCAATTCCTCGGGGATCTCTCCCTCCACCAGATCAACTAACGGTACACTAAGTAGCCATTTGTCTTTCCAAAAGTTGATCGTACGGCCATCCCCAAGTATTCAGCTTAAGCCTGGAATAACCACCTCCTTTAGTCCCATCACGACACTCATCCACGTCGATGACCCAGTCTTCCTTAGTTGCCCCCATTCCAGTTCCTCTGTATCCACCACTCTGTATTTTCTACGAAACACTGTAGCCCACAAACTGGATTTATCCTGCAGCAGACGCCATACCAGTTTACCAAGCAGAGCTTTATTCATGTCCTTTGCTCTCCGAATCCCCAAACCTCCCTCACTCTTCGGCATACACACCCTATCCTAAGCGAGTAAGTGTTGCTTCCTCTGCTCAGTATCATCCCCCCAAATAAAAGTCCTCGATATCTTATCTAGCCGTAAAAGAACAGACTTGGGTAAGGATATCGTACTCATTGTGTGCATCGGCAAAGAAGACAGAACAGCATTAGAGAGGGTTATCCTGCCACCAAAACTTAACTGCCTTCCCTTCCAGCCAGCTAGTCGTGATGTCGCTCTCTCCAAAACTTTCCCAAAAGTCTCCTTGTTTACTCTATTTTGGAGAATCGGGATACCCAGATACTTCCTCAGCTCCCGTGTCGACTGCATACCACTCTCAGCAGTTATTTCCCTTTTCACTTCGCGATTTACATTCGTGGAAAAGAAGATCTTTGACTTCTCAAGGCTTACCTTCTGCCCTGAAGCAATACAAAAGCGTTCTATCACCCTTCTTATCACCCTGATCTGAGCTACGGATGCTTCAGCAAAGAGAATCAAGTCATCCGTAAAACATATATGCGATAAACTCGGTCCACCTCTCGAAATAGTAATCGGCTTCCATTCTTTGCATGCTATTGAGCCCTCTATCAGGTGACAGAGCCTCTTCAAACAGAGAACAAATAAGTATGGCGATAACGGGTCGCCTTGCCTAAGCCCACGCTGAGGTCTGAAACCATCTGTTTTCTCTTCATTCCACAAGATGCTCATTGAGGGACCCGTAACACATTGCATTATCCATCTTACCCACGATTTTGGTAAGCTTGCTACTCTTAGTGTGTCTTCAAGGAAATCCCATCTGATCCTAACGTAAGCCTTCTCCAAGTCTAACTTCAGTAGCATCACGCCTTTTCTACCCTTCCTGTATCTCATAGAGTGAACAACTTCTTGGACTATGACGACATTATCCGTACTTAGCCTTCCTGGGATGAAGCTAACTTGTGCCGGACCAACCAACTTTGGCATAATCTGTTTCAGTCTCATCACCATCATCTTAGTTATTGTTTTAAACAAAACGTTACATAAACTGATGGGGCGAAACTGCGTAATCCTTTCTGTTTTCATGACTTTCGGGATCAGCACTACGAGCGCATCATTCGTGCCTTCCGGTAATTGTTCCGTCTGAAAAAAGCTGAGAGCAAATTTCACCACTGAATCTCTTACCACCTCCCAGCACTCTTGGTAAAATACCGGTTGAAAGCCATCCGGGCCTGGAGCCTTATACTTCCCCATACTTTGAATAGACTCCTCAACATCAGTCGCCAAGAAAGGCTTATCTAAAGCCACCCTATCTTCTCGTGATAACGTCACAAAACCCACTGGTGATAGCCGGTCAACCTCCTGATCAATATCATCCGTAGAGTAGAGCCTTTTATAATACTCGATTGCCAAGTTCTCAAGCTCTTGGGACTGTGAGATCCAAACTCCATCATTACCCTTCAGCATTTCAATTTTGTTTCTCCTTCTTCGAACAACAGTATTTGTGTGGTAATACTTCGTATTTCGGTCCCCCAGAGCAATCCATTTCTCCCTGGACTTCTGAAACCATAACACCTCCTCTTGTTCCAGAATCACATCAAACTCCTTACACAGACTCACCTCCTTCTCAAGTAAGTCATCCGTTTGGTGATATTTGATATATCATGGTTTTTATGGTTTTTAACCATGATATAAGTCATTTTTATTGAGTCTTTTTGGTCTTTTTAGAGTCCTAGAAGAGTCTTTGCAGGTTATAGCATGTCTGGAGCATAACTGGAGATATTGGAGCTTTTTGGAGCATTGCAAGTTGAAGCCACGAAGTATCCAACTCGGGAAGAAAAGTATGCATAAGGGTGACACTCGTCACCCAGAAAGGAAGGGGTCGTGGCTGTTTTATAAAAGATAGAGGATTATTTGCAGTTTTGGCCCAGAAGTTCCAATATTTATAGAAAGACCCCAGATCGTGTTTTTAGCTTGTATATTAGATTTTTCAGCCATTCTTTTAGCATATATCTTGTATCTTATTATTTTTGAGAGCTTTAGAGAGAGATTTATAGCAGAGCTTTTGGAGAGACAAATCAGACTCCTTCAGAGCAGATTTTGAACTCCTTTATTTCTACTTCTTATTTCTTTTATGCAATCTATTCTTTTCATGATGTTTTCTCAAATCACCATGTCTGAGTAGTTTGTTAGTTAAGTTAGGGTTTTTCAAAGGTTGAAGAAGAGTTTGTAGAATTGCTAAAACTATAGGAAATTCAGTGGTTCTTCATCTGTGCTTGCATTCATATCGATTTCTTAGACACATCATCTGGATTTCGAAACCCTAGGTTGTTTGATAGATGTGAGAGCATTATTAATCACCTGAACTAGTATTAGATGAGCAAAACGCCCTAGTACAAAGAGATTTGGCTTAGGAGTTTTGTGAACAATTGAATCTGATCATTACTGCATGTTTAGATTGTTAGGGTTTGCAAAGAGATTTGAAACTCTGTGATTTAGACATAGATAACTTCTGCAATGAGAATTGATTAGTTATATCTTTGCGATTCATGTTCAAGATGGTTTTAATTCATTCCTGATTGCATGCACTCTACACTCTCGGATTCAACCTGCGAACTGTCCTGACTTAGCGCCTTTAGCTTTCTGAACTTTAAGAACAGTCTCAAAAACGCCTACTTGCTTTTATTACTTTAGTTATTTCGCATTACATTCATTACTTATTGCTTAGCTTAATCCGAACCTGAACTCTTTAGTGTAGTTTACTTACTCCCTTGGGATTCGATAAACCCTTGTACTACAACAGCTTTGCTGTGCACCTGCAGTAGTTTTATTTGGGTAAAACCTGAACCCTATCAATATTCTAACAAGTCTTGGATCTCTTTTATCTCCCTCAACAGAGCCTCTTTTCGTTGTTGAATATCCCCGAAGACTTCTTTATTCTACTTCTGAAGTTTTCTTTTTAGAGCTTGTAATGCCTCCGGCGTACCCAACTCCCCATTCCAAGATATTTCCAGGAGCTCCTTAAAACCCGAATATTTCAGCCAAGCTGCCTCGAATCTGAACAGTCTCCGTCGTGGGTTACATAATGTCTTGGGCTCTAGTTGAATATACACAGGTGCATGATCGGAAGCCAGAAAAGGTAAATGCATAACAGAAGCTTCTTGCCATCTTAACCTCGACTGCGCGCAACAGAGAACTCTGTCTAGTCTCTTTGCCACAAATGTGGACTCACTCCGACCTCTCTTCCAGGTATACTTGCTCCCTTTGAACCCCACATCAATAAGCGATAGCTCATTCATCCATCCGGAGATAATCTCCCGTTCCCTCCTGTCCATTCATCAAGCCTGACAATGGTATTGAAGTCTCGTCCAATAATTAATAAGCCATCCACAGCTTGAATAACTCTACTAATTTTCCCCCATAAACAACTTCTACGGCTTACATTCGGGGCAGCGTATACAACAATGAGATGGACGCTTTCCGGACCATTCCCAATCCGAGCATAGATGAACTGATCTCCTGATTCCATAATAGTGCATTCCCCTATATCCGTTCACCATAGGAGCCACAAACCCCCGCTCTGCCCTACTGCATCAACTCTAAAAGAGTTTTCAAACCCCAAACCTTGACAGATCCTTCTGGCCCTGTCTCCACCCGCATGTGTCTTAAACAAAGCCAATACATCAGTCTTGAATTTCTTTACTATGTACCTGATAGATCTCCAAAAATTAGGTTTGTTTGTCCCCCGGAAATTCCACAATAGACAATTCATCAGAATTTTAAACTCAATAACCACTTGGAACACCGGGGCTCCCTGTCAGGCGACCATCAGACCCACCTCCTCCGACGGTCGATCCATAGATGTCTCTGCCTGTACTAGCAAACCATTATCCACCGCATCAATGATCGATATATCATCTCCGCTATCCCGAGGCAGCAACGGCTCAGCATCCTCCCTTCGCTCCCCCCCCCCCCCCCCCCCCCCCCCCCCCCCCGACCGTGAAAACCCCACCGGATCGCCCTGAGTTTTCTATTTCCACACGAAGTCTCTTCCTCGATTCAGAGAGCTCTGTTTCCCTTCTAGTTGGGCCATAGATTAAACCACGCATGGGCTTGCTCAGATTTACTTTAGCTTTCGGTGTTGCCACCTCATTGAGCTTCCTGCTCCCGACCTTTTTATCCCATGGCCCATTCCGAAAGCCTTCTCTTGCTTTCTCTATGGCGCCTACAAACATATTTTTCTCGCCTTGTCCTTCACTCTTCTCTTGCCCGTGAATATTCACTCGAGCCTTATTTTCCTTATTTGCCTCTACCAATGGCCTAACTTCCCTTACCTCCTCGAGATCCATATCTCCCGTTAGATTCCCAAATCTGTTCGAAATCTCAATAATTCCCCTATCCTTATTTTGCGTGATTTCCTGCAAGCTCCTTCCCGAACTAGCTCCGGCATTTACTGCTCCAAAAGTCATCGGAGTAGTCGAAAATGCTCCTCTGCGATTCGATCTCCGTACCAAGGTGTATCCCTTTTCCGCCGAGGACGGGCTAGATGTGGCTACCGCCTCTGTTGGTGTTTCTTCCGCCTCCTTCAAGCTTCCTTCACCCCCCTTTCTTACTCGAGGGGTTTCCGCAACTTGCCTTTGATTACCCTCTTGAGGCCCCGTTGGACAAGCATGTACTTGATGCCCGTATAAACCACATCTTGAACAGATGTTCGTTAGACCTTCATAGGATACGAAGTAGCGTTCCCCATTGATCATCACTGTTACTTTCAAGGGTTTCTTCAGATTCACTTCCACGCAAATCCTTGACAACCTTCCCCTCTCGCACTTTAACGTCGTTGCATCCACCTTTACCGGATTACCAAGTCCTTTCGCAATTCCCATCAGTATCGTTTTGTGATAGAACGTGACCGGAATATTTGACAAACACACCCAGATCGGGGTGGTATTGATCTCGTCGCATAGCGGATCAAAACCCGAGGACCAAGCTTACGTCAACATATAGCTTCCAAACATCCTCCATGGCCCACCCGTTAAAGCTGACGTATACTCCTCTTCCGTCTCAAAGTGGATCATAAAGAAACCCCAGGGAAGATCCAGCACGTACATCGCCCCCTTTGGCTGCCACATCTCTCGCAACTTCCTACTTAACGCAGAGATTGGCACGGACCTACCAAGCACCTTGACGATCATACAATTCTTCCACAAACCACTCATCGCTTTCAGTACATCCTCCCCTATCGTTATCACGGGTTCTCCATCCTCCCCATTCGGAAACTCGACACTAACTCTCTCTGCAACAAATCCTTCCTCCAAAACATCTTTAGGGTTAGGCAGCCCCCCGAGACTACTCCCTGCCACCTTACTCACCCACGACCCCGGCCGATCTCCTACTTGTTGTTTAAATTTTCCTACTTGTTCAAAGTAAATGTTTATACTGATCAAAAATAACATTTGCATTTATGCATTTAAAAATCAAAGAGTTAGAGATACCAAATAATCAAAAAACTATTAGACTATCAAACAAGGTATCTATAGCAACAAGATTTACTAATCTGTCAAATTATGTATGTATTTGTAGTGTTAATTGCAATAAATTTCTTTTCTTTTTTGATTAAAATAATATCATTTATTTGACTTTATCCCAGAAATATATGTAATATACATATGATTTAAGTTATACTCTTCAAATTAACTCATGATTAATCAAGCAAATTTGAAGGTCACAAAGAACACAATGGAGAACTTAACTCTACAAGAAGACGGAGTTAGGTTGTATATGTTGTCTAGTCTTGCATAAAAATCCGGATGGTTTTTGAGCCGGATTTGTATCATTCATTATTAGACTTGTATCTCTTCTTGATCTTTCTTTTATCGCATTTCTCTTTCAGTTTTTGAATCGGGTTGTAGTTCAAAACAATGTCTCGTTTGGGGACCAGTAAAAGGAAAATAAGTTACTTCTAAAAAAAAAAAACAAATCCAGGTGGTTTAAGATATCAAATTCATCTTTTGACTGAGTAATTTCGGCAGATATCAACAATGAGTGGTTTAAGGCTGAGAAGCTACTACACCATATACAATTAGTTTCCGCTTACTCTCGAAAAGGCTCGTTGCTCTTTTTAGATTGGCTCTTACGGCTCTTGGGATCTTGAGCTCATGGCCTCATGGGTTCATGGTCTATTCGAGCTTCGAGTTATTGGGTCGGTTAGGTATTGATTAATCTACATTTTTAATCACGCTAATAAAATCGTGCCACCCAAGTTTCATAGGTAAAACTCGGTTTACTTGTTATAAATCTAGTCCCCTCTCTATCTTATATATTTGATCCTTAAGCCTCTTATAGAGATCATCCGCATCTAAAATATACAGAGCAAAAACCATAATCACATAGTTTCTCCGATTCTCTACTGCATCAGGTATGGTTTATTCGAGAGTAATGTAGCTTAAAGTTTTTTAGAACCAATATCAGATATTGTGATTCCGTGTTAAACAGTTGCATCCTTAGGCTCATGAATCATGATTAAACCTGTTACACTATGGGTGATTCTTTGAGTTAAGAAAAGAGATTCCAATCTTAACTTCATTTCATGATTTTCAATTTATCGTTTATTGATTATTTCCTTAACTCTCTATTATTCAGTTTTGATTATCGCTTTATATTCGTGATTGAATCGCTACGTAATATCTAGATTATTGATCTTACATTCTATCCAATACCAACCATCGCCTCACCACCAAGCGCTAATATGCCGAAATAGTTTTAAACCACAATTCGTTTTTTTAAGGAACTAAGAGATGGAGAGAGCAATCACAGTGAATTACAGGAAAAAAAGAAACAAAAAATGAAAAAAGCAAATACTTTCTAAACGACCCCTGTCATCGACATATCAAAGAGCTTGTTGGCCTCCATGAAAGCTATTACAAAATGGACCATGCCTTTTGTGCTTTGCTCTTCTTTTTCTTCTGCTTTGGAGGTTGAAGGACAACTCTGATCACTGCGTCGAAGACTCCCTTCACGTTCTCTTGTGTTTTTAAACTGCACTCGATATAAGCAGGCGCTCCAATTAGCTTCTGGAGCTCCTCTCCCTTTAGTGCAGAGCGGGCAAATGATTAATGGTTTCTTTTTGGAAAAACTGAGAAATTTACACTGAGGAAAAAGAAGTATTCCTACCTGAGCAGTGGTAATACGTAATTTAAAAACCAAAAGTTGGACTATTTAAAAACCAAAAGTTGGACAGCACCAAGATGACACTCCAGACATTGACATGTGTCACATATATTAAAAAAAAAACATAAATACATTAAAAAATTATATGTGTCCTTCTTAATTATACACTAAACAAAAAATAATAAAGATAATTAATTACAATTTACAAAACAACAAAAATTACAATAGAAATTTTACAATAATATATATACATATATATGTGATGCTGCCATGTGGTATTTTATAATTTCACATGTATCATACTTTTATTTAATATTAATATTTATTTAAAAGTAGATTTGATATGCGGCCATGTGTTACTTCACAGTTTCACATGTGTCATACCTTCATTTATATATTTATATTTAAAGAAAAAACTGGTCAACAAAAAGAGAATAAAAAACTTAACTACACTATGAAAAAAAATAAAGATTCTTATATTATATTAAATTTTTTTTTAAAAAGTTTTGATAAACTGTCATGTGACATCTATTATAATAAAGTCAGATATTTTTTCAGAAGCAATTATGATATGTTGTCACGTAACATCTAAAAAACTGACATGTGTCACTTTTTTTTAACTATTTCTATTGAATTTTCTTTTACCAAACAAACACAAAAACAAAGTTTCACTGTTTTTTTTCCCTTTCTCCAAATGATTCTATTTCATCTAATAAACAAAAAAAAAAATCAAATCACTCAGACAAGTGTTATAAAATATAGTAGGATCATGTGTCACTTTTCTCTTTTTTCTCTTCTTAATACTATCCTCTTTCATTATGTCTCTTACTTTATTTTATATATTTATATTTAAAAGAAATCTAGTTAACAAAAAGAGAATATTTAATTTAACAATACTCAACAAAAATAATAAAGATAGTTAAATACAATCCACACAAAAACAAAAACTGCAATATAGATTTTCCAACAATCTGTAAATAGCAAAAACAATTCAACAATCTACAAACACAACTCTCTTTTATTACCAAAAAAAAGAATTCAATAATCTATTCTAATAAAGTAAGGTTTTTTTTCATAACAGCTTCAAAACGCTACCATGTGGCACTCCAGACACGGATATGTGTCATCTATATTTTAAAAAAAAAAACATAAACACATTAAAATTTGATATTTGTCCTTCATATCTATACACTAAACAAAAATAATAAAGATAATTAATCTACAAAACAGTACATTATGTTATCATAGATTTTGTTAACTCAATCAATTGGAAACAAACTTTTTTTCAAAATTAAACATCTACTCCATAATAATAGATCATCAACTAGACAATTCTTTTTAACACCAATAAAATACTACAAGCAAATAACTCTACCTTTAAATATGTGATTAACATCCACCTCACTTATCATGATATGAATGCCATAATATCAAGTATATTAACCAAGAGTTTATTAAACTTTATCCTAAGATCTATTCAAGATGTTGATTTTGTAATGTGAGACTTAGAGAGAACACAAATACAAACTACACAAGAAGAATATGACAATTGTGCTATATGTTTTGATAATCTACAATGACCAAAAAAAATATCAACATTTTATTTTTCAATCACAAACTTCACCAAAAATGTATTTCAGATTGGTTATACTACAAAACAACATGTTCTTATTATTAAAGATTAATAATTTAATTATATACTTATGTTGTTTAAAAACAAATCTCATTTTCTATAGATATTATTATTCTTCTAATTTTTCATTATAAAATTTTAAAACTACATAATAATCATAAATTAAAAATTAATATTTACCAACAAACATTTAACAACAAATAATATGAAAATATTTAATTATCACAATTCTGCGCAATGCGCGGACCTTCTCCTAATATTTAATATATCGATGTGTTGTCGTACATATAAGAGCACAAATATATATATATATATATAATTAAATGCTTTATATTATTACACTGAAAAGGAAGTTTAATACAACTGTATTGGTCATATGAAAACTATAACATTTGTTATTTTTAGTTAAAATAGAAAATTATAACACTTGATGTTTTATGCTATTTTTGACATAGTTATCCTAATATTGAGAGAATTTAGTACCTACAATAATATTTTATGCTACTTAACCCAAATCAGAAATTTAGAATTTTTAAAACTTTTATATCAGCTCTAAGACTTAGAATCTCATATGCTTTAAAATAATGCTATTAAATTAAACTAAATCATTTTTATTTCAATTTTTGGAGTAAAATTTAATATTTGCATTATTTAATATATAAATTGAAATTTTTGTGTCTTTCATTATAATATTTGTTTTTTCTAAATCTTTTTACATCAATGATATATATATTTATATCATTTATTAAGCTACCAAAAAAATTGTTGAAATATTAAAATATCGAAAACATATGTTTGAGCCTATATATCTCATATCAGTGGGTGTTGTTTTACCATGATCAAAGATGGCACGACTGAATCATCCTAGACATTGATATAGCCTGACTAGCTCGGCCAACAACCCTCTAGTATACTATTCTCGAGCAGTTGGCGAGCTTCACAAATTACGCATATCTCGCCAACCCATCTGTTCCTCTGGCACGTCGAACGGAATGGGACAAGCAGAGGAAGGCTTGTATAAAAGGAAAGCCAAGATAGGAGGGGGGTGGGGTGGGGTGAAGGAGAGTGAGAGAGGAGGAAGGATCCGACTAAAGAAAAAGATGTAAAGATCAAAGGAGAGACCTCTTTAGAACCAAATCTAAAGAGGAAGAGCCAAAACCCGTCCCTGAGAGGCCAGACACAGCCATTCAGCGTAATCTTAAGGGAATGTCCTTGTTCACTCGAGATGACGTTGAACAGGATAAGCCTCTCTTTGACCTAGAACCATGCATTTGTACTCGCTACATCTTGTTTCCCGTATAGAACCTTTTAAAACACTCATCGGCAGAAAGATGTCTCGATTTTCGGACGAGGCATCTAACTCCTAACCTGTAGAATCGCCCTCATAGTATTTGTTCTCGGTAGGGCGTTAATTAACTTGAGCGTCAGAAAATTTTCAGGAGGGAAATCCCTATTCGGTCCTCCTAAAGGCCCGGAAGGCCTGGCTGACTCTTCATATATGTTCGCAGGATCACCTCAGATTCCACCCGATGCTTGCAGGACTCAAACAGGTTTCCGCCCCAGAACGACTCATCGTCTTTTCCCAGAAGACAAAGACACAACTCCACTACCCAAACGAATGACAACCCTCACATGACATTCAAAAATTGCTCCCAAACATAATCATTTGGAATATAAATAATTTCTGCATTTACCAAACAAAAGCTTTCATTATAGTGGTTCTATATCTATTTGTTGTCTCAAAATATGCAAAATTTAGTAAGCTGGTTACAAAAGGTGAGATAGAGGAAATATGCACAGAAAAAACTGTCAATTCTTCACTTTGTTTTGGGATTATAAAACCAATTCCTGACAATGCAATATTGGATTTTTCTGGTCTCACCAAAATTTTGATTAATTATTAGTCTCAAAATATTTCGGATGCAATTAAGCAAATGAAGTTGCTCAAAGGTAGTGCGAAAGGTTTAAAAACAATTGAATTTTGTGTAAAGCGATATGAAACTGTTCTTTTAGATAAAAATATTATTTTCCAAGTTTTAGCAGAAAAACGGCCAATTCTCAATAAACTAACAAGTTTTTGACGCTTTATATACAATTTATGAATTAATGTTAATAACTATATAAACTAAGTAATAATATACAAAATCTACAATTTTATTAAATATGTTTTTTCAATTATTTAAAATAAAAATAATTTAATAAATTTTATGTGTTAATAATATGTGTGAGTAACGGTAAGGTTTGTTTAATTGATTTTGACATTTTTTTTATGAATGTATATTACATATATATTCACAAACACTACACCTGTAAAAAATTTAATATTTAAGTAATGTAAATAGTTACTTTATAATATAAAATAAATTAATCAAATTATAATATAATCTTAAAAAATATTATATTAATATTTTTATCAAGTTATTTTATTGATTAAACTAAACTATAATTTTTAATTAAATACAAATATTTTTAATATTATAATTTTTAAATATATTAAACTATTTTTAATAAGAACTTTCTCTGTTCTCTCGCTAAAAGTTTTGAGAGAAAGAGAGAGAGTTCCCTCTTTTATCGGGCTTCGTCTGGTTTTTTTGTTGTAGTATAGTTTTTGTTAATAATATCTGATTTCTATATATCGAATTTCTTTTTACGTTTATCGGATAATAAGTTTTCTTAATGGAGTTCGGATTAATTAGTTTTTACTTTTTATATATTTCTTTTCTAAACTTTTTTTTTTTTGTCAAAATTCTTTTCAAAACTTTATATCATTCCGAAATCATTTGGTTCAATCTTTGTTTAGTAGTTTTACGCTTCATCTTACTCTAATAGAGTTTAGATTTCTTGCTCTGCCTTTATGGGGCCTTTAAATGGCTAAGGAGCTAAGTATCTTTTGCGGAGGAGGTTGGCGATTAAGGAGCTAAGTATATAACATATTTTGTTTATTTTTCAATTTAATTTTTTTCTTTTAAATATTGTAATAGTTGTATTTTTTCAATAATAATAATATTTTCTAAATTTATGTTTTATATTAATTTAATCATGATATGTATTAAATTTTTAATAGAAAATCTGATAAATATCACAATAACATAAATTAATAACTTTGATGCATCCAAGTTTATATAGTAAAATATATAAATTAAATAAATTTAAATATATAAATTCAAACCAAAGATATAACGATGACGTTTTGGATGTTTTAGATTCAATTTACTAAAACGATGTTATTTCAAATTTTTGCGTGTCATCCTAATCAGCAATCACTAACGCTGCAATTAATGTTATATGCGATTTTGGTGGAATCGACCATATTTCCTTAGTTTATATAGTATTTTCAAAATTTTATATAGATCATGTAGTTATTAGAATTAGTTCATAGATCATATATGAATCATTAAGAATTTGTTAGTTTATAGGGGAATCAGCCATTTTTCTGCTAAAGCGATGTCGTTTTGAATTTTTACGTGTCATCCTAGTCAGTAATCGCTAATGCTGCAAATAACTTTATATGTGATTTTGGCGGAGTCGACTATATTTTTTAGTTCATATAGTGTTTTTTAAATTTTAAATTGTTCATGTAGCTATTAGCATTGATTCATAGGTCATATATAAATTGTCAAAGATTTAGTAGTTTATAGGAGAACTGGTCATTTTTCCTATGAATGGTATATAATGTAATTATTATAATAACAAAAGTTTTATAAAAACATTTATAGTAATTATACATCAATATAATAGTACTACTGTAATTATTTATAAAAATGAAGATAGTTTTTAAAAATACTTTTCAATTTTTTGTTTTATATGTGGTAAGTAAATTTAAAGCTAAAACAAATATGAATATTGTATTTACTTTGTCACGTCAATTTGTTGCATGTGTTTCTGATTGGTAGTATTCACGAATGTGTTGACTGACTAATTTGACGAAACTCCATCTATAAATTTACCCACCTCTTCAGCATTTTGTTCTCAATCTAAAGCAAAGATATATTTTACTCCTCATACTTTAACTAACTCACATCTTCAAGAGATCAAGAAAATTGACAAGAAAAACAATGGCGGAAAATCTGGTAATGCGGCACAAACTGGTGGCAATGGATCTGGTACGAGGAATGGACAGGAGGTAGAGTGCATTGCATATACCTCGAGATGCTTTGGAACAAAACACCAAGGCTTATTTTGACAACCTTCACGCTAAGGACAAGACAACTAAGTGAAAAATGTTTTGATGAAAACTGTTAGAGGGGAAATGAGTATATTTTCTAAAAGGCTTTTTCTAGCAATAATCTAAGCCCATCGGGATCATAAAGACCGCGCCGACCTAGCTCGGACTAAAGGAAATATTCTGAAGATAACCATCGAAAATCGGAAAGATCGGATCATCTCGAAGGATAAAGAAGAATTTTCATATTTCTCGGAGAATAAGGGATATTTCCATATCGCAAATATGGAAATATTAACCGAAGGCAAAAAGGAAAAGGAGTTCGGAGCAACCGACCTCCTATCCGTATAAATAAAGAAGACCTCGAAGCTAAGAAAAGAACTCATACATTCTAGAGAGCAGCAGAGCTAAAACTCGAGACTGCAACGCTTTCTAGTTTACTTTGCAAACACCTTTTTCACTTCGGCATAACCTCTCGGTTATCCCTTTCTTTGTAATCGCTTTGCTTATTGCTATTAATTAAAGATCTTATTCTCCAAAACCCACAACTGTTAATCAAAATCCTAGTGATGATTTTTTGGTTCAACAGTTGGCGCCGACTGTGGGGACTATGAGAATAAATTCTTGAAAAACTAGCAAATAAAAAGCTGAAGCGATGAGTCTCCCGACCGATAACAGCGATCTCATCCGCAAAGACGATACCACTACACACACCGAGGCACTCGCTCTTGGCGAACAAGTTAACTCAAACACCGTGAATCCACCCACGGGAGCGCTCCCAGCTCCTATCCTTGCCTCCGACCTCGCAGCAGCGATCCAGGCTGCCATGCTTCCCCTCACGCAGAACCTGGTGTCCAAGCTGGACACCCTTCAGGCCCAGCAAGCCAAGTACGACAAACAGCTCAGCGCCTTCACGGCCGCAACCACCGCGAGATCAGGACCAATCAGACGTCGACTTATCTTCGAGACACCAGAGCAAGACGACGCCCGAGGAATGGCACCGGCTACTGAGGAGCCTTCGGAGGAGCTAAATTCCGAGATCGCAAGGCTACATCAGCGAATTAACGCAAACGGATCCCAAGTCCACCGAGCCACCAGCTCGGCACCCGAGATCTTGGCCATACTGTCATATGCCAAACGTAATCCGTTTGCTCCACGGATCACAGACATACGACTTGGCTAGGCGATAAAACTAAAGCTCTTGTACTAGAACGGGATGGAAGACCCTAACTTATGGCTAACCGGATTCAACGTCGCTATGAAGAGACAGCGCTTTGAGACCGACCTCGAGCGCAAGGCAAAGCACTGCCAAACCTTCGTAGAGCACCTCAGCAAAGACGCTCTCAAGTTTTTCTCTAACCTACCTCCAGCATCGATCAAATCCTTCAGGGATCTGACCCATGCCTTCATCAAACATTATTCAATGTTCATCACGAAAAGGACGGTCAACCTATTCACTCTGGTGCAGGAACGTGACCAACCACTCCGCGATTTCAATGAAAATTTTAAGAACGCCGCCGCAGCTTACGGCCAAATCCCACAAGCCTTAGCCATCGAGGCACTTATGAACGGCTTATGGTTTGAATCTTCCTTCAAGGAAGATCTGCAGAAACACCCAAAGGAACTATAGAAGACGCACTCCATCGGGCCCAGACCTTCATACAGATGGAGGAGGAAAGAACGTTCTACACCAAGAAACACGGCATGGACGTGGCAAGCACCTCGAAAGACAAGGAGCCCGCAGGCAAAAGCAAGCCATCCTCTCACGCCGTTGTAACAACTGGAGAGAAGCCCTGGAATTAGTGGACCTTAGGGGATCCCCTGAGGAACACAAGTGATAGGAACGATAATCACGACCTCTACTGCTCTTTTCACGATCGAACAGGACATGCTACCTCGGCTTGTCGACATCTCCATAACACGCTGTACGAAAAGTACAAGGAAGGCAAAATCATGTTAACGGTGATAGATCCCAAAGCAAAAACTCCTATTTACACAGTTCCAACTCCAGGGACTCGCGCCAAAACACCTTCAGCAGGGATCACCGATATTCAGGGAAAAGCAGCAGCCGAGACGGTTCTGGCGGATGCCGATGAAGTCGTTCGCCCGAGAAAAAGCGTGAAAAAAAGGAAAAGGAAAAAGGAGTAGAGCGACAGAACGATGAAGGCGAGCACGACATCCCACCCCCTCCGCCGAAGCGACGGGTTAACATGATCATGGGAGGACTCCCCGATTACGATGATTCTGTTCGCGCTATCAAAAAGTATGGCCGCGAAGCAATCGCGTCGTGAAAGTTTCCTTGTCCGGTGTACTACCACCCAACAATCACGTTCACATCGGAAGACATGCACGGGTTACACACCCTGCATAATGACCTGCTAGTTGTCGAACTACACATCCACGACAGTGAAGTGGCTAAAATATTAGTGGATACCGGCATCACTGTCAACATCATCTTTTAAGATACATTGACCAAAATGGGACTCCAAGACAAAGACATCAAGGCAGCACTGAAGCCTCTGACTAGCTTTGCCAGCGAGTCATTCTTCAGCCTTAGCATCATACGACTCACAGTCTATATCGGCGGAGTGACAAAAATCGTTAAATTTACTGTGATGGATAAACCAGCAATTTACAACGCCATACTCGGCACACCTTGGATCCACGAGATGAAAGCTATCGTGTTGACTTATTATCAATGCATGAAGTTCACCACCTCGGTCGGAGTTTTTATGCTCCACGGAAATCAGCAGATGGCAAGATCTTGCTTTATCAGCAAACACAAAGTACGACTCTCCGCGGCAAAAGCCCTCGAAGATGCTAAATAAGTAAAGAAGATTCAACGACGAATCTACTATGATACTTAGTTTTTATTTTTCAATAAAACTGGGTTTGGCCCATGAGTGATACCACTCATTCAATAATTGTAATGAACTACGAACGGCTTGATCCCAATTTGGATACGTAGGCAACCTCCGGGTGCAGCTGCAAATCTAATAAAATTTTAATTCTAACAAATCAGCTCGGCGCATAGAGTCATATTTCCTTATGTGAATGCATCTTGCTGAATCGAGTGTTCTGGCCAAACATTTGATTCAAAAAAGCAAACATCACAAATTAAAATTAGTGGCTGATCACCACTCCTTTGATACTTCGGTTTGATTTAATTACTTCCGAAGTAGATAAGAAGGAAGCCGAAGACAATACTCGCACGACCGTCGATCATACCATTCAGGCCGAAGTGAATCCCAAAAAATTGGTATTCGATCTTGATCGTCGTTTGGTGTAAGACGGGCAAAGGAATCCCGCTTCCAGTTCCGAACTAAAAAGTTCCATTACACATATATAAAGGAGGAAGAATGAAGAAAATTTCAAATAATAATAATAATAATAAAGCCCTCTCGGGCAAAGTTCTTACAAAAGAAAGAAAGAAAAAAGATAAAAAGATACACGCCATCTAGCTCACTTTTGCAGGCTATCAATTTTTGATCTGCTCGGAAGATTAAGGTTCTCACTTGTAATAACTATCTCGTCGATAGCATCACTGGCCGCCTTCCACTTGGCGAACTCCTTCTCGAAAGACGGAAGGGTCCCGGCAGGGAGCTCCCACCTTTTATCCTGCATCTTCTTCAAGAAGGCCACCATGTTGCTACTTTTCTCCACGCCAACAAGGGCTGCTTCCACCTCTTCGCGTTGAACCAGCGAAGCCTGAATCTAACCGTTGCTTAAACCAAGCGGTCATACTATCAAAAATTCTTTCAGCAGCACCTTGAGTGACCTCCTCACAAGACTCCTGAAGCTTTTCCTTCTCGGCGAGGAATCTCTGTAAGTTCTCTTTGTTGCGCTTTTCGAGAGACTTGTTCTGGGCTTGGAGAGCAGCGACCTGCTTGCGAAGTCGATTAGCTTCGGCCACCTCGCCTTTAAAAGTTTCAACGGCACCTTCCAGCTGAGCACACTTCTCCTTGAGAAGTTGGTTCTCCTCTTCCGCTTTTGTGAGCTCCTTGATCTCAGAACAGGTGGCGTCTAATATCATTTTCTCTTAGCAAAAATTGTCGTCATACACCGCGAATGGGGACATATACGCTCTCAAACCCTACATCACAGCCTGTTGTCAGAAAACACGCAAATAAAGGGGCACAACACGTTCACAACAAAAGAATATTATAACAAAAAAAAATACCCAAGCTATCATTTGACTCGCTGAAGATATGGACTCTGCCAGCTTCAGCTCTCGAAGTGGCTTACCCCATCGCGGCTTCTTCCTACACTTCCAGATCAGGTTCGCGGCAAACTCTCGATTAAGCATCGCCGGAGTAGTCTCGTCCCATCTCATGCAAAAATGATGAGGATTATAATCAAAAGACTCCTCCTCCTGTTTGGGTTCGGCCGGAGCACTTGAATTGGCACCATCTGTGCCAACAGCCTTTTGAGAAGGAGCAACCTCCTCAGGAGCGCTAGGACCAGCATCTTCCGTGTCCGGAGCAACTTCGGGAGGGGTTGGCCCTTCAGAACAAGCCACGGCGGGCTCCTCGGCCCTTCCCGACCTACGTCTTCTGCGACATGTGTCTCAGGGCTTCGAGGTACATCTGTCCGAGGTGGTGAATGAATGTCCGTTTGAGGTGACAAGGGAACACTGGCCCGAGGTGCCGAAGGAATAACAACTTGAGGTGGGGAGGAAACAGCCTCGCGGCGGCTCCCTGCGGCATCAAAAGCAACCCCGTCACCACCATCTATGACTCGAGAAGTAGGAGTTTGGGACGGTTCACCTTGAGAACCCCTCGCGGCTCTCTCAATCTGTGCCTGCCTCAATCTCTCCAGCGCCGCCGCCCTGAAGAAACTTAAAAAAAAAAACAATAGCAATATAACGTCAAAAGATCTCCTTGGCATGATACAATAACACGCGAAGCCAGAAAAAGAGTTTACCTCGCAAGAGTCTCGTTCTCAGCAGCCAGTTCGGCTTCATCGGAATCCACCAAACTAGGTGAACCCTGGAAGTCGTCCTCTACTTCTTTACAGAAGAACTCGCAGGAGCATCTGCGTCACTCGGTGAAGCCGCCTTCCTCTTCTTTCGGCCAGCCCTTACGAGTTTCGGCTGCGAAGCCCTTCGAGGAGCTGAAAAACAAACATGTCAAAAAGATCTCGTCACCAAGCACTAATTAAAAAGTGCTTCAATCTAGCAGTCTACCTGGTCTTGGAGGTTTGACCTTCTTCTCGGCAGGATTGGCTGCTTTCTTTTTAGCAGCCCCTTTCTTCTCCTTTTCGGACCACAGCTGACGGCTCAGATCGCGCAGCCTCTTAACATCGACGTCAAACCCGAACGGGTCATCTCCAAGACGTATTGCCACTATCATAACAAGACAAATACACATTAGCATCCGGGGAGTAGCAAAAAACAAGGGGGTAAAGAAAACTAAGTTCGCCATACATGGCGTCGACCTCCAAGTCTTGAATAAGGTAAGATCGGAACCGCCAATGGATGCTTCGTTAATCTTCACGTAGAAGAAAAACCGGTCTCATTCGTGAACCTTACTCGTCGGGTCCCCGCCGATGATTCCCTCCTTCATCGCGGTATAAAAAAGGCGCCATCCACCGCGGTTCATCCTTCCTTTCTTCAGAACAGATATCCTTTCGAAGATATCCCAATTAAAGAGAACCATTGCCACACGAGCTACCGCCGCCAGGCTGTTGAAGTGACGAATTACAGCATGAGAAAGCTGCACCACCGGCATCTTTCTCTGTTCACAGTAACGGAGAAGCAGCAAAATCGGGAACTGAAGGTCAAACTCCGCGAACTGGCACTCGTAAGAACAGAAATAGCCTTATGGGAGTGTGGTCACTCTCTCGTGAACCTGGGAAAGTAGAAGCTCGACCCCCTCGGGAAAACGGCACTTCGAGCGAAGCTCCTGGAGCCTTTCCGCAGTCATCAAGATCCTCCGTCTTTAATGCCGGTCCTATGCTTCGATATTGCGACCTTCTGCGGAAGACCTTCGATTCTGCTCTCTGACTCGAAGCTTGCTGGCCTGGGACCATCCAAGTCCATTTTGGTGTCCGCGTCAGGATGATTCGACGGAATCTCATCCCAATAAACTGAGGACCCTTCAGAGTTAGAAGAAGAAGAAGTGATTGGGCTAATCCAAGCTCGCCTGGTACGGTCGGCGAGACAAATCTCGTTATCATCAAAAGAAGAATTCGAAGACAAAGCTGACATTTTTGAAATTTTTTGAATGGATTAAAAAAACAAACGGAAGATCGGCGGAAAAGAAAAAAAATTACTATAAAACAGAAGAAAGTTAAGAATTTTCTGGAGTAAGAAAGCAAAGAGATATCTGGAGCAAGAAGACGAAGAAGTAAAATAATAAAATCAAAAAGAAATATCAACAGTTTCCTAAAAAGACGCATGTTAAGATTCACATAATCTCGCCGCTTAGCGAACCACTAAATTATAAATTAGAAATTAGAATTAGTTCATAACTTTAACGCTAGTCGTATCCTCATTTTGACTGATCAAGACCCTAAACTTTGGTCTTAAAAATCTGTAGCACTTAAGAGTATGGATAGACCCTAAACTTTGGTCTTAAAAATCTGTAGCACTTAAGAGTATGGATAGACGAGAGTGATTGTAGTTAAAAGTTAAAACTAGAGTAGTGTTTCAGATTAGTCATCTGATATAAATTCAGACGGAGACTATAAATTTTAAGAAAAATAAATTGCTTTTGCATAATTGTCATGGGAACTCGAAATTTTGAAAAATGCGTGGCTTACGGTTTCTTGTTGCTATAAACTAGATAATACGATAAAAAAGACATGTAAAATTGTGTAATGTGTCATAAAATTAAACACTTTGATATTTACTATATAAAAAATCCATGAAAATGTATGCTATTTCTGAAATATTAACACAGTAAAATATACAATTTAATTATATAAATATCACAACGTGAGTATACTAAGTTCATTTACTATAGTTACACTAATATAGATTTTTTTTTCTTATTTCATAGTATATGTTTATATTCTATAATCAAACTAAATAAACTGATACATCTAATATTTTTGCTTTACCAAACCAAAATAAACCAAACACAAACATCTATTTGCTTAAACCAATACTCTAGGTTTCCTCTATCCTCAGTATTGCTTCTTTCTATGGCTATACCGTTGGTATTCGCCATGTTGTCTGTCTTGTTAATTCGTCGATGCAATCGTTTACTGTTAATTAATTTGTGCTTAGTAACTTGTACTATGTTCATTTATAAGTTTAATATGACAAAGTTTGCCCAGAAGGCAACTAAATTTTTGTTTTATTTGTATACAATTTAGTGATTTGGCCTATACGATCATGAATCGTACGTGGTCCTGTATTTTGTCGGAAGAGATGATTGGAGACCTTTTATCGAACAAACGAGTGCTATATACAAGCTACCACTTACCTACCTACTTATGGTTATAAAAGTTACATCATAAAAACACCACTCACCAAGTTTGGTCTATTATATTTATGTATGGTGTTGTTCTCTATGTATTGCAGTTGAATCAAAAACTTGAGTTTCTAACTTTGAGAAATTTCAGATTAAAAACAGATATGAAAAGGGGCGTCAAAATTGAGAGGAGCGTCCAAAGAGCCATTTGCATGATTGATGATGGCAAAACCATTTAGCCCACATGAAGTAATAATTAAACCTGGCCAATCTCTATGTCTTGATCCACGTGTGTCCCCTACTTGCATTTATTCTCTAAATTAAAGCACGTACGTATTTGGTAATTCTCTCATCTAGAATTATTCTTAAATCTATTCTTTTGACAAAAAATTATTATACACCTTTTTTTTTTCTCGAGTTATAAATGTGAATTTACTCAAAGTTTAAATATGTTGCAACTTAATCTTGCTTTTCACTTTATTGTTAATAGTATTTCACACATTTCTGAAATGATACTCAAAGTTATAGTCAAGTACGCATCACATTAGTTTTCTTCTTATGTAGAGAGATATTCATAATCTTATTTTAGAGAGTTTTTTTTTTTAACTATTCATCTGATGCAAATTGAGACAACATTTGACTTTCTAACAAAATTATTTTATCTGTAATCTTTCTTCTACCATAAATTATGAAAACCTTATTAAAAAGTAATCTTACAATTTAAATAGATATACATAATCAAGGTAATCAAGTCCAAGAATATATATATATATATATACTGTATGTACCTTTTTATATAATCAGTAAATTCTCTTGGTCTTTTAACTATACTTGTGATGGTACTACAAAACATCTAGTCATCTACTATATTATACATCATCATGTTCCAAAAGTAGCCATTTGGATTTGAACGTACTATATTTCACTACCAATTAATGCATATATGTATTATAGCTTACATAATTGAAAATTAACGATATATGTTCCTTCATAGCACTTTTGGAATTGGCATTGGCATTGTGATTTTAGTAATAACAACAACAACAAAAGATATTCTTTTACTTCTTATTTAAAAAATAAAATCAACCATAAATTGCATATTTTAACATACATGGCAGAAGGATATTATGATTCATGATACGCACCGAACATATAGTCATGTTTTATCCGATCGGGGCGATCTTTGAATATGAATAATATGATTATTCCCTAATATATGTGTTACTTGTTCATCAAATTGCAAGTTTGGATTGCCTTCCATTGTTTATTTATAGTTGGGAGATAATTAGAAACTACTACTTCTTTTCCCCCATCAAGTTCCTTCAATAAATAGGCTATTTATTAGTATTCATTTCGATGACGGTGACTCGGTGAGAATAGAGCTTTAACCCATTACGTTTGGTAATCTGGAAGATTAACAAATGGATTAACTATATATTCATGTGGTCACCGTTTTGATAATCTAAAGTCAGTGATTGTTTCACGTCGGAGATATGCTATTATTGGCTACTGCCGAACACGTATATAGTAGCTGGACGAATTATATGGTCATGGCGGTTGGATGCATCATTTCGTTGGTCATTGCAGCTAAATCTAATGATTATATATTCTGATATTTTAGCCTATAGTTTCGAAGTTATGATAAGCCATTTAAACCAACACTAGAGAAAATTATGTAACTAAATGTCACATCCTTCCTTACCAACTTTATTTGGGGATCCACACAACATGCAACACTTTTTTACATTTGTTGTTTCCGTTTTTTTGACAGTCTAGCAATATTTGTTTACTGGTGGTGGTACATATCATCATGGGCGTTTTGCATGTGTTACTTTTATCTTTACTCAAACAATATTAAAATCATTTCCTATAGATTACACATACTGAGATTATTTTTAAGTTAAAAACAATATTGTTGTGTTTATCTATGTGCGCCAGACACTAAATGCGGTATTGTTGTGTAAAGTTTCAAATCAAATGCGTATAAGTTCAATAATCGCTCGACGGAGTTAACCGACCGCCATTAGTTTTAATTTTCCACCATTAACCAAATATGATTTATTGTGTAGGACATATTATATAATTAATCAGATGACGTCTTCGCTCGACGTTTTTTTTTCATGAACCAAAATAACCTGATATTCTTAGATCCTAACTATTATTTGAAAAGCAGGTTTACTAAACAAATTCTATATGTCAACATTTTAATAAAAAAAGTTAGTACAAAATAATGCCACTTTGTTAATGCAACATGACAAATTTCTTATAATAGAGGAATTGTTTTGATTAGTTAAGTTAAAACTAAATAAATCTCATTTTTAAATAAAAAAACAAAAAATTTATATCATATGTGAATGTTATATCATAAAAATCCTAACTATTATTTGAGAAGCATGTTTACTAAAAAAATCATGTGTGTCAACACCTAAAGAAAAGTTAGTGCAAAACAATGTTATGTCATAAATATGACATGGCAAATTTCCTAAAATAAACGAAATGTTATGATTGGTTAAGTTAAAACTAAATAAACCTGATTTTTAAATAAATAAAAAAGTTTATATTATATGTGAATGAATTCTCGTTATATAGCAAGAATTCGAAACTATAAATAAAACAAAAAAAATAAACAGAGAGAAAAATAATTTATAAGTATCCTCTTGGCCAAATTTTTTTTATTATAATATTGTATATATGAATAAAAAGTAGAAGTATAAGTAAAATGAATCTTTACGACTTTGATTTTATGTAAAAATCTCATGTTATATTTTTGATTTAAAGCATCTTCAACTCACTTTTATTTTAAATATTCTAATTTAGAGGAAAAAGAAAGGTTATTACTTTTTCTTTCAATTATTGAGGAAAAAATAATAATCTTTCCTTTTTCTGTAAAATAGAAATGGGTTGGAGAGAAGTCCACATATATTTTAGAGGAAAAAAATAGAAAAAATACATTTGAGATGATTTTAATGTTAAATATATTATTAAAGGTTAAGAAAAAAAATATGAGTCAAAGAAGAGAAAAAAAAATAATTTTGATTGATTTTATGTTTTTATTTGAAATATTTAAAAATATTATCTTACACATATTAATTCTTTCATGCATATATTTTTTCTAACATATCAAAACATTATTTCATGAATCATGTTTTGTATATTAAAGCTAGGAATAGATCAACTCTTAATTTTTAATATAACAATCAAATATTAAATATATTATTTTACACATTAAATCATACACATAAAAAATTAGGTTCGATTGGCTTAAACGATTCAGTTACAGAGAGTTTGTGGAAGCGAGCGATTGCGGATTATAAACAATTTGATGAAGAGATGAGCGGAGCGCTACCGGAGAATTTTATAAAATATGATTTCACAAATTTTATAATAAATATTTATTATGTTTTTATTGAGAAACCATATATCATAAAACACTGAAAAATAATAAATTTTGATTATATACAAAACGATAAAAACGGTTTTCGTGATTGCTGTTAAACGCCACTGCATCGTGTAAAAACATAACGTTTGCAAAAAATATCAGAAAAACTTACCAACACCTAAATATTACAATTCACTTACTTCTAACTCATACCTATATGCATAAATATACTTATTATTTTTTATAAAAAAATCAACCATATGTTATAAAAATATATATTATAAAACATATACTTTATTATTTTCTTTTAATATATAAAAGCCATACTTCGGCTTTCTTACAAATATAGATGTAGATATAAATATTAATTATGCAAAAGTCAAACTCGCATACAAAATTGTCGTGTATACATTTTGTTAACCTCAATTACACTATAAGTTTAATTTTAGTTGTTAGACAATTTATATTTTTTTAAAAAATCTGTATATGTCATAAGAGCGGTGAAGTGGTTGGTACGCACGAATGTGCGGGCCAACCATCTATCCGCTCTTAGGATAAGTAAATTGTTGTTTGTGTGATTGTTGTTGAACACTAAAAATGTATGCGTGCGGACCAAAAATAAAAATTAAATAAATTATTATGAATTTTAATGTTTTCACATTTATTAAGTTACCATATTTACAGTTTTTTTTATCTAAGGAAATATGTTAAAATCTTAGTTAATATTTTTTTATCTTTATTTTCTTTTGAAATCTATAATATTTTATATTTAATTTATCATTTTTATTATTAAATGTCAATAGTTTTATTATTAATACATAGTTAATCATATACAAATGAAACATTTTTAAAACTAAACTAATAATAATTAAACATATCAAATATTTTAATCACCTAGTTCGAAATTATAAAGGAAACAAAAAATAAACAGACAGAAAATAAATTATAAGAATTCTCTTAGCTAACTATTTTTATTATAATACTGTATATATAAATAAAAGTAGAAGTAAAAATAAAACTAAATATTTACGACTTTGGTTTTATGTAAAAATCTCAGGTTATATTTTTGGTTTAAAGCATCTCCAACCCATCTTTATTTTAAATCTTATAATTTAGATAAAAAAAAGATTGTTACTTTTTCCTCCAGTTATAGAGAAAAAAATTATAGCCTTTTTTTTTTGTAAAATAGAAATAGATTGGAGAGAAGTCCACTTACATTTTAGAAGAAAAAATAGAAAATACATGGCGATGATATTAATGTTTAATATATTATTAAAAATTAAAAAAAAAAGTATGAGTCAAAGAAAACAAAAAATAAATAAGAATAATTTTGATAGATTTAATATTTTTATTTGAAATATTTATAAATATTATCTTACACATATTAATTATTTCATACATATATTTTTGCAATATATTAAAACATTATTTCATGAATCAAGTATTGTATATGTTGTGATCCATTATATTTTATATTAAAAAATATATTAAAGTTAGGAACAGCTCAACTATTAATTTTTAATATAACAATCAAATATCAAATATATTATTTTACATATTAAATCATACACATATAATTTTAGATTTGATTGGCTTAAACGATTCGGTTACATAGAGTTTGTGGAAGCGAGTGAATGCGGATTATAAAAAATTTGACGAAGAGATGAACGAAGAGCTACCAGAGAATTTTATAAAATATGATTTCACAAATCTTATAATCCTTGTTTATTATATTTTTATTTAGAAACCATATATCATAAAACGCTGAAAATAAAAAAATTTGATTAAATACAAAATGATAGAAACGGTTTTCGTGATTATTGTTGAACACCAATAACTGCATCATGTAAAAATATAACGTTTGCAGAAAATATCAAAAAACTTACCAACACCTAAGTATTACAATTCACTTATTTCTAACTCATGCCTATATGCATAAATATACATATCATTATTTTTATAAAAAATCAACCATACATTATAAAAATATATATTACGAAACATATACTTTGTTATTTTCTTTTAACACATGAAAGTCATAATTCAATTTTCTTACAAATATGAGTGTAGATATAAATATTAATTATGCAAAAGTCAATCTCACATGCAACTTCTCGTGCATACATTTTGTTAACCTCGATTACACTCTAATTTTAATTTTACTTATTATATAATTTATATATTTTTAAAAATCTTTATATATCCTAAGAGCGGTGAGTTGGTTGGTACACACGAATGTGCGGGTCAACCATCTACTCGCACTTAGGATAAGTAAATATGGTAAAATTTATTTTGTTTTAATTAGCAATAGATCAATAACAAATATATACTTAAAAATATATATATTGGCAAGATTTTATTATATAAGGAGAAAAAGAAAGTATAGTATAAATAATATTCGAAACATATTATAAATATTTAATTATTATTTAATATAACTTTTTACATTTGCAATTATATGTTACTGTAAACGCTAGAAAAAATAAAAAAATATCTAAAGGTACAAAACAATAGGAAACGTTTGTGTGATTGTTGTTGAACACTAAGACTGTATATGTATAAAATATAATATTTACATAATGTATAAGAAAATTAATCAATACTTAAATATTACAACTAAAATTATGTTTATTAAAAAAGTTATCATATATTTTAAGGTTTTTTCGTTTATTTAGTTATCATATTTATACTTTTTTTATTTAAGAAAATATTTTAAAATATTAATTAATATCTTTTATCTTTATTTTTTATTAAAATCTATAACATGTTATATCTGATTTATCGTTATTTTTTATTATTAAATATTTATAATTTTATTATTAATACATAATTAATTATATAAAAATAAAATATCTTCAATACTATATTAATCATAATTTAATATATCAAATATTTTCTAGCTTCACACGGTGCAGACCGATCACCTAGTATTTGTTAATAGTTAAAACCAACCATGTATTGCACATAACAAAAAATAACAAAAGATCTATTGCTTTGAAGGATATCTTAATAAATTTGTGGGATTTGTTTACCTGTGCTATGAAAGTAATTACAAGATTTTGTTTTTGTTTCTTTTTTTCATTTTTTGAAATTGGAATATATATGCATATATATATATATATATATAACTTAAGGTTTCTAAAAAAATTACCGAAATGCCATTTATTTAATATCAAATAATGGTTGGTTTAAATAAATTATATTTAGGCTTATCCAAAATTCTATGATTTATTAACCCAAAAAAAACTTCCATAATAATTGTGATGAGTCCAACTTTTTTTATTAAAAAATTCTTTTATTAGGCAATGTGTTCAATTAAAAGATAAATTTAGTCATTCATTGAACAAAGCTTTATGATAGGGTAAACTTATAGAAAAATATATCTTTGATTTAACTATATTTTCAAATTTGTTTCACTAGCATTTAAATAGCTTAAGTATTTTTATATTTACTTGGAGCCAACTCCAAATCTTTTTTTTCAAATAATATTTGTGAAATGAAAAATTAAAATTTTAAAGAAGGCTTTTGAGAATATATTGCCTAGCCTTCTTCTTTAGCCAACAAATATGGTGTCAAAAATTATGTTAGCAAAAGAAAAAAGGAAAAACAGATATGTTTCCAAATTTTATTTTATTTATTTATCATTATGATATTTCCTAATTTAAGTAACTACAAAAATAATTTAATAAAAAGAAATTAAGTTTTATCCTGTGAGGAGCCTAGAAAAGGACGTCAGCAAAGCAAGAGTCAATTCAAAAAATAAAATCTTACAAACTCTTAAATGCACAAATTTTCCTTACGAATAAGCTTCTCTCTCTACAACTTTTAGAGATAGAGAGACAGAGAGTGGGACCATCCAACGAAGAGGAAGGTGAAGATGATGAAGAAGATGATGATCATGGAGATTCGCTTTGCTAAGTAGCCCCTCTCGCGAGTTCCAATTACTTTCTCAAAAAATTCCCAGAAAAAGTCATTTTTTTCCATCGATTCATCGTTCATAAATCACCCAAATTCCCCTCTCTCTGTTTTGATCTACGAATCGTCTCTGTTTTACAGACTTATCCAAACCAAAAAAAATGCAGACTCTCATATTTTGTTTTTTTACGATCTGTCGGTTTCTCAGGAAATAGAATAAAGAGAAAAAGAAAAAAAAAAGCTCTGCTTTCTCTTTCTTTCGTCTTTTTCTAGATCGCATTCCTAACTGTCGCTTTTTTGTTTCCAGCGATATTACTTTTCTCACAAATCTCGCCAAATTTTATGACATTTCATCGAATTTAGCAAACCCTTTGTCTCCAAATCTAATCCTTGCGTCAATCTCGGTCCCAAAATCAAACCTTTTTCTTCTTCCCCTTTTCCTCTGCTTTTTGATTGATTGATCGATTTTTCATTAAAATGGGTTGTGCAAGCTCGAAGCAACGAAAGCGTTGTCCTAATTGTCGCGGAGGATTATCTCCGGTGGTTGTTCCTCGAAGCTACTCAATGCACGTTCATCACCCGGCGCAACATTCCGGCGATAGCTACCACACGGTGGCTCTCACTTCCACCACCATCGGATCTCTCACCCTCTGCGATTCTCCTTTCAGGCATATTCACAAACACTTGGAAGGCATCCGCGAAAAGCGGCTCCTTTCCGACCAATTGGATGAGAAGAAGCTAATCTCCGATGATGGGTTTCATCACGGCGATGAAACGAAGGATCTCGAGGTTGAACCCAAGGGGAATCTGCAGTCTAAGCTTATCGAAGCCAAGGTTTGGTCGAGTATGATGAATGAGAAAATCCCTAAAGTTGTGCCTAAAACTCCGATTGTGACTCCTCCGGGAGAGCCGGAGACGATCAATACGTGGGAATTGATGGAAGGTCTTGAAGATGCTAGCCCTTTACGATTACCGAATCATGTGAGAAGCTTCTCGTTTGATGTTGTTCGTGTTCAACCTTGTAACGATGATGATGAAGATGATGATGCTTGTCCTGCTCCGTTTGATCGACCAAAATCAAGGTTTCACGAGAATGTGAAATCGAATAGCAGATTTGATGAATTGGATCCTCCTGAGATCGTTTCGACTTTCAGGAAATCGCTTCAAGAACTCCCAGATGATCATCCTTTTCATATCCGGATTCCAGATTTGAAGACGAATTCATCAGATGAAGAAGAAGAAGCAAACTTCAAAGGAAAGTCAGATAAGGTGATTCTTTACTTCACAAGCCTTAGAGGTATAAGGAAGACATACGAAGACTGTTGCAATGTCCGGGTCATACTGAAAAGCTTAGGGATTCGTCTCGATGAGCGTGATGTATCGATGCATTCGGGTTTCAAAGATGAACTGAAGAAGCTATTGAAGGATGAATTCGACAATGGCGTTGGAATAACCTTACCTAGAGTTTTCTTGGGGAACAAGTATCTCGGAGGTGTTGAGGAGATCAAGAAGTTGAATGAAAATGGGACACTCGAGAAGCTTATAGAAGGCTGCGAAAGAGTCAAAGATGGCTTAACGTGTTGTGGGATTGAATGTGATGCTTGTGGAGATATTAGGTTTGTGCCGTGTGAGACATGTTCAGGGAGCTGCAAAGTGTATTATGAGGATGAAGAAGATGAAGACGATGAAGAAGAAGAAGCAGAAGAAACAGAGTATGGGTTTCAAAGATGTTCAGATTGTAATGAGAATGGACTGATCAGATGTCCTATCTGTTGTGAGTACCCTTGAACATACAAAATCCAATTTCCTATTTATTTTGAGGGATTATGAATTTCCAAATTGTGGAATTTTTGGTGTTGTGAGGAGGCTGGAGAAGTTATTGTTGTACAGTGATGCTCTGATTGATAGTGAAATGGAGACTTTAGGTCAAAATGTATAAAAATTTAATTAATATTGGGGATGGGTTGTTTTTGTAAACTTGTCATAACGAAGCAAAACCAAAGCATAAATAAAAAGTATATATATTTGTTCTTCTTCCCTTTGATGAGAATTGTTTTTTTTTTCTTCAGTTTTTTTTCTGTTTTGTTTCATGGAGTATTAAATTAAGATCTATAAGTTAAATAATGTATATTTAAATTAGTTTTAGTTTTAGGGAAGAAAATGTAAGCAGAGACTGTAGAGAGTAGGTGTTGAGGAGAAATCAGCTGATAAAATCTGACTTTAGAAAATGTATTTTGTGAATCAAACAAAACACTAAAAACTGAACATGAGTTTACATCACTTTTCTCTTTAAGCATGTTCCATCCATTATCGCTTAATTAATTAACTCTAAAGCAAATAAAGCAATCAATCAAGTTGTTCAAACATCTACAAATCATTGGTTTAAAGCTCAGCTTTCCTATTATTTACCAAAAAGCTTAGCGGAATGTCATAAGATAAACTAACGTTGATTCCAAGATTACTTATATGGTTTTTTTTTTTTTTTTTTTTTTTGTGTAATTGAAGTTTGCATTTGCGTTTCGAAACACTCGAGGTCTTATAAATGGCATCGCCAACGCCTAATAAGAATTAACCAACACACAAATGTTAGAAGGTTATAGTCAAATTTGCAGACAACAATATACATTTACAAAACTGTTGAAAGACTCAAGAAACATGGAGGAAGCACTAATAAAAGACTCGAGAAAGAAAGCTACAACCTGATTTACGCTAGAAATACTATAAAATCAAAATCTCGAAAGTAAAACAAAGCAAAAATCGACAATGTGCAGTTGAGCCACCATGCAATGGCCATGATGTGTGGTGGTGATGAAGAAGCAGTTTTCATTTGAATTTTATAGATGTAAGAGAGTGTGATAGATATACGTTGATGATGCATGAGATAGAGAGTGAGTATGACATGTTTGTTTCTCCATCCAGATAGTTCATCCAAATGGTGATGAAAGTTTTGATTGTTTTGTCACAAAATAATAGCAACATTTAGATGTCGAATGAATTTTGAAAATTTAGCCAATTTGTTAAATTCATTTAGATGAACCAAATTAGATAGAGATGATTCAGTCTAAAATAACAAATTTCTAAAATACTTTTAATTATCCAAATAAAATATTTAGATGCAAATTCTAAATTATCAAACAATTATGACCTAAATTATATAAGATAATTATTCCAAAAATAAAATAAAACAGTAGATCATGTTTTCTATCCAAACAACAAAATCAAAATTTTGGGCTAAAATCGTAAATTCTTATTTTTTGTCAAAAAAACGAGAAAGCAAAAATTTTACCATAACCGCTAAAACTGTAAAATCATGTTTTCCATCGAAATTGCAAAATTAGATTTTTCTACTAAAACTGTAAAATCGCAATTTTCTCTTTAAATGTAATTTTGTGAAGAAAAGTTCATTTAAATGTAAATTTTATTATTTTAATAGGTGTGTGTATGGGAAAATCTTTGTCCGAAGATAAAACGTACTCTTCCAATTCAGCATCAAGCCCTCCAATTGAACATCTTGAACTTGTCTCTGCTGACAACATAATTGGTTTTGTCAAGAATGTGTATATCATTGTCTGAGAAATAATAGATTTACACGTAGTTGTGCAAATTTTCTTTGTTATTGTGGAGAAATTATGCCTAGAGGAAACGGGTTCTTTGGAACTAAATAAAAATAAAATAAAAATAATAATAAAAATAATGTTTTTAAATGTGGGTTATTTGTTTTTAAGTTTATTTAATTACCATAAAAAATAGTTCATACGTTTTTTGTGTATGTATTGTATAGATTTATAGCTCATAGTTCAGAAGCAGTTTTCATTTGAATTTTATAGATGTAAGAGAGTGTGATAGACATACGTTGATGATGCATAAGATAGAGAGTGAGTCTGACCTGTTTGTTTCTCGATCCAGATGGTTCATCCGGATGATGATGAAAGTTTTGATTGTTTTGTCACAAAATAATAGCAATAGTTAGATGTCGAATGAATTTTGAAAATTTAGGCAAATTTGTTAAATTTATTTAGATGAACCAAATTAGATCATCTAGATGAAGATGATTCAGTCTAAAAAACAAATTTCTAAAATACTTTTAACTATCCAATTAGTATACTTAGATGCAAATTCTAAATTATCAAACAACTATGACCTAAATTATATAAGATAATTATTCCAAAAAAATTAAAACAGTAGATCGTGTTTTCTATCCAAACAACAAAATCAAAATTCTGGGATAAAATCGCAAATTCTTATTTTTTTGTCAAAAACGAGAAAGCAAAAATTTTCATCATAACCTCTAAAACTGTAAAATCATGTTTTCCGTCGAACTTGCAAAATTAGATTTTTCTACTAAAACTGTAAAATCGCATTTTTCCGTCATAATCAAGAAATATCTGAAGACAAATTCATTTAAATGTAAATTTAGATTTTCATTTATAAATTTATATAACATGATCTTTTTATATATGTTTCATTTTTGTTTAATTCAAATTATCTGAATTTATATGAGTAAAATCAATTTATAAATGATAAAAAAATTGAAAACTATTTGTTAATAAATATATTTTAGATCAATACTTAAAATTAATATAACTAAAATTAATAATAAAAATATGATTAGATAAGAGTATGGGTATTTAGGTATTTTTTAGTAAAATCATCTGGATGAAAATATAAGCTAAAAAACAAACACATTTACTTTCAAAAAAATCATCTAGATGGAGATGAAACATATAACAACATTAAACATATATCATCTGAATGGATTATGTGGATGGACTATCTGAATAAATCATCTAGATGAAGATGATAAAGGATGAAACAAACAAGGCCTATTGTTGGATCCATTTTAACTATGACCAATATTGAGGCGGCACGTGGACACTGAGTCCCACTAAAGCGATGACTTTCTCCTGATATGCCTGCCACCAACTCTTTAGTGAACTGTTCCCGGGCAGGTGGCATGCTTAATAAAACAGGCGTACTATACTAAGCTGGATGCTCCCGTGGCGTGCGCACGGATGGGACATGACGAGTTAGAAAATGCATAAAAAGTGGCTGAGGGCCTAAGGAGAGAGGAGGACAACCCGACGAGAGAGAGGGAGAGAGAAAGACCGATCCCCTAACTCGAGATCCGATTTCGGATCCGAGGAATGGAAAAACCTCCGACCTCCATCTCGCTGTAGCTAACCCCAAGCATATTACTCATTTGTGCTATTACCAAAAGCAACAAAGTAAAACAAAACAAAGTTACATGAAACAACAAAATGCAAGGCAACAAAGTAGAAGAAAACGAAGTTACATGAAACAACAAAATGCAAAGTCAAGAAACATTAGGGAATAAGACAAAAATACATAGTTTAAACCAATTATATAGAATATGAAAAAGCAACATAGAGAATCAAGTTATAGCCGATTACATAGAACCACAAAACTAAACAAAGTTTGATAAAGTTAAAGTGCAATAAGATAAAAAAGGAACAAAGCATCATCTTGAGACATATGATCCTACTTATGATATTCCCTGTAATTCTCCTTCCTACATACCAAGTAAAGTATAATATTTATAAAGCCCTTCAAAGAAACTCTGAAAACTCTAAAACAAAATGTAATACTTAAACTAACACTAATATGATCTATTTTTAATCTTTCCCTTCGCCTTTTAGATTCAGGTTCAACAGCCAGTTTAAAACATGATAACCTATTGTGCCTTTCTTCCCCGTAGTTCGAGCATGTCGTGATATGCTTCTCACAGTTTAACATGGTCTCTTTAGAGGAAGAGGCAGATTCCTTGAGGCTTTTACGTCTAGCATAGTTACTTTGCCTACCAGGAATACCTAATCTAGTTGGTGGTGGCAAGAGAGGTAATCTATTCATCCTCAGCCACATCTTCATACCTTCCACAAGCCTAATCCTATGCTAATGTGTTTTTCTCCACATTTGAGTTGTGTAATATTCAGACACATAATCATCAATCTTCTCATTTTTTGCTAGGATAACACACACAATATGAATACACAGAATACCATTCAACTGCCACATCCCACAGCTATACGTTTTGGGACCCATTTTAACATTATAAGCACAGCCGTGATAATCTATTTCATGCTCATTATCACAAGACATGTATATGATGCAATTTCGAGACTTTTCTATAGCTGATTCAATTACAGTATGTTCCCTTTTTGTGAATCTAGTCTTCAACCTATTTGCAACAATAGGCCTTTTTCAGTACGCATCATACATTGTCTCCTTATATTCTATAGCAATTCAAGTAATGGTTTTCTCCTAGCCTCAGAGATGGTTCTATTGAAAAATTCATTAAGATTATTCAAGTTATCATTGCAGCATGAACCAACCTTAAAGAAATCCGAGACCATGTAGGAGGATTGGTGAGTTGAAGAGAATCATATGCACATTGATTGTAACGCTTCAACTATTCTGTATTTTCAGTGTAAACTTTGTCGGTGTAACTTCGGACTATTCTCCAAAACAGCCGCTCTAGCTCTAGATCATGGCTGTCTCTTTTCCAGATTTCTAGAATGTGTCGAGCACACATTCGATGTTCAATGTGTGGAAGATCATTGCGAACAGCTTTCACCAAATCCTTCAAAAGAAAAGAAAGACTATTAAAAACTAAGAAGTTAGCTATTAAGCAGAAACAAAATAGAGTTCTGGATAATATTATCACCGAAACTCAACAAAATTTCCATAGTAGTATTCAAGAAATCCATCAAACAAAACAAATCAAACTCAACATTGTACATAAACACATATAAAATTTACTTGTTGCTTATCTTATATGATTGTTATGTTGCTTCCATCACTAAGTCCTAAATCCCGTTTCAGATGATTCACAAACCAATCCCAATTAACATCATTTTCTACCTCAACTACTATCCATGCGATAGTAAAATCTTATTATCTTCATCTCTTCATATCGCAGCTAACAACTGGCATTTGACATCCCATTTCAGAAACGCACCATTTAGTCCTAGGTCTACATGTAGACTTCCAAGCTTCTTGTGGAGAATCAAAGAAAACATACAAGCAATCAAACCTTTGCTTGCTTCCTGGTGTTGGTCCTGGAATAGTTTCAACCTCCATAATGGTGTATGTATTAGTCAAAAGAATCTCTGCTTTATAATCCCAAATCTGTGAAAAATGTGCTTCGTGGCTAGCTCTTCTTTCCCTTGTAATATTCGTCTTTGCTTTCCGCCATTGCTCTTCAGTAACATTAAAGTTGTAGGTCTTCTTGATCTCATCAGCAATCTCTTTTGCAGTAAGCTTAGGATTCACTCTCAACATTTCTGCAAACAATTGAGAATTGATGAACTCTTCAACATCTATGAGTAGCCGGACCTCACACATATGTGTTTATTCACAAAAGCTTTTATCTGTAGATTTCATTTGAGCCTCTCATAGGAGCAATAAACTCTCTATTGGCAATCATACTCTATGTTAGAGCAAATAGCACCAAGCTTTCTTTGTGTGGACATGTATAACTTAATATTGTATATATTTTTCAGAGAGTACCTAAGAAGAGCTTCCTTGAACTCTGAAGCAGAATTAAACGACTTACCTACTGCTAGAATGTTATCGGTTGATGATTCATCCTCACGAGATTCCCTTTGCGCTTCTTCTTCCTCATCGTTGGAGGACATGGGATCTGGTATATTATCCTCATTCCACAAATCGTCATCTCCACTATCATCACTCTCTACTCTATCAATTATAATTTCTTTAAAGTAAGTAATCAAAACTTCAGGCACAACTTCTTCTTAAACAACTACTTTCCAAACTTCTTCTCCGACACCATTCCGTTCATTCTCATCTACTAAATCATCAGTAGGGTTAGCAACAATAGCCTCACAATCATTGTCAAAATCATCATCAAAAATTGAATTTTTAAATACCACAAAGTTTTATTCACGGTTAATAATAAATGGGTCTTCACGAAAAATAATGTTAGACTTCAAGACAGAGGATGTGTTATTAAAAAAAAATACTAATTTTATTTCTCTCTAACCAAATTATATTATACCATTTTTGAAATTTATAAAAATTATAAGTTAGTTATTTATTTACACAATTTATTCTAAGAACGCCACAGTAAAGCGCGTTTAACATGATTAATATTTAAGAAAGTTTTATCTTGCACAAAGTGGCTGATGAGAAAACATAGGTAAAGTTTGTGTGATATGTTGCAATAAGTGTCAACAAATCTTCCGAACTTCTCGTAGTAATCACCTACTATCAGACGAGTGTGCGATTTACATATATATATTTGATATCCAAAGTAAAAGGAAATCGAATATATATTTTTGGGGTTAAATTGATCAATATAAATGTTGAGAATTTGAATTTCAAAACAAGATATATGATTATTATAAAAAAACTTATTATTTTTTCAATAAAAAATAAGATTCAGTTCGTAAAACATATTATAAACATTGGGTTTCTACTTGATTAAAAAAAATATTGGAAAAGAAAAATGGAGATATAAAAGGTTTAAGTTCTATATTGGAGTTTTGATTTTTTTTGTTCATAAATTTTAATGAACAAATAGATTTACACGCAATAGGTGTAGTTATTATGGATTCAATTTTCTGTTTTTCCAAATGAGTATTCAAAATTTTATGAGCATGAAGTATATTTATTTACATTTATTACTACTTGATAGATTTTTTTCTCCTATATAGATTACAGTTTGGAGTTTTAGTTTTCCTAATTTTCATTTATATGCATGCATTAAAACGATATTTATTGCTTACATAAAAATTATGATCATATTAGTTATTTTATGAACAAAGAGTTGTTAGGTACCAACAAATTTTTTCTAAATCAAGATGAATATATATATTAAGAATGTGAGAGAAAGAGAAAAAAAAATAGTTTATGTAAATAGATATAAACATATGAAATTTGTATTTGTATCTTTAGAATTTTTATGTGTTAAAATATGAATAGATTGATAAAAAAAAATCTTATAGTATTGGTAACTCAAAAATCTTATACCTAATGATCTCATTATAGTTTTTATAACTTAACAGTTTTCTAAAACAAATATTAATTATACGTTAATAAGATAATCATTTTTATCTTAAATTGTTTATTAGTAACTTATAACACCTTTTAAAGATTTAAATACAAAACTATTATTTATAAGGTAACAGTTATTTAAAGTTCATTTATCACACTGAAAATATTTATTAGAACATTAGTTTTATGTAACATAAGTGGATAAGTATATAAATATGACCTTATTAAGCTTTGTAATTTTCAATGCAAAAACTCAAACAAATAACAACAAAAACTCTATATTATTGAATTTCAATTTAAAAAATGAAGACAATTGTTTTGTTTTCAATTCTTGTAGTGCTTATTTTATCATGTATGTTTAATTTTGTATAATATAAATGATATATAAAATATTTTATAGCCTTGAAATATTAATTTTCTATCTCATAATATATTTTCTTATTTTATTATTTTAATAGGTATGTGTATGGGAAAATCTTTGTCTGAAGATAGAATGTATTCTTCCAATCCACCATCAAGCCCTCCAATTGAACATCTTGAACTTGCCTCCGCTGACAACATAGTTGGTTTTTGTCAAGAATGTGTATATCATTGTTTGAGAAAGGATAGATTTACGCGTAGTTGTGCAAATTTTCTTTGTTATTGTGGAAACATTATGCCTAGAGGGAAGGGGTTTTTTGGAGCTAAATAACAATAAAATAAAAATAATAATAAAAATAATGTTTTTAAATGTGGGTCATTTGTTTTTAAGTTTATTTATTTACCATACAAAATACTTTATACGTTTTTTGTGTATGTATTGTATAGATGTATAGTTCATAGTTCAGAAGCAGTTTTCATTTGAATTTAATAGATGTAAGAGAGTGTGATAGACATACGTTGATGATGCATGAGATAGAGAGTGAGTATGACCTATTTGTTTCTCAATCCAGATGGTTCATCCGGATGGTGATGAAAGTTTTGATTGTTTTGTCACAAAATAATAGCAACAGTTAGATGTCGAATGAATTTTGAAAATTTAGGCAAATTTTTTAAATTCATTTAGATGAACCAAATTAGATCATCTGGATGGAGATGATTCAGTCTAAAATAACAAATTTCTAAAATATTTTTAACTATCCAATAAGTATATTTAGATGCAAATTCTAAATTATCAAACAACTATGACCTAAATTATATAAGATAATTATTCTAAAAAATTAAAACAGTAGATCGTGTTTTCTATCCAAACAACAAAATTAAAATTTTGGGCTAAAATCACTAATTCTTATTTTTTGTCAAAAACGAGAAAACAAAAAATTTCATCATAACTGCTAAAACTGTAAAATCATGTTTTCCGTCGAAATCGCAAAATTAGATTTTTCTACTAAAACTGTAAAATCGCATTTTTCCGGCATAATCAAGAAATTTCTGAAGACAAGTTCATTTAAATGTAAATTTAGATTTTCATTTATAAATTCATATAGCATGATCTTTTTATATATGTTTCATCTTTCTTTAATTCAAATTATCTGAATTTATGAATTAAATCAATTTATAAATGATAAAAAAAAATTGAAAACTATTTGTTAATAAATATATTTTAGATACTTTAAATTATTATAACTAAAATTAATAATAAAAATATGATTAGATAAGAGTATGGGTATTTAGGTATTTTTTAGTAAAATCATCTGGATGAAAATATAAAACAAACACATTTACTTTCAAAAAAATCATCTAGATAGAGATGAAACATATATCATCTGAATGGATTATGTGGATGGGCCATCTGAATAAATCATCTAGATGAAGGTGATAAAGGATGAAACAAACAAGGCCTATTGTTGGATCCATTTTTACTATGACCAATATTGAGGCGGCACGTGGACACTGAGTCCCACTAAAGCGATGACTTTCTGCTGCTACGCCTGCCACCAACTCTTTAGTGAACTGTTCCCGGGCAGGTGGCATGCTTAATAAAACAGACGTACTGTACTAAGCTGGATGCTCCCGTGGCGTGCGCATGGATGGGACATGACGACTTATAAAATACATAAAAAGAGGCTGAGGGCCTAAGGAGAGAGGAGGACAACCCGACGAGAGAGAGGGAGAGAGAAAGACCGATCCCCTAACTCGAGATCCGATTTCGGATCCGAGGAATGGAAAAACCTCTGACCTCCATCTCGCTGTAGCTAACCCCAAGCCTATTACTCATTTGTGCTATTACCAAAAGCAACAAAGTAAAACAAAACAAAGTTACATGAAACAACAAAATGCAAGGCAACAAAGTAAAAGAAAACGAAGTTACATGAAACAACAAAATGCAAGGTCTAAATACATTAGGGAATACGACAAAAATACATAGTTTAAACCAATTATATAGAAAATAAAAAAGCAACATAGAGAATCAAGTTATAGCCGATTACATAGAACCACAAAACTAAACAAAGTTTGATAGAGTTAAAGTGCAATAAGATAAAAAAGGAACAAAGCATCATCTTGAGACATATGATCCTACTTATGATATTCCCTGTAATTCTCCTTCCTACATACCAAGTAAACTATAATATTTATAAAGCCCATCAAAGAAACTCTTAAAACTCTAAAACAAAATGTAATACTTAAACTAACACTAAAATGATCTGTTTTTAATCTTTCCCTTCGCCTTTTAGATTCAGGTTCAACAGCCGGTTTAAAACATGATAACCTATTGTGCCCTTCTTCCCCGTAGTTCGAGCATGTCATGATACGCTTCTCACAGTTTAACATGGTCTGTTTAGAGGAAGAGGCAGATTCATGGAGGCTTTTACGTCTAGCATAGTTACTTTGCCTACCAGGATTACCTAATCTATTTTGGTGGTGGAAAGACAAATAATCTATTCATCTCAGCCACATCTTCATACCTTCCACAAGCTTAATCCTATGCTAATATGTTTTCCTCCACATTTGAGTTGTGTAATATTCAGACACATAATCATCGATCTTCTCATTCGTTGCTAGTATAACACACACAATATGAATACACAGAATACCATTCAACTGCCACATCCCACAGCTATACGTTTTGGGACCCATTTTAACATTATAAGCACAGCCGTAATAATCCATTTCATGCTCATTATCACAAGACATGTATATGATGCAATCTCGAGACTTTTCTATAGCTGATTCAATTGAGCATGTGCCCTTTTTGTTAATCTAGTCTTCAACCTAGTTGCAATAATAGACCTTTTTGCAGTACGCATCATATATAGTCTCCTTATATTCTATAGCAAATCAAGTAATGGTTTTCTCCTAGCCTCAGCGATGGTTCTATTGAAAAATTCATTCAGATTATTCAAGTTATAATTGCAGCATGAACCAACCTTAAAGAAATCCCGAGACCATGTAGGAGGATTGGTGAGTTGAAGAGAATCATATGCACATCGATTGTAATGCTTCAAATATTCTGTATTTTCCGTGTAATCTTTGTCGGTGTAACTTCGGACTATTTTCCAAAACAGCCTCTCTAGCTCTAGATCGTGGCTGTCTCTTTTCCAGATTCCTAGAATGTGTCGAGCACACATTCGATGTTCAATGTGTGGAAGATCATTGCGAACAGCTTTCACCAAATCTTTCAAAAGAATCGAAAGACTATTGAAAACTAAGAAGTTAGCTATTAAGCATAAACAAAATAGAATGTTGGATAATATTATCACCGAAACTCAACATAATTTTCATAGTAATATTCAAGAAATCCATCAAACAAAACAAATCAAACTCAACATTGTACATAAACACATATAAAATTAACCTGTTGCTTATCTTATATGATTGTTATGTTGCTTCGATCACTAAGTTCTAAATCCAATTTCAGATGATTCACAAACGAATTCCAATCAACATCATTTTCTACCTCAACTACTGTCCATGCGATAGGAAAAATCTTATTACCTTCATCTCTTCATACCGCAGCTAACAACTGGCATTTGACATCCCATTTCAGAAACTATTTAGTCCTAGGTCTACATGTAGACTTCCAAGCTTCTTGTGGAGAATCAAAGAAAACATACAAGCAATCAAATACTTGCTTGCTTCCTGGTGTTGTTCCTGGAATAGTTTCAACCTCCATAATGGTGTCTGTATTAGTCAAAAGAATCTCTGCTTTATAATCCCAAATCTGTGAAAAATGTGCTTCGTGGCTAGCTCTTCTTTCCCTTGTAATATTCGTCTTTGCTTTCCGCCATTGCTCTTCAGTAACATTAAAGTTGTAGGTCTTCTTGATCTCATCAGCAATCTCTTTTGCAGTAAGCTTAGGATTCACTCTCAAACTTTCTGCAAACAATTGAGAAATTGATGAACTCTTCAACATGTTCGAGTAACCGGACCTCACATATATATGTTTATTCACAAAACTTTTATCTGTAGCTTTCGTTTGCGCCTCTCATAGGAGCAATAAACTCTCCATTGGCAATCATACTCTATGTTAGAGCAAATAGCACCAAGTTTTCTTTGTGTGGATATGTATAACTAAATATCATATCTATTTTTCAGAGAGTACCTAAGAAGAGCTTGCTTGAACTCTGAAGCAGAACTAAACGACTTACCTAATGCTAGAATGTTATCGGGTGATGATTCATCCTCACGTGATTCCCTTTGCGCTTCTTCTTCCTCATCCTTGGATGACAGGGGATCTGGTATATTATCCTCATTTCACAACTCATCATCTCCACTATCATCACTCTCTACTCTATCAATTATATTTTCTTTAAAGTAAGTTGTCAAAACTTCAGGCATAACTTCTTCATAAACAACTACTTTCCAAACTTCTTCTTCGACACCATTCCATTCATTCTCATCTACTAAATCATCGGTAGGGTTAGCAACAATAGCCTCACAATCATTGTCAAAATCATCATCAAAAATAGATTTTTTTAATACGACATACTTTTAATCACAGTTAATAATAAATGGGTCTTCACGACAAATAATGTTAGACTTCAAGACAGAGGATGTGTTATTAAAAAAAATACAAATTTTATTTCTCTCTGACCAAATTATATTATACCATTTTTGATATTTATTATAATTATAAGTTAGTTATTTATTTACACAATTTATTCTAAGAATATCACAGTAAGGCGCGTTTAACAAGTTTAATATTTAAGAAAGTTATATCTTGCACAAAGTGGCTGATGAGAAAACATATGTAAAAGTTTGTGTGATATGTTGCAATAAATGTCAACAAATCTTCCGAACTTCTCGTAGTAATCCCCTACTATCTGACGAGTGTGCGATCTACATATATATGTGATATCCAAAGTACAAGGAAATCAAATATATAATTTTTGGGTTAAATTGATCAATATAAATGTTGAGAACTTGAATTCCAAAACAAGATATATGAATAGTATAAAAAAAACTTATTAGTTTTTCAATAAAAAAAGATTTAATTTGTAAAACATATAATAAATATTGGGTTTCCACTTGATTAAAAAAAATATTGGAAAAGAAAAATGTAGATATATAATAAAAGGTTTAAGTTCTTTGTTGGAGTTTTGATTTTTTTTTGTTCGTAAATTCTAATTCACAATTAGATTTACACGCAATAGGTGTAGTTATTATGGATTCAATTTTCTGTTTTTCCAAATGAGTATTCAAAATTTTATGAGCATGAAGTATATTAATTTACATTTATTACAACTCGACAGATTTTTCTCTCTTAAATAGATTACAGTTTGGAGTTTTGGTTTTCCTAATTTTCATTTATATGTATTGTTATAGCTTTGCATTAAAACATTATTTATTGTTTACATAAAAATTATGATCATATTAGTTATTTTATGAACAAAGAATTGTTAGGTACCAAAAAAAATTTCCTAAATCAAGATGAATATATATATATATGTATATATTAAGAATGTGAGAGAAAGAGAAAAAAAATAGTTTATGTAGATAGATATTAACATATCAAATTTGTATTTGCGTCTTTAGAATTGGTAACTCAAAAATCTTATACCTAATGATCTCATTTTAGATTTTATAACTTAACAGTTTTCTAAAACAAATATTGATTATACGTTAATGAGATAATCATTTTTATCTTAAAGTGTTAATTAGTAACTTATAACACTTTTTAAAGATTTAAATACAAAGACTATTATTTATAAGATAACAGTTTTTTAAAGTTCATTTATCACTCTGAAAGCATTAATTAGAACATTAGTTTTATGTAACATAAGTGGATAAGTATATAAATATGACATTATTAAGCTTTGTAATTTTCACTGCAAAAACTCAAACAAATAACAACAAAAACTCCATATTATTGCATTTCAATTAAAAAAAATGAAGACAATTGTTTTGTTTTCAACTCTTGTAGTGCTTATTTTATCATGTATATTTAATTTTGTATAATATAAATAATATGTAACATATTTTATAGCCTTGAAATATTAATTTTCTATCTCATAATATATTTTCTTATTTTATTATTTTAATAGGTGTGTGTATGGAAAATTTTTTGTCCGAAGATAAAATGTACTCTTCCAATCCAGCGTCAAACCCTCCAGTTGAACATCTTGAACTTACCTCCGCTGACAACATAATTGGTTTTTGTCAAGAATGTGTATATCATTGTCTAAGAAAGGATAGATTTATACGTAGTTGTGCAAATTTTCTTTGTTATTGTGGAGAATTATGCCTAGAGGGAAGGGGTTCTTTGGAACTAAATAACAATAAAATAAAAATAATAATAAAAATAATAGTTTTAAATGTGGGTCATTTGTTTTTAGTTTATTTATTTACCATACAAAATAGTTCATACGATTTTTGTATATGTATTGTATAAATGTATAGTTCATAGTTCAGAAGAAGTTTTCATTTGAATTTTATAGATGTAAGAGAGTGTGATATATATACATTGATGATGCATGAGATAGAGAGTGAGTATGACCTGTTTGTTTCTCGATCCAGATGGTTCATCCGGATGGTGATGAAAGTTTTGATTGTTTTGTTACAAAATATTAGCAACAGTTAGATGTCGAATGAATTTTAAAATTTAGGCAAATTTGTTAAATTCATTTAGATGAACCAAATTAGATCATCTGGATGGAGATGATTCAGTCTGAAATAACAAATTTCTAAAATACTTTTAACTATCCAATGTAAATATTTAGATGCAAATTCTAAATTATCAAACAATTATGACCTAAATTATAAAAGATAATTATTCCAAAAAAATTAAAATAGTAGATCGTGTTGTCTATCCAAACAACAAAATCAAAATTTTGGGCTAAAATTGCAAATTTTTATTTTTTGTCAAAAAACGAGAAAGCAAAAATTTTCACCAAAACCGCTAAAACTGTAAAATCATGTTTTCCGTCGAAATTGCAAAATGAGATTTTTTTACTAAAACTGTAAAATCACATTTTTACGTCATAATCGAGAAATTTGTGAAGACAAGTTCATTTAAATGTAAATTTAGATTTTAATTTATAAATTTATATAACATGATCTTTTTATATATTTTTCCTCTTTCTTTAATTCAAATTATCTGAATTTATATGAGTAGAATCAATTTATAAATGTTAAAAAAATTGAAAACTATTTGTTAATAAATATATTTTAGATCAATACTTAAAATTAATATAACTAAAATTAATAATAAAAATATGATTAGATAAGAGTATGAGTATTTAGGTATTTTTTAGTAAAATCATCTGGATGAAAATATAATCTAAAACACAAACACATTTACTTTCAAAAAAATCATCTAGATGGAGATGAAACATATAACAACATTAAACATATATCATCTGAATGGATTATGTGGATGGACCATCTGAATAAATCATCTAGATGAAGATGATAAAGGATGAAACAAACAAGGCCTCTTGTTGGATCCATTTTTACTATGACCAATATTGAGGCGGCACGTGGACACTGAGTCCCACTAAAGCGATGTCTTTCTCCTGCTACACCTGCCACCAACTCCTTAGCGAACTGTTCCCGGGCAGGTGGCCTGCTTAATGATACATGCGTACTGTACTAAGTTGGATGCTCCCGTGGCGTGCGCATGGATGGGACATGACGAGTTAGAAAGTGCATAAAAAGAGGCCTAGGGCCTAAGGAGAGAGGAGGACAGCCCAACGAGAGAGAGGGAGAGATAAAGATCGATCCACTAACTCAAGATCCGATTTCAGATCCGAGGAAAGGGAAAACCTCCGACCTCCATCTCGCCGTAGCTAACCCCGAGCTTATTACTCATTTGTGCTATTACCTAAAGCAACTAAGTAAAACAAAACAAAGTTACATGAAACAACAAAATGCAAGGCAACAAAGTAAAAGAAAACGAAGTTACATGAAACAACAAAATGCAAGGTCTAGATACATTAGGGAATAAGACAAAAATACATAGTTTAAACCAATTATATAGAATATGAAAAAGCAACATAGAGAATCAAGTTATAGCCGATTACATAGAACAACAAAACTAAACAAAGTTTGATAGAGTTAAAGTTCAATAAGATAAAAAAAAGGAACAAAGCATCATCTTGAGATATATGATCCTACTTATGATATTCCCTGTAATTCTCCTTCCTACATACCAAGTAAAGTATAATATTTATAAAGCCCTTCAAAGAAACTCTTAAAACTCTAAAACAAAACGTAATATTTAAACTAACACTAATATGATCTGTTTTTAATCTTTCCCTTCGTCTTTTAGAGTCAGGTTCAACAGCCAGTTTAAAACATGATAACCTATTGTGCACTTCTTCCCTGCAGTTCGAGTAAGTCATGATACGCTTCTCACAGTTTAACATGGTCTCTTTAGAGGAAGAGGCAGATTCATTGAGGCTTTTACGTCTAACATAGTTACTTTGCCTACCAGGGTTACCTAATCTATTTGGTGGTGGCAAGACAGGTAATCTATTCATCTTCAGCCACATCTTAATACCTTCCACAAGCTTAATCCTATGCTAATAGGTTTTCCTCCACATTTGAGTTGTGTAATATTCAGACACATAATCATCGATCTTCTCATTCTTTGCTAGGATAACACACAAAATATGAATACACAGAATACCATTCAACTGCCACATCCCACCACTATACGTTTGGGGACCCATTTTAACATTATAAGCACAGCCGTGATAGTTTATTTCATGCTCATTATCACAAGACATGTATAAGATGCAATCTCAAGACTTTTCTATAGCTAAATCAATTGCAGCATGTGACCTTTTTGTGAATCTAGTCTTCAACCTATTTGCAATAATAGACCTTTTTGCAGTACGCATCATACATAGTCTCCTTATATTCTATAGCAAATCAAGTAATGGTTTTCTCCTAGCCTCGGGGATGGTTCTATTGAAAAATTCATTAAGATAATTCAAGTTACATTGCAGCATGAACCACCCTTAAAGAAATCCCGAGACCATGTAGGAGGATTGGTGAGTTGAAGAGCATCATATGCACATCGATTGTAACGCTTCAACTATTCTATATTTTCAGTGTAATCTTTGTCGGTGTAACTTCGGGCTATTCTCCAAAACAGCCACTCTATCTCTAGATCGTGGCGGTTTCTTTTCGAGATTCCTAGAATGTGTCGAGCACACATTCGATGTTCAATGTGTGGAAGATCATTGCGAACAGCTTTCACCAAATCCTTTAAAAGAAACGAAAGACTATTATAAACTAAGAAGTTAGCTATTAAGCAGAAAATAAATAGAGTGCTGGATAATACTATCACCGAAACTCAACAAAATTTCGATAGTAATATTCAAGAAATCCATCAAATAAAACAAATCAAACTCAACAATGTACATAAACACATATAAAATTAACATGTTGCTTATCATATATGATTGTTATGTTGTTTCCATCACCGTTTTAGATGATTCACAAACCAATCCCAATTAACATTATTTTTTACCTCAACTACTGTCCATGCAATAGGAAAAATCTTATTATCTTCATCTCTTCATACCGCAGGTAACAACTGGCATTTGACATCCCATTTCAGAAACGCACCATTTAGTCCTAGGTCTACATGTAGACTTCCAATCTTCTTGTGGAGCATCAAAGCAAACATACAAGCAATCAAACCTTTGCTTGCTTCCTGGTGTTGGTCCTGGAATAGTTTCAACCTCCATAATGGTGTCTTTATTAGTCAAAAGAATCTCTGCTTTATAATCCCAAATGTGTGAAAAATGTGCTTTGTGGCTAGCTCTTCTTTCCCTTGTAATTTTCGACTTTGCTTTCCACCATTGCTCTTCAGTAACAGTAAATTTGTAGGTCTTCTTGATCTCATCAGCAATCTATTTTGCAGTAAGCTTAGGATTCACTCTCAACCTTTCTGCAAACAATTGAGAAATTGATGAACTCTTCAACATCTTCGAGTAACCGGAGCTCACACATATGTGTTTATTCGTAAAATCTTTTATCTGTAGCTTTTGTTTGCGCCTTTCATAGGAGCAATAAACTCTCCATTGGCAATCATACTCTATGTTAGAGCAAATAGCACCAAGCTTTCTTTGTGTGGACATGTATAACTTAATATCGTATCTATTTTCAGATAGTACCTAAGAAGAGCTTGCTTGAACTCTGAAGCAGAACTAAACGACTTACCTAATGCTAGAATGTTATCGGGTGATGATTCATCCTCACGAGATTCCCTTTGCGCTTCTTCTTCCTCATTGTTAGATGACAGGGGATCTGGTATATTTTCCTCATTCCACAAATCGTCATCTCCACTATCATCACTCTCTACTCTATCAATTATAATTTCTTTAAAGTAAGTTGTCAAAACTTCAGACACAACTTCTTCTTAAACAACTACTTTCCAAACTTCTTCTTCGACACCATTCCGTTCATTCTCATCTACTTAATCATCAGTAGGGTTAGCAACAATAGCCTCACAATCATTGTCAAAATCATCATCAAAAAGTGAATTTTTTAATACGACATAGTTTTATTCATGGTTAATAATAAATGGGTCTTCACGACAATAATGTTAGACTTCAAGACAGAGGATGTGTTATTAAAAAAAAAATACAAATTTTATTTCTCTCTAACCAAATTATATTATACCATTTTTGAAATTTATAAAAATTATAAGTTAGTTATTTATTTACACAATTTATTCTAAGAACACCACAGTAAAGCGCGTTTAACATGATTAATATTTAAGAAAGTTTTATCTTGCACAAAGTGGCTGATGAGAAAACATAGGTAAAGTTTGTGTGATATGTTGCAATAAATATCAACAAATCTTCCGAACTTCTCGTAGTAATCACCTACTATCAGACGAGGGTGCGATCTACATATATATGTGATATCCAAAGTAAAAGGAAATCGAATATATATATTTTGGGTTAAATTGATCAATATTAATGTTGAGAATTTGAATTTCAAAACAAGATATATGAATAGTATAAAAAACTTATTAGTTTTACAATAGAAAAAAAAGATTCAATTCGTAAAACATATTATAAACTTTGGGTTTCCACTTGATTAAAAAAAATAATAGAAAAGAAAAATGGAGATATATAATAAAAGGTTTAAGTTCTTTATTGGAGTTTTAACTTTGTTTTGTTCATAAATTTTAATTCACATATAGATTTACACGCAATATGTGTAGTTATTATGGATTCAATTTTCTGATTTTCCAAATGAGTATTCAAAATTTTATGAGCATGAAGTATATTAATTTATATTTATTACTACTCGACAGATTTTTCTCTCCTATATAGATTACAGTTTGGAGTTTTACTTTTCCTAATTTTTATTTATATGCATTGTTATAGTGTTGCATTAAAACATCATTTATTGTTTACATAAAAATTATGATCATATTAGTTATTTTATGAACAAAGAGTTGTTAGGTACCAAAAAAAATTTCCTAAATCAAGATTAATATATATATATTAAGAATGTGAGAGAAAGAGAAAAAAAATAGTTTATGTAGATAGATATTAACATATCAAATTTGTATTTGTGTCTTTAGAATTTGTACTTATGTGTTAATATATGAATAGATTGATAAAAAAATACTTATAGCATTGGTAACTCAAAAATTTTATACCTAATGATCTCATTTTAGATTTTATAACTTAACAGTTTTCTAAAAAATATTGATTATACGTTAATGAGATAATCATTTTTATATTAAAGTGTTAATTAGTAACATATAACACCTTTTAAAGATTTAAATACAAATACTATTATTTATAAGATAACAGTTTTTTAAAGTTCATTTATCACACTGAAAGCATTAATTAGAACATTAGTTTTGTGTAACATAAGTGGATAAGTATATAAATTAGAAATTATTAAACTTTGTAATTTTCACTGCAAAACTCAAACAAATAACAACAAAAACTCCATATTATTGAATTTCAATTAAAAAAAATGAACACAATTGTTTTGTTTTCAACTCTTGTAGTGCTTATTTTATCATGTATGTTTAATTTTGTATAATATAAATGATATTTAAAATATTTTATAGCCTTGAAATAATAATTTTCTATCTCATAATATATTTTATTATTTTATTAATTTAATAGGTGTGTGTATGTGAAAATCTTTGTCCGAAGATAAAATGTACTCTTCCAATCCAACATCAAACCCTCCAATTGAACATCTTGAACTTGCATCTGCTGACAACATAATTGGTTTTTGTCAAGAATGTGTATATGATTGTCTGAGAAAGGATAGATTTTCACGTAGTTGTGCAAATTTTCTTTGTTATTGTGGAGAAATTATGCCTAGAGGGAAGGGGTTCTTTGGAACTAAATAACAATAAAATAAAAATAATAATAAAAATAATATTTTTAAATATGGGTCATTAATTTTTTAGTTTATCTATTTACCATACAAAATAGTTAATACGTTCTTTGTGTATGTATTGTACATACAAATATTTCAAAATTAGTTATCATAAGAAAACAGATTAATTTTACAAATGTTATGAAATCTTTTCATTACAATTTCAAAAAATATTAATTGGCTCATTTATAAAATTGAATTCCAAATTTTGACTTATATCTGCATTTTATTATATATATATATATATATATATACTAAATGAAATAATGAGTATATTTTTGTTTGTTTGTATTATAAATTGATGCGAGAGATACTATTCTTTACTGCCCAAAATAATATTTATATATTTGAAATCAGAGGATGTTGGAGAAGTGGGTAAACTAGATCCTACTTCAGAATTCTGAACTGGTTCTGCAATAGGTGCTTGAAAATTAAAAGGTCTTTTCTCCTGATTTTTAGTTAAAATTTGTTCTACACTTTCTTCTGATTATGTACTAGTTCTACCAGTTCTATAATCAGAAAAAGAGGATCTAGGATAAATTGAGCTGATTCTTAATGAGGGTGGTTCTCTTAAAGATCCAAATTTTAATAGTATTTTTCTATCAGCCTGTTCTGTTATACTAGTAATAGTTTTTTGTTCAAAGTTTCTTGGTGGTTGAGTAATATAAATTTTCCATTGGTCAGGAATTATTATTTCTGTCCATTTTAGTTACTTAGGTGTGTAAGTAGATGTTGGAGTATCTTTACTATGTACTGCTAATATTGTTGTTTCACCTTTATTATCTTGCAAGAAACATCTTGGATTAAATTCAGATGTAGATTGCTTGAAATAAATTAGGTACAACAATAAATAGACATGTCTCTCTTGTTAAAATTTAATTTCTGGTAAGTGTACGTTTAATACTAATGTGTTAAACATAGTAGGATCATATAAACTTATTTGAAAGTTTGGAGCACAATTAGAATATAAAGCTCCATTGCATAAATTTGATTGTATAGCTCCTAATAAGGAGTCTTCAAATTTTAATAGAGTTTTATCTCTTAATAGCATAAGTATAGAAGAATCTATCCCAGTTCTAGATAGTGATTTTATTGCTATTTGTATTAATCCAAAATTAATATAATTAATTTTTTTTTTGCCTATAACTTTCTAAGGCCATAGAAGAAAGCAATTTAATCTCTTCAAATTCATTTTTTACTGATATAGTCTGTTTATGTTCTTTAATTGAATATGCTGTTTTAAAATCAAAAGTTCCTATTTGATATATATTTTCTGGATTAACATGAGGTAATTGATCATAAGATATTTCTTTATTAAAATTGGTAATTTTTGACATTATTTCTCTTGAATTAATTGTTTTTGAGATGCAGAAGAAGATGCATGTTTAGACTTAAGTGATGTAAGACTGGGTTGCTCCAAGTTATACACTCTTGAATCTGATCTTCAGGCTTAGATAGATGGAGGAATGGTTTGTTGATTGATAAACCTTTTGTGTTTGAATCCCAAACACCATGATTTGGACTCTAACTCTTCAAGGGATAATCCTCACAAGAATAGTCAGACTCTACATGAAATACAAACACTCTGATTCCACAAAGGGTTTAAATTCGCAGGGACAGGTTTGATGCAAATAAATCTTCTTTGTAAACAAAACAAAAGGGTTTTCTTGATTATTTCTTGGTAACTTTCGAAAGTACAATGATGTTGAGCTTATATAGGCTTGAATATAAATGTAATAAACGGTAACAATGATTAATAACAAAGGATGAAAGTATGGTGTGATGAAAGACTAGCCATTTGGCTTAATGGAGGGGATTTGCTTGATTTGTAAGATAGCTTCATCTGGGGGACGAAATGGTGTGATCTTTGACTCTTCTGACTTGTATGGACGTACATGATGTGTTGACTTGAATGTAGGGTCGAGATCTTCAAATATAAGAGAGAACTGGTCTTGCTTTCCAAAGAAACAAAGATAATGAATCCTTTTAAGGTAACTGTCTTCATGGTAGTTTCTCCTTTGGGTTAGGCTGATTTTATTCGGTTATTGGCTTGGTCAGGTGGTTTAGGAATCTTGGTAAACTCTGTAAACCTCAAGGGAGGCGTGAATGAGATGTTGGTATAAACTATGGTCCTTGTTTCCTTGAATGGCTCCATATACTTGCATGTATGTCCATATATACACTTGGTTGGATCTTCTTGGGTAAGTGATTATTTAAATTGAACCACAGGTGGTTTAATCTTCTCAGTAGCTTCATGGGACGTGGGGTTGGTTGAATAATATGTCTTGCAGCTCCTAGTTTCCATAAATGGTCTTGAACATGTGAATGTTGGTCCATTCATGTGATTTGGTGATTCTGGTGATTTGGCTTGGTCTTCTTTTGAAATAAACTGGACCAGCCATGGTTTAGCTTGATCAGAACGTCCTTCTTGATGCATAGAATGACAGTGCTTTATTGTTAAGTCCTTATCTTCTTTGAAAACAGCTACATGTCTCTCTTGATCCTTATCTTCAAGCAAAACAGGTTCTAGCTCCTCTCCTTTGTGTTTCTTCTTGATATAAGCATTGATGCTTACATCATTAAGCCGCTTTCTAACAGAAGATGTCATGCTTTAAAATTTACCTAGACTCGAGACAACATGCAAACTAACCCGGACTTATCAAGGACGGACGTTTATGTGGCTTACCAACGGTCTCACTGCCACTAGGACTTACTGCCTGGAACACCTATGTTGACGAAGTTCTTGACAAGGTTCTGGTAAAATGCTTAGCAAGAGACTGAAGATAAGTTTTAAGCATAAAATCTTTTGTCAAAAACTGATTTAAGAAATTTGCTTTGTGAAACATAACATATAATTAGCCAAGAGTTTTGGTTCTGATACCATTTTTCTTTAGTAATCCCAGGTTATATACTTCATACTTTATAGTATATGTATATTAAGTGTATAGATATAAAGAAAATAAGCTATATACTCTAGAACCATTTAGCCTTAATAAAATACTTGAAAAATACCCTTCTCCAACATTATTTAAAAAAGTAACTACTGGAGAACTACAAGGAGAAGTTAAAAATCTAAAAACTCAAGTAAAAGAACTACAACATATAGTTCATCAACAACAACTAGAACAACTACAGATAAATGCTCGATTAACCTTAATTGAACCCAAAATTCACCAATCGATATCCACCATACCAGATCACACATCTACAAATAACAGTCAAAACAAAGATTAAATTATAGATGAAGAAGAATATATCCAAATAATAAACAAAATAAACTATCAAAAATGGTATACAAAAAACATTACACATAGGATATGATTATAAACTAGATATAATAGCATTATTAGATACAAGAGCAGATTATAATTGTATTAAAGAAGGAATAGTCTCAACCATGTATTATGAAAAAATATGTGAAAAACTTAGTAGTGCAAACGGAAATAGTTTGAAAGTTAATTATAAACTTCCAAAAGCAAAAATCTGTAATAAAAATTATTGTTTTAAAGCACAATTTATCCTTGTTAAAGATTTAAGTCAAGAAGTTATATTAGGAACGCCCTTTTTTACACAAATCTATTCTTTTAAAATTACACAATCAGGAATAACCACCAAAATTGTAGGCAAAAAGATAGTATTTGAATTTTTATCTCCCATGAAAAATAAAGAAATCTTAGCTTTACAAAATTCTACAATAGAAAAATCTATAAACCTAATAAATGGAAAACAAAAACATATTCAATACTTACAACAAAAAATAAAATATAAAATATTGAACAGCAATTACATGACCCACTAATAATAAATAGAGTTAAAAAATTAGAAAATGAATTATTAGAGCAAGTATGTTCTGAACTCCCAAATGCATTTTGGCAAAGAGAAAAACATATTGTTGAAATTCCATATGAAAAGGATTTCAATGAGAAAAATATACCAACTAAAGCTAGACCAATTCAAATGAATCAAGAACTTTTAGAATATTGTAAAAAAATAAATACAAGAACTATTAGACAAAAAATTAATACGAAAATCTAAGTCACCATGGAGTTGTTCTGCTTTCTATGTCAACAATCAAACAAAAAAAGAAAAAAGGGTACCTAGCCTAGTAATTAATTATAAACCTTTAAACAATGTTTTACAATGGATAAGATACCCTATACCAAATAAAAGAGATTTATTAAAAAGATTATATGATGCCTGTATCTTTTCAAAATTTGATATGAAAAGTGGATTTTGGCATATACAAATAGCTGAAAAGGATAAATATAAAACTGAATTCAGTGTACCTTTTGGGCACTATGAATGGAATTTTATGCCATTCGGTTTAAAAAATGCACCATCAGAATTTCAAAATAATATGAATGAAATATTTAACGCTTACTCTACTTTTTCAATAGTATACATAGATGATGTTTTAATACTTTCAAAATTCATTGAACAACATTTTAAACATTTATATACTTTTTAAGTATTGTTAAAAAACATGGACTAGTAGTATCAGCAAAAAAAAATGCAAATATTTCAAACAAAAATAAGATTTTTAGGACAGAATATATATCAAGGAACTATGACACCTATATTCAGGTCTATAGAACAGATGAAATAAAAGAAAAAACTCAACTACAACGATTTCTAGGATGTTTAAACTATATATCAGATTTTTTACCCAATATACGAAAACTTACTCAACCATTGTTTCAGAGATTACAAAAGAATCCAGTCCCATGGTCTAGTTTTCATACTAGTGTAGTCCAAGATATTAAGAAGAAAGTCACACCCTTACCATGCTTAGTCATTCCACATCCAAGTGCATTTATGATAGTAGAAACTGATGCATCTGAAATAGGTTACGGGGGAATCCTTAAACAAAAAATGTCAGAGTCAACCCATGAGTCAATAGTTTGTTTTCATTATAGAGTTTGGCTTGGGCCCCAAAAGAATTATTCTACAGTTAAAATAGAAGTTTTATCTATCGTAAACTGTATTTCTAAATTTCAAGATGATTTGATAAACAAAAAGTTTTTATTACGTGTTGATTGCAAATCTGCAAAAGAGATTTTACAAAAAGATGTTAAAAATCTAGTTTCTAAACAATTTTTTGCAAGATGACAAGCTATTTTATCTGCCTTTAATTTTGATATACAATATATAAAAGGTAAAAATAATTGTTTATCCGGTTTCCTAAGAAGAGAGTATTTACAGAGAAAATCTCAAGATCTCCAAAATGAGTGAACAAAAAAGGCCAATGTCCGCAGCAGACTACGTCAAGAATCAACCACATCTACAAGGCAAACAAATCACCACCAGCAATCAATTCTCTACATTGGCAGAATTCCCACATCTGTCTTATGCAAAAGTCGTCAACCCATTACCTCAAAAAACAGCCACCCCTTCCTCTCCACAAAAAACTACAGACCAGAAATCCTCATATGTCCTTAAACAACACCAGCAACACCTCATTACTACATCATTCACCAAACCAATATCACTGAAAGACCTTACCCACTTTACCAGTCGTATATTTTACGAGGATAGCCAATACCTCACCGACAACCTTACAAAAAACCGAACCTTTTTTGAATTTATCCTCGTAGATACCAAGTCAGTTGAAATAACCCACCATACAGATAAAACCAACCCCGAACTTATATCCTATCCCACATGTAAAATCCTCAGGATATGCAATCTTCAAGACCTTGGACTCTTTAACTTCCATACCAGAAAAGACTTTTCTATTCCCGAGTACCATATTTCAGGATTTACTTACGTAGATTACCAAAAAGCTTTCCTTCATACCTTTTACCTACGTACCTATGACCATTCTTGGTTTATCTCTTTTGACTTTCACTGTCCCAAATTAATACCCGGATGGTTCTATGAATAGTGGCACTGGTTTGGACCATGTGACCAAATTTACCCTCCACAAAAACTCAAAGTATCCATACCCTACTACACTAAACACGAAAAACATGAACCCACAAGCCCTTTACCAAAAATATCCTTCCACATTGACATGGGGGTACCTTGGATCCTATCATGACATTTTAACCTCATACCTTTTCTACCAGACATGCCATACTCTTTGGTCCGGGAATATCGAGTCAGATGGTGGGACAAATACAATTTGGACCGATGTTCTGTCACCAACCTGGAAAAATGGATACAAACCCACAAGCAAATCAAGCAATTTGTGACAGCGATATCCCGAGCACTACCACCTATAAACACCAACACTCAAAAAATAAAACCAGCCAACCCAACAGAGTCAACAACATCATCCTCTGGATCCAAGAAAACCAAGGGAAAAGATAAACTCAAAAAAATCCTTGAAGCCATCGCAATGCAAATATCTTCTTCCGAAGACGAATATGACACTATACCCAAGGCTACACAAGATGACAACCCATATGGCGGTCCATTATCTCAAGATCCTTTCGAAAAAAATTTATATAATTTGGAAAAATAAATTTTGTGTGTTCTTATATGTTAAATAAGTATTTACAAATCATAATATGTAACATAAAAATGTACGTATATAATTAAAAAAAAATAAAGGCTAAAGATATCAAAGTAAATATTGTAATATGTATATATTATAATCTTGAAGCAAAATCAAGACCAAGAAGAAACCAAGATTATCTATGAAGACAAAATCACCAATCAAAAGAAAACAATAATATCATCAATTATGCCAACATAAAGACTCGTCAAAAGCCAAGAAGATAAAAAAAAAACAAAAGGATTCAGACTACTCAAGACCCAAGGAGACAAGAGACAAAAGCATGAAGATTACTCAGCAACTTCAAATGTAAAATCAAGACACATCATCCCTTATTGTAATGAAGACACATCAACCGTTACTTCTATCAACCTTTTGGTATAAATAGGAAGGAGAGTTGAGAAAGAGAGAGCAGAGTGTTTTTCAGCGAGAAAACATTGTAAAGCTTCCCACCTACTACTCTCTTTGTATTTTCATCCTTGTACTTCTAAAATTTTGTTTTCAATCTTTGTATTATTAAGGAAAGTTTAATAAAGTAAGTTTTAATCATACAACTTTCTTTACTATAGTTCTTACAAACTTGTTCTTCTTTTAAACTTTATATCTATACACTTAATATACATATACTAGAAAATATAAAGTATACAACCTTGGATTACTAAAGAAAAATGGTAACAGAGCCAGGTTATTGTCAAAATCATTATCAAAAATTGAATTTTTTAATACAATATAGTTTTATTCACGGTTAATAATAAATGGATTTTCAGGACAAATAATGTTAGACTTAAAATATACTCTCTCTGTTTCAAAATAAGTGTCATTTTAACACTTTTCACACAAATTAAGAAAAACATTAAAAGTTCTGTTTTACCCTTTGTTCACACACAAAATAACATTCTCTTTCTAATTAATACATTAATATAACAAAGTTAAAACAGGATTTTTGTTTAGAAAATTGCATTGGAAATACAAAACGACACTCTTTGTGAAACAAAAATAAAACTCTAAAACGACATTTATTTTGAAACGGAGGGAGTATATAATTGATCTCAGTCAACATAATTTATATGTTTTTGGAGCAATGAAGAATCAATACTTATTTTGGAAAAATTGAATAAGTTTATAATTTGAATGTCCATTTTTCCTTTTTTTGGTAAATGGCGTTTTAATACTAAATCATCAGCAGGATTAGCAACAATAGCCTCACAGTCATTGTCAAAATCATTATCAAAATTGAATTTTTTAATACGACATAGTTTTATTCATGGTTAATAATAAATGGGTAATCACGACAAATAATGTTAGACTTAAAATATATATAATTTATCTCAGTCAACATAATTTATATGATTTTGGAGCAATGAAGAATCAGTACTTATTTTGGCAAAATTGAATAAGTTTATAATTTGAATGTCCATTTTTGTATTTTTGGTAAATAGGGTTTTAATACTAAATAATCAGCAGGATTAGCAACAATAACCTCACACTCATTGTCAAAATCATTATCAAAAATTGAATTTTTCAATACGACATAGTTTTATTCACGGTTAATAATAAATAGATATTCACGACAAATAATGTTAAACTTAAAGTATATATAACTAGGTATATAACTCCCGCTACACGCGAGTTTTTATTAATATTTTGGTTTATTTTTTTAGCTACTATCTTTAAAATTATTAAAAATATATATATATATATATATGCATAGAAATTTTCATTTATATAAGAGAATTTAATATATAATATGTAATTTATCCTATTTTTATTTTTAAATTTTTAAAAATTATTATGTAAAATAATAACAATGACACCTATCAAATTATCTAATTTTGACATACATATACATTTGATTTAGAGAAATATAATCTTGCTAAGATTTTGGTATTATTTTCTGTTTTCCATAGAATTTTTATAGTTCTTTTTTTCTTGAAGGTTTATGTGTTCAAATATTTAGATTTTTATTGAAAGTCTTATTGATGTTGTGTACCACTGCATATATAATCGATGATTCATGTTGATTCACATTTAATTTTGTTAGAAAGCTGTAATGATCATGCAAAATCATTTTTTCCTTCTCCATTCATGTCTTCCAAGAGTTTTATGTTATATTTTTATTCAGTTTTCATTATTTTAATTGTTAAATCGAGTTGTTGTGGATTTTTTTTTTCAATTGATAATTGATAATGGTTACTATTTTTTATACATGTATTGTTAATTGTTAATTTTTTATTGAACTTTAAAATTTTTAAACCATATTAACATTTTCTGATTTTATAAATATGTTGATTTACTTTTTTTGTTAGACATAATTTGTTAAATTAATTTTTAATGTTTTAAGTATACTCAATAATTTTTAGTTTGATTTAAAAGCTGATGTAGACCAATTAAATCAACTTTTTCCGTTCTAATCATACTTAGCATTTTTTATTTAATGAATGTGCTGATGTGGACCAATGAGATTGAGTTTTTTAATTCCATGTGGACGTCCTCAATGCATTATGCCATCAACTTTTATATATTACTAGACTTTTAACTCGCACTACGCGTGAGTCTGTATTAATAATTTAGTTTATTTTTTTGGCTAATATCTTTTAAATTATCAAAACTATAATATATTTGTAGAAATTTCTTTTATATAAAAAAAAATAAAACATAATATTTAGTATTTCCTATTTTTGTTTATAAAATTAAAAATCTTATTAAGTAAAATCATAGTAATGACACCTAACGAATTATCCAACTTAGATGTGCGTATGTTTGATTTAGAAAAATAATTTCCTTACTAAATTTTTGTTGTTTTGTTTTGTATCCTTATGATTTCTATGGTTCTTTTTTTTCCAAGGTTTATATGTTTAAATATTTAGTTTTTTTACTAAATGTCTCACTAATATTGTGTACATATACATATATAATATCTGATATATGTTGATTCAGATTTACTTTTGTTAGTAAGCTACACTAATCGTGTAAAGCTGTTTTTTGCTTCTCCACCAGATCTTCTACGAGTTTTATGTTATATATATATATTCAGTTTATAAGATCTGTTATATTTGCAGTCAACTATTTGCTAATATTTGTTTTTAAACATGTAAGATGATGTTGAAACTTCACATCACCACTGTTTTTTTTTTATTTTTTATATGTTTATTCATGTTTTGATTTGAATATTTTATCTTCATATATTCCCATTTGAATTTGAATCATAATTTTATCATATTATATAATTTAAATAAAATTTTAGAGGATGTTGCTCATGTGTTGTTCATGTTGACTAAGTTATAAGCAGTAAATATGTATACAAATCAGACTTTATCACTTATTATATTTTGAATGTAAAGCTACTTGTGTAGTATTTTACTTTGTTAATTTTTTAACCAGACGCAACTAAAGTATTAATCTTTGTATATTTAAATAAAATATTTGATTTAGAAACTTGTATAACCTATTAAAACTGTATATGTTTATTCATAGTCAACACCAATATTTTAGAAATCATGAATGTTTTTGGAACTATATTTCAAACTAATTTCTTCTTAGATCTTGTTTTTTGTTATTTTAAATATCTTCAATGGTAATTTTATATTTTCTTTTAATTATCTAATTTTCTGCAGGTTTGATATACTTAAAACATATCTATTTTTAATTAATCTCTTTTGTTATTGATTTTTCAAATAGGTAGCATATATATTAAGCTAATATCTTTTACATAATTGCTTTTTCTTTCTTAAATTTACTTTTTAAATTAATTAAAGTGCTATTTTGACATGCTATAACTCTTTATTCTAAATTTTAAGTGAACTTCTCTCAAAAGCTTATACCATCATTTGCTTTTTTTTAGTTAATATTTGTTTGGTAGTTAGCCTAAATATCAAGCTAATTTTACTTTATACGACTTTTTCTTTTGATAATTACTTCTGTTGATATTGATTTTTATTTTATTTTAACACACCATTGCTTTTAAAATATTGATATTTTGAAGACATAACTTTTTTAGTTAGTTAAATATATTTATATGAATTTTTTAAGTAGTTAGTCAGATATCAAGTCATTGTATTCTTAAGTGTTTTTTTTTAAACTAATATTTTGTAAAACTTAATTTTTGTTTTAGTTTCTTAGTTAATTAATTTCTTAATATTGATTTCATAAATAATTAGCTTAAATCTTTATATTATTTTTGTTAGTTAAGTTTTTTTATTATTATTTAAGTTTTTTTTATTCTCTTATTTATTCTGTTTATATTAATTTTGTTAAATAAATAACATAGATATTAAGTTAATATCCTCTTTTTTTCTTAATTTAACTTTCTCGGTATGAACTTTCATTTTAATTGTATTGACATGTTGTAAAAAATAATTTATGTTTTGGTTTTTGTTAGTTAAATATTTTTTTTATTGCTTTCTTCAGTAATTAGCATAAAATATCATTGTTGGTTTGTTAAGATTTTTTTGTTAATGTTTTAAATATTTCTCCCAAAATTATAAGTTTTAGATGACTTTCTTTTTTGATAATTTAACCTGAATTTTTTTTGTTAGTATTGATATTTTTAAATAACAATTTTATATGTTTATATGAAAATTTAATCTTAATATTTTTTTCTAAATAAATTACTCATTTAAAATATATATGCTACATTTTTTTTAATTTAAACTTTTCATTATTGATATACATATTTGTTTTTGTTAGTTTAGTTTTTGTGACAATGAGTTTCCATTTTATTTTCACAATAGATTTAGACTTTTGACATAAATTTATTTTATTTAGTTAAAAAAGTATATCTTAATTTTTTATTCTATTGTGATAATTTTATATTTTTGTATGTTTTAATTTATTTAAATTATTAATAATATTTTTTATTTTTTATGTTTATTGGAAAACGCTGATATAGACTAATCAGATTGAGTATATATGTCTTATGTGGATGCTCTTATTGGCCTAAGACATCAACACAGACCACAACTAATATATTTTAAGTTAGCAATTCAGATTTAAATTATTTGTCGTGATTAAAATTTTAAGATAATTTAATTATAGTTTTAAATACAGTTTTTATAATTTGTTCAATATATGTCATTTTTCTTTCATAATATATTTATATGTTAATTTACCTTTTTATTGTTAATAGAAAAATAAGATTTATTTTCAAAACTCTTTTTTATTAATAACTAACTTAAAATTTAGAAACTTTCCTAATAAAAACAAAAAAAAAATAATTAACATTTAAAAATTTTCTTTATAACAATTAAAACAAATTAATTAATTTTAATATACAATATATAATTAACTAAAAATAATGATGATGTGTACCAATAAAATTAAATCTTTAAATCCTATGTGGACACCCTTAGAGAGGCATTTAGCATCAATTTTTATTAGTAATAGATATGATTCATCTCAGTCAACATAATTTACGTTATATTGATTCATCTCAGTCAACATAATTTAATAAGTTCACAATTTGAATGACTCCATTTTCCCTTTTTTGGTAAAATGGGTTTTATTAATTTAAACCCCATTTACACTCACGAAATTTAGGCCCATTTTAACATAACTTCAATGATTCGTAGAGAGAAGATGATCAACTAGAACGTGATTTGACTCCTCTCTATAGTTAAGGAAGGGCTATATTTTTTCCTTTTTCTAGTTCTTCTTCCAAGTGCAGAATAACCTTTTTCTCTCGTACCCATTTACCTAAACTCTGCTAACGTGAGTAATAGCGGAACTCCACTTTTACATTGCAAATTCTTCCTGAACTAGTTAAAAGAATAAATATCTGAATAAGACGCTTCACGAGAGGTTTAAATAACTCGACTGAAAGGAATGATTGATTCTTCCATGTATATCACACGATCGAACGAATTAGCCAGAAAATCAAGTTTAACATATGCATTTTAATTAAATTATCCTTTTTTTTTTCTTTGTCAACAACATTTTAATTAAATTATCCACTTGATGCTACCCCGAAATTTGAAAATTTTCCACCCCCTTTGTCTCAAGCCTTGTATAAAGCCATCGTGTACACAAATTGATTTCCCAAAGAATCATTCCTGAGATTTCTGCTTCTCCAGTTCTCTTTGTTGTTTTGCATGGCTTCTTCCTCATCTTCTTCCCCGACGGTCAATTGTGGACACGATTTTTTCCTCAGCTTCAGAGGGGCAGATGTCCGCCGCAAATTCCGTTCCCACTTTCTCAAGGAGCTCGACCGCAAATTGATCACCTTCAGGGACGATTAGATTGAAAGAGGCCGATCTATCGCCCCTGAGCTTACCATCGCCATTAGAGGATCAAGGATCTCGATTGTCGCGTTTTCCAATAACTTTGCAAGTTCGAACTGGTGCTTGGATGAGTTGGTGGAAATCATGGAGTGCCGAGAAAAGCGAGGCCAAATCGTGATACCAATTTTCTACGAGGTGGATCCTTCTCATGTCAAGAAACAATCCGACGGATTCGGAGAGATCTTCAAAGGCACTTGCGTAGGTAGAAAAGAGGAAGAGAGACTTCGGTGGGGGAAAGCGTTGACCGACGCAGCAACCATAGCCGCAGAGGATTCTCGGAGATGGTACTTTCCTAATTTGGATTCTCTTTTTAAGATTCGGCTTCCCTTAGTATGTATCTACTTCATGCTTGTGCCATTGTGTTGTATCATCATCTATCTATCTACCTACTTTGTGCTTGTGCCATTGTGTTGTATCATCATCTATCTATCTAATTCATGATTGTGCCATTGTTTTGTATCATCTATCTATCTATCTATCTATCTATCTATCTATCTATCTATCTATCTACTTTGTGCTTGTACCATTGTGTTGTATCATCATCTATCTATCTACTCCGTGCTTGTGCCATTGTGTTGTATCATCATCTATCTATCTACTTCATGCTTTTGCTATTGTGTCATCATCTTTGTTAGGTCCGACGAAGCAAAGATGATTGAGAAAATCGTCAATGATGTTTCAAATCAACTGAACTCTACATCATCCAATGATTTTGCTGCCTTTGTTGGAATTGAAGATCACATGAAAAACATGAATTCGTTATTGGAATTGGAATCAGAGAAAGTGATAATGGTTGGGATTTGGGGTCCATCTGGAATTGGCAAAACTACCATCGGGCGAGCTCTCTTTAGTCAACTGTCCTGTCAGTTTCAAGGAAGCATTTTTATTGATAAGACTAAGGAAAACTATACAAAAGCCAACTCAGACAACTACAACACCAAGTTGTACTTGCAAACACAGTTTCTGTCTGAGATTTTGGACCAGAAGGACATAAAGATATATAGTTTAAGGGCAGTGAAAGAAAGGCTCGAGCAGAAGAAAGTTCTTGTTGTTTTCGATGATGTGGATGATCAAGTCCTCTTAAATGCCTTGGTGGGGAAAACTACATGGTTTGGTCCAAGTAGTAGAATCATTGTTATTTCAAAGGATAGGGAGCTTTTAAGGGCCCGCGGAATTAAATCTGGTCGTATTTATGAGGTGGGTTTCCCGTCTGAAGAACTAGCTTTCCAAATGTTCTGTCGCTGTGCATTCGGGCAAGACTCTCCACCTGGTGGCTATTAAAGCTGCAAAGGTCACCAGGAACCTCCCACTGTGTCTCAATTTTCTAGGTTCATCCCTGGCAAGGACGAAGAAGGAGGAGTGGGCAGAGAGGCTGCCTAAGCTCAGAGATAGCATGGCTGGAAAAATTGAGAAAACATTAAGAGACAGCTATGGTAGGTTAAAAGAAGAAGATAAAGCAATATTTCTTCACATCGCTTGTTTGTTCAATCATAAACCACGTGACTACGTGATAGGGTTGCTTGAAGATAGTAAGCTGGATGTTGATGTTGGACTTGATACTCTAGCTGAACGGTGTCTCAGAAAGATATCTGAGGATAAGATCATTAGGATGCACGATTTCCTGCAAAAAAATGGGTAGAGAAATCGTCCGTCAACCATGTATTCTGGAGCCTGGAGAACGTCAATTCTTGATGGATTCTAAAGAGATTTTTGATGTACTCTTTGAAGGAACTGTAAGTTTCTAGTTATTCATGGTTTCCCTCACTCAATTCGTTTTAAGCGTGTTACTAACACATTTGGTCTTTCCAATACTTATTTAGGGAACTAAACGTGTTTTAGGCATCTTTTTGAACTTATCTGAAATCGAGGAGACGTTATCTATTAGTGAGGAAGCATTCAGCAAGATGAAAAACCTTTGATTTTTAAAAATCTATGGGGTCTTACAGAGAGGCAAATACCTTACGTGGCGCCAACTTGGATTACTAGAATCAGAATGGTGGGGGTTCTTAACGAGAAGCATGCATTTGCAGGGAGGCAAAGATCCTATGTGGCCCCAACTTAGATTACCGGAATGGTGGGGGTGCTCAATGAGATGCATGCCTTCTAATTTTCGTCCAGAAAATCTCGTTGAACTTAGAATGCCGGATAGTCACCTTGAGAAACTGTGGGAAAGAGTTCAGGTAAGGGGCTTGAATGCTTTTAAATATAGTAATTGATTGAAACGATGGTGTTCCTGTTTTTTTTTACTTATTATAAGTTTCACACTTGTTGAACGAAAGACAGTAATCAAATTTTGCAAATGCAGTTTTAAACAAGAGTAATGGATGAAGGCCAAAACAGAAATCTGTTAAATGAACCATTTTGTGACATCTTTGACATATTTTTGAGTTCTGGTTTGACTTTTTCTTGTGTTATGATTCAGCTGCTTAAAAGCCTCAAGAAGATGGATTTGCGGAGATCTAAAAAGCTGAAAGAAGTTCCAGATCTTTCAGAGGCTACAAGTCTCGAGGAATTGTATCTTGTAGATTGCTGGAGTCTGGTGATGATTCCTTCCTCTATTCGGAATCTGAACAGACTCAGGAAGCTAGACATGAAAAGGTGCAAAAAACTACAGTGGCTTCCAACCAACATCGACCTGGAGTCTCTCCATTCCCTCAATCTCAGCAGATGCTCACAGTTGAGAAGTTTTCCTCAGATTTCAAAGAATATTACGTCTCTTATTCTAGATGAGACGGAGATTGAAGAAGTGCCTGGGTGGATAGAAGACATCTCTGGGCTCAGTTACATATTGATGAACGGTTGCAGTAACTTAAAATATATATCTCCAAACATTTCGAAACTGAAAGATCTTGAGGTGATATTCTTTTCAGACTCTGATTCTTTTATTGAAGAGAGCTTTTATGACTCTTTAAGCCCAGTGGAAACAGCAAGAGGCAATATCCGCACTCAGTTACCATATGGTTCTCCCTCTTGCAAGTGGAAGTATGACGTCTTCGTAAGCTTCCGTGGAGAAGATGTTCGCAGAAGTTTAGTCAGCCACTTGTATAACGCATTTAGTCGCGAAGGAATCACTATATTTATGGGCCATGAGATTGAGACAGGCGAGGACCTGTCCCTTAATCTTGTTGGGATTAGAAAATCAAGAATAGCTCTAGTCGTGCTTTCAAAGAAGTACGCTACTTCGAAATGGTGCTTCAATGAGTTAGTGGAGATCATAGACTGCCGAAAAGAGATTGGTCAAAAAGTGATACCCGTTTTTTATGGTGTGAGTCCTTCTTATATCATGAATCAGATCTTATACAATGATTTCACCTTCGAGAAGCAACAAAATTGGGTGCACGCTTTAAGTGTAGTAAGACGACGTAAGGGGTATCATTCCCGAGACTGGTAAGTTGTTAATTTTTATCTTCATGGATGTTCATTTCTTCATATTATTTACTCCATATTGATTGTGCCATCATCTTTCTTCCTATCAGGGCTTACGAAGTAGATATGATTGAAGCAATTGCTGATGATATTTCTTTTCAACTAAACTTTAAACCAGAGTTTCATGATCCCCCAATTGTTAATGATGTTTCTTTTCAGTTAAGTCATTATGTTGAGATGCAGCCCAGTATTCGTAATATTCTTCAAAGTGAGAAAACACTAAAACTGCACTACGATGGTCTAAATGGGAAGGAGAAAGCGTTGTTTCGTCATATTGCTTGCTTTCTGAATAATGAGACATATAAGAATGTGATGCAATTGCTGGAAAACAGTGAGTTGTATGTTGGAGTTAGTCTTAAGATTCTATTTTATAACTCTCTAATACAGATATCAAAAGAGAGAGTCATAAGTATGCACGATGTGCTGCAAAATATAGGCAGAGACATAGCTCTCGGGCCACTCATTAACCAGCCTGCAAATCGTCAGTTCTTGATTGATACTAGGGAGGGTTGCAGCGTACTTATTGATCAAACTGTAAGTTTTTAGTTTACAGCATCATTATATATGTCTTTAAGCTACTACTGATTTGTTCCTCTAAAAGTATTCTTTCAGGGTACTAAAAATGTGTTCGGCAACTCGTTTAAAGTACCAGAAATGGAAGAGAGGTTGAGAAGGGATGAAAGATTCAAAGGACTCAAAAAGATGAAGTTTATGAGAATGTCAGATTTCATTTAGTCAAAGGGCTCCACTCTTTGTGGGTTCGCCTTAATAATAGTTGATGGGTAAGAATACTTACTCACTCAGTAAGGTGCTCTTATCGGCTTTATGTCTTACTCGGCCGTAATGCAAAATCTATGGATAGTATCTATCCAATTTTCTGTGATTTGTTGTTTATGTGTTAAACTTTACTTGTCCAGTTTGATTTTAAGTATGTCTGCTACTACTGATCGATTCTTTTTATGTTAAATCACAGATGTTTTGCCGTTTTGCCAAGGAATGGCAACGCTTATTTCAACTCGTAGCAGAGACTGAGGCAACGAACCAGACAGTCATACAGATATTGAGATACCGTCACAACCATATTGAAATAACGAGATACAACTTTGCTGTTGAGTCTAGTACAAGCCGTGGAAAGAGTTGTTATAACTCATCCATGTCACAGATCTTTCACTACTCAGAACTCCAAACTTGAGGCTCGAATCTCCGTACAAATCCAACAAGAAGAAGGGAAAGCGACAGAGACGAGATGTTGCATTCTTAAGGGATTCTTTTAGTCTATCTCACCATTTCTGGTATGTCATTCTTCCTCACCCCTAAAGCAACAGAGATGTTGCTTGAATGTTTTTGATATGGTACAAGTGCAAACTCCACTTGAGTGTCTCTTTGCAATAATTCTTTTAATCGCTCTCTTTCTGCAACTTGACTCTTCTCGACATGTACAGGCGTTTTTTTCTTAAAGCTTTTTTTCTCTATTCATAAAACTCCTACATGTGTTTAATATATAACTTCTTGGTATATCTCAGATGATCAGTATCTCTCACACATTACAACGATAGAAGAAAATGATCCCTAAGACCCTGAAGATCATTGTGCCTGGTGTTCATCACGTTAAGTGCATCACCATAGCGTTATGAATGATGGTCCAGAACGCAAATTTCTCTTCTTGAGTCATCCTTGTCGGATCAACTTTCTCAAGCTTTCTCAGTGGAAGTTGATGAAGGGTTTTGAAGGCATCAGATGAAGGAAAGGAAGAAGAAGCAAACTGCATAAGTACTAGGTGGTTGGCTCGCGGATATAATTTTTTTTGGTATACATAGTTAATTGTAATATTTAAATATTGATTAGTTTTTTTAAAACATTGGTATGTTTATCCTATTTTTATTTATAAATTAAAAAAAACTATTAGGTGAAATAATAACAATGACACCTATCGAATTATCCAACTTTGACATACATATACATTTGATTTAGAGAAATATAATCATGTTAAGATTTTAGTATTATTTCTATAGTTTTTTTTTTCTTGAAGATTTTATGTGTTCAAATATTTAGTTTTTTATTGAAAGTCTTATTGATGTTGTGTACCACTGTATATATAATTCATGATTCATGTTGATTCGCATTTAATTTTGTTAGGAATCTGTAATGATCATGCAAAACTATTTTTTCCTTCTCCATCATGTCTCTCAAGAGTTTTATGTTATATTTTTATTCAGTTTTCATTGTTCTAATTGTTAAATCGAGTTGTTGTAGATTTTTATACTTTTTTATACATGTATTGTTAATTGTTAATTGTTAATTTTTTATTTAACTTTTAAATTTTAAAACCATATTAACATTTTTTGATATAGTAAATATGTTGATTTGGATCAATCAGATTGAATTTAATTTTTTGTTGGACATAATTTGTTAAATTAATTTTTAATATTTTAATTATACTCAATAATTTTTAGTTTGGTTTAAAAGCTGATGTGGACCAATTAAATCAAGTTTTTCTGTCCTAATCATACTTAACATTTTTTATTTAATGAATATGCTGATGTGGACCAATCAGATCGAGTTTTTTAATCTCATGTCGGCGCCTTCGATGCACTATGCCTTTAACTTTTATAAATTATACTAGGTATATAATTTGCGCTACGCGCAAGTCTTTATTAATATTTTGGTTTATTTTTTTTAGATAATATCTTTAAAATTATTTAAAATATAATATGTTTATATAAATTTTCATTTATATAAGAGAATTTAATATATAATATGTAATTTATTCTATTTTTATTTATAAACTTTAAAAAATTATTAGGTAAAATAATAACAATGACACCTATCAAATTATCTAACTTTGACGTACATATACATTTGATTTAGAAAAATATAATTTTGCTAAGATTTTGGTATTATTTTATGTTTTCCATAGAATTTTTATAGTTCTTTTTTTCTTGAAGGTTTATGTGTTCAAATATTTAGTTTTTAATTGAAAGTCTTATTGATGTTGTGTACCATTGCATATATGATCCATAATTTATGTTGATTTGTATCTAATTTTCTTAGGATGCAAAACCATTTTTTCCTTCTCCATCATGTCTTCCAAGAGTTTTATGTTATATTTTTATTCAGTTTTCATTATTTTAATTGTTAAATCGAGTTGTTGTGGATTTTTTAAAATTGATAACTGATAATGGTTACTTTTTATACATGTATTGTTAATTGTTAATTTTTTTTATTTAACTTTTAAAATTTTTAACCATATTAACATTTTCTGATTTTATAAATATGTTTATTTGGATCAATCAGAATTGAATTTACTTTTTTTTTTTTGGACATAATTTGTTAAATTAACTTTTAATGTTTTAATTATATTTTTGGTCTGATTGAAAAGCTGATGTGGACCAATTAAATCAACTTTTTTTGTCCTAATCATACTTAACATTTTTTTATTTAATGAATGTGCTGATGTGGACCAATCAGATCGAGTTTTTTAATCCCATATGGACGCTCTCATTGCACCATGCCTTCAACTTTTATATATTATAATAGGTATATAACTCTAGCTACGCGCGAGTCTGTATTAATATTTTGGTTTAATTTTTTTAGCTACCATTTTAAAAATTATTAAGAATATAATATATTTATAAAAAAATTATTTACATAAGAGAATTTAATATATAATGTGTAATATATTCTATTTTATTTATAAATTTTAAAACACTAATAAGTAAAATAATAACATTGACACCTATCGAATTATCCAATTTTGCCGTACATATACATTTGATTTAGAGAAATATAATATTGCTAAGATTTTGGTATTATTTTCTGTTTTTCATAGAATTTCTATAGTTCTTTTTTTCTTGAAGGTTTATGTGTTCAAATATTTAGTTTTTTTATTGAAAGTCTTATTGATGTTATGTACCACTGCATATATAATCCATGATTCATGTTGATTCACATTTAATTTTGTTAGGAAATTGTAATGTTCATACAAAACTATTTTTTCCTTCTCCATCATGTCTTCCAAAGTTTTATGTTATATTTTTATTCAGTTTTGAATGTTTTAATTGTTAAATCGCGTTGTTGTAGATTTTTTTGATTTGATAATTGATAATGGTTACTTTTTTGATACATGTATTGTTAATTGTTAATTTATTTTCTTTAACTTTAAAAATTTTAAACCATATTAACATTTTCTTATTTAATAATTATGTTGATTTGGATCAATCGGATTGAATTTACTTTTTTTGTTGGACATAATTTGTTAAATTAACTTTTAGTGTTTTAGTTATACTTAATAATTTTTAATTTGATTAAAAAGCTACTGTGGACCAATTAAATCAAGTTTTTTGTCCTAATCATACTTAACATTTTTTTATTTAATTAATATGCTGATGTAGACTAATCAGATCGATTTTTTTAATCCCATGTAGACGCCCTCAATGCAATTTGCCATCAACTTTTATATATTCTTTTATATAAAAATTTTAAAATATAATCTGTAGTTTTTCCTATTTTTTGCTTAGAAAATTTAAAATCTTATTAAGTCTAATCATAGTAATGACACCTAACGAATTATTCAACTTCGACGTGCATATATTTGATTTAGAAAATGATTTTCTTACTAAACTGTTGGTATTTCATCTTGTATCCTTAGGATTTCTACAGTTGTTCTTCTTTAAAATTTTATATGTTCAAATATTTAGTTATTAATTAAATATTTCACTGATGTTGTGTAACTATGCATACATAATATATGATTCACGTTGATTCAGATTTACTTTTGTTAGGATGCTACAATAGTTGTGTAAAGCTTTTTCTGCTTCTCCATCAGATCTTCTACGAAGTTTATGTTATATCTCTATTTAATTTATAAAATCTGTTTTATTTGCAGTTAACTATTTGATAATTTTTTTAAAAAAAAACATGTAAGATAGTGTGGAGTCTTCACATTATTTTCACTGTTTTTATCTTTTGTGTGTTTTATTCATGTTTTAATTTGAATAGTTTATATAGATATATTCTAATTTGAATTTGATTCATAACATTGTCATACATTATTATTTAAATAAAATTTTAGAAAGTGTTACTCATGTGCTGTTCATGTTGGCTAAGTTACAAGTAGTAGCTATGTATAAAAAAATCAGACTTTATTACTTGTTATATTTCGAATGTAGAGTTACTTGTGTTGTATTTTTTTTTTAGTTTTTAAATCAGACGTAGCCAAAATATTAGTCTTTGTAAATTTAAATAATATATTTGATTTAGAAACTCGTATAACATACTGTAATTTTATATGGTTATTGATAGTGAATACCAATATTTTAGAAATCATAAATTTTCTGGAACTAAATTTTAACCTAATTTTCTTTTTAGATTTTGTTTGTTTGTTATTTTACATATCTTTTAATAGTAATTTTATATTTTATTTTAATTTATATATTTTTTTGCATGTTTGATATACTTAAAACATATATATTTTTAATTAAGCTATTTTGTTATTGATTTTCCAAATAGGTAGCATATATATTAATTTAATATTTTTTACATAAGTGTTTTTTTGTTAAATTTTAATTTTAATTATAATGTTGTTTTGACATGCTTTTTTTTACATCAATGTTGTTTTGACATGCTATAACTCGATATTCTAAATTTTATGTGGACTTATCTCAATAGCTTATACCATCATTGTTTTTTTAGGTCATATTTTTATGTTGATTTTCTAAAATATTAGCCTAAATATCAAGCTATACTTTATACGAATTTTGCCTTTGATACTGTATTTTTATATGGTTACTCATAGTGAGTACCAATATTTTAGAAATCATAAATTTTCTGGAACTAAATTTTAATTTAATTTTATTTTTGGATTTTGTTTGTTTGTTATTTTACATATCTTTTAATAGTGATTTTATATTTTATTTTAATTTTTTTAATTTTTTGCATGTTTGATATACATAAACCATATATATTTTTAATTAAGCTATTTTGTTATTGATTTTCCAAATATGTGGCATATATATTAATTTAATCTTTTTTACATAAGTATTTTTTTGTTAAATTTGTATTTTAATTATAATGTTGTTTTGACATGCTATAACTCGATATTCTAAATTTTATGTGGACTTATCTCAAAAGCCTATACCATCATTGTTTTTTTAGTTCATATTTTTATGTTGATTTTCCAAAACATTAGCCTAAATATCAAGCTAATTTTACTTTATACGAATTATGCATTTGATAATCTACCTTTCTTGTTACTGATTTCTATTTTATTTTAACACAAAATATTGATATTTTTGAAGACATAATTTTTTTTTTGTTATTTTGCTAGTTAAATTTTGTTTATATTGATTTCTTAATTAGTTAGTCATATATCAAGTCAATTTTTTTAGATGAATTTTTTAAATATAAAATTTTGTAAAAATTAGTTTTCGTTTTATTTATTGATTAATTAATTTCTTAATAATGATTTTTAAATAAGTAGCTTAAATATTTATCTTTTTGTTTTTAGTTAAATTTTTTTATTCTCCTACTAATTTTCTTTATATTGATTTTGTTAAATAAATAGCATAGATATCAAGTTAAAAAAAAATTTTCTTTGTTAATTTAACCTTTTTGATATGAATTTTAATTTTAATTGTATTGACATGGTGTAAGAAATATTTTTTTTGTTTTGTTTTTTGTTAGTTAAATGTTTTTATCTTCAGTAGATAGTATAAAATATTATGTTTTGGTTAGTTAAGCTTTTTGTGTTGATTTTCTAAATAATTAGGCTATATATCAAAATTTTTGATGACTTTTTTTTGTTAATTTAACATGAATTTATTTTTGTAGTATTGATAGTTTTAAATAGTAATTTTATATGTTTATATAACAATTTAACTTTAATATTTTTGTTAAATTAATTACTCATTTAAAATATATATGATAATTTATATTAACTTTCCATTATACTATGATAATTTATATTTTTGTATTTTTAATTTATTTAAATTGTTAATCATATTTAATATTTTTAATGTTTAATAAAAAACACTGATTTTGGCCAATCAAATTGAGTTTATATGTTCTATGGGGAAGCCTTCATCAGTATAAAACATCAACATGGACCATAACTAATATATTTTAAGTTAATAGCTCAGATTATAATTGTTTATCATAATTAAAATTTTGAAATAGTTTAATGATGGTCTTAAATAGATTTTTTTTGTTTAATATATATGATTTTTCCTTAATAATCTATTTATAGGTTAAATTACTTTTTGTTGTAAATAGAAAAATAAGATCTACTTTCTAACTTTTTTTTATTAGTAACTAATTTAAGATTTAGAAAATTTCCTAATAACAACAAAAACGAAATTAATTAAAAAATTGGAAATTGTCTTTTTAAAAATAAAAAACGAAATTAATTAATTTAATATACAATATATTATTAACTAAAGATAATGATGATGTGTTCCAATAGAATTGAATCTTTATATCCTATGTGGACACCCTTAGAAGCATTTAGCATCAACTTTTATTAGTAATAGATACTAGATATATATAATTCGCGCTACGCGCGAATCTTTATTAATATTTTGGTTTATTTTTTTTAGCTACTATCTTTAAAATTATGAAAAATTATAAAAGAATTTAATATATAATGTGTAGTTTATCCTATTTTATATATAAATTTTAAAAAAACTATTAGGTAAAATAATAACAATGACACCTATCGAATTATCCAACTTTGACGTACATATACATTTGATTTAGAGAAATATAATATTGCTAAGATTTTGGTATTATTTTCTGTTTTCCATAGAATTTCTATAGTTCTTTTTTTCTTGCAGGTTTATGTGTTCAAATATTCAGTTTTTTTATTGAAAGTCTTATTGATGTTGTGTACTACGGTATATATAATCCATAATTCATGTTCATTCACATTTAATTTTGTTAGGAAGCTGTAATAATCATGCAAAACCATTTTTTTCTTCTCCATCATGTCTTCCAAAAGTTTTATGTTATATTTTTATTCAGTTTTCATTGTTTTAATTGTTAAATCGAGTTATTGTAAATTTTTTTTAAATTGATAATTGATAATGGTTACTTTCTTTATACATGTATTGTTAATTGTTATATTTTTTATTTAACTTTTAAATTTTTAAACTATATTAACATTATTTGATTTAATAAATATGTTAATTTGGAACAATCAGATTGAATTTACTTTTTTGTTGGACATAATTTGTTAAATTAACTTTTAATATAATAATTATACTTAATAATTTTTGGTTTGATTTAAAAGCTGATGTGGACCAATTAAATCAAGTTTTCCGTCCTAATCATACTTAACATTTTTTTATTTTAATGAATATGCTGATGTGGACCAATCATATCGAGTTTTTTAATCTCATGTGGACACCCTCAATGCACTATGCCATCAACTTTTATATATTATATGATGATGATGATTATACTAGGTATATAATTCGCACTACGCGCGAGTATGTATTAATATTTTGGTTTAATTCTTTAGGTACTATCTTTAAAATTATTAAAAATATAATATATTTATAGAAATTTTCATTTATATAAGAAAATTTAATATCTAATGTGTAATTTATCTTATTTTTATTTAAAACTTTTTAAAAACTATTAGGTAAAATAATAACAATGACACCTATCGAATTATTCAACTTTGACGTACATATACATTTGATTTAGAGAAATATAATCTTGCTAAGACTTTAGTATTATTTCCATAGAATTTCTATAGTTCTTTTCTTCTTGAAGGTTTCGTTGATGTGTTCAAATATTTAGTTTTTTATTGAAAGTCTTATTGATTTTGTGTACCACTGCATATATAATCTATGATTCATATTGATTCATATTTAGTTTTGTTAGGAAGCTGTAATGATCATGCAAAATCATTTTTTCCTTCTCCATCATGTCTTCCAAGATTTTTATGTTATATTTTTATTTAGTTTTCATTGTTTTTGATAATTGATAATAATTTTTTTATACATCTACTGTTAATTGTTAATTTTTTTATTTAACTTTTAAATTTTTAAACCATATTAATATTTTATGATTTAATAAATATATTGTTTTGAATCAATCAGATTGAGTTTATTTTTTTGTTGGACATAATTTGTTAAATTAACTTTTAATTTTTTAATTATACTTAATAATTTTTGGTTTGATTTAAAAGCTCACGTGGACCAATTAAATCAAGTTTTTCTGTCTTAATCATACTTAATATTTTTTAAAAAACTTAAAAAACTTATAAGCATAACAACATTTAAAAAAGTAAAAACTAAAAACTAAACAAATTATCATTCAAGTTTTTTAAAAACTAAAATCTACCGCAAAAACAAAAACCCAAAACTAAAAAACAAAACACCAAAAATCTAAAACCAAAAGCCAAAAACCAAAACTAAAAACTACATAAACATTCATCACCTTAGATAGGGATGTCAATTTGGACCAAAGCCCAAATCCCGGCCCGGCCCGGCCCTGAAAAATACCGAGTTTGGGCTTTGGTATAAAAGCCCAAAAGAAATTGGGTTTTTTGGGCTAAACCCATTCGGGCTAAGCCCATTTGGGCTTAAACCCGATCGGTCTCAGGCTTACCCGAAAAGCTCTGTACTTTGTATTATAATTTTATTTAGAAAATTTTATTAATAAATTATCTTTACAAGTTAAAAAAATAGAGTTATTAATTTTTTTAACAATACTCTTTGTTAATATAAAACCTTAATTTTTAATTGTGTGTCTTCGTATAACATCAATGATCAAACTAAACTAGTTTCAAGAAGCACTTCTACATTCATCCTGAAGATTCTCATCCCGATTCTATTGTTTCTATTATTTACATTACTTATGTATTTAATTATATTTCATATTAGAATTTATATGGATTTATAAGTTAAAATTTTGCTTTCGAATTTGATAAAACTATATTTATGATTATTTTTAAAATTTATTTTATTTTTCTAAAAAGCTCAAAAAGCCCAAAAAAGCTCGATAAACCTGTTAGGGCCAGGCCGGGCTTCAAAATATAGGCCCAATAATATATCGGGCCGGTCGGGCTTAAATATATGCGGGCTTTATAGGTTTCGGGCCGGGCCGTTGACATGCCTAACCTTTGAGCACCTCTAATGGAGGTTTCAAATCTAGACTCTAAACAATTAAAAATTTAAAAAAAAATTAAAAAGGAAGAGAGAAGGAGGAGAGGCGCTTCCCATTTTAGAGTTTTTAAAAGCGGACTCTCACCACTTGGCAGCATTTAATTTGTTTATCTTTTAAAAACAAAATAAAATTTAATCAAATAATTTGTTTTTTTTAATAGAAGTAAGTTAAATTACTCCAGCAAAAAAAAAATGTTTTTACAGATGATGTAACTTAGTTTGAATCAAAACAGAATGTACGTAGTGTCCTCAATCAACAGGTAAGCTATCGGACAGAGAACCACTTCTCCATTCCTGTTTCATATCGCGAGTCACCTTGAGTCCTGATTGTAGAGAGTCGGTTTCGAATCTGCTTATCAATCGCATGAGCAAGGTGTTCTGAGCTGGTTGGGTTTTCACCATGCTTTCTACTATTCCGTTCCCGCCAGATGGTGTGAATCGTCACCTGGAAGGCATAGCGCAGCAAAAACTGAGATATATAGTCTCTAGACTCATCCACCAAGAGTACTATAATGATGTCCCAATCCGTTGTATACTCCGTGAGAAGCAAATTCCGGGTAAGATTCTCCCATATTGCTGCTGAGTAGCGGCAGTGGAAAAACAGGTGGTTTCTTGTTTCCAAAGGGCCTTGACACAGAATACATGAAGCATTCCCTCCTACATTCCAAGTAAGCATGCGGTCCCCTGTTGCAAGTCGATTATGTATCGCTAGCCACGAGAGGAAAGCATACTTAGGTGTAAAATGTTTAAACCAAATCACATCGCTCCAACTGCATAGTGGATGCGTCTCACGAATGAGCATCCAGGTCTCTTTAGAGCTGAATCTGGGTTTGAATTTATCTGCTTGCTTCCACAACAATCTGTCCCATCCTTGTGTCGTGGTTCTCCCACGAAGATTCTCAATCTCATCCTCAACTCTGTTAAGCAAGTCAACTATATGCCTTCTCCGCCTATGTTCTGTAAGAACCCACGCCATCGAAGAGTTAATGTGAATGCCTAAATCGATACAGCCTCGACTACCAAGCACATCCCATAGCCGACCCATTGGACCCCAATCATCAAACCAGAATGAAGTATTGTTTCCACTGCAGATCTCAACTTTTATCAAACTTTTGGCTTCCTCCCGATATTTCAAAAGCTTTTTCCACATCCATGACCTGGGAGAAGCTGCTTGTTTAACCGACCAAAAGGAACCTTCCCGTATCAGGTATAAACGAATCCAGTTCACCCAAAGCATTGTTTGTATTGAGAGAATTCTCCACACTAGTTTGAGGCAGCTCACTCTATTTGCTTCTGCTAAAGATCGTAGGCCTAAACCTCCTTCCTTTTTCGGCTTGCAAACATCTGGCCATGCTAGTTTAGCTTTTTTCGAATTGAGTTCAGGCCCTGACCAAAGTAAAGCAGAGCATAACTTATCAATCTCCTTTATGCAGGTTTTTGGCAGTCGATATGCAGCCATCCAAAAGTTTATTAAACTCTCAAATAATCAAATAATATTATTATACTAAAATATTATTAAACTAAAGATAAGTAGAGATCATTACACTCAAAGGCACTTTAGCAAAGTCCAATTACAAACAAATGTACATTTTGCTACTCACATATTTTAGTTATATGTAAAGTCACTTATACCTTTTTGCCTTACAAAATTCATTTTCTCTTTGTATCTCTCTTTCCAGAAAATTGCAATGTAGAGATCGAGAGTTTGGAGCTTCTAAAGATGGTGAATAAACATTTTTTCAGCCTCTTCTTCCTTGCTTTCACAGCCACTTATTACTTTTTCACTTTGTGTTTTTTTTTCCATGGTTTTGAAAGTTTCCACTTTTCACATTCATCTTTCTTCTTTTTTATTCTCTGTATTTCTCTTTTGTTTTAATCTTTTTCCCTATTTAAATCTGGAAATCTCCTCCTTCTATTTTGTTCTCAGATTAAAAACAACAATTAAGATTGTACAAGCTTGATGTTTCTAATTTATATAAGTTAAGAATCTTCTATCTGAACTGGGTTTAAAAATTTCAACAGTTCAAAATCATTGCTTTTTGGTAGATGATTTCAGATTTATTTTACTAATTTTTGTGGAATCGATGTAGTAAAAGGTAAAATTTAGTTTCTCTTTGTTATGCCATTCTTTTTTAGCATTAGATTTTTCATCATAATGTTGAGATTTCTTGTTATAGGATTTTTGATGATTTTTCTAGATCTCAAATTATTACAGCACCATAGAAAATTACTGAATTGTGAGGTTAATTTTTGGTGGACAATAATTATGGTCAAGTTTTAGTGGACAAGACGGTATAGTCAGTTTTTGTGGACTTGTGGATATGTTCTGATGGATAACCTTTCATAGATATGTTCCCAATTTTAAAAGCACCCAAATAAGAAGAATCGTCCTTCCTTAAACCACTTCAGTGGCCACCGTAGATGTCAAGGTAAGGACCATATCCAACGAAACTATGGACAGTAATGAGTTAATTTAGTAGATTATGTCCACGAGAGTGTTCTTTGATGTGTTCATGTTGTTATGTCCATTAGATTGTTCCATGGATTGTGTCCTCGTGATTGTATTAAGTGGTTTTCATGGACATATTGTGATGGACAAACACTCACGAACGGGGTTTCATGGACATATTATGGTGGACAAACACTTATGGACGGATTCTCATGGACACAATACCATGGACACGGCAGTTGTACATGTTGATTGTGTCCAAGTGATTGTGTCTATTATATTATCCATAAAAGATATCCAGTGTTTTGAGAGCTCAAATATTTTCCCTAATCTGTGATATGAATTTATGGATATAAAGTTCACAATAACTCTGCAAAAGCTGTCCATTTACAAATTGGACATGCAGTTATGGACAGTAAGTCGTAGATATAAATTCACAGATATAAAGTCATGAATAAGAGGTTGCAGACATGATCGATTGGAAAAAATAATATGTATTATATAGGTAGCTCTCTTCATGATCTTGGTCTTTTCTATATACGTCATAGCTCTTTTCATAATGTATACACTACTAATTAATGAGCTAAAATGGATAACACTATTGATGAGTTCAAATGGTTATCCCCAATCTCCATGGCTACAAAACCAGTGGTATGAATAAACATGTTTGTTCACAGTCGAATGGATGAACTCCAATTGATAACACTTTTAAATGTGTATACATATACGAGATTGTCGTAGATAACCTGTAATGGATACTTTGTTATGTACAAGATCATATGGACAGTTTATAATATAAATTATGGACACAAAGGCATGAACAGCAACGAACGAAGACGTTACATTGCTAATTATGGACATGAAGGCATACATAGCAACCAGGGGCGGATCTAGCACCATGGGTGTGGGTGCAAGTGCACCCATTAAAATATAAAATTCTATGTTTTTACATAAGATTATTAAGCGGCAATGGCACATTTTTTTTAAAGTGCACCCACAATTTTGAACTGACCATGGTTCGATGCCCCCACTACCCTTCTTATTTTTCATTATTTATTTTTATTTTTGTTGTTTTATAAAATATTTGCACCCATTAGAAAAAAATAACGAGCAAATATAATATATTCTCATAATTTTGTATCCATGTTTTTGTATCCATGCTTTTGTATCCATACATTCATGTCCACGAGTTGTGTGTACGTATTTGTGTCATCGTTTCTGTCCATACCTCTATGTCCAGGACATTCTACCTACTGTTTCTGTCCACGCCTCTATATTCTATGAAAATTGCAAAAAGTTTGACTTTCTCTACCTAAAAATCGAAATTTTATCTTCAATTACATGACCATGAATAACTGTCCACTTTATATAATCCATTGATCTGTATCCATGAAAGTTTCATCTTCCTTTAAATCGAAAAACAACTTCTCAGAGAAGGCGAAGGAGGGAAAAAGGAGCCATTGACGATATATATATTGAAATATGGCAAACTTTGACGACTTAATTGGAGAAGAGCTTACAATTAATCATCATAATTTTCGAATCCAATTGAGTTTCGACAGAATTTTACTTTATTGAACCATTGATGTTCTAGGATAGTAAAAGAACGGTGAATTGAATATTCAGAAGAAAAATAAAAAAAAATTGATGCTGAAAGAAGAAGAATAAGAATGAATCAAAGGAAAAGGAAAAGGAAGAAGAAGGCGAAAAAGAAAGAAAGTACAATGAAGAACAAGCAAGAACAAGGAAAATAAAGGAAGATCAGGAAAGATCAAGGAAGAACAAGGATAGAAAAAAAAAATAAGTAAGAGGCGGAGGTTACCACATTTTCCTTATCAACATCTAAGCAAAATATTAAGGGTTTTGATTGAAAAAAATAATTAAGGACAAAATTAGAATTTTACAACCTACAAAACTTTCAAAAACCCTCAGTAGCAATAAGTATCTTTAGCTTTAAACAAAAATTCATAAGTATCTATGAGTGTAAATCACTCAGATAAGAAGCCCATTTTTTTGGGCGGCTAAACCTAATTCGCTTTCTCTCTCGTTTTTCACCAAAGTAACCGTCTTCTGCATTTCTTCTCCGGTGGCCGGCGTTCGGCTGCTTCTTCAGAGCCGGCGCTGGCCTCTTTCGTTTGTTTTCCTTTGCTTTTCTCTTAGTGTTCTTTTTGGATTCTGATTTCGTGGTTTTTGGGCAGATTTGTTATGGTTGAGATGAGCGTGTCGTGTAGGCTTTTTAGCGGCAACCAGGGTTAGATCTAGGTTGGTGTGAGGTTGGGGGTGCCGGATCTATTGATTTACGGTTGGATTCCTTCCTTTTCACCCTCTTCTTTGCAGTTGTTCTTTAGAAATTCTCTTTTGGTTGTCGCCAGTTCGGATCTGCGGCTTTTGTGGACTTCTGTCTGCGATCGCTTTCTCTTCACGACTCGTTTCTTTCTCTTCTCGGGTCAGATCTGTCTCATTCCTGTTTGTGACTCTTGTCCGTTCTAAACAGAGGTTCTTTCAGTGTCGGGAGTTGGTTATTTGGTCTTGTTCTTGCAGGCTCGATTTTTCTTTATTGGCGGTCGGTGGCTCGCTAATCCATCACTTTGTGCTCTTCGCTGTTCTTGCTGCCGTGGTCTGTTTACTGCAGGATGGCTTAGGCTTCGCTCTTGGTCCTTTGTCCATTGCTTGAGGAGCTCTGGTCTTTCTTTCAGGTTTCTGTCTAGACATCTCCTGTTCCTTGGACATTTCTGTCCTCTGACTTTGCCGTTCTCCGGGAGTTTTCAAGTTGCCGCTCTTCCTTGCAACTCTTGCCTGCCGGTTCATGAAGCTTAGTTCTGTTTCTGTTACTGACGTAGGAGGAAGTTTGGTTTCGCTGGTTGGCCTTTGTGCATCTTCGATACTATGGAGCTTGGGGTCCAAAAAGTCTTTTTATCTTGCAAGTTTAAGGTTGTATTTGTTCTTCGGATTATCTGTTGGTTATTTTCATATTTTAGTTTGGGATTCATAGAGTTTTAGCTTTGAATTTTGCTTTAGAATTTCTAAAATGTATCTTTTTAGATGTGTATTTCAGATTCTAATAAAATCTTCAGACGACGAAAAAAAAAGAAGCCCATTTTTTAAAACTCACCTTGGTCTTAGTCATTTTTTTAACCGAGCAGTTGGGGATGCTGACAGCTGTTACTCGGAAGATGCACAATTCGGCGTCGTTTCATTTGAATTATCTGGTTGGTCATTCGTACCTATTAATTACGCGGTTACTTGCTGAATTAAGCCGGTTCTACGAACCCTCCGGTTATTTAAATTAAGCCGGTACTGCCAGATAAAATCTATTTACAAATCAAATCAAATCTACGTAAAATTACCTGGCTGTCATTAATGAAGAGAGGTGCCTAAATCAAATCTTGGGGAATTTCTCAAGTAAATCTTTCCTTTTTCTAACAGTCCTCAACGGATCAATTATGGTAAAATTAAGGAAATTAAAACTAAGCAAAAAAATGGAAATCGAACCTTGAAACACACACAAACGCATTTTTTTGACCGTTGGCGTCTAAAAAAAATAGACAAATCTATAAGTAGACCTAGGTCTGCCTAGGTCACACAGTCTCTCTCTCAAATTTCATTATTCTTCTTCTTTGTGCGCGAGAACGAGAAAATCGAAAACCCAGAGCGTGTTTGGGAAATCAACAACAACAAAATCAACAATGCGGTCACCGCCTTCTTCCGCGTGTTCCAATTCGTCTTCTTCTTGTTGTTCTAGTTCCCTCGCTGCAACGAGTTTGGCCAACAGGCTCCGGACCGTGTTCAAGAAAGCTTCCGAGCTTACGACTCTCTGCGATATCGAAGCCTGCGTCATCCATTACGGACCAGACGGAGAATTACAGACATGGCCTAAGGATCGACAGAAAGTGAGAGACTTGGCTCTTCGGTATAGTCGTCTCGACGACGCCAAGAGGCGCAAGAAAAGCGTCAATCTTTCTGGGTTCCTCAACAAGAACAAGAACAAGACCAAGGCGACGAATCTGACGAAGAAGCCGAGGACGACGAACTCGAATCAACTAAAGTATCCACTCTCTGATCACCACTCTCCCGACCAAATCTCCCAACTGATGGAGTCCTTGCTACGAAAGCGCTCCATCTTGCAAGAAAGGCGTCGTTTTCTCGAGGCACGGAAACAGACAAAGGCAAAGTTGGAAGATCATAAGGGTTTAGCACCATCCTCTCTCAACCATCAACAGACCCAATCCTTGAACCCTTCCTCTCTGAACCTTCATCAGACCCAATCCTTGAACCCTAGCAAGTTCTCGCTAGTTATGTATAACCACGAAGATGCTACTCTCTCTCAAATCCCACTCTCTGCATCAAATTTCACCAATTTCACAGATGATTACTTGATGCATCAAGAGGTTAATGGTTGTGGTCAGAATATATCTATGGGTTACATCAACAGCAACAACTTTCAACTTCCTTGCGACTCAAACACACAAGAATCTGTGAATAACTACGGCTTGAATCAGTTGACGCCTCAAGAGCTTTGTGGTTATGATCAGAACATCTGTATTGGTGATACTACCAACAGCAACAACTTTCAAGGTCCTTGCGTCTCAAACACACAAGCGGTACCAGTACAGGAGTCTGTGAATAACTACGGGATGAATGAGTTGATGCCTCAAGAGCTTTATGGTTATGATCAGAGCATGTGCATGAGTGATACTACCAACAGCCTCAACTTTCAACATCCTTGCTTCTCAAACACGCAAGAGTTGCATGAATCTGTTACTGACTTCGGGTTGAATCACTTGACGTAGCAAGAGCCGTATGGATTTGATCAGAGCATGTGTACGAGTGATACTATCAACAGCAACGTTCTCGATCCTTGTCTCTCAAACACAGTTTCAGATAACCTCTGTTCTGACTTTCAGGATCCTTATGGTATTATGTTCGGCAACAGTAGCTTCTCTCAAGACCTCTCAGATATGTTTTCAAGCTATGATCTTCAGTTTGATGAGAGCAGTCTACTTCAGACATCTACTCTACCATCTCTCCACACCATCCCTATCAGCTAGATTTCTCTGAGTACTAACAAGAGTTAGAAGCAATTACCTGATGAAGTAGCGGACCACAGTTATTATAGCTGTTTATGCGTCTGGAGTCCTGCTATGTTTTGTATTTTGACTATATGAATTTAACTGCAAAACAGATGCATTTGTAAAGATTTTGTTTCCAGTTTTCAATATATTAACTTTTGTTTCCGAACATTATTCATAGATGTATGGACAGCCATATCCCATATATGTATATATTTCTATAACGAAACCTCATAAAACTTCAATGAAACAAATTATCTAAAAACATTGAAAACAGTTTCAGATTCTTTTATGTGTTCACTGACAGCTCTCAATACACTGACTTAAGCAAGCTATTTGAAATTCATCTTACGAAATGATCTAGAGGTTATTGAAGGCATATAAGATTTGCCAATACTACAAATTGGTGACGGCCACAAACAAAATCCTCCTAAAAGAATTGAATACAAAGGGAAAAGAAGACCAACCAAATGACTTCAGCAACTCTGAAGTTTGTTTACGGTAATAAGTTTCCTCGTCTCCAAGGCACTTTAACAAGCAGTCCGCAATTTCTTTCCTGAAATAAAGTGCAGAAAATGAGTTTAGACTTCTGAGGGCATGAGAATGCAAATTATAAGTCAAGGAACTAAAGAAGATGCAGAAAAGATAGAAAGGGAAAACCAAATGAAACAGAAACTATGGATCAAGCTTGGAGGTCAGTAAAGCTAATGAAAGCAGAATAAGGACGAGAGAGAGAGAGAGCGAACCAGAAAGCTCATGGATTGAAGAAGTCATGACTCATGAGCTTAATGTCCGAGAGCACAACTCTGAAAGTTCTAAAGAACAAAAAACACAGCAGCAGAACAGTCAGTACATGGTTCCTGGAAAGCTACTAAATTTAAAAATTCTGAATTATCAAAATCCCAAAATCATTAACCTCAGAACTTTCCAGAACCAATTCAGAATACAATCACAAATTCATAACTAAAACCCATAAGAAGAAAAAATGGAAATTAATAAAAGATGCTAAACCATAAACAGTATACTAAATTGTAAACAGCAAAAACAAATTTACAGGAAACCAGTCAAAAGCTATCATTTCAAAGACATGTTGCCAATTTTACCTCTGCAATTGTCTATGCCTCTTCTTCAAAGTCTCCGAGGAGAAATAATAAAATCTGTTGACATAAGGATTACTTCCATAGAATTCCAGCAACAAGGCGTTTCTGGTGAATGTTTCTTTAACTCTGACTGGTAACTAGAAAGCTACATTTATGATTTAGGCATTTAGCATCAACAGGAAAGCAAGAATATACATACTTGGAACAAAGATGTATCACAATGTCTGCCAGGAGGACACTAACAGCTTTGGCCGCGCCATTCCTCTCATGGTATGTCAGAAGGGATATCAGAAGGTATATTTAAAGCAGAGACAGCTTCTCTGATACCATCGTTGCTTCAAAGGCAAAAGAAGATGTAAGTACTGCAGCAATGCAGAACCAAACTTATGAGTTTCATAATGAGTAGGAGTCAGAAAAGCCTATACAACTGCAAGAGATATATTCCTGTAAAAAATGGGTAAAGATACCTTATGTACAAGACAAGGCACAAGCTCCGTTCCACACTCTCAAATTTCTGATGGTTTGCAGGAAGACGAGAGATATAAGACGCATAGAGACCAATCGCCAAAGCAGCACAATCAAACAACATGTGGCAAGCGTCTGAGATCAATCCAAGACTATTGCTCATGAAACCAGCCACAAACTCTACAACCATATACGCCGTATTGATCAGAAGAAATCTTCCTTGACTTCTTCTCGCTCAAAATGTGACGTGTAGGCTTCATAAAAATGGTGGTAAACGACTCGAAACGTAACCAGAAACTCCCTCTCAGAGTCTTTCTTCGAGCTCGAAAACTTATCTTCGTTGTAATTCTCCGTCAACAGCACTCCGAATACAACAGTGTTAGCTAACGGCCAACCCAAATTCCCAATAGAGACACCAACTTCATCACTTTCAGAGAATAGAAATGGAAAGCAATCGAACTTGTTTCTGATTTAAGCAACCCAAAAACCCAGATAGGAATGGAAGCAACATAGGCCAAATTCTCAAGCAATTTTCGACAGATGATGAAGAGAAAGGGAAACAATCGACACGATCCCAGCTGATTGATAACATCAACAACCCAGCGAACAAGATGCGAAACCATAGATGATCCAATTCCGCCATTATCGCCGGAAAATCGATTCCGAGACTCGGATAGAACTCTAGCAGAGACTGTACCGGAGAGCTCGGCTAAGATTGATCATAGCTGCTGCGCCGCAGTAATGGAGAGCCTGAAAACGCCTAGAAAATCTCTCCAATGTTAAAATCCATTGGCTTTATGAGAATGAGAATGATATTCCCAAAATACTGTATGGTGAAAACCCATAAGGCTAAAAGATCCAAGTAAGAGGTTTGGGCCCAATTTAAGGTTTTGAAATTAAAGAACAAAAATCTGACTCGACATAATCGTATCAAGTCACACACTTGGGTTTTGTTTTTTCCTGATCCTAGAGGCCTCAGTGAATCTTCGACACTGGGATCAACAAGCATCATTGGATATTTTCCTCACTGTTTGTATATGCGTGCATAATAATAGAGAAGATGACAAAAAGGATTTACGAGTTCAAATCGCAAACTGCAAAATTGATGGTTGCTAACATTAATATCTTCTGGAGCTTAAGCTTGACGAACAGTAACCTTATCCCTAAACCTCTGAAGTCTTGTATCAAGTCGTCGGGTATACAAATTGCTTTTCTTCTCTGAAAATAGTAAAATTTCTACTTCTCTCTGCGTTTCGCATGGCTTCTTCGTCTTCTCCATCTCCTCCATTGGTCAACTGTGGACACCAGGTTTTCCTCAGCTTCAGAGGGGAAGATGTCCGCATCAAATTCCGTTCCCACTTTCTCAAGGAGCTCGACCGCAAATTGATCACCTTCAAAGACGATGAGATGGGAAGAGGCCGATCTATTGGCCCCGAGCTTTTCAAAGCCGTACGAGGATCGAGGATCTCGATTGTGGTGTTTTCTCACAACTTTGCAAGTTCGAGCTGGTGCTTGGATGAATTGGTGGAAATCATGAAGTGCAGAGAAGAACGAGGCCAAATCGTCATACCTATCTTCTACGAAGTGGATCCTTCTCATGTCAGGAATCAGATCCACGGCTTCGGAGAGATGTTCGAAAAGATTTGTGAAGGCAGATCAGAGGAAAAGAGACTTCAGTGGCGGCGAGCGTTGACGGACGCAGCAAACATAGCCGGCGAGGATTCTCGGAAATGGTACTTTCTTAATTTCGATTCTCCTGCTTTCTTGTCAAAATTAGGTTTTCCTTAGTATCTACTTCATGCTTGTGTTATTGTGTTGTATCATCATCTTTGTTAGGTCCGACGAAGCAAAGATGATTGAGAAAATCGTCAACGATATTTCAAATCAACTGAACTCTACAGCATCAAATGATTTTGCTAACTTTGTTGGAATTGAAGATCACATTAGAAAAATGAATCTGTTACTGGAATTGGAATCTGAAGAAGTGATAATGGTAGGCATTTGGGGTCCATCTGGAATTGGTAAGACTACCATTGGACGAGCTCTTTTTAGTCAACTCTCATGTCAGTTCCAAAGAAGCATTTTCATTGACAAGACTAAGGAAAACTATACAAAGGCCAACTCAGACGACTACAACACCAAGTTGCACTTGCAAACACAGTTTCTTACTGAGATTTTGGACCAGAAGGACATAAAGATTTATGGTTTAAGTGCAGTGAAAGAAAGGCTCGGGCATAAGAGAGTTCTTGTTGTTTTTGATGATGTGGTTGATCAAATCCTTTTAAATGCCTTGATGGGGGAAACTACGTGGTTTGGTCCTCGTAGCAGAATTGTTGTTATTTCAAAGGATAGGGAGCTTCTAAAGAGCTGGGGAATTGAATCTGATCGTATCTATGAGGTGGCTTTCCCGTCTGAAGAGCTAGCTTTGAAGATGTTCTGCCGATGTGCGTTCGGGGAAGACTCTCCACCTGATGGTTTTAAGGATCGTGCTATTGAAGCTACGAAGCACACCGAGAATCTCCCACTGTGTCTCAACGTTTTGGGTTCATTACTCGCAAAGACGAAGAAGGAGGAGTGGGAAAATATGGTGCCTAGACACAGGAATAGTATGGCTGGACAGATTAATAAAACATTAAGAGACTGCTATGATAGGTTGAACGAAGATCATAAAGCAATATTTCTTCACATCGCTTGTTTATTCAATCATAAACCACGTGACTACGTGATACGATTGCTTGAAGGTAGTAAGTTGGATGTTGATGTTGGACTTGTCACTCTGGCTGAACGGTGTCTCATTCAGATATCAGAGGATAAGATCATTAGGATGCACGATTTCCTGCAAAAAATGGGTACAGAAATCATCCGTCAACCATGTATTGAGATCCCTGGAGAACGTCAATTCTTAATGGATTCTAAAGAGATTTGTGATGTACTTTTTGATGGAACTGTAAGTTTCTAATTATTCATGGTTTCCCTCACTCAATACCTTTTTGAGCATCTATTTTGGTTACTAATATATTTGGTCTTTCTAATACTTTTTTTTTTCAGGGAACTAAACGTGTTTTGGGCATATCTTTGAACTTATCTGAAATCGAGGGTACATTATATATTAGTGAGGAAGCATTCAGCGGGATGAAAAACCTTCGGTTTCTAAGAATATACGGGGTCTTACCGGAGTATAAAAAGCTCATTCTGCATTTACAGGGAGGCAAAGGCCTTATGTGGCACCTATTTAGGTTAATGGAAAGGTGGGGATTCTTAATGAGAAGCATGCATTTGCAGGATAAAGACCATATGTGGCGCCAACTTAGATTACTGGAATGGTGGAGCTGCCCAATAAGATGCATGCCTTCTAACTTTCTTCCAGAAAATCTCGTTGAACTTAGAATGCCGGATAGTCACCTTGAGAAGTTGTGGGAAGGAGCTCAGGTAACTTTTTCAGGTTTGAATGCTTTAAAATATTGTAATTGATTGTTCTTGTTTTCTCACTATTGGTCTCACACAAGGCTTAATATTAATAGATAAACCCATAGAGCGATAAGGGCCAAATAGAAATCTGTATAAGCCAGAAGATCATGTTTACTTGCAAATTTCCTCTACGACTTATTTGAAAATTTTTAAGTTTCCCTTACCTTTTTTTGTGTGTTATGATCAGTTGCTTAATAGCCTGAAGAAGATGGATCTGAGGAGATCTAAAAAGCTGAAAGAAATCCCAAATCTTTCAGAGGCTACAAATCTCGAGGAATTGTATCTTGTAGATTGCTGGAGTTTGGTGATGATTCCTACCTCTATTCGGAATCTCAACAAACTGAGGAAACTAGACATGAAAAGATGCAAAAATCTACAGAGTATTCCAACAAACATCGACCTGGAGTCTCTCCATTCCCTCAATTTCAGTGGATGCTCGCAGTTGAGAACTTTTCCTGAGATTTCAAGGAATATTTTGTATCTCTTTCTAGATGAAACCGAGATTGAAGAAGTTCCTGGGATGATAGAAGAGATCCCTGGGCTCAGTTACATGTTGATGAATGGTTGCAGCAACTTAAAATATATATCTCCAAGCATTTCGAAACTGAAAAACATCTTGAGGTGATATTTTTTTCAAAACTCTGATTCTTTAACTGAAGAGAGGTTGTATGACTCTCCAAGTGCAGTAGCAACGACAACAGACAACATTCACACTCAATTACAAGGTGCTTCTTCCTATCGCAAATGGAAGTACCACGTCTTCGTTAGCTTCCACGGAGTAGATGTTCGCAGAGGTTTAATCGGCCACATGCTCAAAACATTTCGTAGCCAAGGAATCCTTCCATTTGACGACCAAAATATTCAGAGAGGCGCGAAACATATCCCATGAAATTGATCATGGTATAAGAGAATCAAGAATAGCTGTAGTCGTCCTTTCAAAGAATTACGCGTCCACAAGATGGTGCTTCGATGAGTTTGGTACAGATCATAAAGTGCAGCGAAGAGATTGGTCAAAAAGTGATACCCATTTTTTTATGGTGTGGATCCTTCTCATATCACGAAGCGAATCCAAGACATTAGAAACACCTTCGCGGATAGGTCGGACGAGCAACAACAACAAAATTGGATACGATTTTTAACTGTAGTAAATCAACTTCCGGTATATAATTCCCAAGACTGGTAAGTTATTTGAATTATTTATTACTTGCTTTGGCTTTAAGTTCTAAGGTATTATCTTCAAGGATGTTCATTTCTTCATAATATTTACTCCATTTTTATTGTGCCATCGTCTTTCTTCCTATCAGGGTTTCCGAGGCAGATATGATTCAAAAACTGGCTGTTGATATTTCTTTTACACTAAATATTACACCGAAAGAGTTTCCTGATGTGGTTGGAATAGAAACATTAAAACTGCACTACGATGGTCTAAATGGGAAGGAGAAAGCGTTGTTTCGTCATATTGCTTGCTTTCTGAATAATGAGACGTATGAGAATGTGATACGATTACTGGAAGACAGTGAGTTGGATGTTGGAGTTAGTCTTAAGATTCTATTTGACAAGTCTCTGATACAAATATCAGAAGAAAGACTCATAAGTTTGCACCATGTGCTGCAAAATTTTGGCAGAGACCTAGCTCTCGGTCCATTCATTAACCACCCTGCAAATCGTCAGTTCTTGATGGATACTAGCGAGAGTTGCGACGTACTTATTGATCTATCTGTAAGTTTTTGTTTACAGCATCATGATATATATATGTTTTTTAAGCTACTAATGATTTGTTCCTCTTAACATATCCTTTCAGGGTATTAGAAATGTGTTCGGCATCTCGTTTAAAGTACAAATGGAAGAGAGGTTGAGAAGGGATGAAAGATTCAAAGGAATTAAAAAGCTGAGGTTTATGAGAGTGTACAAGAAGAGTTTCTACGGTAAAGAAGTCAGATTCCATTTAGTCAAAGGGCTCCACTCTTTGTGGGACCGCCTGAATAATACTTGATGGGTAAGAATACTCACTCAGTAAGGTGCTCTTATCGGCTTATGTCTTACGCCATTTTGGCCGTGATGCAAATTTTCTGTGATTTGTTATTTATGTGTTAAAACTTTACTTGTCCAGTTTGATTTTAAATATTTTCTGCTACTACTGATCGATTCTTTTCATGTTGAATCACAGACGTTTTGCCGTTTTGCCAAGGAAAGGCAACGCTTATTTCAACTAGACTGAGGCAACGAACCATACAGTCATACAGATACTGAGATACCATTACAGAGAATTGGAACCATATTGAAATAACGAGATACGACTTTTCTGTTGAGTCTAGTACAAGCCGTGGAAAGAGTTGTTATAACTCATCCATGTCAAAGATCTTTCACTACTCAGAACTCCAAGCTTGAGGCTCAAATCTCCGTACAAATCCAACAAGAAGAAGGGAAAGCGACAGAGACGAGACATTGCATTCTTAAGGGATTCTTTTAGTCTATCTCACCATTTCTGCTATGTCATTCTTCCTCACCCCTAAAGCAACAGAGATGTTGCTTGTATGTTTTTGATATGGTACAACCGTACAAGTGCAAACTCCACTTGAGTGTCTCTTTGCACAAATTCTTTTAATCGCTCTCTTTCTGCAACTTGACTCTTCTCGATATGTACAGACGTTTTTTTTTTTAAAGTTTTTTCTCTGTTTATAAAAACTCAACACATGTGTTTAATATAACTTTTTGGTATATCTCAGATGATCAGGATCTCTCATATTACAACGACAGAAGAAAATGGTCCCATATCTAAGACCTTGAAGATCATTGTGCCCTGGTGTTCATCATGTTAAGCGCATCACCATAGCGTTATGAATGTTGGTCCAGAACGCAAATTTTTCTTCCTGAGCCATCCTTATCAGATCAACTTTCTCGAGCTTTCTCAGTACGTAGAAGTTGATGAAGGGTCTTGGAGTCATCAGATGAAGGAAAGGAAGAAGAAGCAAAGTGCATAAGAAAGTATTTGGCAAAAGACAAAGTGATACTATATTTCAAAAGCCTTAAGAGGTATATTACATCCAGATTCACTGCTATTCATTTGATATTAAACAATCACCAAAAGTCATTTCAATAATCCAACTGCAAAAGTCATTTAGTATACACTCCCTACCATTAGCTTTTCATATCGTACTGTTTAGTAAATAAATCGGTTACATATTGCACTGAGATCATAATTATTTGATTCAAAACAATATCCATCATTGATGCTTAAACAAGAAGCTAGCATATGATCATTATAAACCATATTTTTGATGGTTATGACTGTTGTATATTTAGGAGTGTTGTTAGGCAGAGGTTATATCAGTTTATTGAGTACGCTTAGTCTTATATAAATCGGTTCATAATAGTTTTTTTAAGTTTGAACTGCTTTAGTTTCTTGATGTCATACTTTAGACACTAAATTCTAATATTCAAAACAAAACAAAACAAAAAAAATTAGAACCCCACACCTCAATGTAATGTATCTATCTATAATAACAAACTGAAAAAATATCAAATAAACTTTGAAAAATTGTGTCTTTTCAAAATTTATGGTTGTGTCATTTCATTACAAATAGTTGCATCTTTTCACTATGAATGGTTGAATTTTTTCATCAACAATAATTTGTGTCTTTTCAAAACTATTTATACTGCTCAAAACCACAGAAAAAAATCATTTAAATTCTTTCTCTCTCTTCTTTCTCCTTCTCTCGTATCAAAGTCGACGAACATTTCTATGCGATTTATTATTCTTCGAATCCAGGTAGTTCCTTCCGACGGTTTTCATCCCGAGAGTTCTGGAGTTTTATCGCCGGTTCATGTCCGTTGAGATCAATCTCTAACGGTTTTTTTCCTATCAAACCCCTTGAATCCCGTAAACCGCCATGGAAACATTCATATATAAATCCCATCCTCAGTTACCAAAATTCGTCACAGTTCATCTCTGTTGTTTGCATGATGGGCGACAATTTACGAAAGAAAATGCAGGAAATCGATTTGGGCCATGACGACGCCCCGATTGCTCTGTCACAATCTATCTGTGACCAAGCGGCGCGAGCGAACAGATTTGCAATCATTAGGATTCTGGTCAATCCAAAGAAGCAAAATATGCGGGCAGTAATAAATCAACTTCCCCGTCTCTGGGGCATGTCTGACTCGGTGTATGGTTGCATTATTGATGCAAAAACGTTTCAATTTGTCTTTCAATCTGAGAAGGTTATCCATATGATTCTCAACCGTGGACCATAGTATTAGAGTGAGGAGATGAGAAGGCCACACATGAAGTGAAGGCCAAACATCTCCACATCAAATAAGAAGAAGAAGAGAAGTGTCAAAGCGTGACTTAGCCAAGAATGAAGCTCATCACATGTAAAAGACATCAAGAAGGTGATCAACCATGTGTATATGAAGCAATGGAGGCTTAGGAGTCATGAAGTGTGTTGTAAACCCAACTTATTGGGCTGTCCATACAATCTCTTAGTGGGCTGTCCGTACAAGCCCACATAAACCCCTCCAATCAAGCCCAAACTGTAAGGAGGAGTTTGTGCACGCCTAAGATAAGTTTTCAAGTGTTCTAGAAGCTCCTCACTTGCCTCCATAACCGTTTGAATTCAAAGAAGTGGAGGGAAGCAAGAGTCACATGTGTGACTTAAGAAAAGAGTTGTTATGTGCTGTCACTTTCAATCTTTGTCTTTGTGCACAAGTTGAATTTATGTGTAATGCCTATATAAGGGCGCCCTCTCTCATTGTAAAACATATAGAATTTATAATAAAAGAGACAAGTTCTTGTTAAATTTGTATACATCTCTCTTCTTTACTTATGCTTAATTAAATTAAAGCAATGTAGAGAGTGAGTTATATGCAGTTTAGGTCTGTCTTAATGGCAGACCATTTCTTGTCTAATTATACTTCAAACCACCTAAACTCTCTCTTTTGTTCAGTTAGACACTAAGTTAGTGAGCTAATCCTTCTTTAATGAGAACACAAACTCTCAGTGTTGTTGTTACTCAAATATGGATTCATGTCTCATGCTAGTGCAACTCTTCTTTACTTAGTTAGTCATTAGATTATTGAACCTTTCTTTGGTTATGACAACAAACTCTCTAGTTATGTTGCTTGTAATACTCAGATTGTGTATCATACTAATGCATTTTTTATTATGTTGAAGTGAGTTCATTTGGTTGGTTAATGAAGAATCAATCACAAGTTGATTGTGTTTCTTCTTATGTGAGACAAACCCTCACAAATTCCAACACGTGGTCCTTCAATGAGTGGATGCTTGTTACCCAGAAGTGGGAAGCCGCGATGGACGTTACGACACTAAAAGTCATTCCATTTTGGATACAAGTCAGAGGGATTCCGCCTCAATTCCTGAATCGGCTCACGGTGGAGTTTATTGCTGGGAAAATGGGCTATGTTGCTGATATAGATTTCAACGAAGAGGCTCATGCCGTGGAGTTTGTACGCATCAAGATAAATTGGCACATCGAAACGCCATTCCGCTTCCAACACAACTTTCAGTTTTCTCCTGGCGATAATACAATCCTTAAGTTTCGGTATGAAAGACTTCGTAACTTTTGCCTGAAGTGTGGTATGTTATCTCATGAAGCAAAGGAATGTCCTCTCTCTTACACCTCCGAGATGATCACGATGATCCCCGCGCTGATGACAATGACAGAGACAATAATATTGATGCGGACATTGCAGAGGATACTAAGCCAACGGTTTCTCATGCTCATACTCCTCTCGTCAACAATCAGGATCCCTTCCCCGAAGATACTCCACCTTTCAAAATCAAAGATGATACTGATATGATTTCTGAGACATGGCGATACCTGCAGGCAAAGCTTGACAAGGGAAAATTCAATGAAGGAGATTTCAGTACACTCTTAAAGGACTACATTGATCAAAAGGAAAACTCAGGTTTCAATTCCACCAAGCGCAACAAAGTCGAAGCCATGCTCCGTCAATTTGACAACGCTGAATCAAGATTTATTGCCCATTCCTACCATCGTGGATACACTGACGAATCTCTGCCTCCAATCCCTGGAATCACACCAACAGGCGCAACGGTTCATGATTGTGAATTCTCTGAGATGTCATCAGAGTTCGATGCCTTTATCCATCCCTCAACTATGAATCACACATCACCAAGTATCAAAAGGAAGTACGACGCTCTTGAATCCTATTCGGGATTCAATGACAGTTCCCTGAACCCCGCCACTTTAAGCAAGAGACAATGCAACATGCCGATTCACATTACCGCTGACCCCACTTACCGGACTGTGGTCAAAATAAAAGCCGAAGAGGATCAGGAGTCATCTAACATTCATCACGTTCAATCTCGGGGGGAATCTGTTCCCTCACGCCTCTGAAGAACAATATGAAGATATTGGCCTGGAATTGTCAGGGGCATCTTTCGCCAATGACAATAGACAGGTTAAAGGAACTATGTCGCAAAACTTCGCCGGATGTCTTATTCTTAGTAGAAACTATGAATCATTGTGACATAGTTAGGGATATGAGTGTTGTTTTAGGTTTCAATTCTACGTTCACAATCCCTCCTCTGGGTCGTAGTGGAGGATTAGCTTTATTTTGGAAGAATGATCTCTCTATTTTGCACTTGTATCATTCTAATCGTATGATTGATGTTTTTAGTTCAATGCAATGGTTTGAATTTCTAGTTGTCATGTGTTTATGGTGATCCGAATCATTCAAAAAGGCATGAACTGTGGGAAAGAATAGAGAGAATAAATCAAAATCGCAATGGTCCTTGGCTTTTGGTCGGGGATTTCAACGAGATCCTCTCTAACAATGAGAAACTCGGTGGCCCTAAACGAGATGAACGCACCTTTCAAGACTTCAAAAACATGTTCAGTTCCTGTAATTTCAGAGATATACGACATATCGGTAACAGATTTTCTTGGCGGGGAACAAGAAGACAACACAATGTAAAGTGTTGTTTAGATAGATCAATCGCTAACACAGAATGATTCGGATCACGAAGCTGAGTTTAAGGAGTTTTTGTGCTTCAGACCACAGACCTGTTCTCACTTCTATCGCCTTTGTTGATGAAACAATCAACAAACCCTTTCGTTTTGATAAAAGGTTATTACAACATCCAGATTTCAAAACACATATTCAAGAAGGATGGTGAAACTCTCATAATCCATCACCTTCTCTCTATCAATCTTCCTTCCTTGATAAGATCACTTTTATACGGTCTATCATGGCCAACTGTCGTCGAAAATATAAAACCAATTCCGCAAAACAAATTGACCACTTACAACTACAACTCGACTGCGCTCTAACTTCTAATACCCCAAATCCTGTTTACATTACTCAATTACGACAACAATTAGCCTTGGCATATCGCAATGAGGAAGTATATTGGCATCTAAAGAGCAGAAATTCTTGGATAAAGGATGGAGATCAAAATACAAAATTCTTCCAAACAGTAACAAAAGCCCGCTATATTAAGAACAGAATCCTTAGTATAAAGGATTCAAATGGCGTATCCCATCAGGGCGACCGTGATATTGGGATTCATGCCGAGCAATATTTCACATCTATGTATAAAAGCGAAGGTCAAATAATGAACCCGGTTATCTTTAAAGATTTAAATTCCCCTGTTACTCCGGCAATGAATCAGACTCTGACCTCGGACATCACTACACATGAAATTTATGCTGCCGTCTGTTCTATTGGAGCAGATAAGGCCCCAGGCCCTGATGGTCTCACTGCCCGATTCTTCCAGGAATGTTGGGACATAGTTGGCACTGACGTAATATATGAGGTGCAACTTTTCTTTCACTCCTCTCATATGAAAGAATCTTACAACCATACGAATATTTGCATGATTCCTAAAATCAAACATCCGTTAACTCTTTCGGATTATCGGTCGATTGCATTATGCAACGTTTTTTTATAAGATAATGGTTACCCGATTGAAGGGGTTTTTACATAACATTGTATATGACTCTCAAGCTGCATTCGTCCCTGGTCGGATGATTACTGACAATTTCCTTATCGCTCATGAACTCATGCATTCTTTAAAATCTCGAAAACGTGTTTCTCAATCATATATGGCGATCAAAACTGATATGACCAAAGCCTACGATAGAGTTGAATGAGATTTTTTGGCACAAACATTGGCTGCATTTGGTTTCTGTGCTACATGGATAAATTGGATTATGGCTTCTGTTCGCTCCATTCGCTACTCGGTACTAATTAATGGCTCTCCAAAAGGATATATTCGCCCAGAAAGAGGATTGAGACAGGAGAATCCTCTTTCTCCCTATCTTTTCATCCTTTGTGCGGATATCATGAGCCACCTTCTCCAGCAGCAAGTTAAAGCGAAAAAACTAGATGGTATTAAGATAGGGAATGGAGTCCCAAGGATAACTCACTTATTGTTTGCAGATGACTCTTTGTTTTTCTGTTTTTTTTTACCAAGCAAATGTGAAAAAATGGTTCTGCTATACGGGATGTGTTCAATCTCTACGAACAATGTTCAGGACAAAAATTAATCCGGCCAAATCCATGATTACATTTGGTTCACGGGTTCCGAGTCATAAGCAAAACAAATTAAAATCTACTCTTGGCAAATCGAAACATGGTGGTGCAGGAAAATATTTAGGACTCCCAGAGCAATTTGGGAGAAAAAAGAGAGATATGTTCTCCAACATCGTTAACCGTATGAAACAACGTACCTCTTCCTGGAGTGCAAAACTATTATCACATGCAGGTAAAGAAGTCCTCCTTAAATCGGTTCCATGTCAATGCCTGTTTACCACATGTCTTGTTTCAAACTTCCAAAACAAGTTATTTCGGATCTCACTCGTACACTATCACAATTCTGGTGGGCAAAAGATCATCACTCTAAAGGTGTCCCGTGGGTGGCATGGAAACGACTTCACTATTCTAAAGCTCATGGTGGTTTAGGATTCCAGGATCTTGAAAAGTTCAATGACGCATTGCTTGCCAAACAAGCATGGCGATTACTTAAGGAACCAAACTGCTTATTTTCTAGGTTATACAAAGCTCGATACTATCTTTAATGCCAAAGCTCGACCATATCAATCTTTTGGGTGGGCATCTATCCTGCATGGAATAGTGCTCTTCAAAAACAGTTCAAGAACAATTATTGGTGGTGGACATCACACCAGAGTTTTTCATGATAATTGGCTCCCCACTACCCCTCCTCGACCTGCTTCAACTGATGATATGAATAACAACTTGTTAGTCAAAGAACTAATTATCCGAAACGGAACAACACAGCATTGGGATACACATGCCCTCCTTTCTCTTCTATCACCTGTTGATTATCATCTCGCTGCAACCCTGTTTTTAAGTCAAACAGGCAAGGAAGACCATATTGTTTGGAACTATAACAAAAATGGGCAATATTCTGTCAAGTCGGGCTATCGTTTTTTAATTAAGGATCCTCAATATCTTCGTTCAACCCTATCTATCCCACATGGGGATCCGGTTATCAAACAGAAGATTTGGAAGCTCAAAATCATGCTGAAACTAAAATTCTTCTTATGGAAGATCCTGTCCCAAGCAATACCAACCACATCGCGACTCAGAGTCGAAACATTATTACTGATGACACCTGTATAAGGTGTGGCAGCGCACCTGAAACTATCCATCATCTCCTATTCACATGCCCGGTTTCTGTGGCCACTTGGAGATTATCCAACACTTCGTTTAACTTCCTCACAATATTAACACACGGCATAGAAACAACCATTAACTTGATTTTAGACGCCCAACAAGACCCAAGAATTTCACAAAATGATAAGCTACTACCTTTTTGGTTAACGTGGAGAATATGGAAATCTCGGAACCATCTTCTCTTTAAAAAGCGTCGAATTAAAATGAGTAAGGATATTAATATGGCGCAGGCGGATGTAATGGAATGGCTTAAGTCATCCTCTTCCATATCGTTTCCACCTTCTACACCCCTGTTATACCACCCCCACCGTCAAAACATTTGGACTCCCCCCAATGCAGGAAGCTATAAATGCAATTATGATACAGCATTCGATCAATCTTCACACAGAGGTACAGTTGGCTGGCTTGTCCGCGACTCGGTGGGTGATTGCAAGTATTGGGGATCTGCCCAGTTGGGTTACACGGTATCTCCGCTCGAGGCTGAAGGAAAAGGTCTTTTAGTCACAATCCAAAATGTTTGGAGTATGAGTTTCACTGCAGTTACCTTTGAAGGAGATTGTCAGACTTTAGTACACTTACTACAACATCAACAACAGGATATTCGCATCTCCAATTTACTGACTGACATTCGAGCATGGTTATGTAAAATTCCCTCCACTAATTTGACTTTTGTCCACCGCCACTGCAACGAAGACGCTCATCTCCTAGCTAAACATGGGATTTCTGGCTTTCTATTTATTTCTGGATGTAATTCTACGCCAAATCGGCTGACTTGTATTGTAGTTACTGATTATAACAATCCTGGATGAATAAAATAACTATTCCGATAAAAACAAAATCTAACTTTTATTTTCTTACTATTGTGAGTTTTTGTTGTCGTAAACTTATTTATTTATCATAACATATTATTAGGATACAAAGTGTTAAAAGTCCTGAAAGTTCAGATATTGAATTGAGTAAAAGATTCCATTTGGGGGTCCAAGTTTTAGCTAAATTATGAGCAGTTTAATTACAAGATTGTTTTACATGCATTACATCAGAAAAATAAAATTTATTCAACCAAAATCTAATGATATTTTTATTATAAAAAAACTATATGTGTTTTGTTTACTAATATATATTATGTTATTTATTTTTTTGTTAACAATTCGAATAAATGCATTTACACTTTAAAAAATTGTACCGTTTCAAAATTTATGGTTGCGTTTTTTTATTATAAATGGTTGCATCTTTTTATTATAAATGGTTGCGTTTTTTCATCACAACTGTTATTTGTGTTTTTTCAAAACTATTTATATTGCTCAAAATCACAGAATAAAAATCATTTGAGTCTAACTTTTACTTTTTTTACTATGGTGGGTTTTTTTTGTCGCAAACAATCCAAATAAATGCCACTTATACTTAATAGTTGTGTCGTTTCAAAATTTGTGGTTGTATCTTTTCATAATAAATGATTGCATCTTTTCATTATAAATAGTTGCGTTTTTTTTATCACAACTGTAATTTGTGTTTTTTTAAATTATTTATTTCTCAAAATTACAGAAAAAAATTATTTGGATCTAACTTTTACTTTCTTATTATACTGAGTTTTTTTGTCGTAAATTTATTTATTTATCATAACATATTATCAGGATACAAAGTGTTTAAAATTCATAGAGGTTCATATATTGAATTTGAGTAAAAAAATTCCATTTGAGAGTCCAATTTTAGCTAAAATATGATAAGTTTTATTACAAGAATGTTTTACATGCATTACATCAGAAAAATAAAATTTATTCAACCAAAATCTAATGATATTTTTATTATCAAGAAATTATGTGTTTTCTTTACTAATATATATTATGTTATTTAATTTTTTTTGTTAACAATCCGAATAAATCTCATTTACACTTTAAAAAGTTGTGTCGTTTCAAAATTTGTGGTTGCATCTTTTCATTATAAATGGTTGCATCTTTTCATTATAAATGGTTGTATTTTTTGGTCACAACTCTTATTTGTATTTTTTTAAAACTATTTATATTGCTCAAAACCACAAAAAATCATTTGGGTCTAACTTTTACTTTCTTACTATGGTGGATTTTTTTTGTCGTAAACATATTTATTTATCATAACATGTTATCATGATAAAAAAATGTTTAAAAGTCCTGGAGGTTCAGATATTGAATCATAGTAAAAGATTCTATTTGGGGGTTTACTTTTGGCTAAAATATAAGCAGTTTCATTACAAAATTATTTTATATGCATTACATCAGAAAAATAAAATTTGTTCAAACAAAATCTAGTGATATTTTTATTATAAAATATTATATATTTTTGTTTACTAATATATATTATGTTATTTTTTTATGAAAAGCATCTATATATTTATAGTTAATTGTGTTATTTTCAAATTTTAATATTTTTATTAGTTGTTTATAAATTTGATGTACCTGATATTTGAATTCTTTTTTCTAATTTCAGAGAAATATATTTATGTAATGTAACAAATTCACATATATTTTATATATGCATTTTAAGGTATCAAAGTTTTTATATTTTAACTATTATATTTGTAATATACTTTTTAATATTGCGAATCTTTTTTAGAAACTATAGTTTTAGAAAATGTATTATAAAATCTCGTTACATTGTTTTTTATTACATATATTTTCTGTAGTATTTTTTTAAAAAATATCAATTTTTTATTATAAATTTTTGTTTCTAACTTTTCAATAATAAATGTATAGTTTTATAAATTTTTTTTGAAAGATTTCCTGTATATTTATTTTTTACTTTACACTTTTGCGCGAATACAAATTTTTAATAATTATACAACTAGAAGATCTCATATTTATATTATATATTTATTTGTATATTTTCATATATAACTTTTTTAACACTCTTAAAAAGTTGTGTATCTTGTTTTTTCAGTTTTTTTTTAATTTTTCTATTAATAATTAGTAATAACAATCCTAGAAAATTTTGTAAAAATTTACATATTTTTATCATAATTAATTTGTACATTTCCATTTAAAACTTATTGTTAATAATTAAAAAAACATGAAAATATCTTTTTCTTTTAATAATTATAAGTTGTTTTGAATGTTTACATTTTTTATTATATATATTTTACTTATAATTATTTTAAATAAATTTTTTTAAAATTTTTAATAAACTGAAAATTAACCCCGCAATGCGGAAATCTTATTCCTAGTTTCTTTAATTTTTTAATAAAAAAATAGCCTATTTTTATATCAAATTATACTTTTAGTCATTTTCTTAACCGAGCAGTTGGGGATGCTGACTGCTGTTACTCGGAAGATGCACAAGTCGGCGTCGTTTCATTCGAATTATCTGGTTTGTCATTCATACCTATTAATTACGCGGTTACTTGCTGAATTAAGCCGGTTCTACGAACCCTCCGGTTATTTAAATTAAGCCGGTACTGCCAGATAAAAATCTATTTACAAATCAAATCAAATCAAATCTACGTAAAATTCCCTGGCTGTCATTAATGAAGAGAGGTGCCGAAATCAAATCTTAGGGAATTTCTCAAGTAAATCTTTCCTTTTTCTAACAGTCCTCAACGGATCAATTATGGTAAAATTAAGGAAATTAAAACTAAGCAAAAAAATGGAAATCGAACCTTGAAACACACACAAACGCATTTTTTTGACCGTTGGCGTCTAAAAAAAATAGACAAATCTATAAGTAGACCTAGGTCTGCCTAGGTCACACAGTCTCTCTCTCAAATTTCATTATTCTTCTTCTTTGTGCGCGAGAACGAGAAAATCGAAAACCCAGAGCGTGTTTGGGAAATCAACAACAACAAAATCAACAATGCGATCACCGCCTTCTTCCTCGTGTTCCAATTCGTCTTCTTCTTGTTGTTCTAGTTCCCTCGCTGCAACGAGTTTGGCCAACAGGCTCCGGACCGTGTTCAAGAAAGCTTCCGAGCTTACGACTCTCTGCGATATCGAAGCCTGCGTCATCCATTACGGACCAGACGGAGAATTACAGACATGGCCTAAGGATCGACAGAAAGTGAGAGACTTGGCTCTTCGGTATAGTCGTCTCGACGACGCCAAGAGGCGCAAGAAAAGCGTCAATCTTTATGGGTTCCTCAACAAGAACAAGAACAAGACCAAGGCGACGAATCTGACGAAGAAGCCGAGGACGACGAACTCGAATCAACTAAAGTATCCACTCTCTGATCACCACTCTCCCGACCAAATCTCCCAACTGATGGAGTCCTTGCTACGAAAGCGCTCCATCTTGCAAGAAAGGCGTCGTTTTTTCTCGAGGCACGGAAACAGACAAAGGCAAAGTTGGAAGATCATAAGGGTTTAGCACCATCCTCTCTCAACCATCAACAGACCCAATCCTTGAACCCTTCCTCTCTGAACCTTCATCAGACCCAATCCTTGAACCCTAGCAAGTTCTCGCTAGTTATGTATAACCACGAAGATGCTACTCTCTCTCAAATCCCACTCTCTGCATCAAATTTCACCAATTTCACAGATGATTACTTGATGCATCAAGAGGTTAATGGTTGTGGTCAGAATATATCTATGGGTTACATCAACAGCAACAACTTTCAACTTCCTTGCGACTCAAACACACAAGAATCTGTGAATAACTACGGCTTGAATCAGTTGACGCCTCAAGAGCTTTGTGGTTATGATCAGAACATCTGTATTGGTGATACTACCAACAGCAACAACTTTCAAGGTCCTTGCGTCTCAAACACACAAGCGGTACCAGTACAGGAGTCTGTGAATAACTACGGGATGAATGAGTTGATGCCTCAAGAGCTTTATGGTTATGATCAGAGCATGTGCATGAGTGATACTACCAACAGCCTCAACTTTCAACATCCTTGCTTCTCAAACACGCAAGAGTTGCATGAATCTGTTACTGACTTCGGGTTGAATCACTTGACGTAGCAAGAGCCGTATGGATTTGATCAGAGCATGTGTACGAGTGATACTATCAACAGCAACGTTCTCGATCCTTGTCTCTCAAACACAGTTTCAGATAACCTCTGTTCTGACTTTCAGGATCCTTATGGTATTATGTTCGGCAACAGTAGCTTCTCTCAAGACCTCTCAGATATGTTTTCAAGCTATGATCTTCAGTTTGATGAGAGCAGTCTACTTCAGACATCTACTCTACCATCTCTCCACACCATCCCTATCAGCTAGATTTCTCTGAGTACTAACAAGAGTTAGAAGCAATTACCTGATGAAGTAGCGGACCACAGTTATTATAGCTGTTTATGCGTCTGGAGTCCTGCTATGTTTTGTATTTTGACTATATGAATTTAACTGCAAAACAGATGCATTTGTAAAGATTTTGTTTCCAGTTTTCAATATATTAACTTTTGTTTCCGAACATTATTCATAGATGTATGGACAGCCATATCCCATATATGTATATATTTCTATAACGAAACCTCATAAAACTTCAATGAAACAAATTATCTAAAAACATTGAAAACAGTTTCAGATTCTTTTATGTGTTCACTGACAGCTCTCAATACACTGACTTAAGCAAGCTATTTGAAATTCATCTTACGAAATGATCTAGAGGTTATTGAAGGCATATAAGATTTGCCAATACTACAAATTGGTGACGGCCACAAACAAAATCCTCCTAAAAGAATTGAATACAAAGGGAAAAGAAGACCAACCAAATGACTTCAGCAACTCTGAAGTTTGTTTACGGTAATAAGTTTCCTCGTCTCCAAGGCACTTTAACAAGCAGTCCGCAATTTCTTTCCTGAAATAAAGTGCAGAAAATGAGTTTAGACTTCTGAGGGCATGAGAATGCAAATTATAAGTCAAGGAACTAAAGAAGATGCAGAAAAGATAGAAAGGGAAAACCAAATGAAACAGAAACTATGGATCAAGCTTGGAGGTCAGTAAAGCTAATGAAAGCAGAATAAGGACGAGAGAGAGAGAGAGCGAACCAGAAAGCTCATGGATTGAAGAAGTCATGACTCATGAGCTTAATGTCCGAGAGCACAACTCTGAAAGTTCTAAAGAACAAAAAACACAGCAGCAGAACAGTCAGTACATGGTTCCTGGAAAGCTACTAAATTTAAAAATTCTGAATTATCAAAATCCCAAAATCATTAACCTCAGAACTTTCCAGAACCAATTCAGAATACAATCACAAATTCATAACTAAAACCCATAAGAAGAAAAAATGGAAATTAATAAAAGATGCTAAACCATAAACAGTATACTAAATTGTAAACAGCAAAAACAAATTTACAGGAAACCAGTCAAAAGCTATCATTTCAAAGACATGTTGCCAATTTTACCTCTGCAATTGTCTATGCCTCTTCTTCAAAGTCTCCGAGGAGAAATAATAAAATCTGTTGACATAAGGATTACTTCCATAGAATTCCAGCAACAAGGCGTTTCTGGTGAATGTTTCTTTAACTCTGACTGGTAACTAGAAAGCTACATTTATGATTTAGGCATTTAGCATCAACAGGAAAGCAAGAATATACATACTTGGAACAAAGATGTATCACAATGTCTGCCAGGAGGACACTAACAGCTTTGGCCGCGCCATTCCTCTCATGGTATGTCAGAAGGGATATCAGAAGGTATATTTAAAGCAGAGACAGCTTCTCTGATACCATCGTTGCTTCAAAGGCAAAAGAAGATGTAAGTACTGCAGCAATGCAGAACCAAACTTATGAGTTTCATAATGAGTAGGAGTCAGAAAAGCCTATACAACTGCAAGAGATATATTCCTGTAAAAAATGGGTAAAGATACCTTATGTACAAGACAAGGCACAAGCTCCGTTCCACACTCTCAAATTTCTGATGGTTTGCAGGAAGACGAGAGATATAAGACGCATAGAGACCAATCGCCAAAGCAGCACAATCAAACAACATGTGGCAAGCGTCTGAGATCAATCCAAGACTATTGCTCATGAAACCAGCCACAAAAACTCTACAACCATATACGCCGTATTGATCAGAAGAAATCTTCCTTGACTTCTTCTCGCTCAAAATGTGACGTGTAGGCTTCATAAAAATGGTGGTAAACGACTCGAAACGTAACCAGAAACTCCCTCTCAGAGTCTTTCTTCGAGCTCGAAAACTTATCTTCGTTGTAATTCTCCGTCAACAGCACTCCGAATACAACAGTGTTAGCTAACGGCCAACCCAAATTCCCAATAGAGACACCAACTTCATCACTTTCAGAGAATAGAAATGGAAAGCAATCGAACTTGTTTCTGATTTAAGCAACCCAAAAACCCAGATAGGAATGGAAGCAACATAGGCCAAATTCTCAAGCAATTTTCGACAGATGATGAAGAGAAAGGGAAACAATCGACACGATCCCAGCTGATTGATAACATCAACAACCCAGCGAACAAGATGCGAAACCATAGATGATCCAATTCCGCCATTATCGCCGGAAAATCGATTCCGAGACTCGGATAGAACTCTAGCAGAGACTGTACCGGAGAGCTCGGCTAAGATTGATCATAGCTGCTGCGCCGCAGTAATGGAGAGCCTGAAAACGCCTAGAAAATCTCTCCAATGTTAAAATCCATTGGCTTTATGAGAATGAGAATGATATTCCCAAAATACTGTATGGTGAAAACCCATAAGGCTAAAAGATCCAAGTAAGAGGTTTGGGCCCAATTTAAGGTTTTGAAATTAAAGAACAAAAATCTGACTCGACATAATCGTATCAAGTCACACACTTGGGTTTTGTTTTTCCTGATCCTAGAGGCCTCAGTGAATCTTCGACACTGGGATCAACAAGCATCATTGGATATTTTCCTCACTGTTTGTATATGCGTGCATAATAATAGAGAAGATGACAAAAAGGATTTACGAGTTCAAATCGCAAACTGCAAAATTGATGGTTGCTAACATTAATATCTTCTGGAGCTTAAGCTTGACGAACAGTAACCTTATCCCTAAACCTCTGAAGTCTTGTATCAAGTCGTCGGGTATACAAATTGCTTTTCTTCTCTGAAAATAGTAAAATTTCTACTTCTCTCTGCGTTTCGCATGGCTTCTTCGTCTTCTCCATCTCCTCCATTGGTCAACTGTGGACACCAGGTTTTCCTCAGCTTCAGAGGGGAAGATGTCCGCATCAAATTCCGTTCCCACTTTCTCAAGGAGCTCGACCGCAAATTGATCACCTTCAAAGACGATGAGATGGGAAGAGGCCGATCTATTGGCCCCGAGCTTTTCAAAGCCGTACGAGGATCGAGGATCTCGATTGTGGTGTTTTCTCACAACTTTGCAAGTTCGAGCTGGTGCTTGGATGAATTGGTGGAAATCATGAAGTGCAGAGAAGAACGAGGCCAAATCGTCATACCTATCTTCTACGAAGTGGATCCTTCTCATGTCAGGAATCAGATCCACGGCTTCGGAGAGATGTTCGAAAAGATTTGTGAAGGCAGATCAGAGGAAAAGAGACTTCAGTGGCGGCGAGCGTTGACGGACGCAGCAAACATAGCCGGCGAGGATTCTCGGAAATGGTACTTTCTTAATTTCGATTCTCCTGCTTTCTTGTCAAAATTAGGTTTTCCTTAGTATCTACTTCATGCTTGTGTTATTGTGTTGTATCATCATCTTTGTTAGGTCCGACGAAGCAAAGATGATTGAGAAAATCGTCAACGATATTTCAAATCAACTGAACTCTACAGCATCAAATGATTTTGCTAACTTTGTTGGAATTGAAGATCACATTAGAAAAATGAATCTGTTACTGGAATTGGAATCTGAAGAAGTGATAATGGTAGGCATTTGGGGTCCATCTGGAATTGGTAAGACTACCATTGGACGAGCTCTTTTTAGTCAATTCTCATGTCAGTTTCCAAAGAAGCATTTTCATTGACAAGACTAAGGAAAAAACTATACAAAGGCCAACTCAGACGACTACAACACCAAGTTGCACTTGCAAACACAGTTTCTTACTGAGATTTTGGACCAGAAGGACATAAAGATTTATGGTTTAAGTGCAGTGAAAGAAAGGCTCGGGCATAAGAGAGTTCTTGTTGTTTTTGATGATGTGGTTGATCAAATCCTTTTAAATGCCTTGATGGGGGAAACTACGTGGTTTGGTCCTCGTAGCAGAATTGTTGTTATTTCAAAGGATAGGGAGCTTCTAAAGAGCTGGGGAATTGAATCTGATCGTATCTATGAGGTGGCTTTTCCCGTCTGAAGAGCTAGCTTTGAAGATGTTCTGCCGATGTGCGTTCGGGGAAGACTCTCCACCTGATGGTTTTAAGGATCGTGCTATTGAAGCTACGAAGCACACCGAGAATCTCCCACTGTGTCTCAACGTTTTGGGTTCATTACTCGCAAAGACGAAGAAGGAGGAGTGGGAAAATATGGTGCCTAGACACAGGAATAGTATGGCTGGACAGATTAATAAAACATTAAGAGACTGCTATGATAGGTTGAACGAAGATCATAAAGCAATATTTCTTCACATCGCTTGTTTATTTCAATCATAAACCACGTGACTACGTGATACGATTGCTTGAAGGTAGTAAGTTGGATGTTGATGTTGGACTTGTCACTCTGGCTGAACGGTGTCTCATTCAGATATCAGAGGATAAGATCATTAGGATGCACGATTTCCTGCCAAAAAAATGGGTACAGAAATCATCCGTCAACCATGTATTGAGATCCCTGGAGAACGTCAATTCTTAATGGATTCTAAAGAGATTTGTGATGTACTTTTTGATGGAACTGTAAGTTTCTAATTATTCATGGTTTCCCTCACTCAATACCTTTTTGAGCATCTATTTTGGTTACTAATATATTTGGTCTTTCTAATACTTTTTTTTTTCAGGGAACTAAAACGTGTTTTGGGCATATCTTTGAACTTATCTGAAATCGAGGGTACATTATATATTAGTGAGGAAGCATTCAGCGGGATGAAAAACCTTCGGTTTCTAAGAATATACGGGGTCTTACCGGAGTATAAAAAGCTCATTCTGCATTTACAGGGAGGCAAAGGCCTTATGTGGCACCTATTTAGGTTAATGGAAAGGTGGGGATTCTTAATGAGAAGCATGCATTTGCAGGATAAAGACCATATGTGGCGCCAACTTAGATTACTGGAATGGTGGAGCTGCCCAATAAGATGCATGCCTTCTAACTTTCTTCCAGAAAATCTCGTTGAACTTAGAATGCCGGATAGTCACCTTGAGAAGTTGTGGGAAGGAGCTCAGGTAACTTTTTCAGGTTTGAATGCTTTAAAATATTGTAATTGATTGTTCTTGTTTTCTCACTATTGGTCTCACACAAGGCTTAATATTAATAGATAAACCCATAGAGCGATAAGGGCCAAATAGAAATCTGTATAAGCCAGAAGATCATGTTTACTTGCAAATTTCCTCTACGACTTATTTGAAAATTTTTAAGTTTCCCTTACCTTTTTTTGTGTGTTATGATCAGTTGCTTAATAGCCTGAAGAAGATGGATCTGAGGAGATCTAAAAAGCTGAAAGAAATCCCAAATCTTTCAGAGGCTACAAATCTCGAGGAATTGTATCTTGTAGATTGCTGGAGTTTGGTGATGATTCCTACCTCTATTCGGAATCTCAACAAACTGAGGAAACTAGACATGAAAAGATGCAAAAATCTACAGAGTATTCCAACAAACATCGACCTGGAGTCTCTCCATTCCCTCAATTTCAGTGGATGCTCGCAGTTGAGAACTTTTCCTGAGATTTCAAGGAATATTTTGTATCTCTTTCTAGATGAAACCGAGATTGAAGAAGTTCCTGGGATGATAGAAGAGATCCCTGGGCTCAGTTACATGTTGATGAATGGTTGCAGCAACTTAAAATATATATCTCCAAGCATTTCGAAACTGAAACATCTTGAGGTGATATTTTTTTCAAACTCTGATTCTTTAACTGAAGAGAGGTTGTATGACTCTCCAAGTGCAGTAGCAACGACAACAGACAACATTCACACTCAATTACAAGGTGCTTCTTCCTATCGCAAATGGAAGTACCACGTCTTCGTTAGCTTCCACGGAGTAGATGTTCGCAGAGGTTTAATCGGCCACATGCTCAAAACATTTCGTAGCCAAGGAATCCTTCCATTTGACGACCAAAATATTCAGAGAGGCGCGAACATATCCCATGAAATTGATCATGGTATAAGAGAATCAAGAATAGCTGTAGTCGTCCTTTCAAAGAATTACGCGTCCACAAGATGGTGCTTCGATGAGTTGGTACAGATCATAAAGTGCAGCGAAGAGATTGGTCAAAAAGTGATACCCATTTTTTATGGTGTGGATCCTTCTCATATCACGAAGCGAATCCAAGACATTAGAAACACCTTCGCGGATAGGTCGGACGAGCAACAACAACAAAATTGGATACGATTTTTAACTGTAGTAAATCAACTTCCGGTATATAATTCCCAAGACTGGTAAGTTATTTGAATTATTTATTACTTGCTTTGGCTTTAAGTTCTAAGGTATTATCTTCAAGGATGTTCATTTCTTCATAATATTTACTCCATTTTTATTGTGCCATCGTCTTTCTTCCTATCAGGGTTTCCGAGGCAGATATGATTCAAAAACTGGCTGTTGATATTTCTTTTACACTAAATATTACACCGAAAGAGTTTCCTGATGTGGTTGGAATAGAAACATTAAAACTGCACTACGATGGTCTAAATGGGAAGGAGAAAGCGTTGTTTCGTCATATTGCTTGCTTTCTGAATAATGAGACGTATGAGAATGTGATACGATTACTGGAAGACAGTGAGTTGGATGTTGGAGTTAGTCTTAAGATTCTATTTGACAAGTCTCTGATACAAATATCAGAAGAAAGACTCATAAGTTTGCACCATGTGCTGCAAAATTTTGGCAGAGACCTAGCTCTCGGTCCATTCATTAACCACCCTGCAAATCGTCAGTTCTTGATGGATACTAGCGAGAGTTGCGACGTACTTATTGATCTATCTGTAAGTTTTTGTTTACAGCATCATGATATATATGTTTTTTAAGCTACTAATGATTTGTTCCTCTTAACATATCCTTTCAGGGTATTAGAAATGTGTTCGGCATCTCGTTTAAAGTACAAATGGAAGAGAGGTTGAGAAGGGATGAAAGATTCAAAGGAATTAAAAAGCTGAGGTTTATGAGAGTGTACAAGAAGAGTTTCTACGGTAAAGAAGTCAGATTCCATTTAGTCAAAGGGCTCCACTCTTTGTGGGACCGCCTGAATAATACTTGATGGGTAAGAATACTCACTCAGTAAGGTGCTCTTATCGGCTTATGTCTTACGCCATTTTGGCCGTGATGCAAATTTTCTGTGATTTGTTATTTATGTGTTAAAACTTTACTTGTCCAGTTTGATTTTAAATATTTCTGCTACTACTGATCGATTCTTTTCATGTTGAATCACAGACGTTTTGCCGTTTTGCCAAGGAAAGGCAACGCTTATTTCAACTAGACTGAGGCAACGAACCATACAGTCATACAGATACTGAGATACCATTACAGAGAATTGGAACCATATTGAAATAACGAGATACGACTTTTCTGTTGAGTCTAGTACAAGCCGTGGAAAGAGTTGTTATAACTCATCCATGTCAAAGATCTTTCACTACTCAGAACTCCAAGCTTGAGGCTCAAATCTCCGTACAAATCCAACAAGAAGAAGGGAAAGCGACAGAGACGAGACATTGCATTCTTAAGGGATTCTTTTAGTCTATCTCACCATTTCTGCTATGTCATTCTTCCTCACCCCTAAAGCAACAGAGATGTTGCTTGTATGTTTTTGATATGGTACAACCGTACAAGTGCAAACTCCACTTGAGTGTCTCTTTGCACAAATTCTTTTAATCGCTCTCTTTCTGCAACTTGACTCTTCTCGATATGTACAGACGTTTTTTTTAAAGTTTTTTCTCTGTTTATAAAAACTCAACACATGTGTTTAATATAACTTTTTGGTATATCTCAGATGATCAGGATCTCTCATATTACAACGACAGAAGAAAATGGTCCCATATCTAAGACCTTGAAGATCATTGTGCCCTGGTGTTCATCATGTTAAGCGCATCACCATAGCGTTATGAATGTTGGTCCAGAACGCAAATTTTTCTTCCTGAGCCATCCTTATCAGATCAACTTTCTCGAGCTTTCTCAGTACGTAGAAGTTGATGAAGGGTCTTGGAGTCATCAGATGAAGGAAAGGAAGAAGAAGCAAAGTGCATAAGAAAGTATTTGGCAAAAGACAAAGTGATACTATATTTCAAAAGCCTTAAGAGGTATATTACATCCAGATTCACTGCTATTCATTTGATATTAAACAATCACCAAAAGTCATTTCAATAATCCAACTGCAAAAGTCATTTAGTATACACTCCCTACCATTAGCTTTTCATATCGTACTGTTTAGTAAATAAATCGGTTACATATTGCACTGAGATCATAATTATTTGATTCAAAACAATATCCATCATTGATGCTTAAACAAGAAGCTAGCATATGATCATTATAAACCATATTTTTGATGGTTATGACTGTTGTATATTTAGGAGTGTTGTTAGGCAGAGGTTATATCAGTTTATTGAGTACGCTTAGTCTTATATAAATCGGTTCATAATAGTTTTTTTAAGTTTGAACTGCTTTAGTTTCTTGATGTCATACTTTAGACACTAAATTCTAATATTCAAAACAAAACAAAACAAAAAAAATTAGAACCCCACACCTCAATGTAATGTATCTATCTATAATAACAAACTGAAAAAATATCAAATAAACTTTGAAAAATTGTGTCTTTTCAAAATTTATGGTTGTGTCATTTCATTACAAATAGTTGCATCTTTTCACTATGAATGGTTGAATTTTTTCATCAACAATAATTTGTGTCTTTTCAAAACTATTTATACTGCTCAAAACCACAGAAAAAAATCATTTAGATTCTTTCTCTCTCTTCTTTCTCCTTCTCTCGTATCAAAGTCGACGAACATTTCTATGCGATTTATTATTCTTCGAATCCAGGTAGTTCCTTCCGACGGTTTTCATCCCGAGAGTTCTGGAGTTTTATCGCCGGTTCATGTCCGTTGAGATCAATCTCTAACGGTTTTTTTCCTATCAAACCCCTTGAATCCCGTAAACCGCCATGGAAACATTCATATATAAATCCCATCCTCAGTTACCAAAATTCGTCACAGTTCATCTCTGTTGTTTGCATGATGGGCGACAATTTACGAAAGAAAATGCAGGAAATCGATTTGGGCCATGACGACGCCCCGATTGCTCTGTCACAATCTATCTGTGACCAAGCGGCGCGAGCGAACAGATTTGCAATCATTAGGATTCTGGTCAATCCAAAGAAGCAAAATATGCGGGCAGTAATAAATCAACTTCCCCGTCTCTGGGGCATGTCTGACTCGGTGTATGGTTGCATTATTGATGCAAAAACGTTTCAATTTGTCTTTCAATCTGAGAAGGTTATCCATATGATTCTCAACCGTGGACCATAGTATTAGAGTGAGGAGATGAGAAGGCCACACATGAAGTGAAGGCCAAACATCTCCACATCAAATAAGAAGAAGAAGAGAAGTGTCAAAGCGTGACTTAGCCAAGAATGAAGCTCATCACATGTAAAAGACATCAAGAAGGTGATCAACCATGTGTATATGAAGCAATGGAGGCTTAGGAGTCATGAAGTGTGTTGTAAACCCAACTTATTGGGCTGTCCATACAATCTCTTAGTGGGCTGTCCGTACAAGCCCACATAAACCCCTCCAATCAAGCCCAAACTGTAAGGAGGAGTTTGTGCACGCCTAAGATAAGTTTTCAAGTGTTCTAGAAGCTCCTCACTTGCCTCCATAACCGTTTGAATTCAAAGAAGTGGAGGGAAGCAAGAGTCACATGTGTGACTTAAGAAAAGAGTTGTTATGTGCTGTCACTTTCAATCTTTGTCTTTGTGCACAAGTTGAATTTATGTGTAATGCCTATATAAGGGCGCCCTCTCTCATTGTAAAACATATAGAATTTATAATAAAAGAGACAAGTTCTTGTTAAATTTGTATACATCTCTCTTCTTTACTTATGCTTAATTAAATTAAAGCAATGTAGAGAGTGAGTTATATGCAGTTTAGGTCTGTCTTAATGGCAGACCATTTCTTGTCTAATTATACTTCAAACCACCTAAACTCTCTCTTTTGTTCAGTTAGACACTAAGTTAGTGAGCTAATCCTTCTTTAATGAGAACACAAACTCTCAGTGTTGTTGTTACTCAAATATGGATTCATGTCTCATGCTAGTGCAACTCTTCTTTACTTAGTTAGTCATTAGATTATTGAACCTTTCTTTGGTTATGACAACAAACTCTCTAGTTATGTTGCTTGTAATACTCAGATTGTGTATCATACTAATGCATTTTTTATTATGTTGAAGTGAGTTCATTTGGTTGGTTAATGAAGAATCAATCACAAGTTGATTGTGTTTCTTCTTATGTGAGACAAACCCTCACAAATTCCAACACGTGGTCCTTCAATGAGTGGATGCTTGTTACCCAGAAGTGGGAAGCCGCGATGGACGTTACGACACTAAAAGTCATTCCATTTTGGATACAAGTCAGAGGGATTCCGCCTCAATTCCTGAATCGGCTCACGGTGGAGTTTATTGCTGGGAAAATGGGCTATGTTGCTGATATAGATTTCAACGAAGAGGCTCATGCCGTGGAGTTTGTACGCATCAAGATAAATTGGCACATCGAAACGCCATTCCGCTTCCAACACAACTTTCAGTTTTCTCCTGGCGATAATACAATCCTTAAGTTTCGGTATGAAAGACTTCGTAACTTTTGCCTGAAGTGTGGTATGTTATCTCATGAAGCAAAGGAATGTCCTCTCTTACACCTCCGAGATGATCACGATGATCCCCGCGCTGATGACAATGACAGAGACAATAATATTGATGCGGACATTGCAGAGGATACTAAGCCAACGGTTTCTCATGCTCATACTCCTCTCGTCAACAATCAGGATCCCTTCCCCGAAGATACTCCACCTTTCAAAATCAAAGATGATACTGATATGATTTCTGAGACATGGCGATACCTGCAGGCAAAGCTTGACAAGGGAAAATTCAATGAAGGAGATTTCAGTACACTCTTAAAGGACTACATTGATCAAAAGGAAAACTCAGGTTTCAATTCCACCAAGCGCAACAAAGTCGAAGCCATGCTCCGTCAATTTGACAACGCTGAATCAAGATTTATTGCCCATTCCTACCATCGTGGATACACTGACGAATCTCTGCCTCCAATCCCTGGAATCACACCAACAGGCGCAACGGTTCATGATTGTGAATTCTCTGAGATGTCATCAGAGTTCGATGCCTTTATCCATCCCTCAACTATGAATCACACATCACCAAGTATCAAAAGGAAGTACGACGCTCTTAATCCTATTCGGGATTCAATGACAGTTCCCTGAACCCCGCCACTTTAAGCAAGAGACAATGCAACATGCCGATTCACATTACCGCTGACCCCACTTACCGGACTGTGGTCAAAATAAAAGCCGAAGAGGATCAGGAGTCATCTAACATTCATCACGTTCAATCTCGGGGGGAATCTGTTCCCTCACGCCTCTGAAGAACAATATGAAGATATTGGCCTGGAATTGTCAGGGGCATCTTTCGCCAATGACAATAGACAGGTTAAAGGAACTATGTCGCAAAACTTCGCCGGATGTCTTATTCTTAGTAGAAACTATGAATCATTGTGACATAGTTAGGGATATGAGTGTTGTTTTAGGTTTCAATTCTACGTTCACAATCCCTCCTCTGGGTCGTAGTGGAGGATTAGCTTTATTTTGGAAGAATGATCTCTCTATTTTGCACTTGTATCATTCTAATCGTATGATTGATGTTTTAGTTCAATGCAATGGTTTGAATTTCTAGTTGTCATGTGTTTATGGTGATCCGAATCATTCAAAAAGGCATGAACTGTGGGAAAGAATAGAGAGAATAAATCAAAATCGCAATGGTCCTTGGCTTTTGGTCGGGGATTTCAACGAGATCCTCTCTAACAATGAGAAACTCGGTGGCCCTAAACGAGATGAACGCACCTTTCAAGACTTCAAAAACATGTTCAGTTCCTGTAATTTCAGAGATATACGACATATCGGTAACAGATTTTCTTGGCGGGGAACAAGAAGACAACACAATGTAAAGTGTTGTTTAGATAGATCAATCGCTAACACAGAATGATTCGGATCACGAAGCTGAGTTTAAGGAGTTTTGTGCTTCAGACCACAGACCTGTTCTCACTTCTATCGCCTTTGTTGATGAAACAATCAACAAACCCTTTCGTTTTGATAAAAGGTTATTACAACATCCAGATTTCAAAACACATATTCAAGAAGGATGGTGAAACTCTCATAATCCATCACCTTCTCTCTATCAATCTTCCTTCCTTGATAAGATCACTTTTATACGGTCTATCATGGCCAACTGTCGTCGAAAATATAAAACCAATTCCGCAAAACAAATTGACCACTTACAACTACAACTCGACTGCGCTCTAACTTCTAATACCCCAAATCCTGTTTACATTACTCAATTACGACAACAATTAGCCTTGGCATATCGCAATGAGGAAGTATATTGGCATCTAAAGAGCAGAAATTCTTGGATAAAGGATGGAGATCAAAATACAAAATTCTTCCAAACAGTAACAAAAGCCCGCTATATTAAGAACAGAATCCTTAGTATAAAGGATTCAAATGGCGTATCCCATCAGGGCGACCGTGATATTGGGATTCATGCCGAGCAATATTTCACATCTATGTATAAAAGCGAAGGTCAAATAATGAACCCGGTTATCTTTAAAGATTTAAATTCCCCTGTTACTCCGGCAATGAATCAGACTCTGACCTCGGACATCACTACACATGAAATTTATGCTGCCGTCTGTTCTATTGGAGCAGATAAGGCCCCAGGCCCTGATGGTCTCACTGCCCGATTCTTCCAGGAATGTTGGGACATAGTTGGCACTGACGTAATATATGAGGTGCAACTTTTCTTTCACTCCTCTCATATGAAAGAATCTTACAACCATACGAATATTTGCATGATTCCTAAAATCAAACATCCGTTAACTCTTTCGGATTATCGGTCGATTGCATTATGCAACGTTTTTTTATAAGATAATGGTTACCCGATTGAAGGGGTTTTTACATAACATTGTATATGACTCTCAAGCTGCATTCGTCCCTGGTCGGATGATTACTGACAATTTCCTTATCGCTCATGAACTCATGCATTCTTTAAAATCTCGAAAACGTGTTTCTCAATCATATATGGCGATCAAAACTGATATGACCAAAGCCTACGATAGAGTTGAATGAGATTTTTTGGCACAAACATTGGCTGCATTTGGTTTCTGTGCTACATGGATAAATTGGATTATGGCTTCTGTTCGCTCCATTCGCTACTCGGTACTAATTAATGGCTCTCCAAAAGGATATATTCGCCCAGAAAGAGGATTGAGACAGGAGAATCCTCTTTCTCCCTATCTTTTCATCCTTTGTGCGGATATCATGAGCCACCTTCTCCAGCAGCAAGTTAAAGCGAAAAAACTAGATGGTATTAAGATAGGGAATGGAGTCCCAAGGATAACTCACTTATTGTTTGCAGATGACTCTTTGTTTTTTTACCAAGCAAATGTGAAAAAATGGTTCTGCTATACGGGATGTGTTCAATCTCTACGAACAATGTTCAGGACAAAAATTAATCCGGCCAAATCCATGATTACATTTGGTTCACGGGTTCCGAGTCATAAGCAAAACAAATTAAAATCTACTCTTGGCAAATCGAAACATGGTGGTGCAGGAAAATATTTAGGACTCCCAGAGCAATTTGGGAGAAAAAAGAGAGATATGTTCTCCAACATCGTTAACCGTATGAAACAACGTACCTCTTCCTGGAGTGCAAAACTATTATCACATGCAGGTAAAGAAGTCCTCCTTAAATCGGTTCCATGTCAATGCCTGTTTACCACATGTCTTGTTTCAAACTTCCAAAACAAGTTATTTCGGATCTCACTCGTACACTATCACAATTCTGGTGGGCAAAAGATCATCACTCTAAAGGTGTCCCGTGGGTGGCATGGAAACGACTTCACTATTCTAAAGCTCATGGTGGTTTAGGATTCCAGGATCTTGAAAAGTTCAATGACGCATTGCTTGCCAAACAAGCATGGCGATTACTTAAGGAACCAAACTGCTTATTTTCTAGGTTATACAAAGCTCGATACTATCTTTAATGCCAAAGCTCGACCATATCAATCTTTTGGGTGGGCATCTATCCTGCATGGAATAGTGCTCTTCAAAAACAGTTCAAGAACAATTATTGGTGGTGGACATCACACCAGAGTTTTTCATGATAATTGGCTCCCCACTACCCCTCCTCGACCTGCTTCAACTGATGATATGAATAACAACTTGTTAGTCAAAGAACTAATTATCCGAAACGGAACAACACAGCATTGGGATACACATGCCCTCCTTTCTCTTCTATCACCTGTTGATTATCATCTCGCTGCAACCCTGTTTTTAAGTCAAACAGGCAAGGAAGACCATATTGTTTGGAACTATAACAAAAATGGGCAATATTCTGTCAAGTCGGGCTATCGTTTTTTAATTAAGGATCCTCAATATCTTCGTTCAACCCTATCTATCCCACATGGGGACCCGGTTATCAAACAGAAGATTTGGAAGCTCAAAATCATGCTGAAACTAAAATTCTTCTTATGGAAGATCCTGTCCCAAGCAATACCAACCACATCGCGACTCAGAGTCGAAACATTATTACTGATGACACCTGTATAAGGTGTGGCAGCGCACCTGAAACTATCCATCATCTCCTATTCACATGCCCGGTTTCTGTGGCCACTTGGAGATTATCCAACACTTCGTTTAACTTCCTCACAATATTAACACACGGCATAGAAACAACCATTAACTTGATTTTAGACGCCCAACAAGACCCAAGAATTTCACAAAATGATAAGCTACTACCTTTTTGGTTAACGTGGAGAATATGGAAATCTCGGAACCATCTTCTCTTTAAAAAGCGTCGAATTAAAATGAGTAAGGATATTAATATGGCGCAGGCGGATGTAATGGAATGGCTTAAGTCATCCTCTTCCATATCGTTTCCACCTTCTACACCCCTGTTATACCACCCCCACCGTCAAAACATTTGGACTCCCCCCAATGCAGGAAGCTATAAATGCAATTATGATACAGCATTCGATCAATCTTCACACAGAGGTACAGTTGGCTGGCTTGTCCGCGACTCGGTGGGTGATTGCAAGTATTGGGGATCTGCCCAGTTGGGTTACACGGTATCTCCGCTCGAGGCTGAAGGAAAAGGTCTTTTAGTCACAATCCAAAATTTTTGGAGTATGAGTTTCACTGCAGTTACCTTTGAAGGAGATTGTCAGACTTTAGTACACTTACTACAACATCAACAACAGGATATTCGCATCTCCAATTTACTGACTGACATTCGAGCATGGTTATGTAAAATTCCCTCCACTAATTTGACTTTTGTCCACCGCCACTGCAACGAAGACGCTCATCTCCTAGCTAAACATGGGATTTCTGGCTTTCTATTTATTTCTGGATGTAATTCTACGCCAAATCGGCTGACTTGTATTGTAGTTACTGATTATAACAATCCTGGATGAATAAAATAACTATTCCGATAAAAACAAAATCTAACTTTTATTTTATTACTATTGTGAGTTTTTGTTGTCGTAAACTTATTTATTTATCATAACATATTATTAGGATACAAAGTGTTAAAAGTCCTGAAAGTTCAGATATTGAATTGAGTAAAAGATTCCATTTGGGGGTCCAAGTTTAGCTAAATTATGAGCAGTTTAATTACAAGATTGTTTTACATGCATTACATCAGAAAAATAAAATTTATTCAACCAAAATCTAATGATATTTTTATTATAAAAAAACTATATGTGTTTTGTTTACTAATATATATTATGTTATTTATTTTTTTGTTAACAATTCGAATAAATGCATTTACACTTTAAAAAATTGTACCGTTTCAAAATTTATGGTTGCGTTTTTTTATTATAAATGGTTGCATCTTTTTATTATAAATGGTTGCGTTTTTTCATCACAACTGTTATTTGTGTTTTTTCAAAACTATTTATATTGCTCAAAATCACAGAATAAAAATCATTTGAGTCTAACTTTTACTTTTTTTACTATGGTGGGTTTTTTTTGTCGCAAACAATCCAAATAAATGCCACTTACACTTAATAGTTGTGTCGTTTCAAAATTTGTGGTTGTATCTTTTCATAATAAATGATTGCATCTTTTCATTATAAATAGTTGCGTTTTTTTTATCACAACTGTAATTTGTGTTTTTTTAAATTATTTATTTCTCAAAATTACAGAAAAAAATTATTTGGATCTAACTTTTACTTTCTTATTATACTGAGTTTTTTTGTCGTAAATTTATTTATTTATCATAACATATTATCAGGATACAAAGTGTTTAAAATTCATAGAGGTTCATATATTGAATTTGAGTAAAAAAATTCCATTTGAGAGTCCAATTTTAGCTAAAATATGATAAGTTTTATTACAAGAATGTTTTACATGCATTACATCAGAAAAATAAAATTTATTCAACCAAAATCTAATGATATTTTTATTATCAAGAAATTATGTGTTTTCTTTACTAATATATATTATGTTATTTAATTTTTTTTGTTAACAATCCGAATAAATCTCATTTACACTTTAAAAAGTTGTGTCGTTTCAAAATTTGTGGTTGCATCTTTTCATTATAAATGGTTGCATCTTTTCATTATAAATGGTTGTATTTTTTGGTCACAACTCTTATTTGTATTTTTTTTAAACTATTTATATTGCTCAAAACCACAAAAAATCATTTGGGTCTAACTTTTACTTTCTTACTATGGTGGATTTTTTTTGTCGTAAACATATTTATTTATCATAACATGTTATCATGATAAAAAAATGTTTAAAAGTCCTGGAGGTTCAGATATTGAATCATAGTAAAAGATTCTATTTGGGGGTTTACTTTTGGCTAAAATATAAGCAGTTTCATTACAAAATTATTTTATATGCATTACATCAGAAAAATAAAATTTGTTCAAACAAAATCTAGTGATATTTTTATTATAAAATATTATATATTTTTGTTTACTAATATATATTATGTTATTTTTTTTATGAAAAGCATCTATATATTTATAGTTAATTGTGTTATTTTCAAATTTTAATATTTTTATTAGTTGTTTATAAATTTGATGTACCTGATATTTGAATTCTTTTTTCTAATTTCAGAGAAATATATTTATGTAATGTAACAAATTCACATATATTTTATATATGCATTTTAAGGTATCAAAGTTTTTATATTTTAACTATTATATTTGTAATATACTTTTTAATATTGCGAATCTTTTTTAGAAACTATAGTTTTAGAAAATGTATTATAAAATCTCGTTACATTGTTTTTTATTACATATATTTTCTGTAGTATTTTTTTAAAAAATATCAATTTTTTATTATAAATTTTTGTTTCTAACTTTTCAATAATAAATGTATAGTTTTATAAATTTTTTTTGAAAGATTTCCTGTATATTTATTTTTTACTTTACACTTTTGCGCGAATACAAATTTTTAATAATTATACAACTAGAAGATCTCATATTTATATTATATATTTATATTGTATATTTTCATATATAACTTTTTTAACACTCTTAAAAAGTTGTGTATCTTGTTTTTTCAGTTTTTTTTTTAATTTTTCTATTAATAATTAGTAATAACAATCCTAGAAAATTTTGTAAAAATTTACATATTTTTATCATAATTAATTTGTACATTTCCATTTAAAACTTATTGTTAATAATTAAAAAAACATGAAAATATCTTTTTCTTTTAATAATTATAAGTTGTTTTGAATGTTTACATTTTTTATTATATATATTTTACTTATAATTATTTTAAATAAATTTTTTTAAAATTTTTAATAAACTGAAAATTAACCCCGCAATGCGGAAATCTTATTCCTAGTTTCTTTAATTTTTTAATAAAAAAATAGCCTATTTTTATATCAAATTATACTTTTAGTCATTTTCTTAACCGAGCAGTTGGGGATGCTGACTGCTGTTACTCGGAAGATGCACAAGTCGGCGTCGTTTCATTCGAATTATCTGGTTTGTCATTCATACCTATTAATTACGCGGTTACTTGCTGAATTAAGCCGGTTCTACGAACCCTCCGGTTATTTAAATTAAGCCGGTACTGCCAGATAAAATCTATTTACAAATCAAATCAAATCAAATCTACGTAAAATTCCCTGGCTGTCATTAATGAAGAGAGGTGCCGAAATCAAATCTTAGGGAATTTCTCAAGTAAATCTTTCCTTTTTCTAACAGTCCTCAACGGATCAATTATGGTAAAATTAAGGAAATTAAAACTAAGCAAAAAAATGGAAATCGAACCTTGAAACACACACAAACGCATTTTTTTGACCGTTGGCGTCTAAAAAAAATAGACAAATCTATAAGTAGACCTAGGTCTGCCTAGGTCACACAGTCTCTCTCTCAAATTTCATTATTCTTCTTCTTTGTGCGCGAGAACGAGAAAATCGAAAACCCAGAGCGTGTTTGGGAAATCAACAACAACAAAATCAACAATGCGATCACCGCCTTCTTCCTCGTGTTCCAATTCGTCTTCTTCTTGTTGTTCTAGTTCCCTCGCTGCAACGAGTTTGGCCAACAGGCTCCGGACCGTGTTCAAGAAAGCTTCCGAGCTTACGACTCTCTGCGATATCGAAGCCTGCGTCATCCATTACGGACCAGACGGAGAATTACAGACATGGCCTAAGGATCGACAGAAAGTGAGAGACTTGGCTCTTCGGTATAGTCGTCTCGACGACGCCAAGAGGCGCAAGAAAAGCGTCAATCTTTATGGGTTCCTCAACAAGAACAAGAACAAGACCAAGGCGACGAATCTGACGAAGAAGCCGAGGACGACGAACTCGAATCAACTAAAGTATCCACTCTCTGATCACCACTCTCCCGACCAAATCTCCCAACTGATGGAGTCCTTGCTACGAAAGCGCTCCATCTTGCAAGAAAGGCGTCGTTTTCTCGAGGCACGGAAACAGACAAAGGCAAAGTTGGAAGATCATAAGGGTTTAGCACCATCCTCTCTCAACCATCAACAGACCCAATCCTTGAACCCTTCCTCTCTGAACCTTCATCAGACCCAATCCTTGAACCCTAGCAAGTTCTCGCTAGTTATGTATAACCACGAAGATGCTACTCTCTCTCAAATCCCACTCTCTGCATCAAATTTCACCAATTTCACAGATGATTACTTGATGCATCAAGAGGTTAATGGTTGTGGTCAGAATATATCTATGGGTTACATCAACAGCAACAACTTTCAACTTCCTTGCGACTCAAACACACAAGAATCTGTGAATAACTACGGCTTGAATCAGTTGACGCCTCAAGAGCTTTGTGGTTATGATCAGAACATCTGTATGGGTGATACTACCAACAGCAACAACTTTCAAGGTCCTTGCGTCTCAAACACACAAGCGGTACCAGTACAGGAGTCTGTGAATAACTACGGGATGAATGAGTTGATGCCTCAAGAGCTTTATGGTTATTATCAGAGCATGTGCATGAGTGATACTACCAACAGCCTCAACTTTCAACATCCTTGCTTCTCAAACACGCAAGAGTTGCATGAATCTGTTACTGACTTCGGGTTGAATCACTTGACGCAGCAAGAGCCGTATGGTTTTGATCAGAGCATGTGTACGAGTGATACTATCAACAGCAACGTTCTCGATCCTTGTCTCTCAAACACAGTTTCAGATAACCTCTGTTCTGACTTTCAGGATCCTTATGGTATTATGTTCGGCAACAGTAGCTTCTCTCAAGACCTCTCAGATATGTTTTCAAGCTATGATCTTCAGTTTGATGAGAGCAGTCTACTTCAGACGTCTACTCTACCATCTCTCCACACTATCTCTATCAGCTAGACCACAGAGATTGAAACTGTTTATGCGTCTGGATTTCTCTGAGTACAAAGAAGAGTTAGAACTTGGAAGCAATTACCTTATGTTCTGTATTTCGATTATATGAATTTAACTGCAAAGCAGATGCATTTGTCGAGATTTTGTTTAAACTTTTCAATATATTAACTTTTTTTCCGAACATTATTCATAGATGTATGCACAGCCATATCCCATATATGGGTATCTTTCTATAACGAAATCTCATAAAACTTCAATGAAACAAATTATCTAAAAACATTGAAAACAGTTTCAGATTCTTTTATGTGTTCAGTGACAGCACTCAAAACTATATCAATTGCTATGAATTAACAGATTCCACCTGCAAAGTCAAATCCTTTACTCCTGCATCTTCTAACAAACGCGAGACTTGCAACTTAGTATCCTTCTTATCTAAATCAGCTGATACAAGGCGTTTCTGGTGAATGTTTCTTTAAGTCAGAAGACAAACTAGGAACTCTCACTGGTAACAGGAAAGCAAGAATATACATACTTGGAACAATAGTCTGCCAGGAGGAGACTAACAGCTTTGGCCGCGCCATCCCTCTCATCAGGAAGGTGAAGCAACGATGGTATCACAACGTCCACGCACATTGTACCAGAGAAGCTGTCTACAGACTGAGATTGTAGTTTCGCGATAACTGCTTTAAATATACCAACAACGCCTTCTGATATCTCTTCGTTGTTGCTGCGAAGCTTCAAAGGCAAAATAATATGTAAGTACTGAGACGCTCACATGAGTATATATATTATCCCTGACGATTAATTTTATTAGGATATGTTATAATCATAGCAGCAATGCAGAACCAAACTTATGAGTTTCATAATGAGTAGGAGTCAGAAAAGCCTATACAACTGCAAGAGATTTTTCTGTAAAAAATGGGTAAAGATACCTGATGAAAAGACAAGGCACAAGCTTCGTTCCATACTCTCAAATGATATAGAGATTGCCAAAGCAGCACAATCAAACAGCATGTGAGATCAATCCAAGACTATTGCTCATGAAACAAGCCACAAACTCTACAACCATATACGCCGTGTTGATCAAAAGAAACAAAGCAATCTTTCTGGACTTCTTCTCGCTCAAAATGTGACAAATAGGCTTCTTAAACATAGTGGTAAACGACTCAGGTGATTCCATACCAATCTCGTGATAATCTAAATTCACAGAGTCCAATTCTCTGACGGAAACGTAAAGCAACAAACCACACAACAACAATCCCCAAAGAGAAAGCTCAGGGAAGTAGAAGAGTTCCAATACTATGGTGCATAGAAACTCCCTCCCAGAGTCTTTCTTGGAGCTCGAAAACTTATCTTCGTTGTGATTCTCAGTCAACAGCACTCCGAATACAACAGTGTTAGCTATAGGCCAACCAAAATTCCCAATGGAGACACCAACTTCATCACTTCCAGAGAAGAGGAAACTCCAGAGAGCCAGTGGGAACAACAACACAGTGGTTAGAAACAAGGAGAGCAATCGAACTCGTTTCTGATCAAGCTGTTTGATCTCGACCCAATTCATGGAAACTTTCTCATAGCAACCAGATAGAAATGGAAGCAACAAAGGCCATATTCTCAAGCAATTCTCTTTAGGGTATATCCAAAAACCTCAATTTTCGATAGATGATGAAGAGAAAGGGAAACAATCAACACGAACCCAGCTGATTGAAAACCAAAAACAACCCAGCGAACAAGATGCAAAACCCACGAACCTTAGATAATCCAATTCCGCCATTATCGCCGGAAAATCGATTCCGAGACTCTGATAGAACTCTCGCGGAGACTGTACCGGAGAGCTCAGCTAAGATTGATCATAGCTGTTGCGCCGCAGTAACGGAGAGCCTGGAATCGGAGGAGTAAAACAACGGCTAGAAAACCCGATTTTGCGAGTATGAGCTTGATTTTTTTTTTTTTTTTTTTTGTCAACGCGAGTAGAGCTTGATTTGAGACGAGGAGAGAGACGAAAATCAAGAAAACGGCACGACTCTGCCGGAGAAAGGGGTCATTTTTTGGAGGGAGAAAACGCAAAGAATTTGGGTTTAAGAAACTTAATGTGAGGCCCAATAACTGGATTTCTTATTGGTCTTCGACAAACCAATTTATAACGAAACCAACCCCAGTGGTGATTTTAGTCTTTTAGATGTCTAAATGTTTTTAATAATAAAATTGAATAAAATAATAATGAATGGTGTATCAATGTCTAAATCAAAACACTTTTTGAGTGAAGAGTGGACAATGAAAAATTTTAGTTTTTGAATTACACTTCTATAATTTTTATGTTTTTATGTATTACATTTTTGAAATTTTTTGAAAATGTATTATTTTTTAAGAATTGTTAACAAAAATTTTTACTTAAATTTATTTTTTTAAAAAATTATTTTAAAAATATCCATCAAAAATGTCTTTATTATATGTTTTAAAAACATCAAAATACTACAAAATATCTTATATACATAAAATATATAAAATATTAATAAGTAATCAATAAGATCCACACTAATAATGTCTCTATTGAACTTGCTCTAACAGTTGTGTTGAGCTCACTGACCATTGTCACTGCACTAGCAAGTAGCAACTATCACCACATTATTGATTATTCTTTTGTAGCAACCAACTAATCCTGATCCATCGTCGAACCACCACGATCAGAAATCTGATCTTCGTTATGTTACAACTATATTTCGATCTTTCTCGCACATGTATTATGACCAAATTCACTACTATATATTTGATGGCTATGACAATGTCATGCTGGCCAATATGTATATGTAAGAGTGTTGTTAGGGGTTACATCAGTTTATTGAGTAAGCTTAATCTTGTCTAAATCGGTTCAAATAGCTTTATTTAAGTCCGAGCTGCTTTAGTTTTATACCATACTTTAGTCACTAAATTCTAAAATTTAATCTTCAAAAATCTCTTCTAAAAATAGCCTTTTATATTAAACTATCCTTCTAGTCATTTTCTTAGTTGTTTACTAAAATATACTAAAAATAGTAAATAAGTAATGAATTTGATACCACTCCGACTATGCCAGACCTTGAGAGGATTGGACTGTTTTTAAATACATGTATTATGTATCCTTAGGATTAGTCGTACGGATGAAGCTAGGGATGTCTTTTACTCTTAGGTTCATCATCGATGGAATCCAATTTAATTTTCTAAGTGCTCTTTGGTCAAGTAACTCTCATCTGCCAAATTCACTACCATTATTCTATTAGTAACAGTTTCGACATCTCCAAAAAAACCATTAAAATTGAATCACCGCATTAATATGCAGATTTTGATGCGTTTACATTGAATTGTGTAGATATATATATATATATATATATATATATATATATATATATATATATATTCAAAGCACATGTGGAATGATATGATATTAAAATAGTTGGGGACAATACTATTAAAGCCATTTACTATATATAATGCATATATTTAATTTGGAGGTTGCATGCTCAGCCAACTAAGGAAAAAATGTAAAAGGTACACCAGTTTTTATAAGACTCGTCCCACTCAACTTTTTATTTCTTTTTCTGAACAAATGACCCACACTGTTTGTAAATGATTTATGTAATTTATAAAAGAAATAAAACTATTCAGTATTTTTTGGGGTTTGATTTTTATTATCTTTACATTATAGAAATGAAACTTTTACAGTAGGTTTTCTTATATTTGTGAGGACATTCCTAAAAATAGAAATTAGATTACTTGTCCACATCCATTTTTCTCACTCATACAAACTAATACTGTATATCATAGGGAGTCTTATAGTAATAAAGGTCAGATGAATATGAAACATGCTTGTAATAATCATGTGTATTTACGTCAAAAAAAAAGATGTGAATCTTTCAGTCCTTCAGTATATTATGCCTACATTAAAGGCTGACTATATGCCCCAAAAAAGTGAGTCAAACTTTACTTTCGCAATTGAAGCCGCAACTAATATGGTTACATCAAGTGTTCTTAGTTGTGTGTAAGATTAACTCTCATATTTTGGTGACTTAGGTAAGTTATTTACCGGTAAAGGAATATAACTCAACTGTTTAGACTTTTTTTGTGCCTTAGGTATAGGTTAGTTTTATTGAATATCTATATTTTTGCATTTCCTATTTAATAAAATTATTTATTAATACTTAACTCACAGACAGATTTACAAAGATGTATTTGTATTTTTTTTTTCACTTGTTGTAGTTTTTTTTCATAGTTCAAAAGTCATAGAGACATTTGTATTTTGGTAAAAATAAGGCTGTAACTGGTGATTATAAAGAATGGAAAAGAATACTAAATTTCTTATCATTCCTTAAAAATTACACCATTTAAAAGGAATATATTGTATCCATCATTCCTTGTCATTCTTTATGTTTTAAGAAACTATAATGTTAATATATTCCCTATAAAAAATGAGAAGAAACAATAATTCCTATTATTTTGTTCCTTTCATTCCTTTTTCTATTCATTCTTATTGTTACTTTTATGCCTAAATCTTAAACTTGTCTGTATATATTTTGTGCCAGTTGATATATTTTTACCCCAGAACTGCTGTTTTGGATTTGGTATTATTTTTTGTCTTCATTTGCTATTTTTGATTTTATATCTATTTTGAGGTTTATGTTTTTTTTCCACAAAAGAAATTTATCAAATACTTTATAAATTATACAAATAGTAAATGTTGGCAATTTCCCTGTCCTTGACTGACACAATCGAGTTCAGATATCACAGTCTCTGTTTTTTCTTTGTTAGGGAGGAAAAAGAAAGATTCTTTTCCATCAAAATTCATCTCATTGATTTTAAAAAAAAAAAACAAATTAAGTGACTATGTGAGAGAGAAAGAAAGAGATTCATCACCTGCTACTGCTATACTCATGCTGCAGTTCTGCTACACATATATATGTCGGAGACTTTTTGACTATGGAAGGAACCGTGCGGAACAATTATTTTATAGCGCAATAAAAAATATCTTTCAATTATAATCATCTTTTTTTCGTGCAGCACATTATTCTTTTTAATTATATTTTTGAAGATTTATTTTAGTATTAACTAAATGCAATGTAAACAAAATATGACCGGTGGGAAAACATAAGCTAATGTTAAAAAAAAAAAAAAAAAAAAAAAGCCAAAACCGTGATGCTTATTAGCCTCCACTCAAGGTCTAAAGACCAATCCCGTTTCTTTAAAGGTTCATACAATAATTAAAGGACGATTAGGTTACAAAGACAACATATATAATTATATATAGAGCTCATTAAAGATTACATGAGTAAACTTCTAATAACGGCGGCTTCAGGGCTATCTTCATCGACGGATTCCAGAAGCTGAGACAAACGCTCGCTGAGGTTGTCAACTTCTCTGTTCAGGTTTCTTATGTAGTTGCATGTCTCTTGCAGCACTTTAGACGCTGAAACCTATTTATATAGTTCAGTAATTAATTAAAAATGTAATGAATGTATATATATACATATGCACATGCATGCATGTGTTATGTGTATGTGTATGTAGATACATACATAGCGATGATTTTGATGGAAAATGTACGTAAAATGTGTTTATTTGTATATGTAAACAAAATGTTGTGGATATTGTTGTTAGGTCCGGAGTCAAAAAGTTCCGACTTCATTTTTCTTTTGTTTGATTTTGTGTCCTCTCTTCTTTTGATAAAACGTTTGTTTTGGATAAAAGGTCTTCACGATGGAAAAGTGAGACCATCGTTAATAAAGAAGAATTTACCTGATCAGAGCGACGTCGTTGGCCAATCTCCGGCAAAATCTGACGGAGCTTAGTTACAAGGTCGATCATTTGATCATCAGAGATCCTTGGAGCACTTGAAGATTGTCTTGATCTTCTGTTAGACATTTTCTACAATGTGGCAAAGAAAGACACGTAAGTTTTCTTGTTTCTTCTCTAGCTTCTACTCTCTCTCTCTCTCACTAGTTCTTTGAGGAATAGTGAAATGGAGAGATGAGATAAGCTATGTGGCAAGTAGGTATATAGCTTTTATGGTTTGAGAAGGTTTTAAGTTGAAAAGGAAAGACCAAAGAAGAAAGAAAAAACAGAAAGCAAGAAGAGAATAGAGGTGATCACGAGAGAGTGTTTTGAATACACTTAAAAATATAAAGAAATTGAGAATGTGATAAGAGTGATTTAAATAGGCCATAAGGACCACAAGAGAGAGAGACGGAGAGCAATAAACCTCGACAATGATGTCACGGGGGAAGAAAGCGATAGGTTTCAATGCCTTTTAACCACAAAACTTCTTAATCAATTTTTCTTATTATTTTTATAATAACGAAATTTTCTAACCTTATTGTATAACTTTATGTTTCGTCAAGTCAAGACTACAACGTATCAGAAGATTAATATTATTTTTTTCACTGCGATCTCAATCATATGGTTTATCATTGTGTTTGCTTTAAATGACAAACAAAACCGGGATTAGAATGGATCACAATACCGATATAAATATTTATCCTCTCTTTAAATTTGGTCCCAGTGGTAGAAAACAATACTCTTTTCATTGTAAAACTAGGATTTAAATTTTTTTTTTTTTTTTACAATTTTACTTTAAAACAAAAACTGCATATCACACCTATGAAATTGAATTTAACCCTCTGTCATCGCTGTCAGAATTGTTACATTATATATCAAATCAAAGTGCTGGAGACGTAGAGTCTGAATCTACTTTTATAATTTATAAACTATAATGTGTTTGACCGTAAATAGTTTTTAGAGATATAAAGAATAGTTATATATTACAGATTAAATCAGACTTTGAAGATTTTACCAACATTTTTTGCGAGTACGTAAAGTTTCAGTTCAAAGGTTTCTTTTTTGCAGGAAACTCGTAAAACTAGCTAGTCATCACTTAGATTATTATATACAATTTACTTTTATCTGAATAACATAAGATTAAAAAAAAAAAACAACACTTACATATAGTATAGTTTACTTTTATCAATAAAAAACACATTTTACACGAAAAAATTGAAAAGCAAAAAATAATAGGTATGTTCAGCAATTATATCATATAAATAACAACTTATATGCTTAGTCATTTTTGCAAAAGAAATATGATTGTCATTAAAAAAAATTGAGACTCCATATATTTCTATAGGAGGAATAAATAAGTGGGTACTAAAAAGGTGTTGAATAAATGGAGGAAATTTGAATAGTTAAGTGGATGAAACTAAGAGTTCCCAGAGATGGCGTTGATGAAGGTCAAGCCGATTTAAGATAAGTTTTTCATGTTGATCTAACATTGTGGCCCTTCATCTGCAATGTCACAAAAAGGCAAATACCATGTGATGACATGACTTTTCCTTTCATTTTATTTTATTATTTCGTAAATTACAATTCATACATATTATGGCCTGACTAGTTAATTAATCTCACTCTCTATAAAATTTTACCTAAATTTTATTCACAGTTTTTTTTGGGTCATAACACACGTTGTTTACCCATTATCCAAATACATTCATTACATAAATAACACAATTTTCAGTTAAAAGAAAGAAAGAAAATAAGTTTTGTTATGAAAAGTTATTCTACGTACGAATGTAAAATTTTGAGGAAGAACTCACGAAAACCTACAAACTTGCCCATCTCTAATGTAAAAGTCGGACACTCGTTGAGATTAAATATTTTTTAGGTCACCTCATTTTGTGAATTTTTATCCACAGTGTATATGTATGTGCATGGTTTGTATCTAGCTATTATTTACCTATAGGTAAATAGATTTTTTTTTTAAAGGAGTATCAAACTTGTATATCAAAGAGGATAGAGAGAAACCTGTTAATCCTACCATTTCAATGGAGACACCAAAATATGTGACTCATATGAAACATATTGATTGCTGGCTTGCTGCTAAGCCATATATAGCTTCACCTATCATTTGAAATAATGTGTATTGATATTTTTAAAAGAAAAATGTATATAGATAGTCCATATGACCGAGATATAGCAAATAGAAAACAAAAATCAACTTTTTACAAAGCGTGATATCGAATTTAAATGCATAAAAAGACATCTCAATTGGGTTTTAGCTTAGTCGGTCACTTTAAAAATCATAGCTACGACTTTGAAGCTTCTCTTAAAACAAACGAAAGCAAAAGCAAACAATATGAAAATGAATATTACTTGCCTAATTGAGGATTGAACCGTAAGTAGTTCTTTAAATATAAGTGTCCTAATTAAGATCAAGTAACTAACTAATTAATAATATTACCTAATTAACAAAATGCTAACTAACTACTCATGATCTATAATATTAACTTTCGATAAAATTAAGTTTGATAATCAAACCTATTTTCAAACTTCTCCGTAGACTTATACTTGTAGAACCAATAACTTTATAAATACGGTAAAAACAATTCAGTCACGAATATAAATCAATAATTAAAATCGAATTAAAACAAGTTAATAAAAAATTCGAATGAATAAATCGGAATTTGTATAAATAATAAACGGAATGAAGATTGAAATCTTTTTCATTAACTCAAAGAATCACTCGTAATGTGACAGGTTTAATAATGATTTATGAGTCTCAGTATACAACCGTTAAATCCCAAATCGCAACACTCAATTTTGGGCTTGAAAAACTAACTCTACAAATACTCTCTAAATTACTAACCTGATGCAAAGATGGATCGGAGGAACTGTGTGTTTATTTTTTGTTTTGTGTTTTTTGATATCGAAAATCGGATGATCAAAATTTGTATATATAAAATAGAGATGGGACTAAGGTTTTTTAGTTGAACCTCCAAAAATTTAGGCGGCACGTTTAGGGCGTGACTAACAAAGTAAATTAATTAAACCCCAACCGACTTACAGCCTAAGAGCTTTAAGAGCCAAATCCAAAAATATGACCACAGACCACGAGCTACAGACCCCTCCGACAGCGGTAGCACACGTGTGTATGTCTTTTCTTCCTCTCTTAACTATTTGAACCAACGATAATGTTAGTAAACTTTCAATGTAGGACTTTGTTAGTTTTTGTTAGCTTTCCACAAAAAATAAGAACCAATAAAAATATTTCATTTATATATGCTTTAACTCATTCTTCACACATACACAAATTAATAAAGCCCAACAATACTTTATTAATTTTGTTCCAACAATACTTTGACAAACGTTAGCCTTTGGTTTAACAAAGTTTATTTTGAAGTGATAAAAATGCATATCTCATCACTTATTTTAAGATTTGAGATATACATAGGTTGGTTCATTATTGGTTAATAAAAAAAATCTCATAACATCGACTACGACACGTGTCACACCCATGTCTCGTGCTACATGCTGCCTTTGGGTCCATAAAATCAAACTTTTAGATATCTTGTTCTCCAATAACATTATCAACAAAGATCCGACAAGTATGTAACACTCTTATTTAAATAATTTTGGGAAAATTTGAATTCTCTAATTCTCGCCTCAAATATCTCATCTGTAAAGTGTACATAATAAATTAATTACTACAATATGTGTCAATAGTAGTTCAATGACATTTTTGGTAAAGACTTGCATGTTATAATAAAGTTAAGTATATATTTTAATCAACAAATAAAAAACTATATAATTTTATAATCTTTTCAACATGTAGCACATAAGTAGAAGTTATTGGTTCTAAAATATGTATTTAGAAAAATCAACTAAATTTAGTGTTATTGCTTTTATAATTTTAAAACTTTATTTTGATTCTAAGATTTAAAAAAAACATATTCAAATTATGTTTATGATTTTAAAATCATACATTTGGTTCTAAAGTGAATTTTAGTGGATTTTGTAGGAATTCCATATTAAAAATATAAAAACTTAAATCCAAATAGATTTAAAAATTAATAAATTTTATAAGATTATATGAATTCTTAAATTTCGATTCTTTCAAAATAAATGTTGTTTATTAAAATAGTTCTCACTTAACTTAATATGTAAAAAAGTTGATTTTAGTCGTCGAGTTTGTTATATGTAACCGATATCATCTGAAAAGAATTTCACACTGATAAGAGAATGATATGTGGATCATACACTCATAAGCACAATGCACACTTTATATCTTTCTTTGATTTATACACCACAAAAATTAAACGAAAACTTTAATTAATATATATTTGTAAATAATACACACCCTTTTGAGATCAATAATGCACATAATTGAAGAGAGCATATTCTACATGTGAACACAAGTATATAGAAATTTAAGTTTTGGTGCGTGTGTATGTGTGTGTGTGTATGTTTTATAAGATTATTAAAGAAAGTGACCATTCAAATAAATTGCAAAGGGAGATTTTACATGTTAGTCCATGTGGGTTCGGGTACTAAATGTTTGTTGGTCTCATAGGCTCCACGATGTTTTTGTGTCTATTTTTTTCGCATTTAGTTCACATCTTTACAACACATGTTGTAAGAAACGAATAATCATATGGAAATGAACGACTAGCTAATTAAGTAATTTGTACACACTCATACAAATTACTTTTTCGAAGCAATTGAGATTTTTTTCTTTTTTAAGTGAACAGCAAAAACACTATATAGTACGGAAATTTCCATTAATAACACCGATCATGTTGTCGCAATGAGATGAAAGAGCATTGAAAAAGTCATCAAAACCGCCTCTTCTATTCTATGTTCTGAGATTTGGATTATTCAATATACATCAAAAATTATCGTACCAATTTATATTTTCAATGCAAAATGATCATTTGACAAGAAGTTTCCGAAACTCACAACAAATAAAACATTTAGACCGCGTAGACAGTAGATTTATGCAGTGTTGTCACAATTACAATTAAGGAGACAATGATGCATCTACCTGTTCATGCAGCTACACATTTTATCATGATTGGGGAGACATCGTCTTCTGCTAGCTAGTGCTACTTTCTTTCTAATTCCAAATTGTATACGGTTTATAACTATAGATGGTTTAGATAATCTCTCAAGAAGAGTATGTATACTAGACATTAAACAAGTCTGCACAACAGAAAAAAAAAGAAGAGGTAATTAACAAGCATGGAACACCACTTCGTGGGTTTACAATGTCTCTGGTTCTTAAATAATACTCTCTTGTCCCAAGATGTTCTAGATAAAGGCAGAAAGATTAAAAAACTCTTTTTTGGTTTAAGAACATCATTTGATAATTAACTAAAAACATAATTTAACCAATCATAAAAGGTTAAAAGTATCAAATAACATTAAATTTTGCATAAAAGTTGTAAAACATCTTCTAAAATGGGACAGAAAGAGCATTAACATTACCGTTTGGTCAGTTAACGAGTCGAATGAGCATTCAAATAATATGTTTCGTTGTGTTTAATTAAGTCTACTCGGATGATATATTATAGTCCACATGTGTAATATTATATTTGTGGAATACTTTGTTGGAAAAAACGGTTCTCTTTGGTTATAAATTAAAAGTTCAGATTGATGAAAATAAAGTAAGGGGCTGAGACGAGAAAACTATTTTTAGGATGTTATATTGAATACTAAATGACCTTTTAAAGGCTTAATAAAGATGAATTAAGATATAAATAAAGATGAATACACATTTTTAAAAGTAAAATAAACAGTAATCAAATACTAACAAATAAAAAAACCTATCTCCAACAATAAATGTATAAATGTTTTACTCCATAGTTAGCAACAATGCCAAACAAAAAAACCTTAGGAGCTTTCTTGTAAACTGTTGCGCTTTAGATCAAATTCTGGTACATGGCAGTGTTTACATATATATGATTTGTTTTGGGTAGTAGAGTCGATAGATTTCGCATCTGTTAACCCCAAATCAATATACTTTTCCTGATTGCAAGCTTAAGATTTATTTATAATCATACAATTATAAATAGTTTGAAGCAGCGTATGTGTTGAGATCTGATGCTTTCTCTAATTTTCTGTTTCGTGTAGTCTATTACATCAGATGAAAATCAAAGAAACCACAGCTAAAGAATACCTCCGCTTTTGTGTTTTCATTTCAAAAATTAAATCCCCATGCAATCAAAACAAAAGAGGAATTTCTAGATTAGTTATAAGATAAATTAAAATGTATTTACCCTTCGATGTTTATGAAATCATTTTAGTTCCCTTGTAGGAAGAGGAAGATATACAAATGACTTCTAATTTAAGTTACATGGACTTCTAACCTAAAACCAATTGGCAGCAAGTGGATTGGCCCATGATCTTTATATATTAGTTAGGATCTCTTCCAACTTCCGATGTGGGATATTATCCCTAATACGCCCCCTCGAGATAATGGCTACTTTGGCCATTGATCTCGGTAATATTTGGGCAAGAATCGACAGACCATCTTTGGGTCACATATTGATTATGGATCGGGTTGGATTGTTTGGATCAGAATTTGATACCATGTTAAGTTACATGGGCTTCCAACCTAAAACCAATTGGCAGTAAATGGATTGGTCCATGGCCCTTATATATTAGTTAGGATCCCTTCCAACTTCCGATGTGGGATATTATCCCTAATAGTACTTGCCAGCGTAATCCTCCGAGGTACTTTCTTCTTCTATTAAATCTTATTAGCAGACCTATGAGCCGAGACGTGATTCTTCAAAAATCAATCAAGGAGCTTCCTCATGAAAAACTACGTACGTACTTTTCTATAATTGAAAATGTTTTCTTAACAAAGTGTGTCAATATTGAGTATATGCACGTGACAGATCTACATACTTTTATTTCTATAAATGGAAGTGGTTTCAGGCTTTCAGCTAAAAGTCAACTGCAGAGCGAAAAGCTAACCTGTTGAGTGACTCTAAAAGAAAAAGAGGGTTCATGTGTAATTAGACTACCGGTTATGGATCTAATCATAAAGAACAGAAATGGAGGGAGAATAGAGATCTGTATAAGAGATCAAGTCATAAAGAACAGAAATGGAGGGTGAATAGAGGAAGAGTTTAGATGACAAGAGAAGAAGAAGTTTGGGACTAAATCCACTTTTGATAATGATCGTAATCTATAAAGTGTTTTCGTTTACAGTTTTAAAACTTAAACAGCAAGTAAGTGACTGAAAATCTAATAAGCATAATGACCCATTAATTAATAAACGAGGCCCATTTGATATCATTTAGATGAGAAAAGAAGAAGAGAGGAAGAAGTTTGGGACTAAATCCACTTTTGACAATGATCGTAATCTATAAAGTGTTTTTCCTTTCACAGTTTTAAAACTTAAATAGTAAGTGATCATTGACAAAAAAAAAATAGTAAGTGATAAAAGGTTTGAAAATCTAATAAGCATAATAGCCCAATAATCAATAAACGAGGCCTATTTGATACTAATCAGATATCATGACAAAGTTCAATAGTTCATAATCGTAGGAATGGTGTTTCCTATTGTGTATTCAGTTGTGGAAACAGAGGTGATGAATGGGTTTTGGGTTATTGAATGTCTTTATGTTCGAATTATCTTCATAATTATTTTTGCACAAACTTTCTACTTATTGAATTTCAAATACAAGAATCTTATTTAACTTAATAATACCTAAAAAACTATAAGAATGAACTTGTTGGTCTGAACAAGCATCAATTGAAACCCCTCCATCCATTAATTAGGTTATTAGCTTTGCATTTTTAGTATACAATGTCAAAACTGTATAACTTTAATCATTTCTTACAAAAGATTTTCATCTATGCCACCAAAGCCCATCATATAATGACGGTGATGGATGTGAATGTTAACTTGATCACAATGCTAATGTCTAAGGGAAATAGATAACTAAAAATGATGATTTCTTATAAATATAGTCTTTTAACTAAATTTATGGTTGATAAAGGTTTTTAGCAGCAACAATTCTTCGGATATCATAACTGATAAAGGATAAGGTAATGTAAATTATATTTCTAATAAGATCAAAAAGGTCACCGAACTTGTCTTTTTTTGGAATGCTCACTGCCGATACATCCCTAAAAGATTATTGTAAGCTCAAAATTTCCCTCAAACATGAAAAGCTTTGGTTAGGTGATAACCGTTACACTCAGTCCATTGCGAAATTTTGGAGGGTCTTCACTTCAGATCAATATGATCCATCAGGATTCATCTCATACTGTCAGATTAAAGAAGTTGCATGAAATAGCCAGCAAGTTCCTAAATAAGTTAAAGAACTGGATTTCCAATGCTGGTGATATATAATTTGATAAATTCCAGTATACATATGCTATCATTTCAAAGAGTTGGTTTAATTCGGGATGAAGATACTTGATTCAAGAATCAACTTGATAAAAACCAGCAATTTTCCTCTCGTGGTTAAATTAATGTCATTTTGACGATTCTATGGACCTTGACACTTGAAGGATCAAAAATTTAACTTCATTCTATGTCATGATAGAAGTATAGATAGAGTCGGATTGGATTTGTTAGAAGAATTCATTGAAATAACTACGGACTGGCGAAAGTATTTACGTAGCCAAGACTATTAGCTACACAAATGGCGACAGATAGCGACAAAACAAATAATATTATTTTTGTAGCTAAATCTATAGCAATTCTATAGCAATCTGTAGCTATATAGCTAGAGATGAAATCCGTCGATATTTTATAGCTAAATAGCTACATATTGATAGAGATAAGTTGTCGCCATAAATGTTTTAGCTAGCAATGCATAGCTACAAATTGGCAACAACATGTATGTTATCATTATCCATCCCGTATATAGCAATGACGTAACAACAAAATTAAAGTAGCTAATTTTTTTTATAATACTAAAAGAATTTAAGTAAAAATAATAATTTTAAAATTTAGTTATTATTTAGTAATTTTTAATGTCAATACATAAAAAGATAGATTTTAAATTAATTATATCATTTAATGTGCCATAGAAAAAAATCACCAAGATATATAATGTGACAATGTCTGAAGAACTTAACTAGTATAATCTAATATTATATATAAGTTTAGACGAATTGAAAGCAAAAATTAATTAGTTCAAAAAGAAATGTGGAATGGATCGCTGCCACTTATCGAAGGTACGTAAGTAACTCGTATATTTGTGTTTAATCGGTAGCAAATCAACAGCAATGTATGGTGGCATTCGCACGATCAGTCTTGAGAGATGCGCATATCACACTTTCTAATTACACGCAGTACAAGATTGATAGTAACTCATACCGATTGAAAATAATTTTCCAACACCAATACTCTTAATCAGGAGGATATATGTTTAACATGGACAGTTAATAGTTTAAGCAAATAGATCAATGTAATGACATTTTTATAATTAAATATAAACTAATTAACGATATATGTTGGTTTTTAAAGTACAACTTTATAATGATAAAGATGAAACTCAAAATATATTCATTCAGATGATAAAGATGAAAAAACTTAAGCATGAAAAAAATAGTTTCTTATCTAACAATAGCTGAAGAACCTACTGTAGAAGATCACAATATATAAAATTTCAAGTGAAAGTTCTTATGCTAAGTTTTAATGTTTCTATTTTTGTTGAATTAGTTTAAGATTTATATGCAAAATTATATATATTTTGGAGTTTAGATTTGTTTTGTTATAATAGAATTTGAGTTTCAAAATATAATAACACTTGTTTTTCTAATTTTGTATCCATGATTTCATATAAATAAAGGGTAAAGCATGTAAACTTTAAAGAAAAGAATAACACTTGCACTTATTTTTTGAAAGGTCCGCCAGCCATTTGGAAAGTTTCCGCCAAACAGTTGGCTAAAGTTTTCAGATTCTGCCTTAATATTTAGCCATAATTTTTGCAAAACCTAAATCTTTTTTTCCCTCTTATCCTTCGCCGCTGATTCTTTTCATCCTTCTTTTCCCTCTTCTCTCCTTGGCGGCTGATTCTTTCCCCTCCACCTTATTCGCGGCTGATTATTTTTCCTCTTCTCCTCCGCAGCAGAGAACTCTATAATAATGTCAGTCTCTCCCTCTCGCAATCGCTCATTTATCTCTTTCACGGCAGTTAAACACAATATCTAAGGTTAGATTCTTCTTTAGATTTATAGTTTTGAGTTTTGTTTGGGGTGAAATCATGCAATGACTTTGGGTAATTGCTGTATTGTGCCAAAATTGATTTAGGATTCAATTCTTCTTTGAATCTCTGCGTTTTGTTGTTTGTAATGTTATGCTCTTCAGATTTCGGTAATTGATGTTTATGTATTGAAATTGTTTTATGGTTCAATTTTACGGGGTTCCTATTTTTGGCTGAAATCATTCTCTTCAGTTTTGGTTATTTGATAATGGTTACTACTGAAACCGAATTATTAATTATTTAATCAGGGAATGATTTAGTATTGCACAATACTCTATCATTCTCTTCAATCTTCACTCTAATGTTTTCCAAATCTCTATCATTGTAGTATGCATCCACCATGTAGGTAGACTACCCGCAAGAGGTAATGTTGGACCAGAGGCCCATGCTCCCTCAAGAGCTGGTGATCTCTTCATTCTTCAGTTGCAGATGGAAGCCCTCTACGCCAAGCTCTATGACAAATACACCAAACTCAAGGTTTTCTCAAGCAAGATCTTCCATTTAATTTTTCGTTTTTGTATTTTGCGTTTCAGGATTTTGATTTAACTGCTTTTATTTAAAGAAGATGCTCTCATTTCAACAAGAAAAATTCCTAAACTTAGTTTCAGGTACCAGTTTTGATCTATTGTAGTATGGTTTTTGGAAGATTCTTTATTTATAGCTGAGCTCTTCTTTTTACTTCATGTTTGAGTTTTAATATCATCAGATATATTCATGAGTTGTTACTAGCTTCTCTGTCTTTAAACTATATTGCAAATTAAGTGCACATTTTGGTTCAGTTTGGGTTTATATAACAATTGGGTGTCTTTTATGTTGTTCAATGCTGTAGGGGACAAGATATCGATGGTCACTTGTAGGTTGGTGAATCTTCTCTCCTTGTCAAGTGAGTCTTACTTCCATACTCCAAATTACTTTTTTCTACATTTACTGGATTCAGAAGATAAAATATGTTATGTTGTAAACTAGATAAGGTTCGGCAAGTAAGAGTGCACTGCTTATGTGATGTTCAATGATTCTTGTTCTCAGGAAACTGCTGTTTTACACTAGGGATTCTCTCGATACTCACTAGTGTCTGTGGAATTCTCGATTAACTTCAGGGCTGCAACAATATTGGAGCAGCGAGTTTTCATAACTCGTTGGGGACAACATCCCAAGCACTCCACTGAGTTTTAAAGATCCAAAGCACAAGGTTGACGGCTTCTTGTAGGATATGCAATAAGTTTTCAGTTTTGGACTTTTGTTATGTCTTGTTTTCACTTTTCAGATTTAAGCAGTTGTTTGTTTGTATGATACTTGACAAATTTTATTATGTTTTGAAAATATAATTTTTTTAGTAATATATTTTTACACATTTTAGGCTTTAAACACAATTTAAATATTTTGATTTATTTATTGAAAATTAAATATTTTGTAACCAAATCTGTGGTACATTCGCTACAGATTTGCTATAGAGATTATTGTTAAAGTTTGTAGCCACATAGCCACAAGATATCAGTAGCCAAAGTTGTCACTATTTAGCCATAGAACAAATCATAGCCATATTGTTGATATAAGCTACAGAAACAGCTTTTGCTAATTTGTTGCTAGTTGGCTACATATTGGCTACGAATTAAAAATAGCGTCGGAGCTGAGGCAACAAAATTGATCTGTTGCTGTTCGTCGCCATCTTAGTTTTAGCTACGAATTTTGTCCGATAGCTACATAATAATCGGTAATTATTTCAGCAAATTCTTGTAGTGGGTGTTCTATGTACGGAAAAGAAAAACCTTTCATTCCATAAAAGTAAATTAGTTTTTAGTTTTTTTGTTGGGCTTGTTTATAATAATTTAGTTTTGAGTGACTGTTTATCTTATATTTTATTTGAGTACTTTATATTTTGTGTTAAAAAAACTAAATTATTAACTTAAAATGAAAATCTTTAATCGTTTTTTTGCAGATTTTGGAATCCAAATTACTCTACTCTGAAATACTTACTAGCAGATATCTCAAATTCTAAAATTACTCTAAGACACGTTTTCAAGCACTGTTAAGCAATTGAATTGCATTCATCAAATAGTAAATGGGGTGGTTAATGAGAGAGACTCAACTTTGGATATTTAACGTGGGCCTATAATTTTACTTTCAGGCCCATTAAATGAACGGGATTTCTTATTCGCAAATTTTTGAAATCTCCGTCTAATTTGGATTAAAAACTAAAAATGGTCATTAATATACAGATTTGTTAGTGCGATTCGGTTTCGATTCGTCAAAGAGAATCAATCACTGAAGAACATAACTGGAAATTTACAATCAAATTGCGAAATTAGCTCAAGAAGATTAAACTCACGGATGGTTTTTGTGTATAAATTCAAATAGCGACTCATTGCATTATTCTCTTGTCTCTACCTTCTTTTGTGTGTTTCTGGTGTTGATTGGTTCATCATTGGTTTTCATACGGTTTGAGAGAAATCTTTCGGTTTGTGTTTGTTTCTTTACCAAATGTCGGAGATTGGAGGAAATAAAATTCGGATTCCCTGGTTCGATAACTCTGATTTAATCAGAAGCTTGAATAAAACTCTGATCGGTAGGATTACGAATCTTGAGAAGCAGAACGTTGGATCACTGGTTTCCATGATGCCCAAAATCTGGAAACTAGACGATGATCGAGTAACCGGTTCGGATTTGGGTTTAGGATTGTTCCGGTTTGATTTCCAGAGAGAAGAAGATATTCTCCAAGTGCTCAAAACAGAGCCTTTCAGTTTTAACCAATGGATGGTTTCGATTGTAAGATGGGAACCGATTGTACGCGAAAACTACCCATCCGATATCACGTTTTGGGTCAGAATCGTTGGTGTTCCTCTGCATATGTGGATTGATCCGGTTCTCCGGAGAATTGGGAATGAGCTTGGTACGGTTCGAGAAGTTGATGAAGTGAATGCTATGGTTCAAGTGAGTATCGATGCTACTAAGCCATTGTGCTTCGAGATATCGGTTCGATTTAAAACCGGTGGTGAGGAGGTGGTTGTGAAGATGGAGTACGAGAAGCTTTCCGGTTACTGTAAGACTTGTTTTAGCCTCTGCCATGACCAAGATTCTTGCCCGGAGAAAGACTAAAACAAAATCCAAGATTCAACCAAGCGAACCGTCAAGAGATAGTTAAACCGGCTCAATTAACAGAACCGGAAATAATAAGTCATCGTTATTTCTTTTTAATTTTGTTCAATAATGTCGAGAGAGTATGTCTACGGAACCATTTCTCGAATTTATCCACTTTTGTAGGAATTAAGATTTTACTTTCCGTTGCTCATTTGTATTTTTCCCTATTTAAAGAAATGAAAAACCGCAAAAGAAACACTAGTCTCTTTGGAAAACATCGGATCCAAATTGCTTAATTATTTCAACAACTATCTCTACATCGCAAATAATTAAAATCCAAAGTAAATGGCAGATTTAATCTAAAAATGCGTGTAAATGCGTACCGTAATCACATTCTTAATCTAAACATATAATCGAAAAACATAAAAGTAGAAATACTTATACCATAATGGCATAATTTAAAGTAGAGATGATCTTATAATAATTAAGGAGATCACGGTTCATTTCACTGGTTTCAACTTTTAACTATACTGAGATCATCTCTAGTTTAAATTATGGTATATTTAATCGTTATGTATGTAGAAACCATAGTCGAATCGTTATGATGAGATCATCTTTATTTTAAATAACTATTTCTGATGAGAAACCATAGTAGAATCGTTATCATAAGATCATCTCTAATCTAATGTTAACTTATCGAAATATTAATTTTTAATTTTTAATAGTTACTGATTATAAATTTAGAGAATCATCGAATATTAATTTATAAAGTTCTACTACTATAATAGTTATCTATTTAGTAATTGCATTAGCGTTTTGTAAATTTAACCTTTATGTTATTCTCTAAATGTTGTTGTGTATTTGCTCAAAGCAACCTATGTTGTTGTGTATTCTCTAAATGTTTAGCGTATCAAGGGAACCTATGCAAAGATAAGGGACAAAAGTCACAAAACATTCACTACTATCTTGTCAGAAGCAAGACACGAGAGATAACTACTACTACTAAATGATTAAAGAACACAAGAAAGCATTACTACGAAAACACACTTCACTCCATAACTAGAACACCAAAAAAAACATCTCTCACAAGAAAGTGACGAAGAGCAAACGATTATTTAATAACTTAAATAACATCTTTTAGTAGGTTTAGGAAGTGTTTTTCTCTAATAAGGGGCCTCTTGAGGGTCTTGATGCTTTTCACTCTTCATCATCCTCATCCCCATCACTAGATTTCTTGGCTCCAGCTCAATCTTTCCTTACTCTTCATCATCCTCGTCTCCACCACCGCCAGCAGATTTCTTGGCTCCAGCTCTCTCGTTCCTTCTCTTCACTCTTCCGGGTCGACCACCACCGAATGGACTGGTTAGAGAAAAGTCAATGTGTTTCTGCGAGTCAACCTTCACCAAGAAGGATGGAATGTTCACCAGTTGCCTCCCAACCCTACAAAGCGAATCAATAACCAGTGTTTGTAGCAGTAATGTTACACTTTAAAACACAGCTGAGTCCATTTTTAGCTCTGAACTACAACAATACCAAGAACCTACACGAGTCAAAGGAAGACAAGAACGACAAGCCTCTAAACAATTGAGTTTGATTGAAGGAGTTAACTATATGATGTTCCTAAGATCATACTAATTCACAATACGTCATCACCTATAAGTTTAAGCACATTTGAGCTCATTAAGAGAAGAGAACTGTGAAGGCATATATAATTTTCTAGCAGGAAAAAAAAGATAAGTCTTGCACAACAATTGAGTTGCTTAGAGCCTGAACTGGGACAAAATGGAACATATAACCAAGATTCTACCCAATTCAAAGCCACAGATTCTATAACAAGTCAAGCAGAACGAAACCGATAAGCATTAGACACAAATGAATGTTAGTTCCCAAGATTAACAATACCCGTTTTAAAAAGTCTTAATCTTTCAGGTCTAAATGAAACTTTTTTGATTACCTGATGTGCCTTTGACGGATAAGGACACGAGCGTGGTGAATGGACTTGGCCATACCAGACTTGAACACGATTGTCTGGAGACGACGCTCGAGGAAATTCTCAACAGTCAAAGCAAGAACGTAATCGAGCTTGTTCTGGCTCTCATCAAGAAGACCAGTACGGTTCATCCTCCTAAGGAGAGCTTCACCTTCAAAGATCCGGCGAGGGTTCTTCTCGTCGAGAGTGAGAAGCTCTCTTGCAGCATTACGGATACGGCTAAGCGCGTACTGAACCCTCCACAGCTCTCTCTTACAACGAAGACCGTACTCTCCGACAAGCTTTAGCTCAGCGTCGAGACGCTCCTTCTCGTACGGACGTCGTGGCTTCTTGAATGTTTTGCCATCTGAAAATCAAAGCCACCATTAGAAAAATCAAATTTTTATAAACATCAGATGAAAACAGAGAGAACCAGATCAACAAGTGATCCACTTTCATAAATGATTTATGGAGTTTAATTTCACACAGATTCTGATCAAACCCTAATCACCATTTGCATGCATCGATATTCTGAAATATTATTATATACGAAAATTGAATTGCTACTATGAGAAAGAGTGAGAATTATGAACAGTGTAATGAAATTAAGCAAATAGCAGAAATTATTAGAGGAGAATGATACCCAGATGATCTAAATCGCCGATTACAAACGAAAAGATCGAGAATTAATTGGAAGATGTATAGAAAGAGAGCTTACAGTTGCGGTAGAATCTGACTTGCACCATGGTTGCTGCACAGAGAAGGAGGACGAAGAAGTTTTGTTTTTATACTACTGCACAGACAAAAACCTAGGGTTTCTTTAAGGCTCCATGAGTCGTTTTGGGCTTTATCAAGCTAGGCTAGGCCCATTGGACTTCTTCATTGACCTCTATTAGTCTTTGAAATAATATGTTTTTTTTATAAAATAATTACATATTGCCTATTACTAATTATTGAAAGGAAGATAGAAATATCAAAAACTGAATCATCAAAATTAGCAATACTGTACTTTTTGCTATCAAATTTTTTTTAGTAAATATTTGTATGCTCTTACCATACCTTTGTACAGAAAAATGTATAACCGGCGGATTTAGGAAAAAGCTCTGCTACTAAATGAATAAATCTTTATAATGATTTTGATAAAATACTCCGTTTGTTTCACAATAATGCTATTTAAAATTATTTTACACATGTTAATTATTTAATTATACAAAGGTATCATTGTTTAATGTACAAGAAGCTAAACTATAATGACTTAAAATCATTGCTGTTTTAACATGAAAAAAAATTGAGAAAGAATATAATCTGCGCAATTACGCTTTGAATTCTAATATAAACTTTAAATTTGTTACACTTATAGGAGCAACAACAAACACCAAGTGAAACGTCTTTGATACTCACTCTTCCGATAAATCTCCAATTCCAATCAAAAATGAAGAAACTTCAGAAAACTTTTTGCTCAACAATAATAACTAATTTAACCATTTTCTTGGATTCTCCTCCACATCAAATTTCTCTACTTTCCTCCTGAAAACAACACAACACAAAGACAAAACTCTCAGCAAAAATCCACAGTTTCAAAGTTTCTAAAACACACACAAAATCTTGAAAGAACTTAATCATTAACTAACTTGATTAGTGAAGTTGGTCTTTCATATCCTCTATAATCCTTCTTCTGACCCTTCATCATCTCTTCTTTTGTCGCCATCGTCCAAGAAGCTTTAGTCAAAGATTCACCCAACAACTCTGCAACATCAGTCGCCATTGCTTCAACCTTGGCCGCATATGGAAAGTTCTTCTCTTCAAACTGATTAGACAACCAAAGATACATTGACAAAATTTGGTGTCTACTCTCCAAATCCAAAAGCTCTGTGTCGTTCTTAGCAGAGCTCTTTGGCATCCCCAAGGCCACATTAACCGGCATATCATTGCTATAAGTCGAAGCAAACCGAAGCAAATGGTGCATCGCTTTCGGGTTCCTGACATTAACCGGAGCAAAACAGAAGTTAAACCGGTCTTCTAGAGACAATCCTTTTACTTTCTCCAACATGTTTGCCACTTTCTTGACATGACTATGATGACACAAGAAGTAAGAACCGTCGAGCCTGCAGTGTTTCCCGAAATGCTCCAAGAGCTCTGCAAAAGACATGTCGGGAAGTTTCGCTGCGAAAAGCTCAATCTGTTCGAAGAAAGGGAACAAACCGACTTTGTTAACTTCATCAAACGGTTGCTGCAAACACTCGATAAGATAGGCTAGATCTTCTGAGTTTAGTGTCGTTGTGAGTCCATCAGGATAACGACTTCCTCTTCTTCCTGCTCTACCAGCGATCTGTTTCACCTGTGAAGCCGGTACAGGAACAACCTTATCGCCGTTATACTTACCCAAACCGTAGAACACAACACGTCTTATGTTAAGATTCAATCCCATCCCAACAGCATCACTAGCAACAAGAACATCGTACTCGTTTTCTTGATCGTTGAACAGGATCGCTTGCTGTCTCCTCGTCTCAGGAGGCAATGCACCGTAGATAACACAGCAACGATGCTTCGTATGTTTCTCTATAGCCATCTTAACTTCGAATATCTCTCTTCTTGAGAAGGCAACAATACAATCACCGGACTTTACGTTCTTAAGATCTCCTAATAAGGTCTTACTCTCAACGACCAAAGGCTTAAACCTCTCGTAATGCTCTTCGACTAACTCGTCTCCTGTATCAGCACATATCTTACGCACAATGTCCAAAACACTCGGGTCCCCGCATAAATGAATCTCATCTGCTTTTAAACCAAGCAAAGCCTTCGTCCAAGCGTGGCCTCTACTAGAATCAGCCATCATCTGTATCTCATCGATCACAGCCACTTCATACAACTCTTCCGTAGACACCATCTCAACAGTACAAGAAACATGCTTCGCGAAAGGAACACGTTTCTTCTCTTGTCCAGTCAAGAGACTACAGTAAATCCCTAAAGCATTCACCTTGTCGAAGACTTCCATAGCTAATAACCTAAGCGGGCTGCAATACAACCCGTTCTTGGCTTCCATAAACCGCTGCAAAGCATTGTAAGTCTTGCCACTATTGGTCGGTCCACAGTGATAAACGATCTTACGCTTCATAGCCCGAGCAAAAGGGAACCAAGTCGCAGGTTTCGTGAGGTCTGCGCATTCAACAACGCTCTTGAAACGCTTGATCTCTTCGGGAAACTCTTCGATACAGAACTCGACAAACACAGGGAACAGAAACTTAACAGCTTCATCCCTCGGTCCAACACGAACAAGATCTTGAACAAGCTCAATCTTGTTACACCTCTCCAAGAACAAGTCCCTGAACTTGCTAACAGCAGTTGGGAAAAACAATTTCCCGATATAGATCGCAAGAGCCTGATTCGCTGCCCATCCCGATTGCGCAAAATACCCGAAAATCTCATGTATTGTGTCCCATTCACTACGCTGAAGCTTAGCACGCGCTTCACTTTGCCTAAGCTCTTTATATAGCTCCACAGGATCTTGACACCTAGCGTTTAAGGCACGAGCAGCCTCGCTACTCTCTTCACTGTTATTACCAATCACATCAGTCTCAGGAACAGCGGAATCCTTCGTCAAGCTCTCATCTACATCGCCATGTTCATTAATCACAGCTTCCTCATCACAAACCTCACTCTCAGAACCAAGACTTTCCTTACAATCTACCATATCAGATTCATCGTTTCCACCGTTATTATCAACCGTAGACGAAAAGCCCCTGACTTTACCAAACCCAAAGCACCCGAACCTGTAATCGTTCCATGGAAGCTGAGCCCGAACCGGATTATCCGAATAGAACCGGGTCGTGGGCACATGGAATTCTGGATTAACAAGAGATCTACAGGCAATTTCTCTAAAAGTATGCAAATTTCGTGTCGATAACAGAATCCTAACTCTATAAGTGTATGCTCTACGCAAAACTCCAGCTACGCCTTTCGCCATGGTCGGGACTCGAATCAGAAATGAAATTGACAATTTTTGCAGTGTAGCTTTTTCACCCTGTTCCGAAAAAGTCGCCTCCTTTTTCGTTTTACTTCAAAATGGGGTTTTCGATTCAAGGAAGATTCATGGAGGATAAAAATAGTAAACGAGGTCAAAGCTAGTTCCTTTAAGCGTACCTCAGAGAGAGAGGGATGCGGGAAATAGGTGACGATGGCCGTTTAAAGCGAGAGGAGAAAAACCCTACACATCTCTGTTCGGCCTAGTATTGTTCCGATGCTTCTACTGTACTTTGACAATTTTTGGGATTTTTGTTTAAAAATTGTTTTTATTTATTACTTATTAAACTAGGAAGGGGTTAATTTACGCTATACTAAGCATGTTTCATTTTAATTAACAAACTTTTGAAATTAAGTTTGAAATAAAGACTGATAAAGTAATAATAAATTTCATTCTCTTAGTTTAATAATTTTATTTGCTAAACATGCATATAAAAAAATTGATGAAAATGATCATATTTTTGTTTATATATAAAGTTATAAGAACATAAATAATAAAAAATACAATTTTTATAAAATAAACGGTTATAAAAAATTTATCTAATAAATACTGAAAAATATGAATTTTACTTAGAGTTGTGAAAAAATTATAATAAAAACACAATGATAAATGATATTTATTCAATTTTATTTTTAATAAAATTAGTAGTTATAAACAAAAGCATAATGAAAATACAAATATTAATAACGGTTATAAAAAAAATATAATTTAAATACAAAACTTGTCTGAGTGTTGTAAGATACCCCCACAATCAGTATTTGATTTGATAGTGATTTTTAATAGCATTGTTGGAAAACGATTATATGTTAAAATTTATACTATTTTTATTTATTTATAGTAAATAAAACACTTTTATGATAGATAATTATAACAAGAAAGTAAAAATAATTATCAAATAATTTTGTGATTTAAATAATATAAATAATTTAAAAAGACACAAATTATTTGTGATGAAAAATACAACAATTAATAATGAAAAGAACACAACCATTTATATTGAAAATGTGCAACCACAAGTTTTGAAACCACAAAATTTATCATAATGCAAATAGTCTATCAAAACATAACCCGTGAATTATTAGATTCTATTTCATAGAAAAGAATGCTGACATAAAATGTTTTTTTAAGATTTCACAGTTTATTGCAATAATAATTTCACTATAGTAAAAAAGTAAAATTTAGACACAAATGATTTATTTTATGTGGTTTTGGAGCAATATAAATAGTTTTGAAAAGACACAAATAACAGTTGTGATGAAAAAACGCAACCGTTTATAATGGAAAGATGCAATCATTTATAATGAAAATACGCAAGCATAAATTTTGAAACGACATAATTTTTTAAAGTGCAAATGGCATTTATTCGGATTGTTATTCCTACTTACAACTCGATATATGCTCTCCTATTTAACATTTTTAAAATTGATTGAACCGATATTAATGAAATATTATGATCATAGAGCTTAAAAACAAACCAGTACCAAGTTGTGATTTTTTATTAAAAAGTTGTATCTACAAACCACTCTTTGAACACAATTCTAACTAGTCAGAACATGCGAATAGTAGTCACAACAAAGAGAAAAGCTACAAACAACCTTAATTAGCCAATACAAAATTATCATATATATAATTATTATTTAAAATAGAAAACTATAATGATATACAAATATCACAACCAAATTGTATAATTGTTTTGTTGTAGTCCATACAAAAGTTTCTTTCATTGCCGTATAACATTCTTTATAACTATTAATTAAATTATTTGATGTAAATGCATCTTCAAAACGACTCTGAATTTTATGATTCTTTGCAAAAAAACATAAACCATTACAGTAAAAAAGTAAGTATCAGATCCAAATGATTTTAGTTTTTGGCTTTTAGCAATATAAATAATTTTGAAAAAACACAATGAAAATACATAACTATTTAGAATGAAGAAACGCAATTATTTATAGTGAAAAGATTGTAACGAAAAGACGCAATCATAAATTTTGAAAGGACATAATTTTTCAAAGTGCAATTGGTATTTTTTCAGATTGTTATTATATATAGATTGTTAAAAAAAATTGTTACTTAAACGTTAAAAAAGCTTTTTTTGTTTCTTATTTATGAATTCTATTTTTATTCTGTGAAGATTGATTGTATAGAGAAACAATTCTCAAAATCATCATAATTTTCAAATTTTGTATTAATTACCAAATAAATACTAATTTGATTTTAGAAATGCCAAAAAGTTTATGTTTTTTAAAAAGGTGTAGGAAGGAAAAAACATACAATGGCTTAAGAACTTTTATGAATATTTTTAAAACTTAATTATGAACTTCAGAAACTTTTTTTAAAGCTGTTGTAGTTTTGAAAGTAAAAGTTTTTTCTTTGAATAATGTTTTAATGTAAGAGAGCTTACGGGTTTGTAATGACATCAATATCTATGCTGGAAAAGATATACATAAAAAGAAAATTGAAATAGAAACCATAATTTTTCCATTGACTATAAAGTCTATAATATATTCAGAGAATGAGAAGCAATTGTGACTTTGCTATTTTCATTCAGATTAAACACAGAAAAACAGAGAGGTTGAAGAGGGAGAGATCGAATGTTGTCAATTTTGTCATGAGCTCTTCTCTTCTAATGAGATCTTTAGCTCTAAATCTTGGTTTCCTCTCTTGATTTTCAGTTTCACCTCATCACCCACACTATACTCATCCAAAATCTTCATCAACTCAGCTTTGTTCCTCACCTGATCAACCACAGAAACAAATTTCATTTGAAGAACAAACCAAGAAATGACAATCACTGAGGGACAAAAAAAACAAAAACTGAAACTTGAGAGTGATTTTCTTGTTTTTATGTAAGAGAGCTTACAGGTTTTTCATCAACTGCAACAATGATATCTCCAAGTACTATATTACCAGCAAAACCTCGAGATGTCGGAACTAACCCAGCTTTTGCAGCCAGGCTATCTCCAGGTACCTGAATTCACAATCATTACAGTCAGAAAAAGAAAGAACGGTTTCAAGGTTTAAAGAGTAGTGAAGTGTTTACACACCTGAAGTACAAGAGCTCCATTACGAACATTGAGTTGATTAGCTACTGAGTCAGGGGCTAATTCTATGTTAATACCAGCTCGAAGGACCTAAAATTTTCAGATTCAGTAACAACATTAAGAACTTTCTGAATATGTGGATTAAGAAAACAAGAGAAAGGAATTTTGTGTATGTGTGTGCTTACTTTGCTGAACTGGATTAGTTGAGGAACAATCTTCAATACAGTTGATGCCGGTATTGCAAACCCGACACCAGCAGATGTTCCTATTGAAGCAAAGAGTGAGATTTTGCAAATGGAAAATTTCGAAAACAGAGTCACTGAAACTAACCTGTCTGTGTGAATATGGCAGTGTTGATCCCAATTAAGTTCCCTTTTGAATCGAGCAGAGGACCTCCACTGCAATGTTTAATACAGAAATGATCCATTAAACACACACACACGCACAAGAAAAGTCTAGTCCCCTTTTGTATGATTCTGTAGACTTTACCTATTTCCCGGGTTAATGGCTGCATCGGTTTGAATCCCACCACCAATTGTAACACCGGTTTGGCTAAAAATGTCGCGGTTAAGACCGCTGATGACACCAACGGTAAGTGTGTGGTCAAAACCAAACGGGTTTCCAATAGCTAAACACTGCTGTCCAACTTTCAGAGAATTTGATTGTCCAACTCTTATCGGTTTCAGGAGAGCTTCAGGTGCTTCTACCTGATTTTTCATGGTAACATCAAATGTGAGCAGTTCGATACATATCACCAAACATAAAAAGTATAACATACCTTCAAGACAGCAAGATCCTTAGTACGATCAGCACCAACAAGTTTTCCTTCGAAATTCTTCTGTACCCTTCAAGATTTTCACAAACGAGCGAGACATGAGAAACAACTAGAGAGACTATATAAACAGCTGAATCAATTTCATCCTTCAGAAGAAACTCTCACCCATCAGATGCAAGAACATTCACACGACCAACCACATCCCCGGGACTAGGATTTCTTGAAAGGGCATTGCCAATAACTTTTCAACAGAAAATCCAACTAAACATTACAATCCAAGCCCATCACAAGCACTCGTAGAATCAAACATGGTTCATTCAGATCATCTTACCGTGATAATTGGTCACAACGTATCCTTGATCACCCCAGACTACCCCAGAGCCATTTCCTTCTGGTATCTACGGTTGAATTTGAGAGAGATTGTAAGTCAAACAATCTATAATAACATAAACAAGAATAGTTTTTTTACTTGGTAATGAGAAAACAATACCTCAACAACACCCGTCATTTTGAGCTGAGGCCTTAATGTGACATCAAATATGTTGACAACGGAATAAGTGTTCTTCTCAAACAGTTGGACAATTCTCCCCTGAAACAGAGGAAAGATATATGAATGAATCTTAGTGTAACCATCAAAGCCTGAAACTTTGATTACGATTTATTCTCGTCAAAGAAACTAACCTCGGTAGGGAAAAGAGGTCCAGCTGGAAAAACAGGTGGACTAACATCTTCAACTGTCGTTACAGATGGATCACCAAGTGCTAGTGCTGTAGTTCATCCAAAGTGCATTCTCAGTAATCAAATTATATATCACTATGAATCGATGAAAACCATCTTATTATAAGCAGAAGAGCTGATAGTGCGATGAAAAGACTAGATCAGATCATGATCATGATCATCATGACTCGTGTCTACTAGAGAAACAAATCCTTAGTTTCTTTTAGTCATACTTGGTTCAAGAATTTCTGAAATCTAACACTTAGCTTTGGACCATCACTAGCTAGGAACTACAATGCTCTGATTGTGAGAATTAAGCTACTCGTTACAGAATTCGAAGAAGACAAACACAGCTGAACAAGGTGCAGACCTGATAAGTACCTTGAAGGATTATAGCACAGATTCATGAATATACTTGTCAACAAGATTCGCCTTGTCGTTGAAGGTACACTTTTCATTGCTAACTCATGCAAATTCGACTTCCAATCTCGACCAATCCTAACAAAAATACAAACAACCAAAAGCTATCATGAACATCACATTTCCAAGTAACAATCTCAGGAACACAACAGAAAGAAACTTACTAGCAAGCAACATACACACTAGTGAATTTCATTTTCTCCATTGCTTACTACATGTCTGGTAATAACTACTAAATCGAAAAGATTATCACAAAAGCTAAAGCTTTACAGGGAATTGTCAATATTATCTTTGGAAACAATTCATCAGACATAATACCATTCTTGGTACCATACTCAATAACCTTAACACATGAATATTTTTAAGGAACCCAAATCAAAAGGAACAATTTTTCAGGGAAAAACAGAACCAAAATGCAGAGATTTCAGAGGAAACAAAAATGCTTTGTAAGAAGAAGCTAAATTCTTACTTCACTGAAGAAACGGGTCGGTCTGAAACGACGTCGTCGCCTTGAGAAATTCTGGAACATGCGGAGGAGAGAAGCTGTCGTCGACCCACAAAATCATTCTCATGTGAAGTAATCGGAGAAGGTTTCAAAGAGCAGGACGCTATCACCTGCATCTTTGCCACAGATTTCAGGAAATTTCTGAGACCAATCGATCTGCCAAAACCTGGATAAAATTAAAAATCTCCGATTTTTTTCTTTGGTAGCTGAGTAAAGAAAGAGAGCTACTTGAGATACCGGATATGCCCCCTCAAATGTCTTTTGTCTCAAATTTTCTATATAATGAAATTGATTTTTTTTTTTTTATATAAAATTGGAAAACGGTCAATTCGTACCATAATTCATAAAAGTATAGCAGATTAATTCTAAACAATTTTAATATACTAATTAGATTTTGGATCCGTGTAATATATGATTTTTGATCTTCAACTTCTTTTCTTTTTTCTTATTAATCATTTTTTCTTCTCTTTCATTTCTGTGTTAGACGGAATTCACACAATATAATTTAGTTCAAAAAAAAATAAAATAAAAAATTGAAGATTTTAAGATAAACACGAGAACACATATCCAAAAATAGTATTTTTGTTGTTGTTATTTCGTTAAATTTTTGATCAAATGTTTTGCTAGATTTTTCAGCCGTTCTTTTTACAATAGATTATGCCTTCTATTTATACATATATCTCTACAATCTAAGCGGGAATCTCGGTGAATATAATCATAGATTTCCTTCTATTTTTCTTTTACAAAGCCTACTTTTACGAGGCTAAGTTCTTGTGAGGCAAATACCCATTTATGATGTCTTTTAGGGCTTATAATTCAGACTGTCTGTTTATTGCTTTATATTGGGCCCATCATTGCCTAGGTTCATCAGAGAAATGGCTTGGTTTCCACTTAGTTAATTTTGTTGGTCTATTATATTGTTGTATAATAATAAATATATCAAAAATTTGTTTTTGTTATATTTTGTTTTGCTTAATATTTTATATTGTATACATATTTATAATTTAATCTTATACATATATAGTAATTATAATTTTCATTTTGTTTTATATAAACTTGGAAGTAATTAATTTTAAGATTAATTAAAATTTTAGAAACAATTATTTATAAAATTAAATTAAATTATTTAAATGTGTTTGTTAATTAGAGTTAAACTAATCTAGATAATATTTGAAAACCAATATGTTTGGTAATAGGTATATGAGAATTAATTAAAGAAAAAATAAAATATAAATCAATTGCTTATATTAACAAAAGATTAAACTACCATTAATGAATTTTTAGAGAAAACAAAGAAATCAATGGTATTTCACACACCCTCCGTTTCAAATTGTAAGGTTTTTTTAGGTTTATTTCTGTTCCAAAAGATTGATTTTTTACATTAATAAAGTTCCACTTTACAAGAACAAAAAGTAAAAGCTTATTGGAAACATAAAAAGTCAACACTAGTAACAAAAAGTAAAAGCTTATTTGAGTATTTATTTGATAACATCTTTTTTTTTTCTTGCTCCACTTAACTTATCATTCTAAATAAAAAAATGAATAGGGAAGAACAAAAAAAGAGTTGAAGCATGAAGAAGATAAGTCCAAGGATGTACAGCGGATTTATGATGCAAATTCTGACACCGATCAAGAACTTGATTTGAATAAACCATATTCTGATGTATGAGAACTTCCTCCTAACAAGAAAATTGACGAAACAGTATTGGAGATCCAATACTGAAGATATATTGTCCTAAGTTTTTTTAGATTTTAGTATTATTTTCTTTATCTTTCTTCTCTATTTTCCAAAATAAATTTCTTTGTAACTCGGTAAAAGATGAAATCTATAAAACTAAATTAAAATAATATATTTTCACAAATGCAAAAGTGTAAAGTTTTTTTTTTCTGAGCAAATACTTCAAAACCTCCGTGAAAGCAAAATCCAGCGTAGATCAAAGAGATATTAATGCAGAGATCGAAGATGTAGAAAAGGAGATCGGCCGGTTATCGACCAGATTGGAATCGCTCCGATTAGAGGAGGCCGAGCAAACTGAATCCAACAGATTGGAATCGCTCCGATTAGAGAAGGCTGAGCAAACAGAATCCAGCAGATTGGAATCACTCCAATTAGAGAAGGCCGAGCAAACCGAATCCAGCATATCTGGTGTCTTCTCTCTAAGCCGCATCAGAGAAATAAATTTCCGATGATTATTCTGATCCTGCTTCGCTTGAAAAGGGTTGTTTCTTTAAATTTATAGTTTTTGTGTTATGCAAAGCCATATCTAAGTATGAAATCAAAAATTCTTAATAAAAATAAAATCTTACAAAATTGATCAGCCGATTCAACAAAAATTAAAAATGTTAAAATTAAACACAAAACTTAAATAGCTAAGTAATACATTTCGTACTAAAATAGGATCACAAGGCAATTGTGAAGGTAGACGACCTTCTTTCCCTAAAATGGATTTCTTCAAATGTGGGATTTTGTACTGGTTAGATCCCCTAACTTTGATAATTTCTTGTATGCATGACTGTAGAGTTAAGAAAATCTGATTCACTTTTTTTGAAGGATATTCATCAAATGAATTAACCACCACAGAAACAAGTTGTACCAATGTCTTCGGACACACCTTGTGTTGTAGTGTTTGAATTGCATTGAAAAATCCCAGATCTAAAATATTCAGGTCCGGCGAATTTAGTGGCTGACATATCAAACGAATATCAAAACCATGTTGACAAGTGGCTGTTCGGAATTCCTCATCTCTCGGATCACCATGAGGTTTTGCATTATCTTGTTGAATATAAATAATTTTCCTAAAATCCTCTTGTGGCCATCTTTCACGAATGTTTGGGAGAATTTTTCCAATTAGATAATATTTTACATTTTCTCTCTTGATGGAGGTCATCATCGCCTTTAACTCAATAGTACCGGCATCTCCATTTCTACTTCGTCTCTGTGCAGATAGCATTGTAACAAATGGAAACACCCCTATTTTTCCAGAAAATATCTCATTCTCTTCATCAAATCTTAAACGTGCCATGGCAGCAAGAAACATTATCTTTCCAAAATAGTTTTTACTCTGACATGTACGAGACAAATCTTTTTTGATAGAATGCAGGTAATAAGTCTCTTATTTCTTTGTCATATAAAACCATTTTTATCGATATGCACAACATTGTACATATCAACAAACTTCGGATATTCTGACAAAGTACTATTATCGATCATGGAGACACAAAATTGTAGTCGAGATCTCATATTACCTTCTTTCAAACTTGGCTTTATGACATATGAATGTCGTCTAATGAGCCCTTTCTTTAGGCAACAAAACAATGACGTACAGCTCACATCCAAAGCAGTTGCCAATGACCTTAAAGTTTTTCGATGATGGAGCGGAACATCAACAATTCGATCAATGTCAATTTGATTTTTCTTCACACCACAATGACCCTTTCTCTTATGTGATACATCAACAACTTCGCCATCGAGAGTATTTTAGGCCTGTCGACAAATTCATTGTACGGTTAGTAACGGTACATAGAGCAAATTAGAGACTTCCCTTGTAATTGTCTTTTTCAAATTCCCGTTGAAGCTTCTTTCCAACAGAGCAAGGTAAACCTTTAATCTTTATTCATCTGTCATGTGTTTCCTCCTACGAACAGTAGATTCTTGTGATATATCAATATTTTCTCCTATCACAAGGATTTTAAAAAGAAAAGGAATGTTATAACCCAAATGATAATTCTATTAGGATAAATTAAATAGAACAATATCCCCTCCCCCCCCCCCTCCCCCCCCCAATAAATGAAGATACCTGAATTTATAGAAAAATCTGCCAGTCTTTCTGTTGGATTTTTATTCAAATCAAGCGAAGAATCTGTTTTGTTACCTTGAGGTGATAAATTTAGTTCAAAACTATAAAAAAACCATCGAAGAATTTAACTAAATAGTGTTGATTTATGTTAATATATATAGAAGATAACTGCAGTATAATTATATTGGTTTTGGCTCTATTTCAATTTTTTAACTTTTCAGTAATGGCTCCAAATTTGTTATTTGGAGTTATAATTTTGGCTCTAATTTAAAATTTTTGTGTTTGTATAACATAATTTTGGGTTAAACACCTTAAATCTGAGAAATGGAAACATCATTAATTATGCAATACTCAGTGGTGGCAGAGCCACCTTAGAGGTAGGGAGGTCAAGTGACCCCTGTAAAATTTATAAATTTTTGATTTGCAACCTTAATTATGTTCAATTTCTTGTGGTGAAATTGTTAAATTCTATCAATTGACCCCAGTGGCAAATGTTAAGACGCATGTGATTCAAAAATGTTCCCTGTAAAAAGCATTTCTACCTCCGCTATAAGTAATACTCCTGTGCCTGATCTTATAATCTCATATGGTGTAGACATACAAAATATTAAATTAAAACAAAAAGTATTACAAAAAGTAGTTAATGATGTTTCTTAATATATGTGATAACCCAAAAAATCTTACTATGTGGAACAGTGGGAGTATTATTTAAGAAATACTTTAATGTTTACGCATATATTAAGAAACATTATTAACTAATTTTTGTAATACTTTTTGTTTGTTTTAATTTAATATTTAAATTTAATATTTTTTATGTCTATACCGCATGAGAATATACGATCAAGCTCAGGAGTATTGCATAATTAATGACGTTTCCATTTCTCAGATTTTAGGTGTTTAACCCAAAATTATGTTATACAAACACAAAAATTTAAAATTAGAGCCAAAATTATAACTCCAAATAACAAATTTGGAGCCATTGCTGAAAAGCTAAAAAATTGAAATGGAACTAAAACCAATATAATTATGCTGCAGTTACCCTCTATATATATTAACATAAATCTAACACTATTTAGTTAAATTCTTCAATGGCTTTTTATAGTTTTGACCTAAATTTATTACCTCAAAATAACGAAACAGATTTTTTGCTTGATTTGAATAAAAACCCAACAGAAGAACTGGCAGATTTTTCTATAAATTCAGGTATCTTCATTTGTTCAGGGAGTATTGTTCTAATTAATTTATTTTAATAGAATTAGCATTTGGTTTATAACATTTCTTTTCTTTTTAAAATCCTTGTGATAGGAGAAAACATTTATATATCACAAAATCCACAAGAATCTAATCTTCGTAGGAGGAAACAAGTGACAGATGAATAAAGATTAAAGGTTTACCTTGCTCTGTTGGAAAGAAGCTTCAGCGGGAAATTGAAGAAGACTATTACGAGAGAAGTCTCCAATTTGCTCTCTGTACCGTTACTAACAAAACAAATTTGGCGACATGCCAAAAATATTCCCGATGGCGAAGTTGTTGATGTATCACATAAACGAAAGGGTCGTTGTAGTGTGAAGAAAAATCAAATTGACCTTGATTGAATTGTTGATGTTCGGCTCCATCGTCGAAAAACTTTAAGGTCATTGGCAGCTGCTTTGGATGTGAGTTGTACGTCATTGTTTCGTTGCCTAAAGTAAAGGCTCGCTAGAAGACATTTAAATGCTATAAAGCCGAGTTTGATAGAAGGTAATATGAGATCTCGACTACAATTTTGTGTCTCCATGCTCGATAATAGTATTTTGCCGGAACATCCAAAGTTTGTTGATATGTACAGTATTGTGCATATCGATGAAAAATGGTTTTATATGACAAAGAAATAAGAGACTTATTACGTGCATCCTACCGAAGAAGAGCCATCTCATACATGTCAGAGCAAAAACTATATTGGAAAGGTAATGTTTCCTGCTGCCATGGCACATCCGAGATTTGATGAAGGGAATGAGATATTTTCTGGAAAAATAGTGGTGTTTCCATTTGTTACAATGCTACCTGCTTATAGACGAAGTAGAAATCGAGATGCAGGTACTATGGAGTTAAAGGCAATGACCTCCATCAAGAGAGAAAATGTAAAGAATTTTCTAATTGGAAAAGTTCTTTCAAACATTCATAAAAGATGGCCACAAAAGGATTTAGGGAAAACTATTTATATTTAACAAGATAATGCAAAAACTCACGTTGATCCGAGATGAGGAATTTCGAGCAGCTGCTTGTAACATTGTTTTGATATTCGTTTGATATGTCAACCACCAAATTCGCTGGATCTGAATATTTTAGATCTGGGATTTTCCAATGCAACTCAAGCACTACAACACAAGGTGTGTCCAAAGACATTGATACAACTTGTTTCTACGGTAATTAATTCATTTGGTGAATATCCTTCAAAATAGGTGAATCAGATTTTTTTTAACTCTACAGTCATGTATAGAAGAAATTATGAAAGTCAGAGGATCGAACAAGTACATTATCCCACATTTGAAGAAATCCATTTTGGAGAAAGAAAGCCATCTACCTTCACAATTGCCTTGTAATCCTATTTTAGTACAAAATGTAATAAATTACTTAGCTATTTAAGTTTTATGTTTGATTTTAACATTTTTAATTTTTGTTCAACCAGCTGATCAGTTTTGTAAGAACTTTATTTTTATTAAGAATTTCTTGATTTCACACTTATATATGGTTTTGCATAACACAAAAACTGCAAATTTAAAGAAACAAACATTTTCAAGCGAAGCAGGATCAGAATAATCACTGAAATTATATTTCTCCGATGCGGTTTGGAGAGAAGACACCAGATTTGCTGGATTTGGTTTGCTTGGCCTTCTCTAATCAGAGTGATTCCAATCTACTGGATTCTATTTTCTCGGCCTTCTCTAATCGGTGCGATTCAAATCTGTTGAATTCAGTTTGCTCGGCTTCCTCTAATCGGAGCGATTCCGATCTGGTCGATAATTGGCCGATCTCCTTATATACATCTTCGATCTCTGCATTAATATCTCTTTGATCTACGCTGGATTTCGCTTTCACAAAGGTTTTGAAGTATTTGTTCAGAAAAAAAACTTTACACTTTTGCATTGGTAGAGATATATTATTTTAATTTAGTTTTATAAAGTTCATCTTTTACCCAGTTACAAAGAAATTTATTTTAAAAAATAAAGAAGAGAGATAAAGAAAATAATACTAAAATCTAAAAAAACTTAGGATAATATATCTTCAGCATCTCCAATACTGTATCGTCAATTTTCTTGTTAGGAGGAAGTTCTCCTACATCAGAATATGGTTTATTCAAATCAAGTTCTTGATTGGTGTCAGAATTTGCATCATAAATCCGCTGTATATCCTTGGACTCGTCTTCTTCATGTTTCAGCTCTTTTTTTTGTTCTTTCCTATTCATTTTTTAGTTAGAATGATAAGTTAAGTGGAGTTGTAAAAAAAAAAAAGATGTTATCATATATATATTCAGATAAGTTTTTATTTTTTGTTACTAGTTTTGATTTTTTATGTTTTCAATAAGCATTTATTTTTTGTTTTTGTAAAGTGGAACTTTATTAATGTATAAAATTTAATCTTTTGGAATAGAAAAAAAAAACCCAAAAAATCTTACAGTTTGAAATTGAGGGAGTAGTATAGATTAGTACTTCAATTTCTAAATATTTGAAAATTAATATATCAACTCTGTATTGTCTAGTCAACATGATCAATACGTATTAAAATAATTACGACTTTTCAGTGTTACAGTCTGAATGTACAATATGATCTTACAAAATAACAATCAATCTTAACGTGAAATGGGGTGGATCAACGTGCGATGAATATCGGAGAAGTGGGGGCATTTGCTGTCCAACAATTGATCATCAGCGCTCTCAGGGCTTGAGGGCATTCCATTCCAATAAATTATACATATCAAATCTCGCAATAAGGAGTCTGTAGAAATCTACTCTTACTATTAAGAAACTCTAATGTATCATGTATGTGATGACAGAACATTTTCAAAATATACCACATTGCCGATTAAATTTGAGACTTCACGCTTTGACATGAATTGCAAAACAAAATATCAAGTGGAGGGTTTTTTTTTTTTTAACTTAGAAAAAGGCCGGTCCATTTGTTTTAGGGTTGGTTTATTAACAATAGAGATTTGTTTCTTTTTCTCTCCTAGTTGTTTTCAATAAAACATTAACATTAAAAAACAAAACAAAGAGAACAAGTTTTAGTATACTTTTCAAGGAACATTACGTAAACTAGGTATTTACCTGCGCTATGCTGCGAGATATTTTTCTAAATTTTGTATATATTTTTAATATAATGAAATTATTTTTATAATTTAAATGAGTATTATATTTATTTTTTATTAGCTTAAGTTATGTATTTATATGTTTTAAATCTGACCAAACATTATATATATATTATTTTTTTTTATTTTTCAAAATTATAATTTGCTATTAAATTTTGTTAGCTAACTAATTATAAATGTATATATAGGAATAAAATATATACGAATAAAATAATATATTTTTAGTACCTTAATGCTAATGGTAAATGTAATCTATTTTCTCCAATAAATTACCACTTGATCCTCTTTTGTAATTATATAAAGCAAAATACCAGTTTAAAAAAAAGATTTATTAATTAATATGATTATTTTGAATCATAAAATTTATTTATTTATCAAATATTTTATTATAAACATATGTTTGTAAAACTACCAAACTATAATCAATAACATTCATATCAATACCATTGCTATTGCTTTAGAACTAAATAGAAAATTATGTTTGAACTCTTAAAATATCGTTTTAGTTAAAGTTAAATAATTAAATTTTGATTACTGTAAACATATCTTAACTTGAAAATTTAGCACAGAAAAATTTTATCTTCTTACAAAAATCGAGAAATCGCATTTCCCGTCAAAACAAAAAAAAACTTCATTTTCCCATTAAACTGAGAAATCGCATATTCCCGCCAAAATCCAAAAATTCATTTTCTCGTCAAGCCCAGAATCACGCTTTCCTACAAAAATAAATAAACTACATTTTTTTGCGAAAACCAAAAATTGCATTATCTTCCGTGAAATTATGTTTTCACGTGAAAACTAAGACATTGTTATGTTTTTATCGGTTCAAATTTTTGCTGATGTGTGAGCTTCTTATAACATAAGGTTTTTTGTGTTGTTGTCATGGAAGCATAGTTGATGCTGAGCTTACACTTTTTCAATCATATACGGCTATGTCAAACAAACATATAGCTAGAATTTTTTTATTATTTATATGCTGTTATTTATTATTTGGATTTGGTTTTGGCAAAAAAAAAATAATGATTTAATTTTTTTTATTTGTTTTTATTTATTATTTTGGTATGGATTTGGCAAAAAATAAAATAATTATTTTTTATTTGCTGTTATTAATTATTTGGGCTTGGATTTGGTAAAAAATAAAACAAAAATTAATAGAAAAAAATATTTGGATTTTTAATGGGTTTAAATTTAAAAATTAAAATAAGTAGATGAGATGTATTAATAAAATGTTTTAATTGGTGATTATTTTTGTTGAGGTGTCATGTTTATAAAGCTTCAAAAATCTGAGGTGTCAAGCCATGAAGAGACTTTAGTGTTATTGTTGTGTTGATTTAGAAATAAAAATAAAACGACAACAAAAAGATTTTTTTTGTTTGAAATGAAAACATTACATGAAAATAAACACAAGACAAGAGCTTAACATGCCTCGGGAAGAAAGCGAACTCAGCCAAGTGGTCAGAATCCTTCAACAACCTCAGCTTCTTCTTACCCAAGCTTTCTTTTTCTAACCCGATATCTACACCGCCGGAGGCAAACTTGTACAGTTTGTTAGATTTCTCGATGGTGAAAATTCTCTCATTGCTCGACTCCCCAGGGAACAGATCCCCCATGGATACTCCCCCAACGATGACTAGATCTTCGTAGCCTGAGTCACTCTGACCTACTCTCCAATACTCGGAATCATCGTAGGAGCACGGCGCCAGGATTGGCGAAGTGGAAATATCCCTGAAGCGAATTTTTTAAGTTGGGTCGATACACGTACCACATCTGATGACGAGACAAACACAACTACGATACCATTAAAACTGGTGGGTCTCCTGTTTGTGAACAATGCCACGCCCTTCTGAGCATTCATCTTTTAATTTGTAAGGTAGTAGCACGCCACCTGATATCCCCCTGCGCCCGACTTGATACGTAGCGTTTGCCTTCACTGGATTCCCTTCAAAGTCAAGCACTGCTTCCTTCTCTCCATAGACAGCAGATGCCGTTATGGCAACAACAAGGAAGCATTTGATCAACTGGAATGTCACTGCACGCTTCATCTTTGATCTTTCTTTCTTTTTCTTTTTTTTTTTTGTTTGTGTGTGTTTCTGTTATCTTTCTGATTTCTTGCTTTGTGTTGCTGTATTGAAAAAGATTGCTAACGTATAGGAAACATAATGGGTTCAATACTCTTTTCTTTACTCCTTTTCCAACTCTACATGTGGAACGTGGATTCTTCCTTACAACGTGGATCTTCGTCAATGCTACCTGTTTCTTGTCAAATAATTAAGCAGGCGATCCTTATAAATGATTCTGTCAACAAAATCTTTACTAATAATGGCAAGATGTAAGAAATACATTTTGTAATAACTATATTTTCATCCCTAGTCATGCTTAGGTTAATAGCTTGGAGAGAAAGCTATGAATAGCTTGGAGATCAAGACAAATAAGTGATAAAGCTATTTACTTAAAAGTTAAGCTATTCTCTCATGCAATGCTAAAGAACCATTGCTTAGACATGTGTCCACCCACTTGTCACCAATGCTTTTATTTTTACTTTGATGGATGGGTGATATTGAATTCATGGCAAAATCCTAATGAGGAATGAAGTGCTCTCTTCTCAAAATCAACGCTACCTGTTTCTTGTCAAATAATTAAGCAGGCGATCCTCATAGATGATTCTGTCAACAAAATCTGTACTAATAATGGCAAGATGTAAGAAATATATTTTGTAATAAGTAGGTATATATAAATATTCATCCCTAGTCATGCTTAGGTTAATAGCTTGGAGAGAAAGCTATGAATAGCTTGGAGAGAAAGCTATGAATAGCTTGGAGATCAAGACAAATAAGTGTTAAGCTATTCTCTCATGCAATGCTAAAGAACCACTGCTTAGACATTTGTCCACACACTTGTCACCAATTCTTTTATTTCTACTTTGATGGATGGTTGATATTGAATTCATGGCAAAATCCTAATGAGGAATGAATTAGTGCTCTCTTCTCATATAAATAGTTGTCTTTGCTCCATTACAAAGAAACACAACACTCATAGTGAGGTCTATGAGAAATGGGAGAGAAGGCTTAAGCTCCTAATTAAAGATCAAGTTTCTATCTTCAGTAATTCAAAGAGCCATTCAAGAAAAGATCTCTCCACTACTGATGTAGATGTTTCAACATCTTACGGTTCATGTCAACTAAGCTTACAAAAGATACTAGAAAAAGCTTGTAAATTATTAAAAAATGAAATTTGCTACGTGCAGCGTGCTTCCAAGTCTTAGCCATGTGCAGAAATCCACATTGCTGGCACTTCAGATATAGAGGATTTCAAAGAATCATTTGAAAGCTCATTTCAAGAATCGCCGAGTAAATGAAGAACGGTTTCAAGGTTTAGAGGGTAGTGAAGTGTTTACATACCTCAAGTACTAGAGCTCCATTACGAACATTGAGTTGATTAGCTACTGAATCAGGGGCTAATTCTATGTCAATACCAGCTCGCAGCACCTGAAATTTTCAGATTCAGTAACAACATCAAGAACTCCCTAAATATGGATGGATTAAGAAAACAAAACGAATGGAATTGTGTGTGTGTGTGTGCTTGTTTATTTTGCTGAATTGGATTAGTTGAGGAGCAATCTTCAACACAGTTGATGACGGTATTGCAAACCCGACACAAGCAGATGTTCCTATCGAAGCAAATAGATATTTTCGAAAACAGAGTCACTGAAATTCACCTGTCTGTGTTGATCCCAATTAAGTTATCGAGCAGAGGACCTCCACTGCAATGTTTAGTGTTTACCTATTTCCCCGGGTTAGTGGCTGCATCGGTTTGAATCCCACCACCAATCGTAACTCCGGTTTGGCTCAAAATGTCGCGGTTAAGACCACTGATGACACCAACCGTAAGTGTATGGTCAACTTTCAGAGAATTTGATTGTCCAACTCTTATCGGTTTCAGGAGAGCTTCAGGTGCTTCTACCTGATTTTCCACGGTAACATCAAATGTGAGCAGTTCGAAACATATCACCAAACATATAAAGTATAATATACCTTCAGGATTTCTTGAAAGGGCATTGCCAATAGAAGATATATACAACTAGCATTACAATCCACCACAAGCACTCGTAGAATCAATCATGGTTCATTCAGATCATCTTACCGTGATAATTGGTCACAATGTATCCTTGATCACCCTACGCTACTCCAGAGCCATTTCCTTCTGGTATCTACGGTTGAATTCTGAGAGAGATTGTAAATCAAACAATCTATAATAACATAAACAAGAATAGTTTTTTCTTTCTTGGTAATGAGAAAACAATACCTCAACCACACTTGAGGCCATAATGTGACATCAAATATGTTGACAACGGAATAAGTGTTATTCTCAAACAGCTGAACAATTCTCCCCTGAAACAGAGGAAAGATATATGAATGAGTCTCAGTGTAACCATCAAAAACTAAAACTTTGACTACGATTTATCCTAGCATTTGAATCATGTGCTCGACTAAAGTGTTGATACAGCTTCTAATCACAACTCACTGTGATTTGTGTATACAGTGTGAGAATGGGCATTTGGCTTGTTCCTCTTGCTGTTCCCAATCAGATTAGCTCGAAGCAAACAGTTTGTGAAGTTGCACGCAAAACAAGGTTTGCTGCCACCTGACGAAGAGGGAGGAACCATCTGAGTCTGAGACAATAACCCAAGAGGACGAAACTCCAGCTGCAGGAAAACTGAGAAAGGTAAAACAACTTCATTGTCTTTATTTGTTATTCTGTTTATGTGTATATTATCTATAAACCCCTGAGGCTTAAAGCTAGATGATCTGTTTGTAAAATTGTCTAAGTTTAACATTGTGGATAGAGAAAATTGTCGCGGTTAAGACCACTGATGACACCAACCGTAAGTGTATGGTCAACTTTCAGAGAATTTGATTGTCCAACTCTTATCGGTTTCAGGAGAGCTTCAGGTGCTTCTACCTGATTTTCCACGGTAACATCAAATGTGAGCAGTTCGAAACATATCACCAAACATATAAAGTATAATATACCTTCAGGATTTCTTGAAAGGGCATTGCCAATAGAAGATATATACAACTAGCATTACAATCCACCACAAGCACTCGTAGAATCAATCATGGTTCATTCAGATCATCTTACCGTGATAATTGGTCACAATGTATCCTTGATCACCCTACGCTACTCCAGAGCCATTTCCTTCTGGTATCTACGGTTGAATTCTGAGAGAGATTGTAAATCAAACAATCTATAATAACATAAACAAGAATAGTTTTTTCTTTCTTGGTAATGAGAAAACAATACCTCAACCACACTTGAGGCCATAATGTGACATCAAATATGTTGACAACGGAATAAGTGTTATTCTCAAACAGCTGAACAATTCTCCCCTGAAACAGAGGAAAGATATATGAATGAGTCTCAGTGTAACCATCAAAAACTAAAACTTTGACTACGATTTATCCTAGCATTTGAATCATGTGCTCGACTAAAGTGTTGATACAGCTTCTAATCACAACTCACTGTGATTTGTGTATACAGTGTGAGAATGGGCATTTGGCTTGTTCCTCTTGCTGTTCCCAATCAGATTAGCTCGAAGCAAACAGTTTGTGAAGTTGCACGCAAAACAAGGTTTGCTGCCACCTGACGAAGAGGGAGGAACCATCTGAGTCTGAGACAATAACCCAAGAGGACGAAACTCCAGCTGCAGGAAAACTGAGAAAGGTAAAACAACTTCATTGTCTTTATTTGTTATTCTGTTTATGTGTATATTATCTATAAACCCCTGAGGCTTAAAGCTAGATGATCTGTTTGTAAAATTGTCTAAGTTTAACATTGTGGATAGAGAAAATTGCAAACTTCATTACTATTTCAGATGCTAAAATGTAGCTTTTTTACAGAATGTTCATCAAATATAAAAAGACCAAAACTTTATACTTATCGATCATTGAAGTCAAACTCAGAAGCAGGATTGTCTGCAAGGATCACGAATCAACAACCTCATGTCTTTAGAATCAAACTCATCTCCGAATCTTCTGTGAGCCCTTTTCAAGAGTCTCAAAACATTAGCCAATGCTCCTTTGCTTCGACTCTCGTCCCTCTTCTTCTCTGCGTAGGATATAGACTCCTTCTCCTCCCTAAAATAAAAGTACTTTTGATCTCCACCAAGTTTCTCTTGTGGTGAGGCCAAACATCTCTCGTATCATCAACAATCACCACTCTACGCTTATCAGCCACAAGAAGGTTAAGCGTCTTCTTATAAGGACTCTCATCTCTCGTGATCACTCGATCTCCAAAGTATATGTTCTCCGGATCAATCAAACTCAACACTGTCTTGGCGTAATCGCGATTGCCCATCGTGTAAACGTACAAGTAGAAGAGTTTATTGGCTTCTTGTAGAAACTCACGAACAAAAGGTCTTAACTTTATCAATAGCTCGTTGTCGTCGAAACTCCATAGATCTTCCCTTGAATCGACTTCTTCGATTAGATACTTTTCTTTCTGAGAGAGCTGTGAAACAATAACCGTGTGGAGAAGCGTGTGGTCCAAATCAAGGACTAAGTGAAGCTTCTTCTTCTTCTTCTTCTTCTTCTTCGCTTCGTCGAGAGATGAGACTTTGTTTCTTCGTTTGAGTTTATTGAAGAGGCGAAGGATTTGCTTAGTAACACGCGCCATACCTTTTGTCTTAATTGTTATCTCTAAACCAGGAGGAGAAGATAACGACGACCGCACGAACCCAATGTGTAAGAATGCACAGAATTGAAATCAAGAAAAAAAAACCCTAATTTTGATTGAAAGCGTCAGAGGAAATGTAACGAGTGTGGATAGAATTGGGTGATCGTTTGTGTATATATATAGAGAGATTGGAGATTTGGAGTAGAGTAACGAAAAATGGAAATTCCAAAAGTGATTTTCCTTTTCTGATATTAACAGCTAATTTTCGTTATGTTAAATGAATTATTATATTATTAATACATTTCAAAACATTATCGGTTAGTAACTAAATTATGTCAAATTAAAAAAAAAAACTCTCATCAACAAAATACCAAAATAAAAAAATTTATTTTTCAAATTTCATAATTTTATTTCTAATATTTAATAGTATATTGTATTAACTTTAAATAATATCAACTAAAAAATAATGTTAATATATATTATAAAATTATAGATAATGAAATTCAATAGATAGATAAATTTAGTTTCTTTTAGTTCACGAATATACTAAAATCAAACACTTCTACTGCTTCTAATAAGACCATTGGATCATCACTAGCTAGGAACTACAATTCTCTGATTGTGACAGTTAAGCTACTACTCGTTACAGAATCTGAAGAAGAAGAAAATAGCTGATAAGTACCTTGAAGGATTATACCACAGATTCATGAATATACTTGTCAACAAGATCCGCCTTGTCGTTGAAGGTACACTTTTCATGGCTAACTCATGCAAATTCGACTTGCAATCTCGACCAATCCTAACAAAAATACAAACAACCAAAAAGCTATACCATCAACATCAAATTTCCATGTAAAAATCTCAGGAACAAAGTTCATAATAGAAAGAAAACACACTAATGAGTTTTCACAACCAAAATTCACAGAAGCAAGCAACACACTAATGAATAGCTGTTCCAAATTTCAAACTGAGATTTTGCTCAATTGCTTACATTTCTGGTAATAACTACATAAATCGAAAAGATTGTCACAAAAGCTTAAGCTTTACATGGAATTATCACTAACACCTTTGGAAAAAAATGCATAACAGAAGTCATAATCTTTCACTAACACTTAGTATCATACCCATGAATCTTTTAAGGAACCCAATTCAAAAGGAACAATTTTTCAGGGAAAAACAGAAGAAATTGCAGAGATTTCACCAAAACTGGCTGCGTAAGAAACATGAAAAGTCATAATCTCTTAAAGGAACCCAAATGAAAAGGAACAATTTTTCAGGGAAAAACAGAACCAAAATGCAGAGAGAGAGAGAGAGAGAGAGAGAGAGAGAGAGAGAGAGAGAGAGAGAGAGAGAGAGAGATGCTTTGTAAGAAGAAGCTAAATTCTTACTTCACTGAAGAAACGGGTCGGTCTGAAACGACGTCGTCGCCTTGAGAAATTCTGGAACATGCGGAGGAGAGAAGCTGTCGTCGACCCACAAAATCATTCTCATGTGAAGTAATCGGAGAAGGTTTCAAAGAGCAGGACGCTATCACCTGCATCTTTGCAACAATATTTCTCAAAATTTTTGAGACCAATCGATTTGGCAAAACCTGGATAAAATTAAAAATCTCAGATTTTTTTTTCTGTAGCTGACGAAGAAGGAGCTACTTGAGATACCGTAAATGCCCCTCAAATGTCTTTCGTCTCAATTTTTCTATTTTTTTGAAAATAAAATAAAATATAAGATTACTCTTCGTTGTTCTCTCATCGGAAATAGAGAAAAGGGGGATTAAGGGTTTAGCCAATTCTCCGATTAAGGTTTTTAGGTGTTAAAGCTCTCGACCATGGTGGGAGCCTCGATTCTGGAAGAAGGAAATGGATCGACTAGCGTTCTCACGAAAAAGAGAAGACTTCGTATTACATTTCACTTTCCCGGCGAAGGAGCGAAGAGAGTGGGTACGGAGGCTAAGAAACTCTCAACGATGATGCTGGATCCTGTTGTTCTTGACTGTCCCATCTGCTTCGAAGCATTGAAGATCCCTATCTTCCAGGTAGCTTCTCCTTCCTTTTTGATTGAATCCTTCTTATTTCATAAAGTTACTGTCTTGATAACTCTGCCTTAGGAAGATGATAATTTGGAGTAGAAAGGAACACAAAAGTTTGAATTTTTACAAATCCTTAGCTTTTGTATTGATGATTTGAGGGTTCTAGTGAAGTTTTGCAAGATATTTCCATGTTTGTGTATGGTGTTGACTAGTTAATATTTACTGCATTTGAATCTACTCGACGAAAGTGTTGATACAGCTTCTAATCAAACCGGGTTTGTATATACAGTGTGATAATGGGCATTTGGCTTTTTTTTGATGATTGTGTATGATGTTGGTTAGTTGATATTTACTGCATTTGAATCATGTGTTCGACTAAAGTGTACTGTTGATACAGCTTCTAATCAAAACTCACTGGGGTTTTTGTATGTACAGTGTGATAATGGGCATTTGGCTTGCTCTTCGTGCTGTCCCAAACTGAGTGGTAAATGCCCTGCTTGTGCTTTGCCTATCGGCCACATCCGCTGCAGAGCAATGGAGAGTGTTCTTGAATCCATCTGTGTCCCATGCCCAAACGCCAAGCATGGATGCACCAAGAATCTAACTTATGGGAAAGAATCAATCCATGAGAAGGAATGCATCTTCTCTCAATGCTCCTGCCCTGCACCAGACTGCGATTACACTGGATTGTACACCAGACTCTACTTTCACTATATTTATTCTAACCACCAGATGAGATACATGGGTACAAGTTTGTTCAGTTGTGGTGAATCCTTTACCGCCAAGTTTAACATCAGGGATAAGATATTGGTTAAAGAAGAGTGTCGGATGACACTATTGTTTGCAGTGCAGTGTTTTAGAGAGCCTTATGGTGTGTATGTAACTGTAAGCTGCATTGCACCATCTGCTCCAAGATTAGGAAAGTTCTCGTATGATATCTCCTACACTGTGGATGGACACACTATGATTTACAAATCACTAGAGATGAAGAGGGTTCTTGAAGTGAGCTTTGAAACCCCTAAGGAGAATTTCATGTTGATTCCTCACAGTTCCTTGCGTGGGGAACTGTTGAAGATGGAGCTTTGCATTAAGAAGTTGGAAGAGTAAGAAGGTTAGGGTGGGTTTTATAGAAGAAGGCCATTTTTTCTGTCGTTAGTATGTAAGATCGGATTATATGTAATTTTGGTACTGATGAACTAAGATCAATGGTTGCTTTACGGCTTAATTTAATGAGAATGTTTCAGCTTAGGCTGGATAATGTAGGCTCAAAGCAGAGCTATTTTGATATTTTTGTCTTGTTCTTTTTTTTCCCTCTCGAACAATTGTTTCTTCTCCTCTCAAAGATTCTCAAAAATTGTGATTGTGTTCTTATTGTCTCAGACATCTCTCTGTACTAAGACCCGAAACTGCTGTTAGTTGTTGTGTTTTGCAGATGACTACTCACGACAACAACGATATGGAACTTGAAGTTCCTGATTCCGAATCCAATGTCACTGGAAACATAAGGATAGAAACGCAAAGGTCAAGTGCATTTGCTCTGCCACAAGAAGAAATTTCCTAAAAGAGCAGAGAGGTATGACAACATTTTATCCAACTTTAAAGATGATAATGGGAAAAGTAGTTGTCGTTATTGTGGTACAGAGATTAGTTGTGACTCCAAAACACATAGAAAGTTAAACAATGCTTTCCTTGAAAGCTATAGTCAAAAGCTGAGTGGTAATAAGAAGTATGATCCGCTGGTTTTGAGGAGATTAGACAATGAAAATGGTTGTCATCAATGAGTTGCCATTTTTCATCTGTTTCAATGTATTGCCGAAGTATAAGACTCTTTCAAGAGAAAGCTTCTTTGAAGACTTTGTTTAGTGTTGATACTTCCTAGGTGGTTGTCACAACTCATTGGATTGATGAAAATTTGGCAAAATGCAGAAGATGACCATCAGTTTTAAGCCCATCACAGATCACGCTTAAATCTGCTTGTAAGTGTGATCCTCTGTCTCAAAACGATGTATTAAAATTCTTGGATTGAGAACGGATTGATTCAGTTTGTCTAATTTGTGGTAGAATGCAAGAAAGCTTACACTTGTTTCTTGCGCTGCAAGTTAATAATGAATGTATGTAAGAAATTTCCAAACCGGGTGATTTGACTAATATCTCTTCCGATTCTTCACCATCAAACCAATAATACGATAATAACAAGTCTAAACCGGCTCTCAACCAGAACCAATTGAGATTCAAACCAAGCGACAGTTGAAAAACTTCCAATTTGCTGACTACGTATATAATTCGCACGTAGCGCGAATCTGTATTAATATTTTGGTTTAATTTTTCTTAGCTACTATCTTTAAAATTATTAAAAATTATATACATTTATAGAAATTTTTATTTATATAAGAGAATTTAATATCTATTGTATAATTTATCCTATTTTTATTTATAAATTTAAAAAAACTATTAAGTAAAATAATAACAATGACACCTATCGAATCATTCAACTTTGACGTACATATACATTTGATTTAGAGAAATATAATCTTGCTAAGATTTTATTATTATTTTCTGTTTTCTATAGAATATATATATCTATAGTTCTTTTTTCTTGAAGGTTTATGTGTTCAAATATTTAGTTTTTTATTGAAAGTCTTATTGATGTTGTGTACCACTGCATTTATAATCCATGATTCATGTTGATTCGCATTTAATCTTGTTAGGAAGCTGTAATAATCATGCAAAACTATTTTTTCCTTCTTCATTATGTCTTCCAAGAGTTTTATGTTATATTTTTATTCAGTTTTCATTGTTAAATCGAGTTGTTATAGATTTTTTTTTAAATTGATAATTGATAATTGTTACTTTTTTATATACATGTATTGTTAATTTTTTATTTTTTATTTAACTTTTAAATTTTAAAACCATATTAATATTTTTTATATAATAAATATATTGATTTGGATCAATCAAATTGAATTTACTTTTTTTTTGTTGGACATAGTTTGTTAAATTAACTTTTAACGTTTTAATTATACTTATAATCCATGATTCATGTTGATTCGCATTTAATCTTGTTAGGAAGCTGTAATGATCATGCAAAACCATTTTTTCCTTCTCTATCATGTCTTCCAAAAGTTTTATGTTATATTTTTATTCAGTTTTTCATTGTTTTAATTGTTGAATCGAGTTGTTGTAGAATTTTTTAAATTGATAATTTATAATGGTTACTTTTTTATATATGCATTGTTAATTGTTAAATTTTTTATTCAACTTTAAAAATTTTAAATTATATTAACATTTTCTGATTTAATAAATATGTTGATTTGGATCAATCAGATTGAATTTACTTTTTTATTGGACATAATTTGTTAAATTAACTTTTAATATTTTAATTATACTTAATAATTTTTTGTTTGATTTAAAAGCTGATGTGGACCAATTAAATCAAGTTTTTCGTTCTAATCATACTTAACATTTTTTTATTTAATGAATATGCTGATGTAGACCAATCAGATCGAGTTTTTAATCCCATGTGGATGCCCTCAATGCACTATGCTTTCAACCTTTATATATTATATGATTTAGGGTTCGTTATGCATAAATCAGAGGAGTGATTGAGTTTCTCCAAAAAAATCTTTGTTTTCTCTGTCCTAATTAAAGATGGCGCAAACCCCTCCGCGAGATCAGACGTGGGTTTCCTACTATTTGTTTTTGTTCTTGATTTCTGAAGATAGATAATACATTGTTTTGATTAAAGATTTCGTGGATTTGTTTTCTTCTCATAAATTGTCTGATTCTCATTCCACATGCGTAGCTATCTATGCACTTGTTTGTAAAGAACTAATAAGATAAGATGATTTGTTATTGCAAACTTGGGTTTCAAGAATGTAAGGTAATGAAACTTATTCAGTTTTAATGTTTAGATTTCTGAAGACTGATAATACTCTTGTTTAGATTGAAGATTTCGTGGATTTTGGTGGTGATGCTTCTTCTTTTTTTCGGTATTGATTCTCTTTGAAACAAGTGCATCGGACCTTGAATGTAGAATTAGTATATAAAAAGTTTTGTTTTTCAAAATTCTTGATTTTCCTCGTCTTTATAATTGGAGTTGAAGGAGCTAATACTGCTTAGATAAACTTGTGTTAGAATTGGAATCGATGAAATTACACGTTGTTATGTTGACACTAGTACGGTATTGTAATAAGGCGGTTTGATAAATTCTTGATTTTTCCTCGTCATTAGAATTGGAGTCCAAGGAAGAAGAGCTGATGCTGCTGCTTACCCAAAGTTGACAACCGAGGATGCCCTACGCTATCTCAACGAAGTGAAGAGAGCGTTTGCAAACAAAGAAGGAAAGTATGCCACTTTCGGACAGCTGCTGATAGATGCCAAGAATAAAAAGTTGGGAACGTTTTTGTATATCTATTTAAGGAACTTTTGGTTTATGGAAGAACAGAAAAAGATAATTCTGTTTTTGGACTCTGCAGGATCGACATAGATTTTTTGATGCTGAGGGTCAAAGAGTTGCTTCAAGGACATAAGAAGCTGAAAATTGGTTTCAACACTTTCTTACCAGAAGAATATAGAATGAAACTCGATGAGGAGGATGACAATGTACATAATCAAAAGATAAGCAAGATTCTGGGGATAGGCTTCACAAAACCTCAAGAGGCATGCATTAGCGTTTGAATATTAACAAAAACACAATTCCTCTTGTGGCTTTATTTATATACTGTCTTCCTACTAACTTTTGTTTTTTTTTGTTTTTGGTTTTTTTTTGTAGATGGCGACGTGAGTTTCCTTGTATTTCCAGTATTTGATTATGTTATGTCTGCGTGTGATTATTAAACACGTGCTTGAAGTGGAACTTGTTACAATTAATGTACCCTTGAGCGTTCGGTTTCTTCTTTTAGGGTTTAGATTGCTGATGGTTGATTATACATATTGTGTATGTGTTTGGATTAGGATTTCTTGGATATGAATCTTACTTGATTGTATGTAGATGAGTATGATTAGGAGATGCTCTAATTTACGTTTTAACCGGATATGTTAATAATTAGGTGTCACTTTGTTTTACTTCTTTCTTTGTTTTTGTGAAATTCACAATCTTTAGTGTAGTGTGAGTGTTAACATGGATTTGAGAGAGACAGCAAATGTAAGCACTTTCATTCATAATTGCTTGCTTCTCATCTCACAGGAGGATATATAACTGATAAGATAATCCAAGATTATATGAATTATGCAAACTTGGTTATCAAGTCGAGAATGTTTTATGTGTGTGTGGCCGGTTTGGATTTCACGTAATATAGTCTCTGTAGCTAGGTTTTTCTTGGAGGATGAGATTAATATTTGTCACGCTAACTAATATATAATAGGGGTTTTAAATTCTTGAACTTTTTCTTCTTCTTTAGAGTTGGAGATGTAGAGCTTAGCTATCTGAAAGAAGTCAAGAGAGAATTTGCAAACAACGAAGGAAAGTATACCAGTTTACTCCAGCTGTTAATAGATGCCAAGAATAAAAGGTTTGGATTGTTTTTGTATATAACTTTTGGTTTGTGGAAGAGCAGAAAAAGATAATTCTGTTTTTGTACTCTGCAGGATCGACATAGATACTCTGATGCTGAGGATTAAAGAGTTGCTTCGAGGACATAAGAAGCTGATACTTGGTTTCAACACTTTCTTGCCAGAGAAATATAGAATGCAAGTCGATGAGGTTGTGGCTGATTCTCAGGAAAACTACTATTATGAAGAAGTTTCTGAGGATAACACTTAAAGGAATCTCCATAAGCAGAGGCATGCACGAGCTTTTGAATTATGTATAGATATTGCAACTGATTAGGAGGAGGAGGGTGATATAAGAAAACAACTTCCCTCTGGCTGTATTATTAAACTACATGATATTTGATCGTCTGCTTAAACTCTTTTGTTATTTCCCCTTTATATAAATAAACTAGATTAGGATCCGTATATACACGGGTTTGAAAATTGTTTTAAAACTTGTACATAATAAATTAAAAACAAAAATAAATAACCACTTATAATAGAATTGACTGAAGAAACTGGCATCATTCTTCGTTTTATGTTTACTTTTATATTTTTTACAAATATGACTAACATGAAAATGTATAAAAAAAAACAAAATTAGATCATTGTGAACATTGAAAAAAGTAAGATTGAGAACATTTTCGCAAAACCATTTATAAAAGAACTGATTAAAAAACTTGGGTTTCTCTTTCATTCCATGTTTACTTTAATATATTTCATAAATATGAATGAACATGAAAAATCATAAAATAAAATTAGATCAGTGTGAACATAAAATATAAGATTGTGAACATTTTCACAAAAACACTTATAATAAAACTGATTAAAGAAATTAACTTTCTCTTTTATTCCGTATTTACTTTTATATTTTTCACAAATATAATTTTTCTTTAACAAATTCTCATCGAGAATCTAATTTAGTAAAATGGTATCACGAGATCAGACGTGAGTTTCCTAATATTTGATTTTGTTCTTGAATTCTGAAGATTGATAATACTTGTGTTTGGATTAAAGATTTCTTGGATTTGTTTTCTTCTCATATATTGACTGCTTCTCATTGTACAATAGCTATCTATTATTCTATGCACTTGTTGTAAAGGAAAACTGATACGATAATATGATTTTTTGTTTGATTGCAAACTTGGGTATCAAGAATGTGGGGTAATGAAACTTATTCAGTTTAGGGTTTAGATTTCTGAAGATAGATAATACTTGTGTTTAGATTAAATATTTCGTGGATTTGTGTGGTGATTCTTTTTGAAACACATGCATCGTACCTTCAATTCTAGCATTGGTAAGATATGGTTTTTGTTTGAAATTCTTGATTTTCCTCATCTTTGTTTGACAACCGAGGATGCCCTAAGCTATCTCAACAAAGTGAACAGAGCGTTTGCAAACAACAAAGCAAAGTATTCCACATTTAGACAGCTGCTGATAGATGCCAAGAATAAAAAGTTGGGAACATTTTTATCTAAGGAACTTTTACTCTATGGAAGAACAGAAAAGATAATTCTGTTTTTGGACTCTGCAGGATCGACATAGATACTCTGATGATGAGGGTTTAAGAGTTACTTCGAGGACATAAGAAGCTGATAATTGGTTTCAACACTTTCTTGCCAAAAGAATATAGAATGAAAGTCGATGATGAGGAGGATGACAATGCACATGATCAGGCAGCAGATTATAATTATGACGACAAAGTACATAATCAAAAGATAAGCAAGATTCTGGGGATAGGCTTTACAAAACCTCAAGAGGCATGCATTAGCGTTTGAATATTAACAAAAATACAATTCCCCCTCTTGTGGTCTTTATTATTTATATATATACTATCTTCTTCCTATTAACTTTTGTTTTTTGTTTTTGTTGTAGATGGTGACGTGAGTTTCCTTGTACTGTCCAGTATTTGATTATGTTATGTCTGCGTGTGAATATTATATATGTGCTTGAAGTGGAACTTGTTTCAATTAGTGTGCCCTTGAGTGTTTGGTAGCAGATTTTAGGTTTTAGATTGCTGAAGATTGATTATACATTGTGTATGTGTTTGGATTAGGATTTCTTGGATTTGAATCTTACTTGCTGTATGTAGATGAGTATGATTAGGAGATGTTCTTATTTACGTTTTAACCGGATATGTTAAGTGATTTAGGCTTGGAATTCACCAAATTAATAATCACAAGATGATCAAGAGGTTTGAAGCTTGTTGTGGAAGATGGATGATGACTGATATGATGATGGAGTTTTGTTGAATGAATCCACACTCGTCACTCAACACACAGAACAAACAACTTGAATCCACAAATTATTTAATCTGCAACATATACGAGGTTAATAAATCCACACTAGACTCAAAATGCACAAAATCAAAGGTACACACGAGAAAGAAACTTAATAAGTTTATTCATTATTTTATAAAGAAGGTGAATATAAAAGATAACAAATGAGAGCTTTATAAAGAGCTATTTCCAACGGCACAAAAATGATGAAAAGGAAACAAAATTATTAACATAATTGAAAACAATAAAAGTAGAAAACTTTAGAAGCCGTTGTGTATTTAGTTTCTTTTGGATGTGAACACATGGAATTAAAGCAACTTGTGTCATGTCTTGTATCTCGAGATCTTCTTAATAAATCCACGTCTTGATGCTTTTGTAGAAGATTCTATATGATGCACTCTAAATTTATATAGCCGTTAGAAAATAAAATTGGCATTTAACCCCACAAAAGAAAACATGGATTTTGCTTTATTCCTTTTGACTCTTTGGTTTAGTGGACGTGAATATGGAATATCAAAAGCCTTTGATGTGTGAAGAGACTCCCCTGGCCGCTACACTTTTGCTTGAAACAAATCCAAATATGGAACGTTCCATATGGATCGAGAACTAGCCCATATGAGTTTGTTGTTGGCTCTAATTGGGCCAGGTTCTATCTTGATCATGTTTTGGATGTTCTTCTCCTCTTCTTGGTAAGCTATGGTCTTGCTGACCTCATCATTAAGATATCGTAAGCATAATGTGCCACTTTGTTTTACTTCTTTCTTTTTTTTTTGTGGAATTCACAATCTTTAGTGTAGTGTGAGTGTTAACATGGATTTGTGAGAGACGGCAAATGTAAGCACTTTCATTCATAATTGCTTGCTTCTCATCTCACAGACGCACTAGTTGTGAAGGATATATAACTGATAAGATAATCCAAGATAATATGAATTATGCAAACTTGGTTATCAAGTCAAGAATGTTTCATGTGTGTGTGACCGGTTTGGATTTCACGTAATATAGTCTCTGTAGCTAGGTTTTTCTTGGATTACTTATTTGTCATGCTAACTAATATATAATAGGGATTTTAAATTCTTGAACTTTTTCTTCTTCTTTAGAGTTGGAGATGTAGAGCTGAGCTATCTGAAAGAAGTCAAGAGAAAAATTGCAAACAACGAAGGAAAGTATGCCAGTTTCCTCCAGCTGTTGATAGATGCCAAGAATAAAAGGTTTGGAATGTTTTTGTATATAACTTTTGGTTTGTGGAAGAACAGAAAAATCATAATTCTGTTGTTGAACTATGCAGGATCGACATAGATACTCTGATGCTGAGGGTTAAAGAGTTGCTTCGAGGACATAAGAAGCTGATAATTAGTTTCAACACTTTCTGAATGTCCACTTTTTCCAAGTTAAATTTTAAAACTTTAACAAATACTATTTACTATATGTATTAATGATAAATCTCAGTAATCAATTAATTAGTTCAATATTTTTGATTATTTGTCCCATGCTAAAATATTTCTGCATCCACCACTGGTCACGTTTGAGCCTTTCTGGACGGTTGAACTGCCAAAGTGGGATAAAGAAGTACCATTCTTCATCATTCCACTTTATCTTTGAGTGGCATGTGTAAGTTTCAGCAAAATTCAATCGCAAAAATCAGAGGCAAATAGCACATATATAAGCGGTCAAACCCAATAAACAAGAACATTCAACACAAATAGAATACTTATTACATCTCCAAACAGATAGTGTACCTTAAATCTCAAGTTCTGAGAGTTTTTCGTCCTCCCATATTGAAGTCTCCTCCTAATTGTTTGACATACCATTTTTGCTACCTAAGAAAAGCAAAAACAAATCTGAAAATAGTGTGAATCCCTCATGAGTACACTATAATCCTCTTCTTTGATCACATTCATGCATGCACATCTTGTGCAAAAAAAAAAAACTAAAAAATATGGATTGTTGTTTTCCTTCTTTTTTTTTTTGGTTGGTTTTATATTTTGAGTTTAAAACTTAGTTTCAAATGTCCTATAATGATCTACACTTACAGTTAATCATGCTTGAGCCACGAAATTCTAAACTTAAAAGTTATTTTTCTTAACTTTAAAATTCTCCTAAACATATATCCATATAAGTTTATATTTTTCATTTTCCTTAATGTGTAGTGCGATATTCAAACAACTTGGCACGAACATCCAAGTTAATTTCAAAATAGAAGAGATGGTCCAACCTGTAAGATACCCTTCATATATATATTTACATAACATTTGATGGCACAAAGCACATACATTTTTTTCGTTTAATAGAGATTTTTTTTTGTATTTTCCGTAAACAAAACGCAATTCCGCAGAGCTTGTATTTTTACGTTTTTTTCACAAGTTTTTCTAATTGGTAAAATTCTTATATTTTTATGTTTTTCTGCCATTTTCTAATTGAGCACAATACACAGTAAAATTCAACCCTAAACTTTTATGTTTTCCTGTAATATGCATAGAAATATACATCATATATATACTTGAACTTTTACGGCATTAATAAATATTTCAAAATGAGGGTTGATAGCTTTAATGTTTCACATATAAAGAGATATAGAAAGCTTAGGTTAAAAGTTATTGACCAAACTTCCGAGTTCGAGTTGCGTGGGTTAAAAAACCCATGCCTTTTTTTGGACTATTCTCATCTTGAATTTGTATTGTTCATGCATGATGTTTTAATTTTTTTTTTTTACCACGAGATCTTCATTTCTACATTATGTTTTTACGTGTCTCACTCAGACTTGGAGACATACATAGCAAGCTTAAGCAATGCATTCGATTTTACCAATGCCCGATTTGACTTACATTGGATTTTTTTTCTCTCTCTCTCTCTTATATACAGTATATATGTTTCGTGATACAATTATATATAGAAACCATGAGACTATTAATAAATGTGGGCTGGAAGAAGCCTGGAAGCTTGAACCTTACTCAAATTAAAATTTGTTTTATAAGTGCATGTTAATTTTTCGTTACATGCTTATTTACGAGGATAGGGGTATGATTAACGCTAACTAGGTTAAACACGAATTATTTCACTTCTCAAAGTGGGATCAATATTGTATCCATTCTTTAATTTAATCGAAAACTGTTATTTAAAAAAAAAACAGAGCTAAAGTTACAACCCTCCCTTCTTGTTAATTATAAACTCTATTCTAAAATAAAATATTGTTCAACTCTACTTTATTTCCAATTCTAAAATGAAGTAAGAGCATCGCCAACAGCAGATGCCATTCTCAAAATTATTATATTATTATAATTTAATAAAATAATTAATTTTGATAATAATAGAAAATAAACCATTAATAAAATAATACATGTTTTAAATTTGTTAGAAGCGCTTCTCAACTAAGCATTTTTGAAACTGATTTTTATCCTTTTCTTATCTCTCTCCTCCTTTATCATTATTTTAATTAATTTTAATATTTAGATAATTATGTTTGGAGAGGTGGTCTATGGTCTTATAGTTATATATTCTACTCTAAAAAGGGGTTTTTGACATCGATCGATCCAAGTTTTTTTTTTTTCCTTGATCGATCCAAGTTTCTATATCATATTTGATTTATGCTCGTATCATCATTGACATTAAGTCATCAAACCATATTAGATAAACTTGGGTAGAATGCATTCTGAAATTAAATTGTCGTAAAAAAGATATATCTTTTTATTGAACATATAACATAAAGAGAATGTAACACATGTAATTAAAAGTATGCATCCCTGTAGAATTTTCAATATAATTCTACTCGTACTCTCAGTTTAAAAAACTACACAGTAACTTTGAAGTTTGAATCACTCCAGGAATTTTTTTTTTATAAAATTGAAAAAGCGAAGTTCAAGAAACGTATATCATATCTTCTTGCAAAACCCTCCACATCTTCTAGAGACATTGGTCGTAAACCTACGCATCACTTTCCGGTCCAATTATCGTTTCCCCATGAACACCTTTCTTCTTCTCTAAGAAACTTCTTCCTTCTTCTCTAATCTCTCTCTCTCTCTCTCTCTCTCTCTCTCTCTCTCTCTCTCTCTCTCTCTCTCTCTCTCTCTCTCTCTCTCTCTCTCTCACTCTCTCTCTCTCTCTCTCTACTTCTATAAATCTTTCTGTTCTTCATTCTCTTTTGGTTAATTTTATTTCTCTATCCCAAAAGTATAAATTCTCATTGTGTTATGGTTTTAGTTATGGATGATGAAGAGAGTAATAACGTAGAAAGGTTTGACGACGTCGTTTTGCCAGGGTTTAGGTTTCATCCCACAGATGAAGAACTCGTAAGTTTCTACTTGAAACGGAAAGTTCTACACAAATCTCTTCCCTTTGAGCTCATCAAGAAAGTTGACATTTACAAATACGACCCATGGGACCTCCCAAGTAAGCCACACAAACTCTAGTTTCTGCCTTTTTTTGGTCTCCATCTATGGAAAACAAATTTTTGATTTTGCATTTTCTTGAATCAATATTCCAAAAGAGCTTGCGGCGATGGGGGAGAAAGAGTGGTACTTTTACTGTCCAAGAGACAGGAAATATCGTAATAGCACGAGGCCTAACCGAGTAACCGGAGGTGGATTCTGGAAAGCAACCGGAACAGACCGGCCTATATACTCGTTGGACTCGACTCGATGTATCGGTTTGAAAAAATCGCTTGTCTTCTATCGTGGTCGAGCTGCTAAAGGAGTTAAAACCGATTGGATGATGCACGAGTTTCGTCTCCCTTCTCTCTCTGACTCTCATAACTCATCATATCCCAACTACAATAACAAGAAGCAACAACATAACGACAACAGCAAAGAGATACCTTCAACTGTAAGTAGTTGGATTTACCCTAACTTGCTATTCACACAAGAGAATTAACTTTTTGTTATTGTCTTAAAACCGATTGTCAGTTTTAGAAGACTAGTTAGCAAACAAGAACCGAATCTAGTATCAATCAGTTTGGTACAACTTCTGATTCTAATGAAATGTATTCTACTATTCTTATTTTCAAAAGAAAATGAAGCTTGGTTCGGTTTTGATCCGGTTTTTCTGATTAGAAAGAAATTAAGTGTCGGTTATCATTTGTAGGATGCTTGGGCGATTTGCAGAATATTCAAGAAGACGAATTCAGTATCCTCACAAAGATCAATCACACAGTCTTGGCTTTATCCGACGGTTCCTGAGACCAACCAATACAACTCACAGTCACAAACCGCGACTCTCTTGGCTTCAACAGACGTTCTCAGCAACATAGCAACAAGACAAAACCATGTCTCTTCTCCAGTCAACGAACCCGCAAGCTTCACTGAATCAGCCGCTGCTTATTTCGCGTCTCAGATGCTCGGAGTTCCGTACAACACAGCTAGAAACAGCGGAACAGGAGATGCTATATTCTTGAGAAACAGTGAAACAGGGGATGCTCTGTTTTTTAGCAACAACGAGACTAACTACTTCAATAACATGACTCATGAGCTTTCGAATGTACGATCATTGGTGGAGTCTGGTTTCGAGACGAGGGCCGGTGAGATGTCGGCCACGTCGTACTCCACTAACAATTAAGATGTACTATTAACACTTGAACCAGTGTAGGACATTGCTAATAGTATGTATTAATTTTTAATTATCTTATTAATGTTGCTTTGGTTTTTGTTTCTTGGAGACCAAAAAGAAAAGAAAAACAAAGACTTGCTTTGCTTCGTATAGCTTTCGGCCTTTTGAAGTAACCTAATCTTGGACAATGTAACTTCTGTTTAGTTTTTTCTTTTCTTAAAAGACTTTTTTTCTCAGTTTCATTATAATCTTGGACAATGTAACTTGCTGCTGCTTGGTACTGAGTCCTCTGCATAGCCTACAACATAAAGAAATGAGTGGGGATAAAACATTCTTCTGAATGAGATAAACAACACCTCCCAAGTGAGATTAAGCATTGGAGATTTTACCATGACCGGAGAGTAGTGCATGGGATCTTTAATCTCGATTTTTCACAAGGTAATCCCATGCGCATTGTGCTTAAGAAAGTATGTTAAATTATCTTGAGACAACAACCCAAACTTAGATAATTACTTTGGAAAACAAAGGAAACAAACCTGTCTTTTGGTTGGAAACATTGACAGCTAGGTATATTGTCATATGCCAATTAGTCTTCATCTCTTTCGAGTCAGTGGTTTTGTAGAATATGTATGGCTCGTTCTACCTTGAGATTTTACATTTGATAGATAATCCATAAACTCAATCCCACAGTTTGATACATTTTCATTCAGAAAGTTTTAAGCATTTGATTATGATAAATGATAACCTAATCAGCACGAAACTTGTATAATAGTAATTCAGTGATTTGACTAAAAAGATCCAAATTCACAAAAGTAAATGCAATTAATACTTCTTATGTCTCATTTTAATTGATTTTCTAGCTAAAAACACAAGGAACAATGGCTAAAATGCCACTTTTGTTGAAAAACTAATCTCGGATGCTATCTTTTTATTTACAATTTATTTTTGATTATTTTTTTTAATCAAAACGCAGGAAATACCCTTTAAACCCTTATTAAATTAAACAAATTACACAACATAACCATTCAAACCTGCTAACTCAACTAGAATCTATCTATTCTTTTTTTTCCGACTATCATTCTATTTTCTTCATCGAGTTCTTCATCTAAGATTTTTTTTTTTTAATTCCATTGATTCAATCGAAGGAGGAGGAGACGATGAATTTCAATCTTAGTACCACGAACTCGTCACGGATCTCAAGTCTCTCCTTGACACAGACGGCAGGCTCTCTTTCGTGGCTTCATCGTTTCTCCGCTGCTTCTCCGCCGCCATGGATGCGCGCACTTCTGCTCCGATGTCTCTTCCCTTCCTTAATCTTCAGTTTCTCAGCATAACAGCCTCGACCTCTACTTGCTCTCTCTCACTAAGGTTTTCCATTTTCATCTTCGTTCTCTGTTGAATTACTTTTTTCTGATATTTTTTCTGTACCCTTTTGAAGTTTAGTCCTCTCATGTCTGTAGATTCGTATGAGTTTCTTGGCACGTCTCTTATACTGGAAGCTATGCTGTTGTGTCGAGTTTCTTTATTGCATTCTTCACCTACTTTTTTTAGGTTTAGTTCAGCAATGATTGTTGTAGCAATTTCAGGGCTCAAAATTCTGCAACTTAATTAATTTTTACGATTTTCCCTAGTTTAGGTTTCAATGAATGATGATGTGTGAATTTGTTTTCTGTCCTGCCAAGATTGATATTCTTTATGCAGTACTGCGATGATATATTTGAGTCGAAGCTGGAAGAGCTCATTAATCAGTTGAGGGAAGGTGATGAAGGCTGGATGAATGGCTAAATAACCATTTAACTAATCGATTTTCCTCTGTCTTCACCAGATGATCTATTAAATTTCTTTATTGACGTACGAGGTTAGCTTCTTTGTTTTCATCATGTTTGGAGCCTTGATTCTGGGTTGTGCAAGATGATCAGATTATTTTGGATCTGAACAGCAACTTGGAATGTTTGTTCACCGTTGCATTTTGGCATTTAACTTTTTATTGTTCGAGGTATTGTGCTTTGTTTTTATTGTTTTATCCAGCTTAAGATCCTATAGTAAGTGTTTGATTTTATTTAGAGTTTTGCATGATTTTTTGGAGGGTATAGTTTTCCTTCTGTTTGCAGCATGATCCTGTTTGTCGTGTGATTGCTAACCAACATATTCAAAAGTAAGTAAAAAAATCAGTGAGTTTCATTGGATGGAACAAGCAAAATCCAAGTTACATGGCCACCATTATCATGGACAGTGCTAAAGTCGTGGTGTTCAACATTTATATTGCTAGTCCTTCAATGGTGGAGCTTCAGCAACATCAAGCTATGGAAGTTTATATCCGGATTTTGTGAGAACTATGAAAAATATAATGTATGTGAGGTACAACTGAAATAAATAGTTTGACTGAGTTCGATTGAGGGAGTTTTACAGTTCAACCGAGTTTTATAAAGTTCAACTGGATTTTATTAAGTACAATGGATAACACAACTAATGAGATACAACTGAAATACATGGTTCCATTGAGTGAGGTTTACAGTCCAACTGAGTTTTATTAAGTTCAACTGGATTTTATTAAGTACAGCGAATGATACAAGTAATGAGGTACAACTAAAATACATGGTTTAAATGAGTTATATTATCGGTTCAACTGAGTTTTATTAAGTTCAACTAGATTTTATTAAGTACGATGGATGACACAAGTAACAAGGTACAACTTAAATACATGGTTTGATTGAGTTTGACTGAGTGAGTTTTATGGTTCAACTGGGTTTTATTAAGTTCAACTGGATTTTATTAAGTACAACAGATGACACAAGTAACGAGGTACAACTGTAATACATGGTTCGATTGAGTGAGTTTTATGGTTTAACTGAGTTTTATTAAGTTCAACTGATGACAAATTATGGTTTTTCATAATTGTTTAATTTTTTTTTTTAATAAAAATTGAAGCATCTTCTCTCTCGGAATCGTCTCTCGTCTCCTCTCTAGGAATCGTCTCTCTCATTTCCTCTCTCGAAATAGTCTCTCTCTCTCTCTCCCCTAATCTCTCATTCTCTCTCTCCCTCTCCTAATCTCTCTCTCTCCTAATCTCTCTCTATCCTAATCTCTCTCCTAATCTCTCTCTCTCTCTCTCTCTCTCTCTCTAAGAAACAAAAAAAATAAAATTATGGTTTTGAAACATTTGAAAAAATGGACTTTTTGAAAATAAAATTAAAATATTGCAAATTCTTCCTGCTGGCGGAAAACTTCCAGCTGGCGGAAAACTGAAAATTTATTAAATTTTCCAAAATAAACTGAACTTAGTTGTCCCCAAGCAAGTAGTTGAACCAAATTCCTAATAGTTGTACTTTTGTAATTTTATTGTATTTCTAGTTGAACCTTCCCCTAAACTATTATGGTGTAGTTGTACAAATGATTTTGGACCATTAAACATCATTTACAACGTTTTCATAGTACAATGTATGAAAAATTTAATATTATAATTTTTTTACTCCTAAAAGGCTTAACAATATTGATATCTTACTTATATTGTAAGGGATGGTTTATGTGAAAACATGATTTTGTATCAAAATAAAAAAATTAATGTTCTCTATATTAGTAATTATTTCTTTATAGTTGAAAATGTGTATATAGGTCTTAATTGGTTGATTCACATCACTTGTAGCTTTAAAAATGGTTTAGTTCACTTCTAAAGTTGATATTAGTTGTATCCAGTTGCACTCAGTTGCACTTGTTGGTGCAATTTCAAAAAAAACACAAAATTATTAATAATTATACCCAGTTGCTCTTGGTGGTTCGATTTCAAGAAAGTCAAACACACAAGCGTTAATAGTTGTACCCAGTTGAACCTAGAAGTGCAAATCAGAGAATGACAAACATATAATCGTTAATAGTTATATTCAGTTGAACCTGAAAGTGCGAATTCAAGAAAGACAAATATGTAACTGTTCATACGTGTACTCAGTTGTACTTGGTAGTACAAATCAGAGAATAAGAAACTCATAAACGTTAATAGTTGTACCCAGTTAAACCTAGAAGTGCGAATTCGACAAAATGAAACTCAGAATTGTTCATACGTGTACCTAGTTGAACCTGATCATACAAATTCGCCAAACTCAAACATATAAAGATTCATAGTTGTACATAGTCTAAAATGGTTGTACAAAACCGAGAATTACAAAACGCACACACATACACACAAATCAAACTGCACTACAAAACAGATGCTATTAAGCGTGGGGTGCCTTTCAACGGCCCGAGAGCATATATCCATCTTTATGTATACTCTAACACTGAAATAATCTGATTTCTTAAATCTTGCAGCTCGTAAATACCATTTACAGCCTTGAATCTTTTGACGGCATTCTATAATAAGCCGCCATGTATCAGACTTATATGTATGGACCCCAAAACAGTTTTTATGTGCAGCTCTGTCAACCATATCTTCCTGCATATCGTTATCTTATTTACTAACGCTGAGTAAGTTATCTCCTCCAATGATAAGTTCCTGAATGGTATAGCATAGGTGAAATTACTTGTAAACCATTTCAACTCCCTTCCATCACGTGAATAACTCCCTTCATAGTCAAATGTATGTTTGTGCGGTTGATGTTCATGCTCTCCTGAAAATATAGTGAAAATAGTCGATCAGTTGAACTCAATTGAACACAAAGTACCACAGTTATACCAGTTAAACTCAATTGAACTACATTGAACTCAGTTGTACCAGTTGAACTACACCTCTCATTTGTACCACTTGTACCAGTTGAACCCAATTGAATTCAGTTGTACCAGTGCAACTATACCTCACATTTGTACCAATTATACTAGTTGAACTCAGTTGAACTAAAGTGAACTCAGTTGTACCAGTTGAACTACACCTCTCATTTGTACTAGTTGAACTCAACTGAACTAAATTGAACTCAGTTGTACTAGTTGAACTATAACTCTCATTTGTACCAGTTGAACTTAAGTTTTCAGTTGTTCCAGTTCGCTCTCAGTTGTACCAGTTGTACCATTTTTCCTATCAAAATTCTGGGAATTTCGAGCTCGAGTTTCGTTGTTCTGCATATGAATCTGATTAACATAACCATGTTCTTCTCACAAATTACCGAACCTATGGCTTAATATATCCAGAATACATTGTTACCAACCCAGATCCCTAATTTTTCAAATCTAAAGCCCTAATTTTACACTCTAATTGAAAAAGAAGAAATCACCTTCAAAATATGAGATCTTCAACAATGGCAGAAAGATGACTGAAATTCTGGGTTGGACGAAGTGGAGAAAAAGTCGATCTAGGTTGGACGAAAAGGATGACGGGAGAAAATGCTCATGGAAGGAGCTTGGAAACCAGAAGAGAACTCAGGTGAGAAGAGGGAGGAGGAGCTCTCGCGGAGATGCTCGAGCTATGGGGGATCGATGATTCAATTTTTTTTTTTTTCAAAAATTAATTTTGTTTACTTTTATTTCTTTTACTTTTACTAATTTATTTTTACTTGATTAATTTCAGTAACTTTAATTAAAGACTAATTTGTAATATCACATCTCATTTAAATGAGAGAGTAGCATTAGATCATGTGATGGCAGTGTAGATCAATTTTTCTGTGAAAATAGCATTTGAGCTCTTCGCTCAAAAACACATATATTGTAATAAAAAAACTAATTCACATTCCATTTAATTAACAAATTAAAAAGAGTAAAAAAAAATAAAAGTAAAAATGCAAATAGCTACATTTTACTATTATTTGAAAAGTCGCTTTGTTGAAAAAAAAAACTGACTTGTCATCATCATAACCATGCTAAATGCATTTCAGATATGAAAATATAAAATGGAAAATTTCTTAAAATAAAAAAAAATTTGATGGACTGAATTAAAATTAAATAAATTTTATTTAAAAAAAGAGTTAAAAATTTAATCATATGTGAATTACAGTGGGAATTATAAACTATAAATGAAATAAAAAAATAAATAGATAGAAAAATAAATCACAAATATCCTCTTAGCAAAAAAAAATTATAAAACTAAAAGAATATATGATAAGAAGTAGAAATAAAAATAAAAATAAATATCTACATTTTTAGTTTTCTGTAAAAATCTCGGACTATGTCTCCGTTTAAAGCATCTCCAACGTACTTTTATTTTAAATTTTCTAATTTAGAGGTAAAATAGAGATATTATATTTTTCTTCTATAATTTGAGAAAAATTAACTATTTTGTTTCCTGTAAAATAGAAGTGAGTGTAAGAAATATCCACCTATATTAGAGAGAGAAAAATAGAAAAATACATTGAGGATAATTTTAATGTTTAATTTATTATTCAAATTAAAAAATAAGAAATTTGAGTCAAAGAAGATGAATAACCTACAGAAGAATAATTTTGTTTGGTTTTATGTTTTTATTTAAAGTTTTTGAGAATATATTATATCATATATATATAATAATTCTTATATGCATATCATTTTTCAACATATTAAAATATTATTATTTCATAAATTAAGTTTTTTATATCTTGTTATATATTATATTTTATATTAACACAAATATCAAAGTTAGTGTTCGGGAGCATTTTACAGGATGCCACATGGGGGTGTAATATTCGTCCAGATGGTGTAGCCGTGTCTCCAAGTTTCGTCCTCTGGGGGGAAAAGCGACTTGCCATTCCAGAGTGGAAGCATGTTCGAGTCCTACAGGCACTCGCAGAAACCTGTTCGAGTCTTGCGAGCACTACACAAATAGTCAGTCGGTCCTTAAAGAGAACCGAATGGGGTTTTTCTCCCGAAAGTTCTCCGACGCCCAAGTAAATGAACATCCTACTGGAAACAATTACTCAGGAGGGTGATTGTATGAGTTAAGGGTTATATGTCTCATCTAGGGATCATGATATTTTTATGTTTAAAGGTGTTTCAAGGGGTTCTATAAGGGAAGGGAGATGTAGCGATTATAAATGCATGATTCCGGGTCAAAGAGGGACTTATCCTGTTTGGAGCTATCTCCGGGGAACGAGGCTGTTTGCTTTTGACTGCACTGCATGGTTGTGCTTGACCTCTCCTGGACCGGATCGGGCTCTTCTCGGCTTCTGGCCTCCTTCTTTTTTTTTCTCCTTTTTCGGATCCCCTCTCCTCTTCGCCTTTGTCCTTCTTTTATACCAACCCTCCTCGTCTTGTCCCTTCTGTTTGGCGTGCCAGAGGAGCAGGTGAGTTGGTGGCGCATACGTGATTTGGGAAGCTCACCAACTGCCTAGGAATAGTGCACTAAGGAGTGGTTGGCTGAGCTAGCGAGCTATGTCAGCGTCCAAGGTGGTTCGATGCTCACATGTTGTGATGTCATTGGCCATGATAAAATTGGGCCCAACAGTTAGGAATAGACCAACTCTTAATTTTTAATACAATAATCAAATATTAAATATATTATCATACATCAAATATATTATCATACATCTTAAATCATACATACATATAAATTTAGGACCTGACTGGTTTAATTTCATTTTACTATCGAATTTATGTGGTTAATGGTTAATTGGTAAACAATAAATTGGATAAAATTGGATTTGTGTGGTCTGAGATTTCAAACTTTCAATTTGAAACTTTCAGTTCGGGAAGATATAAGTATTGTACTTTGTTTTTGGCGAGATTTAGCACGAGGTCTTAGTTTGTGAGACATCTAGTACTATACAAATAGATCGTTTTTCCAATTGTTTTCTACTCAGTACTAAATTATTAGGAGAATATCCGCGTGTTGCGTTGATTTGTGATATTTTAACTTTTTTAATTTTACAATTTGTTTTATTGTATTTTTTTGTCGGCAAATATTAGTTTTTGAGTTGTGAATATCATAATGTTTTTTAAATTTTGTATAAAGATTGGTGAAATAATAATATTAGGTTGACCCTATTAGGAGAGTGACTCTACCACCAGAGATGATCGAAAAAGGTATCTAAGAGTAAAATCCATATTGTGATAGTTGTGGAAATTTGAGGTTCGATGCAGTATGGAAGGAAGTAGTGAGCCATTAATGTAAAAAAATTCATGAAAGCAAATAGTGCATGATTTTCTGTTTAATTAACCAAAAAGAAAACACTGAGAAATTAATCTATTTTTGCACAGAAATCGTGATACAGTCAGTTTTTAAAAGTTAAAAGTTCCTCTAAAATAATGTGAAATATGAAACATAATGAAAGATAATTTAGTAGAGAAGGGTAAAAACTAAAAAAAAAATTTCGTATTTGTTCGATTAAAAAGAATATAGAAGAGATAGAAATATAAAAAAAACAGAAAAAGTGAGTTGACATTACTATATTACTCCCTCTGTTTCAAAAAAAAAATGTCATTTAAGGTTTAATTTTTGTTTCATACAGATTATCATTCTACATTTTGAATGTAACTTTTTTTATAAAAAAATACAGTTTTTACCTTATGAATTTAATGTTTTAATTAGAGAGAAAATGTTATTTTGTATGTGAACAAGGGGTAAAACAGAATTTTTAATGATTTTTTTAATTTGTATGAAATATGTATAAATGACACTCTTTAAGAAATATAAGGAGTATAAGATTTGTACTTCATTGAGTAGTTTGATTTTCGTTTATGTTTGTTTAGAGAAAGAGAATCGTTTAGAGAAAGGAAAAAAAATTAAGAATCTAACTATATTAGGGGAAAAAGAAAAGAGAAAAAAATGGGACAAATTAATTTCTAAGGTAGCATGTGTCAGCATATCAGAGTTGTTTCTAAAAAAATATATTTTATTGTATGATAAAAACCTTACAAAGAAAACATTTAAAATAATGAATCTATTTTTCACGCAAAAAATGTCACAGTAAACTTTTAAAAGCTATCAAAGAATCATCATGAATCTATTTTTATGTTTGTTCGATTAAAGAAAATCTAGTAAAGATAGGAAAAAAAAGTGGCACATTATCTTACAAACATCTGTCACTTTGGACCATGACAGATTCCATGAATTGGCTTTTGGGATCCACTCGAACAATCCATAAGACCTGCTTTGACCCATTGTCAACCTCGTATATATCGTGTTCATAGAGAAGGAACCAGTGTTATCATCTAATTGGATAATTGGGGGCATGTCCCCAAATTCATACCTGTTCCACATGTCACCTCGATACTCCCTAAATAGAAACACGTTCGATGTGTCGCTTCGATACTCCTTAATATAAAGACTTCCCAGTTGAGGAGGGATCATCTGGACCTGATCAGGAATGGAGGGATTTGCCGACTCCTGGTTTCATATTTGGTAGTAGAGAATTGGTCAAATAGTTGAAGCACTGCCACCAGTATTCATCGGAATCTACCATTACGATAAAATTTGCATTGTGAGGTTTTTTTTTAGAAGTAGTTCTGTTATGATGCCACGTGTCATCTAAAAAATTGATATGTGTATTTTTTTACCTTTTTTTTAACAACTATCTCTACTGAATTCTCTTTCATTAAACAAATACATAAATAAATTTTTTAATAAAGATTTGTTTGAGTGATTTGATTTTCGTTTTTGTTTGTTGGATGAAGACAAAATCGTTTGGAGAAAAGGAAAAAAAAAACAACAGCTTTGTTTTGATATTTGTTTAATAACAAAAAATTCAATATAGATAGTTAAAAATGGAGGAAGAATTGGTACATGTCAGTTTCAAAACTAAACATTTATTTTTGTGTCTGTTTGATGAAAGTTGACATATGTCATTTTTTTTTACTTTTTACAACTATCACTACAAGAAACTATGTGTGTTGTATTATTTGTTTTATTTGTTACTGTCATTTTTTTATTAATACATTCAATTACATCATTTAATTAAATGACTCTGGAAGTGGTGATGCTAATCATTTATATCAATATTATTAATGATGCAACTATTTTCATCACTTATATTAATTGATATTGATATATATCATTTGCAATAAGTGATATTAAAACTTATCTCAGTTAAAATAAATTATATTAATATTTACATCCCTTAAAATAAATGATATTAATATCTAACATCAGTTATAATAAATGATATTACTACTAAATTCAGGGATATTAAATTCATATTAATTAAAAAAATTTGTGTTAATTTTTATAATATTATAATTTAAGAAAACTAATCATTTATATTTATTATTTCTAAGAAATATATGTAAATACATACATATGATTTAACATAAAAAAATTAGTGTTGATGAGTTTCTTTTATAGAGGAAGAAACTAGTACTCTTGATCACTCTTAGCAATGTGGTACAAGTAGTTATTTATTTAAAATTTTATTTGCATCACTTTTATAACTGAAAAAAATATTAGCATCATTTATTATTGATGTTAATGCTAGTTGATTAAATGCTTCACTTATATAATTGATGTAAACTTATATATTTGTGTTAGTTTTTTAAAAATGATATAAGTTAATAATGATTTGTATCAGTTATTTTTAATTGAAGTTAATCAAATTAGTATTAGTATCAATTATTTTTAATTGATACTAGTCAAGTTAAGATTAGTATCAATTAAAAAAATTGATGTAAAATTTTATATTCAGTGTCAATTTTTAATAAATGATTCTAAATAGAATCAGTTATTTTATTGACACTTTATAAGTGATGTAATATATATTTTAACTTGTAGTGTATATCTACTGAATTCTCTTTCATCAAACAAATACATAAACAAAAATCTTATATAATAAAGATTTGTTTGAGTGATTTAATTTTTGTTTTTATTTGTTGGATGAAAACAAAATCGTTTGGAGAAGAGGAAAAGGAAAACAAGAGCTTTGTTTGGATGTTTGTTTAATAAAAAAAAATTCAATAGAAATAGTTCAAAATGGAGGAAAAAGTGGTTCATGTCAGTTTCAAATCCAAACAATTGCTTTTGTATTTGTTTGATGAAAGATAACTCAGTAGAGATAATTATTAAAAGAAATATTAAAAAATAGCATATGTCAGTTTTTTAGATAACACATAGCAACATACCAAAGCTATTTGTAAAAAAAATCTTAAAATAAAATATAAGATAGTTTTTCGATAAGGACGGTGAAGATAAAGCATTTCCGTGGAGAATACAGTTTTGACAAAAGTGTGGTTTAGACTACCCACAACAGGGGTGTTGAATAGATTATTCAACTGTTTAATTCAAGCTGTTCAAAATTATTTGTGAATATATGTGGATTATATTTTGTTGAAAACATTCAACATATTGAAACCCAATATAAAAGGTTTCATGAAATGTGATGGCAAAATATGATAGGACAAATTTAATGACTCACACTACATTAAAATTATCTATACTCTTTTTTATCAAATGTGCAATTTTTTTATTGGTTCTTCAAATTTTGAGATTTTTATCTTATTCAAATTATTTAAACTCTAATAATTGATATTAATACATTTTAAAAAAAGAATTGATCAAAATTTAGCACATTTTATGTTCTATAAATAGAGACTAGTCTTAGTTCATTTGGCTATGAAACAAGAAACATAATTTTTTAATATAATTTTCTAATTGCCTCTCATCAACTTTTTTTATATCTTTAAATTTTTTTTAGGGTTGAATAGATCCTAATAATAATTCTTTTAACACATAAAATTATTTTTGTTATGAATGAGAAAACCAAAAAATATAAAAAAACATAAAATAAGAATATGATATAAATTTTAGGGTAGAGTGTTGGATTTTATTAAACAAATCATTGTAAAATGTAAAAATTATGAAAATGTTAAATAAATATGTGGAAGAGAGATAAAATGATGTGGAATGTTAAAAAGTTATATAGAAGGTGTTGAATAGAAAAATCATTATAGGAAATTGATGATCAAGAGAATATGAAGAAATAATGACAAAAGCATGTTGATTCAGATGCCGAAAAAAAAAAGCATGTTGATTCAGATTGTTCTATATTTCGGTTTTAATTGATGATCAAGAAAATATGAAGAAATAATGAATTATCTTTTATTATATTTTTTTTACTATTTATTAATAATATTATTTAATATTATTCATATTTATTTTTTATTATTTAAATGAATAAAATAAAGGTATTTTTTATAAAATATAGAAGAAAACAAAAAAATTATTTATCTTTTTATATATTTTTTATTTATATTCGTTCTTTCTATTTAATTTTTCATTTATTTTTTTTCCTTTTCATTCAATTTCCTTTTTATTTATCACCAGTGAGCCTTCTTTTTCTCTGATTTTTAGGTCAACAAAAAGTGATTCCGTCTACAAGATTCTGAAGAACACAAAAGGTAATTGATATTGTCCAACAACATGTTTTTGAATAATCTCGCTTCGTTTCTCGTTTCTCTGTTGTACGATTGAGTCTAATAATAATCCGGTGATTTTGCTCTGTTTGTAGATAACATTTCATGTTCTGCAGAAACAAGGGTGAGTTTTTTGTATTCAGTTTCTCACTGTTTCCTTGTATTGATTATATGCATGTGTGTGATTATGTGCTCGAAAGTCTAATCCTTTCGAATTATGTGCTCCACAGTCGAATCCTTTCGGAATTGTGTTCTTGCCATTAATTCTTCAATCAGATTTCTGAAGATTGATACTACATGCGTTGTTGGATTAAGATTTCAAGAATGGTGTTTTTTTACTTATAAACAAAATGGAATTTTTATGATTTTCCTTGTCTTTAGAATTGGAGTACAAGGAGAAGTTGTTACTGCTCCTCCTTACCTCAACATGACACTCCAGGATGCGAAGAGCTATCTAAAAGAAGTCAAGAGAGCGTTTGCAAACGAACCTGGCAAGTATGCAAACTTCCAGGTATAGATTTGAATAATGACAGGTTTGAGGGATACACACCTAAATTAAGCAAACTTCCAGGTATCAGTGATGTAACTGACACTGGTCTTCTTTGTGGCCTCTGCTTTTACTTGTAGGATCAAAGTGCATGCTTTGCTTCTGATGGTTGAAGAATTTCTTCAAAGACACAAGCAATTGGTTGATGGTTTCAACGCTTTCTTGCCTGAGAAAGATAGAATAAAACTAGATGAGCCAGTTTCTGAGGAGAAACAAATCATGATGATGAATCAGATTCTAGAGCTTAGAGCATTGTGACGAATTCCTCATAGAGCACGCGTTAGTCTTTGAATGTAGTTTAACTAATTTTTTTTTGTTCAACGGTTGATTTAAAATAAGCGAAGGGTTCTACAACAGGCCCAGTGGGCTTAACATAGCAAGAGCCAATTTGGCTAGTCTGTCTGCAACAGAGTTTGCAGCTTGGAGAATGAAACTGAAAGATAAGAAGTAAAGAGGGGGGCAAGGTTTCTGATATCGTTCAGAATACCCGCGATCTCGATCAAATCCAACCCTGAAAGTAGGGTGTTGGTAAGGACTACCGAGTCCGAATGGAGGTAAAGGTCTCGAATCTCCAGCGAGAGGGCTTTGTGTAGAGCTGCTAGGACCGCCAGTGCTTCGGCCATGAGGGCTGAGGAGATGAAACGTCGAGCGGAAGAGATTTTTCGGATAAAGCCACTTGTGGGGTTTGTGATGCTCCAGCCCATGCCGCCCGTTCGAGAATCTACGTTCCAGGCCCCATCTGAACAACAGACGAAGGTTTTGAGGGGCGGAGAGATGGTCGCTGATTCCAGAGGCTGTGGCGAGGGCTGATCTGGGCTCAGGTTAGCTGCATGCCACTGGGAAGCTTCCACTTCCAGGATGGTTTTTTCAACCAGTTCAGGGCCTGAGAGGGTCACCCCTTTAAAGATAAGTCTGTTTCGGGATGTCCAGAGGTACCAGAGAAGCCAGGGGTAGAGAGGGGTGCTCTGGAGTCCCAGAGGGGGGGGGGGGGGGGGGGGTTAGTATTGTAGAGGTTCCTGTGAGGATACTACGCGGATCAGGGTCCATAGAGAGGGATGAAAGATTCGGCAATAAAGGAGACATGCTCCAGACCTCTTGGGCGAAAGGACAATCAAACCAGATATGCGCAATGGATTCTTGGGTTCCACATTGGGAGCAATAAGAATTGGCTTCTATACCTCGCCAGCGGAGATTTTCACCCACCGGGAGTGCTCTATTTGACGCTCTCCAGAGAAAATGCTTGATTTTCTGCAAGGTATGCAAATTCCAGATGTACTGGTACCAACTGAAATCCGGTTCTCCTTCTTTATTGAATCTCTTCTGCTGGTTGTACCCCGTTTTCGTTGTAAAGTTTCCTGATTTTGCAGGTAACCAGACGAGAGCATCTCAAGGCTTCAAGGTGCTTGGGATGAGCAGTCTGATGTTATCCTCATAGTGAGGTAAATGGTCTCTGATTGCCTCAAGGTTCTAGAGATTTGAGTCTGCATGTAAGAGGTCTTTGACTTTAAGTGATGCATTCGCTTTTGTAGGAGGGCCTATAGGAGCGAAAGGAGCCGAGGTGGAGAGCCATGGCTCCGTCCAGATATTAATGTCTTGTCCATTACCCACGATCCATCCTAGGCCCTTCCGGAGAACCTGCCTTACCTTGAGGATACCTCTCCAGCCATTGGAAGCCCCAACAGAGCACTCAACTTCCATAAAGCTTTTCTCTTGACAGTATTTGCCCAAAAACACCCTCGCAAGTAAGGAATCCTTCTTTTTTAACATCTTCCAGCTTTAATTGGCTAGGAAGGCAACGTTGAATTTCTCTATTGCTCTGAAACCTAATCCCCCTGCTCTTTTCGGTTGTGGCCTCTGCTTTTACTTGCAGGATCGAAATGCATGCTTTGCTTCTGATGGTTGAAGAGTTTCTTCAAGGACACAAGCAGTTGGTTGATGGTTTCAACGCTTTCTTGCCTGAGAAAGATAGAATAAAACTAGATGAACCAGTTTCTGAGGTGAAACGAATCATGATGATGAATCAGATTCTGGGGTTTAGAGTATTGTGACGAATTCTTCACAGAGCACGCGTTAGTCTTTGAATATAGTTTAACTAATTTTTTTTTGGGCAAATGTAGTTTAACTAATTAAGTTTCTGTTTTTCTACACTGTTGTCTTCTTATGCTTTATGTTTTATCAGTTGCTAAGAATAAACTCTTATATATGCTTTATCAGTTACTTCTGAGTTGAAAACCAACAAACAAACATCTTCTCTTTTGGTATGCTAAAGACACTGCCAAAAACATCAAGACAAGACAGGGAAGAGTTCATGAGCGAAATTGTAATATGTTCAAAAAATAGTTGAATAATATAGGCATTCTACAAACATAATTGCCATTACCCAAAACCAAATTACAAATTCATTAAATTTCTACCATTACATTTTAATGGATTTTAAAAAATATAATGTTATTAATTCAATTTTAAGAAAAAACGAATCAAATTGAACCAACCCAAACCAACCCAAACCAACCAAATTAAAGTCAATAGTAAAACATTTCACTTAAGACTTTCATCAACTCGAATAATTTGGTTTGATTTGGTTTAAAACTAAACTAAACCGAAAACCTAATCTCTTTTTTATTAATTATATTAATAATATTAATTATTTTAAATTCTATTATTTAAAGATTTTTTAATTCTTAAAAGCTAAAATTGAATAGAAAAAAATATTTAAGTTATTAATTCATTTTAATTTTTATATTAACGTTAACTTTTATTTTTTTTAAGTTATTGCGTTTTATTTATAATATATTAATCAAAATGAATTTAAATCGAATCAAAATTAACTGAATCGAATTGAAATTAAATTGAACCGAACACAAACCATAGTTGAGTTTGGTTAAAAATTTAGTAAAAACGAATTAATCGAACCCGCACCAAACCTGAAAATAAACCGAAATGCCCATTCCTAATAGCAATCCAACATAGGATGACCAATGTAATCTTTAAGAAAATAAGTCTCCGTAAACCAATAAAACCGAAAATATGAGGACTAAATTTGGAAAGTTATTTCCTACGATTTCTATATGTTTTTCAGCTTCTTCTTCTCCATATTTTGAAAGATTAAAAGGGTTTAATCAAATAAATGCGTAGCCACACAGATTTTAATTAATTCATGGGTTAGCTGAAATTTAATCGTTTTTTAATTTCTCTACTTTTGTTCTTTCTCACAGTTTATCTGTTTCTGCAACTTAATTAGTCTCTTTGTCACTCGGTGTTTCTCTACAATTGTTCTTTCTTGCTACAATATGAAGCATTTCTGTTCAATTCAAGGTTAATTTCATTCTTCTTAGTTTCTTTTCTAAAACATGTTCATTGTAGCGTCGAACATTTAGTTTCTGAAATGTGGTGGAATTAGATAAAAGGGCCCTAATTTCTTTTCTTTTTTTTTCTGTTCCTAATTTTTGTAAAGCTGAGAAATTTGTGAATGTTCTGATGCAGGTTGTGTACCCAGAACGGAATTTGGGTTCTTAAGGTACCCAAATTCTAGTTCTTTCGTTTTGATTCAAAAAAGTTTCAACCTTTTTCGAAACTGATCTTGTTTTGCTTCATCATTAATAGTAAAGCTCACTTACTAATAGTTGAAGTGATTCTTCTTCTGAAACAGACATTGTCTTGAGCAAAATCTCACTCTTTCATGGAGCTTAAAGTCATGGAATTTGGGTAGTTCTTTCACAACAATTTCGCATTTCAAGAAACTTCCTTATCCTACGATAGCTTCAACTCGAAAGCATTACAAGAACAGTTTGCTCTTGAAGAGATTTTTAGTCGGTGTTGGCACAGAGGAACCCTCATTGACAGAAGATTCACTCGACGACTCTGTTTCTCGACCTCTCACTAGTGACGAGGTTAAATCTTTTATGTTCTTTTCCCTCTTATAGTTAATCATAATTCTCTGATGATGAAGGAACTAACAAACACTCTCTTTCTTGGTTTTGTAGTTGAAATCATTGCTCATTGATAACGAGAGATCAAAGCTTGTTAAGAAATTGAGTGAAGCTAATCAGCAAAACCGGTTTCTCAAGCGTCAGGTGCTTGTGTTTGATTTATATACATGCTTTTAGTACACACTCCATTGTTTTCCATCTGTGTGTTTGATGATGTAGAGTTTGTTTAATCAGCATTCTTTTAGATAACTTTAAAAAAAAAAGCAACCTTTGTCAAGGCCTTGATGATGAGTTATTTGCATACTTTAGCACACTCTCCATTGTATAACTTGAGAAAACAATCTTGTATAGTGATTTGATTCTCAATCTCAAACTCTTGAGTCTTGACAAAAGAGAGAAAAATCTTCAAGGTTCAAGGGAAATTCATGTTGCAGAAACATGTTTCTTCACTTCATATCCTTCTATCAAACAGAAAATGATGAGTTATTTGACTTGTTTGTTGACTACTTTTGACCATCTTTTTGCAGATTAAAACACAGGAGGATGAGATAACTAACATCAAAAGCGAGCTTGCAGTTATGGAGCTCGAATTTCAGGTCCTTATATCTATTCTTTCGACTCTTCAGTTTCACGACTCACCATCTCGGTCTCTTGAGTTGATTTGGTTGAGATGTCATTTCTCAAAATAACATTGAAAAGCTTCAAAACATACATATGCACACATACATGCTCATATGTGTAAGTTTCTATCGCTAAAAATATTTGGTGATCTTGTTCTATGGAGGAGAGTAGGCTTTGGTTAAACTGGCAGAAGAAATAGCAAACCTCGGGATTCCAGAAGGTTCTAGAAAGATCAGCGGAAAGTACATTCAATCGCACCTTCTCTCTCGTTTAGAAGGTTCTTCTGCTGTCCATTTAGCTTCATTCATTATTTAGATTCTTTTCAAAAACCTCTGAAATTCTTCTTTGCTCCCATTAAAGCTGTAGAAAGAAAGTTGAAGGAACAAATAAAAGACGTTGAAGCTGCACAGTCAAAGGAAGTTCATGTGTTCTGGATCGGTATGGCAGAGGTAAATATGCATTTGACATTCTGAATAGTTATATTGAGGGATGCATTTGAGATTCTGAGGTTAGATGTTAGACCTTATCTAATGATAATCTTCAAATAAGAGTGTACAAGTAACGGGATCGTTCGATGGATGGAGCCAACCTGAGGATCTATCGCCTGAGTACACAGCTTCATTCACTAAATTCTCTACCACGTTGATCCTTCGTCCTGGGAGGTACCATTTCTTCTACTATAACCTTTCTTGCATTCAGCAACATATGTTCGTGTTTCGAACTAGTTTCTTGAATTTGAATTCTTGAAATTTTAAGGTATGAGATGAAGTTCTTAGTGGATGGAGAATGGCAAGTCTCACCTGAGTTTCCTACTTCCGGAGAAGGAATGATGGAGAACAATGTTTTGTTGGTGGAATAGCCCAACTCATCTTTCTGCTACACACATTTAGGTAAATACACCCATAAAAATTCAGATCGGTGTGGATGAGACTCTAGACACAACCCACATAGCTAAAAGTTTCTTGGAGGGTTTATACTTGCTGATATTTCATGCTCCAATTGAATATGAGATGTTTGATGCAAGGAACAGTATCAATAGGTGGGAGAACAGAGTAAGGGTCTTTAGTTCCTAGAGAATCTAAAGATTATTCTTCGTTGTTCTCATCTCAGAGTAAAATTAGAGTAATCTATTTTCCTGAAACTATCAGCTCCATAAACCTTTCTTACATTTTCTTCTTTCTTGTTATGTTCACTTATTAATAGAGTCTCATCAATTCTTTGCATCTCTCAAAAGTTCTCTTAGTTTGATTTTGTTTGGTATTGGTAGTAGCTTTGAATCCACAGAGAGAAGATGGGCTCAATGGATATCAAGAACTTTTTGTTTTGACGCAGAGCCATTGGATAAATGTAATAGCCCAAAAATGATAGAATTGTTGAGAGAGATTACAACATGTTGTCTCAAATGATAGAATTGTTGAGAGAGATTCACTTGTAATGCATGTGGTGTGGAAGGTGATCGTAATCCTTATATATGTCTCGAATGCAACGTGATGGTCCATAAAGACTGTGTTTTCGTACCACGGGTTATTAGAATCAACCGTCATGATCATCGCATTTCTAGCACTTCTCATCTTGGTGAAGGAGATTGGGAATGTGGGGTTTGTCGTCAGGAGATTGATTGGGTCTATAGAGCTTTTTTCTGCTCGCTTTGCCCTAGCTATGCCGTTCACTCGAGGTGTGCAACAAGAGAAGATGTATGGGATGGGAAAAAACTCGAAGATGAACCCGAAGAAGAAGAAATGGAACCACCATTCAAGGTGATCAATGAGAAAGAAATCATTCATTTTGGTCACGAGAAGCATATTCTAAGAGTAAATGAAGATCATGTCACGGATAGTGATAACAAGATGCGGTGTGACGGTTGTGTCTTTCCTATCAACGATGATCCATTCTACAAATGTGTAGAATGTAGTTTCTGCCTCCATAAAGCATGTGCTAGCTTTCCTCGAAGGAAACGAAACTTGTTTTACAGCCAAGAACTTACTCTACAAGTCGACGAAGCTTCTTCTGTGTTCCAGTGCTCAACATGTCACCAACACTCCAACGGTTTTAGGTACAAGTATCATGGTTCATCGTATCTATCTCCAACAGTTGTTTTAGATTTGCGTTGTGCTTCCGTATCTGAACCGGTTTACCATGAGCTGCATCAACATCCATTGTACCGCACCTCGACAGTTTTCTTAAACTGTTGCGGCTGTGGCACGCTATCTCTGAATAACTTGAGATGCACTCAAACTCAATGTGAGTACGGTTTATGCATGAACTGCGTCATGTTACCGAGAAAGGTAAAACACAGATGCGATGATCATTTCTTATCGCTATGCCATGGTGCCGGTAACGCAAGCGGTGATTGTTGGTGTGATATCTGTGAGACGAAAACGGATACAAATGTGTGGTATTACACATGCGATGAATGTGGAAGCACTCTCCATGTTAAGTGTGTACTTGGAGATTTATATCAAGTAAGAGTATATATGAGGCTTTCTTTGCATATTTGTAACAAAAACTTCTTTTCTTGTTAATAATGTTGAATGAATTTACTTTCCAAAACTTATCTTACATAATATATAGAAATCTATTTTTAGTTTTTTTTTTTTTTTCTTTCTAATTTGCCTTAGGTACTTACACGAACATCTTTAGAACATAAAGTTAACTTTTTATTACTCCGATTTATCTACAACTACATGTCAGTACAAAATCTCAACAAGGGAAGAGACTAAAGGAAGATTCTAAATGTAACCTTCTATTCACAAAGCTAATCTTGGTCAACTTATTACGACACCAAACCAAATGATCCTTAGTCAATTTAGACATGTTCAAGACTCTTGTCACAAGCTTCATGTCCACCTGTGAGAAGAAGTGAAGCACTTGATCATCTGTTGAGTCTTCTTCCTTGTGCTTCTTGAATCTTCTTATGATACATCTCTCACTCTTCAACACATGTTTCAACCTCTTCTCCTTCTGCAAACCACCAAAAACACGTTAGTAAATCGTTTCAAGAAGTTAAAACGTTTAGCGTCTTGAGAGAAAGAAAATACTTACATTTTGAAGTTCTGATTTAACCTCTGCGAACATCTCAAGATCTTCCGAGTCTTCTTCATGATCCGGTTCTATTTGTGATTTGGTTCTCGATTTCTGATCATGAATCGAGCTAGTAAGCTTATCACAACGTACAAAACGCCAGAACAATCGAATCGTTTCCTCCATAATCTCCACTAGTTGATCGCTTTTAATCGCACCATCATCATTTTCCTCGTCATCTCTTCTTCTACCTTTCTTCTTGTTTCCATCTTCTGTTAACATCATCCAACGTTTATAAACCGGTTTAAAAGACGAACCGACTTAAACCATAAACATAGTTTGGGTAAGTTCTCTTACCTCGAATAACCGGGACTTGAAGGAGATTACGACGAAGACAACGTTTCTTGATGTAATGTTGCACTCTAGGCTCTTCGAAAGGTTCGTTTTCAAGAAATCTCTGAAGCAGAACCTGAAACTGTTGGAACTCTCCGGCGACTCCGTTGTACCGGCGAGATCCGTACACATCAGATTCTAGTAATTCAATGGCCTTTTCGTATTGCCAGTGAAGAATCTCCCACGACAAACACATGTGACCGACGTATACGTTTTCCAACTCTCCATGAATCTCTTTTATGAATTGAACCATTGGTTCGGTTTCTGGTTTCTTCGGTTTCCATAACCGAAGATTAACCGAGAAAACCGATGCCTGAGAAGGAGAGCTATCAACGGTCGAGGAGTTCTTTGATTTAAGAAGCCCTTCAAGAAAAACAGGACAAGAATCAAAGTTAGTTGAGTAAAAATGCAAGAGAAACAATACATTAAGTCAAGAAAATTGTAGAATAAAAAATACACACAAACTTAACTAAGCTAATAATTACTGGCCTACCAAAATTCCATAATCTAATAATCACTACCTTTACATGTATATTGTATGGTTCATTTTAGTAAAAGAAAATTATGATGGAATAGAAAAAAACTAATTTGGGACTATATTTGTGGAAAATAAGGCTCCCACTAGGAAAAATAAGTTAGTGGAGACTGGAAAAAATTAGGTAAAGGAGTTCTATAAAAGAGCAATGCAATAAAGAAGATACATAAAAGCTAACCACAAAACATAAAAGATGTGCATTTGTGCAATGGTTTAAAATACTAGATGAAAAATATTGGTTAGACTAAATTTTCAGTTCCCACGATATAGCTTTATGGGTGAGGCAACATTTATCACATTGCATGCCACATGTTGTCCACATATCTAAGAAGAAGTAAAAAGGATCAATATGTCATATGAAAAATATTTATACAAAATGAAACTAGTTTGTATACTGTAAAATCCAACGGCTATATTCAAATTCAATGCACTAAATATCTATTTATAGTAATTTCGAGTATGACACTCTCATTTTGTCAAACATCCGTTTTAATTTCAATAATAAAATACACTAGTCAGTTAACAAAAATATGTTTTTGTTTATTAACTAATTAAAAAGACTAAAAACTTCTAACTTCTTCTAAAATGACAAATGACCCCTAACAATTTTATTCCATATTCCTCATCACTTAATAAATTAAATCTAAACGCATCATCCAAGAAAACACATTTATTAAAAAACTGGTAAGAAAACCATGAAGACAATTAAATAATGGTTAGCTTTTAGGTTCGGTGCAATGTTCCACTTTAAAACGCGGAATCAAACGCTAATAGGAGCAAAATTAAATTTTCTTAGAACCTATAATGAGTAGATTTCGTGGGACCTATTTGTTCTTCCGTTTTTAAAAATTTTAACTTATAAAACACTACAAAATAAAATAATTTTTTAAAAATTAGGCCAAGTTATTTGACTAACACTAAAAACTGAACATTTTTATAAAATAAATAAATAGAAGAAAGAAGAAAAATAGAAAACTTACCAAGAGCATAAGATTTCTGAAAACTCAAGATATCGAGTTTTCGCATTCTTTCTCTGTAACTTCGATGGAACTTATGAACTTCTCCAAATGTATCAACATGTTTAGATTTCTTCTCTTCTTCGATTCTCCATGGCTTTAAATCCTCCATGAACTTAGGACAATCATCTTCTTCTTCCTCAAGAATTGTCGGAAGCCCACCGATTGCTTTAACCTTCTTCATCTCCATCTTAAGTTGCTCTATCAAATCCTGATGCTCCCATAAACTCTCGAATTCGTTTGCATCTTCTTCTTCCTCTTCTTCTTCTGCATCTTCTTCCTCTGAATCAGAGCCAGAACCAGAATTATGGATTTTACGATCTTCCCCTTTCTCCTCCGGTGATGTTCCTCCGAAATCGGAATCTGACAAAAACCCATTTTCGTTGCTTGTGAATGTCTGACTCGAGTCAACAAAATCAGAATCTGATGCCAGAAAATCTTCCTCTGTTAAAAAACTGATTTCCTCTGGTTTCTTCTCAAAGGAAGAAACAGAGTATTCCTCTGTTTTTTTAACCCTAAAAAGCGCCGCCTTTGAGTTTTCGAGAACAAAAGTGAGGTTTCTCGCCGGAGACGGCGATTCGTATTTATTCGCCGCCGTGGAAATCGCCTGATGAGAAGAACTAAAAAAACCGCTCTCGCTCTCACCAGAATCGCCGGAATAATCCTCTGTTTTTTCTAGCTTCTTCTCATTCAAACAGTCTTCAACCCTAAAAGTCGCCGCCTTTGGGTTTTCGACAACGAAAGTGAGATTCTTCGCCGGAGATTGAGACTCATACTTGTTCCCCGCCGTGGAAATGGCCGGAGAAGAAGAGGAAGAAGAACAAGACAAAAAACAGCTCTCGCTCTCGTTCTCACCAGAATCACTCAACGATCTGTAACCTTCTCTGCTTAATTTCTCGAAAGTTTCCGTCTGAAAAGCGAATTTGAAAACAAACTTCGGCGATTCCTTAATCTCTTCGTCTTCATCGACTCCTGAATTTTCTGATTCGATCATCTTTACTTCTTCTGATTCTTCGATTTTGGAAAAAGATTGTGCCTTTGATGTGTCGGTTTCAACAATTGTATCTCTTGATGAAGCACTGTTTTGTTTATATATGAGAGAAAAAGGGAAAAAAAAAGTGTTTCCTTATTTATTCACGCGTATGAACAAATATTAATGGAAAATAATTAAATAAATATCATAAAATCGAAAAATTAATTGAAGTACCTGGAGAGGAAGATTGGTTTATGCAAAGAGAGAAAACGAGTGAAACAAGAAGCATGATGTGAGATCAGATTCTGCAAATGAAAAATGGAATTGATGAGAAACTTCTTAAGAAAATTAGTCATATATTGGATCATTTTTGCTCAAGAGTCGTTGTTATGTCAGTCAAAAAAAAAAAAAAAATTCAATGAAACACTTTATTTCTAGGTTGAAAAAACTCATGCAGAAAGTGTAAATTTGCAGAAAAAGAGACTTTTCACCTAAAAACCCAAAAGAAACGTTAGTGAAATCGAAGGATGATGACGATGACGATGACGATGATGCATGAATAATAATAGATTTTGAAGTGAGAACCAACAGATGAGAGATTGAAGGGAAAGGAACAAGTGAGCTAATCTTTTTTTTTTAAATGAGGAAAAAATAAAAATAAATCTAAAGTGTTCTTTGAGCTAATCTTATGGTTGCTTTGAACCATGGATTTCTCCACTCTGTTATTGGATGCCACATACACATCTATCACTACATTAATACGATTTTTATATTCACAAGATTTCCTTTAATTTTTGTCGTAATTCGGAGTTTTTACATGTGAATCACCCGTTTGACTTTTTTCGGTACTGAACCTTTTCTTTCTTGCTCATTTATGTAAAATCCAGTCTCGTATTTTAAATGTCATATTTCTTTCTTTTTATTTTTATTTTATTATATTATATATTGCATTATTTAGAAACATGACAAAGAAAATGATAAGATTTATACTATCAAATAACTCCTCTACAAACTTATAATCCTCAATCAAACTATTTTCGTATTCTTTTATAATATTTTGTTTGGAAGAAAACACTCTAGTACATAGTATTACAGCACATAAGTCAAACCCAATAAAATTGTCACATGAAAAAGCCCAAAAATTACCCATGTTTTTCTTAGCAAGATTTAGATTCATATAATAAATATGTGTGTAATGACAAGTAACTATAAGAGTTGTCAAAAAGCAACTCTTCTTCTACATATTATTCCAAAATCATTTAGTTATTGGTGACAATCCAAATTCATTCCTTTCTTTTTACTCTTTGAATCCAAATTCATTAGAGCTTATTTCTATGTGTCAACAAGCTCATTCAGAGCATTAATCTTCTTCTGCATATTTTTCTCTTCTTCCACAAAACCAAAAGTTCCTTAGATAGATATACAAAAACATTCCCAACCTTTTCCTCTTGGCATCAATCATCAGCTTGCAGAAAGTGGCAAACTTTCCTTGGTCGTGTGCAAACGCTCTCTCGACTTCTTTCACATAGCTCAGAGCATCCTCTAGCGTCAACTTGAGATCTCTTCCTTGGACTCCAATCCTAAAGACGACGAAAAACCAAGACTTTATTATATAAAACCATAAAAGCAGAAATCAGAGAATCAAGGGTACAATGGTTCTAAAGAATTCGACTTTCAAGAACATAATCACTCGCAGGCACACAAGGACGACGGTGAGAAATCAAATCAAACTCACGACTGATTTCGCGGAAGGGTAAGCGTCATCTACAACAATAGGTTTCACCAAATTATTATTAGAGTTAACTGAACAAAACAGATATGAAGAATTTTTGGACTAATATAGCCTACCCTATGGCCCATGGTATCACAATAAGGCCTTTTTATATGAACATCTTTGTAGGCCTTTACGTATGGTTTTTAAGAATGGGCAATTGGTGTAATAACCACATTTGAAATTAAAAAAATTGTGTTAAATTAATCTTCTCAATTGTCCAAAACAAGAGAAACAAGCCTTTTGATCTAAATAATTACCTATTCGAGAATATATATTTTATTCAAAAGCGTAAATGAAGGGGAATGGAACGGGAATAAAATTGAGTACCCGAATTCTGTTAAAAAAAATAAAAATTTATATATTTTCTCAAATTTTTTAAAATTTTCTTAAATTTTATCAAAATTTCCCAAAATTTCCTTGATTAAATCTTCTGAATTTATCCAAAATAATTAAATAATTTATCCAAAATATATGCCTATAAGTTAAAAGTTTGAGATTTTCGTTCTCGCCTCATACCTGCATATTCCCAACCTATATTCACAAATTTCCATCTCATTTTCATTGAATTTTATTTTGAAATTATTTTTTTTATTCTCAAATTTCCCATTTCTGTTTTGTATCTGCAAATTTTCATCTCGAATCTCAAAATTTTTTAAACTAGTATCAATGGTCCGTCATTAACAATGTTCGCTTATACTAATATTTATAGGGATAGTTGCAAAAATGACTCAAAATTTGAGTTAAAATACAAATCCAACCCACAAAATTCACCTTCGCAACATTAGTCATTTTGTGTCCAAATAATATTTATCAATTCCAATTATTTATGATTATACCATTACTTCATATTATTATATTTTTTTATTTTTAGATATCCAATTGACCAAATAATACTCATCTTCCTCACTTATTTACGAAAATGTTATCATCATCAATTCACTCAACCACCATTTTCGACCAATTTAGAGCTTTAATAGCACCAAAAACCCATTTTTGAGCTTGGATAGTTCATTATCTTTCTCTTAAGATTCTATTCTTCTATTTTCTCTCTATTTTTTTTTCAAAAACTCTATAATTTGACTATTAAAAAGTTGAAATTCATATATATCTCTATATTCTGGCGAGTTGGTCGATTTTTGTGGTTGTGTCTCTTTCATGGTGGCTAGAATCGAAGATCTCGGTTAGAAAAGAAGCTAAAGACGAGTGGTAAGTCATATTTTCAGTCAATTTTACTATTTTTCAGTTCCGGGCTGCGAAAGTAGACTTCTCTTCACCACTGTGAAGTCTACTAGTCAACGCTCATGTTAGTTTTGCAATTGACTGTATGAAAAAAGTAGACTTCTTTTGATCCGAATGAAGTCTACTCCATTTCCTTTGAAAACAAAAAAATGGAGTAGACTTCTCGAGTAGACTCCTTTAGAGGCAGGTCATTTTTGTAATTGACCAACCTGTGACTTTGTAGAGTAGATTTCTCCAAGAAAAGTAGAATTCTCACAGATCATTTTTGCAACTGAAAAATCTTTGACTTTTTGGTCAATTGCAAAAATGACCTGTGAAAAGTCTACTTTTCTGAGTAGACTTCTTCGAGAAGTCTACTTTTCTGAGTAGTCTTCTTCGAGAAGTCTACTAATCTTTTGCAATTGCAAAACTAACCTGTGAGAAATCTACATTTTTCCGAGAAGACTACTTTTCTTGTTTTTTTAAATAATGCATTTTTATACAATAAATAACAAATTTTTAAGATTTTCGTGATCCTAAGCTTATGTTAGTAAGTGTTCTTGCATATGTATAAGTTTTACATATTCATATTTTATGGTTATGGTCGAATCAATTTTTATATTTTATAAGATACTTAGCTTATTGATCGCAGACTTCTCCAGGAATTCTACCCGAGAAGTCTACTCGAGAAGTCTACTAAGTAGACTTCATCCGACTTTCAGAGAAGCCTATTAAAATTTTAGGTCGGCGTTCTTATTACGGCGACCTAAAACCATTGTGTACCTTTCGAGCTCCGGCTTTATCCTTAATAAAGATCTCTCTTTGAACCCATTGACTCTTGTTTTTTCCACTGATCAGATTTGAGTTATTACATCGTCAAACCTAAATTATCATTTTCCACCAGAACCGAAAAATTGTATTTTCTCGCAAAAACTAAAAAATCACATTTTCCAGCGAGAACCTGTATTTTCCTGCCAAAACCGAGAAATCACGTATTTAACCAAAACCAAAAAATTTCATCTTCCTGCAAAAACCAAAAATTATATTTTCCCGTCAAAACCAAAACATTCGTTTTTCCCGCGAAAACCGAGAAATCGTTTATTCTCACCAAAACCAAAATTTTCATTTTCTCGTCAAACCAAAAATCAGGTTTTCCTAACAAAACGGATAATTACAATTTTCCGTGAAAACCAAAAATCGCATTATCTTCCGAGAATTGCATTTTCCCGTGAAAAACAAAAACTGAAAATTTACATTTTTCATCAAAACCTAGAAATTGTTTATTCTCACAAAAGCCGAGAAATTTTGTTTTCCCATCAAACCAAGAAGTTACATTTTCCGCCAAAATCATCAAATTGCAATTTCCAGCGAAAACAAAGAAATCATATTTTTCTGCGAAAACCAAAAAAATTGCATTATCCGTCAAAAGCACAAAATTTACATTTTCTATCAAAACCGAGAAATTGTATTTTTTCGTCAAAATTGAAAAGTTACATTTTATCAAAATCGAAAAATCACTTTTTCTCGTCAAAACTAAGATATTTTGTTTTCTCACCAAAACCAAAAAGCTCATTTTCGTGCCAAACCCGAGAAATTGCATTTTCCCGCCATAACCAAGAAATTTAATTTTTCACCATAACCGAAAATTATGTTTTCTTACCGAAACCAAAAAATCTCTTATTCCCACCAAAACCGATAAATTTCCTATTCCCGCCAAAACCAAGAAAATTTGTTCTCACACTGAACCAAACATCATGTTATCCTAACAAAACTGAGAAATTGTATTTTCCGCCAAAATAATCAAACTACATTTTCCCGCAAAAACTGTGAAATTGTATTTTCCTGCGAAAATCAAGTCGCATTATCCATAAAAAAACAGAAAATTGTGTTGCCTATCAAAACGGAGAATTCGCATTTCCTGTCAAAACCGAGATATTTTGTTTTCCCACCATAACCGAGAAATTTTGTTTTTGTCTAAAGCGAGAAAATTTATTTTTCCATCAAACTAAGAAATCGCATTCTTCCATCAAAACCGATAAATTTCCTTTTCACGCCAAAACCAGAAAATCTCATTTTTTTTGTCAAAACCTAGAATTTTCAGTTTCTCAAGAATTTTTGTTTTCTTCAAACCATGAAATTTTTCTTTCACATCAAAACCGAGAAATTGAGTGAAGACCGATCTGGAAACATAGATTGATTACGGCGTTTCCAATGTCAATGGTGCTGAGATTGAGGTTATCACGAATAACTGGGACGAAGGCCGAGCTGCAAAGAGGCGAAAGTGGAGACAAAGCAGCAGAATAATTGAAACCATGAGAGATGGAAAGCTCTCATGTGAGGCTTAGCGATAGAGAATAACCGAAAGTTATTGATTTGTTTTCGGTAACCACAGGAAGTGCGAATCTCTAAGCTGTGGTGGTATGAGCTTCTCCTCATTTGCTTTCGACCTCTATTTTTGGTAAACTTTGAGTTTCTTATTGGGTCAGCATAATAATAAGGTAATTATATTATTGTGTTGATGTATGTATTATTGTTATGTTTTTATTGTTTCAAATTTATGCTAATGTGTGAGCTTCTTATAACATAAAAAAACTTATGTGTCATCTCTTGGAGAGACATTGATATTTTTATAGTATTCAAAAACAGAAAAATTGTATTGTCCGTTAATACCAAGAGTTCACATTTCCTGCCAAAACCGAGATATTTTGTATTCCCATCATAACCGAGAAATTTTGTTTCCCGTCAAAACAGAGAAAATTTATTTTCCCATCAAACTAAGAAATCGTATTTTTCTGACAATACTGAGATATTTTATTTCTGCGCTAAAACAGGGAAATCTCATTTTCCCGTCGAAACCGGGAATTTTTTATTTTTTCATTTTTTTTTGTTTTCCTGTTCAAATCATGATTTTTTCTTTTACGTCAAAACCGAGAAACTGAATGAAGACCGAGCCAGAAGGAAAGGTGATTCTGGTGTTTCCGATTTCAATGGTGCTGAGATTGAGGTTTTCACGAATGATTGGGAGAAAGCCAAAGGTACGGAGCTGTGAAGTGGAGACAAAGCATCAAAATAATTGAACCATGAGAGAAGGAAAGCATGCTTAGCGACGGAGAATAATCAAAAAGTTATTGATTTGTTCTTGGTAACCACCGGAAATACGAATCTCCAAGCTGTGGTGGTCTCAGATTCTCCTCATTTGCTTTCGACTTCCATTTTTTGTAAACATTGGGATTTATTATTATGTTGATGATGTATATTATTGTTATGTTTTAATTGATTCAAATTTGTGCTGAAGTGTGAACTTCTTATAACATAAGACTTTTTGTATTGTTGTCATGGAAACATAGTAGATGTTGAGCCTACACTTTCTCCAATCATATACGTCTTTGTCAAACAATCAGATATCTATAAAACAAATTTATTTGCTCTTATTTATTATTTGAATTTGGTTTTGGAAAAAAATAAAATAAAAATTTAATTTTTTATTTGCTATTATTTATTATCTGGGCTTATATTTGGCAAAAAATAGAACAAATATTTCATTTTTTATTTGCTGTTATTTATTATTTGGGCTTGGATTTGGTAAAAAATAAAACAAAAAATAACAAAAAAAATATTTGAATTTTCAATAGTTTTAAAATAAAAATAATAAAAATTAGTTGATGATGTGTATTAATTAAAATATTTTGATTGATTTATTAATTTTACTGATTGTTATTACTGTGTTGATTTAACTGAATCATGTAGTACAATATTTTGAATTTATGGTTTATTTTTAAACTTTTAACTTTTATAAAAACCCTTTATATAGGCATTAATAAAATTAAAGGCCACTGTTAGACCGTCTTTCAAAAAACGTTCCCAAGCACCATTTTTAAGGCTCTCTTAGAACATGTTCTTTTCTCTTCTTCGTGAACTCAACCACCTTTTTTGCCTAAAATAATAAATTGACTATAACAAACCACCTTTGTTTCTGTGAAACTGTGGTTTCGCCCCCGGCTTCATGTCGGAGGGTCTGCCCTTTACCACCGGTGCGTTCTTTGCCTCTCTCGAACTCTGATTCCGTTTACTTTCCGAGCCCTCCTTCGAACGCTACAACGGCTAGTTCGAGCACTTAACAGCCACTGGAACCTCAATATACCTTACACCACTGCTTTCACAGGCAGGCTCAGTCCCTAATCTTCCCCAAGAATCTACTCCAAAGCTCCCTCCGGCTCTTGATAAACACATCCCCATTTCTTCCTCTGGCTCTTGACACCTCGCCCTCACAAGCCTCCAAACACAACAATAACATAGGCTCTGACGTATTCCCCATGGAAAACAAACAAAAACCCAAAAGAATAGCTGGTCGCCTCTCCTACTCTGAGAAAGGGAAAGGTTGCCCATGAGGATCCACCACAAGTGTGCATACAAGCTCAGAAAGTCGACACCTCAGATCTGATAGAAGCTAACAATCTCACCCTCATTGGTAGAGTTACCAACGAAAGAGAACTACGCATATGGGCCCTCATACCAGCCCTCTCCAAACGCTGGAGCCTCCAGGACAGAGCCACCTCTAGGAAATGGATGCTTCCAATTCTATTTCGACTATCCCGAAGATCTCTAGAAATTTCTTGACAACAGGCCTTATCACTTTGGCGGATAAAAGATAATCTTACAGAAATGGGAACCGGTTATCTTCTTGAACTTCCCATTTCATATCCCTTTCTGGATCTGTCAAAAAGGCATTCCTCTACACTACTGGAAGAAAGAGCTCATCTGTAAGATAGCTGATGAGATTGGCGTCTAAGAAAACTATGAGCTAACAGAAACCACAACAAGAGCCAGAGTTAGTATAAATGGGCTCAAACCACTCATCAAAGAAAATGTTCTCGAGTTTGCAAATAGAGAATAAACTATAATTACTTTTGACTATGAGAGGTCAGAGAGACATTGCTCCTCAAGCCACATTTTCATCCATTAAGCAAAAGCCTGCCTACAACGAACAACTACAGATCATCACAACAACCTTTACATGAACACACAAGACAAGCACCAAGGTCAAAAACACAACCAACAAACTTCTCTCAACCCATATCTAACTTCCACCAAAGAACAGACATGGCCAACCTTTTGGAGAAAGAATCTCCAAGGAAACACAATATCAAATGGACTCAAATCACACCAGAACAAGGAGCGTAGGCTCCCTACAAACTCAAGACACCTCCTCTGCTAAACGCCAGCTATCTCTCAATCTTACCAGCGCGAAAGAGCCAGGCCTCCTCTGACATTTAGTGCAAGAAATGATGGTCATCAACCCGGAGAAAGAAGCCTAACTATCCACCACTCACCTATTCTGCAGTGGAGGGAAAATTCAAGAAACATTAGATCCCCTTCATAGGTGAACTCTCGATCCACTTGGATGACCCTAAAGGAAAGGCAAAATACTGATGAGAATTTCAGCTCTCGCTCAACACCACCACATATCCCATCAACAAAGGAGGTGATGGAGGAACTACAAGAATTCACTATCCAATATGTAAACTGCGGAGATCCAAAAGAGAGTGAGGCTCGCAGACAAAGAGTGCTTAAGCACGAAACCAGGAATCTGATGCCGGAGACAGCAACTGATATCATTCCTGCAACAGCAGCGGAGGCTGAAAGAGAACCCTTTCCTGCGTACCCCAAGGTCGTGGAAGCGGAACCTAATCAACCTACAAAGTAAAGACGAGGCAGATCCCCATTGGACAAAACAATCAAAAGAAGTCCACTAAACATGTCAGGAACAAAGAACCAAAAGAGGAAGTTGCTCTTAGTTTAAAAATCAGCCATGAGAAGAACGACCACTACTCAAGGAGCTCCTACCAAAAGAAGAGAAAAAATTCGAAAGCACAACCTTCACAGATCCAGAAAATTGCGTCCACGAGCAATGTACACCACCCCCCTCCCCCCCCCACCTATCCCCAGCTAATCCCGACTATGGTGAGGAAGAAGGCGGATATTCACATACCGCCAAGTCCGATTCCTTAAAAATTGTAAGCTGGAACTGTTTTGGTTTAGAGGATTGCACAACAGTTCCACGCATACGGGAGATTATGAAATCAATCTCCCTCGATATTGTATTCCTCTCTGAAACAAAAAAAAAACTCTGATGTTATAGTCTTAGAGAAACTAAAGTGGATGAGCTTTACATCGAATATGCTAGTGCCACCACACAACCCGGGAGAGGGGGCCTAGCACTCTTCTGGATTCAGGGAACAGACGTTGAGATCCTTTTTTCCTGCCAAATTTTACTAATACCCGGATCAAATCTGAAGGCAAAACCTTCTTTTCTACATTCGTTTATGAAGACCCATATATAACGAAGAGGAAAGTAATGTGGGACATCCTCACCTCAAATGCTGAAAACCGTGATGAAGTCTGGTTTCTTACAAGTGACTTCAACGACATCACTGACGCTACAGAGAAGATGGTGGGACCCCCTAGACCAAAGGGGTCATTCTCAAACTTCAGAACTTTCATGTGAGAATGCAACCATTTTGACCTCCGGCACTCAGGAGACTTCTTATCATAGCGAGGCCAGAGACATAATCACCTAGTGTGTTGCCCCCTCGACCATGCTATGTAAAATAGCGGGCTGATGAATATCTTTCAGGACATTGTGAGTACTTGAACTATAAGGGATCTGACCACAGGCCCATCGTCACATACTTCGATCCCCTAAAGAAGAGAAAAAAAGGATTATTTCGCTATGATAGAAGGCTAATGACAAATAAGGAAGTGACAACACTTTTTTGGGAAGCCTGGAACCTCAGGGATGCAGAACAAGTTGAGGAAAAACTCGACAGCCACTCAGCGATCATCACCTAGAGTCGGGAGAAATACATGAACAACCAAAAATAAAATAGAGACTCTAAGATAAAAACTCGAGGAAGCTATGATCAATCTGATCCCAGATGAATCTCTCCTAACATCCATTAATCAAGAACTATAACTGGCTTACCAAGGAGGCGTTTTGGAAGCAACATAGTAGACAACTATGGCTGGCGCTGGGAGATCAGAACACCAGATTCTTCCACGCTTCAGCTCGTAATAGAAAAGCTGACAATAAGTTCTCTGTGATAGAAAATGAAGAGGGTTAGTCATATCATGAGGAAGATGCTATCTTACGGGTAATCTCTGACTACTTTAAGAATATCTTCAAGACACATGATAACAACAACCTTACCGTCGTTACAGAGGCAGTACATCCACGTATCTCTGCTGAAATGAATGCATCCCTCATTAAGCTACCAACAGCAGGGGAAATCTAAACAGCTTGTCTTGCCATCCATGCGGAAATAACCCCTGGACCTTACGGTTTCTCAGTGAGTTTCTTCCAATCTAATTGGACGACAGTAGGTGCAATCATTGTGACCGAGATCCAAAGCTTCTTCTCTTCAGGTGTCCTGCCAAGAAACATTAATTAGGCACATGTTAGACTCATCCTGAAGATACACAGCCCAAAGAAAGTGTTAGACTACCAACCCATTGCACTCTGCAGTGTATACTATTAAATCATCTCGAAGCTCCTTACCCTGAAGCTTTAACCTTTACTCCAGTACATTGTATCTGAGAACCAATCGGCTTTTGTCCCAAAATGTGCAATAACGGATAATGGCCTGATCACAAATGAGGTCCTGCATTTCCTCAAGACATCCAAGGCAAAGAAGAGAAGTTACATGGCAGTTAAAATGGATATGACTAAGGCATACGATAATTGAGTGGAACTTCATCGAAGCAGTTCTACAACGACTAGGTTTCCACACTCAATTGGTACAATGGGTAATGCAGTGTATCAATACAGTGACATATTCCTACCTTGTTAACGGCTCAGCACAAGGATTTGTTTCCCCTCAGCGTGGAATACGACAAGGAGACCCTCTATCGCCCTTCATTTTCATCCTATGCAGCGAAGTGCTGTCTGGCCTCTGTATGAAGGCGCAAGAGGAAGTTTTCCTAACAGTGATAAGAGTTGTCAACGGAAGTCCCTGTATCAACCCCCTGCTGTTCGCAGACGGCATCATGTTCTTTTGCAGATCAGATACAAGTAGTTGCAAAAAAACTGATGGAGATTATTCACTTGTACGAGAAAGAATCAGGGCAAGTTATAATCTATCTAAATCTGCGATTAACTTCTCTACTAAGACTCTAAAACTTTGAGAGAATGGATAAAGAGAGACCTTGGGACCCAAAAAGAAGGAAGATTAGGCAAATACTGGGCTTACCTGAGCACTTTGGGAGAAAAAAGAAAGATCTTTTTAGCAGTATCATGGACCGTATCAAGCAGAAAGCAGTCAGCTGGTCTTCACGGTTTCTTTTTCCAGCGGGGAAGCTCACTCTACTGAAGTCATTCCTAGCTTTGTTCCCCACCTACACAATGTCATGCTTCAAACTAGCTGCATCTCTGTGCAAACAAATCCAATCAGCCTTGACCAGGTTCTGGTGGGACTCAAATAAAGGAGAAAGAAGAATGTGTTGGATATCATGGAAACAGCTTACTAAGTTCAAAAGAGATGGAAGACTAGGCTTCAGAGATATTCAAAATTTCAATGATGCCCTCCTTGCTAAGATTAGCTGGCGGGTACTGAATAACCCACAATGCCTCCTTGCTCGGACCCTCCTTGGCAAGTAACCCCTTTCCTTAAATGTGTGGTCACCTCCATGACATCCCACGGCTGGCAAAGTATTTGTGTTGGGAGAGACCTCCTCAATCTCCTCCTTGGCAAGATTATAGGCGATGGCACCTCCACTCCGATCAGGCAGGAACCCTGTCTCTCGTTAACCTCACCAATTACCCCAATGGGCCCACTATCTAAAGTATACAAAGACATGTGCATGAATGATCTTCTATCTCAAGAGCCTGGCTTTTGGGATGTTATGAGAATCAGAGCCATCTTACCAAATTACGAGCAAGACATCTTGAAACTCAGGCCAAGTACTAGAGGAGCACCCGATAAGTTTGTTTGGCTCCCCACAGAAACAATAGAGTATACCACGAGATCAGGCTACTTCGAGGCTATAAAAGAAACCACATACGACCCTCAACAGCCATTAAGAGTCAGAGAATTTAAGTGGAAAGCGAATATTTGGGATATCAAAAGCTCACCAAAGACAAAGACATTCCTCTGGAAAGTGATGAACGAGGCGATTCCACTGGGATCCAACCTTCAAGCTCGATTAATGGAGACCCCAGGCATATGCCCCCACTATGAAGAGCTTGAGACTTCTATGCATATATTCTTTAACTGTCTTTTTGCATCCCAATTCTGGAGCCAAGCCCCTTTGAGTATATCCTTTAGACCGGAGAAAGTTGAGAGCTTCCAACATGGCATCGAATCTGGCAAACAACTTGTTAATCTGAGCACTTTGGGAGAAAAAAGAAAGATCTTTTTAGCAATATCGTGGACCGTATCAAGCAGAAAGCAGTCAGCTGGTCTTCACGGTTTCTTTTTCCAGCGGGGAAGCTCACTCTACTGAAGTCATTCCTAGCTTTGTTCCCCACCTACACAATGTCATGCTTCAAACTAGCTGCATCTCTGTGCAAACAAATCCAATCAGCCTTGACCAGGTTCTGGTGGGACTCAAATAAAGGAGAAAGAAGAATGTGTTGGATATCATGGAAACAGCTTACTAAGTTCAAAAGAGATGGAAGACTAGGCTTCAGAGATATTCAAAATTTCAATGATGCCCTCCTTGCTAAGATTAGCTGGTGGGTACTGAATAACCCACAATGCCTCCTTGCTCGGACCCTCCTTGGCAAGTAACCCCTTTCCTTAAATGTGTGGTCACCTCCATGACATCCCACGGCTGGCAAAGTATTTGTGTTGGGAGAGACCTCCTCAATCTCCTCCTTGGCAAGATTATAGGCGATGGCACCTCCACTCCGATCAGGCAGGAACCCTGTCTCTCGTTAACCTCACCAATTACCCAAATGGGCCCACTATCTAAAGTATACAAAGACATGTGCATGAATGATCTTCTATCTCAAGAGCCTGGCTTTTGGGATGTTATGAGAATCAGAGCCATCTTACCAAATTACGAGCAAGACATCTTGAAACTCAGGCCAAGTACTAGAGGAGCACCCGATAAGTTTGTTTGGCTCCCCACAGAAACAATAGAGTATACCACGAGATCAGGCTACTTCGAGGCTATAAAAGAAACCACATACGACCCTCAACAGCCATTAAGAGTCAGAGAATTTAAGTGGAAAGCGAATATTTGGGATATCAAAAGCTCACCAAAGACAAAGACATTCCTCTGGAAAGTGATGAACGAGGCGATTCCACTGGGATCCAACCTTCAAGCTCGATTAATGGAGACCCCAGGCATATGCCCCCACTATGAAGAGCTTGAGACTTCTATGCATATATTCTTTAACTGTCTTTTTGCATCCCAATTCTGGAGCCAAGCCCCTTTTAGTATATCCTTTAGACCGGAGAAAGTTGAGAGCTTCCAACATGGCATCGAATCTAGCAACCAACTTGTTAATCTCTGTCCCCCCCCCCCCCCCAACGGGCTTAAGCCAGTGTCCTTTGTTCTCATGGAATGTATGGAAATTGTGGACGGCCAGAAACAATTTGATCATCGAAAAAAAATCAAAAGCTAAAAACAATTTACGACGTAAATGAATAATAAAAAAATATTTAAAGAAAACACATATTAACAACATATCAGTAAAACTCTATTTGGTAATTCTGTATTATATATAACCTAGCCTAGAATAAAAGAAAACTTTAGCTGTTTTATAATATAAGAAATGTTTTGTAAATTCAAATTTAATAGAAATCAAAATACTTTTTAAAAAAATATTTCCATACACAATTTAATCATTATTTAACTTCATAATTCTTCAAAATCCAAATTACATATAACATAAAAAAATGAACTATAACACAAACTATATTTAAAATAAAAAAACAAAACAGAGAGAAAATTAATTATAATTGGTGACTGTAAAAACTCAAGTCCGATCTACGAAAGAACTAGGGTTTGTGGGTTTAAAGAGAATTTTTTTATTAGAAGAAGCCAGAGCTTGAATAAATACACGGATTTTTAGGTCGTCGGAAAAAAAACACCAACCTAAACTTTTAAGGAAAGTAAATCGAAAGCTAGAACAATCAGGTTGCTTAGTTTGCCCTAGATCTCGAGAGATAATTTTTGGATGATATGAGAAGTCGATGGCTTCCCATATTTATAGCTGTTCAGGTCGGTCTTCGATGTGTGTTTAGAAAAAGGAAAGTCTTCTTGCCGACCAGAAGAAACTTTATTTTTCCCGGGTTCGCTTGATAAATGGAAGGTTTCCATTTGTTGGCCGACCTGAAACTTGTAGAATGGGCCGACCAGAATTCATATCGGGTTTGTAGAGATGGTACGAATCTCATCTCTAACAGTAAGTCCCCCCCCCCCCCCCCCCCCCCCCCCCCCCCCGCAGTTCGGCAAGTGAGGGTTCATTACTTGGCGAAATTCATGAAGTACTGCTCGGTGTGTATTCTGGTCGGCTGCAGAAAGAGTTAGAAAATAAAGTGTAATATTACCTGGAATTTCTGATCGGCGTGATGGCGAGGATCAGATTGTGAAAAAAGGCGCGAAAAATTCCCGCCAAAAGACGATGTAGACTAGGCCTAGGTCTGCGTATGCAGAAATAGGTTTGACACGTGTCAACCATGAAAGAAGAAAAACGAAGAGGCCAATTAAAAATAAGAAGAAATGCAAAAAGTCGCCGAGCTCATAATGACTCTCAGTAACCGTCCAGATTTTTCTATAAATAAGGAGGACTCGGCTTCCATTTCTTCACTTCTGCATTTCTTAGCGAAACTCTGTCCAATTCAGGTATGCTCCTTCTCTCTCTTCTCTGCTTTATTTTGTTTAGAATTTTTAGATCTGCCGATTAGACCTCTGCCGTGTTTCGTTCAGAGCGCCGATCAAACATGGGTAAAAGCGTTCAAATTAGGGAAGGCCGACCAGGCTCGAAGGAAATCAGATCGGCACAGAAGAAACCTCACGAGATCGGCGTCTCCCTAGAGGAGTTTCTTCAGATGTCTAGGGACGACCAGGTCGTCAGAAGCCGATCAAAGGGAAAATGGGTCGTCGTTGAGGAATCAGAGTCAGATCGGTCCTCGGATACGACCGAGTTATCTGCGTTAGATCGTGCGTTCCAGGAATGCGTTCGAGAGAAGAACCAACAAGCTGCGGCCGATCGGTTCCATGCCGACCAAGTCGGAATCGTCCAGAGATCTGGGGAAACATCGTCCAGGGTTGAATTCGAGATTCCTGAGTCACGAGATGAAGACGACGTGAGAGGCGGGTCGAACGAGATAGATATCTCGGACGAGCTAAACGCCATCATCGTTGAGGATGAAGTCAATCAATTTGGTATTATCGATATGAATCCGCCAGTGAAGAAAGTTAAGAAGCAAAAAGGGGAGCCAGTAATTAAGCCGATCTGCGACAACGCTCTCGGATTGATGCCGACCAAATCCACCTTGGAATCTGTGGTTACCTTGAAGGAAGAGTGCGACATCAGACCTGAGGTGATCTTCATGGTTCCGAGCCCGTCAGAGCAACCGTGGGATGCTCCTAAGGAATGGCTATGTCTCCACGAGCGCTTTTTCAGGGACTTCCATCTCTGGTTCACGCTTCCGAGGCTTCTTCTGGAATTTTCTGCCCACAAAGAAATGCCGATCTGCCAGTTCACTCATGCGACGATACGCCTGATTGTCAGTATGCTAGTGATGTCGACCAGGCATGATATCCCGTTGAGTCGAGCAGCATTCGATGCTATGACGAACACCCGTCACACAAAGGCAAATTTGAGGAATCGGGGTTCATATTATACGAGTATGAAGACTCGGTACAACATCATGACTGGCGGTCACAAAACCAAGGTGGCGGATTGGAGAGATCGGTATTTCTTCGTGCTAATCAACGAGTTTTCCATTGCCGACACCGATAGAGATATCCCGATCAGAACGAAATGGGCGGAGGTCATGGGTAGAGACATGACCGATATAAAATACAGCGTAACTCTTGTTGTTTTGGTTTGCTTATCAAATCGTCCTTATTCTGCAGGAAACATACCTCTTCCGTTCGTTGACGATCCTCTCGACATCGACGATATCTCGGATCGATTCGCAGCGATTAGTGCAATACTTGGCCCGAGATCACAAGGGAAAAGATTACAAGGACAAGAGGTTCGTTTAATTTGCCAAGTCTGCTTGATATTCGGGGATTTTCTAGTTGATCTAACTCCTCCCTTTTATTTAATTCGTCCGTTGTGCTTGAACGATACTCCTGACGACGAGAGAAGATGAAATCTGTCACATTCAAGGATCTGTCAGCCGATCTGGAGTCTGCCCTCGGGTCTCCTGAAGTTCGAGATCCAGAAGATCATGCGGCTAAGGAGGCCGAGCAGGAGGCTCAGAAAAAGGTTGAGAGGGATACAGCCAAGGCTAAGAAAATGGCCAATAAGAAAACTACTAAAAGAGCAGAGAAAGCTCGCAAGGAGGCCGATATAGAAGGACAGAGGAGCGATGACGGTCTGGGACATAACATCGCAGGTGGAAACGAAGGCGGCGAAGGAAGCCCTGTTAATTCGAGGAAGCGGAGTTCGGAAGAATCTCCTGAAGAGCCGCAGACATCAAAGAGGTCTCGTGCTGAGAGACAACTACGCCCGTTCGGGTTCTCCTACGAGTATCGTGGAGATAGTCCGATAGTGCACGACTCAGTGTCCTCTTTGGATTATTTCCTTAAGCTGAGGGACAATCCAGCAGGTCCACCTACGGACCCTCGCGGGTACATTCGCAGCAATGCGATCGCGCGCTATGCACACGAACAGGCCAAGGTTAAAATATCTCGAATGATACTTTGTAATTTTCTCGCATATAAGTGATTCCAAATGCTGATATCTTGCGCATATATGCCTTGAGCACGGCATTGGTCATTATGAACGAGTACGACCAGAACGCGAAGAAACGCCTGGACGAAGAGGCCGAAACGGAGAGTCTCAAGGAAGCTCTCGAGGCTGAACAGGGAAAGAGGGCTGAACTGGAAGCCGCGCTTCAAAAATCTTCCGAGGAGCTGGAGAAGGTTCACGCCGATGATGCCGAGAAAAGCAAACTGCTCAACCGAGCAGTAAAAACTATAAAAAAGGAGAGGGCCGACACGCAAAGGAAGATGGAGGCCGAGCTGAAGGCCGCTCAAGAGGAGAAGCTCGCCTTTGGGCAAGAGGTGGCAAAGCGCACGGCAGTCGCGGTGAACAGTCACTATACGGGATTGGTCGCAAAAGTGAAGGAATCGCTTTCCCGTAAGGAGAAAGCCCATGAGTTGATCTCGACCGCTGCTCAGTGGGTCGGAGCTAAGAAGGCGCTCGGTATCATTCGTAAACAGGGCTACAATTTTCCAGCTCTGGTTGAGGAAAATGTCAAAAAGCTGATCGTTGAGAGTAAGGCGAATTTGGAAGCCTTCAAAGAAGTCAGCTTTACGTCTGAAGAGCTTCAAGTTCAAGAGGTAGAGATCTTCCTCGAAGTCTCTAGTGATGTTCCGTCCGATGCGGCTAAGCCATTTGAGGGAGCTGATAAGAAAAGGGAGCCAGAGGCCGGCAAGGGTGATGGCCAAGATGCCGATAAGGGAGATGGTGAAGATGCCGACCAGCCAGATGATCGAGAGGCCGATCAAGAAGAGAGGGAAATCCAAGAAAACGATAGCGTCGATGAATAGTTTTTCCTCTAATTTTTTGTATTTCGTATCGATGTAAACATGGTCGGCCATTTTTGGCGTTTTTAATTAATGAAAAAAGTTATTTAAAAATCTGAACATAAATCACGATGTGATATCGGCTAACATTTATGTGAATTAAATTTCTAAGTACTAAGTGAATAAGCGAATGAGATCAGCATGTATTCCGTACTTAGAAATTTCTTTAGTCGAATGCAAATTGCGACCATGTCGGCTTACTTTATTCGCATGGCTTAAGAATTACAGAGCGGATTCTGGCTTTTTGTTTGAAGTGTGAATACGAACGAGTGGGAAGCCCGGCTTATGATTGTCCGTACCACTTCTCTTCTAAGTGTGAATACTAGATGTGCAGTTCAGGTCAGCATCAATTCATCGGTATCACTTAGAAGTATCCGAGTCGAATGCAGATGCATGACTGACTTGGCTGATAACAACGCATGGCACGGACATGAAAAAACAGGTAAAACTGTAAGATGCAAGACGGATTTAGCTTTAAGTTGCCGAGCTAAAGTGGAACAGACTTTAGCTTTATGTGAATCGGGCATCTGGCCAAGATGCCGATATGAAATTGACAAAGATTTAAAAAGGTTAAATTTTATTGAATCTTTGAGAGTAATAACTTACAAGAAGGCTTGGAAAAAGTAAAAATAGTCGGAGTTCCCCCCCCCCCCGTTTGAGAAGGGGGAGTAGTTGCGTTATCCGAAGATAGGCTGCTTACGTACCCTTTTCAGGGATCAAACCGCTTCGTAGTTCATAGGGATTATTCCCTTTTATTTTAAATGCCGACCTCAGGGAGGTGCCGGTCTAACTGTAGTATCGTTTGAGGTTTAGTGAGTTCCAAGCCCGTGGAACCAATTCGCCGTCCATTGCTTCGAGCCAAAAAAACACATGGTTTCACTATATTGGTAATGATGTAACGGCCTTCCCCGTTCGCGCCGAGCTTCCCCGCGTTTGCTTCTTTAATGTTCTCGTATACTTTTCGAAGGACGAGGTCGCCTTTGTCGAAGTGTCGATTCTGCACTTTTTTATTGTAGTACCGAACTGCCTGATTCTGGTAATTCTGCATTCTGAGCAACGCTTGGTTGCGTGTTTCTTCGAATATGTCGATATTTTCGACCAGCATCGTTGCGTTTACTTCAGAAATACTCGGGATTACTCTTCTTCGTAAGCCGCCGACGTTGATCTCTGCAGGAACCATAGCTTCGCATCCGTACGCGAGTGAAAAAGGAGTCTTCCCGGTTACGGTTCTCGGAGTTGTGCAATGAGACCAGAGTACGCCATCCAATTCATCTGCCCAAAAACCTTTATTGGCATTGAGACGTTTCTTAATGCCGTCCAGAATCGTCTTATTGGTGGCTTTGGCTTGTCCGTTGCCTTGCGGATGGCGGAGTGTAGACTTGTTGAGGCAAATTTTCCACTTGTCACAGAAAGCTTGAATTTTCTTCGATCTGAACTGGGGTCCGTTATCGGTGACTATCTTATAAGGAAGAGCGTGTCGGCAAATGATATATCTCCAGAGGAAGTTTTGTACTTCGGTGACGGTGATTTTGGCGAACGCCTTAGCTTCGACCCATTTGGTGAAATAGTCGGTCATGATGAGCACGTACTTGCATTGACGAGAGGAGATCATTGGTCTGACGATTTCCATTGCCCACCATATCAAAGGGTAAGGAGGGATTGCCGACGTCAGAAACTCAGTTGGTTGATGGATCATCGGGGCGTGTCGCTGACAGTACTCGCATTTCTGAGCATATTTGATGCAGTCTTCTTGCATGGTCGGCCAGAAAAAACCTTATCGCTTAATCTTCAGAGCCAGAGCTCGTCCGCTGGAATGGTTTCCACCTGCACCATCATGAAAGTTCTTGATGCATCGTTGAACTTCGTCGCCATTGAGACAAGTAAGAAGGATGCCTGATTCGGTCCATCGACATAAAACATCTTCGATGACTGCATACTTTGCGCTTCGAGCACGGATCCGCCGAGCTGCCCACTTCTCTGGTGGTAGCTCACCAATTTCGAGGAAAAGTCGGATCTCGACTCGCCAATCTGCTGCTGGCTGGTCGTCTGTGGTTGCTACAGGAACGGTTTCGTCCTCATCGGCTGTGATTTGGAGAACTTCCTAGGTCGGGACTATGCTGGGTTGAGATATTCCTTGAACTGGATAGTTCTCCGAAGAGCTGAATCTCTGTTCGATGCTATAGCAGTTAGGGCATCAGCGCCAGTGTTGGCAGATCAGTCGATCTGATTTAGTTCAAAGGTTGTGAACTCCGCTGCTAACTGCTTCACCAGCTTCAGGTAGGTGTCCATTTGATCGTCTTTCACGTCGTACTCTCTGCTAAACTGCTTGGCGACGTGCTGCGAATCGCTAAATCCCCTGAGCTAGTCGAAGGCCTCCGATCAGTGCTTCGTATTCGGCTTTGTTGTTAGAGGCGCTAAACTCCAAGCAGAAGCATTGTTCGATAAGCTCTTCGGTGGGTGGTTCCAATAGAATGCCGATGCCAGCTCCTAGTCGAGATGACGCTCTGTCAACATGAAGCGTCCATGCTTTAGAATTCGCCGGGTCAGCATTCAGAAGTTCAGGTGACAGTTCGATCAAGAAATCCGCCAAAACTTGTGATTTTGCGGGGGTCCGGGTTGGATACTCGATATCGAATTCAGATAGCTCGAGGGCCCACTTCGCCATGCGTCCAGACTATATCGGGCTGTGCAGGATCGATCGAAGAGGTTGGCTGGTCAGGACGGCGATGGAGTGGGATTGGAAATAAGGTCGCAACTTTCTGGAAGCGACGACCACCGTGATGGCGAGTTTCTCCAAGGTCGGGTAGCGAGTCTCAGCTCTATCCAAAGTTTTGCTGAAGTAGAAGATCGGCTTCTGCTCCCTGGACCAGGATTCCGCTAATTGCCGCACTGGAAACCGCTATGTAGAGTAGCAGAGTGTCCCCGTACTCAGGTTTGGCTCAGGATCGGAGGTGTTGAGAGATAGGTTTGGAGCTGCAGGAACGCTTCTTCACACTTCTTGTCCCATTCGAATCGCTTGTTGTCTCGTAGAAGTTGATAGAAGGGCAGACACTTGTCCGTGGATAGAGATAATGAATCTGTTCAGTGCGGCTATCCTTCCTTCTAGGCGCTGAATTTCGCAAGTATTTCTTGGTGAGGGTAGCTCTAGGATCGCAGAGATCTGCTTAGGATTGGCTTCGATGCCGCGCTGAGTGACCAAGTATCCTAAGAATTCACCGGATGTGACTGCGAAGGTGCATTTTGCGGGATTGAGCTTCATGCCATACTCGTTGAGTATGAGAAAGCATTCACGCAGATGGACAATATGATCGGCTGCTTTAGCCGATTTGACGAGCATATCATCTATATACACCTCCATCGTCTTCCCGAGCTGATCGGCGAACATCTTATTGACGAGGAGCTAATAGGTGGCTCCTGCGTTCTTCAGACCAAACGGCATGACCTTGTAGCAATGAGTTCCTCGATCTGTGATGAATGTTGTCTTCTCACTATCATCTGGTTTCATGAGAATCTGGCTGTATCCTGAGAATGCATCCATGAAGAAGAGTAGTTCGTTGCCCGCGGTAGCCTCGACGAGCTGATCAATGCGAGGGAGAGGAAAACTTTCTTTCGGACTAGCTTTGTTAAGGTCTGTGAAGTCCACGCATACTCGCCATTTTCCGTTCTTCTTCTTGACTACCACCGGGTTGGCTAGCCACTCCGGATACTTGACTTCGACGATTGATCCAGCCTTCAGCAGCTTATCTACTTCGTCGTGGACGGCTTGTGCTCGTTCAGGTCCTAACTTCCATCGCTTCTGCTTGATCGGCTTGAAAGTGGAGTCGACGTTCAACTCGTGATTCGTGATTCGAGGGCTAATGCCCTTCATATCAGCCATGGACCACGCAAACATTGCGATGTTCTCCTGGAGGAAACTGATCAGCTCGTCCTGCATGCTTGGCAACAGTTCCGTGCCGATACCGACGCAACGCTCCGGGAGAGCAGGATTGATGTTGACTTGGACGATGAGATCGCTCTTTGGCTTCGCGTCGTGATGAATTATCCGTGGATCGAAGTCGCTGCTACTGCCGATAACAAACGTCGATGCTTTGCGGGCACGTTTGTTGTCGATGTAACAATGTCGGGACACTGTCTGATCGCCACAGATGGTAATGACACGGTTCTGATCGGCATTTTGATGCATTGATGGTAAGGAGAAGGGACGGCCCACATGGCATTCAGCCAAGGTGTTCCAAGGATGGCATTATAAATTGCAGGTCGGTCGATAACTTCGAACTTGACCGTAATGGACTTCCCGCGTATGGTGACAGGCATCGTTATAGTTCCTATCGTGAGATCGAATCTCCAGCAAACCCGGTGAGGGTTGATGGCGTGACTTTGATGTCCCGCTCAGGGATACTCATCTTGCGTAGAGTATCCATGAAGATGAGGTCAACCAAACTTCCTGTGTCAATCAGAACTTTGGAGACGTCGTCTTCGCCGAGCCGCAGTGAGATGACGAGTGGATTGTTATGAGGTCGGTCTATATCTTGCTCGTCTTTCTCTGTAAATGTGATCGGTAGGTCATCTTTGAACAGTGGTGGGGCGTCCTTCGGAGGGTTGGCTGCCTTTCATTCGTGCCGTTTAATCAAATTGATCGAGTCGGTGCACGAGAGAAGTTGTGGTAACCCAACCCGGTAAACCGTACCGCGGCTGTGTCTCACTACATCCTCTAAGTCCATTTCTATACTTAGCCATATTTTGAACTTTTTCTTCTTTATTTTTCTAAGTCTTTCTTATCATTACACAGCGGAATATAAAGTAACTCATTCATTTATTCAACTTTCAAAAACACTTAAACAGGATTCGGGGTTCCACATAAATAAAAGTACAAGGTTCGCTAAAGATTACAACTGATCATCTAGCAACCTAACGATCAAACACCAAAGCCATAAGACTCTAAACACAAGTCTTAACACAAATAAAACCAAGTCCCAATCCATCCATATCCATCACTGCCGCCTGGTCTCGCCCCTTACTGCTTAGTACATGCATACTCAAGATGAGAGGCATAAGTATTTCATAAATACTTAGTGAGTACGGTCATCCCGTAACACCTGGTCAGTACCAAACACGCAGTCATACTTTCAGACTCAACATTCAACACAATCAATTCGCAATAGACATCACAATATCAAACGGCCATGATCATCTAGCCTAACCAACCAAGATCAATCCCTTTTTAAGACCCATGTCTACTTCAGCGAGAATCCCACATCCCCTAAGCTAGTACATGATCCGGATTACCCTGAGGTTAGCTAAACATCATATATGCCATGGTAAACACCACAATATATCACAACACAAGGATTGCTTATCAGTTCTAAACACATAACATGAAAATCACACAATCAACATGCAAACATTCAACCCTAGCAATCCTACGGTCCTAGACCCAACCACAGTCACGCACTCACCTTAGACAAGGCTGGAAACAGATTGGTCAGAAGAAATCCCGATGAAAACCGCACCAAAACGAAGATATCCGATCTCTCTAAGAATCTCTCGGCTCACGGTACAATCCGATCCTGATCTCTCTCCGATGACCTGATCTCTCTCCGATGTCTCCGATCTCTCTCTGATGTCCTCGGCGATAACCTGATCTCTCTCCGATGTCCTCGGGATAAATTGTTTTTCTTAGGGTTTTCTCTCGACTATTCTCTTTGTTTGCTTTATTGCTCTCGAATAAACACAACTCTCCCAAGAAAAGTCTCAAAATCCCTTAAATACTCGCAAAACCCTAGGTAACCCGGACTTATCCGACGTTTTCCCGGTTCCAGTAAGTTTTATCCCAGTCCGATTCGATTCTCTCGGCTATTCCCTGTACCGGCTCGACCATTCCTTCGATGAACCCCAAAATAGCCGACCAAACACTTGGCCCACGGTCCAAATCTCTTCCCACTCGGATAAAGCGCCCTTATCCGAGGTGTTTTCCATTTTTCACCCGGATATTCCTATTTCTCTCGGACAACTTGTCCCACCTCGGCTAATCCTCTATTTCTCTCAGAGGTTTACTATTCCCCCTCGGAGACAGTCCACTGTCACTCAGACTAACCTCCCAGACTCTCGGATATATCCCACAGCACTCGGATAAATCCCATTTCCCTCGGACTGGACCTTGTTTTCCCTCGGATATGGTCCATCCGGCTCGGCTATCCAGTCCACATCCGACTATTTCCTCGGTCAACACCCGACCATAGTCCAAACCTCCAATTCCCAGCCAGTATCCGACCCTTGGCTTGGTCATTCCTCGGACAACACCCTGTCCGGTACGATCATTCCACATTTTCTCGGATACGGATACTACAACTCTCTCCCACCCGTTCTGGATTCGTCCTCGAATCCGAATCATCCGCTTGCAACTTGTCAAACCATTTGGGATACTCAGCTTTCATCCTAGCCTCCTTTTCCCAAGTAACTTGTTCCTGTCCATCGCAGTCCCATACGACCTTAACCATTCTGACCATCTTCCCACGCTTAGTCTTTTCTTTCCGTCCTATTACTCGAACCGGTCTAGCCACTACTGCAAGGTCCTCTTGCAAGTCTGCTGGCGGCTCCTCTATAACTGTTTCCCGTTCGGTAATGTGCTTTCTCAGCTGTGACACATGGAATACATTATGGAACGCTCATTTCTGATGGCAAGTCCAACTTGTAAGCAACTGCGCCAATCCTTTCCAGTATCCGGTACGGCCCCATGTACCTCGGATTCAACTTGGCACTCTTAGCTGTCCTATCCGTTCCCTTATAAGTCAGTGCCTTAAGATAAACCATATCACCCACACTGAACTCCAAATCCCTGCGACGCTTGCCCGCATAACTTTTCTGCCTGTCCATAGCCTCTTTCAGCTTAACCTTTAACAATCTGATCTTTTCTGTAATAGTCTCGACCACTGCTGGCCCTATTACGCTACGCTCCCCCACTTGTGTCCAACACAATGGTGTCCTGCACGGCCTGCCATACAACGCCTCATACGGAGACATCTCTATGCTCCTTTGGTAGTTATTGTTGTATGCAAATTCAGCCAACGGTAAGTAGTCTTCCCAACTACCACCCCAGTCCAGTACACACGCTCTCAACATATCCTTCAATGTCCTGATCGTCCGTTCTGATTGCCCATAAGTCTGAGGATAATACGCTGTACTCATATGCAACCGCGTTCCACACGCTTCCTGGAACTCTTTCCAGAACCTCGAAGTAAACTTCAGATCACGATCTGAAATGATACTCACTGACACTCCATGCAACTTCACGATCTGATCAATATACATGTCCACCAACTTTGGTACGCCATCCGTCTTTTTCATTGCTAAGAAGTGAGCAGACTTGGTCAAACGATCCACAATGACCCATATCCCGTCATGCAACTTCCTAGTCTTAGGCAACCCCAATACAAAGTCCATGGTGATCATGTTCCATTTCCATTCTGGCATTGGCAATGTTTGCAACAAACCACTCGGAAACTGATGCTCTGCCTTAACCAATTGGCACGTCTCACATCCGGCTACCCACTTAGCCACATCACGTTTCATCCCAACCCAATGATAGTACCGTTTCAAATCCTGATACATCTTGGTCATTCCTGGATGAACAGAAAACCTTGACTGATGTGCCTCCTTAAAGATCTCATCCCTTAACTCCTTCACATCTGGAACACAGACCTGTCCGTTCACAACAATGGTCCCATTGTTTGAAGTCTGATATTCCGTCTTATCATTCTGTGACACCTTTTTCAGATTCTCATCCTGCTCCTGAGCAATCCGAATTCTAGTCAACAAGTCAGCTCTATCCACAGCTTCCAAACCCAACGGTTCAACCCCATCCGTTATTGCATTCAACTGCAATGCCCTTAGCATGTTCACAATGCTTCCAACATTCTGTTCAGATGATACGCTAGCCCTTCTCCTACTCAACGCATATGTCACCAAGTTGGCCTTTCCTGGATGGTATGCTATCTCCAAGTCATAGTCCGCTACCAACTCCATCCATCTACGCTGTCTCAAGTTCAAATCCGGTTGAGTAAAGATGTACTTTAAACTCTTATGGTCCGTGTATATCTGCACCTTCTCGCCATACAAGTAAGATCTCCATATCTTAAGTGCAAATACCACAGCCGCCATCTCTAAATCATGCGTAGGGTAGCTTCCTTCATGCTTCCGTAGCTGCCGCGAAGCATAAGCTATCACCTTACCATTCTGCATCAGAACACAACCTAGTCCTTTTCTGGGTGCATCCGTGTATACCACGTATGGCTCACCCGGTTCTGGTAACGCCAATACTGGTGCACTAGTGAGTAACTCCTTTAGCTTTGAGAAGCACTCTTCACACTCATCCGACCAGACATACTCCACATCTTTACCAGTCAGCTTTGTCATTGGCTGAGTCATGCTTGCAAAACCTTTGACAAACCGCCTGTAGTAACCAGCTAGTCCGAGAAAACTCCTTATCTCTGTAGCATTCTCTGGTCTAGGCCAATCCGCAATAGCCTGAATCTTCTCTGGGTCCACAGACACTCCCTTATCCGAAACAATATAACCCAAGAACCCTATATGCCGTTGCCAAAAGCTACACTTACTGAGCTTGGCATATAACTTCTGTTCCCTCAACTTCTCCAGAACAGTCCGCAAATGACTCTTATGATCTTCCTCATCCTTAGAGTATAGTAGAATATCATCTATGAAAATAATCACAATCTCATCTAAGTACTCTCTGAATACGCCATTCATCAACTTCATGAATGCAGCTGGCGCATTCGTCAAACCAAATGGCATGACCACAAACTCGTAATGACCATACCTTGTCCTAAAGGCAGTCTTACGTACGTCTGTCTCCTCTATGGGTATTTGATGGTACCCTGATGCCAAATCGATCTTAGAAAACCAAGTAGCTCCCCTGAGTTGGTCCAACAACTCGTCTATCCTGGGAAGTGGATACTTGTTCTTCACGGTCACACGGTTCAATCTGCAGTAATCAATGCAAAGCCTGAAGCTTCCATCCTTCTTCTTCACGAACAACACTGGTGCTCCCCACGGTGAACTACTAGGTCTAATGAAGCCTTTGTCCAACAACTCTGTTAGCTGCTTCTTCAGTTCAGCCATCTCTGCTGGTGCCATCCGGTATGGTCCTTTGGACAATGGAGCTGTCCCAGGCTCAAGTTCAATCGTGAATAGATCTGAACGAGCTGGTGGCAGTCCTGCCAACGCCTGAAAAACATCCTCAAATTCCTGCACCACCGGTATACTGCCTAAGTCTACATCCGGTCCTCTTTCTGTAGTAGTGATTGTTGCTAGATACGCCTCACAACCTTTCTCTATCAGTCGTTCTGCTTGATTAGCTGAAACCACCAAACTTCCTGAGGTTGGTCTAACTCCCTGATAAACCTAGATCTCTCCATCTCTCTCAAACCGCACCCTTCCACGGTGACAATCCAAGTGAGCTCTGTGCTTGCCTAACCAGTTCATTCCCAAAATGACATCGTAGGACTTAACCCTACAGATCACTAGATCCGCTGGCATGTTCACTTCGCCAAACATCACTGAAACATTCTTGACCGTTCCTAGTGAAAACATCACTTGGCCTCCAACCGCCTGAACTAACCCAAAGTCCTCTCCGGGTTCCTTCTGGAACTGACCCTTTCCGATCATGTCCGGATTAACAAAACAATGACTCGGTTCCGAGTCAAACAGAACATGGGTTTCAACCTCACCCATTAGCAAGGTCCATACACATTCATTCCCTAGAATGCTAACACACATCACGCAAAAGCAAGTTTAGAAAATACTAAGTACCACACGTACCAGTAATCGGATGAGAAGTGCTCGGTTCCTCGACTGCTGCTGCACTCGTCGTGTACACCCTCGGCATAATGGCCTGTCTCTTGGCCTGTGATGCAAGCGCCTCCCCTGCTCTCTTCCCTTGAGCCACGGCTTGCTCCACCACTTCTGCCTTAGGACACTCACGCTTGAAATGCCCTAGTTCTCCACAACCGTAGCAAACCCGAACCGCACCATCACTGCCGGACACACGGACCACTCGCTGATCCTCCTCCGGACAGTCTCGTACCCGATGCTCTAAACTCCCGTACCTGTGGCATCCACTACCACCGCCCTACACTCGCCAACGTGAGCCTTGCCATACTTGCTGCACACGCTGCGTCCCCTAGATCCTTTGTTCGGTACTCCTTTCCCAAACTTCCGGTTCTGACCACTAGACTGACCCGCCTTGGTCACGGCTGTACTAGCCCCAGCTGACATCAACGTAGCTTCCGCCTGTCCTGACTCCAACAATGTCGCCTTCTCAACAAGCTCAGCCACTGTCCTGTAGTCACGAACCACACACCCATTCCTAAGCTCAACTCGCAGTCCACTCATAAACCTGCGAATCAGCTTCTCCTCCGTGTCAAACTCATGAGACACATACTTCCTCAGCTGATTAAACTGAGTCTCATACTGCCTCACTGTAAGCGTCCCCTGACTAAGGTACAGAAACGCCTTCTCCAACTCGTTGTAAGCTTCCTGTGGGAAGTACTTACTCCTGAACATCGCTGAGAATGTCTCATAAGAACAATTCGCGTTCACCAGCCTTCCAACAATTCCTTTCCACCACGTGTGTGCATCACCCTCCAAGTAGTGCACAGCTATGTCCCTCTTTTAACCCTCTGGATATCAGATAGACTCAAAATTCAGTTCCAGTCTCATCCTCCACTCATCTGCCTCAATCGGTGTAGAACCTCCAGCAAAGAACTTGGTTCCCAACCGCACCATGTGATCCAAAACCTTGAGGTAACTCGGAACCCTCTCCACTTGGTCCGCTTCCTCCTCAATCACATCCGTGTGAACCCCCACCGGTGGTACTACATGTGGTGTTGCTGCAACCGACGGAGCAGGAGCCACCGCAGGTAGCCTAGCTAGTACCTATGCTAACATCCCAAGCACAGCCTCAAACCCCACTGGTGCTACATTCGCAGCAACCCCAGCTGCATCCGCAGCATTCCTAGCCACGTTCTCAGCATCCGCAGCATTCCTTGCTGCTACCACGGCTGCCACTCTAGCCGCCTCATTTGCAACCGCAGTTGCCTGTCTCTCGGCTTCCCTTCCCTAGCCCTCTCAGCACCATCACCGTTGACTGAGTTCACAGACCCAGCAGCCTGGTTGTCCCCATTGTTTCTCACGGTTCTTCTGGTATCAACCATCTGCAAGTACACAATGCCAGTTAGCCGAAACTAACTCAAAACGTGTTTTACAACACCACACAACAACTTACCGCGAGACCTTGGCAGTGAAGAATGGATCGGACCCCCATAAACCCCAAACAAACAAACAACAACAGTCACCAATTTCAGTCTTAGAAGCGCTAAAACGCTCTGATAACAACTTGTGGTAACCCAACCCGGTAAACCGTACCGCGGCTGTGTCCCACTACATCCTCTAAGTCTATTTCTATACATAGCCATATTTTGAACTTTTTTTTCTTTATTTTTCTAAGTCTTTCTTATCATTACACAGCAGAATATAAAGTAACACATTCATTTATTCAACTTTCAAAAACACTTAAACAGGATTCGGAGTTCCACATAAATAAAAGCACAAGGTTCGCTAAAGATTACAACTGATCATCTAGCAACCTAACGATCAAACACCAAAGCCATAAGACTCCAAACACAAGTCTTAACACAAATAAAACCAAGTCCCGATCCATCCATATCCATCACTGCCGCCTGGTCTCGCCCCTTACTGCTTAGTACCTGCACACTCAAGATGAGAGGCATAAGTATTTCATAAATACTTAGTGAGTACGGTCATCCCGTAACACCTGGTCAGTACCAAACACACAGTCATACTTTCGGATTCAACATTCAACACAATCAATTCGCAATAGACATCACAATATCAAACGGCCATGATCATCTAGCCTAACCAACCAAGATCAATGCCTTTTTAAGACCCATATCTACTTCAGCGAGAATCCCACATCCCCTAAGCTAGTACATGATCCGGATTACCCTGAGGTTAGCTAAACATCATATATGCCACGGTAAACACCACAATATATTACAACACAAGGATTGCTTATCCATTCTAAACACATAACATGAAAATCACAATCAACATGCAAACATTCAACCCTAGCAATCCTACGGTCCTAGACCCAACCACAGTCACGCACTCACCTTAGACAAGGCTGGAAACAGATTGGTCAGAAGAAATCCCGATGAAAATCGTACCAAAACGAAGATATCCGATCTCCTTAAGAATCTCTCGGCTCACGGTACGATCCGATCCTTATCCCCTCGGCTATCTCTTGATCTGTTCACCTTTCTTCGAGCCAAACTCTGTTTTCCCTCAGAAACCCCACAAAACAAGGCTATTAGCTCGAGGTTATCCGATGAAAACTCAACACTTAGGGAAATATCCGATCGCTTACCAGTTTATCTCGGCGATGGTCGGATTTGCTCGGCGATAACCTGATCTCTCTCGGATGTCCTCAGGATAAACTGTTTTTCTTAGGGTTTTCTCTCGACTATTCTCTTTCTTTGCTTTATTGCTCTCGAATAAACACAACTCTCCCGAAAAAAGTCTCAAAATCCCTTAAATACTCGCAAAACCCTAGGTAACCCGGACTTATCCGACGTTTTCCTGGTTCCAGTAAGTTTTATCCCGGTCCGATTCGATTCTCTCGGCTATTCCCTGTACCGGCTCGACCATTCCTTCGATTAACCCCAAAATAGCCGACCAAACACTTGGCCCACGGCCCAAATCCCTTCCCACCCGGATAAACCGCCCTTATCCGAGGTGTTTTCCATTTTTCACCCAGATATTCCTATTTCTCTCGGACAACTTGTCCCACCTCGGCTAATCCTCAATTTTTCTCGGAGGTTTCCTATTCCCCCTCGGAGACAGTCCACTGTCACTCGGACTAACCTCCCAGACTCTCGGATATATCCCACTGCACTCGGATAAATCCCATTTCCCTCGGATTGGACCCTGTTTTCCATCGGATATAGTCCATCTGGCTCGGATATCCAGCCCACATCCGACTATTTCCTCGGTCAACACCCGACCATAGTCCGAATCTCCAGTTCCCAGCCAGTATCCGACCCTTGGCTCGGTAATTCCTAGGACAACACCCTGTCCGGTATGATCATTCCACATTTTCTCGGATACGGATGCTACAGAAGCCCTCCCATGATCATGTTGATCCGCCGACGTGGTGAGCTCGGGGGTGTGTGATCGTCTTCACGGTCATGTTTTGCTTCCTTGCCTTCGCGTTTAGAAGATGGGCGATCAGCATCGGTTCTTCTATCTCGATCATCATCGGCTCTTCTATCTCGATCGCCATCGGATCGCCTGTCCTGATCATCATTGGTTCGTCGTGAAGAACTTCGGGGCTCAGGTATGGTGCACTCGCCATCTTCCCATGCCTTTCTCAAGAGGGCGGGGAGGGTACGGCAGTCATCGGTATGATGGCCATGTGTCTTGTGGTACTTGCACCACGACTTCTTATTATCAGGGTCTCTGTCACTCGAACGGTCTCAAACGTTCCATGGCTTTTTCGGTTGTCCATCAGCGTTGATACTCTTACAATTCTTATCATCCTTGTCGTAGTGCTGACGAGGCTCTTTGTAATCGTCCTGAGTCCACGATCTGGGTTTCTTGTCGCGCGAAGACTTCTCGTCGGCCAACTTGGCCTTGGCCTTGGCCGCCTGATCTTCTTCGACCCTGATATAGCCGGTTGCCTTGTGCAAAGCATCTTCTAGGTTTTTGATCTTTCCCGTTTTCAATCACTCGCAGTACGACAAATCATCTCTCAAGTTCTTGATGAGGATGTTGAGGGAGAGCTCGTCCGATAAACTGCATAGGGAAACAATCGATCGAAACCAGTCGATGAAGTCGTGCAACGGCTCCGTATTGCCCTGGATGCATGCCCATAGATCGAGTGTTGTGGACTCCGTGTTGATGTATATTGAGTAATGCTTAAGGAACCAAGCTGTGAGTTCCTTGTAGCTATCAATGAAATTTTTGGGAAGCTGCGAGAACCAGGTGAGAGCGCTTCCAGAGAGTGTCTCCACGAAGTACTGACAAAGGCATGCTTCCCGCTCCTCGTCGGTAAAGCGAGCTCACCCCATGACTGCGTTGAACGCGGTCAGGTGTCGCTTCAGGTCTATCGTGCCGGTGTAACTTGGAGGTAGCTTCATCCGGCCTATGTCCTTGAGAGGAGCATTGGTGATGGCCGGCGTGAACGGGGTCTGCTGCGTCTCCTGGAGGATCTTATCCAACTCTGGTGCTGAGGTCGTCGCCTTGTGGATCTTGCTGTGGATATCGTCAAGGCATTGGTGGAGAAGATCGAGTTCTGAGACCGTCGTCAGGTCGGCACATGCGGTGTTACGGGATGAGCGAGCATTCAAGCCTTCTACCTGTGCTCTCTGCAGGTCATCTATCAGCGTGGTGCCGAACAGGTTGTTGACCAGTCTGGTCGTATCTGTGTTGCGGATCGGAGGGGGCGGGGGGGGGGGGGGGGGGGGGGGGGGGGTGGGGTGGGTGGTGATTAGATCGGCCTGCTCTTGGGTATAAACACTAGAGTTGAAAAGCTGATCTAGGTCTTCTCAGTAGGCAATCTGCTCGGCACAGAGGGATTCGAAGCGAGCATCCATTCCCTGCTGTAGCTGTGCTGCGACCGATCTGATGATGGTGGCCATGTTGATGGGAGGCGGTTGTGGCAGGTTTGCCGTGTTTGTTCCACCGGCCCGACCGACCTGATCTGTCGCGCCTGTCGTGTTTTCTTGCTGATCGGTCTGGTTGATCACTGGGAGTCCAGTAACTGGGTCGACGACCGGACCCTGGGCGTTTCTTGTTGGATCGGCAGCTCTCCCTGCAAGATCGGTGGATCCTCCTGTGAGGTCAGTGACTCCCGTGGTTAGGTCGGTGGTATTGGTGTTGATCGGTGTTTCAACCATCTTCGAGCTCCGTTCTAAGTCAAAGATTGTTCTCTTTTTCCCCACAGACGGCGCTAACTGTAAAAACTCACGTCTGATCTACGAAAGAACTAGGGTTTATGGGTTCAAAGAGAAGTCTTTTATTAGAAGAAGCCGGAGCTTAAATGAATACACGGAGTTTTAAGTCGTCGGAATAAGAACACCGATCTAAACTTTTAAGGAAAGTAAATCGAAATGTAGAACAATCAGATTGCTTAGTTTGCCCTAGGTCTCGAGAGATGATTTTTGGATGATATGAGAAGTCGAGGGCTTCCCATATTTATAGCTGATCAGGTCGGTCTTCGATGTGCGTTTACAAAAAGAAAAGTCTTCTTGCCGACAAGAAAGAACTTCCTTTTTCCCGGATTCGCTCGATAAATGGAAGGTTTTCATTTGTTTAGCCGACCTGAAACTTGTAGAATGGACCGACCAGAATTCATATCGGGCGTGTAGAGATGGTACGAATCTCATCTTTAACAGTATGCTCGTCACAGATTGGCCGACAAGAATGAACTTTCTTTTTTCCAAGTTCGCTCGATAAATGGAAGGTTTCCATTTGTTTAACAGACCTGAAACTTGTAGAATAGGCCGACCATAATTCATATCGAACTTGTAAAAATGGTATGAATCTCATCTCTAACAGTGACCAAAGAAATGAAAAGGAACAGTAAGTTCATGTTTATCCCTTTATTAAAATTACACTATTTACAAATAATTGATTTTACATATAATTTCATGTCGTTCCTTTTTTTAAAGAAACTATATTGTTAAATATTACTTATTAAATTTGGAAAAGAACAATAGTTTCTCCCTTTTTTTTAATTCATTTTCATTATTTTCCTATTTATTGCTATTATTGTTATAGTGTTCACTAGTTAGAATTAGAACCAAAAAGTTTTCATGTGAAGAACACATGTAAATCCTCTTCATTTTATTTTCATGAAAGCCTTATCAATGCGAAATTAAGAGAAATTTAAAACGTGTTTAATTTGTGGCCGGTTACAGATATAATTTACAAAAAAAACAAAAAAAAACAAAACTTAAAGGAAATACATGAGATTTGGAGATCCAAAATCTTGAGAAGATACCAAAAATAAGGTATAAATGGCTCGAGAACAAATGGACCACACAAGAAAGTGAACTAATCTTTATTCTTAAGTTCTGTTTACATATTCGTTTCTTTACCTACCACTAGATAAAGCTTTTACATATTTCACTTTGGACTGTGTTTATCCATGCATGACAGCATGAGTACTTGCTTGATTATATATAAACTATACTCACTATCATATTATGCAAACTGCACAATTTAATGGTCAACGACTCAACTGTATCAGTCAGTTTCGGGTTCCTTTAATTTTGAATTTGATTTGGTTGACCACAATATTTCGTATAATTGAAAATGAAGTACTGAATATCAATATCATTTGTTATTTTTTATTTTGTTTCGGTTCTCAAGATTAAATCTAAGCTAATTTTTCTGGGTTTGCTTGTTAACAGCGGTAATTTTAAGTTTTTGTTGTATAAATATAGCTTTAGAGTTTTTGCTATAGTTGTAGATTTTATTTCTTTAAAATTTTGCTTAAAATCTGGAAAGCATAAATTATATGTTTTAGAAAAAAAATATTTCGTACAGTAAAATAAAAATAAAAAAGGAAATATTTTAGCTGAGAACAAAGAAATAAAAGATAAAATTTATAAAACATAATTAGTATGATTTAGAGCTTTAAACATAAATATTACCAATTAAGCTCTTATAATTCAACTTTTCAAAAAAACCACCTAATAAATAATTTGTTTTTTTTAAATAAAGTCTTTATAAAATGGTTTATGAACATTTATAAACTTTTTCCATTTCATAAAGTGGTTAATATCATTTTATGATTCTGTGGTCCTCTAATTGATTTTCAACTAAGGATGTTATCAAGATAGCGTTCACATGTTCCTTTTAAAATTTCGTTTGTTTTTCTTGTTTCTTTATTTTTCTTTCACGAAAAATTGCGTTTTTATGCAAAGGAAGTGGGCAAAAGATTCACGAAATTTGGGCTTTGATTCTCGAAATCTCAGCTTTATTTAAATAAGCATATACATATCTTCCAGTTTATTCCAATATAACGTCATACATAACTAAATTCCCGTTAAAACCAAATTTTGTGAATATAGTATTTTCTTTTATCAAGGGACTAGAGTTTATTAAGTTCAGCAAAATCTGCTTGCACCTTTAGTGATGCTTCCAATACAATGGATTTTTCACACCTTCATTTCAAAGAAACCTGTTAGATTCCATCTTACTCGCTAATGAAATGAGTTCTAACATATATAAAACATAGAAAGGTATTACTTATATAGCCCATAAACCTTAACTTGATGTGAAAATCTAGGATAGCCCGTGTTAATCATGTTACCGATCTTAGACAGAGATTTGGTTTGAGATATAGCGATATTTTGCTAATAGATTAACTAAATCACACACGTTACTTAAAATCTGACTAAACTAACGAATTTAGTACTCAAATAAATTTGTAATAGATTTACTAACCAAAATTTTCGCAACTGCTTAAAAAGCGAAACTTCGCAACATTTTTGTCTATGGGACTGCTATGAAATAACCTTAACGTGCTATTAAATTAAGAATGTTTTTTTATTTTTGCTAAAAAAGTGTTAGAGAATTTAAAATCATTTTAAGTAATCTCCTATTTAGTAGGTGTAATACTTTACTAATAAAATATATAAGGTTTTACTATTGCTAAATGCTGGCTATAGCTATTGTCACCTAAATTTGACAAGAATCTCAAATTAAGAAAATTGAAAAAAGTAGTTTGATATAAGGTAAATTCCCGTTAGGTGCCGGAGAAAGGTGAATCCCAACCTTACTACTTACTAACAAGTAACATCTTATTATATATAAGTTGCGCCTGTTTTGTAATAATAATAAAAAAACTATCCATACCTAATTGTATATAGTTTTCCCATAAGTACCTTCCATGAAATTGGAGCATTATACAGTCACAATATGTAATGGTTATGTACCAGCATATTTAAATTTGAAAATCTAGTCATTTATGACAAAACATGGTGGGCCATTTCTTTTCAAGTCTACATTTGCCCATCATATACCAAAACCGTACTTAATTTAACAAATTCAAAATTTATGGTGAAATTCTTTTTATCAATATCTCAAATTTTAGCGAAAGAAATCTGTTCATAATGCTAATTCGATGAGTCAACTAATTGTTAACTTGTAGTTCACAGTGTCCGTTTAACTTCACTATATGAATATTATAATAATTAACAGGTAATTGTCATCTACACAAAAAATTACTCTTCGTAAAATTAAGAACAATGTAGATATACTTGTTTATTATGATAGTTTACAAATGTAGAATACTCAAACAACATACTATATAATAAAAAAAATTGTCACCTTCGGTAATTTGTATATACAATATTTAATAGTTCTTTGTTATATTTCTTTTTAAGTCTCATTATTTATTAAGTTTAAAGTTCTGAATAAAGTTTTTTTCTAGAAAAAGAACAATGAAAATATCATTTTTAATGGCTAATTATTTGTCATTGTTATGATAATGTCTATTGATGGCTAAATTGTTACGTTACAAAAATAAAAATATAATTAATAAGTGGTGCACATGGTATATGGCAGTTAGGGCCATAACCTCAGCTTCTGTAAAGTTTTGTCCCCACCAAAGAATACGGAAAGATATTTGTAACTTGACAAAATGTGTAAAATAATAAATTCAACAAATAGTAGTATTAATTAATAGGTTAAATAATTGTATTGTAACAAACCCGTATGGAGATACCCCATATCCTAATCTCAATTATTTAATATTTATTGTGAGGGCCGACATTTTAATACTCATCCCTACGTTTCCCCAAATGGAAAGTTATTCTTAGATTATTCATCAACTCAATGATTAGTATTAGTGCCACGCCTTAAACCCTATTTACAAATTATACATATTTAGTACTCCACGACGTGAGAGCCACAAAAATAGATCTTATAATAGAATATTGTATTCCACGATGTGATATAGTAGTAATAGTTAGACCTAACTTTAGTATGAATTGTACTAATTTTCTCCAAAGTTAAAAAGGTATATGCTTGTTTGTACTTGATAAATGAGAATAATTAAACTAAGCATATATACCAAAAATGGGTTATCGGAATCAATCCTTGAGAAGGACATATTAAAGAGGAAATTGGTGCTGACAAATTACCAGTATTAAACAAAATGATGGCTAATCATTTGGAATAGTATAATAAAGTAATAAACTACGTATTATATTTTATCTATAAAATAAAGGAAATCTAAGAAAAGAAAAAAGTACACCTAGCTACATCTTAGTTTGGTCGCAAATTAAATTAAGAAATTAAAGTACATTTGGAAATATAAGAAACCAAATGAATACTAGTTTATTAATACGAACATTTTAACATTTTTTATATAAAAAATGATAATATTTCAACTAGTTTTTTATGTTTGGGCAAGCCATCTGACTTTTTTTATCTTCATGTTTCTTCATTCGAAACAAGATCACCACATAAAAAAAAAAGTTGATTATTTTATTGGAACTTAATCACATTTCAGGTTTATTTTTCTGAAGTAAAAATTAATTTTAAGCAAATCATTAATTCCCAAATGACATTTTGGGAATAAATTATATCAATTCGCATGTTATACGTATTATTATTCCTCATCGAGCGAGGCACACCGTCGTGGTAAGGAACTTGTAATTAAAAACTGAAAATTAATCTAATAACACAAAAACAAACAAACACAGCTAAAGATTATGATTAATAATACTATTAATAGAAGTTATTAACGATGATAATACGAGTGGCTTACTCTAAAGCTAAAGCTTAAGCTTCCTTATTGAATCTGACGCTGATCTTTAACTTCACGACGACGACGATCCGTTTACGTTACCGCCGTGAGCTCCGCCGCCGCCGCTATCACTATCAAATCCGCCGCCGCCGCTACTAACACTGTGGTGAAGCTCGTTGCCTCCGTTGTTATTGTTGTTGTTGTTGTTGTTAGCTTCGACGGCGGGAATCGGAGTGTGGTGTCCTCCACCGTTATCGATCTTTTGGATCTCGGCGACTCCGGCGATGGAGAATGGGAGATCCCGGCGATTAAAGGTGTTTTTGTTGTTGTGCATCCAGACTTTGAGAACGCTTTTGTCAACTCCGATCTGACGGCAGAAATCTCGAACATCGTCTTCGTCGCGTTTCTGCATCTTCCAGCCGACTCGATCGGCGAATTCGTGCATCTTCTCTTTCTGAAATTGGCTGAATTTCGTTCGGAATCTCTTTCGAGATCCGATTTGGTGGTGGTGATTGTTGCCGGAGAAATTGAGATCGGAGAAAGCTAGGTTGTTGTTATTAGTCCCGGACAGAGAGAGAAGCATGTAAGAGGAAGAAATCGGCGGAGGGGAAGCTGAATTAGGGCTACGAGGAGGAGGAGGAGCTGCTTGTGGTGGTGGTGGTGGTGGTGGATGATGACGGTGGTGAGGTTGATACTCAATTGCGGCGGTGACGGCGGAAGGAAGCGGAGGGATTGAGGAATCGCTGTCTGGTTCACGGCGGTGGAAATTACGGTGGCAACCACAAGCTGCGCATTTGAGAGAAGTTGGATCGGTGGAGATTGACGACGGAGACGGCATGAATTCGCCGCAACCGTCTAGCGCGTGGCCGCCTAAAGCCGCCGCGTGGTTTTTGAGGCATTCTTTGTAAGTGAAGATGAGAGGATGGTTGTGGTGGCGTTTGATGATGCCGTTGCTGAAGGAAATGGGCTTCGCTGGTTGGATCCGGGTCGGAGTTTCGGATTCGGGTTCGGGTGATTTAGGAATCGGTGTTGTTGTTGTGGTAGGAGTCATATCCATTGCTCAAAACATCAAATAATATCTCAAGAAAATGAGGAAGAAACAAAAAAAAACTTAGGGTTTGGGTTTTAAGCTTTGAAAATATGGTATGAGTTTCAGAGAGACTTGAATAGAAAATGGAGAAGAAAGAAAAAAGATAAGTAAAAAGGTTCTTGAGCTTTTTAGAGATTATTTATTTATTATTATTATTTTCTTTACTCAAATTTATTCGTTTTCTTTTTTTTGAGTTCTAGAGGAAGAAGAGGAAAAGGAGAAAATGATATATGAGGAGGGTGTGGCGACTGTTGCTGAAGCAAATAAAGAAATTAAAGAGGACAATATTATTGGAAATTAAATGACTTTTGGTTTTATTTTACGACGTATTTAAATTAATGATTATAATGAGGAAAAAAAATGAAAAAATAAAGGTAGGATTCTGAGGATATTTTAAATCTCGAGGGAGGGTTGGTGTTTTAACCATGGTTAGTTTAAAAGAGAGGTGGTGGGGTCCACAAAGAGAGTGCGTGTTAGATTTTGCGGTGAAAAGCGTAATAAATGTAAGCTACTGAGTTGTGTCTTAAACCTAAAGACAGTTTCCTGGCAGAAGTCAAAATTAAAAAAAAAAAAAAGAGAAGAGCTTTATTTGACAAAAGAAGTCTTATGGTAATGGTCAATTTTCTTTCTCACGCATCGCAAGATTTTTTCATTAGAAAAACATTTGCAATATTTTTATTATTACAAAAATATCAAAATAGCCAAAAAAATATAAGAAATAACATTACAAGAAAATGGTACAAAATACATTAGTTTTCACTTTTCACTGTTTTTATGATTGGTAATTATGACAGTGGTAAACCCCATAACACTGCAGTACATACTAATCAACCTTTTGTTTTTACTTTGATCTTTCCACTTATATTTATACATATTTATATACTGATCGTTCCATTTTAGTTTTTAAGATGTGTGGCACTTTTAAAATAGATAATTTGTTGGTGATAACTTTTGTTTATTTTATATAGGACCAATCAAACCTTGATCGCATCAATTTGAGGCGGTTGTGTCAAGCTATCGATGGAAGTTGGATTCAGAATTTTTTTTTTTTCATATTTGTATCATGGGAAAAAGATAAAATCGCGTGTGCCCATTTCTACACTACGTTACAAACACATATGCAAACAGCATAATATGGTTATGACATGTTACTGACTTCCAATGATACAACCTAATAGAAGAATTTGGTGTAAATGAGAAATGATTCTCGTATGCAATTTAAATAAGAACAAAAAGGGACATCTCAAGACTCGATGGGAGATGGTTTAAGGTTCGAAAGATACATGAACTGTCCGAATCGTGTTGGATTCATACTGAGTAGTCGAAGAGATAAGCCAAAATGCGGAGTTTTCAGTCATTGACCTAAGTGAAGGTGGTCGTCGTAAGTCTAAATGATTTCAGATCAACTTGATTTAAGGTTTTGGGTTTTATACTTTCGTTATGTTAAATGGGTTTTAGATAAATTGGCTTACACGTTTACAAAAGAGAGAAAGACATAGTTTGGGTTGGGTCATAAGTTTCTAAACCCACTCAAAAGAAAACGTTACTACATAAAGGTCGTTACGAAAAAATATGGAAAATTATTCGACTCTTTTACATCTTCTTCTTTGTCAATTTTCTTATCAAATTATCTGTTCTCGTGTTGTAAGACATAGTTTGGCTTTCAAGTAGTGGAGTGCATATATGTAACCTAATATTATTAACATTTGATTTTTTTTCGGAATTTAGCATGTAATTTTTTGCACAAAGATTACATCATTGATGATTGATAATAAATTGAAATATAGCATACATTATAAAAACTAAACCATCGAAGAAGATAAATCATGTGTCAAAGTCTTAAAAGAGAGATTACATGATCGGATTGTTAACTTTTGGGCTTTATAGTTTATATATATAAATACTTAACCAAAGCCAGACCAGTACAAATGATTTTTCTTTTGTTTAACTAAAAGTCTAAAACCAACTAAACCGGTTCAATGCTTATAATTATTTTTCTGATAATATTTCAGAAACAAGATATAAGGCATTTTTGCAATATTTGCAAGACTTAAAAAACCAGTTATGCAGTCTATACAATCAAGTCCAGCCCAATTATTCAATAGAGTCAATGTCATTTTATATATATAACAAACAAAATTTATAAAAAGAACCTTAAACTTTTTAAAAAAGCTTTAAATTTACCTAAAATTTGCAAAAAAATCGATGAACCTTGTGCAAATGCTCATTGAGCACATGCCTAGAACCGGACTCGCATACAATATATAGCTAATGCCCATCAAAATTGTATGTAATTGCGTTATTTTATTTTGGTTATTTTCTTTTGGTAGAACCGTAGAAGTATCAATTATCCTACATACGATTCCATAGATAAATTACAACCTTGGTATAATTATATATGTCCCTTTTTGTTTGATTGAGCTTGTGGTGTAGCCAGTGCAACAGAACTGCTTTTGTCTATTGGTGCACCGATCTACACAAAAAACCTCGCCAATACCAAGTCTTGGCTACATTAACCTTTCATGTGTTGGTTTCTTTTTCTTTCTTTAGCTCTTTTTAATCATTTGGAATCTACCTTCGTTATTCTACTAACAAAGCTTATCTTATTGTCTAAACATAACAAAATAATATAATTAGTCTTCCATTTCCATGTGTACTGAAAGTTCTTGGCATATTGGAATGGGCTTCAGAATGCGTCTTTGAAAACATTATTGACTACCGCCAATGTTGACTGTGCTAAAACTTATAGGTATATAATCAACTTAAGTTTATAAATATATTTTGTAATCACTTTACAAGATTAGGACATATATGATTTAGTCAAATGAACTTAACATTTTGGATTTCTGTCGGCAGTTTTGCTGAATTTAATAATGAGTTTTATTGAGATTATACTTCTCGTTTGTTTCCTATCAGGCTGATTTATGCTATATAATAGGATCAATACACATAAATTAATTAGTATCCCTCGTAGACGATGCTACAAGGTTAGTTCAATAACCTACTTTCTTTAATTACTTAATCCATAAACACTTATATTTCAAATAGACGCCATATGCATAGCATCAACCAAACATACAGAAGCCAATAGTCTCCAAGAGACTTATCATACAATAATAAATCTACAACAACTCTAATCTTACAATAGCACGATGTTACCATATTTTTCATTGATCTCCACAATACCAATTATTCTGAAGTCTTTATTTAACTCGAAATTTAGAAACACATGTGACATATGGAACATACTCACTCAAGACGATGGAGCATCTTCGCGTAGGATATGGTTGAAATCATCTCTAACCTTTCCCTGAGGATTCCTCTTCCATTCCATGATTTCTTTGAACGATTCTATGAATTTTTGCTTGTGCAGTCGTTTCCATTCCTAACAAAACCAAAAATCCAAAACACACCTTTTTGATCAAACAGGAGAATCAAGCACATGACCAATATATATTTTCTCTTTTTTGATGAGTTAACAAAATATTTATTAAAAAAAAAAGAAACTCAATGTAACCTCGAAATCCCATTCTCCATACATATCAGGATCATCCTTGTTGACCCATAAATATGTTTTCACTGTCATTTTCTCGGAATTGTCCTGTATATGAAAATACAAAATATTAAGTTTCTGATCTCATTAATAGTCAAAATACAAAATTTTAGAATTCAGTTTGAGAGATCAAATCTGTTAAAAAACTTACCTTCCTTACAACCTCAACTGTCACTCTCTCATATTCATTACCTTCAACTGCATCTACATTCGCAAGCTCTTCATCGGTTAATCCCATTAGCAGCTACACCAATTCACCAAAATTCCTCAATAAATAAACCCTAAAATCCTCAATTACCATGAAAACGCAAAAAAAAAAAAAAAATCACAAGAATAAAGTAAGCTGAATTTAATAAAAACCTTTCCATGTACTTCTCCTGCCTCAAATGGTATAACACATGGATACAAACGTCCTTTGAGCCTAAACCTCTTGCTGATGAAAAAAAAAACCCAAAATCCCCATTAAATCTTAGATCTGTAAAAAAAGAAATATATTATAATCAATCGAGAGAGGAAAAGAGAGACGTACAAGCCAGGGAGTGTTACAGAGATGATCTCAGGGGTACGTTCAAGCATTATGTTGACGATTTCAGGCTCCTGAAAGCTACCATAGACGAAAACATTGTGAAGCTGAGCATCGGAGCTACTCATTTTTCTTTTTTTTCTTTCACTTCTTTGTTTTTTTTTTTTTATTCTGCTTCTATGTTCTTTCTCTATCAGAATTCAACTTTATAAACTGAGGAATCCTGAAGGAACACGAAACCGGTAATTCACGTGGAAATGATTTTTATATAGAGGACAGGAAGAAATAGAAAAAGATAAGATAGACTAGATAATTAGGTGTTCAGAGAAAAAAGATGGAAAAAATTCACACGTAATTTCTGAAAGGAGCGTAGGCTGTAACTGGTAACAGCTGAATTGCTGAATTTAGCTGAATTTCAGCTGAATTTGTTTTTAATACACCAGTTGCTAACGAGTGGAATTGGGAGGAATTTATGCAATTTAACACCTTTTGTTTTCAGTCTTTTTTTTCTTGATCAATTATAATATTTTAGTAATTAATTGATTAGTATTCATTAATATAACTTTTTACAGATGCTAATATTTCAAATTAAAACTTAGATACTAATTAAAAAGAAAGTATAAAAAATTATACTGAGAAAACAAATTGAATAATACATATATCAAATAATATATGTATAAGTTTAATACATAATCTTATTATTTCAATGGGATAAAATTCAAATTCATGATTGATTACTATTGTCTTCTGTGAATATGAAACATATAAAAGATGATTTTAGTTATATTACTAATTATTTTAAAAAAAATATTTATTAATCTGTTTTGTTAAATAACTATATACTTCTTAAGTTTTTATATAATTTTAGTTAATTGATTATTTATATTTAATTGATTTTGTTTTTATTATTTAGTTATTTTTTAGAAATTTTGTCAAATTATAATTAAAAATTATTTCTCGGATATTTTAATTATTTGGTCAAATTTTATCAAAATAAATAAATAAAAAGTTTTCAATATTTTGGTTATTTCGATCTAAACATAATTAATATATTTGATGTATAGTTATAATGTTGTTTTATTTATGGTAAATCTAAGTATAATTAATATTTTAGGTATATAATTGTGTTATAAATATTTTGGATATATATTCAAATTTTGGTTTGATTCTTGTTATTTTCGTTTTTGATTTTGTTTTTTTTGACATTTTTATGTTGTTTAATACATTAATTATACATTAAAACAAATTTTCATATATTTATTTATTTAATTCATAATTTTTAATCACTTTTTAAAAAAATTCAGCTATTCTACTATTTTTTCGGTTATCATTTACATTATTAGTTATTCTGTTAAATTCAGCTAAAAATCATATAAAAAATCGCAAATTCTACATTCCGCCAGAAATTTCGCAGTTACCATTTACACATGTCTTTGTGGTTTTGAGTAGGGCTCGCTTGTTGTGTCCAAAGTCCATACAACAACCAAAATGTGACAAAACCGTCCAATCAACATGTGCTATAGAATTTAAGTGGGAAAACGTATGGTGTTATATATGCGTTTTAATTTACAAAATGATGAATTTGCGCCCTATCGTTTTTACCATAAGAAATGTGAAAAAGTTGTATGGCAATAAACTGATGTATTACTTAGTTATATAAAAGGGAAAAAAATCTATCAAGATGGAGTTCGAACCCGGATAACCAAAGCCGGCCCTGACCCAAACTTAAAGGAGACATTTGTCTTGACTCCCATTTTTCAATGACCCTTTGTTTTTATTTATATGAGATTTTTATTCAATTTTCATGATATATATAATGACCCTCATTTTGTAACTGGTTTCGATCCCCAAAATCTTAAAACCGGCCCTGCAGATGATGGAAAGGTACCAAATTAAGTATTCTTGGATAAGTTAGTTGTAAATGTGAAGAAATTATAAGGTTTAATGTCTGTAATTTCTTTACAAGACGCGAAAAAGTAAGTACTTAGTGGATGTACACTAAGAATTATCTCTTTTCTCAAAAAGCACTCATTTATCTTGAAACTATGTAACACTTCAGCATAAAAAGTATATCCCACTTATTAAGTAAAGGTAAATGTCACATCAAAAGTTGTTTTTGTATTTGGTAATGCGGAATTCTACAACCAAGAAAAGATGAAAAAAATACAACAATCACCGAAAAATGAAAAATTTAATAGCAACAACATAGAAGCAAAATTTTAAATTTCCAACAGTGGTTCCATCATATGAGCGAGAGTTCTCACATGGAATTGTCTACTAGGTGGGCTTTTGAAAATGGGCCTAACGTAGACCCATTGAAAAGTAAATACCTAGAAAAACGTTTTTTTGTGAGAAAGAAGTAATAAAGGAAATTGGGTCTTACAAAAGCTAAATTCATAATCTAATCATAACAAAATAGATATTATGATATTCTCTATATATTATACAATATATACAAAATATCCCTTCTCTTTCCCGTCATTTTTCCTTTCACTCTTTTCATCACTCCACCTTTTCTCTTCTCTTACCTTCCTCTTCCCTTCTATTCCCCCATCTTTCCCTCCCCTCATCTCCTATTCTCTCTCGTTTTCTTCTTTTCTTTCTTCGTTCATTTTCTCCATTCTTTTCTTCTTCTAATTTTTTGTAAATACTATATCAAACGATACTATTCTATAAAATTGAGATATAATATAGTAGCTATTATAATATTGTATAGAAATATTTTCGATAATTGATAGTGAGTCATGGTTAGTTTGTAAATTATCCATACACTATGACTATATTCTTTATTTCAACTCTCGATATAGTTATATATGTAAAAAGCCCTTTATTTATTTAGACAAAATGAAAAAAAAATCTCTTTTTTCCTGAAATCGTGATATAGTCAATACAAAGCATTATAGTTTTTATTCTCCATGCAGTCGGACAGTGGGACTCGATGGGTCATCAATAAAACGAAAATACCTTTAACACTCTGAAGTTATTTTTTTAGTTACAAAATACCTTTTCTTTTGTCTGTTTATATAGTTGTCATTAACTAAATTACTCGAAATTTTATGAGGTATGACCGTTGGATCATGCAATGTGTTACAACTATTGATAAAATTTGAACATGGAGCACCTAGTTGAAAGTGAAAGATTGAAGAGAGAGATTAAAACCTTCTACTAGATGATTATAACAAAGATAGTAAAACATACCTAAGCACTTATAACCTATTTTACCAATTTATGCGCAAGTGTTTAATATCGTTTGTATATTTATGCAATTCTGATACCCAAAATTAGGAGTTTAAGAAAAGTATTGTCCAGTCTCATCCCTAATTAGAATAAACTCTAAAATCCTTTAACTCGTGTTTAAAAATGGGATGGGATGAGAAAAACTAAAATTCTCGACTATCTCAAATCTGAATTTTCTTTTCCGAGTTTCTTCTCCATTTTTGTCAAAACTTCATCCCCGAAAAAAACAATTCTTTCCAGAATTGTTATGTTTAAAATGACTCTGATGAATAAGGTAGATTTCTAAGCAATTCTTCGTCAATGCTAATCCGCGCTCGGCATTAATCATATACTTAAAGTCTTAAAGGTGCCACCATCTAGTAATTAATACCAATTGGCAGCCAGAAACAAGTTGTACAATCTCATTAGTTGATCATATAATATAGATAATTCTATGATATACTAATCAGATTCAGCAGCCAGAACAAGCTGTATAATCTCATCGTTTTAAGATTTGTTCTTGTTTTATAAACACTATCGTTTTATATTTACAAAGTAAAATTTTAAATAAAATTATAATTTTAATCTTACAATTTTAGTGTATTAATTAGAGAAAGAAATGTATAAAAAAATAAAGTTTTTAATTGATTTTAATATGCGTAGACAATTCTCAAATGAATTGAGTAAAACAGCAAGCTAATTTTCTAAAAACAATTTAATAAAATAGCCTGGTTACGCAGAATACTAGAATAGATCTGTTTGGGTCAAAACGAGAAAAGATCTGAAAACTCTGTTTGACTTATGGATTTCAGTATTATTGATTTATGGATTTTTGTTTATTTACTGTCGATATTCTATGACAGCTTGAATAACACAGTTTAAATTATTTATGTTAATTACAGACAATTTAGAACAAATAAAAAAAGACGAAGGCATATTAACGTTGTCGTGAGAGGATCAGTTCCACGTGTCTCACAAGTTTTGTGTTCCTTACCACATATTACATCCTCACGGTATAAAGTCCAACTCTGATAGAGAGAAATAACATTGAAAGCAAAAAAGATTAAAAAAAAAAAAAAAAACAGAGAAGTAAAAAAAAAAAAATGAGTAGCTCTGCTTCTCAGCTTCACAATGTCTTCGTCTATGGTAGCTTTCAGGAGCCTGACGTAATCAAGGTCATGCTTGATCGTACTCCTGAGATGGTCTCTGTAACACTCCCTGGTTTGTACGTCTCTCTCTCTCTCTCTCTCTCTCTCTCTCTCTCTCTCTCTCTCTCTCTCTCTCTCACTCTCTCTCTTAATTAGTCTCTCGATTGATTCATCTCTCTGCATGGATCTAAGATTTGATTGTGATTTTGGGTTGTTTCAGTCAGAGATTTAGGCTAAAAGGACGTTTGTACCCATGTATTGTGCCCTCTGAGAAAGGAGAAGTCCATGGAAAGGTTTGATTTTTTTTTCTAATAATTGTTTGTTTGTAATGTAAAATTCATCTGCTTTTAATATCAAAAAAAAGCTGCTTTGTTCTGTTTTGACCGTACATTTAGGATTTTTAGGGTTTCGATTTTGAGAAATCTTGATGAATTTTTTGGTGCAGCTACTAATGGGAATAACGGATGAAGAACTTGAGAATTTAGATGCTGTTGAGGGTAATGAGTATGAGAGAGTGACAGTTGGGGTTGTTCGAGAGGTGAGGTTTTTTTTTTTTTTTTAAGATTTGATGATTTCATCCCCAAAAACAACATTTTGATGAGATTGATTATTTTGTTTTGCTGCATGTACAGGACAACGAGGAGAAGATGGCTGTGAAAACATATATATGGATCAATAGGGATGATCCTGATATCGATGGAGAATGGAGTTTCGAGGTTTGATCAATAATTAGTTTTGTTTAACTCGTCATGTGTTCGATTCACATGTTTGATCGTGGTATGTTTTGGGTTTTTGTTTTGTTAGGAATGGAAACGATTACACATGGAGAAGTTCATAGAGACGTTCAAAGAAATCATGGAATGGAAGAGGAATCCTCAGGGAAAAGTTAGAGATGATTTCGGCCATATCCTACGTGAAGATGCTCCATCGTCTTAGAACGAATATCGTATCGAGTATGTTCTATATATATCATGTCACCTTTGTTTCTTAATCCCGAACTAAAATAAAGCCTAGATCGATAGTACAGGTATTGTGGAGAACCAACTCACGTGTGTTTCTTTTGTAAGTTTTGAGTTATTATGAGAGTTAAATTATTGTTTCACAAGTCTTTTAGATGGCATCTTATAGTGTGTATGGTTTGGTACTTTGGTTTCACAAGTCTTTTAGATGGCATCTTAATGCATGTGGCTTCTACTTGAATTTAAGTGTATGGATAAAGTAATTTAAAGGAGTAGGACCATTGAACTAATGTCTGATAAAAAGTAAAAAGAAAAAGTAAGTGGGAGTTTGTAGTACTGTCCACGAGTGATAAGTTTTTAGAAGTGATGTGTTTTGATTCTTTGTGAAATTGTAGTCTATATTTAGGTAAGAGATCTTCTGGGTATAAAAGTTATCGGTTCCTTGGCACGTTGTAGCAGTAGTATTCACACAACAGTTGTAACTTTTAGACATTAGTCTGGATTTATGTTTGAGATTTTCTGGTTTTAAAATTGTGGTATCGGTTCTTAAAGTATGTAAGAACTAGGAAGTGAAGGCGTGAAGCAGTAGAAAAATTCATTGTTAGAGGAAAATGTAAAATTGGATTTTCTTGGTTACAGACAGTTAATAGTTATTGGTTCTTGAATCATGCTTTTGATGTGTTGTGGTTAAGTGATGGTCAGAGATGAGTCACAAATTACATAGAACACAGAGATAGGTAAAATGAGATTGTTGAGAAAGAAGAAAAGAAAGATTTTGCCCAAAGACCTTTTGCCCAAAGATTCCTATAATAAATAAGATATAGGAATGATAATTTTCATGCAACGTGTTCCTCTAAGACCTTTTGCCCAAAGCCAATAAGATTTTTTTAGACTGTACTTTTGTACTTTTGTTTTATATAATAACTATTATACTATATCTTAATTTTATAAAATAGTATCGTTTGATATAGTATTTGCAAAAAAATAGAAGAATGGAAAAGATGAACGAAAAAGGGAAAGAAGAAGACGGGAGAGAATAGGAGATGAGAGGAGGGGAAGAGGGGGGAATAGAAGGGAAGAGGAGGGTAGGAAGAGAGAAAAGGTGGAGTGATGAGAAGAGTAAGGGAAAGATGACGAGAAAGAGAAGGGATATTTTTGTATATATTGTATAATATACAGAGAATATTATAACACCTATTTTGTTATAGTTAGATGATGAATTTAGCTTATTAATATGGTTATATGACCCAATTTCCCATAAATAAATAAGGTTTTGAATAATGGTTTTGCATGTTATAAGTAGAAAATGGAGTGTATTTTTCTTTAAATTAATAAAGGGAAAACCGATAAAAAACCTTGAAGTGTCACGCAATGACACTTTAAACCTCTAAGTATTTTATTTATACTTTAAACCTTCAATCAAATGGAATAAGTGGAATGATTTTTTTTTATTTTGTGAATAAATGGAATAAGTGGAATGATTTTTTTTTCAATTCCTTATAATTGGTAAAATATTTATAGAATTTCATGAAATTCTTTATTCCACATGATTTTATTTCTAATTACAATCCAGTTACAGTCTTAGGGGGATGTAGAAACTAAAATTTTAGAGAATTTGATAAGATTTGAGTTTTAATAAAATTTTAGATGATATTATGTGTATTGGAGAAGTTGATATGATTTGATATTAAAATTATATGAAATCTCACCTAAAACAATGAGATTTAGTTTCCTATATTTTTAACTAACAAACTCTACCAAATCATTTAAAAGTATTCAATTTTTTTAAAAAATTACTATTTAAAATATGTTCAATAATAGTGGATTTTATTTAATTTTTATAAATTATTGATTAAATAACATAGATTTTTAAATGATTTTAGTTAGTTTTACATAAATTTCATGTTCAATAACATCAATTTTGGTTAGACATTTAGAAATCACTAATTTAATAACAAAAACTTTTTAAACAACCACACCAAATCTCCTGAAATTCCTAATCCAATAGTTGATTAAATGCCTGTCTTCTCCTCATCACTTAATTTTTTTTGTGGAAACATAAAGAATCGATGATACCAACACAAGGAAGGCTTCTACTCCAATAAGACCCAATAAGCCTGGTCCCTTGGCATTGGGCTGTCTGCAAATGCACGCTTATAAAATGAGGTGAATCAATTAATTAATACGGTTAGAACACTTTATTAAGAAACTCAGTTAACGTCTCTTTGTTCTTTGTATGTCTTTTAGATATTAAAATTGCCATCATTTACGACTTTACATGTATTATCGATTTCTAATGGCTAACTCTAGATGGGTTTTGTTAACATTTTCAACTCTCTTGCTGATATTTAAAATTTAAAATTTGTGTTTGTTTCTAAAAGAAAAGAAGATGAATGAAGAAAACTCAACAATGGAGATTGATCTAAACAATTGGTTACCAGTAACGGCTTCTCGAGAGGCCAAATGGTGGTACTCTGCGTTTCACAATGTTACCGCCATGGTTGGTGCTGGTGTTCTTGGTTTGCCCTTTGCCATTTCACAACTTGGATGGTAATATTTTTTTAGTTACAAAACCCTCAAATATTCTCTCATAATTATACAATTTTCTTTTGATTATATGCTAAGTACAAGGATAAGTATTTGGCATAAGAGTCTCCTTTCCACATACTGAAACAAGTCATCTAACCGTTAATTTCTCGATTTTGTAGGATTTTTTTTTTTTTACTTATGATATATGCACATTGCCTCTGACATATTGTACTAACAACGGAGATGTTAAAGATTAGTATCATAAATGGTCACTGTAATAACTCGTCTAATCGACTGAATTACCTAGAGTTATACCAGTCTTACATTTTGTTTCATTTTTTATTTTATTAAATGATAATATATACGAAAATGTTAATGTGTTTACTTTGGTTTGAACATGTTCTTGTAGGGTACCAGGAATAGGGGCAATACTGGGATCATGGGTGATAACGTTTTACACATTGTGGCAACTTGTGGAGCTCCACGAGGCCGTGCCCGGAAAACGGTTTGACCGTTATCCGGAGCTTGGGGAACACGCGTTTGGTCCGAAACTAGGTTATTGGTTTGTAATGCCACAGCAAATGTTGGTCCAAGTTGGTACCGATATAGTCTACAATGTCACAGGAGGACAATCGCTTAAAAAAGCGGTCGAGCTCTTGATCCCGAGTTTCGCCATGAGGAATACTCATTACATTTTGATCTTCACCGGAATCCAACTTGCCTTGTCTCAAATCCCTAATTTCAACTCTCTCAAAGGCGTTTCTCTTCTTGCAGCGGTCATGTCTGTTTGCTATTCGATGATAGCGTTTGTTGCTTCGACCGTTAAAGGAACGGAGCAATACCCTTCTAGCTACGAGATTCGATCTCAAGATTCGGTAGATATAGCGTTTGATGCGATGAATGCGTTGGGAACTATAGCGTTTGCGTTTGCAGGACATAGTGTGGTTCTTGAAATCCAAGCGACTATTCCTTCGACACCTGAGGTCCCTTCCAAGAAACCGATGTGGAAAGGAGTCGTCGTGGCTTACGCCATCGTCCTCCTTTGCTACCTAACCGTTGCAATCTCCGGTTTTTGGGCGTTTGGAAATTTAGTTGAAGACAATATTCTTATCTCTCTTGAAAGACCTAATTGGCTAATCGCAGTCGCTAATTTCATGGTGTTTCTTCATGTTGTTGGGAGTTATCAGGTTCATTACTACATTTTTTTACCATTTTGTTGTTGTTAATTTTCAAATAATTAATTAATATAATGTTGTGATTGTTCAACAGGTATTTGCAATGCCTGTATTTGATGGAATAGAGTCGTGTCTGGTGAAGAATCTCAACTTCACTCCTTCCACATGCCTTCGTATTGTGGGACGTAGTTCTTACGTTGGTATGTAATCAACTACGTATTTTTGAAAAGATCATACGATTATTTTATCAAAACGTTGCTTAGTTCTTCATTATTAAGCTGTTATTTATGTAATTTGTATCAATGTTTTGTTTTTTTTTGTAGCGTTGGTGGGATTTATAGCAATATGTATTCCATTTTTCGGAGGTCTACTAGGATTTTTTGGCGGTCTTGTTTTCTCTTCAACGTCTTACTTCGTAAGTCTATCCAAAATCATTTGTTTTGAAATCCGACTGGGACGGCCGGTTCGCCCGGTTAAACTGGGATCTGGTCACTTTTTTGGATCGGTTTTATTTTAAAATCTAAAATTTATTTACCCAACAAAATTAAAAAAATCTGCGAGTAATCTATGACCCGATTGAATCAGCAATTTTATTTTTTTATATAAAAAAATATATTTGATATAAATAATCTTTAATTAAATTATAGGGTTTTGTCACTTTGTGACTTTTGTCGATTGTAATTTGTATCAATATTGAATTTTTTTTTTCAGATGCTTGTGTTATGTTTTGAACAATTAAACTTATGTTTTTTTATATTTAACAATTTGAACAGTTTATGTTATGTTTTTATATTTAAATCTAGTTTTCTTTATTTAAAACTATATATATATATATATATACTATTATTAATTAGTTAATCCGTGGTTGATCTGAATCAATCCAGATAAATCCAGAAATCCAGTGATCCGATAAACATTTCGATTTGTTTTCCAGATCGGGTTTCAGAACATTGCCAAAATATCTCCTCAATATTTTTAATTTCACAATGTAGGCGTTTTTAGTAAATAAAAAGTTGGATTTGATTGGTGACTTCTATATTATATAAAAGTTGATGACATAGTGCATTGAGGACGTCCACATAAGACGAAAAAATTCAATCTGATTGATCTACATCATCGTTTTTCATTAATCATAAACCTGTTAAGTATGATTAAGGTGAGGAAACTCAATATGATTGGTCCACATCAACGTTTTTTATTAAACATAAAAATATTAAATTTGATTAAAATATTATAAAATTAATTTCTATTTTTGTAAAAACACTAATTTCGTTTTATATATAGAAAAATCAAAATAAAAACCTTAAGTAACAAATAGAAAAAAATTACTGTTAAAAAATAAAAAATATTATCTTATAAAAATTAAATAGAAATTTAATGTCAAAAGAGTTAACCTAAAAAAAAACTAATAACGCAAAAGTTAAAACTTATAATATAGATTAAACATTGAGGACGTCCACATAGGACGAATAAATTCAATCTAATTGGTCCATATCATCGTTTTTCATTAATCATAAAGATGTTAAGTGTGATTAAGGTGAAGAAACTCAATATAATTGTTCCACATCAGCGTTTTTTTGTTAAACATAAAAATGTTAAATTTGATTAAAATATTACAAAATTAATTTCTATTTTTTAAACACTAATTTTGTTTTATATATGGAAAAATAAAAATAAAAACCTTAAGTAACAAATAGAAAAGAAACTAATGTTAAAAAAATAAAAATATAGTATCCTTCAACATTCAATGGAAATTTAATGTTAAAAGAGTTAACCTAACAAAAAAAACTAATAACGCAAAAGCTAAAACTTATAAATATAGACTAATAAAATTTCTAACTTCTAAATTAATTGACAAAAAATAAAAAATATTAATTTTGTTTTATAGATGGAAAAATCATAATAAAAAGCTTAAGTAACAAATAGAGAAGAAAATCATGTTAAAAAAAACTAAAATATAGTATCCTTTAAATTTAATGTAAATTTAATGTCAAAAGAGTTAAACTAACAAAACAAAAATCAATATCGTAAAAGAAAATTACTTAATATCTAAAACAAAGAAATTAACTTGAAAATTAATATAAAAATAATTTTAACAAAAAACCATTCGTATAAAAGATGTCTATGCTACATATTTTGAAAATCAATAACAAAAGAGCTTAATAAAATAAAAATAAGTCCTAAGTATATCAAATATATAAAAAATGTATAAGTTAAAATAAAATATAAAATTACTATCTAAAGATGTTAAGTATAAAAAAATCATTAAATAAAATTAATTTGAAATTAGAGAGTGCCTATGGAGACCATGAGAATAATATGCGAATACCGAGAGATGGAGGAAAAAAAATATTGTAGTAGGTGGCTCAAGGTCTATGAAAACAATAAAGAAGTTTCACGTTAAATAAAGTTTACAAGTTTATAATAATAGTTTGTCATTGTGAAGATAATATTAATTACATTATTTTATCCCGGTAGTAAGTTAATTGATAATATACAATGAAAAATTATTTATTCATGCTATGGTTTTATATTTTATCTAGATAAATATTTGTATAAAAACTACATCAGCATTTCATATCAAGTTCAAAGAAATGGATTTGGATGAAATAAAAATAAAAATATAATTTATCATGTTAAAAGAAAAATTATAATTTTTATAAATATTTATGATTATGTTTATGCTTTTTTTTTGACAAAAATGTTGAAGCAACTACTGACTATTTGACATGGTAAGTACACTCTTATGCATATACCTGCCATACTTTAATTCTCTATCGTGAATTTTTTAAATATCAAACCAAACTGTTTTAAGGCTATTACGATATGATGATAAATTAGACATGTTTTTATAAAAAAAAATTTAGCTTTCAATATATTATAAATTTATGTTTCAAATTTTTTTATAAATTTTATAAATGTTATAAAAAACAGAAACATTTATAACATTTTTATAATTTTATAATAAATATTTATGTTTTTTTTAGCTTTCAACATGTTATAATTTACTAACTTGATATTTGGGCTAACATTATTAATAATCAACATAAAATTAGCTAAAAAAATGATGCTATAAGATTTTGAGAAAAGTTTATAAAAAAATTAAATTGAACAGTTAGAACCTGTTAAATGAGCATTATAACTAAAATGAAATGAATATAAAAAATAAATTTAACAAAGAAAATATTTGTATAAAAGAAATTAACTTGATGTTTCTGTTATCTATTTTGTTAGAAACAACAGATGAGCTTAATAAAAATAAATATAAGTCCTAAGTATATCAAACATACAAAAATAAATTACATAAATAAAAAGAAAATATAAAATTACTATCAAAAGATGTAATGTATATAAAAAATTATAACAAAATTAATTTGAAATTAGTTTCAAGAAATTTATAATTTAACAATAAATAAGTATCTAAAGCTGCAATAGGTTTACATAAGTAAAATATACAATGATTAATACACTGGGTGTTTCAGATATTAAAAACTAACAAAGAAGAACACAACATAAATACCCTTACAATCAAAATTTAACAAGTTCTAAAATCTGATTTTTATACATAGTCACTACTTATATCTGAACCAACATTAATAAAATATGAGTAACATGTTCTAAAATTTTATTTAAATAATAAAGTATGAGAGAGTTATGAATCAAACTCAAATTGATATTTGTAAATAAAATATTCAAATCAAAGCATACAGATTGCACACAAAAGATAAAAATAGTAAAAAATAATGCAAAAACTCCACAACGCCGATCCTACAAGTATAAAAACTAAAAGTATCAAATATTAGGCTGCAAAAAAATAGATCTCAATGAAAACCGAATAAAGATATAAGCTAAAACTCATGAATGATCTCATGAAGAAGGAAAAAATGGTTTTGCATGATCATTGCAATTTCTTAACAAAATTAAATACGAATCAACATGAATCATAGATTATAAATGCATATGTACACAACATCACATTCAATAAAAAAAAAACTAAATATTTAAACACATAAACTTGTAAAGAAAAAAAATTGTAGAAATCCTATGAAAACCAAAACAAAATACCAAGATCTTAGCAAAAAAAAAATTCTCTAAATCAAACGTATGTGTATATCAAAGTTAGATAATTTGATAGGTGTTATTGTTATGATTTCACATAATAAAATTTAAAAATTTATTAATAAAAATAGGAGAAAACTACACATTATATTTTAATTTCTCTTATATAAAAGATTTTTTTTTATAAATCTATTATAGTTTTGATAATTTACAAGATAATACCTTAAAAAAATTAAACTAAACTATTAATACAGACTCGCGCGTAGCGCGAATTATAAACTTAGTATAGTATTTAACGGTTAACTACATAATTTTTTTTAAAACAATCTTTTCAAAGAACTTTTATTTATATAAAAAAATATTAACATGGGTTTTATGCATAAGTAATAACTATATCTAAATGGTGAATGTTGTAGTATTGCATTATTTTAAAGTAACAAAATATAACCTTTTTGTTTTAATTTTTTTGCAGTTGCCATGCATTATATGGTTGGTCATGAAGCAACCCGAACATTGGAGCTTTCACTGGATTGCATCTTGGGTACATAAGCCAACTTTTTCTTCCAAAAATATATAGAATAGTATGTTTATTATAAGGTTTATATCTTGATTACAGAACATTAATTTACAGGTCTCGATAATTGTTGGGGTCCATATCGCGATTCTAGCACCAATAGGTGGAATGAGACAGATCTTCCTTCAATTCAAAACCTTCAAGATGTTCTCTTAGATAAATTTGTAACGTTCAATGCATTTTATATGTTAAAAATAGTTATGTCATTTGACTTTTAAAAATATGAACAATATAGGTTTGGGAAATAGTTATTAGTTCAGATCATCAGAATTGGTCGGAGTTTTACGGTTTTTTTATGAATCTTTGAGATATTTGTCGAGTTAAAAATGTCATTTGATTGAATTTATACAAAGAATTAATAGATTGTTTTATTTTTGATATATTGTATTTCGTATAAATTATAAAACTCTGCATCTTATAAAACACTTGTGCCCCCCAAACCTCAAATATCACATTTTCGTGCAACTTATTTTATTTTGCCTATTTAGACTTTTTTTTAGTACAAAAAAGAATGGCAAGTGATTCTATTTCACTAAACCGTCCAAAATCAAATAAACCCAAAAATAAACCCATAATTATATTTTACTTAAACAAAACTCAGATTTTTAAATTCTACTATTCGGAAGGAACCCATCTTTAGCCATTTCAGCAAGCAAATTAAGAACCAAATCCATATTCCCTTCTCTATGATTGATTTCCACAAGCACTTTAGCTTGCTCTGCTTCACTCAACTCACAGCTTCTCAACACATTTTCAATAACGCAATTCAATTCACCAACCATATCTTCCTTGTGCAACGCTTTAACCAGAGCAATAACCGTCACGGTATGCAGAAGAAACCCGGATCTCACCATCTCTTTGTATAGACTATACGCTTTGTAAACATCTCCTCCTCTGCAATGACCATGGATCATAACGTTATACGCAGTACCATCGGGTTTATGGTTTTTCTCAAGCATAGACTCGAAAACTCTATCAGCTTCAATCATCATCCCTTTCATACAGAACCCTTTAATGAGAGATACCACGCTCTTGAACTCGATGTTACTGCAATTCTCTATGAGTGTTTGGTACGTGACATCGCTAGGGACTGTTTCATCGTAGAACAGCTTGAGCAAAAGTCTTTTCGCTTCTCTTGTTCGAGCTTGCTTGTTAAGCCCGTTGATAAGAACGCTATAAGTGACAACATCAGGCAATAACCCTTTCTCTACCATTTCGTTGTGCAAGTTTAGAGCTTTCTCCAACCCTCCTTCTGCACAATGAGCATTGATCAAGGCTGTGTATGTAAACTCATCAGGTGCAAGTCCAAGATTCAGCATTTCGTCGAAAAGATCACAAGCTTCCTTTGTCCTTCTCTGCTCACAAAACCCTTGTATCAGTGATGAGTAGGTGATTGTATCGGGTTGAATACCTTTCTCAACCATCTCCCTCTTGACTCTAAGCGCTTCATCTACATCGTAGCTTCTACAGAAACCAGATAACACCGTGCTGTAGCTCACTACATCTGGAGCCAAACCTTTCTCCTTCATATCATCGAAAACTGTAATCGCATCTTCCATCTTCCCAGCAACACAATGTCCGTTGATCAGAGCGTTATAAGTCACAATCGACGGAGAAAACCCATGATCAGTCATCTCTTTCAAAACCCTGTAAGCTTCATTCATATACCCCTTTTGTGAAAACCCATCAACCAATGTCGTGTAAGTACGCTCGTTCGGGCAAAGCCCTCTCACACGCATCTGATCAAGAAACTCTATAGCCCTGTTCATATTTCCGGCTTTACACATGCTATGTATCAGTGAAGTGTAAGTGATGACACTAGGAGACAACCCATGTCTAAGCATCTCTGCGTGCATGACAAGAGCTTGGTGAAAGTTACCTTCTTTACAATACCCTTTAATAAGTGTGTTGTAAGTGACTTCGTCAAGAGAGAACCCTCTCCTGTTCATCTCCGTGAGTACCAAGCTCGTCTCTTTCATCCTCCCTTCTCTACATAACCCGTTAATGACGACATTGTAAGAGATCAGATTAGGCTCTAAACCCTTTAACGCCATTGATCTCAGAAGCTCAAACCCATCATCGATCTTACGCAGCTTACAATACCCATCGATCAATGTGTTGTAAGTGACAACATTAGGCAAACAACCTTTCTTCTCCATTAGATTGAAAAACTGCAGAGCAACATCTAAATTCCCAGCAGAGCAAAACCCTCTAATCAAGATATTGTAAGTGAAGACATTCGGAGAAACTTGACTTTCCAGCATTTCTTTGAACACATTCTCAGCGAAGCTGATGTTTCTCTTGGATCTAATCGTAGCGTCTAAAACAGCATTGTACGCCAAAACTCCAGGCATAAAGCCATGAGATTGAGCGAGATGGATGATACTCAGAGCCTTATCGATCAAACTCAAGCGGGAGTAAGATTTCACTACCAAATCGAAGACGGAGGAAGTGGAACCGCACAGATCGTAGGTCTCTTGTAGCGATCGGAAGACGAGAGAAGCATCTTCTTCGTCTAGGGTTTTGGTGGCGACATCCTCCGCGAGGGTTTGAGCGGTTTTGTAGAGCTTGAATTTGGTGAGGATGTGGAGAGTGATGCATTTGCAACGGAGGGTGAAGAATTGATGAGGTTTCGCCCAATTCAGGAACTTTAGGATCAATTCCTGATCGTTCTGAGATTTGAGGAGAAGATTAGAGGCTGCGTCTGGAGTGAAATTTGCAGAGAGGTATTGTAGTTGGTAAGGGTGGCGTCTGAGAATGGTTAAAGCTTTGTCGGCGAGAAGGGAATCTGAAGGAGAAGAAGCGAAGGTCGAGAAAGATCGTCGGATTAGGGTTTTAGAGAGAATCATTTAACAAGTTAATGTAGGGTTTAGGAAGGGGAAGGCCTCAAAGAAAATAAGAAATGAAGAAGACGATGAGCAAAATTGATCTCAGCCGTCCGATCCTTCATCTCTGTTGTCAGCCATTTATAATTTATTTTTACAATTTTACTGTTCATTTCTATTTGATTTTGCAATTAAATTTGTGTGTCTTCTTTGGGATTAGATACATTTGAAATTCCTTCATTCGTTAATCTACATCTCATCAGTAAGTTGTACAACTATTCTTTTTTTTTTTTTTATATATATATAAAAAGGGCTTGTACAACTATTCTGTTACGAATTTATCTGAAAGATTAATCAACCTGGTTAATTATTTTGTATTTTTTTTTTGAACATTTTTTTGTATTTTGTTCAGCAAAATATGTAAGTTTGCGTTGCCGTTACAGTTACAATTAATAATACAAAACTTTTTTTTTTGTCCACAATACAAAACTATTAAATCTATAAAATATAGTGTTATCCTCGGTTTCTAAGCAGGTTCGAAAGCTGAAAATGGCTCCAAATCGATTTTTGATTTATTCTAATTTATTTTGTCATGTTTTGTACTTTAATTATGATTTCGTTGTATTGTTGTAATGTAGCTGCAATTTAAGATTAATAATAATAAAGTATGTTTACACAAAAAACATCCTCTAAATCGATTTATAAAGTACTTGGACTAGATTTAAAGTTAAACATCTCATATTATTGATATAAAAATAAATCAGCCAAAAACAAATTGCACTGCATTCATATTCCCTATTCTTCTTACAAAGTCAGCTTTTTCTTTGTAAAAATGTAACAGAAACAAAATATTGAAAAGTAAAAAACAAATATATACATAGATGTGGTAAAGCGTGGGGGGAATAAATAGAGAATTAATGTTGGAACAAGTCAAAAACTTTGTCAGAGACCTGAAACTGTTCTTAACAGAGAGCAACCATGAAAGATGTGTGTGCGTGTGTGGTGTGTGGCTTTTCTTTCTTCTTTTTTCTTCCACTCTCTCTTCTCACAGTACTCTTTTAGTCTTCTTCTTCTTCTTCTTCTTCTCTCTCTCCTCAGGTTTCCATTTTTAGTAATCAAAGATTTTTTATACGGTATACAGAGCCATCACCGAATATCACACCAGCACATACATATATGTCATGTGTATATGGACATGGTTTTGGGGGTAAAACAACTCATACGGATTTCCCAAAGTACCCTTGTGACGTCCGTTGCAGAGTACCATTTAATGGGTTTGGAGAAAACAATGCATTATTGTTATTGAGAGAGGTCTGTGATAAAAGAAAAGATGCATCAAGAGATCAAGAACCAGAAGAGGAAGAAGAAACAGAGCTTCTCCAGGGTTTGTAGTCGAGGCCATTGGAAACCTTCAGAGGATTTCAAGCTTCAAGAGCTTGTGGCAGTTTTTGGTCCCCAGAACTGGAACTACATTGCAGAGAAGATGCAAGGAAGAACAGGTAAAAAAGATGATCATCTTCTTCTTCTTCTTTTGTTGTTTACTCTGTTTTGGGGATTTCGACTTTCTCAGATTTCTGAAAGTTGAAGCCTTTTGTTCTTGTTTTTGAAGGCAAGAGTTGCAGATTGAGATGGTTTAACCAGCTGGATCCAAGGATTAACAAGAAAGCTTTCAGTGATGAGGAAGAAGAGAAGCTACTTGCGGCTCATAGAGAATTCGGTAACAAATGGTCTTTGATCGCTAAGCTTTTCCATGGAAGAACAGACAATGCAGTGAAGAATCACTGGCACGTTCTCATGGCAAGAAAGTTTAGGAAACAATCATCTTCTTACTCAATTTCAAGGAAGAGACACACTCCTTTTCCAGATGAAATAACCCGCCTGAATCTACAACAAAGCTTCAATCTTTTTCCTGGTTTGTGTCTCCTTAAACTCTTTAAGATGTTTCTCTCTTCCGATTAGTTTATCTGATTTAAATTGCATAGGAGGATTTGATTTGAATTGATGCAGAAAAATCTGAGCTTTCATGGTTTTGATTGTGTGGTGTACAGGTAGTGTAGGAGATGAAAGTACAGAGTTCAAGAACTACAGCTGTAAGATGCTAAAAGAGGAAACTACTAACCTCAGAGCTCAATATCTTCAAGAAGAGTATTGTTCTTCACGCATGCCAATGAAGTACTCAGGTCATCATCATCACTTCTCCACCTTCCCTGAAGATTCCTTTGCAGTACTCACACGACATGTCACCATCCCTCAACCATCATCATCATCATCACCACCATCATCATCACTGTCATCATCAGAAGCAGAAAATACAATGGTGGCCAGATATATTGAGATCGCTAAACCCCCAAGGTTTATAGATTTTCTCGGTGTAGGAGCTTCTTGAAGAAAAAACAGAATAAACTCAATCAAAAATTTCTTAATTGTAACCTTGATGATTCTGTGAAGCATTTAACATACCAAGGTTGCATTTGGTACAATCAGTGAAATAAAATCATGAGCTTGTTCTTCTATTTCTCGAATTTTTGGTACACATTTATCGCAAGAATTTTCTGATCTTTCATTCCAAAACTGAATCCTAAGTACAAAGCTAAATCCCAAAAGTTTCAAAACACTTAAACAGCCTGAGCAATACTCTCACTCCGAGTTGTATTTGCCAAAGTTTCTTTAAGCTCATCCATTGTGAGGAGTCTAGTGATCTCTAAATGCTCTCTACAAGAATCATCGATCCCATCCAATTTCACTTCCTTCAACACTAACTGTGTTCTCACCTCCTTTATCAAAAATCTGAGGACTTGATAGAAAGACATACACTGATCTTCATATTCTTGAAGCCTGAGATCACCCTTTCTTAGAGCCTGCGCAATCTTTATGTTCTAAGACACCTACAGAAGTTGGATTAAGAGAAATGAAATATCAATGCTGATGCGAAATTAAGTTTGATGTAGAATTTTTATAAAACAGAAGTTTGGTTGTTACCTCATTAAGGTCATAGTTCTGCAAGAGCTCATCTTTTGGTATGATTCCTTTCGAAAGTACTTCAATGTCATCCTGATCCACATATAACGCTGAAATCAAATTACACATCAATCGAGCAGAGAGAGAAACAAGAAAACTTGACTTGGCAAATGAGCAAGAATACGCAGAGAATTTGTCAGATTTTTGTCTTATCAAAACAGCTACCATAATAGAGAAAAGTTCACTTTCGAAAGCTCTCCACATAAGAGTAACTTGTCAAAATGCATTCTCAGACATCCTCCAAATTAAGGAAGAGTAATAAACTCAAAACATATACAAAAAGCCACAAACTTCTACCAACAAAAACGACCATGCTTCTGTCGCAAAAGAAAACATACTCCTACAGTTTCAAGGTTGCATATTTAACATCATGGGTCTGCATCAACAGAAAACTTCAATCGAATCAGCGAGTTTTTATTCACCTGGAAGAAGTTTGAGTGCGTCGAAAGAGAGAGTTTATTACTACAATTTTATCAGACAGCTTCATGCCCTAATCCAAAACTCATACTCATTAGAACTTCAACATAGACAGAGAGTGTTTACTTCCGTAACAACAAAGACCATTTCAATCCCTGGACTGAAATGAACCTAAAAGGCACAAACTTTAGTCTACCAAAAGGATTATACTTCTATCGCAAAAACACACTCCTACAGTTTCAAAGTTGTTAATTTAACACCATGGGTCTGAGTCAAACAGAGAACTTCAATCGAATCAGAGAAATATTATGCCTCACGTTGAGTGCGTCGGCGAGTGAGAGAATCGATGCATAATTGTAAGAGAAAGAGAGGAGAAGACAATACAAAAGTCTTGGTACGAAACGACGTCGGAAAAGCGGTTTAGGTACTCAGTGATTGATTTGCCGCAGATGAGATTCGCCTGTTCTCGTCTTTCTTATTCCACCGGCAACTACAGAGACTTGAAGCGACGACGTATTAAGGTTCGGTTTATGGTTCTTTCTGATAAAAATGCAGGACCGGTTCGATTACAATTAAAATCGACCTCTTTATTTTAAAATATTACAAACGCAACTTTTTTTTTTTTTTTACAAACGCAACTATACATCAAAACATTTCTTTAAAATATAATGTTATCAAACGCAACTATACATTAGTAAACTTTATGGAATGATAAAATGACAGAAAAACGTGATTTCGCAAGAATTTTGTCAATAAAAAAATTTGAAAAAAAACGCCAAAACACGAATTCTGCGGAATGGCGAAAATACTTACAAAAAATTTGATTAAGTGGAAAAGTGTGTTTCAAGTAGCTTATTTACGGAATCAATATTTTATATCATTCAATTATATAATTAATTATATTTTATTATTTAAATAAATATATTTATACTATATATATTTATATAATGATCAAATTATATTTGTAGATTAAATTTTACAATATATTTATATATTTATATATTTTATAGTAAATAAAAATAAAATAAAAATAAATAATTATAATAAAAGTTTTATTTTTTTCTAATTATATTAAAATATTGTATTTTATGATAATTAATATTTTAATTTTTATTATATCAAATTATATATAAAAATATATTATTATGAAAAATTAATTTTGTATATTTTCTGTTATTCTACCATTCTGCATAATTTAACCAGTCATATCATTAGTAATTATTCCGCTATTCTACATTCCACCATTCCGCAACTTAATTTTTTTCGCAATTCTACGGTTTTATTGTGTTACCAATCGGAGCCTAAAAACATTTTCTTTCAACTTTTCATTTATTTTCACAGTTCTTCGCACAACCCATTTTTTCCATATCTTTTCCTAAATTTTCTCTCATTTTTGTTTTCTTTGAAGAATTGTCTTGATCGACTCTTCGAAGATTTGTAAAAATGGAACATCCGCTTACATTCTTAGATTAGCAAGTGTTTCGTAGATCATAAATTCGTTTGAGGATTTCTGACTTTCGTGTAATCTATGAATTGAACTGTATTTTGGAGGATGAAAAGAGCGACTAGATCATAGACAAAAACTACGAGTTCAACTCTCAAGACAGAGACTAAAACATAAATATGTACTCACGGGTTAGAAAAGTCTTCAGACAAAGACAACGGTCTGGTATTTGACTAGCTGGAGTGGGAGAAAAAAAACAACCAACGACTCTTGACAAAGATTATGGACCAAAAACAGAATCATACTGATGAAGACATCCAAGAAGAACCTGACTTAACCGAACCACAAGTGCTTGAAGTTTCCACCGGAGCCATTACAAGGGAAAGAGCAAGGGTCTTGCAGCACAAGTATAATCAAGCCATCATGTTAGCTGCACGTCAAACCGATGATCAAGAACCTCATGACATGGATCAAGCTGCCAAAGGCCCATCCGGAGTTAAGGAAATCCAAGAAGCTTGGCCCCTTTTCTCTAAACACAACAACGGCTACAATCTCCTTGTCATCTCAAGCAAGGCCCAAGACCCATAAAGCCACGATCAAAGGGGATTAAAGAGATGAATCATTGAAACTTAAACCATACAAACAAACAAGGTAAGTGTTTATGAATATTTTCATTACATTTTGACTAATGATTCTCAATCTCTTTTGCAGCCTAGATTTAGTTGTTATTTCTATTACATTTATGTTGATTTTCGTTTAAAATAAGTAAGGCAAATGTTAGGCTGATTTCTTGCTTTTATTTTAATGTAATTTGTTTCCAAAGACCCCAAGAAGGGCATAGCTGTTTGGACTAGTTTATAAAGTCCCCTCTCACAGCAGTGTATCTTTAACTTTGATCAATAAAATACCGAATTTTCTTAAGAACTTTTCTTGAGTTTGCTCTTTATTTTGTGAGACCAGTACCTCCAAATATTAAGAGTTATCGTGTTGTATCAAGGGAATTGCCATAACCCTTGTGGTACACTTCATTTCACCCCCGGTTCTAGTTTATTCGTCCTCTTCGCCCACCGGCCCTACGGTTTTGAGTATCTCGACCATTAGGCCAATCATCATCCGACCTACACGTACCGCGTGATCATCACTCCTCAATCACATCCCACGGATCATAAGCCTGAGTATCTCGGCTAGTGACAACCTCATCCATCCCACACTCGTACCGAAGGCCTACTAGCTCACTTCCACGCTCGAGCTTGTATCATTTTTGGTATCAGAGCTGAAGTTCCTTCAGCCCCAGGTTGCATCTATCCTTTTTATCTCTTTCATTACATTTCATATTAGTGTTTTCATTTCATTTTGTTAAAAAAAAAAAAAAAAAAAAACATACATCACATTCTATCCTTGTTTCATCTCATAGCCATATTGCTTTCATCATCTAGTTTGCATTTCGATAAAAAAAAAAATATATATATATATATCAATCCTCATTCTTAGTTTATCATTGCTAGCTCATTATCATTCATCATTTAATCGAATTCTATCAAGTTTCAATCAAAAAGTCAAAAAAAAAAATTATTGGTTTAAGTCATTCATTTGCATTCATCACGGTTTCCATTTTTAGAACATTGTCAACAATCACCATTTGTCTAATTGATTCGGGTATTGCCTTACCTTAATATCATCTTGGACCGTATTGTATTCATTCAAAGGTCTTAATCACATTTATTCTTTGGTTTAAGGGACTTGAAATCAAAACGACATGGGAGAAGAAGCTAGCAATGCAAATGATCCGGTCAGTCAAATGATGGCCATGATGAGGGAAGAGTTTCAAGCCTTTAGGCAAGAAGTGGGAGAACGTCTCACTCGTGTAGAACAGACCCCTCGCGCTCCCTTGCGGCCTGTGAGAAACGTTGGAGGATTTGGCACTACCAACCCCCATGGCAATCCTCAACGACATAACGGCATTCACATCAACGAGCCCACGAATGGAGGACAGCTACGTGACGATGACTCTCAAGAGGATGACGAGGATCCACCCCCAAGAACAAACCGTGTACGGAGGAGACGAGTACAAAGGGAGGAGCATGAAGAAGACAAGCCATACGACCCTCACCCGAGACAAAACCAAGGGAACATCAAACTAACCGCGCCTAACTTTGCCGGTAAAGTTGATCCCGAGGCTTATCTCGAATGGGAGAAGAGAATGGACCATATATTTGACTACTACAATCATCCCGGCCCTAAGAGGATAGCACTAGCCGTAGCTCAGCTCACGGACAACGCCCTCATTTGGTGGGACAGAATAGTAGCCGACAGAAGAAGAAACCGCCAACGGTCCATTGACTCATGGGTGGACATGAAAGACCTTATGCGTCAAAGGTATATCCCTCCTCATTTCCATAGAGACTTACAACGCAAGTTTCGTTCTCTTAAGCAGGGAACTAGGTCAGTGGAAGAATATTATGAGGAATTTGAACGCTTGAGGAACCGTTTGGAGCTGCATGACGATGAGGAAGCATTGATGGCTCAGTTTCTAGATGGTTTACAAGAAAGGATCAGCCGTAAGGTAGAAAGACAAGTATACCGGGACATCAAAGATCTTTTTCATCTCTCTATCCAAGCCGAGCAGCATATTAAACGTAAGACCAGCAGCACCAGAATCAAACCTCAAAATCCTTGGAACCCCACTATTAACAAACCGATGGATAAGGGCAAGGGCATTGAGATAGATTCATGTTACAAAGGGAAAGTTCTAGACAATGTCAAAGACAACCGAACAGAGCCAAGTAAGTCTTTAAATCCTCAACGTTCTAGAGACATAACGTGTTTTAAGTGCAGAGGTAGAGGACATATGGCGAGAGAATGCCCCAACCAAAGAGTTATGCTACTAACCGAAACCGGCGATTATGAATCTCATGACGAGGCTGACATAGAGCAGAATGACGAGTTCGGTGATATTGAATACCCTGACTCTGGAGAACTTCTAGTCATGAGGCGCGTATTGAGCACCATGGTGGAACCAACCGAGATCATACAAAGAGAAAATATATTCCATACCCGTTGCACCATTAAAGGCAAGGTATGTAATCTTATTATTGATGGTGGGTCTTGCACCAATGTAGCAAGTGCTCACATGGTTGAAAAGCTTGGCCTTGAGAGAACTAAACACCCACAGCCCTATAGGCTAAGGTGGCTCGATGATAAGGTAGAGCTTAAAGTTAGTGATCAAGTCGTTATACCATTCAGTGTTGGTAAATATAATGATCAAGTAACTTGTGATGTGGTTCCTATGCAAGCTGGTCATTTGTTGCTAGGTAGACCTTGGCAGTTTGATAAAGAAACTAAACATGATGGTAGGACTAATATGTATACTTTCATGCATGATAAAAGAAAAGTCAGTTTAGCACCTCTCACGCCCTCTCAAGTTCATGATTTGCAAATGAAAATGACTAAGGAGAAAGATATTGTTGCTAAACCAAACTTTCTTGTTCAATCTAGTCACGTTAGAAAGGCTTATGCATCAAAACACACTTTGCTACTTATGATCTTTAAGGAAGTTTTGAGCGCAGGATACAGCTTAGAAGAGCTACCAATGGAAGTCACTAGCGTATTAGACAAGTTTAAAGACGTCTTTCCCGAGGAGATGCCAGAAGGATTACCCCCTTTGAGAGGCATTGAGCACCAAATAGACTTCATACCAGGAGCAGCGTTACCCAACAAACCCGCCTATAGGATGAGTCCTGAAGAATCAAAGGAGTTGGAGAAACAAGTCAAGGAGTTACTAGACAAAGGCTATGTAAGGGAGAGCCTTAGCCCGTGTGCTGTACCGGTCTTATTGGTTCCTAAGAAGGATGGCTCTTGGCGTATGTGTGTGGATTGCCGAACGATAAACAATATCACCATCAAATACCGCCATCCCATACCAAGGTTAGATGATATGCTTGATGAATTAAGTGGAGCTAACTTGTTTTCTAAGATTGATTTGAAGAGCGGATATCATCAAGTAAGAATGAAAGAAGGCGACGAATGGAAGACAGCCTTTAAAACTAAACAGGGGCTTTATGAATGGATGGTCATGCCTTTTGGCTTAACCAATGCTCCTAGCACCTTCATGTGACTAATGAACCAGGTTCTTCGAGCTTACATAAGTAAATTTGTTGTTGTCTATTTTGATGACATCTTGATATATAGCAAGAGTTTAGATGATCATGTTTCACATCTTGAGCTTGTATTAAAGACACTTCGCCAAGAAGGACTTTATGCAAACTTAAAGAAGTGTGCATTTTGCACTAATAAGATAGTTTTCCTAGGTTTTGTTGTAAGCTCGCAGGGTTTACAGGTTGATGACGAGAAGATAAAAGCCATTAAGGAGTGGCCTACGCCAACAAGTATTAGCCAAGTGAGGAGTTTCCATGGCCTAGCTAGCTTCTACCGTCGGTTTGTGAAGGATTTTAGCAGTGTAGCGGCTCCCCTCACGGCTGTGATCAAGAAAAACATAGAGTTTGCATGGGGAGAAGCTCAACAAAAAGCCTTTGAAGACCTTAAAGAGAAGCTAACCAATGCGCCAGTCTTAACCTTACCCAACTTTGAGAAGACATTTGAGGTGGAGTGTGATGCATCAGGAGTCGGTATTGGAGCAGTACTAACTCAGGGAGGCAAGCCAGTAGCCTTTTTCAGTGAGAAGCTAGGAGGTGCCACGCTAAACTACCCTACATATGACCGAGAGCTATACGCCTTAGTAAGAGCGCTGGAAACATGGCAACACTATTTGATGTCAAGGGAGTTCGTAGTGCATACTGATCACGAAACACTGAAGCACCTCAGAGGACAGACTCACCTAAAGAAGAGACACGCCCGCTGGATGGAGTATATAGAGACGTTTCCCTACATTATCAAGTACAAGAAGGGAAAGGAGAACATTGTGGCTGACGCTCTTTCTAGAAGACATGTTTTAATATCGACCATGGAGGCGAAAGTAATGGGATTTGAGTACATCAAGGAGCTATACCACGAGGATGATGATCTAAAAGAGAGTTACAACGGTTGCAACAACGGAGGACAAGGCAAGTTCTACATCTACGAAGGCTTCCTATTTCGAGAGAAGAGGCTCTGCATCCCACACTGCTCTCTTAGAGATTTGATCGTATGGGAAGCTCACGGTGGAGGACTCATGGGTCACTTTGGAGTAGACAAAACACTAGCTATCGTCAAGGAACACTTTTACTGGCCACACCTCAAGAAGACCGTAGAAGCTCATTGTGCTAGATGCGTGACATGCAAGAAGGCCAAGTCTAAAGTGCATCCTCATGGGTTATACTTACCCTTGCCCATCCCCACAGCACCTTGGGTAGACATCTCCATGGATTTTGTACTTGGACTCCCGAAGATTCGCAGCAAGGATTCCATATTCATTGTAGTGGACCGCTTCTAAAAAATGGCACACTTCATACCATGCGCCAAGGTGAATGACGCTTCTCAAACCGCTGACTTGTTCTTCAAGGAGATAGTAAGGCTACATGGGGTACCGAGGACCATCGTATCAGATAAAGATAGCAAGTTCCTCAGCCATTTTTGGAGAACCTTGTGGAAGAAGCTAGGGACAAAGCTCTTATTCTCTACAACTTGTCACCCCCAAACAGATGGGCAAACAGAGGTAGTAAACCGGACCTTATCAGCCTTGCTAAGAGCCACCATTGGGAAGAACATGAAGAACTGGCTGGAGTGTATACCTTTCATAGAGTTCGCTTACAACCGAGCACAGCATTCAGCCACCAAGTGTCCCCCTTTGAGATAGTCTACGGATTCAACCCTACAACACCTCTAGACTTAACACCATTGCCACCAGATGAAGCAGTAAGCTTAGTAGGAGAGGAGAAAGCAGCGTTTATCAAGAAATTGCATCAGAAGGCGAAAGAAAACTTGGAAAAGAGGACAGAACAGTATACAAGGCACGCCAACAAGGGACAAAAAGAAGTTGTGTTTACACCAGGAGAATGGGTTTGGCTACACATGAGACAAGAAAGACTTCCAAACCAACGGAGTTCAAAGCTAAAACCAAGAGGAGACGGCCCATTCAAGATTCTAGAGAAGATCAATGACAACGCCTACCGCCTTGAACTTCCAGGTGAGTTTAATGTATCTTCTACCTTTAACGTTTCTGATTTAGCTCCATTTCTTGCAGATGAACCTGTTTTGAGGCCAAAACCTATTCAAGAGGGAGGGAATGATGAAGACATCCAAGAAGAACCTGATTTAACCGAACCACAAGTGCTTGAAGTTCCCACCGGAGCCATTACAAGGGAAAGAGCAAGGGTCTTGCAGCACAAGTATAATCAAGCCATCATGTTGGCTGCACGTCAAACCGATGATCAAGAACCTCATGACATGGATCAAGCTGCCAAAGGCCCATCCGGAGTTAAGGAAATCCAAGAAGCTTGGCCCCTTTTCTCTAAACACAACAACGGCTACAATCTCCTTGTCATCTCAAGCAAGGCCCAAGACCCATAAAGCCACGACCAAAGGGGATTAAAGAGATGAATCATTGAAACTTAAACCATACAAACAAACAAGGTAAGTGTTTATGAATATTTTCATTACATTTTGACTAATGATTCTCAATCTCTTTTGCAGCCTAGATTTAGTTGTTATTTCTATTACATTTATGTTAATTTTCGTTTAAAATAAGTAAGGCAAATGTTAGGCTGATTTCTTGCTTTTATTTTAATGTAATTTGTTTCCAAAGACCCCAAGAAGGGCATAGCTGTTTGGACTAGTTTATAAAGTCCCCTCTCACAGCAGTGTATCTTTAACTTTGATCAATAAAATACCGAATTTTCTTAAGAACTTTTCTTGAGTTTGCTCTTTATTTTGTGAGACCAGTACCTCCAAATATTAAGAGTTATCGTGTTGTATCAAGGGAATTGCCATAACCCTTGTGGTACACTTCATTTCACCCCCGGTTCTAGTTTATTCGTCCTCTTCGCCCACCGGCCCTACGGTTTTGAGTATCTCGACCATTAGGCCAATCATCATCCGACCTACACGTACCGCGTGATCATCACTCCTCAATCACATCCCACGGATCATAAGCCTGAGTATCTCGGCTAGTGACAACCTCATCCATCCCACACTCGTACCGAAGGCCTACTAGCTCACTTCCACGCTCGAGCTTGTATCACATACTTAACCACATGACTTCAGTTTAGTCTTGCTAGATGGTAAAAACAACTAACTATTTGTTATCTAAACAAAACAGCTACGGCTTCTGAAATCAGACTTAGGCAGAGACTGCAACAACAAAAGAAGAAACAACTAATGGCTTTTAAGTCTTAAGGCAAATACTATGCAATGAAAACGGATGGTTCACTTTTCTACACACGGCTTTAAAGTCTATAGACAAAGACTCGAGGCAAAGAGTCTCTAAGGCAAAGACTATAAACTGCAAACAGATTCCTTAGTTCCACTACACACGGCTTTCAAAAACTCTAAAGGCAAAGACAATAGATCCTGTTTAAACGTGAAGTAAAAGACTTATTCAAATCTGTTTTTTTTTTCTTCCATGTATGTGTATCAGAAGGTGTTTAAACTGTTATAGACTCTGAGAAAGTATAACATACTTCTATGATAGGTTAGTAGTTTCCAAAACTTATTTGTAATTAGTTTATGAAATTCAGAAATAGGAGAAATATAGAGATGTAAAAGACGAATTATGATTTTCAAAAGACATGTGCTTGAATAAGCATCCAAAATCTTGGGAGCTTTTTAAGTGTTAACATATCTCTGTAACAGCTGGAAGTATATGTAAATAATGTGTTTTATTCAATACTAGAGATCGTAAGATCGAATATATATACATGTATGAACTAGGGCTCCTAGGTATAGCATTTACAGTACGAAACTTGAAGAGGAAACATAATATTCAGAGGATCAGAGTTTCCTCTTTTACACGCCCCCTCAAGATGGAGGTGGTGCAACAACTCCAATCTTGTTGCGTAGTTCGATGTAGCGAGCTCGCGGGAGTGGCTTCGTGAGTGCATCGGCGAGTTGGTCCTTAGTGTTGACATGGGCAACGCGAAGAACTCCTTTCTGTATGTGACCACAGACGAAGTGGTAGTCTAAGGCTATGTGTTTCATTCTTGAGTGAAAAACGGGATTGGTGCATAAGAATGTGGCTCCAACATTATCGCAGTAGACTACAGGTACTGATGGTAGGACAAGTCCAAGTTCCGTCATGACGTTGCAGATCCAGCGGAGCTCTGCAGCTGTGTGTGCGATTGCTCTGTACTCAGATTCTGTCGAGGAGCGGGCAACTCCTTTTTGCTTTGTTGCAGTCCACGAGATTGGGTGTTTGCCCAGATAGACAATGTATGCGTTTGTGGAGACATAATCGTCGGAATCCCCTGCCCAGTCAGCATCAGAGAAGGCGTGAAGCTTGAGCTCATTGGTGGAGGAGAGGAAGATGCCATGAGTATGGGTGCCTGCAAGGTACCTGAGAACGCGCTTGGCAGCCTTCCAGTGGTCTTCAGTGGGACGATGCATAAATTGCGATAAGCGATTGACGGCATAGGCGATGTCAAGGCGAGTGAATGCGAGGTACTGAAGACTTCCGATGAGACGACGATATGGTGATGGGTCCGGTAGTGTTGTTCCGGAAGAGAGTGTGAGCTTTGGAAAGGATGCCATTGGAGTAGCTGTTGGTTTCGCGTTGAGCATGTTATTGCGATATAGAAGATCGTTGATGTACTTCCGTTGAGAGAGATGGAGACCTGCAGGTGTGCGATGTGCTTCAATGCCGAGGAAATAGTTGAGGTCTTCAGGGTCTTTGATAGAGAACCGATCAGCAAGGAGAGATAATATACGAGTGATGTGTTGCTTGCTGCTTCCTGTTACCAGGATATCGTCGACATAGACCAGTAGATAGAGGTGATCGTTGCCAATGCGCAGCGTGAACAGAGATGTGTCAGATAGGCAATTTTTGAACCCGAGGGTGAGGAGATAGGTTTTGAGTTCTGTGTACCACGCCCTCGGTGCTTGTTTCAGCCCGTAAATCGCCTTCTTCAGCCTACAGACATGGTGTGGATTATCCTTGTCGACGAAACCCGGGGGCTGTTCCATGTAAACCTCTTCAGTGAGTGTACCTTGGAGGAAGGCGTTGTTAACATCAAGCTGCTGGATTGGTCATGATTTTGAGACTGCAACATCGAGGACTAGGCGAATTGTGGTTGACTTTATTACAGGACTGAAAGTATCCGTGTAGTCACGACCAAGTTGTTGGTTGTAGCCTTTAGCTACTAGCCTTGCTTTGCATCTGTGATGAGAACCATTTGGCAGGAATTTGTTCTTGAAGACCCACTTGCAGCCGACGACGTTCTTCTGGGATGGACGTGGGACGAGCTCTAACGTTTGATTGACGGCAAACGCGTCAATTTCGCCGGACATCGCCCTACGCCATTTATGATCTTTCATTGCTTCGGAAATCGTCATTGGTTCCAGGGGAACTTCAAGGGATAGTGCCGTAGTGTTGGCGTATTTGGGGTTAGGCTTGAGAATGTTATTTTTTTTTCGGGTGTTCATGGTGTGAGTGTTTGGGAGAAGCGGAGCTGATTGTCGAGAGGTGGAAGAGGAAGACGATGTGTTAGGATTTTGTTTTCTTTTTCGGGTTGGTTTTGGGTTATTTTGAGTTGGATTTTGTGGGTTTTGGTTATTTGTTGGTGGGTTTATTTGTGTAGTGGGTAAGGTAGATTGATGGGCTGAATGTTGAAGGTTTGGGCTTTGGTTAATTTGGGCTGAGAAAGTGTCCTCAGAATTATTTTGAGGTGGTGACGAAGGATTTGGGTTTGGGTCGTCAAAGTCCGTAACTGAGATAGAGGGAGAAATCATACCTGCGGGTGTCGTCGCGGCGGAGTGGTGAGGACCGGAGCTCGAAGGTCCTTGCTGCGATAGAGGTGGTGATTGTACGAGAGGAGGGGAGACTCGAATTTGGTGGACGGCATTCTCAATTGCAACAGCTTCCGAAGCGACTTCCGAGTTTGACGGCTGAGTGAGGTATGTGAACGGAAAAGAAGACTCGTCAAATTTGACATGCCGAGACACATATATCCTGCCAGAGCTTGGTTGAAGGCATAGGTAGGCGCTTTGGGTGAGGGAATAGCCTAAGAAGACGCACGGTGAAGAGCGATTCTCAAGCTTGTTGTTGGTATATGGCCGGAGCCATGGGAAGCACAAGCAGCCGAAGATTCTGAGTTTGGAATAATTGGGGGAATCTTGCATCAGTTTCTTGTACGGTGACTCCATCTGAAGAACTGGCGTGGGGAGACGATTAATCAGGTATGTTGCAGCAGCGAAGGCATAAGTCCAGTAAGATTTTGGCATTCCAGCGTGTGTAAGGAGAGAGAGACCGGTTTCCACAACGTGACGGTGTTTTCTCTCGGAAATACCATTGTGCTCTGGCGTATGTGATGGCGAGGTGAAGTGGGAGATGCCAGAGGTTGCCAGAAACTGTCGAAGAGCTATGAACTCTCCCCCATTATCTGAGTACAAAGTGCCTATCTTCGTGTTGAACCGATTCTCTACAAGGGCCGTGAAAGGTTTGAATACGTCAATGACTTGAGACTTTGTCTTCAGAGGATATAGCCAGGTGTAGCGGGTGAAATGGTCTATGAGGATGAGGTAGTATTTGTAATTGTCGCAAGAGATAACGGGAGAGGACCATACATCGGTGAAGATGTATTCGAGGGGTCGAGTGGATTGAATGGTGTTTTGGTGGAAAGGTAACTTGTGACTTTTATTTATGGAGCAATCGGTACATAAGGTGTTTAGAGTATGAGATTGCGAACAAGAGAGGGAAAAACTGGAAATGACTTTATTGAGAATTGCAGTAGAGGGATGCCCGAGACGACAGTGCCATTCCTTGACGGTTGGCTTTGTGTCAGTTGATGCAAAGAACGACATGACTGGAGCTGAGGAGACTGGCCACTCGTACAAATCACCCCTGGTCTTGCCGTGGAGCAATGGGACCCCCGAGCTCAAGTCTTTCACCTGAAAATGAGTGAGAAAGAATTCCACAGAAACTTTGTTAGAGTTGCACAATCGATAGACGGACACAAGATTTTTGTGTATGTGAGGGACACAAAGAACATTATGCAATATAAGATTTCTATCAAAGGAAGGCAGAGATTGAGAGCCAATGTGCGTGATAGAAAGACCTGAACCATCTCCAATGAGAACAGTGTCATCACCGGTGTAAGGTTGGTGAAGCGCCAGATTGTGGAGATCACTCGTCATGTGATGTGTGGCGCCACTGTCCATGATCCAAGATGTGGCAGGATCAGGGGAACTAAGAGCGAGGTTGGCTGTGGGTTGCTAGGGGCGTGATTGTTGATACACTTGAGAGGTTCGTGGAGTATACTGTTGGAGTTGCGGACAGCGTTTAGCACTATGTCCAAAGGTGCCACAGAGTTGGCACTTGCCTTGATATCCTTTGGTAATGCCTTGTTTTTGATTGTTGTAGGTTCTTTGCTGAGGACGAGGCGAGTTCCAGTGTTGATTGTAGCGTTGTGGTTGATTTTGTTGTGGACGTGTGTTGGCAAAGTTTGCAGTCATGGGTATCGCGGAAGACACAGAAACTGTAGATAGTATCTTAGCCTCTTTGTTGAGAAGTTTCTCATGCACTTCAGTGAGGGAGGGGGGTATATCTCGGCCTTCAATTTGGTCTGCCACGGTCTTGTAGTCTTCAGGTAAGCCTTCTAAGACAAATTCGATTTGGTCTTCATGATCTATGGGTTTCCCCAATAGCGCAAGTTGATCGAACCGAGTAGTAAGACCTTGAATGTAGTCGTCTATTGATTTTGTGCCTTTGGACCACTGTTTCAGCTGTTGTTTGAGTTGTTGAATATGACCCCTGCTTGGTTTTGCATAGGTCCCGGAGAGTTTCTTCCAGATCTCTGCAGACGTGCGACATGTGGAGAGAAGAGGCTGAATGGTGAGCGAAATAGCCCCGAGAAGACCACTGTAAATGAGGCGATCTTGGCGTTTCCAGAGAGAATGGGCTGGATTTGCAACTGGGAGGTTGTTGACGGTGATTTCAGGGGTTGGGGCAGGGAGAGTGCCATCGAGATGACCGGCTAAGCCGTAGCCGTCCAGAAGTGCGTGGACTTGTAAGTTCCACATCAGATAGTTGGAAGAGCAGAGTTTTGTGATGTTAGACATGTTGATGTTAAGAACTGTTTGAGGAGCAATATCAACAACATCATTGGCAGCCATGTTATCGAAAAAGAAGAGAGAAACGAACAAATTTTGGAGGAAGATTTATAAGAGAGATGGGATGTGGCGGCTGGGAAAAAAAAGTTTAGAAAACTTGCTCTGATACCATGTAAATAATGTGTCTTATTCAATACTAGAGATCGTAAGATCGAATATATATACATGTATGAACTAGGACTCCTAGGGTATAGCATTTACAGTACGAAACTTGAAGAGGAAACATAATATTCAGAGGATCAGAGTTTCCTCCTTTACAGTATACAGAGTAATCTTGATTTGCTATTAACTTGCGTTTTGTCAACATCGTCGTTGTACAATGGCAATGTAGTCGTAAAACATTAGATGCTATGTGTTAAACTTTACAACTAATTCGCATCTGATAGAAGGGTCGATCATGTAAAATGGTATCAAATCTACGACTGGATAACGACTACATTGTGACTATTGTATAATTAATGTATAACTGATTATCGACTCTTTTTATCATGAAAATGAGTAAATGGTATTTTTATTTTGAAATTTACGATTTGATATTGCAAATTAAACCTGTTGAAATCAAAATACATAAAACCTTATAATTAACATATATATAACACAAATCCAAAAACTTGTAATTAGCATTTTAATTGTATGTGTACAAAACAAAAAACTCCAACATTAGAATTAACAAAAAAATAGCTAAATTAAGTTTTATCTAGAAGGACATAATTTAAGAGTTAAGCAAAGAGAGAGCTGTTACGGTGTTGTGTGTCGAGTTGTAAATGGAGTTGATGGAGCCGGTTGAGAATCTATGAAGTCTACAAAGGTCGGAGCAGTTGCACACAGAAATTTCTCCACTAATGATAAGTGCTCTAGCTTGTTTTGTTGTTCAGCCGCAACTCGGGAAATCTCAGCTTCACGGGCAGCAATCTCTTCATCATGCTGTGCATAAGCAGTATGTTCCTCTCTCTGACGTTGAGCTTCTTGTTATTGTTGTTGTAGTGCAACAAATGATGAAGAACAGGTCTCCAACTACTTACAAAACCTATCTTTAATCTCTCTTGATTTGATCTAAAAATTAGAACTATGAAACAATGCCTTATTTGGGTTTTAATGTTTAATGGGAAAACAGATTAGGTTATTGAGTTTTTAGAGAATATCTGCCACATTAGAGCATCCACATTGGTTAGATACTCAAAAGAATATCTCACCATATATATATTTTTTTTTCGCCAAACTTCACAATGTATTAATATTAATTTCCAAAAAGGTTTGGCTCAAGAGCCAGCCATTCTGGAGTGATCGAGTCTACATGGGAAAAACAGTAACCTCGTGCTTGAGCAATCTTTGCGACATAATCAGCACGGACATTTCGTAATCTAGGGATAAAGCTTATGGTAACATGTTGAAACGATTCCTTTAAGTAGGAAAAACTCCTCTAATTCCGTATCAAAAGCTGGCCATTCTTCCTCCTCTTCGATCATCTTTACCAGTTGTAAACAATCAGTCTCGAGGTGTATAGATCGTAGTTGGAGGTGTGCACTTGCCTTCATAGCTTCAAGGATGGCTTCAAACTCTGCGTGTAGAGGGGATTGCCTATTATCTTTTGCCCAGAGCCCGAGTAAACGTTGTCCTTCCCCTGCTTCCAAGATAAAGCCACCTCCGTACAAGTCTGCCCCCCGTATCCATGACGCGTCTACTTGGCATCGCGGGTAGGCATGTGGTAAATCGGTACTTGATGTTTGTGTTTGCTGAGAGTTTATCCTTACACTTGCTTCTTCCATTGTTCCTACTACCTGAGCAACTTTCCAGGATTCAGCTTCGTGTACTGCAATCTCCAGTGTCTCTGTGGGAAGTATCACTTTGTCTTTAAAAACTTTCTCATTCCTTGCCTTCCAGATATACCATGCAATCCAAGGGAAAGTCTCCCGAATCTTCTCGGGAATCCCTTGTTCTCTTAATCGTTCCAGGAGGTAAGCTAGGTTCTGCGAGACAGATGAGCACGGGAAAACCCCCGGAATTGATGGGATATCGCTAAGGGCCCACGTCTGTAGGGCTGGTGGACATTCAAACAGGACATGGTTTATTGTTTCTTCCTCTGCTCCACATCGTTGGCATTGCCTATCAGTACCGCAGTGACGGTTCACAAGTTGATGACTTGTCGCTAAGAACCCAGATAGGGCTTGCCATAAGAAGTGTTTCAGTTTTCTCGATGTCTTAATGTACCATATCTTGCTTTTAAGGGGGTTAAAGCTTGGCTCAGTTATTTGTTGAGTATTCCCTTCCTCCTTCAAATCGAGCGCTACTTCATATCCCGTTCTCACAGAATAGCTGCCTGATTTAGAATAGGCCCATACTAGGCGGTCAGGTTTATATACTCTGCTAGGCCTGATACTCTTTATACGCGGAATATCCTCCGGATCTATCAGCTGCTCCAGCCGGTCCACTCTCCACCTTGCCGTATCTGGATCTATCAAATGATGCACATACAGTTCCGGGTTAAGATCTTGCACGAGTGCTAACGCCGGTCGGGGAGGTGTTACTGGTAGCCACTTATCATACCAAACTCTGGTACTTATACCCGAATTGATGGAGAAACGCATCCCCATTTGTAAGATCTTTTTGGCTGCTAACATGCTTCTCCAACCAAGTGAGGGATTATTGGCTCTTTCCACCTCCAGTGGTTCCGAGAATCTATAATAGCGGGCTCTCATCACTTTTGCCAGAAGAGACGAGGGGAATTGGATTAATCTCCACAGCTGCTTGGCCAAAAGAGCCAGATTGAAGCATTTGAGATCGCGGAATCCCAGCCCCCCCCCTTTCTCTTGGCTGATGCAGATTTTTTCCTATGCTACCCAATGCATACCTCTATTCTGTCCTTTGGTGCTCCACCAGAACTTCGCTATTGCGCCCTGGATTTTCTTAATGAGGTCCTGGGGGAGTAAGAAGCAGGACATGACATAAGTCGGTAGTGCTTGTGCTACCGACTTAATCAGAACTTCTTTGCCTCCCTTTGACAGGAGTTTTGCTGACCAGGCATTGAGTCGCTAGCTAAGTCGATCTTGGATAAAGGCAAAAACTTTCTTTTTGGATCCGCTAATTTGTTCAGAGATCCCAAGATATGTCCCCATCCCTCCTTGTGAGGATATCCCCAATGCTCTTTTAACTTATACTTTCTTTGGCTGGGGGACTTTGCTTCCGTAGAGGATGGAGGATTTTTCCCGGTTTAGTTGCTGTCCGGATGCTCTACCATAGCTATTTATGATACTCATAAGTTCTACACATTTGGCTGTCTCTGCTTTGCAGAAGAAGATGCTATCATCTGCGAAGAGAAGATGTGATATAGGTGGGCAGGTCTGGGCGACTTTTAGCCCTGTGATCTTCCCTTCTGCTTCTGCTCCCTTAATTTGGGCAATCAGGGCTTCCGCCAGGATGATGAAGAGGAAGGGAGAGAGAGGGTCTCCCTGTCGCAGGCCCCTTGTAGGAAGGATCTTTCCTTTGGCTTCGACGTTAAGTAGGACTTGGTAGGAGACCGAGGAAATACACCTTAACATCCAGTTTACCCATTTTGTGCTAAAGCCCATTTTCAGCATAAGAGCTTTCAGAAAGCCCCACTCCACCCGGTCATATGCTTTGCTCATATCGGTCTTTATAGCCACAAATTTCGATTTGCACATTGAGTTGGTCCGAAGAGCATGGAAAGCTTCTTGGGCCACCAATATGTTATCCGTAATGAGGCGTCTAGCTACGAAAGCTGATTGTGTCTCCGAAATCAATTTCGGGAGGACTCTCTTTAATCGCATACTCAGGATTTTGGATATTATCTTCTAGCTGACGTTACAGAGGCTGATGGGCCGGAACTGTGCCATCTCTGTAGGTCGATCGGTCTTCGGGATAAGGCAGATGTTCGTTTGGTTGAGCTTTGGGTCGAGCTTATCCGAGTTGAAAAACTCTTTGACCATTAGGATGACATCCATTGATAAAACCTCCCAAAATTTTTGGTAGAAAACACTAGTCATCCCATCTGGCCCTAGGGCTTTATCGGGGTTAATAGCAAAAACCGCTTTTTTGATCTCATCATCAGATGGAAGTCTTGTCAGGGAATCGTTAGTCTGGCATGTAACTTTGGTCGGGACATGCCTGAGGACCTCTTCGAAGTCTCCTGGATTTGAGGAGGAGAACAGTTGTTGGAAGTAGTCGGTAACCACTTTTTGCACTCCTTGTTCTGTCTCAACCCAAAAGCCATTAGCGTTTTTTAGCTTAGAGATCCGGTTCCTTGCTCTCTTTTGTTTAGTCGTCGCATGAAATTTTTTTGTGTTCCTATCCCCTTCCCTCAGCCAGTTCGCTCGGCTTTTTTGTTTCCAGTAAAGTTCTTTCTCCCGAAATGCATTGCATAAATTCCATTTTAAAGATAATAGCTCGTCATTGGTGACGGAATCATCCAGTTGGGCAGCTTCTAATTTTTCCTTGATCTCTTCAATCTTTTTAATGGTATTAGAAGGATTTAAGCGTCTCCAGGCCGAAATAGCTTTCCGGCAGTTGCCTATTTTGGAAGACAGGGCGCATTCCTCTGTTTCGTTGTGTGATCCCCACCCATCAATGATTGCTTCGAGGAGACCTTCCTTCCCGAGCCAACGTTTATCAAATTTAAAATATTTCCGAATACTTCTCTTCCTGGATTGAATTCGGGATAGGATTGGTCTATGATCCGAGCCCTAAAGTTTTAGATACTCCACATTAGTGTGGGAAAAACAGTGGTGCCACTCTTCGTTCCCGATTGACCGATCTAGCTTACATTTCACCTTACCACAGCTTCTGTTCCCGATCCAGGAAAAGCTATTTCCTTTGGCGGGGAACTCAATCATCCCACAATTTGCCAACATTGTGTTGATGGGTAAGAAGGATGTTTCGGCTCGTTTTCTGCCTCCTTTCTTCTCATGGTTCCCAGTCAGCTCATTAAAGTCTCCAGACATAAACCATGGACCCTTTCGGGTCGTGCTTATCCTTGTCAGGCGTTCCCACACTTGTTCTCGGTACTCAAAGACCGGATCTCCATAAACAAAAGTCATGAATACGTGTTATCCTTCAATCGTTGCTTGGATATCAATCAAACGATTATTGGAAAACAGAATTTTTACCTCAGAAGAATCAAAGTAAAAAAGTGCAAGTCCCCCGCTTCTGCCTTCCGGCTCCACGGTGAACAATTTATTATAACCAAAATAAAGTTGCAAATCTTGCATAAAGGAAAAAGAGTTTTTTGTTTCTGAAAGAAAAAGAGAAGAAGGTGAAAAACAGCGGTGCAGCTCTCTAAGGTGTTGTTTGGTCAGATAAGCGCCTGCACCTTGACAATTCCAAGCAATTGTATTCATATCTTCTTACTGGGTGGTTTCTAGGGCCCCACCGAACCTGAAAAAGTAGCAGACTTCTTGCTTAAAGCAGAAGGAAACACCTCATGACGAGGGATCTGTGATTTGCGAGAGGGAGCGGAAGACATACCCGTACCCTGTCTTTTCCGTGGGGAAGCCCGGTTCTTTATACTTTGAAGAAGCTTTGCGGAACCTCCTGCCCCTACAATTTTTGGGCTCCTGATCGAGGATTTTTTATTCCCCATCCCCGTGCTTCCCCTTTTGGCCGCAGTTTTCCTCTTTTTTTTGCCTGATTTAGCCGGCAGCTCCGTGTACTTGATCAGTCTTCCTCTTTGCTTCCTGGCTGTCCTGGGGGGGGGGGGGGGGGTGAGCTGAGAGATGGCCTCTATTATCTCTCCGTGCTCACTTAAATCCTCTCCCAACAGATCATCATTATCGATCTCGTCGGCATTCATATCGAAGGTGTTGTCTTCTGCGGCCAACATGTTGAAGTCCTCGAGTTTCTTTATCTGTCATCTCTGGGAGCGGGGTTAAGTTTCCTCCTTTCTCTTCCGATTCCGAGTCCTTGTCCACCTTATACTCTCCGGTAACCTCTTTTGTTCCTTATTTCCTCGCGAATACCTTGCTGAGGTAGGGGTGTCAATAGTTTCCAGCTCTCGAATGGTGAGTGTACCTGGCTTTCTGGGGGGATCCTGCAGCATCGGGCTACGCTGCTTTGGTGCGCTTTCTGTCACTTTACCCTTCCCCTTCAGTCTTCTCTGTCGTTCCTCATCTGTTTCTGCTAATGAGAGCGACGAATCAGTTCGGCGGGCATTGTTGATATTCAGTCCGCCGATTTGGTCAGAGATTGTCCTTTGGGAGTCCGAACCAGCTTTATCTGTTTCTCTTATCAATCGTGATTCACTACGAAGTGAGTTACGTGGCGTTGTTTCAACTCTGTTTTCTCCTCTGTTCTCTGCATATATTGGTCTCCAGATAGCTCGATAACTCCTAGGTTCATAACGTCGATTCTGGGGGGGTGAGCTGAGAGATGGCCTCTATTATCTCTCCGTGCTCACTTAAATCCTCTCCCAACAGATCATCATTATCGATCTCGTCGGCATTCATATCGAAGGTGTTGTCTTCTGCGGCCAACATGTTGAAGTCCTCGAGTTTCTTTATCTGTCATCTCTGGGAGCGGGGTTAAGTTTCCTCCTTTCTCTTCCGATTCCGAGTCCTTGTCCACCTTATACTCTCCGGTAACCTCTTTTGTTCCTTATTTCCTCGCGAATACCTTGCTGAGGTAGGGGTGTCAATAGTTTCCAGCTCTCGAATGGTGAGTGTACCTGGCTTTCTGGGGGGATCCTGCAGCATCGGGCTACGCTGCTTTGGTGCGCTTTCTGTCACTTTACCCTTCCCCTTCAGTCTTCTCTGTCGTTCCTCATCTGTTTCTGCTAATGAGAGCGACGAATCAGTTCGGCGGGCATTGTTGATATTCAGTCCGCCGATTTGGTCAGAGATTGTCCTTTGGGAGTCCGAACCAGCTTTATCTGTTTCTCTTATCAATCGTGATTCACTACGAAGTGAGTTACGTGGCGTTGTTTCAACTCTGTTTTCTCCTCTGTTCTCTGCATATATTGGTCTCCAGATAGCTCGATAACTCCTAGGTTCATAACGTCGATTCTGGGGGGGTGAGCTGAGAGATGGCCTCTATTATCTCTCCGTGCTCACTTAAATCCTCTCCCAACAGATCATCATTATCGATCTCGTCGGCATTCATATCGAAGGTGTTGTCTTCTGCGGCCAACATGTTGAAGTCCTCGAGTTTCTTTATCTGTCATCTCTGGGAGCGGGGTTAAGTTTCCTCCTTTCTCTTCCGATTCTGAGTCCTTGTCCACCTTATACTCTCCGGTAACCTCTTTTGTTCCTTATTTCCTCGCGAATACCTTGCTGAGGTAGGGGTGTCAATAGTTTCCAGCTCTCGAATGGTGAGTGTACCTGGCTTTCTGGGGGGATCCTGCAGCATCGGGCTACGCTGCTTTGGTGCGCTTTCTGTCACTTTACCCTTCCCCTTCAGTCTTCTCTGTCGTTCCTCATCTGTTTCTGCTAATGAGAGCGACGAATCAGTTCGGCGGGCATTGTTGATATTCAGTCCGCCGATTTGGTCAGAGATTGTCCTTTGGGAGTCCGAACCAGCTTTATCTGTTTCTCTTATCAATCGTGATTCACTACGAAGTGAGTTACGTGGCGTTGTTTCAACTCTGTTTTCTCCTCTGTTCTCTGCATATATTGGTCTCCAGATAGCTCGATAACTCCTAGGTTCATAACGTCGATTCTGGGGTTTTTGTCTCTTCTGTAGATACAGAGATGGGTACTCGCGAGTTTGTGGATAGTTTGCATTGGATGGGTGGTCAATTCTGTTCCAAACCCCCTTGCTTCTCTCATGTCGTCTATCGCTTAAATCCTTACGAAGATCTCTCTCCTCAGGTTCCTCGCTGCTTTCTCTCCACCAGCTTGGTACATTGGTCCTTCGTTCAAGAATCTTTTGTTTTTTCCCAGCGGTGGGCCTTTCTTCTTCCCTTCGGAGAACGTCTCGATTGGTCTCCGAGCTGCGTAGTGATATTTCCGAGGTGTTAGCGTTTACTTCCATCTCTTTTGCCTTGGGGAAGTCTTCTTGTCTTCGTCGACTTTCTCTGTAACCCCCCGAACTTAGTTTACTCAGCTTGCTCGGATGAGTATCGGAGTCACGCTCCCATGCCAAGTATCTTTCATCCGTTGCAGTTGCATATCCCCTTGTCGGGACAGGGGGTCTCTGTTTGCGGTATTCTCCTCTGTCGGGGGAGCGAATACGTTTCATAGTATCTTTTGTTTTTGGAATGACATTCGTTCCCAGGCTTAGCCGATTCTCAGAGGTTTCCGTATCCTTTCTAGGAAGCAGTTTCTTCTCGTTCATGATTTGTGGACAGTTGGTAATCTCATGAGAGATTCGGTTACAGTGGAAGCAGAAGCGTTGGAGCCCCTCATATTCAAACTCAATTTTTCCCATATCTCCATTTGGGAAGCTTATCCGTCGAGTGAATTGTAGTGGGTTTGCACTCGAGCTCCCATTGCATCCGTCGTCAGAACTCTTCCCAGGGCTCTCCCAATAGCCTTAAAGGTGCCGTCATTCCAGAAGTGTACCGGTACACCAGTAACTCGCAGCCAGAACGGGATAGTGTTGGGGAAGTTCTCTTTCGTCGATGCTTCCCACTTCTCTAAGGTGAAGTTCCAGCGATTGAAGTGGCACGGTCTCTTGGCTAGCACCTTTTCCATATCCTCCTGCATCTCAAAATCAAATTGGAATCTGCCATTCCCAAGGTTCCTACCTTTAACCTTCCCTTCAACATCCCAGATTCTTGCTCGTGGGAGATGAGCTAGCAGTGCTTCAGTGCTCCTACCCTCTCAGTGAAACATTCTTCCGATTAGTGTCTTCTGGAAAAGCTCCGTCACGGCCGTTAGATCTCATTCCGGAATTGCGATGATCTCGTCATCCGAAAGCTCCAGGCGGCGTCTTGTTTGGGATGAGCTAGAGCCATTAGTGAGTTTCTTCTCTCCGTCTGTCATACTGATGATTTCTCGACTCATCTCGATATTCTCCTTTCTTTTACGTAATCACGATCAGGGCGTAGTACTGGACTAGAGATCGTGATTATCAGTGTAGCAAGGGTAAGAACAACTTGGCCCTCTCGCAAGGTGACAATGCCAGATGACGTACCGATCTATGCGGGACCTTAGCAGTACGCTAGAAAACAGAGCAGGAGAGACGGCTAGGGCTAACAACCTACACAGATCCGTAGTTTCGATACCAAAAAACAGACCCAAAACCAGATTCCGAACACTACACAGTCACTACTACCGTAACCTTATAGGATTAGAGATACATAATGTTTAACCTTTTGATCAGGATCGATGAGAGTAAGCCGGATCCGATGTTGTGTGTTAAGGAAGTTTAGATGGCTGCGAGTCGCCTTATTTTCGCCCAAAACCCTAGTCGCCCCATCCTATAACCTACAATGTATCATCATATATCTCACCATATATTATATTGGTATTTTAGTGTAATTTCATTTTTAATTAATTTTTAAAATAAAAAGTTAAACCATTTATAAGAAAACATGTGTCTTTTAGATTTTTAGAGAGTATATTTCATTTGAAATACCCATCTCTTTCTCTCTCATTCTTTTCAATTATTTTATTAATATATTTTTATTGAGATACTCTCTTAGATACCTCTAATGGTGATGCTCTTAGTCTCTAAAGACTGTTGCTTTTAGGGCTTTTTCTCTTAAACTTGTACAAGAAGCAAAGAAACATATGTGCAAAACGTAGAGAAACCTTATACGAACTGAATTTTGGCCGATTATTTAAAAAGTACCAGCAGGCCCAATATGTATTTCATCGTTTCTTTCTCCATTACCTAACTTACGCACAAGAGTGGGAGGAAGAAATATACATACTATGAGGTCCACAAATTAAAGATTCTCCTACGATTCTAATAACTAATAAACTCATATTTAGATTTCTGAATCTACAATAGTAGCTTCTAGTTATTTCTTTTTCTTTAGGTAGACTCATCATCATATATAATGGAGACATGTCTTATTTTGCATGCAAGAAATGAAGAAGAGACAATATTAATAGTGACAAGATAATAAAAATAATCTAAGAACTTGATGTTTCTGGGTTTGTGATCACATAGAGATAAATTAGATCAAAAAATAATTGCAAAGATCTTCACATTATTTATAAGGTTTTCAAAATTTTAACTCAAGCCCAAAAAGAATATTTTTTGGATACTCAAGAGATTAAATTTGCATAATTTGGGCCATACACTCGTCACTGAAATTTAAATCAAGCCGATTAGTAGTTTAATATAATAGTTAAAGATAACCTAATTAAGTTTATTTTTACGTGATAAGTTGTATCTTTGTCTTTACCCTCCAATCACAAATCTGACTAGGTTATCTGACTTATCTCTATCTTTAATTTTAATTTTTTTGTCTTTTTTTTCAATCATGAGTATTCTATAATCTTAGATAAATTATAAATTTTAGTCTCAATAATTTTTGTTTCATTAATTATTTATAGTTTGTTTAATTAGACGTTGAAAAAAACATCTAAGTAGAATTACTTGACATCTCGAATTCTAGTAGTAGAAGCCTCAAGTTTTCTTCTAGTAACCTGATTAGCAACAAAAAATTTAGGTTATACCTTGGAAAAGGTCTTTGGTTTATCCTCTCAGTTGTAGCTTGTCCTTGGGTTTAAGATTCCATTCAAATCATCTCCATATTTTACCTTTACATTTTAAAATTGTGCGCTTTAGTGATTTTTACATTTCTGGTTTTAGTTGGCGCGTTTAGTAAGTTTTTATGTGTGAAAAAGATTTTTTTTTTTTTTTTGGTATTCTTAAGGTTCTCTCTTCTCTTATCCAAAAATCTCCATTGACCTTTATAGAAAAGCTCGAGTTTCATCCTTTTTTTCTTCTTCTTAAAAGATACAAACAGAAAAGTAATGGAACTAGTAATCTATTGATATCAATAAGATGTCATTGTTACAAATAGTAATAGATATTGATAATTTAAAAACGGTGTAGGTTGTAATAAAATTATCAATAATTTATTCATTTTTCATATGTACAAACTGTAAATATAATGGTTTCTTCGTACTCTTATAAGAAAAAGGAAAAAAAATAAAAACAGTCTGAAATATATAAAATGATAGAACTATATCAAAAATCAAAAATACAAAAAAAAAAACTACATGATACAACTACTGTTATAAGATATTCAAAATCACAAACTGGCCAACCAAGAGTGATGATCAATTATTCTCGGGTCGTTTGTTGTAGTGCATGTGAATATGAATTAGTTTAAAATAACCCTCTTTAGTCTCATTTAGTATGTGTAGAAATATCGAAATTAATAATTTGATAACATTGCCTTGGTTATCAAACTTCTTTCATTCCTTAACGGATTTTGATTTCCATGACCACTGTCCTGCTCTCTTAATTGACCAACACTCTTTGTGGGTTCTGAGAAATTCTTTTCTATGCATTTCATTCCTATTATTTTGTTCATGTTCATTCTTTTACTTTCCATACCTATTTGTTTCTAGTAGTCACCAGTTATGTTAAAGTGTCCACTAATGCATTTAAGTGGGACATATTAGATTTATGATTTGGAATGATTTCATTTTTTTCAAAACCTCTTCTTATTAAATCTAGCATTTGAAAAATTTGCTTAAAATCCAAGGTTATTGGGTTAGTCAATTATAAAAATTCATTAAAATCTTGCTTTATTGGAAAACTAGGATTTCATTAATTAATTATTTAAAAATGATTTGGGATGATTTGAAAAGTAATTTAGAGTTAAAAACCAATAGACTGATATACCACCTCATATGATTGTATTTAAGAGATTTTAGAAGGCAATATTTGTTTAAATCATTTTAAACTTTAAGTTCATTAAAATCTCCATAGATTTGGATTTATTCAAATTATTAATCCATTAATCCAAGTTTTAATTTGATTTTATGTACTGTTATTTAATTTAATATAATAGAAAATAAATTTAGTCTTAGGTAAATGTTTTTTACTGAATTTGGTCAAATTAAATAAATCTAGTAATATGTATTTTAATAGAATTTGGTAAAAAAGTTAATGTATTTCAATTTGATAAATATTTGACTTGACTAATACCATTTCTTCTAACTATAAAATGGTTTGACAGTAGCTATTATAGACCTCATCACATTTTTGTAATAATATTTTCTTTTTTAAAGAACTATAACAATGGAGAAAATATCAATGAAGTTTGCTTTTGTTATTTTATTAGCTGGTAATATTTCATATTTCATACATGAAAAAAAAGAATTTCTACAAGTATTTTAGAAGTTAAAGAGATATTATATATTTCAGCCTAAATAGATATATAACTTAGATTATATAATGATGGTTATATTATATGATTTATAACAAAATTGTTTGGTTTTGCAGTTATGGCAATAGTTACAAATGTTGAAGCAAAACGTTTATTCACTGAAGAAGCTCCTAAATTTGGGTTGCATCATGAAGCTTCATTGAAGATAGTACAACCACCAACACAAACAAAAAAGCTGGATTGCAAGTCAGACTGTATAGCATGTCTCCCATTTAGCCCATGGGGTCAGCCAAAATGTTTTTGTGTATGCTGATTTCTAATATCAAATTAATCAAATAATTAAATATTTTTATTTAACTATAAATCTTATTTGATATTTTCATCTATATTTTATTATGTATAATTTGAATATGTCAGTGTTAATAATTAACATGATTCCGACACGAGACAATCATCTTAAATAAGACTTTGACACATGTTAAAAAATCAACTAGTTAATTTTAGCATAATTGTAATATAATTACTTTTTGAATAAAATATCATGCATGTATATTATGTTTTTAATAGGATTAAAGAAATGATATGATTGATTACTAATAGTAAAAAGAAAATAATTAAAAATAAAAAAGGTAGATAAGAAAATTAAGAAAAAAGAGAATTAGATTCATGGTTTAAAAGCCAAAAGTAAATAAGTATATTTGATGGTCACTACAAGGAAGCACTCATTTAAGGATTGTTAAAGTACAGATTTGCGACCAAGATGAGAAGGCATTAATCCTTCATTGCAAAACCATATAGTCGTAAACTTTATGACTAATCCAGGATTGAGAGAAGGGTCGATTTTGTAAAATGATATCAAATTTACGATTGAATAAGGACTACATTGTGACTATTGTGCGACTAATTTACAACTGATTACCGACGTTTTGTCATGAAAATGAGTAAATGGTATCTACATTCTTAGATTTACTATTTGACATTGAAAATTAAACCTGTTGAAATCAAAATACATAAAACCTTATAATTAACATATATATAGCACAAATCCAAATACACAAAATCCAAAAACTTGTAATTACCATTTGAATTGTATGTATACAAATCAAAACTCTAACAGTGGAGTTAACAAATAATACCTAAACTAACTCTTATCTAGAAGGACATGGATTAAAAGTTAAGCAAAGAGGGAGCTGTTACGGTGTTGTGTATCGGGTTATAAGTGGAGTTGATAGAGCCGGTTGAGAATCTATGAAGTCTACAATGGCTGGATCAGTTACTAACAGAAATTTCTCCACCAATGACAAGTGCTCGAGATTGTTTTGTTGTTTAGCCGCAACTCGGGAAATCTCAGCTTCACGAGCAACAATCTCTTCATCACGTCATGCATTATAAGCAGTCTGTTCCTCTATCTGACGCTGAGCTTCTTGTAATTGTTGCTGCAGTGCAACAAATGATATATCATGGTTTTTATGGTTTTAACCATGATATAAGTCATTTTTATTGAGTTTTTTTGGTCTTTTTAGAGTCCTAATAGAGTCTTTGCAGGTTATAGCATGATTGGAGCACAATTGGAGGTTTTGGAGCTTTTTGGATCAAAGCAAGAATCCTTCCCGAAGGAAGTAACTCAAAAGGCATTATTCTGCACTGGTGACGATCGTCACCAACCAAGGGTGACGTTGTCACCCAATCTGAGGAAGGTATCGCGGTTCTATTAAAAGATGGAGAAGAAATTGCATTTTTGGCCCAGAAGTTTTACTATTTGCAAGAAGGCCCCACTCGTGTTTTAGCTTGTATAATAGGTTTTTCAGCCATTCTTTGGCTTCTATCTGAATTTGTAGAGAGTTTTTGAGAGAGAGAGATTTCAGAGCTTTGGTGGAGATAAATCCTGTACTCTTTTAGAGAAGATTTCAAACCCTTGTATCTCTACTCTTTTCTATTTTATGTAGTATTACTCAGCTATGCTTTGTTTATTCATAATCGTGTCTGAGTAATCTGTTAAGTTAGGATGATTTAAAGGTTGATGAAGAGTTTGTAGAATTGCTAAGCTGTTAGGAAAATCCATTGGTTCTTCATCTATACTTGCATTCATATCGATTTTTAGAACTGATCATCTGGATTTCGAAACCCTAGGTTGTTTAATAGATGTGAGCATTGTTAATCACCTGAACTAGTATTAGATGAGCAAAACGCCTATTTGCAAAGAGATTTAACTTAGAAGTTTTGTGAACAATCGAAACCTGATCATCAATGCTTGCTTGACTTGTTAGAATTTGCAAAGAGATTTTAAATTCTGTGAATTAGGCATAGATAACTTCTGCAATGAGAATTGATTAGTTATATCATTGTGTTTCGAGTTCTAGACAGTTTTAATTTTTCCTGATTGCATGCATTCTACATTCTTGGATTCAACCTGCGAATTATCCTGACTTAGCGCTTTTAGCTTTCTGAACTTTAGAATAACCATCAAAATCGCCTGCTTACATTTACTTAGTTATTTCGCATTATATTCATTATTTACTGCTTAGCTTAATCTGAATTTAAATTCTATAGTGTAGTAGTTTACTCCTTTAGGATTCGATAACCCCTTCTGCTACAACTGCATTGCTGTGCACTTGTAGTAGTATTATAATTAGGTAAAACTTAGACCCTGTCAAATTTTTGGCACCATTGTCGGGGAGTAATAGCTGCCTATAGATTTTTAGTATTAGGATTTTGACTAATTTTTTATTTGTTTACTAACTGTCTGCGACTTTTCTTGTGTCTATTTCAGGTGTATGCATAATCGCAGTACCAGAAGCAACAAAGAGAAGGAGCTTGTGACTTTGAGCATCGACGAACTCGCTAAGTTAGAGAAGACCATCAGTAAAACTTAGAAGCAATCTACAATGGCCAATCTGATTGTCTTGATCACAGATGCTGAAGGTCACTTGGTTGACAGAGAAGGAAACATGAGGAATGAAGACGAGCAAAGATTGGATCAGAATGTCAATGTTATAGTTGAACAGGCGGTTCAACAAGCTGGAGACACCGCTGGGCGTTTTGTTCAGAGAACTCTGGGAGACTACAACAGACCAGACCAGTTTTATGCCAACAAAGCTGCAATCCGCCCTCCTGCATTCCAAAGAAACGATTTTGAGCTCAACCCTGGTTATTACCAGCTTGTGGGTCAACATCCTTTTCATAGCCTTCCACATGAGCATCCTATGAGGTTTGAGGATCTGGCTATAGACAACATCCATAGAAGAAGGGCTGTAAGACAGAAAGTTCAGGAAGTGCTGAAAGTGAGAGTACAAAGAAGGATTTCAAAGCTTTGAATGACAAGCTTGATAAGCTTTTGAGTGCATCATTCAAGAATGTGAGCTATCTGGGTGAAGCTGATGCTACATAGGGAGAAGATGAGACATTTATAGAAGAAGAAGCCTTATACATGAACTAACAAGGAGGAGGTTTCAACAACTACATAAATCACCCAAACGTTTCCTATAGAAGCACAAATGTGGCCAATCCAAAGGATCAGGTTTGTCCCTCACAAGGTGCTTAACAAAACTAAGGAGCCAAGCATTTTGTTCCTTTCAACCAACAGTAAAACTTTACTTCAAGACCACCATTTCAGGGCGGATTCTAGCAATCAAATTACCAGCCAAGACCAGGTTTTGGCAATGCACAAGGCTCTTCTAGAACTCAAGATGGTGATATTAAGCAGATGATGCAACAGCTGTTGAATGGTTAAGCCAACACCACCATAGAGGTGCATAAGAAGTTTGTTGAAGTGCACAACAAGATCGATGCTACAAGTTATGATTTTAATAAAAAGCTTGATGCTATAAGTCAAAGATTTAAGTCTCTAGAGAGCAAAGGAGCTTCATCTTCAAAGGCTCATAACCAATTACCAGGAAAGAGTGAAGCCAATCCTAAAGAATTCTGTCATTTGATTGCTGAAGAGGATGAAGAGTGGCCTTTTGATTGTTGAAGAGGATGAAGAGTTTGATGATGATGAAGATGCTTCTTTGGAAGATCTTGGTATGTAATTCAAGAGATGTTACTCCATGTGAACATGGTGAAAGCTGAGTGTGTGTGGGGGGGGGGGGATGTTTTTATTGTCACCATTGATGATCAAGAAGCTGTTGATATTATGGAACAGTTCCTTCAAGGGTTAGATAGAAGCTTGGATAGAGAAGAAGAGCTTGCTTTGGAGCAAGAAAGAGCTGAAAGAGAAGCTGCTGAAAAGGAAGAGGCTGAGAAAGCTTTAGTTGCTCCAAAATAAGAAGCCAAGCCAGAGCTTAAAGAATCTGATAAGGAGCTTGTAGAAACATACCACACTTTGATGGTCTTTGTTAAATAAAGTCCTGAAGATTTCAAGGAGCTGTATGGATGCCAAGTGGGGACTTCTTCAAAAAAAACAATGAGAAGGGTAAAGCTCCTGAGGTTTAAGCCTACAAAGCACTAATTCCTTATCCCACAATGCAATTCACAAAGGCTCAGATGGCAGTCTACTCAAGATTCAGAAAAGATATAGAAGATGCTGGCATAAAGCTTCCTCATAGCACCACATTGCTTGAAGTGAAGGATCAAATCCGCTTGCTCAAATAATTTTTTGACATGCTAGAGGTTGTGGAGCCGATAATTGAGAATGTGGGAGCTAATTTGAAGAGGAGCAATGAGCTGAAAACCTTAACCAAGCTTGCCAATCCAGGAAAGTTCCCGATCACTTGTGAGCTTGGGATGTTAGACAATGTGGGAGCCCTATGCTATGCAGGCTCCACAGTCAATGTTATGTCTCTCCAGTTAAGCCAAACCTTAGGAATCACATAGCTGAAGCCCTGCAAAGCCTCTATTACATTTGTGGGTAATACCTCAACAAGACCACTAGGGATGGTGAAGGGTTTCCCTTTGAAGATTGGAAATTGCTTGATACGAACAGATTTTATGGTTATAGAAAAGACATATTCAAGAGAGGCACCACTTCTACTAGGAACGCCTTTCTTGGCTACAGCAGGTGCTCAAGTTGACTTCAAGAGAAGCTCAGTGATCCTAAAAAATGTTGATGAGTTCAAGGTGTACAAGATTGCATCACCTTCTATTGCTTTTTGTGGAACCATTGTTGAGGAAGAGAGTGAGCAACAACAACTTCCAGAACGTGTGGAGCTAGCTATAAGCTTCACAATGAGCATGCTGATGAGAGACTCTTCCTGATGAGCCAGCGGAGAAGCTTGACACTGAGGTGAAGCTTGAGGATGATTTGTAAGAAGAAGAGGTCTTAATCACCAAAGAAGTGAAGCCTTTGATCACAAAAAGTGTCAAGGAGAGGAGAACAAGAAAGTCAGCTCGTGATAAGAAGAAGCTGCTATCAATTGGTACTTAGTTTTACATGAAGAAGAGAGAAGGAGCTTATGCTCCATCAACTTCTTTCCACTAAGTCTTCAACCATCAAAGTCAAGCTTAATAACTTTAAACAATCACACTTGAGCTTTTTTTTATTACTAATGTTTTTATTTAGTGTTTCAGAGGTCAAAAAACAGGTCCAAAGATGTGTAGGGTTGTTTAAAAGCTAAGGAAAGAAGATTATGTTTTCATATCAGGGCACTATATTGGGCAGAACACCTGTCATTACTGCCCACTACAGTTTATCTCGAGGAAGGAGCAGTCCGTACGTCGAGCAGATTGCACGATGGATATTGCAATGGGGTATTACATCGAGCAAAACCTCCAAAGCCTTGCTCGATGTAATCACTCCTGGAGCCCCAGTTCGTACACCGAGGTACATTTATCAAAATGCACGGTGGAGATCATATCGGAATGCTACATTGAGCAGAGTCACGTAAAATCTTGCTCGATACAATCACCCCGACCTTACATCGAGACGCCAGTCCATACGTCGGTGAAGTTGCCCGATAAAGCTGCATTAAGGTATAATATCGAGCAGAGAATGTAAATATAATTTACTCATTTTCATGATAAAAGGAGTTGGTAATCAGTCATACATTCGTCATAAAATGTAGTTGACCCTTCTATCAGTCGTGAATTAGTCGTAAAGTTTAACACATAGCAATTAACATTATACTACTACATTCCGATTGTACAACGATGATGTTAACAAAACGCAAGTTAGTCGCAAATCAAGATTACTCTTTATACTTCAAGCTGTTACATAGATATGTCAACACGGATAAATCTCTCAAGATTTTGGATGCTTATTCAAGCACCTGTCATGTGGAAATCATAATTCGTCTTTCACATCTCTATATTTCTCCAATTTCTGAATTTTATAAACTAATTACAAGTAAGTTTTGGAAACCAGTAACCTGTCACATAAGTCTGTTATACTTTCTCAGAGTCTATAACAATTTAAACACCTTCTGATACACATACCTGGAAGAAAAAAAAACTAGATTTAGTTAAGTCTTTTACTTCTCGTCTAAACATGATCTATTCTCTCTGCTTTTAGAGCTTTTGAAAGTCGTGTGTAGTGGAAGTAAGGAATCTGTTTGCAGGTTATAGTCTCTGTCTTAGAGACTCTTTGCCTTGAGTCTTTGTCTATAAAATTTAAAACTGTGTGTAGAAAAGTAAGCCATCTGTTTTCATTGCATAGTATTTGCCTTAAGACTTAAAAGCCATTAGTTGTTTCTTCTTTTGTTGTCTCTGCTTAAGTCTGATTTTAGAAGCCATAGCTGTTTTGTCCAGACAACAAATCGGTAGTTGTTTTTACCATCTAGCAAGACTAAACTGAAGTCGTGTGGTTAAGTATGATTCTGTTTTTGATCCATAATCTTTGTCAAGAGTTGTTGGTTGTTTTTTTTTTCTCCCACTCCAGCAAGTCAAATACCAAACCGTTGTCTTTGTCTGAAAGACTTTTCTAAGTCGTGAGTACATTTTTATGTTTTAGTCTCTGTATTGTTAGTTGAACTTATAGTCTTTGTCTATGATTTAGTCACTCTTTTCATCCTCCAAAATACAGTCCAACTCATAGATTACACGAAAGTTAGAAATCCTCAAACGAATTTACTATCTACGAAGAACGAAACACTTGCTAATCTAAGAATGTAAACGGATATTCCAATTTTGCAAATCTTTGAAGAGTCGATCAAGACAATTCTTCAAAAAAAGAAAAAAAAATGAGATAATGTTTTGGTAAAAGATGTGGAAAAAAATGGATTGTGTGAAAACTGTCAAAATAAATGAAAAGTTGAGAGAAAATGTTTTAATGTATAGTTGCGTATATATATATTTTTTTTTGTCAACAACCTCAAAATCTTCTAAGAGGGTGTTAGCCAATCTGGAGGATTTGAGTATACATAATAGAGATGATAAAGGTGGTCTCGAGCACTCCGTGCTAGTTTGTATGCCTTTGTGTTCTGCGCACAAGGAATCTTTGATATTGAGAAGAGATTGAACTCCCTTCTTGTTACTTCAAATTCCTCTAGATGTAGAGAAAAAGCTGGCCATCCTTCTGGATTCGACACCATCTTCAATAATTATGAACTATCAGTGAGAAAGGTTACTGCTGATTTCCCCACATCAAACATGCAATGCATTGCTCATATCAGTGCCTCGAGTTCCGTGTGCAGAGGAGTTAAACTCTTCCCTAGTTTCTGGGCACCCATTAAAATATGTTTGGTCACTGTATCTTCACTATACCAGCCTAAGCCTGTATCTAAAACATCCTCTTTCCACGAGCCATCGGTATAGCAGATGGTCCCATCCCTATTCTGGTTTTCATATCGCAGACCTGGTGTAACAATTATCGTTATATCCTCCGTCTGTGCCTCCTCCCAGGCATTTGCCTCTGCCCTCGCAACCTTGAGCATGTCGCGGGGGTCCCGATCAACATTTTTGAATATTTTTTCGTTTCTGATTTTCCAAATATACCATAGTATCCAAGGATATATCTTCATATCCTCACAGTTTGAGAGATTCCCAAATAGGTGTACCATATTCATTTATAGAGCTCCCATTGGGAAGCAGTCTATAGGTGTTGATATTGGTGAAAGTGCCCAGACCTGAATCGTCGGAGGACACTCAAATAGTGTGTGATTTATAGTTTTCCTGTCCGCACCACATCTGCTACATTGAGGATCGCAATTGATTCCCCTATCTTTCAGGCGTGCAGTTACTGCCAAACAACCAGAAAATGCTTGCCACATAAAATGTTTTAATTTTGGTGGACATTTTATGGTCCAAACTTTTGTATGTAAATGACTAATGTCAGGTCCAAATGACCTTGAGAATGCCTTTTCTAGGTAGAGTTGGTCTGTCAAATATCCCGATTTGACAGTGTATCTTTCCGTCTTGGTAAAATTCTAGCCCCAAGTGTTCTCACAATGTTCCCGTGATGTGGCCAATCCAGTAATCAGAGGAATATCCTCTGGAGCTATCAATTGCTGAAGTAATGGAATATTCCACGTTTAAGTGATATGGTCAATTAGTTGGTTGACTGTTAGGACAGAATAATAATTGAACCCTTTACAAAAAATTGATCTCAAACGTAAGGATGAAATCCATGGATCATTTCATACTGAGATAGAATGTCCCTATCCAACTCTTTTGATAAACTCAGTAAAATAAAGAAGTCGATTTTAATTGTAATTGAACCGGTCCTTCATTTTTATTAGACAGAACCTTAACCGAACCGGTCCTGTGTTTTCCATATGTCGTAGTTTCAAGTGGAATAAGAAAGACGAGAACATGCGAATCTCATCGGCGGCAAATCAATCACTGAGTACCTAAACCGCTTTTCCGACGCCGTTTCGTACCAAGACTTTTGTATTGTCTTCTCCTCTCTCTCTTACAATTATGCATCGATTCTCTCACTCGCCGACGCACTCAACGTGGGGCATAATATTTCTCTGATTCGATTGAAGTTCTCTGTTTGACTCAGACCCATGGTGTTAAATTAGCAACTTTGAAACTGTAGGAGTGTGTTTTTGCGATAGAAGCATAATCCTTTTGGTAGATTAAAGTTTGTGCCTTTTGGGATTGAAATGGTCTGCGTTGTTACGGAAGTAAACACTCTGTCTATGTTGACGTTGTAATGAGTATGAGTTTTGGATTAGGGCATGAAACTATCTGATAAAATTGTAGTAATAAACTCTCTCTTTCGACGCACTCAAACTTCTTCTAGGTGAATAAAACTCTCTGATTCGATTGAAGTTTTCTGTTGGTGTTAAATTTGCAACCTTGAAACTGTAGGAGTGTGTTTTCTTTTGCGACAGAAGCATGGTCGTTTTTGTTGGTAAAAGTCTGTGGCTTTTAGGTTCATTTTAGTCGATGATCTTTACAATATGACCTTGTAATTGGGGTTGGGTCCTCCTGCTTACGAATGAGTGAATTTTTTGAATTCAAGGCTAGGAACTCTGAAGTGTCTGTGATGAAGTTGTAGACTTGTAGTAGTAAACACTCTCTGTCTATGTTTTGAGTTTTTGATTAGGGATTGACTGAAACTGTCTGATAAAATTGAAGTAGTAAACTCCCTTTTTGTGTATGTTTTGAGTTTATTACTCTTCCTTAATTTGGAGGATGTCTGAGAATCCATTTTGACAAGTTAGCTAGACTCTTATGTGGAGAGCTTCGAAAGTGGACTTTACTCTTTTATGGTAGCAGTTTTGATAAGACAATATGACAAATTCTCTGAGTATTCTTGCTCGATTGATGTGTAATTTGATTTATTAACTGTGTAACTTTAAGAAACTCAACAACCCAATTCACAAAAGGGGTATATGAATGAAGCTTATAGGGATTTGAAAAGAGATGACTGATAATGGGTTTTCTCCGTCGATTGTGACTTATAACGCTCTGATCAACGGACATTGTGTTGCTGGGAAGATGGAAGATGCGATAGCTGTTCTCGGTGATATGAAGGAGGAACTGTGATTGTTGATTGTGAGTTTGATTAGCGATAGAAGCGATGTTCCAAAGGTTCAGCCTTAGCCACGATCAGTCATGGCTTGGAGTGGTTCATTGTATAGTGATGTGTTCAATGAAATTGGCGATTTTCAGCTACGCGAGAGAACGGTTTGTTTGCTGGGAATCTGATGATGTTCGTAAGTATTTTGCGGAATGTTCTTTAGTTTTGTTGTTGTGTGTTTTCTGTTGACACACATTGAAAGTTTTACTCTTGTTTCGGATTTCAGATTATGTTTTCGCTGGAAATGCTCAGTCTATAACGAGGAATAGATGGATTCATCATACATCGTTTCTATGGGATTACAGTGAGAGTAACATAAGCCGCCTTCAAGAGTTCCTCAGTACAGGCTGGTAAGGTTTCTGTTTTCACTTCGGTCTAAATGATTTGATGCAGATTTTTGATTAGCCAGTTTCCTTTTGAGTATTGCAGGAAAGAGACCACACAGATTTCGTTTGTAGAATGAAGGATTATATTGAAAGATCGGTGTTTATAGAGAAAACCATAAAGGCGGTGAGAACACAGTTCGTGTTAAAGGAAGTGAAATTGGATGAGATCGATGATTCTTGTAGAGAGCATTTAGAGATCACTAGACTCCTCACAATGGATGAGCTTAAAGAAACTTTGGCAAACACAACTCCGAGTTAGAGTATCTCTCAAGCTCTTTAAGTGTTTTGAAACTTTTGGGATTGTTGAACTGCTTTTAGCTTTGTACTTAGGATTCAGTTTTGGAATGAAAGATCAGAGAGTTCTTGCAATAAATGTGTACTGGTGGTTTGGTAATCTTCTGAAAACCGAAAATTCGAGAAATGGAAGAACAAGCTCTTGATTTTCTTTCACTGATTATGTTAAATGCTTCACAGAATCATTAAGGTTACAATTACGAGATTCTTGATTGATTCAAGAAGTTCCTACACCGAGAAAATCTATAAACCTTGGGGTTTGGGGGGGTTTACTGGTCTCATAGTATCTGAATTACTATCAAAATTCAAATATCTACTAATTTCTTGATTTTGACATCAATCATAAAAAGATCTATTGCACATTCTAAATAAATACACCAAAAATTTAGTAGATTTTCAAGCTGTATCAACTCTGTTAAGACAAATAGACCAAGTATTTCTTTTTAAAACCCAAAAAAAATAGACCAAGTAATGGAAATACCATAACAGAGTTTTTTTTTTTTTTGTCAACAACAGAGATATCTTTAATAATTTTTTGTAAATTACTCAATCAACGAATACATAAAACCAAAGACCATAAAAACATCAAAACGAAAACATTCAAGATTCAAGGAATTTGTTTTTTTTATCATGATCTGCATGCAAGAGACTCCAAGATACAAACACCAAAACATAGATGATAAGTATTTTCTAGTAAAAAAGAGATACATTCAAGATTTAAAGAAGCTACTACCATAATCTGAAAGAGACTCTCTTACATTCAAAATAAATATCTACAGAAACCCTAAGATTTATCTATTTTATAAAATGAGAAATCTTATGTGTATACAAGCACGAGAACATATAAACCTTGAAATATTATTGACACTGTTAACAAAAACATGTAATGCATCAATGTCAAATGTAAAATCTATTATTTTATCAATGGATACTAGCAATAAGTTTCTAATAGATCAATGATAAATAACCATTATGTCAAGATAAATTATTTAAGATATATATCTTTCTAACTAATTAGAAATGGGACTTAGAGCTGCATTTTAGTTTCTGTAAATGATGTATATAAGTATATCTCGCTTAGTTTAGATTTTATTGTATTTTCATATCTGCTAATATCAAAATATCGAAAAAGGCTAGAAAAGCATATACATGAGTGTCACTTTGGCGTTCATGACAAAAACACAGACCTGCCCAAATCAGGATTACCCTTTATACTTCAAACTGTTACAGAGATATGTTACCATTTATAAATCTCCTAAGATTTTGGATGCTTATTCAAGCACCTGTCCTGTGGAAATCATAATTCATCTTCACATTTCTATCCTCTGTGATCGCCTTCAGAGAGCTTTCCTCTGGGAACCATCATCCTGGATTGCTTTCAGGAACTCACCCTCCAGAGAACTTTCATCTGAGAATTATCCTCCGAGATCCTAGGGTTGTGGGTGGATTATCAAGAATTCATGAAAAGCAATTGATATGCTTGAAACAAGTTTTTTTATGCCCTTGAAGCTAATGTTCCTAGGTCTCTAATCATTTGTAGTATAGAGATCAGGTGTCAAACACACTTGTGATGTGAAATGCAAACAATGCTATAAGCTAAGCAATAAGAGGTTTGATTATGCAAGAGTAATTCTAACAACCTAGCAATGCAATAAAGAAAAAACATAACTGAAATGCAAGTAAACAAAGACTAAGCAGGATGAAACAAGATGATTACTGAAATTAAGCAAGCAAAAGGAACTAAGCAAAGCGGTTTTAAGACAATTATCAAAAAAAAACAAGATCTAAAGTACCAAGCAATAATGGTCAAGTGCTTTTCAAGAGTGACTAAGGGGATTTCTCAGCAAGCATTTATAAGCAAGCAAATCTCAATGTTGTAATCCTAGACAAAGTATCTAAGAAAAGATCATCCTAGTGGTTAATATGCAAACCCAATTCAACAAGACTAAAGTGTCAAACCCACTTTTGATGGTATATTCTCTAATCATTAGCATAAAGAGCAGAACCATAGAGCATAAAAGATGAACTAGTGAAGTAAACATCTCTCACTCAAGCAAGAATTTAGATCATCCTATCAATCTTTTGAACCATATAGGGACCTAAGTCTAATCACCAATTAAGAACATAGAAGTAAGCTCACAGTTGCGAATCCTAACAATGTCTAGCAATGAACAGGACTTCAAGCAAAAGCATGTTCTTATAATGCAAACTATCTAACCATCAGGCAAAAATCTCAAAATTGGAAATATCAAGCCCTAAGCGAATCATTTAGCAAGGTGAACTATCACAATGGTGTCACTGAACAAAGGAAACATAGACCAAGCTAGAGTATCAAACCAAATAAGCGAATCATGCATTAGAATGAGATATCAAACCATTAAGTGAACCGTTTGCATCAACAATACCATATTCAATCAAAAGGGAGAAGCTTTATCAATAATAATCACTTTGCAAGAGAAGAAAACAACAGAGAACAACTAATCAAGCTTAATCACCTCTTACTCACATTCTAATCACCACTTTCCCTACTTAAAACCCTAAATCTAAGGTAAACTACTCACTAATCATGTTTAATCCTATTTGATTATTGTTAAACATGATTATGTGAGATTAAATGCACAATAACGAAAACAAAACTACCAGAGTGATAAATCAGAGATCAGAAGACAAGATTAGACCATAAAAATGCAAACTTGATTGAAGAAAATAAAAGTGTTTACAAGCTTGGGAAAATCGCCCTTTTTGGGTAAGCAAGAGATAAGATAAGGTTTGGAATAGAAGATGACATAATGACAAAGTTTAGTGGCTTCCCTTTTATGGTAGAGAACCAAAAAAGAAGGAAAAACCTAAAAATAGGATAAGGTCAACGATAAAATCCGGTCAAACACGCAGATAAGTTGTATCGGGGTGGTACGGACAATGTCCTGCTCGATGCACCACCCCGATATGGTCCGTGCAGCTTGTATCGACTTGTGCATGCTTTCCATGCTTGATGCAGCACCCCGATGTAGACCATGCCTTAGGCTTCATCTCGATATGCTCCATCTCGATATGGGACCAGACTTGGCAAATCTCCTTGTCTGACATTTCTTCGAACATGAGCTGCTTCCATCTCCTCCCCAAACTCTAAGAACCTCCAAAAGCACCTGAGAATCACCACAAACATGCAAATATAAGCATATGTATGCAATCCTAAAGTAAATGCATGCAATATTGATTCTAAGTGCAAATGAGACTAAAATGCTAAACTAATATGTAAAAACAAGGGAAAAGATGCATGAAATGCAGCCTAAAATGCTATAGCAAGCTATCAACACCCCCACACTTAGCTTTTGCTTTCCCTCAAGCAAACAAACACTTAACATGGTGATGAAGTTTTAAAATGGGAACTCATATCTTCAAAAGTGCTAACAATAAATCAAAATGAAGTCCATGATCTTAATTCTAGAATGCACTTGATGGAAGAATACTTTAAACACTTAGCCACTTTTATCACAAAGAAGGAATGATCATAATGCTATCAACCTACACATGCTCATCAAATCAAACAACCTTTTTAACATTCATTAAAGCTCAAACCGTGAATCATGCTTATGTAATGCAAATGTGTCATTTGGCTAAGAGACAAGGCTTAGTGAAATAAAAGTGATTCTACTTATCAAACTAGTTTTGGTGTTTCAAGGGTTCTCTCAATGATAAGCATGGCTGTGCTTTGGCAAAATGCTAAGGTTAAAGAATAACTTACACATACAAAGGAAGATTCCCATCTACCCAAGACCTATAAGAAATGTTTATAACTCTAGCTAATCAATGTAAACCCGCCTACGCCACTTCAAACCTAAACAGAAACCCAAAAACTCTTCTCTTTTAAGCTCTTTGGAGGACACTTCTTCTTTGAATCTTCATGTGGTGGCGGTTTTCTTCTTTGAACTTGGCTCCTTTTATTTGTCGATGCTGGTGCTGCTTTCGCCTTTGCTATTTTTGATTTGCTTGCTTTGCACTTCTAGCACCATATTTTCTCCTTTGAATCATGAGACTTCTTTGGTTTTGAACTTTGAACTGCCATTTTTAACCATTGCTTGTGCACACTCCTTCTTTTTTTGCCTTGACTTCTTTTCTTCTTTGCTTCTCTTTAAACCAAATCCAAAATAAATTCCAAACCATTCCCCCAAACATCCTAGCCTATCTAACTCAAGAGTGAGCTAGTTCTACATGGAAATACTTCCCTTGTAGTGCCAACCCAACACTTTTTGCTAAGCAACAACCACAAAGGAAAGAGGCCTCACAAATCACACACTATTAATGTTTTGGCTTGAAAGAAGGTTTAGTTAAGGGTGAAGAGATCTAAATGGAACTTTTAAAGAGTGGTAAAAGAGAATAAGAAGGTCCAAATATTTTAAACTATCCATGACATCAAACACAAATGCATAAGTTATGATAATTGCAAATTTGGTTCCACTTAAACAAAGGTTGACATCATTTCAAAGCATGCTTCAGTTTCAAACAAGGCTCACAAAATTGAAAATTCCAAAAGTGGTTCAGCTTTATTTCTAATTCAACATCAAATGCATCAAAAGATTAAAAACAAGGGCTTCATTTTCATAAACTACTAGCATTAACCAAGATGTACTATCACTGTTCCCAAATTAAACAAGCGAGCTAGTCCTATATGAATATTTGCATGAAGTCTAAATCCTATATGAATGCATAACAATCAAACTCTTTTTGTGAAGCATTTTCAAAAATATTTAAATTTTTTTTGGGTTTTTTTCAGTGCCTTAGATGCTATGCAAATGTGATGCATGGTTTCTAATCTATGATGCAAATGCAATGTGCAAACATCAGTTCATCATACACTCCCCCCCCCCCCCCCCCCATACTTAAATTACACAGGCTCTGTGTAATAAAAATGGTGAGGAGAATGCTCACAAACATCAACAAGCAAATCACATAAACTTGAAAACAAATGTGTGGTATTTTTAATGGTTTAGAGTGGTGTACCTTACTTCAGGTGGAGGAGTGGTGAGAGTCTGAACTCTGAATGAATTGGGAGGGAGAGGCTTCTTCCTCAGATGGAGTTTGTTGTCTAGCCCTTCTCTTCCTTCCTTTGCGCCTTGAAGATGGCACATGAGAGGAGTGTCTCGCTGGTGCAGCTACATTTTTTCTTGGCCGCTCACCAACTTGAAAGGAGTGTCTCTCTTGGACTGTGGATTCAGGTTCATCCTCAGACATGCTGTCAACATCTGATCCTCCTCCTTGTGGCTCTGTTTAAACCGCTTGATCAGCTTTCTTTGTTGACCCTCCCAACTTCTTCTTTAGCTTCTTCACCTTCTTCTTTAGAGAATCCACAGATTTCTTGCTAGCCTTTACTGATTTCAGCAACCCTCTGATTGCCTTGTCCTGGAAGTTATTCAACCTCTAAAGAAGCCTTATGTGCTCATGAGCAGCTCTTGAGGCTTCAGATATTCAGATGATATCATAAGAATCAAATGCATAAGGACGGCTGTCATAATCTTTATGTTCAAGCGCCTCTCTTCCTTGATGTTGAACCTTTTGTTTTTGATGTTGCTCTTTAATGTCTTCTTCCACATCTGAATCTCTGATTGTGCTCATGTTCCTGACTTTTCTTGGCCTCATCAATGGCGGATCAGTCCTAGGATCATAGAGCTCATCTTCAGTTGGCATAAATCGGATATTCTCATAAGAAGTGAAAATTTTAAGGCGCAGCTTGGGCAACAAGATCTTCTTCTTCTGGTCTTCATGCTCAAACTGATAAGCATTTACAATTTCCACAAATCCTTAGAGGTAACCAATCTTGCTGAGGTAGAGAACATCAATAAAAATCATGCTCACATCAGGTGTTCCAAGCTCAACGCCAGCACTAACCAAAATGAGAGTGATCAAGCCTCCAATAGCTATCTTAGGCTTCTTATATCTGGTGTTGAAAGCCCATTATTGGCATGCAAGGAACTGCTTCATTAGTATAGTGACAAGCCCAACTCCTAAGCGCTCTCCATGTATCTTTCCATGCCTTGTCTCCATCATGATATTCTCTAAGCCATTCACTAGCAATCTCATCTCTTCCTCCTTGACCATGTTTTGATATTTTCTGTAGAAGAGTGTGCTTGTGATGACTCTATGAACATATCTGATAGCTGGATGTCAGATGCTTGCACTTCTGAGATGACCAGTCTTGTAAGCATCATTCGCTATCTCCTCTCAAACATGCTTGAGCTCATTATGTTTGAAACTCATGGCTTGTGCTCTTGAACCTTGATCAAAGACAAATATTTTCTCAAGCTGAGTGAATCCCATAGTGTACCATGCTTAGTTAGCTCTGAATTTGATGAACCCATTTTCATAGTCTTCTTCACCCTCATCATACCCTCATCATACTTGAAGAAGTATACCTTGAAACTTGCAAGAAATTCACAAGAGAGTTACTTATATGTGGGGTATCCAAGACCAATGTTTCTTATCAGCTCATCCACTTCAGACTTGATTCACAGATCATCCAACAGACCAGGACAAGCATATCTTGTTGGAGCAAAGTCCACTCTCCTCATCGCCTTCATGTAGTCCTTAAGCTTTGGTGCTGCATCTTGAACTTGTTCTGCTTCATCAACATGCCTTTTACCCTCTTCTCTGTCTCTTGCATGTGAACTTGAGTCCAAAATTTCTTCATCTCCTCTAGTGTTCAACATAGTACCTGAAAATACAAGGCTTGAAGCAAAAATTAGCATATTGTTCCCTTAGAGCAATGTGCAGAAAATTATTTCTCAAAAATCAAACATGCACAGAAAAATTCTATAAAAATTCATACTGAATGGAAACAAACAAAGGCGAATTTGACAAAACTTTTCAGTTCAAAAGGATGAACACAATGAAGATTAAAATTCAAAAAGCAACAAGCAGCGATTTAGTCAAATTAAAGCATATGCAGCAAAAATGTCATCTTCTCTCCACCAAATTATAAACATGCACCAGATTCAATATTGTAACTATAATATGAAGCCTTTAAATGGTGAATATGCTAGAAAACAATAACATGCATAGATTTGGCCAAAATCTAAACAATATGCCAAATTAAGAACAAAATGAGTATTTCTCAAATATTTTAACCATAAATCATCAAAGAGAGATGAAACAATGGTGACATGCAATTCAAAACCATATCAAAATCATGCAAAACAATTTCAACAGACATTCTAATGCAGTTCATCCTAGCTTTCAAAGACTAAACTCATAGAAATGAGAATTTAGAACACTAATACCTTGGATCTTTGAAAAGCTTGAAAGAGATGAAATGAGAGAATGCAAAAGGATGAGAAATGTGTGTTTAGCAGAAAGAAAAATAGTGTTCTGGTCGATATGGGTGTGGAGAGAAGATGAGATGCTAGCTTTAAGGCAAAAGATAAGAAAAATATAAAATAAATAAAAGAAAATGCAAGAATATCTAGTTTAAAATTGAAAAACTGCTAAGAGGGGAAAAAAAATTCTTTTAACATCCACCAATATCCACAAAAGGGTTTTACCTTATTTACCCATGTAAAAATTGAAATTTTTTTACACGGGTCATATCGAGCAAAACACCCAATGTGACACCCCGGTCATATCAGGGACATCGGGTCCCGTATCTCGACGATCATGCTCTTCTGCCTCAGGGGTTCATTATTCTGGTCAGCTCTCCTCCAGACATCTTGCATCGAGCATAATCAGAAGGTGTTATGCTCGATGTTGTTGCTCGGTGTAAGGGAGACACTTCGGCTTGCATGATTCGTCCTGTGGGCAGGGCATGGTATCGTTCGGATGCTCGTCATGGCTCAGACATTCTTTATCGAGCAAAGGTAGATGTGTTTTGCTCGATGTAACATCCCGATGTAAGTCCTTCGTCGTTCTGATGGTGTCCTCCGAGGGAAATATAGAACTGCTTGGCAAAAAATATGTTTGTGGTATGCATCGAGCAAAGAATATTGGTGTTTTGCTTAATACTACATGTCGATGTGAGTCTTCTCGCACCCAGCTGGGATGCTCGTCGGTGGTCTTCGTACTGGCCATCTTCCTTCGCATGAATCATCCAATGGTCTTTATAATTAACATATATATAACACAAATCCAAAAAGTTGTAATTAGCATTTGAATTGTATGTATGCAAAACAAAACTCCAGCAGTGGAATTAACAAAAAAATATCTAAATTAAGTTTTATCTAAAGGGAAATAATTTAAGAGTTAAGCAAAGAGAGAGCTGTTACGGTGTTGTGTGTCGAGTTAGAAGTGGAGTTGATGGAGCCGGTTGAGAATATCTGAAGTCTACAAAGACCGGATCAGGTGCACGCAGAAATGTTTCCACTAATGATAAGTGCTCTAACCTGTTTTGTTGTTCAACCGCAACTCGGGAAATCTCAGCTTCACGGGCAGCAATCTCTTCACGTCGTGCATAAGCAGCCTGTTCCTTTATCTGACGTTGAGTTTCTTGTTATTGTTGTTGCAGTGCAACAAACGATGAAGAACAGGTCCCCGAGTACTTAAATTTGATCTGCAAATTAGAACTATGAAACAATGCCTTATATGGGTGTAAATGTTTAATGGGAAAACAGATTAGATTATTGAGTTTTTTAGAGAATATCTGCCACATTAGAGCATCCACATTTGTTAGATACTCAAACGAATATATCACTATATATTATATTAATATTTTAATGTAATTTTTAAGATAAAAAGTTAAACCATTCATAAGTAAACATGTCTTTTGGATTTTTAGAGAGTATTTCATTTTGAATACCCATCTCCTTCTCTCTCATTATTTTCAATTATTTTTTTAATATATTTTATTGAGATACTCTCTTAGATACCTCTAATGGTGATGTTGTTAGCCTCCAAAGACTGTTGCTTATATGGCTTTCACTTACAAACTTGTATATGAAGTAAAGAAAAGTATGTGTAAAACGCAGAAAAACCTTATACGAACTGAATTTGGGCTGCCTATTTAAAAAGTCCCAGCAGGCCCAATATGTATTTCATTGTTTCTTTCTCCATTACCTAACTTACGCACTAGAGTGAGAGAAAGAAATGTACATGTACGTACCATGAGGTCCACAAATTCAAGATTGTCCTACGATCCTAATAACTAATAAACCCGTATTTAGATTGTTGAATCTACAATAGTAACCTTTAGTTTTTTCCTTTTCTTTAAGTAGACTCATCATCATATACAATGGAGACAGGTCTTATTTTGTATGCAATCAATGAAGAAGAGACAATATTAACAGAGACAAGATAATAAGAATAATCTGAGAACTTTAAAGGTTTGTGATCACATAGAGATAAATTAGACCAAACAAAATGATTGCGAAGATCTTCACATTATCTATAAGGTTTTCATAATTTTAACTCATGCCTAATCGCTCTTTTGCATGGTATCTTCAAAGAACATTCTTTGGATACTTAAGAGATTATATTTGCGTAATTTGGACCACACACTCGTTACTGAATTTTAAATCAAGCCGATTAGTAATTTTTATAATAGTTTAAGATAACCTAATTAGTTTTACTTTTACGTCATAGGTTGTATCTTTGTCTTTACTCTCCAATCACAAATCTGACTAGGGTTATCTGACATATCTCTATTTTTAATTTCAAAAATTTCGTCTCAATAACTTTTTTTATTAATTAGTTATAATTTGATTAATTAGAAGTTGAAAAAATATTTAAGTAGAATTACTTAACATCTCGAGTACTAGTAATAGAAGCCTTGAGTTTTCTTCTAGTAACCTGATTAGCAACAAACAGTTTAGGTTATACCTTGGAAAAGGTCTTTGGTTTATCCTCTCGGTTGTAGCTTGTCCTTGTGTTTAAGATTCCATTCAAATCACCCCCATATTTACCTTTACATTTTTAAATTGTGCGTGTTAGTGATTTTTACATTCCTGATTTTAGTTTAGTGATTTTTACATTTCTGGTTTTAGTTAACGCGTTTAGCAAGTTTTTATGTGTGAAAAGAAAATTTCTCTCTCTTTTTTTGGGTATGATTTTTACGGTTCTCTCTTCTCTTATCATAAATCTCCATTTACCGTCATAGAAAAGCTCGAGTTTCATCCTTTTTTTTCTTAAAAGATACAAACAAGAAAGTAATGAAACTAGTAATCCATTGATATTAATAAGACGTCATTGTTACAAATAAAAACATATATTGATAATTTCAAAACGATTTATGTTGTAATAAAATTATCAATGATTTATTCGTTTTTAATATGAACAAACTATAAATATAATGACTTCTTCGTACTCTTATAAGAAAAAGGGGAAAAAATAAAAACAGTCTAAAATATATAAAATGATAGAACTATAGCAAAATATCGAAAATACAAAAAAAAAACTACATGATACAACTACTGTTAGAAGATATTCAAAATCACAAACTGGCCAACCAAGAATGATGATTGATTGTTCTAGGGTTGTTTGTTGTAGTGCATCTGAATATGAAATTAGTTTAAACCCTCTTTAGTCTTATCTAGTATCTGTAAAAATCTTGAAATCAAGAATTTGATAACATTGCCTTGGTTATCAAGCTTCTTTCATTCCCTAGCGGATTTCAACTTCCATGACCCATGTCCTGCTGTCTTAATTGACTAACACTCTTTGTGGGTTCAGAGAATTTTTTTTTTAAGCATTTCATTCCTATTATTTTGTTAATGTTCATTCTTTTACTATACATACCTTTTTTTCTACTAGTCACCAGTTAAGTCAAAGTGTCCACTAATATATTTAAGTGGGACATATTGGATTAATGATTTGGAATGATTTCATGTTTTTCCAAATCTCTTCTTATTGAATCTAGCATTTGAAAAACTTGCTTAAAATCCAAGGTTATTGGGTTAGTCAATTATAAAAATTTATTAAAATCTTGCTTTATTGGAATACTTGGATTTAATTAATTAATTATTTAAAAAAAAATTGGGATGATTTGAAAAGTAACTTAGAGTTAAAAACCAATAGATTGAAAATACCACCTCTATGATAGCATTTGAGAGAATTTAGAAGGCAAAATTTGTCTAAATCATTTTAAAAATTTAAATTCATTAAAATCTCCACAGAATTGGATTTATTCAAATTACTAATCCATTAATCCAAGTTTTAATTCGATTTTATGTATTGTTATTTAATTTGATATAATTAAAAATAAATTTAGTCTTAAATAAACATGTATTACTGAATTTGGTCAAATTAAATAAATTTAGTAATATGTATTTTAATAGAATTTGGTAAAATAGTGAATGCATTTTAATTTGATAAATATTTGACTAGACTAATACCATTTCTCTTTAACTATAAAATGGTTTGACAGTAGCTATTATAAATCTCATCACAATTTTTTCTAAGCATTGACAAAAAAAGTTAAAGAACTATAAACAATGGAGAAAATATCAATGAAGTTTGCTTTTGTTATCTTATTAGCTGGTAATATTTCATATTTCATACATGAAAAAAAAAAATTCTACAAATATTTTTAGAGGTTAAAGAAATATTGCATATTACAACCTAAATAGATATATAACTTAGATTATGTAATGATGGTTATATTATGTGATTTATAACAAATTATTTGGTTTTGCAGTTATGGCAACAATTACAAATGTTGAAGCAAAACGTTTACTCACTCAAGAAGCTCCTGAATTTAGGTTGTATCATGAAGCTTTATTGAAGATAGTACAACCAGCAATACAAAAAAAAAGTCAGGATTGCAAGCCAGGGTGTGTACAATGTTTGATCCCATGGGATCCATGGACTGTGGATTGTTTTTGTACATGCTGATTTCTAATATCAAATTGATCAAATAAATAAATACTTTTATTTAACTATAAATCTGATTTGTTATTATTATTTATATTTTATTATATAAATTTGAATATCAGTGTTAATAATTAACATGATTCCGACACGAGACAATCATCTCAATTATGATTTTGACACATGTTAAAACCATGTAGTCGTAAACTTTATGATTAATTCGCGACTGATAGACGGGTCGACTTTGTAAAATGGTATCAAATTACGACTGGGTAAGGACTATATTATGACAATTGTGTTACTAATTTACAACTGATTACCGACTCTTTTTGTCATAAAAATGAGTAAATGGTATTTGCATTCTTAGATTTACTATTTGACAATGTAAATTAAATCTGTTGAAATTAAAATACATAAAACCTTAATTATAATTAACATATATATAACACAAATCCAAATACACAAATTCAAAAACTTGTAATTACTATTTGAATTGTATGTATACAAAGCAAAACTTTAACAGTGGAGCTAACAATAAAGAAGAAGAGGAAGAAGAAAAAGAACATAGGAGAATAATGGAGAAGTAGAAGAATAATGGATAAGAACGAAAGAAGAACGGAAAAGAAGAAGAAGGAAAAAAAAAAGAACAGAGAAGAAGAAGAGAGAATAAGAAGGTAGTAGAAGAAGAAGAACGGAGAACAACACAGAAAAAGATTTTGTTGAAAATTTGTCTGTCTAACCTAATAAACATTAACATTGATAGCTTTTGTTTATTTATTATTTAATAATTATATTGTTTATTTATTATATAATAATTATATATATATATATATCTATAAAATTAGAACATGTGAATGTTAAAATAGATAATTATCATATGTTCAACTGAACTGAATTTTATATTAAACATGTGTTTACATAAGATTGAATCTGTCAAGTTTTTAACTTTAAAATTTTGTACAAACAAATGTGATGCCAATCAAGTTCAAAAATACTTATGCCACATGGACTCAAAAATCTAATTTCAATCCTCATAACAAATAAAACCAATCTATAATTCTTGTAACTATAAAAGCACACATTCTTAATCTCATTTATCCTATCTCATTTCATAAATTATATAATTTAACTGGTTTTAATTACATTTGCTCGTGCGAGTGTGCGGGTTAGAACCAACATTTTTTTATAACTATTTCTTTACCCAAAATTATTTGCTCTTGCGGGTGCGTGGGCCAGAACCTAGATGAAATCAATTTTTTTGGTATCACGATATATTTCAACTCACGATAATAAATTCCACATAGAAGTCAATATTTATGAATGGCTAATAATCATGATTTTTCAATACATTATTCTTACAAAAAATTAAATATATCGTGATACAAAAAATTATTTAGTTTTTGTCCGTTCAGAAATCAATTGTACGCGCAAGCGCGCGGATTAGAACCTAGTTAAGTCTTATCTAGAAGGAGATGGATTAAAAGTTAATCAAAAAGGGAGCTGTTACGGTGTTGTGTGTCGGGTTAGAAGTTAAGTTGATGGAGCCGGTTGAGAATCTATGAAGTTTACAAAGGCCTGATCAGTTGCTAACAGAAATTTCTCCACCAATGACAAATGCTCGAGATTGTTTTGTTGTTCAGCCGCAACTCGGGAAATATCAGCTTCACGGGCAGCAATCTCTTCATCACGTCGTGCATTATAAGCAGTTTGTTCCTCTATCTAACGCTAAGCTCCTTGCAAGTACCTCAGAACATGTTTGAGTGCCACACCATGACTCTCCTTCGGATCATGCATATAGCGGCTCAAGATTTCAATCGCATACGACAGATCAGGCCGGGTATGAATCAGGTATCTGAGACAGCCAATGCTCCTTCTATACTCACGTTCATTAATGGACCTCTCCTCTAAAGCTTTAGAAAGTTTCGAACCTGAATCCATTGGAACTTGCACGGCATTGCATTTGCTTATACCAGTCTCTTCAAGAATCTTTGCCGTGTACCTTTCCTGCTTCAAAGTGATTCCACTCTCTCCTTGTAAGACCTCAATACCAAGATAGTATGTCAATCTTCTAAGGTCACTCATCTCAAACTTGGATGACATTCCCAACTTGAACTCACGGATTAAACTCATGCTACTACCAGTGACAAGAAGATCATCTACGTAGACCACAACAATCAACAACTGTTCCTTCTCTTGTCTTATATACAAGGCAGGCTCCTTGGCACACCGCACAAAGTTTAACTCCTTTAGTATTTGATTGAGCTTGTGATTCCATGCCCGTGGGGCTTGACGCAATCCGTAAAGTGCTTTATTCAGCTTGTACACCAATCCCTCACTTCCTTCCTTCGTATAACCTTCCGGCTGAGAGACAAAGACTTCTTCTCTAAGCTCTCCGTGCAAGAATGCAGTTTTTACGTCCAGATGATGCACTTCCCAGCCTTTAGATGCGGCTAGGGCAATGATGAACCGGATTGTTTTGATACGAGCCACCGGAGCAAATACCTCGTCGAAGTCAATCCCGTGTTTCTGCACATACTCTTTTGCAACTAGTCTTGCCTTATACTTGTTAATGCTGCCATATGAATTGCGTTTAATCTTAAACACCCATTTAAGCCAATTGGTTTAACACTGGTTGGTAACTCCACCAAGTTCCATGTGTTATTCCTTTCAATCGAGCTGAGTTCCTCATTACAAGCTTCTCTCCAGACTTTTAATTATTTTGCTTCATCATAGTTCCAAGGCTCATCATCTAAAGATAATAGGAGACGCTCCTCTTCTTCCTCTGCTAGAAGTACATAATCATTTAAATAGCTCGGTTGCACACTTGGTTGTGTTGATCTCCTTAAAACAGGCTGAGCTACTTCTGCTTCTTGTTCATGATAAGTTTCTTCCATTACCTCGACTCCATCCTCAGAATCATTGTCTTGCTCGTACTCTGCTTCATGAGTACCTTCGATTTCTCTTAAGCCATTATTTCCAAAGTCTCCAAAACTTACGTTAAATGACCCTGGAACCTCTGTTTCGTCGCGCAAGTCACTCCAATTCCATCTCTTAGCTTCGTCAAAGATGACGTCTCTGCTTACTGTTATTCTCCGCGTTGATGGATTCAACAAACGATATGCTTTGCTCCCTGGTTCCGTTCCAAGATGCACCAATGCACGAGATCTGTCATCCAATTTCTTTAGATGTTGCGACTCTATCCTAGCATAACCGACACAGCCAAAGACCGCAAGTGCTCCAAGTTTGGCTTTTTGCCTTTAAACATCTCGTAAGGTGTCTTGTCTCTCAATGATCTCGTAGCCACCCTATTGATCAAATAAGTGGCATGTCTCACCGCCTCTCCCCAAAGGTAATTTGGAACAGCCATGTGTTTCATGTGTTTCAAGATGCTTCTCGTCATCTCGAGTAAAGTCTTGTTTCTTCTCTCCACCACACCGTTTTGTTGTGGAGAATAGGGAGCAGTTAGGTGCCTTTGAATACCAGCACCTTCACAGTATTGTATGAACTCAGACGATGTAAATTCTCCCCCTATCTGTTCTAAACATCTTGATTGTTGTTCCAACCTCTTGCTCCGTGAGGGCTTTAAATCTTTTGAATGCGTTGTACGCATCACTTTTATCCTTTAAAAGCATCGACCACATATATCGAGAATGATCGTCAATGAGCACAAATATATACCTATTTTGTGCCGTTGTTGCAGGTGTGATAGGGCCACAGAGGTCTCCGTGAATCAAGTCAAGAGGTTTCTCAGCTCGGAACTCGGTTGTCTTTGGGAACGTCTTTCTTGTTTGTTTTCCAAGCAAGCAAGATGCACACGTCTCCTTAACAAAGCTCATATCTGGCATTCCAACGACTAGCTCCTTTCTCACCATTGATTCCATTGTCTTAAGATTGATGTGACCCAATCTCTCGTGCCACCTTGTCGAGGTATCAGCTTCCGTGATCTGCAAGCATCTGCTTTCTGCTTCCATACGGACTTTGTAAAGTCTGTTTTGCGATCTGTTCGCCTTAACTAGGAGCTTTCCTTCTCGGTCATGTAGTGTTAGGTAATTCTCCTTCATTCTAACCTCACACCCTGCCTTCGTGGCTTGTCCGAGGCTAAGAATGTTACTCTTGAGATCCGGTATCCAGTAAACATGAGCCAGAATCTTTCGATCACCCGCCTTGGTGACAAAAAGAACAGAGCCTCTCCCTTTGATGTCGACTCGGGAATCGTCACCAAACCTTACTTTACCCGTGACTGTCTCGTCAAGTTTGGTAGAGTAACTCCGGTTTCCAGTCATATGATTACTGGCTCTATTATTGAGGTATCAAATGTGGCCATCAACTGATTGTTTCTCGTAATTGCGTGGCTTGACCTTCTTCTCATTGAGAAACACCACTTCATGCATCAGCAAATCCTCAGCCTCTTGAGTATCGGTTTCGGTTCCATCTTGAACCTCTTGGAGCTTAAGCAACCTGTCCGGACAATTAGAGGCATAGTGACCAATCTTGTCACATCGATAACAAACAATCTGAGACTTGTCTTTGCCACGACCCCTTCCTCTTCCTCGCCCTGAGAAGCGTCCACCTCTTGCACCCCTACCACGTCCTTGGCCATAACCCTCTTGATAGTAGTCATCGGCATACATAAGCTTAGTTTGATCATCCTCGTGATCCTCCTCATCACAAATCCTCTCTTCGTATGCCTTTAGTCTACTAACTATGTCCTCAAAATTTGTCTTGTTAAGATCAAGGACTTGCTCCAGGGCTGCAATAATATGAATATACTTCTTCCTCGGCAAGCTATTCAAAAATTTCTTCACCAACTTAGGTTCTTCAATGGTAACGCCTAAGCTCCTGATTTCGACGCAAGCTCTGACAACTTCCCCACAAAGTCATCGATTGTATCCGTAGTTTTCATCCTCATCCTCTCGAAATCCAACATCAGAGTTTGCAGCCTCGCCTCCTTTACTCTCTCAGCTCCGACGTATCGTGATTTGATCGCATCCCAAACTTCTTTAGGAGTCTTCAGAATACCAACTTGCAAGGTCAACGTCTCCGGAATAGATTGGAACAAGAGAGCTTTGGCTAGATCAATCTTATCTCCCTCAGTTTCCCCTGTTTCGATCGTCTCCCATACTTTGTTCACCTTCAGCATCACTATCATCTTCATAGCCCACACCGTATAATTGGTAGTGGTGAGCATCGGGCACTGAAGAGATGAAGAACCAGTCTCCTTCGGTTTGGATGTCGTAGCAACGAGATCTCCCATGTCTTTCGGTCCAATTATCTTCAGCTTGTCACAAACAGAAGATTTGCCCTAGTAACGAGTTTCTTTGAAAAAAAAGAAAAACAAAACGTGCTAAAGATTCAATGATACTCTGATACCAAATACTGAATCAAACACAAAGAATAACGAATAACTCTCGTTTTATTGCCTTAGAAACTTCTTAAAGCACTCTCAATCTCTCTAATCTCATAAGTGTTGTTACATCTCAACAACTCCTTATATATAGAGAGACTTTTAATTATTTCTTATTTTACATACCAATTAGATAACTCCTAATTTGATCTAATCCTAATTTCTTTAGAAACCATATCTCGGTAAGATTAGGATAACTTATAACTCAAGCTATTTCAAGTTTATCCTCAACATATACAACTTACATAAATAAGAAACCATAGAAAGTAAATCAGTTGCACACATCATATAACAAATAAAGTTAAAAGATGAAAGAAACACACTGAATTGAAGAAGAAATACATGAATATGATAAGTTAGAAATCTACCTTATAGGAACAATAATTGTCTTTGCTTTGATCCAGCAAAAACTGTTTTTTTTAATATCACTTACGACCCACAATCTGTGACTTGTTACTCTCATGCACAGCGATTTAACATTTGCATTGATGTGTCAGAATGAAAGCAAAGAGATGGACAAACTCGGACACCTACCAACATTGTTGTTCTTTTTCGTACTTTAGAACTGCTAACTCGACCTCTGAATGGAAAACCATGCTGAACCAAAAAGAACTTAATTAAAACTCCCTCAGCAAATATAAGAAGGGAAACTACCAAAAATATATATATATATATATATATATATATATATATTTATAAAGGCTTGTTATAAGAGTTCAAAATATTTGATGCATGCTTTTATGCTCTACGGACCTAGAGCTTATTGGATTGCTTTTTGATAGCTTTTTGTTTCCAGCTATATGTAATAGAGATTAGTTAGACCATATTTACATTTTAGTGAAAATATGATTTCAAATCTTTATTCACTATCAAAAGACGAATTCTGTGAAACTGATCATTCATAAAATATGTGCATTGAAAGTTGGCGCAGCGTCAAGCTGGATAAACTAGAAGATCGCTGATTCACAAAAAATAACCGTTCAACGAGAACTGGATGATCGTTGATTCCGAAAAATGACTGTTCAAACGAGGTTCTTGATAATCGTTAAGAATACGATAACAAGGAGAGATGAACTGAAAAGTTCTATGTTTATTCAATAATCAAAATCTGCCCTACAATATGACACTCACGACTACTTAAATAAGAGACATAAAACGAAAACCCTAATCTATCACAAAACAAGACCGACATAGTTATAAAGCCCACATGAATAAAACCCAAAGACATAACTTAAATGAAAAGGAAAGATAAAGGTCGAGCACGATGAAAGCCATTGAAATCGTGATTGATAATATGAAGATGCGCACTGCATCAGGTCTCTCCGGGTAGGAAAAGATTCGCCCTCGAATCTAAACCATGCTTGTTAACTGCAGAATTAATCTTCTTCCAACGGTAATATCAGAACTCATTACTCACATTCGTCTCAGAATCTAGATCACCTTGAACGCCGAGAAACTTGATAACCAAACCAGCAAATGTCTCGATAAGTCTTGAGTAATTGGAACACAATACAAGTGATGGATGGTTCGCTCCAAGAACACTGACCATACCAATTTTGCTTGAACGTAATCCCTTGGAGATGTATTATGCCTTTAGCCAAACTCACACACCAAAGTTTACTTGATTCGCAAGCAACATTATTCCAGCAAATGAATGTCGTGGATGTGTATGTAGAACCCGCCTGTTTGCTATGAACAACTTTCTTTCGCTCTGTAGAAACTCTCAGTGATGACTCATATGAGAACAACATGCAATGATGGAACACCACCCCAATGAAAACTCCAATAACGTATATGTCATCGAAAAAATCCGTCAAGACATGACAAAGCCGAGGACTGATGAGACATGGTTTCACCCACGAATTAAGCCATGCAAATAACATGTGTCGTGCGTTCCGACGAACAGCAAGGTCTTCCTCCGGTACACAACTCCTCCTGATTTGACAATCATCATCATCGAAACTTTTATTATATTCAACGCCTAACTTCTCCAATTCTTCTATTTGAAGATCCAATGAACTACAAGACAAATAAATCACATTGATTCGACCAACTTTGTTGATGTTGCGGTAATTCTTGTTTAATGTCCACCTTAAGTCACCGTTGACGAAAAATTCCATGACCAAGAAAAATAATACCGCGCTGGAGAGCAAGTAACCGGCCGTGGTATGAAATCCAGGCTTCCAACCAACCTCCAAAATGGAGTAAGTTGTCAAAGAAACCTAGTAACGAAGCTCTGTGGACCACCAACATAAAGAACCACACCACTCCTGAAACAATTCCACTCTGGAAAAACTCCAAACCTGAGCATGGCGTCGGAGAAATCCAGTACCCGTTTCCAAAAAAGCCAACAAATACAATTACTTGGTCTTGCCCATGAAGGAAACCACTTCGCGTGTTGTACGTAACAACAACGTCAATATGGTCTGCCTTTATCCATACAAGAAGACACATCAAAGTGAATGATGGTAGGGGAGAAACATAAATTTTGCCAATTGTTAATGCATTCATAGATTGAAAATCATGGAAAAAGTTTTCTCGGGAGCAAAACCACACTGAATTTCTCACACATGTGTTCTCACTCTCCTGACATGTTGCAACATCAATCAAAGGCGGTGGTGATTTTGGTCTCGTTGGATGATGCACCCACATGATTCTTCTATAAGAAAAGACAAAGATGGACTTATTATTCCTCACACATTGTATCACGTCCATGGAAACAATGGAACAATAAAACATATCCATATAAAAAGCCCAGAAAGAGAACGAATTAAATTCTCCTCTACATGTGATGCAACCCATCATACCCTTTTCCCACCATGGCAACTTGTGAGGGGAGGGATGATATTCATGTTCTAGACAAAAGTGACGACAAGCCTTTTCTGAGATGACACTACGACAACTACGCAAATCGATCACAAAAAGACAAGCTTTCTCTCCGACGGTAAGAGTCGGGTGAAAAATATTGGTTAGAAGCCATGTGTCTTCTTGCTTCATTGGCGTTTGAAACATACATACCACATGTAACAGACCATTATCCACAATGTTAGGTTCAATTGGACGTTCAAAGATATCAAGTTCTTGCTCAAAAATGTCGTCATTATGAATAAGCAGCCTGTTCCTTTATCTGACGTTGAGTTTCTTGTTATTGTTGTTGCAGTGCAACAAACGATGAAGAACAGGTCCCGATTACTTAAATTTGATCTGCAAATTAGAACTATGAAACAATGCTTTATATGGGTGTAAATGTTTAATGGGAAAACAGATTAGATTATTGAGTTTTTAGAGAATATCTGCCACATTAGAGCATTCACATTTGTTAGATACTCAAACGAATATCTCACCATATATTATATTGGTATTTTAATATAATTTTTAAGATAAAAAGTTAAACCATTCATAAGTAAACATGTCTTTTAGATTTTTACAGAGTATCTCATTTTGAATACTCATCTCCTTCTCTCTCATTATTTTCAATTATTTTATTCAAATTAAAGCATATGCAGCAAAAATGTCATCTTCTCTCCACCAAATTATAAACAGGCACCAGATTCAATATTGTAACTATAATATGAAGCCTTTAAATGGTGAATATGCTAGAAAACAATAACATGCATAGATTTGGCCAAAATCTAAACAATATGCCAAATTAAGAACAAAATGAGTATTTCTCAAATATTTTAACCATAAATCATCAAAGAGAGATGCAACAATGGTGACATGCAATTCAAAACCATATCAAAATCATGCAAAACAGTTTCAACAGACATTCTAATGCAGTTCATCCTAGCTTTCAAAGACTAAACTCATAGAAATGAGAAATTAGAACACTAATACCTTGGATCTTTGAAAAGCTTGAAAGAGATGAAATGAGAGAATGCAAAAGGATGAGAAATGTGTTTTAGCAGAAAGAGAAATAGTGTTCTGGTCGATATGGGTGTGGAGAGAAGATGAGATGCTAGCTTTAAGGCAAAAGATAAGAAAATATAAAATAAATAAAAGAAAATGCAAGAATATCTAGTTTAAAATTCAAAAACTGCTAAAAGGGGAAAAAGATTCTTTTAACATCCACCAATGTCCACAAAAGGGTTTTACCTTATTTACCCATGTAAAAATTGAAATTTTTTTTACATGGGTCATATCGAGCAAAACACCCAATGTGACATCCCGGTGTGTACCATATCAGGGATGTCGGGTCCCGTATCTCGACGATCATGCTCCTCTGCCTCGGGGGTTCATTATTCTGGTCAGCTCTCCTCCGGACATCTTGCATCGAGTATAATCAGAAGGTGTTATGCTCGATGTTGTTGCTCGGTGTAAGGGAGACACTTCGGCTTGCATAATTCATCATGTGGGCAGGGCATGGTATCGTTCGGATGCTCGTCCTGGCTCAGACATTCTGTATCGAGCAAATGTAGATGTGTTTTGCTCGATGTAACATCCCGATGTAAGTCCTTCGTCGTTCTGATGGTGTCCTCCGAGGGAAATATGGAACTGCTTGGCAAAAAACATGTTTGTGGTATGCATAGCAAAGAATATTGGTGTTTTGCTTGATGCTACACGTCGATGTGAGTATTCTCGCACCCAGTTGGGATGCTCGTCGGTGGTCTTCGTACTGGCCATCGTCCTTCGCATGAATCATCCAATGGTCTTTATAATTAACATATATATAACACAAATCCAAAAAGTTGTAATTAGCATTTGAATTGTATGTATGCAAAACAAAACTCCAGCAGTGGAATTAACAAAAAAATACCTAAATTAAGTTTTATCTAAAGGGAAATAATTTAAGAGTTAAGCAAAGAGAGAGCTGTTACGGTGTTGTGTGTCGAGTTAGAAGTGGAGTTGATGGAGCCGGTTGAGAATATCTGAAGTCTACAAAGACCAGATCAGGTGCACGCAGAAATGTTTCCACTAATGATAAGTGCTCTAGCCTGTTTTGTTTTTCAACCGTAACTCGGGAAATCTCAGCTTCACGGGCAGCAATCTCTTCACGTCGTGCATAAGCAGCCTGTTCCTTTATCTGACGTTGAGTTTCTTGTTATTGTTGTTGCAGTGCAACAAACGATGAAGAACAGGTCCCCGAGTACTTAAATTTGATCTGAAAATTAGAACTATGAAACAATGCCTTATATGGGTGTAAATGTTTAATGGGAAAACAGATTAGATTATTGAGTTTTTTATAAAATATCTGCCACATTAGAACATCCACATTTGTTAGATACTCAAACGAATATCTCACCATATATTATATTGATATTTAAATATAATTTTTAAGATAAAAAGTTAAACCATTCATAAGTAAACATGTATTTTGGATTTTTAGAGAGTATCTCATTTTGAATACCCATCTCCTTCTCTCTCATTATTTTCAATTATTTTATTAATATATTTTATTGAGATACTCTCTTAGATACTTCTAATGGTGATGTTGTTAGCTTCCAAAGACTGTTGCTTTTAGGGTTTTCACTTACAAACTTGTATATGAAGTAAAGAAAAGTATGTGTAAAACGCAGAAAAACCTTATACGAACTGAATTTGGGCTGCCTATTTAAAAAGTTCCAGCAGGCCCAATATGTATTTCATTGTTTCTCTCTCCATTACCTAACTTACGCACTAGAATGAGAGAAAGAAATGTACATGTACGTACCATGAGGTCCACAAATTCAAGATTGTCCTACGATCCTAATAACTAATAAACCCGTATTTAGATTGTTGAATCTACAATAGTAACCTTTAGTTTTTTCCTTTTCTTTAAGTAGACTCATCATCATATACAATGGAGACAGGTCTTATTTTGTATGCAAGCAATGAAGAAGAGACAATATTAACAGAGACAAGATAATAAGAATAATCTGAGAACTTTAAATATTTGTGATCACATAGAGATAAATTAGACCAAACAAAATGATTGCGACGATCGTCACATTATCTATAAGGTTTTCATAATTTTAACTCATGCCTAATCGCTCTTTTGCATGGTATCTTCAAAGAATATTCTTTGGATACTTAAGAGATTATATTTGCGTAATTTGGACCACACACTTGTCACTGAATTTTAAATCAAGCCGATTAGTAGTTTTTTATAATAGTTTAAGATAACCTAATTTGTTTTACTTTTACGTCATAGGTTGTATCTTTGTCTCTACCCCCCAATCACAAATCTGACTAGGGTTATCTGACTTATCTCTATTTTTAATTTCAAAAATTTCGTCTTTTTTTTCCTCAATCATGAATATTCAATAATCTTAGATAACTTAAAAAGATTTAGTCTCAATAACTTTTTTTATTAATTAGTTATAATTTGATTAATTAGAAGTTGAAAAAATATTTAAGTAGAATTACTTAACATCTCGAGTACTAGTAGTAGAAACCTTGAGTTTTCTTCTAGTAATCTGATTAGCAACAAACAGTTTAGGTTATACCTTGGAAAAAGTCTTTGGTTTATCCTCTCGGTTGTAGCTTGTCCTTGTGTTTAAGATTCCATTCAAATCATCCCCATATTTACCTTTACATTTTTAAATTGTGCGTGTTAGTGATTTTTACATTCCTGATTTTAGTTTAGTGATTTTTACATTCCTGGTTTTAGTTAACGCGTTTAGCAAGTTTTTATGTGTGAAAAGAAAATTTCTCTCTCTTTTTTTGGGTATGATTTTTACGGTTCTCTATTCTTTTATCATAAATCTTCATTTACCTTCATAGAAAAGCTCGAGTTTCATCCTTTTTTTTCTTAAAAGATACAAACAAGAAAGTAATGAAACTAGTAATCCATTGATATTAATAAGATGTCATTGCTACAAATAAAAACATATATTGATAATTTCAAAACGATTTAGGTTGTAATAAAATTATCAATGATTTATTCGTTTTTAATATGAACAAACTATAAATATAATGACTTCTTCGTACTCTTATAAGAAAAAGGGGAAAAAATAAAAACAGTCTAAAATATATAAAATGATAGAACTATAGCAAAATATCGAAAATACAAAAAAAAAAAACTACATGATACAACTACTGTTAGAAGATATTCAAAATCACAAACTGGCTAACCAAGAGTGATGATTGATTGTTCTAGGGTTGTTTGTTGTAGTGCATCTGAATATGAAATTAGTTTAAACCCTCTTTAGTCTTATCTAGTATCTGTAGAAATCTTGAAATCAAGAATTTGATAACATGGGTCAAGCTTCTTTCATTCCCTAGCGGATTTCAACTTCCATGACCCATGTCCTGCTGTCTTAATTGACTAACACTCTTTGTGGATTCAGAGAATTTTTTTTTAAGCATTTCATTCCTATTATTTTGTTAATGTTCATTCTTTTACTATACATACCTTTTTTTCTACTAGTCACCAGTAAGGTCAAAGTGTCCACTAATGTATTTAAGTGGGACATATTGGATTAATGATTTGGAATGATTTCATGTTTTTCCAAATCTCTTCTTATTGAATCTAGCATTTGAAAAACTTGCTGAAAATTCAAGGTTATTGGGTTAGTCAATTATAAAAATTCATTAAAATCTTGCTTTATTGGAATACTTGGATTTTATTAATTAACTATTTAAAAAAAATTGGGATGATTTGAAAAGTAACTTAGAGTTAAAAACCAATAGATTGAAAATACCACCTCTATGATGGCATTTGAGAGAATTTAGAAGGCAAAATTTGTCTATTAATCCAACAGAATTGGATTTATTCAAATTACTAATCCATTAATCCAAGTTTTAATTTGATTTTATGTATTGTTATTTAATTTGATATAATTAAAAATAAATTTAGTCTTAAATAAACATGTATTACTGAATTTGGTCAAATTAAATAAATTTAGTAATATGTATTTTAATAGAATTTGGTAAAACAGTGAATGCATTTTAATTTGATAAATATTTGACTAGACTAATACCATTTCTCTTTAACTATAAAATGGTTTGACAGTAGCTATTATAAATCTCATCACAATTTTTTCTAAGCATTGACAAAAAAAGTTAAAGAACTATAAACAATGGAGAAAATATCAATGAAGTTTGCTTTTGTTATCTTATTAGCTGGTAATATTTCATATTTCATACATGAAAAACAAATTCTACAAATATTTTTAGAGGTTAAAGAGATATTGTATATTACAACCTAAATAGATATATAGCTTAGATTATGTAATGATGGTTATATTATGTGATTTATAACAAATTATTTGGTTTTGCAGTTATGGCAACAATTACAAACGTTGAAGCAAAATGTTTACTCACTCAAGAAGCTCCTGAATTTAGGTTGTATCATGAAGCTTTATTGAAGATAGTACAACCAGCAATACAAAAAAAAAGTCAGGATTGCAAGCCAGGGTGTGTACAATGTTTGATCCCATGGGACCCATGGACTGTGGATTGTTTTTGTACATGCTGATTTCTAATATCAAATTGATCAAATAAATAAATACTTTTATTTAACTATAAATCTGATTTGTTATTATTATTTATATTTTATTATATAAATTTGAATATCAGTGTTAATAATTAACATGATTCCGACACGAGACAATCATCTCAATTATGATTTTGACACATGTTAAAACCATGTAGTCGTAAACTTTATGACTAATTTGCGACTGATAGATGGGTCGACTTTGTAAAATGGTATCAAATTACGACTGGGTAAGGACTATATTATGACAATTGTGTGACTAATTTACAACTGATTACCGACTCTTTTTGTCATGAAAATGAGTAAATGGTATTTGCATTCTTAGATTTACTATTTGACAATGTAAATTAAATCTGTTGAAATTAAAATATATAAAACCTTAATTATAATTAACATATAAATAACACAAATCCAAATACACAAATTCAAAAACTTGTAATTACCATTTGAATTGTATGTATACAAAGCAAAACTCTAACAGTGGAGCTAACAATAAAGAAGAAGAGGTAGAAGAAAACAAACATAGGAGAATAATGGAGAAGTAGAAAAATAATGGATAAAAACGAAAGAAGAACGGAAAAGAAGAAGAAGGAAAAAAAAAGAACAGGGAAGAAGAAGAGAGAATAAGAAGGTAGTAGAAGAAGAAGAACGGAGAACAACACATAAAAAGATTTTGTTGAAAATTTGTCTGTCTAACCTGATAAACATTAACATTGATAGCTTTTATTTATTTATTATATAATAATTATATATATATATCTATAAAATTAGAACATGTGAATGTTAAAATAGATAATTATCATATGTTCAACTGAACTGAATTCTATATTAAACATGTGTTTACATAAGATTGAATCTGTCAAGTTTTTAACTTTAAAATTTCGTACAAACAAATGTGATGCCAATCAAGTTCAAAAATACTTATGCCACATGGACTCCAAAATCTAATTTCAATCCTCATAACAAATAAAACCAATCTATAATTCTTATAACTATAAAAGTACACATTCTTAATCTCATTTATCCTATCTCATTTCATAAATTATATAATTTAACTGGTTTTAATTACATTTGCTCGTACGAGTGTGCGGGTTAGAACCAACATTTTTTTATAACTATTTCTTTACCCAAAATCAATTGCTCTTGCGGGTGCGTGGGCCAGAACCTAGATGAAATCAATTTTTTTGGTATCACGATATATTTCAACCCACGATAATAAATTCCACATAGAAGTCAATATTTATGAATGGCTAATAATCATGATTTTTCAATACATTATTCTTACAAAAAATTAAATATATCGTGATACAAAAAATTATTTAATTTTTGTCCATTCAAAAATTAATTGTACGCGCAAGCGCGCGAATTAGAACCTAGTTAAGTCTTATCTAGAAGGAGATGGATTAAAAGTTAATCAAAAAGGGAGCTGTTACGGTGTTGTGTGTCGGGTTGGAAGTTAAGTTGATGGAGCCGGTTGAGAATCTATGAAGTTTACAAAGGCCTGATCAGTTGCTAACAGAAATTCTCCACCAATGACAAATGCTCGAGATTGTTTTGTTGTTCAGCCGCAACTCGGGAAATATCAGCTTCACAGGCAGCAATCTCTTCATCACGTCATGCATTATAAGCAGTTTTTTCCTCTATCTAACGCTAAGCTTCTTGTAATTGTTGTTGCAGTGCAACAAACGATGAAGAACATGTCCCCGGGTACTTACGCTTGACATTGACAAGGGTATTTTTTGGGACTTCCTAGTCCATATGGGAGGCCTAAATTGATCATCAATTTTTTCTGTCTCCTAATGTGAACCGCTTGACTGGTTTTTGTCTTGTAAATACTCTGTCAACATCTCACAAATTGAATCTATGCACTTTTCACTCATATCATAATCTGCCTTATTTTGCAGAATCTGGGCAGCTAAAGATAACTGCGAGTAACCATTAGGACAACCCTCGTATAATGGATTTTCCGCTCCTTCTAACAAGTCATAGAATTTTTTGAGTGGTTACGTACCGGTTCTTGTACATTCTTAAAACCATCATTATGATGATATTTATCAAAATTGACAGTATAACGAAATGCATCGTTCAACATATCAACATATTTATCTTCTACTACATTATCCACTTCTTCACTCTCATTCTTATGCGTCATATTTACATTACTCATTCCTAAATCCATATTGATTTCTTCTTCATGTTTATAAACATAATAATCTGGCATAATCCTCTACTGTACAGATGATTCCAAACTTTTGTCCTCCAGATAAATTTATCGTTTTTGCAAACACTACAAGGGCAGTGAAACTTGCCCTTATTGCTCTGCACTAGAGGTTGGTTTTTTGCAAATGTCTTGAATTGATCAATCCCCGCTATGAAACCTGCTGAGAAATTTTCTGTCTCTTCATCTATCCTCTTATACATCCACTCCCGAAAATTATTATAATTGTAGTTTCCCAATATTACAATTATATGAAAAACTTACTTTTTTTTTGTTTTCACTCCAAAAAAATGTATCGGTACTCTCTCTTTTTTATATTTTGAGTTTCTATCGATGAGAGGAAGCAATGTGCGATGTTTGATATATATCGATAAATTTTGCGATCAAAATGCAACTATGTTTTACGACTGATTTACCACTACAACATGTAATCACAGAAATTATATACATCAATCACTTAATGAAGAAAACGTGGTTATACTGGTTTTTTACAACTAAAATGCAACTGTTGTGCGACCCATCAAAAGAGTTACTCATTAGTCGCAAATTTTGCGACTAAACTTCTGCGACATCATCGTAATCGTAAATCAGTCACCAAGTAGCAAATGTTTTGCGACTATTTCTGTGTGATCAAGTAATAGTCGCAAGATAGTCAGACAATTTTACAACTATAATAGTAGTCATAAATTGTAGTCGTGAAATCGCTGTTTTCTTATAGTGGGTAGTGACAATAACTAACATTACCGAGCTCATTGAGTCTGGTAATTGGAATGAGTACAATCTAAATTCTTTAATGAGAATCTATTGGAGGGTAAGTATATCATGATGTTCATATGATATTTGGTGGTAGCCTTGAAGGTCATAAGGCGGCATTAGAGGGAGGGGAGGGGGGTGGGATTTCAAGACTCTCTTGTCAAGTGAGAGGATTAAAGGGAAATAATAACTTACCATAAGTATTTTATTACTATCTTATTGATGATTTAAAATTTATTAATAATGGCTAGTTTATTCGATTTAAAAAACTAGATTAAAACAAATAAGAATAAGAGTTTAAACATATCAAAAAGTAATTGAATTAGTATTAAGCCACTGTTACAAATAATGTGCAGTTACTAATCTTGTTTTATTGCTTATTAGGTTGTTAGAATCACAAACTTTCTTGTTATTGCTTGGATTAGAAATCATCTTGCAATATTGGTGTCACAACAATTCCTAAATGTATTGATACCGCAACTACTACAATAACATGAGTAGTGTTTGTCAGATCACCATGGCTGAATAAGTATCAATGGGCAACACCATCAAGCTCAGCCTATACCATTGCCTAGGTAGATCCATGACTTCCAAACAAATAACACGACCATCCAACCTAGGCTAGAGTGAAATCGATGGCAATGAGCCACCGGCCCAGCCAAACTCCCCCGCCCCCCTGACAATGTCCTCTGCTCGGATCGACCCACCAAAGCGAGCCTTGGGTCCAAAAGAAGGAGTTTTTAACCTTTATAGCTGCTATGAATGTGGTCAAGCTTGTTCAAAGATGATCATGTCTACATCTCATCATGCAAGGCTTGTCAAAGGAAATGGAACATAAGTAGAAGAGATGAAATGCCCGTAAATCCCACCTTGAAGTTGACTTGTTTGATGTTTGGGGCATTGATTTTATAGGTTCCTTCCCTTCTTTATATGAGATAAATTTCCTTTTTGGTGATTGTGGATTATGTCTTAAAGTGGGTTGAAGTTATCATGAATCATCAGAGCAACGAACAGAGCTCACATCAACCTTTTATCAAATAAATGCATCCTTTCCAGAAGTTGGGGGTTGCTGCACATATTAGCTCCAAAATTACTACGGTTATTTGAGTAGTAGTTATTATCAAACATGTTATAACCGATTTGATGAGCCATTCCAGTTTCACAGTCTGAATTGATAACCTTGTTTTATTGATATGTATATAGTAACTATGAAAATTAATAAATGCCTTCAATTCATCCCTTTTCCTGAATGGAACTAGACTTCAAGTGTTCGAATGTGGGAGCTTGGAAGGAGGCTTAATCTTCATACGACTCCTGAATCGAGTCTCTGAACAAACCAGACCTCTTATTTCTCGATCAATTTTACCGCCTCGACCTCCCTTCTTTTCTTCATTGTCTAAAAGACTAAAAATGAAGAACAGGAAATCTTAAATGCCTCCAAATGAAATACTTTTAAATGTTGCTTTTGAGTTTTGGAGCCTAAATTTTCATGTCATAAAGATATGACATCAGACGACAATGTTACGATCAGCTACGACAGATTCTTCATTTCTTTCTTCTTAGCCTATAAGGCGAGGTACAATCCTACCACGATAATGGTTGTACTTATAATGCTGTAATGTTGCCAAGTAACAGAAACTGTTTTTAATATGCAATCTATAACTTCAGAAATGATCAATAGATCAACAAGCAGATCATAAGTTTGTACCTTCCAGAATGAATTGGCTTGTAAAATAAGTAATGTGACAATGACAACAACCACAAGTCTTGCAGGGCTAAACATGGACACAAACACCGGCCTATTAGACTCCACGCACCACACAATGACTGTGAATGCCATCACAGAGATCATAATTCCCTACAAGCAATATTAATTAAACCAAAAAGAATATAGAAAAAGAGTGAGAATATTAAATGTAATCATTAGTTTGGTTGGTATACCGAAAAGATACGGGCAAGCAATCTAATATCCCATCCTAGTCTCAAATCTTCTAAAAACAAATTGGATTTCCAACAAATAGCCACAAGAAGAGTCACAAAGCTCCCCATCAGGTTTATCCGGGCCGTGTTCCAGTATATAGGGTCCTCCAAGTCCTTCACCTATTCTAACCTATTTAATAATAAATAAATAAAATAGTTATCATTTTTTTGTACTAATCTTAAATGACAGCATTGTTTGATATGTAGATTCTTTTCTAGAAAAATTAGTCTGATCTATAAGTTATATATTTACATACAAAGAAAAAGAAAGAAATGAGAACTTGCCTGCAAGAGAATCCAAATGAGTAAGAGATCATACTTCCTAGTATAAGAAACCCTCCGAGAAAGGAAATGCTATGAGTGGTACCATTATGCGGTCGACCTCCCAGATAAATGTGAGTCGCGTAGAGATGGATCCTTTTTTTTCGTACAATACAAAGAAAAACGCTCTACCAACACCAAGTAGCATCCTAATCAGCTTGGCCTTCCCAATCAGCTTGGCCTTTCCCTAGTTCGATCCAAGCTGCACTCTTTCTATTCTGTAAGATATATAGAAAAAAACACATAAATATTTATCTTAAAAACCATACAGCTTACTACGTTAGTACGTTTCAAAATATTTGATGTTCTAAAGAATAAAATTGTTTCAAATTATATGGTGTTTTCAACTCTTAATGCAAAACTTATTATTATTTTTATGTTTTATGACTATTGCATTTTGTTGATTTGTTTTACTATTAGTTTAATTGTGCTTAGGTAGATGATTAATGATTTTTTTTTATTTTACAAAGATACAAATAAAAAGTTTCTTAACCTGTGTGCAAAAACCTTAAACATAAGTATTTTGAAACACATGATATATAAACTTAAATTTGCAACTCCTTTTCTTTGCTACATATATTATTCAAAATATATAATGTTTAAATTTTTTGCAAACAGATTAAGAAAACATTTAACTTTTATATTTGTTTTAAAAAAGTTATTATTCATAAACACAATTAGACAAATGATACAACAACCTGCTGAATACAAATGGTTATAAAACATTAAAAAAATATTAAATTTTACATAAAAAGTTGAAACATTATATAATTTAAGATAAAACAAAATTTATAAAACATCAACTACTATGAATTAAAGGGAATATAAAAAACATGACTAGTTAATTCAATGAAGTATGACCAGTTATTATTAAATGCAAAAACTTTAACCGTTTTTTATTACTAACTATGTGGTTGGTCCGCTGTATGCATGAGAATTTTGATACAAATTAGTTAATAATATCATTAAATAATAATATGTATCATTATGATAAGTGAGTGGTCTGTTTATTAATATATTATAAAAAATATTAGTTTATGAAAAAATATTTTAATAAATTTCAGAAATTGTATATAATAAAAATTAAAATATACACAAAACTCCAAATATTTAAAGAAAAAACGTAAAATAAAAATGGTTCTTCTTTATTCTTCGTCTTATTTGTCTTCTACTTTTTTATCCATATTTTTCATTTTATTATAATTTTTCTTCTCATTCCGTCATCTTTCATCCCATTTCTGGTTTCTAATTCTCACTATATGATTTGAATACATTCAAATATAATAAAAAGTATGTTTTTTGTATGAAACAGGGTGAGATGCTAATAAATTTTAAGAAATTCTCACTCCAAAAATCTTATTCCGCAAATTTCATACACAAAACTTGAACTTATGAATATCCTGTCAAAAAAAATATTTAAAAATAAGATTCTAAAAAGTTTCTGTCAAAAGCCCGAGTCCACAAATTTTCTGCAAAAAATGGGAATCAGTTATATTCCCACAAAAAATAAGTCAAAAATATGATTTCATAAATATTTTGTCAAATTTTGATTTTGTGAATTTTCTGCCAAACAGTGAATCCATGTAAAAATTTCACCAAAACATTTATCTTGAAAATGTGATTCCAAAATCTACCATTCAAAATTTTAATTTCATTAATATTCTGCCAAATGAGTGAAGCCATAAAGTTTTCATTATAAATTTATTTAAAAATATGAATTCAAATAAAATTCCGTCAAAACCCGATTCCAAATATTTTCTCCTAAGAAGTGAATGTATAAATTGTCTGTCAAAATTTGTTCTACAAATCTAAATTTTAAAAGTTTTCATCAGTAATTTGATTTTACAGTTTTTTGCCAAAAATTTTGAATCCATGATTTTTCTGTTGAAAATATGAAATTATAAACTTCTTTGCAAAATAGAAAGGCACGAATTTTTCGTCAATACTTGAAATTAGTAAATTTTGCAATAAAAATTTTGTGTCAAAAATATGATTTCAAATATTTTTGATAAAAATCACTTTTCCTAAATTTTCTGCTAACAATTTTAATATTTAAATCAAAAATGTAATAACAAATTATAATAATATTACCTGACAAGTCATGTGAACTAAAAATAGACATGTCATAATTACATCATCATTACATATCATCATTTTCATGTTAAATTAAAAAAATTCAAACTAAACATATCAATCAATAAAATTAAAATAACTCATCAATTTTTATTAAACTACATTCTCAATATAAATATAAAGTGAGTTGTATGACCAGTTAAATTCATAACCATTACTATTGGAAAAGTCAATATGTGCACAAAGTAAATTTCAAGATTTATATTATTCGTAAATATAGTCTTTAATTTTAGTTTATTTTGTTCAAAGTAAAATTTAATTCCCATTATAAGGAAACTTTGACAAAAAAAAAAATCATAGAAGTTAATCTAAAAAAATTGTTGACTCAATATATAGAAGAAAAAAACAAACGAATGTCATAATACCTCATAAGAAGTTTGACTAATTAAATGCTAATATTAATTCAAGAACTAGAAAACACCGCAAATTAATTTCTTATTCACACTCATTCATGTACACTGCCATCAAACTTATACGATTAATCTATACTAAATAAAAGGAACTATTTGGGGCTCCTTAAGCTATCCACCTCAGCTTTTCAAACTATTCTAAAAATATGACACATCAGCAAAAAATAATAATACAAATTCCCACTTTAAATTTTTTTGAAATACACATAAAATAAATAAATAGAACCAAAATTAATATAGTTAAATACAAGAGTAAATAAAAATAAAATATTATTTTTTGAATCAGTAAAATAAATATTATTTAAATCTATAGCATCAATATATATTCTTTTGTTTGTAATATAACAAATTAACAATAATGAAAATTCTCACTTTAGATTTTTTAAAATACACATAAAATAAATAAATAGAACCATTAAATTAATATAGTTATTGGCAAAAACTAAATAAAACTATATATAATTTTAATCAGTAAAATAAATATCATTTAAATCTGTAGCATTAATATATACTCATTTTTGTCACTAAAATTAATATAGTTACCAACAAAAGTAAATAAAATTAAAATATTAAATCAGTAAAATAAACATCATTTAAATTTATAGCATCAATATATACTTCTTTTGTTTGTAATATAACAATAATAAAAAATTTCACTTTATATCTTTTGAAATACACATAAAATAAATAAATAGAACCACTAAGTTAATATAGTTATTAGGAATAGGTAAATAAAACTAAATATCATTTTCTAAATCAGTAAAATAAATATCATTTAAATCTGTAGCATTAATATATACTCCTTTTTATAATATAGTGAATATATTAGACAACAAATTTCTCTAAAAAATTAAATAATAGTTAATAGAAACAAGATTACAAAATAATAATTTCTAAAATAAAATTTAAAACATTTACAAATTATAAAAATCTAAAACATTCACTTTTTAGAAACATACAGATTAAGCATCATAGTACGTTAGATTTAAGGCAACCAACAAGACAACAGAAATTATAGGAAGCTTTTCAAAGCATCTATCTATATGAAGATTTCGATCATCGTTACTATTTACATTGCAGAAAATGATAGACATAAGAAGAATTTCATGCACTGATATTTTTTCAATGTGTGTCTTAGTTGGCTTAAGGTAGTCAAGAAACTACAAGCGATACATGTCAACACATGAGTTAAACAGTTTATAAACAAAAATTAAGTTTTAGATGACAGTTAATTTTTATATATATCAAGTTAGTAAATTTTTAAATTAAATAATAATGCATTTTTGAAAAAATAACATACACATTTTTATGTAGAAGAAAATATCTAAAAAAATCTCTAATTATCCACATCAACAAAATTCCTTATAAACCCAACTTGAATGAAAAACTAATATGGTTTTTTTTACTGGGTTAAGAAACTTTTTTAAAAATAATATAATATATACTATTAGTTTAATTATAAAGGCTCATCAAAATATATATGTGTAGTTTAAGAAAAAATGTTTAAGTTAAATTACAAGCAAAATTTTTTACATCTTTTGAGTTTTGAGAAACTCAACATACTTTATTTAACATAATGAGTTAGTATGAAATTGTATTTGTATATGTATTACTTGCCTTATTCATCTATATTTTTTATAGTGTACGTATACTTCATAGACCAAATCAAAATTGCATTTTATCCATATGATTGTGATTTTTTATACTATGTAAATATTGTTTTTATTTATATGAATCATAGTTATTTTATAGATTTATAAGAGATTAGAATATTGAGTGTTGTTTGTATTTGAGATTGCTAATTAAATAAAAACACTACACGAACACAGTTGAAATAAAAATAAAAATCTAAATTAATTGAAACAATAATAATCAAATTTAGTCAAAACAAAAATCATTTTAATAATATTTTGAAAGTTAGTAGTGAATAACATTGAGTTTAACAGTTAATTTTAGCATATATCAAGTAGGTAATTCTTAAAATTATATCATGATACATTTTTTGAATACGTTAAAATAGTTTTGATGTATAATCATATCAAAACAATTTTAAAAATTAAATATTATATTTAAAATATTAACTTAAAGTGAAAATACTTTAACTTAAATAATAATCAAATATCTATATAAAAACAATCCGCGTGTAGCGCGGAAACATCCCTAGTACTTGAAAATTTAAACTAATGTATATTAATTGTTAAGTTTTAAAAATCAAATCTTCAATTTATTTTTAATAGTATTGTTGGACATAAATTACGGAATGCTTATTCACACTCATTCATGTACACTGCCATCAAACTTATACGATTAATACTTGAAAATTTAAACTAATGTATATTAATTGTTAAGTTTTAAAAATCAAATCTTCAATTTATTTTTAATAGTATTGTTGGACATAAATTACGGAATGCTTATCCGGAATATGTATTCATCGACGTCATGATAAGTGAAATAATGGTAGAATTTAAGATAGGAGTTCTATCCACTGGGAAGCAAACAGAACCAATGCATATAGCCTCGTAGGGGGCCAATATCTCTAGCTAGGTGGGTGGAGATAGACTTCAGGGAGCGAGCAGGGTGACTTGAGGGGAGCATCCTAACAGGGACAGCCTGACGGAACGACCTAATGAGGGCGATCTGACAGGGGCAGCCTAACGGGGGTGACTTGGTAAGGGCAACCTGACGAGGCGGCCTGGCAGGGGCAGCTTGACAAGAGCGACCTAGCGGGGCAGCTTGACAAGAGCGACCTAGCGGGGCAGCTTGGCAAGGGCAGCCTGACTAGGGCGACCTGACAGGGACGATCAGATGGGGGCGGTTTGGTTGGGGTGACCTGACGGGGGCGGCTTGGCGAGACCCATAAGGCAAGGCCTTTAGGCACCAAGCTGTATAAACAAGCTTGGGGCACTATGTACAGTTAAACCCTTTTGGTGTAGTGGTTTGCATCGATGTTGGTGTTTGTTGAGGTGCAAGGTTCGAGTCTCCAAAATGCATCCTCTTTAGAATGGGGCTTCCTGGGAACTCGCTGAGGCCGTCTGACAAAGGAAAAATGCAAGGCAAAATGCATGAAGAAAAGGACTGGTTCATGGAAGCCTAAGGCACAGTCTACATCGAGGTGCTGCATCAAGCAAGGAAAGCATGCACAAGCCGATACAAACTTCATGTACCATATCGGGGTGTTGCATCGAGTAGAACACCGTCTGTACCACCCCGATACAACTTATCCGCGTATTTGACTGAATTTTATCGTTGACCTTATCCTATTTTTTGATTTTTTCCTTCCTTTTTGGTTCCCTACCATAAAAGAGAAGCCACTAAACTTTGTCATTATGTCATCTTCTATTCCAAACCTTATCTTATCTCTTGCTTACCCAAAAAGGGCGATTTGCCCAAACTTGTAAACACTTTTTATTTTCTACAATCAAGTTTGCATTTTTATGTTCTAATCTTGTCTTCTGATCGTTGATTTAGCACCCTGGTAGTTTTTTTTCATTATCGTGCATTTAATCTCATCTAATCATGTTTAATTATAATCAAATAGGATTAAACATGATTAATGAGTAGTTTACTTTAGATTTAGAGTTTTAAGTAGGGAAATTTGTGATTAGGATGTGATTAATGGGGTGATTAGGCTTGATTAGTTATTTTCTGTTGTTTCCTTTTCTTGCAAAGTGATTATTTTTCATAAAGCTTCTCCCTTTTGATTTGATATGGTATTGTTGATGCAAATGGTTCACTTAATAGCTTTATATCTCATTTCTATGCATGATTCGCTTATTTGGTTTGATAGTCTAGCTTGGTCTATGATTCCATTGTTCAGTGAGACCATTGTGATAGTTCACATTGCTAGATGATTCGCTAAGGGCTTGATAGTGCCATTTTTGAGATTCTTGCTTGATGGTTAGATAGTTTGCATTATAAGAACATGATTTTGTTTGAAGTCCTGTTCATTGCTAGACATTGTTAGGATTCACAACTGTGAGCTTACTTATATGTTCTTAATTGGTGATTAGCTTCTTAGGTCCCTATATGGTTCAAAAGATTGATATGATGATATAAATTATTGCTTGAGTGAGAGATGTTTACTTGACTAGTTCATCTTTTAGGCTTTATGGTTCTCCTCTTTCTGCTCATGATTAGAGAATATACCTTCAAAAGTGGGTTTGACACTCTAGTCTTGTTGAATTGCTTTGCCTATTAACCACTAGGATGATCTTTCCATAGATACCTTGTCCAAGATTACAACATTTAGATTTGCTTGCTTATGAATGCTTGGTGTTTGCCTTTGTTTAAAAATTCCCTTAGTCTCTTGAAAACCACTTGACCATTATTGTTTAGTACCTTAGATATTGTTTTTTATTAATTGTCTTAAAACCGCTTTTCTTAGTTCCTTTTGCTTGCTTAATTTCAGTAATCATCTTGTTTAATTTCATCCTGCTTAATCTTTGTTTACTTACATTTCAGTTCTGTTTTCTCTTTATTGCATTGCTAGTTTGTTAGAGTTACTCTTGCATAATCAAAACTCCTTATTGCTTAGCTTATAGCATTGTTTGCATCTCACATCCACAACTGTGTTTGACACCTGGTATCTATACTACAACTGATTAGAGACATAGGAACATTAGCTTCAAGGGCATAAAAAACTTTATTTCAAATTGACTAAGTTCTTTTCTATTTCTTTACTAATTAGCTCTATTTTCATTGCTCTGTTTTTCTTTTTTTCAGGTACTTGTATGAATTTGAAGTTCAAAGGCTCATCAAATCTGATTCCTTCTATAGACAACATCCATGGAAGAAGGGTTGTAAGACAGAGAGTTCAGGAGTTAGAAGAGCAGAGGATGGTAGAGCAAGAAGCTCAGTTGCCACTCATTGGTGTTGTTGGACAAACACCAATACAACTAGCTGCTTCACACATTGATGAGGTTCAGGAAGCTATGAACCAAGTGGCTAGAGTTCAGGGTTTGAGAGTACCAGTTCATGCACAAAGAATTCAAACACCTATAGGATCTGGTGATGCACCTGATACTCACATCAACCGCAATGGTATTAATGTTCCAGCTGTGCACCAGAACCACTTTGAGATCAAGCTTGGGTTAATCAACATGGTGCAAGAAAACAGATTTCATGGTCTGCCCAATGAGGATCATTTAGACCATCTGGATCAGTTTGATAAAGTGTGTGGAATGACCAAGATTCAAGCCGTGTCTGAAGATGCTTTGAAGCTGTGCCTGTTCCCATTCGTCTTAGGAGACAAGGGACACCAGTGGGAGTAGGTCCTTCTACAAGGATCAATCTCACCTTGGAATGAATGCAAGACACATTTCTCAACAAGTTCTTCAGCTCAACAAGAACAGCAAAGCTCAGGAATACAATTCGCAGCTTTGTTCAACATGGTAATGAGACATTTGCTGAAGCATGTGAGCGCTTTAAGTCATACACATTACAGTACCCACACCATGGATTCACCAATGAAAGTCTGTTGTCTGAGCTATATAGAGGTGTCACACCAAAGTATAGAATGCTTTTGGATACAGCTTCTAATGGTAACTTCATGGGGGAACACAATGGTTAATGGTCTTGCATTGGTTGAGAATTTGGCTTTATCTGATCGAAATTATGGTGAGGATTATGACAGAACATCAAGAGTTTTTGGAAGTGCTGAAAGTGAGAGTACAAAGAAGGATATCAAAGCTTTGAATGCAAGCTTGATAAGCTTTTGAGTGCAACATTCAAGAATGTGAGCTATGTGGGTGAAGCTGATGCTACACAGGGAGAAGATGGGACATTTATAGAAGAAGAAGCCTTCTATATGAACCAACAAGGAGGAGGTTTCAACAACTACATAAATCACCCAAACGTTTCCTATAAAAGCACAAATGTGTCTAATCCAAAAGATCAGGTTTGTCCCTCACAAGGTGCACAACAAAACCAAGGAGCCAATCCTTTTGGTCCTTTCAACCAACCATAAAACTTTACTCCAAGACCACCATTTCAGGGCGGATTCTAGCAATCAAATTATCATCCAAGACCAGCTTTTGGCAATGCACAAGGCTCTTCTAGAACTCAAGATGGTGATATCAAGCAGATGATGCAACAGCTGTTGAATGGTCAAGCCAACACCACTATAGAGGTGCATAAGAAGTTTGCTGAAGTGCACAACAAGATCGATGCTACGAGTTGTGATTTTAATGGAAAGCTTGATGCTTTAAGTCAAAGAGTTAAGTCTCTAGAGAGCAAATGAGCTTCATATTCAAAGCCTCAGAACCAATTACCAGGAAAGAGTGAAGCCAATTCTAAAGAATTCTGTCATTTGACTGCTGAAGAGGATGAAGAGTGGTCATTTGATTGCTAAAGAGGATGAAGAGTTTGATGATGATGAAGATGCTTCTTTGGAAGATCTTGGTATGACATTCAAGGGATGTTACTCCATGTGGACATGGTGAAAGCTGAGTGTAGGGGGGGGGGGGGGGGGGGGGGGGGGGGGGGGGGGGGGGGGGGGGGCAATGTTTTGAATGTCACCATTGATGATCAAGAGCTTGTTTTGGAGCAAGAAAGAGCTGAAAGAGAAGCTGCTGAAAAGGAAGAGGCTGAGAAAGTGCTTAGTTGATACAGCTCCTTAAAATCTTCAGGACTTTCTTTAGCAAAGACCATCAAAGCGTGGTATGTTTCTACAAGCTCCTTATCAGCTTCACTAAGCTCTGGCTTGGCTTCTTATTTTGGAGCAACTAAAGCTTTCTCAACCTCTTCCTTTTCAGCAGCTTCTCTTTCAGCTCTTTCTTGCTCCAAAGCAAGCTCTTCTTCTCTATCCAAGCTTCTATCTAACCCTTAAAGGAACTGTTCCATAATATCAACAGATTCTTGATCATCAATGGTGACATTCAAAGCCCCCCCCCCCCCCCCCCCCCCCCCCCCCCCCCCCCCCCCCCCCCCCCCCCCCCCCCCCCACACACACTCAGCTTTCACCATGTCCACATGGAGTAACATCTCTTGAATTACATACCAAGATATTCCAAAGAAGCATCTTCATCATCATCAAACTCTTCATCTTCTTCACCAATCAAATGGCCACTCTTCATCCTCTTCAGCAATCAAATGACAGAATTCTTTAGGATTGGCTTCACTCTTTCCTGGTAATTGGTTCTGAGGCTTTGAAGATGAAGCTTTTTTGCTCTCTAGAGACTTAACTCTTTAACTTAAAGCATCAAGCTTTCCATTAAAATCACAACTTGTAGCATCAATATTGTTGTGCACTTCAGCAAACTTCTTATGCACCTCTATAGTGGTGTTGGCTTGACCATTCAACAGCTGTTGCATCATCTGCTTGATATCACCATCTTGAGTTCTAGAAGAGCCTTGTGCATTGCCAAAACCTGGTGGAACAAAAGCTGGTCTTGGCTGGTAATTTGATTGCTAGAATCCACCCTGAAATAGTGGTCTTGGAGTAAAGTTTTACTGTCGGTTGAAAGGAACAAAAGGCTTGGCTCCTTGGTTTTGTTGAGCACCTTGTGAGGGACAAACCTGATCTTTTGGATTGGACACATTTGTGCTTCTATAGGAAACGTTTGGGTGATTTATGTAGTTGTTGAAACCTCCTCCTTATTGGTTCATGTAGAAGGCTTCTTCTTCTATAAATGTCCCATCTTCTCCCTGTGTAGCATCAGCTTCACCCATATAGCTCACATTCTTGAATGATGCACTCAAAAGCTTATCAAGCTTGTCATTCAAAGCTTTGATATCCTTCTTTGTACTCTAACTTTCAGCACTTCCAACAACTCTTGATGTTCTGTCATACTCCTCACCATAATTTTGATCAGATAAAGCCAAATTCTCAACCAATGCAAGACCATCAACCACTGTGTTCCCCATGAAGTTACCATTAGAAGCTGTATCCAAAAGCATTCTATACTTTGGTGTGACACATCTATATAGCGTAGACAGCAGACTTTCATTGGTGAATCCATGGTGTGGGTACTATAATGTGTGTGACTTAAAGTGCTCACATGCTTCAGCAAATGTCTCATTACCATGTTGAACAAAGCTGCTAATTATATTTCTGAGCTTTTCTGTTCTTGTTGAGTTAAAGAACTTGTTGAAAAATGATGTCTTGCATTCATTCCAAGTTGAGATTGATCCTTGTGGAAGGGTCTACTCCCACTGATGTCCCATGTCTCCTAAGCTGAATGGGAACAGGCGCAGCTTCAAAGCATCTTCAGACACGCCTTGAATCTTGGTCATTCCACACATTTTATCAAACTGATCCAGATGGTCTAAAGGATCCTCATTGGACAGACCATGAAATATGTTTCCTTGCACCAAGTTGGTTAACCCAAGCTTGATCTCAAAGTGATTCTGGTGCACAGCTGGAGCATTAATACCATTTCGGTTGATGTGATTATCAGGCGCATCACCAGCTCCTATAGGTCTCTGAACTTTTTGTGCATGAACTGGTACTCTCAAACTCTGAACTCTAGCCGCTTGGTTCATAGTTTCCTGAACCTCATCAATGTGTAAAGCAGCTAATGGTATTGGTGCTTGTCCAACAACCCTAATGAGTGGTAATTGAGCTTCTTGCTCTGGCATCCTCTGCCACCCACAATCCTAAGATCTCGGAGGATAATTCCCGGATGAAAGTTCTCTGGAGGGTGAGTTCCTGGAAGCAATCCAGGATGATTGTTCTCAGAGGAAAGCTCTCTGAAGATGTACCTTGGAGGCGATCACAGAGGATAGAAATATGAAGAGGAATTATGATTTCCAATGGACAAGTGCTTGAATAAGCATCTAAAATCTTAGGAAATTTACAAATGGTAATATATCTCTGTAACAGTTTGAAGTATAAAAAGTAATCCTGATTTGGGCAGGTCTGTGTTTTTGTCATGAATGCCAAAATGACGCTTATGTATATGCTTTTCTAGCCTTTTTCGATATATTGATATTAGCAGATATGAAAATACAATAAAAACTAAACTAAGCGAGATATACTCATATACATCATTTACAGAAACTAAAAATGCAGCTCTAAGTCACATTTCTAATTAGTTAGAAAGATATATATCTTAAATAATTTATCTTGACATAATGGTTATTTATCATTGATCTATTAGAAACTTATTGCTAGTATTCATTAATAAAATAATAGATTTTACATTTGGCATTGATACATTACATGTTTTTGTTAACAGTGTCAATAATATTTCAAGATTTCTATGTTCTGGTGCTTGTATACACATAAGATTTTTCATTTTATAAAATGGATATATCTTAGGGTCTCTGTAGATATTTATTTTGAATGTAAGAGAGTCTCTTTCAGATTATGGTAGTAGCTTCTTTCAATCTTGAACTAGATTTTGGACCCACACATTTGCGCGGGTTTCTTTTTATAAAATATTTTTAGACCACACATAAAATCGGTTTATATAAAACTTTTGTTTAAAAAAATCAGTTTATATTATTAAATCTAAAATTATGGCCCAAACAGAATTTTTTATTAGATTATATAAATATTTTTACATTATAGTTTTATGTTTTTAAAATTATTTAGGATTGATTTTATAAAAAGATTATTTTGATTAGCGTATTTTCTGTTAAATTTTGTAATAAATATTTCAAAATTTTATGTTTTATAATACAAGAAAGATTTATTTGTTTGTAATTAAGATTTTAATATTTACTTAGGCTTTGTTTGTTTTTGCATCTAGATACTTATTTGGATGTTAATGCTCAAATATTATAATTTTAAATATCTGGATACAAAATCTATAATATCTCAAAATTTGAATATTTAAAATGCTAAAAAATAGAGTTTAGATGCAGCATTTGAATCTCAAAAACTAAAAAACTAAAACTCCTTTTAATTTAAACCACAAATTAAGTTTTTTCTTTGTCAAAACCATAAAATCAGAGTATCGCATTTTCTCGCAAAATACTAAAATCACGTTGTTGTAACAAAATCAGGAATTCCCGTAGAAATTGTAAAAATAGCATTTTCCATCAAACAGCATTTTCCTGCCAAAACTTTAAACCCACATTTTTTAACAAAACCAATAATTACTAAAATCATGTTGTTGTACTAAAATTGGGAATTCCCGTAAAAAATATAAAAAAATAGCATTTTTCATCAAACCGTATTTTTCTTCCAAACTGTAAACCCACATTTTTTAACAAAACCACAAATTATGTTTTTCTCAACACCATAAAACCGTATTATATGGCCAAATTTCTAAAAAATTACTTGTTTTTGTCAAACCCGTAAAATTGCGTTTCTCATCAAACCTGCAAATCTACATTTTCAATAAAATCCATAAAACCATATTTTTCCATCAAAATCTATAAAATCCACCAAAACATGTAAACCTCGTAAAATCCGCAAAATCATGTTTCCGACCAAATCCACAAACCCATATTTTTCTATAAAATTGTAAAATCCACAAATCGTGTTTTACGACCAAATTTCTAAATTCATGTGTTTCTGCCAAACCTGCAAAATCGAGTTTCCAAACCCACAAACCTACATGTTCTCGTATGACTACATTTTCCCGCTAAAACCTGTAAAGCTTAAAAAATCCACAAAATTGTGTTATTTGCATTCCGCAAACCCATGTTGTTCCGTATACCCATAAAATCTGCAAATTATGATTTACGACCACATCTCTAAAATCATGTGTTTCTGCTAAATCTACAAAAGCACATTTCTTGTCAAACTGGCATTTTTTCGTAAAAGTATATTTTCTGCTAAAACTTATAAAATCTGCTAAAACTTGTAAAACCTGTAAAATCTACCAATTTGTGTTTGTCAAATCCGCAAACCCATGATTTTCCGCAAAAAATCATTCACAAACTAGAAAAAAAAAATTATTTACATAATATTTTTTTCATAGTATGTATATATATAACCAAAAATAATGATTACATATTTATTATTGACTATAAATTGTCACATTTAGTAAATACCATATTAGCTTTTAAATATTTTAAAGTAATGCTTTTTTTAATTGAATAGAGAATAAATTAATTATAATATAATATATATAATTATATTAGTTATTCATGTCATATATATGTGGTAATTATATTAAAATAATATGAAAAATTTTGAAATAATTTCAAAATTAAATTAGTTTGAATTTTTTTAATATCAGATATAATTTATTGGTATTACCATGTTAACAAACTAATATAATTTAATTTAATTTAATTTAATACATTTTTAGTAGTTTAATGATATGACTAAATTACTTTTAATAAATTAATAAAATTATCTAGTAAATACAATGGCATATATTGTGAACATCATGATAGCTTTTGAACATTTATTAAGACATTAACATTTAGTATCATTTATATAATTTATATATAATGTTTATATTAATTCATTAATGGCAATTGCTATAAATAGCACAGTAGACAAATGTTAGTTTTAAAAAATGATCCTCTTTTTATAATATAGATTTATCTTTTTTTTACTAGAAAATACTTATCATATCTGCTTTGGTGTTTGTATCTTGGAGTCTCTTGCATGCAGATCATGATAAAAAAAAAAAATTCTTTGAATCTTGAATGTTTTCGTTTTGATGTTTTTATGGTCTTTGGTTTTATAAACTGTATTCGTTGATTGAGTAATTTACAACAAATTATTAAAAATATCTCTGTTGTTGACTTATGGTATTATCATTACTTGGTCTATTTTTGGGGGGTTTTAAAAAGAAATACTTGGTCTATTTGTCTTAACAGAGTTGATACAGCTTGAAAATCTACTAAAATTTTGGTGTATTTATTTAGAATGTGCAGAATCGGTGTTCCTCTAAGCTTAACGAGATTCATTAATGGAAGCCCTAAATCCTTGATTCTTCTATTCACACTCATCCGTTACCCTTTGGATCCACCAAATGAAACTTAAAAGTTCCAATTTTTCTCAGAAAAAAACCCAAGTTTTATCGGCCTTTCCACCAAAAGATGGAGTCAAAAGTTCCAATTTTGCTCACTAACTCGTTTCGAGGATTATAGAGAAGTTACCCAGAAATTTTAAAGATCAATGGGTTTCAAATAAATGATATTGAATCTCATGGAAGATCGAAAAAGGCAACAAAATCTCTCTCTGATGATCAATCCAAGTTAAACCGAAACCAAACCGGAAATCTACTTTCCGGTCTAACCAAATGAGATTTAATTTCAAAATAGACAAGTCTAGTAGAAAACACTCGAGTGCAGCGGATACAGAGCTTCTTCTTCTCCGTTTAAACTTAAGCCGCGCTTGTTGCTCTCTGAGAGAAGGAGAAGTTTTGGCGCCATGTCCGCCTTGTCTGTGATCGACCGACGAGTAGTAAAGTGGAAAACGCTTGCGTCTTCATTACCCAAACCAATCGAAGCTCTTCCATGGATTGATCACGCCTTGAAAGAGTGTGCTAAATCAAGTTATCTGAGGATTGGCGAATCGATTCACGCTCATCTGATAGCTAGGAACCAATCATCTCGAGCTGAGGACTTATGGCATATCAATTCTCTGATCAATTTCTACGTGAAATGCGGGAAAACTGTTCGCGCACGCAAGATGTTCGACGAAATGCCTAAGAGGAATGTTGTTTCTTGGACTGCGTTGATGAAGGGTTATCAAGATTCTGGGTTTTATTTGGAAGTTCTGAGACTATTCAAAAGTATGGGTTTTTCCGGCGAATCGCAACCGAACGAGTATGTAGCCACTTTGGTTTTGAAATCTTGCTCGAGCTCTGGGAGAATCGAAGAAGGTAAGCAGTGCCATGGATGTTTCCTCAAACATGGTTTGATGTCCCATGAGTTTGTAAGGAACACTCTTCTCTACATGTATTCATCATGTTCGGGAACAGGAGAAGCCATCCGGATTCTGGATTGTCTTCCTTGTTATGATCTTCTTGCTTTTAACTCGGCTCTTAGTGGATATCTAGAGCATGGTGCTTTAAAAGAAGGGCTTGATGTTTTGAGACGGATGGCTAACGAAGATTTGGCGTGGGACGAGTTCACGTATATGTCTACTTTGAAGCTTTGCTCTAACCTCAGAGATTTGGAATTGGCTCGGCAGGTTCATAGCCGAGTGGTAAAGCATGGTTTCGGCTGTAACGTTGATGTACATGGCGCACTCATCAATATGTATGGCAAATGTGGTAAAGTCCTATATGCTCAGAGAGTTTACGACAACACACAGACTCAGAACATTGTCTTAAACACGTCGATCATGGATGCTTACTTCCAGGAAAAGTCTTTCGAGGAGGCTCTGAATCTGTTTGCGAAGAGGGGAAGTAAAGTGATTCCCCCTAATGAGTTCACGTTTGCGGTTCTGTTAAACTCAATCGCAGAGCTGTCCCTTTTAAAACACGGAGATCTTCTACACGGTCTTGTTGTGAAATCCGGTTTTAGGAACCATGTAATGGTTGGTAATGCATTGGTTAACATGTACGCCAAGAGCGGAAGCATCGAGGATGCGAGGAAAGCATTCTCAGGGATGGCTTTTAGGGATATAGTTACTTGGAACACAATGATATGTGGATTCTCACATCATGGATTGGGAAAGGAAGCGCTTGAAGCATTTGACAAGATGATGATCGCAGGAGCTTGCCCTAACCGGGTAACTTTCATCGGCGTTTTGCACGCTTGTAGTCATATGGGTTTTGTGGAGCAAGGGCATTATTACTTCACCAAGCTAATGAAGCAATACAATGTTGAGCCTGATCTGAGGCATTACACTTGCATTGTTGGACTTTTGAGCAAGGCTGGTTTGTTCAATGAGGTTGAGAGTTTCATGAGAGAAGCTCCTGTTGAATGGGACGTTGTTGCGTGGAGATCTTTGCTAAACGCTTGTTATGTTCGCCGGAACTACGGTTTAGGGAAGCGGGTGGCTAAATTCGCCATTGAGATGCATCCAAACGACTCGGGAATCTACGTTTTGTTATCCAATATCCACGCCAAGTCAAAGGAGTGGGATGGAGTTGCGAAAGTGCGTTCTTTGATGAAGGAAAGGCGAGTTAAGAAGGAGCCTGGGATAAGCTGGATAGGTATACGGAATCAAACACATGTGTTTCTTTCAGAGGACAATCAACACGCAGAGATTGAGCTGATTTATGCAAAGGTGAAGGAAGTTTTGGGAAAGATCAAGCCTTTGGGTTATTTAGCTGATGTTGGTGGAGTTTTCCATGATGTAGATGAAGAACAGAGAGAGAACAGCCTCGCTTATCACAGCGAAAAGCTAGCTGTGGCGTATGGTCTGATGAAAACTCCCGAGAACTCGCCGTTGTACGTGACGAAGAACGTGAGGATATGTGATGATTGTCACTCTGCTATCAAGCTTATCTCGAGGCTCTCAAACCGATTGATAGTTGTCAGAGATTCGAATCGGTTCCATCATTTCAAAGATGGTCAGTGTTCTTGTTGTGATTACTGGTGAAGATTTAAACCGGAAGCAAGATGATCATCATTTTTTTAGGTGTAAATAGTGTATAACAGTTCAAATTTTTCTCTATAGGAGCTTTTGATATTAAAGTTCGATAATTTTTATACAAGAAGGTGATGAGACAACAATATTAACAGACACAGACACAGTCTCAAAGCAAGAAGAAAAGGAAGTTGACAGACACAATTTCAGCAGAAGTTGTTCTCCATGAACTTCACAAATCCATGGAAATCGATTCTTCCGTCTTTATTTCCGTCGAATGATCTGATCATTCTCCTGCAATTCTCAAGGTTAGATCCTTGCTTTAAGCCAAGGATTGTCAAAACTCTCTGCAAATCTATTGGATCGATAAACCCATCTCTGTTTTCATCAAAGACATCGAACGCTTGCTTCACTTCCTCCAAGCTTGGCTCTTTCTCTTCGAACAGATTCGAAAGCTCCTCGGAACTGTACCTTTTTTTAAGTCCCTCGCTTTCTAATTCTGGGTCGGTTAAAAGTCCTAAACTTTTCATCACCATCTCTGCATCATCACTACAGAGCTCAACATCATCATCATCGTGTTTGATCGAACTCTGGACCTCGAGATCTTTGCTCTTCTTCTCGGAAACACATTGGGGCTGGTGCTGAAGAAGAGGCCAAAATCTGGAAAAAAAGATCTGAGCGAAAGAAACCCATCTGAAAAAATTGATGAGGAAGAAATCGAACAGACCAAACAACGGTAAAGAAGAAGAAGAGTGTTTGCATTCGGACAAGGAACTCTTCTCCATGGTTATAAGACTGTATAAGTGGCTTACAGTCATAATTTTTGTGTTGTTAGATGTTTTGTTTGAAAAACTAAAAACTCAGCGAATGAATGAAATAAATGTTTTGAGGAGAGATGTGAGGAGATATGAGTTTGTTTTGTGGCTATATATAAATGCTTGATGAATAAGTTCAATGTGGACACAACTTTGGTGGAGAGGCAAAAGTGAGGAAGTTGCCGTTGGAAGAAGAGAGCAGGAAGGAAAGAGAGAGAGGAAACTTACATACAAGTCTAAGAAAAGAATAAGTTAAGTCGTGAGGAAATTTCTTCCGAACCATTCATGGGAGTTGTTTTTTTGTTTTGTACTCATAAGTCATATTAGTCTACTATATTTTATTTATTAATTTAACTGTATTTTATACTTCTTTTTTGTTTTGCAACAGATGTGTTTTATAATTTATATATAACATGTTTATGATTGTTAGTAGGGATGTCACGTCTGGCTTCATCGTGTTCCTACCGTGTGATTCAGTTCAGTTATAAAAATTCTAGTTTAAGAAACAGTTTTTTTTTTAAATTAAAAAAATAAAATCAAAAATTAAAATCGTTAACAAAGGAAAAATAGAAAAATCAAAATATAAAATATAAAATATTACTTTTAATATAATATGATTATAATACAATATTGTTTAAATTCAAAATATTAGTCTATTAATGTTTCAAATTTGGTTATAATTTAAAATTTTCGAATAGCTTTACTGATCAAATTTGAAATGTATTCTATTTCAGGTTATATTATTTACTAGTTAATTATAAATTATGTATTAAAATCTGGCTTTTAAATTTGATATAAATTATGTTTTATTTTTTTTAAAAAATATGATATTATCAATTAATATTTTAAATACTCCTCCTAGTGTTATTCAAAACTAATAAGAAAAATTGATTTTTTCTATATTAATGTATTTGAAATGAAATTTTATATGTTGTTTTTAAAAAAAAAAAAAAAATCTAAATATATACAGATTGTAGTCACATAAATGAAAGTCAGTGTAATTGAAAGTCTCCCAAACTATGCAACTTTCACAATTAACTGGTAATAATATTGTTTCCGTTTAATCTTTAAAAAAAATTAACCACAAATTAATAGTTTTCTATAATATTTATTTTAACATTTATTATCAAAAAAATCAAATCAAGTGAACATTACTTATTAAAACATCATTTATGTATTAAAAATAAGAAGAAAAACAACATAAAGCAATTAAACTAACCATGATCCGTGACTTGTTTGACCAAAGTTATTAAGGATGACTTAATTCATGCTCTTACTTATTGGAGACTTGAAAAAAGACAAACACGAATTAATGTCACAATTGCGACTAAGTTCCTTAGTAATTTCCTGGAAACTGGAAGTGAACCAAGATTGTGGGTGGATTTCTTTAACTTTTACTAGCATTTTCAACATAATTTGTTATTTTATCAAATCAAAATGTTCATTCATTGGTTGTTTTGGTCAATATGAGCTAAAGTAACCTTCGATACGTAGCTGACTTTGTCAATCCATTTAATGAGGAGAATTCTTTATTCCTGTTATAGTTAAGTGGGAGTTCTTTTTCAAATAGTATATTTTTAAATCCTAGCTAGGTTATACAAATCATTTTTCTCTGTAATAATTAGATTGTTTATCCGAGAATCTTTTTTTCTTTCCAGTTTCAATGTAAATGTCGTTTTGTATTTTATGTAATCCAAGAAAGAAGTTAAACATATGATTGTCTTTAAAAAACAAGAAAAACAATATTCATCAAATTTTTTCAAAATTGTATCCTCTAGACCAAAGTCATCAAAATTATCGCATCAATACTGTAGTTTCTAATTTTCTATATTCATACGTGCAAACTATCTAGAAAGTACGATTATGAGAAATTTATACAAACTCATGATCAGCATAAGTTTAGATTTAACCTCACTAAACAAATCTCAGTTTAAATGGAAAATGGCAAATCTTTCAAGTCCAAAAGTTATTTTTGCTGCAAGATTTATTTAACAACAGTTTTGAGGCTTTTTCATTGTATGATACAACAAACTTTCACTCTTTCACCCAAAAACTAAACTTGTCCCTCACTAAGTCAAATCATTATATAAAAGAGCTATATGTACAAAAGGACTCACCTGCTTCCTTGGAACACAAGACTGAACCCAAAAAACAATCAAATCATCTGCTAAATTCTCACCTTCTTCCTATGAGCTCTCGTGGAAGTTTGCTGACCTAGAAAGAGCAGCCGGATTCGCCTGCAACTCCGGTCGTCTTCCCCGATGTTTTCCTTGAGAAAGACTCTTTTTTTCTTTGCTCGATGACCTGAAAGCCCCGAAAGTATCCGCCTTTTCGTCCTTCTTGATCCCAAGTGTTTCCCATATCGAGCTTTTAGCAGCTTCCTCTGGATCGTCGACCCTCAGCGTCTTGGGAACCCACAAGCATCTCTCCGGTTTGCTTTTCTCTCTACCAGGTGATGACTCTGTTTCTTCCAAACCAGTTCCTGTTTCATCTCGTGAATGTTTACCAAGTGTCGGAGAATTCGGACCTGACCCTGATGGTGAATTGGGTTGTGGCATCCATGTGAAGCCGTTCCATGCTCCAGGCGAAACTCCCGGGCAGCTCCAGTAAGCCGGCGGAGGGTAAAACGGTAAAACCGTCCACGAAACACCGTTCCAAGCGTACGGCCAAGTCGGTGGTGGTGGTCCTGGAAAGCATGGAACTTGAGCTAACGGGCTGATTGTTCCGGCCTCCTCGCTTGAAGGCTTTACAGGAACCGTAATCTTCAAGCCTTGGTTTGCTTCTTGCAACCCGGTTTGCGTTTTCAGTATTGACTTCTCAGCAAGATTCAATCCAGAAGCCATGGATTCACATATGACAGAATCAGAGCCAAAAGTGAGGAGACTTGCACCATTAGGATCGGTTCTCGCCGCGTTATGCATAGCTTCCGCGGATGTTATGCTTACAAGACGGTTATAATGAGATCCCGGGTTCTTGTTCTTGCGTCTCCCTGCACCGACCGGAACATTCCTCATCGTTCCTCCGGCAGTCCAATACCTCTGGCATTTCTTGCAGAAGTGGCGAGGCTGGTTAACGTTGTAGTTGTTGTAGTAACAGAACTTGGTCTCCATGCTGTGGCATCGAGGGCAAGGCAGGATCTTGTCAGGCTTCTTCAGCTTCGCCTCTTGAGAGCAATCAGTGCCCCCTGACTCGTTCTGCTGCGACGACTCTTCTTCACTCGTCTTTGCAGCTTTCGCTGTCTCGGTTTTGTCGGTTGTACCCGATGCTGTTGTAGCAACGTTGTTAGATTCATCCTTCGTTGACTCTTCTCCGTGCTCTTCGTTATCTTTTTGTTCATGGATTCCCTGAATTAAATACAATATTGATCACAAGACTCAAATCAGTATATGGTAAACAAATAACAACAATGTTATTCATAAATGAACATACAAATATCGTTCTTTGTGTAACCTAATCATACAAACAATGTATCTAAAAATGAACAATTAAAGTTTAAGTCAATGGTAACAGAATCAGAGTGTAACAGTCCCAAAATCAGAGACTTGAAGAAAAGTCTGTAACTTTGCAGATCCAGTAACAGATTTAATAAACACTAATCAATAGAACCAGAGAAGCTAACGATCTAATGTTTTAAATCCAGATTTCCCTTAAATGAGTAAAAAAAGGAATAAACCCTAAAAGTTGTTTCAGCAATTCAAGAATTAGAACCATCACCATCGAATCAAAACCGAATTAAAACTGATTAAAGATCTCGAATACACTTAATATTAACCTCGTTTATAAAAAAAAATCCAGATTTACAATTCCCGAAACAAAAAAATAAATCCCCAAAAGAAAAACCTAGTTCAACATAACCATACCAAAATCACACCAAACAAGATTAAAAAATACAAAACAGCGATTACGATGAATCTAACATCAATCCATAGGTCATTTCCGCGTAATAAATCATTGGGTATTCTTCAAAATCGATAAACGAAACGATTCACGAATCAAAAAACCTTACTTTTTCACTCTCGCTATCTCCACCGTGAAAGCCACCATCGTCTCCTCCTCCTCCTCCATCTAAACCGGAATCACCCATCTCTTCATCATCTCCGTTACAGGAATCTGATAACCGAACAAGATTCTGGTCTTGATGTTGGGTTAAAACTCCGGTATAGCTAGACGAAGAATCGCCACCAAGCTCCGGTAAAGGAATCGTCTTCCCAAACAGCTTAATCGCCGGATCAGACATCAATTTTTTTGTTTTCTTTCTCACTTCTTCGTCTTCTCCAGCGAGAAAAAAGCGGAAACTTTTGAGAAGACAGAGAGAAGAAGAAAGCTACAATTTTTTTTTTTTTTTAAAAAGAGAGAGAGAGAAACGACTGTCTTGTTTTCGGTGGTTGTCTGAGTTTTGTTCTTCTTCCTTTTCCTCGATTTGTTTATTTGTTTTTCTCTTTATTTATTTGTAAATCCAATCCTTTTTTGTCTGCGAGAAAAAAGATTACAGTTTTGCTGTGATCTCGCGAGTTGTACAACCTTTTGATTCGCCCGGTGTGCCACGTCATTACATGTGAGAATCCTCAGCCACAAGTTTGTATTTTGTTTTTGTGGACTTTTTTTTAAAAAGGGATCTTTTTTTTTCTTCTCTTTTTGGCTTTTGTATTTTTTTTTCCTGTTTTCCTTTTCAATCTGGTCAGCACTTTTTTTCTTTTTTTTTACTTTTACTTTTTCTTCCATTAATTTCCTTTTTATATTTAAAAGTCAGTAAAACCTTAATTATCTTTCTAAAGACCATGAGAAGTAATGGTCTAAAATTTGATGTGATTACATACATTTCATGATCTTAGAAATATTTCTTTCACATTTGACTTAAGATCTTTTTATGAAAAAAAGATAAATTTTCAATGTAATTATATATCTTTAATCAGAAACACTTCATTCTATATTTAAAAAAGACATAAAAAAATTATTGATTTGCTGTATTTACAATAATTTCTATATAGACTCATGAACACATGTATTTAGCCATCCAATATCTTGCAAAACCCAAACACTAATAGCTTGCTTTGAGACAGTTGTATGCAGCATCATAGTTATACTATAACTAATTAGATTGTGGTTTGATCCAATGCTGATTTGTGTTAGAAACCTAGGTTTGTGAACAATTAATGATAATTAATGTTTTATCAATGTTTGTCTCTCTGACCAGGGCTGTGAGATTGATATTTTGATTATATTGTGTTTGAAGATTAAAAAATAATGACATAACAAATATTTTTGATTTTTATGTTAGTTTAAAATTTAATTATTTTGTAAATATCCAACATTTTCATCAATTTCTATATGTTCACGTTGTAAAAATAATTTTGAAGTTACCTAAACAATTTTCACCTTAATTAATATATATTCGAAATTAGTAAAAACTTTAGATATCTGAAATTTGATTTCATTGTGTTTTAAAATTAAAAAAAAACTATAAAAATATGTGTTAATTGGTGCATTAGTTTTAAATTTACTATATTTGTGTGTGTAGATATCCAAAATTTCATCAGTTTTGATGTATATATGTTTCAGTTGTATAAATATTTCTGAGATTATCTAAATAATTTTCACTTTAACTAATATATGTTTGGAATTATTAAAAACTTTGGATAACTGATTTGATAGTAATTCTAACTTTTTGTATATTATGTTTGAGTCATATAAATAATTTTAAAGTTACATAAATAGTTTTGATCTTGACTGATATATGTTTGGACTTGATTCCATTATGTTTTAAAATTAGGAAACTATAACAAATAAAGTATATTTTGATTTGTGCGTTAATTAAATTTACTCTTTTAAAATAAAATAAAAACCAGAATTTTCATCAATTTGATATATGTTTTAGTTGTATAAATAATTTTGAAGTTACTTAAAAAAATTTTTATCTTAACTTATATATGTTCGAAATTAGTAAAAACTTCAGATATCTAAAATGAATAGTAATTCTAACTTGTATTATGTTCGAGTTGTATAAATAATTTTGAAGTTAGCTAAATAATTTTCATCTTAACTAATATATTCATAATTAGTAAAAACTTTGGATATCTAAAATAAATATTAATTTTAAATTTTGAGTTATTTATATATCTTTTTAAAAAGCTAATTACGGTATATCCATAAAAAATAGTGTAATTGTATTTTTCAATCAATTTATTTAAAATAAATTACATGAAAAAACAGATGAAATGAAACAAAAATAAAATAGTTTAGACTATAATGAGGAAATTAGATGAAATGCAAAATTATGTAAATCGAAAGACAATTTGTCCTGTTTACTGTTTCAACTTTCAACATAAAATATTATAGCCAAATTTTTGGGTTCGATTTGGTGAATAAATTTCCTCTATATTAGTATTACACCTAATTTCCCTTGTTTTTTTTGTTTTGTTTTCTTCTTATATTCTATTATCCAAATTCATATTCTATTATTCTAATATATTTTTTTTTTGGTTGAACATTTGCTTTATTATTCTAATATTTTTGCAACGACGAAAGTATATAGTGGATCTTCAGTGTTGTATTTCCCCCTCCTGGCCTTTTTCTTGTCATAAAATCTTCAACATATCAGAGATACGTGGCTGTGGGAGTTCTATGTTAGAAGTTGTGGTGACTAATGAACGCCATGTCGATATAAAAAAGTGCAATAATGTGGATAAGTATAGTATATGATACCTTTTTGGTTCAGACCACCCTAGATCCCCAATATATTATAAAGTTGTTTGAATACAATTTCATATTTTATATATTATCCCACTTGGACGCACGACTGAAAAAATACGTATTCTTAATCTTTTGTGAAGATGCTTAAGAAACGTTATTTATCATTTTTCTGAAAAAGCTTATTCAAATTTCTTTCGTATCTTAAGCCTTTTTAAAAAATATAAAAGAAAAATCTCGTTGATACCACATGACTGTTGTTCTTACTGACCAACAAATGATTCTTCTCTCTGTCAAATCATACTTGTGCAAAAAAATGTCACAGACTTATCAAACGTAAAAAAAGAATATTACTACAACAAACTAAGCGATGAGTTAGTATGCCCTTTTATAAAAAAAAAAAAAAAAAAGAGATGGATAGTAAATTAGTAATCGCAAATTTTACTCAAAGTGTTAAAAGCCTGAGTTAATCCACGTCAGCATATCCCCTAACCACGAAACTGGTGTTCACACGCGTCGGATATGACAGCTCATTTCTCTCGATAGAAAAGCAAATTAAAAAGCGACGAAAACGACATTCAGTGACTTGTGGCTAAAAATTTTCTGTCGTCTAAGAAAATATTACGATGATTTGCCACGTGTTTCTAGTACGCAATAAAGTGTAGTTGTCTAGTGCGTGTTATTAGGATTCTCATTTTGGCCCACGCACTCGAACTAGTAGTCGTTTCTCAGTATTATTCAATCTTCTTATGGATATTGTTGTTAAAAAAGAAAAAAACTCATATAATATTTCCAGCGGTGTTCTCAGACAATACCTGAATACAATGTAAGATGTTAAATGGATAATCAAAATATTCTAATTCTAACGATGTAAAAAAAACAGCTAATCGAATCTGAAGTAAACAAAAACTTACCCAAATTTATGTTAGTGCATTTTTAAATTAGATCATCTGATCCTCTCCGTAGCCAATCCAAATTACCCAACTTTATTTTTTGGTAAATCTAACATAAATTTTGTTAAAAAAAGCTAACATAAATTAATTATGTGTTTGGATCACGATAGTATATTTCAACGTATAAGAAGACATATTGGGTTGAAGGTGATAGGTGATAAATTAAGTAGTTGATTCAAATTGTTAATAATTAGTTTGGACACATCGATAGAGGGACTTGGCGTGGTTCGTGTTGTGTCGGGAACTTGGAGTTCCCTGAGTGAGATCTTCTCGGTGTAAGTGTAAAATTTCTGAAAGTGAGAAAGTGGGGAGGTTTTGCACTTGTGTCTAATACATGCCATCAAGTAATTATGGTTTTGAGAGTAATTATGGTTTTGTTGTGATTCTATTTGTCTTTTGTCTTTTGATTGTTGGAACTTGGAGTAAATAAAACACACAATAGCTATGTTTAGTGTTTACTATTTTGTGCTTCACAAATTATCTCAGTCAAACAAACTAATGTCTGTTAAACAATGCTTCTATTTGGTATCACAAAATGTTCAGTGTGTTCCTTCCAGGAATCACCTTGTTCAAGGTGCCTCTCGTAGAAACAAACCTCACCATGGGTCTTAATGCTAAGCGCCGAGATGCTTCTGGTCCCAAAACGCCCCTGGATAGAGCTATGAGTGAGATTGGGTGTTCAAGATTTCAAGTCATAATTTTAGAAAGAGTTAAACAAAATCTAAAAGAGGAAAAGTGTGTACAGCTGGTATAAGCAAGTCGACGAAGATTGAGCTGATTTGGTATTCCGTCTCTGGTGTGAACACGTGAGGCAGCTCGGGTTCTTGGTCCTTAACAGTATCAGTCATCACCTCCTCCACCATGGCCTTTACCGGGAATTCACCACCCTCATTGTTAGATAGAAGCCTTTTGAAACCCTCTCTCAGCCTTAGATACTGTATGGAAAACTGTTAGGATCTCACATCATAAGTTTTAAGAAACCAATACTAGTATATAACAGCGTTTCCATCAATAATATCACCCAAATAGAAAAAAAAAATAATAGTAGTATTTTATTATATATGTAAGAAAAAGAAAAAAAAAAGAAACTACTTTAAATAAGAGATTTTGAGATATCTTTAGATATTCTTATAACATTTGTTTTCATATAATTGATTAAATTTATATTCAAAAATTAAAATTAAATTATATAACAAAATTGTATTAAAAATATGAGTAGTATTATATATTTGTGAAAGATTTGAAAACATATCTTAAGGTGTAACTGGTTTAAACATAGTGGTTGTGATTGCAGATGTGAAAGTTTGCTGAAATAGACATGGTTAACAGCGTTAACCAGCGGTTTGTACAATAGGTATAGTAATTAAAGAACAGGTGTATTTGCAGGATATTTTAGACTGCTTGACCAGTAGATACAAAAACAATTACACAACCAAATAACAATATAAATATATTATATAATTAAAAACCAATAAATATATTATTATTAAAACATAATAAATTATAAATTCAATATAACTAATACCAAAAATCAGAAAAATATTATATGTATAATACTTACATTTATTTCTTATTTTTTAGTTTAGATAAAATTATAATTTTTTAAATATTAAAATTATATTAAAATAATCTTAGTTATTAAATATATGAAACTATTAGTGGTACATAGAAAATTTATTTAAATTATTTTTGTTTAAAGATCTTGATTAATAGTTAATGAATATTAATTTTAAGCCATAAAATACTTAATTAATATTATTTTAAAAAGTATCAAATTTATATATTTTGTAATTATAATATTTAAAACTTATTTAAAGAAAAAATATTATATATTTTGATTTTAAATAATTTTTATATCATTCTAATTTTGTATTACCGTACGCAATCGCAAATGCTAGTAAGAAATAATTTTTAATTTTGAAGAAAAAAAATGGTATAAAGCAGTTGAAAACGTTTCCGTGACTAATCGTTACCACAAATACTGCGTTTAAGGTGGTAGCCACTGAACCAGTTATGCATTACTAATGAAGATGTTTTAAAAGATATAGACCTATTTTTTTTGTCAAATAGACCTATTTACTGATTATCAATTAGTAATTAGTAATTAGTTTTGAGTTAAAAATCCATAATAAATTCAAATTTAACCCAAAAATATCAAATTGCAATCGGAGAGTGTGCAAAGTCGAGAGAGATCCTCGGAGAAAATTATTTACGGTACCTTGGGCCAAGGAGAGTCGAGGCTATCGTTGGAAAGGACATGGATCCCCGGAGAGACTTGTGTCACGAGCTTATCCTTATCACCGTGGCGTGGCCGGTTGGTAATGTAAACCATGGATTTGGACAAGACATGAGCTACAACTAGGTTGAAGCCATTGTACATAGAAACCTCCTCTTGTATCTCCTCCGCAAACTCGGTAGGGCTCTTTCGGCTTTGCAAGTAACGAAGAGGGAGATCTCCACGGGACTTAGCATCCGGGAAAGAGGAGGTCTCCTTGAAATTGGTGAGGAAAGCGATACGGCCATGCCTCGTGCATCCTAGCCACGTCCCGCCGCCAGCTAGGTCTCTTCCTCCCACCGTCTCTCCGTCTTCCCACCAACGCAGCGGTTCAGTCGCCCTTCAAGATTTAAAATAAACAGTTTATTAATTAACTTTGAAGCTATTTTCAGAGGAGGGGGATGGATTCAATCAATCACCTGTTGTGATATTCATCTCTATTCAAAAAGAGAAGAAAAGGGTAAAGCGGATGCGATTGCCACACAAACACTGCTATGCACATTTCTCTTCTCCTCTCTCTAATTACCCAAATATGAACACGAACAAACCCTCTCTCTCTGTTCTAAAAGGGGAAGAAGGCTTTAAACAAAAGTTAGCTCTATATATATTCTTTTTCTTTCTACTAAAGAAGTGCACGTGGCTCTTGTTATCACGAAACAGCAGCACGTATTGCGGTATTGGACTTTTTTTTTTTTAATATATGTAACAAAAGTAAAGTATGCATATTTCTTTTAATAATCGTATTGGAACACTGTCGACACACACACAGATAAAAATCGTATTGGGCCACTAGTCTTTGTTTATAGCTTTTTCAAGTAGCTTATGGAGATAACGCCTACCCATTTGAAATTGTGAATATATTGGTAAATTTCGATTACTTAACCGTTGGTGTGGCTTTGTGTGTTTTTCTGTTTTTATTTGTCAACTTCTTCTTTTTGTATATTAAGGCTTTCATTTACATAATTTTTTAACCTGTTACGTAAAAAATATGGACCAAAACATTCCTATACACATATTTAAATCTAACAACAAACATTTTATTTCACAATACAATAGGTGAATAATAGATAATATGGAGTTTCCTTATGATAAATAAATAACAAGATCGAGATCGAGGACAGGAAACCAATCGCTGAACCAAATCCGTTGACATGAGGAAGGGTCTCCAGTGGCGAAAAAAAAAAAAAAAAAAAAAAAGTTAGATAGTATAATTCCCAAAAGGGGTTAAATGAAGCTCTTAACAGCAGCACCAGAAACAGATCAAGAGTTATATAAATCATTAATGATTAATGAAAATGATATCTGACAAATTGAAAAAGTGGTCTTATATCTCCTTTTTAAGTTCAAATTTTTCACATACGGCTTATCTACTTTGCTTACATACATGGTTCCAAAACTAGAAGAAGCAGTATCTTATACTTTATTCGCTCATGATTTCTTGAAATAAAGCACATGAACAAAAATGTCAAAGCTATCAAAAGAACACTCTTTCTTTCTTCTATAGCACAAGCTAAGTGGATATGTCATAAATCCTGATTTATCAGTTCAAGACCTTATCCTACCGGGAACAAATCCATGGAACAGATCAATGCTCAACCAGGTGGTAAACCCGGATGATGCAAATAAGATGATGGCATTAATTACACACAAGGCATGGAGATATTATGCTGTGAAGCCGGGCTACAATATCTATTGGTGTACATATATATATGTATATATGTACATATATTGACATATTCCTCCCAAGATAAAAAAAACACTTTTATTCGAGAAATATTAATCTCCCATTGCATGATCATTTACAGCAAGGAAGTTCAAAGTTGATAAAATCACTCATGTGCACAATTACTTTCAAATTCTTTGCATGACAATGTTGCTGATTTTTTAACATGATGAATGCCAAAATTAAGAATATATGTGCGTGACAATCTGGAAAATGAGGAATTATGAAACAGATTTGTATTTTGTTAAAATACCTTGTTAATATTATTTGGTGTTTTAAATTAAAGAGATTTGTAAAACTTAGAGATGATTGAAGATAAAGAGAAACATTTTTTGTTATTTCTTTGAATTTGACGATTACAAAGAGATGATTTTTTATTTATACAAATCTCCAAAACATTAGTTTCCTAACAGGTGTCATCATCTTGTATCGCTTAATGATCTAAGAACTGAGAATGAATTGGACAGCGTGATGGTATCTGTCTTCTTCTCACAACTCGATTTTGGTTTGTACACTTTGCTTTTGCAGAGTTTGTTTCTATCTTCTTCAGACCGTTAAAGACTGAGTTTGAACGTGGACTGATCTTCGTTGGACTTCGTTATTGATTCAGTTTGGACTTGATTTTCTTCTTGGCCCAACTTGCCTTTGCCTTTTCTGTCCTCAATCAAAACAGTGTCGTTTTGTGTACTCTTCTTCTCCACAATTGACTCCGCCGAGTTGTTCTTCTCACTTATATGCCCTCTCAAACTTGGTGTGGGTGGAAAATCTACACCAAGTTTGTATCGTAGAGAACAAAAGGCTTCAGATGGAAGAGACTTAGTGAAGATGTCAGCAATTTGTTGATGAACCAGAACATGCTTCACAATCAGAGATCCGAGAGCTACTCTTTCACGGACATAATGATAGTATGTTTCAAAATGCTTCGAGCGTTTGTGAAAGGCGGGATTGTCAGTCAAGTGAACAGATGAGAGATTATCGCCATATAACTCAGGAGAACCTCCAGTAGAACTCCAAGTTCGCGAAGAATTGCGCATATCCAAGTTAACTCCATCGCTGTCTCAGATAAGGAATGATACTCTGCCTCTGTCGAGCTTCTGGACACCGTTCTCTGTTTATGAGAAGACCATGAGATGAGATTTGCCCCAAGGAATGTACAGAATCCACTTGTTGACCTCCGTGTGTGAGGACAACCAGCCCAATCACTATCACTATAGGATCAGAGAGTGAAATCTGAGTCTTTGTAGAGAGTAAGGCCCATCGAGATTGTACCTTTGACATACCTGAGAAATATCTTGAGCAGGTTGTAGTCGGAGACTGTAGGCGCATGCATCTTTTGACACACATAGTTGACAGCAAACTGGAGATCAGGTCTTGTAAGAGTCAGATATTGCAGCTTGCCTGCCAAGCTTCTAATGTATGTCGGATTAGGGAAGACCTCTTCTTGATCTGGAACCCTGTTGAGCTGTATTGGCAATGGCGTTGCTATTGGTGAACAATCGCTCATCTCTGCAATAGCCAAGAGATCCTCTGCATATTGTTGTTGCGAGAGAAACAGACCAGTTTCATGAAACTGAGCTTGAATTCCTAAGAAGTATGCCATTCTGCCAAGATCCTTCATTCTGAATTGATTGTTGAGCTTGGTTAGGAGTTTATCCAAGGCGATAGAGCTGTTTCCAGTGAGAATCATGTCATCGAAGCATAATTACATCTTTTCCCTTGGAGTATACGAACAGTGAGGGATCCTTAATACTGCAGAAGAATCCAAATTCCAAGAGAAAATTGTTGAACTTATCGAACCATGCTCTGGGAGCTTATTTAAGTCCATACAGAGACTTATCCAGAAGACACACGTGATCAGGCTTGTCCTTATATGTGAATCCTGCAGGTTGCTTCATGTAAACAATTTCTGTTAAGTCCCCATGGAGAAAAGCGTTCTTTACATCCATTTGCTTGATTTCCCACTGCATAACTGTTGCGATATCAAGAATAATTCACACTGTAGCTGTTCGAACCACAGGACTGAAAGTTTCCAGATAGTCAATACCTTCTTCTTGATTAAACCCTTGAGCAACTAGGCGAGCTTTTAACTTGTCTAAAGACCCGTCTGCATTTAATTTAGTTCTGAAAATCCACTTGCTTCCTAGCACATGCATATCAGAAGAGTATGGAACAAGAGACCATGTATTTGCTTCTTTGCAATTCTCAACTTCCTCATGCATAGCATTGTTCTATCCATGGCGATTCAGAGCCTCTTTTATGGTTTTTGGCTCCGGATGAGCAACCTTATGCGTTAGAAGAGCATATCATGGATTTGGTTTGACAATCCCCACTTTCGATCGTGTCACCATAGTGTGGGAGTTTGGAGGTTGAGATTGGGTGATAGTAGTATTGGGGAAGCTATTTGATGATGAAGGAGTTGCTGAAGAGGTCATGTTCAAGTCTTCATCATTGTTTTTGTTTGGGGAATCAGACGAAGAAACTGCCAAACCTTCGAAACTGTCCTCATCAAGAGCATCTGTCACAGGTGTTGGTGCAGGAGGAGTGATGAAAACAGGAGCCTGCTGAAACTGAGCGACAACTTCAGGCGTGATTGTTGTAGATGATGACTGACTTTCTGTAGCTGCACCCGTGTCCTTAGGTTTGAAACTCTGTGTCCAGGCTGAGACCAGAGAAGTTTATTCCTTCGGATGTAGATGATAGTACTTCTCAGAGAAAGAAAAAACAGATTCATCAAAGATCACATGACGGCTAATGTGGACCCGGCCTGTTGTAGGGAGTAAGCATCGATACCCTTTGTATTTCTCGTTGTATCCAAGGAAGACACATTTCAGAGACCTTGGATCAAACTTGTTTGCTGCATAATCTCGCATAGTTGGATAACACACACACCTAAACACTCGTAAGAATGTATAAACAGGTGGTTTGCCAAATAGGAGCTCATAAGGACTTCGTGGGTTTGCTAAAGCCGTGTGAGGCAACAGGTTACTCAGAAAGTTTGCTGTGAAGAAAGCTTCCACCCAATACTTCAAGGGAACACTGCTTTGAAACATCATAGAGAGGCCTAGCTCAACTATATATTTGTGTTTTCTCTCTGCAATCCCATTTTGCTGAGGAGTGTATGGGCATGATATAAACTGTTGAATTCCACACTTCTCAAGATGTTTTAGGAAGACCGTACTTGTGAATTCTCCTCCACCATCGCATTGAAAGGTACCAATTTGATTTTGAAACTGATTTTGAACCAATGACTGAAACTTGATAAACGTGGGAAATAAATCTGATTTCAGTTTCAAGAGATAAAACCAGCAAAATCTGGAGAAGTTATCGATGAAAACCACATAATAACGAAAGCTTTGAACAGATAAAACTGGCGAAGGTCCCCACAAATCACAGTGAATCCTTCTAAAGACCTAGAAGCAACAAAAGTGGAAGAAGAAAACGGTAATCTAGAGCTCTTCCCAAGCTGACATGCTTCACAGACAGACTTGGTACTTTTATTGATGATGACTTGCTTATTTGTTGATAGATGCTGAAGGATATGTGAATTCAGATGTCCCAAACGCCTACGCCATACTTTACTACTAGCAGCTTGCTGTCTTGTACAGTAGAACGCCTGCAGACGAGGATTCTTCAACACATATAGACCATCATTGTTTCTTCCCAGAAGAAGCTGCTTTGTTTCCTTATCATACACACGAACATTGTTACAGTCAAATTTAAAGGAACAAGGATAGTCCTCTGTGATCTTTGAGACAGATAACATTGACTTAGCAATATATGGACATACCAACACATCGTTTAGAGGAAGATTAGCTGAAGTGGAAGGAAGAGAAGCAGAACCGGTGTGAGTTATCGGTAAATATTCCCCATTTCCAACCATGACAGCATCTGGCCCATTGTAGACTTGAGAGTGTTGCAGGTGTTGAGAGGAGTTGATTATGTGAGCTGTGGCTCCTGTGTCAGAAAACACTCGATACCCGAGCTGTCTGAAACATCAGTAATCCTCATTGCAGTAAGAGCATTTGGAAACTCTTCCACATAATTGTTGTCGAAACGATGCCAGCATCGTATAGCCGGATGTCCCACTTTTCCACATATCTGACAAATTGACCTTTCTCTAGTGTCAGAGGAAGCAGATGATGGCGGGAAAGTGACTACTTGTTGATGAAAGCCACGTCCTTGAGTGGAATATTGACCTCTTCCACCGCGGTTTCCTCTGCCACGGTTGTTGTATTGCTGACCACGTCCTCGGTTGTTTGTGTAATTTGTGTAGTAAGCAATAGAGGGGTCGTTGATCATCGCATGGAAAGCCAAGTGAGAAGATATTTCCGACTCTGAGGCATAGCTAGGTAGCCGGTCAGCAAAAGCGCAGAGACGAGGTATGATGTCTTCAAACGTTGGTGCCGGAAATTTGTCCATCGAGCCCTCAATACTGATCTTGACTGGTTCAAACTCACGGCCTAGACCCTTGAGAGCAGCAAATATCTTCATTCGTTCGGAAGCTGGATGGCCAATAGATGTAAGTTGATCACCGAGAGCCTTGATTTGCTTGAGAAAATCAATCATTGGTTTGTCTCCCTTCTTGAGGGTTTGGGTTGATGTTGAAGTTCAAACAAGCGTGATACGACTGGCGGTTGTAGTGCTTGGCCAGTGTCATCCAGACGTCATGAGCTGTGTCGCAGCCGACTACGACGCTGAGAATGTCTTCGGCGAAAGAACCAACGAGCCAAGACTTCACTATTTGGTCAGTTTTAAACCAAATGCGAAATACCGGGTTCGGGACTTCAGTAGCGGTATTGTTGATGCCCGGAACAACGATTGTCATCGGTGGTTTTGGTGTAGCTCCGGTGACATAGCCGATGAGGTCGTTGCCATTGAGAAACACTTCAAACTGAAACTTCCAGAAAATGTAGTTTTGCTCTGTAAGCTTCACCGTGATGGAATTGATGATGTTTAGAGACGGAGGAACAACAAAGTCCATGGCTTGGTCGCCCATGGTTCTGATACCATAAAGAGATTTATAAAACTTAGAGATGATTGAAGATAAAAAAAAATATTTTTTGTTATTTCTTTGAACTTGACGATTACAAATAGATGATTTCTTATTTATATAAATTTTTAAAATCCTAGTTTCCTAACAGGTGTCATCATTCTGTACCGCTTAATGATCCAAGAACTGAGAATGAATTGGACAGCTTGATGATATCTGTCTTCTTCTCACAGCTCGATTTTAGTTCGTACACTCTGCTTTTGCAAAGTTTGTTTCGATCTTTTTCAGACCGTTAAAGATTGAGTTTGAATGTGGACTGATCTTCGTTGGACTTCTTATTAATTCAGTTTGGGTTTGATTTTCTTCTTGGCCCAACTTACTTTTGCTTTTTCTGTCCTCATTCAAAATAGTGTCGTTTTGTGTACTCTTCTTGTCCACAATTGACTCCGCCTAGTGGTTCTTCTCACTTATATAAATGTAGTTCGTCATCAAGTGAGTTAATATGTGAGGGCAAATAGGCAATTGAGGGAAATAAAATGATGCGACAAATTTGTAGATAATTTCACATAGTTTATAATTTATTATACTCACGTACACGAAAACACATATTATTCCAGTGATAACAGTTTCCAAGCCACAGACACACACAGCACACACTGACACACATTTATTTGATTTAATAACTTTAAAAAAAAAACAGTGACGCGTAGGGTCTCACAAACATTTATTGAATTATATAAAACATTGAGAGTGAGAGCATATATGTAACTGATTAAGCGGAATCGACAGCGTAGAAGTAGATCTCACCGGTGCGTGCGTTGGTCTGAAGTTTTCCTCCATGCATGAGGAGACCTTTCTTTCCATAGACGGTGGCCGTCGTGGAGGCCGTCCAACCGCGGTTGCTCGGTTTTTCTCCTCCTCCAAACCTCTCCCACACCAATGTCTCAGTGTCCAACGCAAAACCCTCACGGGACAACGTCCCCGGACCTTTATGTGCTTCCGGGTCCCGCTCAATCTCGCCTCCAAATATTAATATATATTTTCCCACAGCCGCATGCGCAAAGACGCTCCTCGCAGGAGGTTTCTCGAAACCTTTGGTCTCCACTTGGGTCCATTTTTGAGTAGCGGGGTCAAAGTAGTGCACATGGTTAGACTCGTAGTCACTGGACCCGTAGAGTTTGGGTGCATCAGGATCACTAGCAGTCGCGAACCCGTAAAGCACCCAAATCTTCCCTTGCACCACAAGGAATCCGGCTCCTCCTCTTTTCTCGAAATCCTCGCCAGGATCCGGTAGCTGAGACCATTTCCCATCGGCAATGTTATACGCCTCGATCGTTCTGAACCGAAACGGGGTTGCATTCAGCCCGCCTTTGCTCACCCCACCGAATACGTACACGTTGTTTTCATCTGAAGCCATTGCATGGAAAGTACGAGCCTCGGGTCCTCCCTCTTCATCGAGCTTCGTCAGGAACTTCCACTCCTCTTTCACCGTGTCGTACGAGTAAAAGTCCTCGAACTCTAACTTTTTATTGCGGCCTCCGAATACATAGAGCTTAGTTCCCACGGCCACCATGCGGACGCCTAAGGCTTTGATGGTTGGAACGTCTCCCTTGGCCGGAGCGATTGACCAAGTGTGAGTGTTGAAGTCAAAGACATAAAGGTCTTTGTCGATAGACTCGTATGGCACAAACTCGCCGCCGAAACAGTAGAGCTTGTGTCCGACCACGGCTATGCCGTGTGAGCATCTTGGTACTGGTCCATGTCCTCCTTTCTGCACCACCTGTTAATCAATGACCATTATCTATGATCTGTCATAATCATGGTGAATTAATGTTGATAATTAAAAGGGATATTGATGAGCCTGTTAAATTTTCGAATACATGACAGGATTTTACAAGTAAACCATGAATATAATATCTTTTCAGGTTACAAGTACACGAATGGGGTAACGTTTCTAGAACATGGGAATTAAAAAAGTGTCATACATAGCTTTACTAATAACCAATATTATACATATATATATATATATACATCACCCATGCTACTCTCGTGCAAAATTATGAATTTGAGAGAAATGATAATTAATACTTATATAACATAGAAATTCTTAACTAATTAATTAATAGCAATTACCTTGATCCACTCGCCTTGCAAAGTCCGAGCCATAGCTACAATATTCAACTCTGTTTTTCTTTTCTTTTCTATTTGTTTGTGTCTCTCCCTCTTCTTTCGCTGCTCTTATAAATAGGCTAAAATTCTGCGTGTCAAGATATTTCTAACTGAATGTTTTACAGACAAACAAAAAATGAAAAAAAAGAAGAAGAAGAATCACTTGAAAAAAAAGAAAAGAAGAAGAAGATATTACGGCACAAACCTCGCAGACAGTCGCTGTCAACATGAGTCTCGTTTACGAATTGATCCAACGTCCACCGTTTGAAACGTCACAAGGTCCATAGTCATATTATCTTGCTAAGTTTGTGAAGGTAAATATTTGAGAAAATTGTTTTCTAATTCACCTAAAATTATATAAAAGCTTACTCAAGCTTAATATATGATCTGTGTATGGCATTACCATAAATTTTTAAATACGTTAGAAGGACATGATATAAATAAACTGATTGTTTCATTAGATTAAACTGTTGGTGTATGGAATTTATTAAACACTAAAGTGTAATATGTTTGTTAGTTTGATTGGATACGATTCATTTATGTACCATCAGAATAAATAGTTTTTATATGTTTATCTTCTCTTGTAAATGATCAAAGCGGCTTATCTCTTTACAGTTATTTTGTCACCAGACGATCTAGTTATCTTCTGTACTGGCCGAGCCGAAAAAATTATCAATAAGAAAATCTCCAAATTCCACATATAAAAGTGACTGACTATTTGATACTTAGTTGAGAACCACTTCTTTCACTTTTTCTCTCCTCTTTTTTTTTTTTGTGTGTGTGCCAAATTGTAAATATCATTTGAAAGTGAAAGTTTAGGTTTTACAAATTGCTTAACAAAAAACCTATCTAATTGGTTACAAATTACTTTTTTTTTTTTTCTTTCTTCTCACTTTATCCCTTATTCTCTTTTCTTTTCGTCTTTTATCTCTTTCTCTCATTCGTTCTTCCTCTTCTTTATTCTACTTTTATTTTTCTTCTTCTTTTCTTTTTCTTCTTAATATAAGGAAAACTACGGTGAAGTTTGCATGGTAGTTTCTAATTTGGATTTAATGCTAATTTTATATAAAAAAATGTGTTTAACATGATAGTAAACTTTTTTTGTTGTTGTTGCTGATAGTAAACTTAAGATGGAGTTTTAGAAAAAAACGGATGCCAGTAAGCTGAACCAGCCTTGTAGCTGAAGAATCCAGTCCAGTCGCTAACGGCAGCTAAGTATGTCAAAGGTTACCCACGGAAGAGGGAAATCTTGGATAAAACTAAAATTTTATTCTCTTCTTTTTAAAGGGTTCTCGTAACACTTTTTTAAAAAAAATTCCACCATGGATTAAAAATTAAACATATATATATATATATATATATATGTTTCCGTCCATGGTTCTAAACAAGAAACCACCAGAAATGATAATTATTTCTTTGATTGCTTGTTTATAAGAAATGTTTTTGTTTCCATTTATCATATTTGATGTTTCTTGTTTAACTTATTTCACTTAAAAATGCATGTCACAAACTTCCCTACCTAACTAATATCACCACGAACAAAACCCTCTCTCTCCCTATGCATATTTCTTTTCATAATTGTATTGAAACACTAGTCTTTTTTATACCTTTTTCGAAATAGCTTACAGTATGTTAAAAAAATAGCTCACAGAGATATATATAACGCCTATATACTCATTTGAATATACTTTTTTTTTGTTTTTTTTTTGGTCTAAATCATTTGAATAGATTGGTAAGTTTTTTTTTTTAGATTGGTAAGTTTCGAATACTTAACCATTGGTGACTTGGCGTTGTGTTTTCTTCTGCTTTTTTGTTGTCAACTTCTTCTTTTTGTTGTTCAAGCTTTCATTTACATAAATTTTAATCTGTTACGTGAAATATTTACCAAAGTGTAAACGTTTCCAACTTTCCATACAAATAAATATTTCGATTTAACACAACATCTTATTTCACAATACAGTAGGTGGATAATAAATAATATATGTAAAGTTTACTTAAAGATTCATTAAATAAAGGTTACAAGGAAAATAACAAAGTACATACTAAAAACACTAATCGATAATAAATCAAGCGGACATGCATCCTACACCGTAACGAGTGGTCGGAAAAACAAGAAACAAAGCACTGCAAACGATTCCGACCATCAATGGAAAACTCTCCATAACTTGATCCATCTCTTTCTCTTTTCCAGGAAACAAACAACCCGTGACTCTTCGATCCGAAAACGCAATCGCCATAAACACCAAAACGCTCATCACCGCATGAACAAAGTCGTTAACCCTCAACTTATACCTATCATCACTCACCGGAATCTCCGCTTCCGCTATCACATCTCCACCTCCGAACTCCGGCGGAGGCGGTTTCATAAACACGGCGAGTCCACGTGGCGTCACGAAACCGTAGTAGATTTTCCCATCGGATGCTTTAAAACTATCGGTGAAATGGAAGAAGAAACAAGACATGGCGCAAAGAAGCAAGAGGAGATGGATCATGAGTGTGTTGATACCGTTACAGTCTCCGTCACGGTAGATTGACGGAAGAACCATCTCGAACATCAAGAGAGTTCCTGTCGGAAGAAAATTGACGAGCATCGATGTTTTCGAAACCGTTTTTTGAACTCCTTGTGCCACCATGCGACGTTTTCGACCCCTTCCTCCTCCGGCCGCCGCTCCTGCCGGAAGTGACGGAAGTGAAGAGATTAAGACGGGTTTTGGTGAACGAGACGGTGGTGGTGATGGCTTTTGCGGTGGAGTTGCCGCCGTGTAAACTCTGATTCCTACGCTTTCCTCTGTTTTCTCCATTTTTGCGTATCTCTCAGTTTTTTGCGTGCGTGTGATTCAACAGTTTTCTTCTGCTGTGTTAAATGATTTAATGGAGAGTGAGATTATATTTGAAAAATTTCGGCGGTTATTGACGGTTTAAAAGATATTATCTAACGGTTATGTAAAATTTTGCTATCTATTTGATAATAAGCCACGTGGTTCACTGGATGATAGGAGACTCCATGAAGAAATCAATAAGGGCAGGATAACTTTAAATGGCTCAAGTCCATGAACTAGCCCAATCCAAGTTCTTCAAGAAGAATTTCAAAATAACTTATCCCTAAAAAGAGTGCAGTTAAATCACATTCACTGTTACTGTGGATATATGGTATAGCAATGAGTTTTATTTCATCAAACAATGACTGACGGAAACTATGAAATGTGTTATGTACGAGAAAGAATATTAAAATTTCTTGAAATGAAAAGTCTGCAGTTAAGAAATGGTCAGTTTATCATAGTTAATTAGTTATATACTAATGCTTTGTAAAACGATTTTTCGAAACAGAAACAGAATACTAATCATAATTTCATATTTTACGTCCACATGCATCACGCATTCATATATATATATATATGTATATATATATATATATACACATACATATCTGATATTATTACGGAGTGGAACCAGCATAATTACAAAATAAGGTATTGAGTAATTACATGAAAAACATTAAGATGAAAAAATGAAGAGAGATCTTTTATAATATTGTATTTTACTGATATGTTTGCCAATTTGTTAATTTCTCTCGAACCAAATTTGAATTAGGTTTCCCGAATACGATCCTTCTAATGTCGTACTTCGAGGGTAAGAGTTTTTCCCATCACTAAATCAATTACATTTTTTTGTTTGATTGGATCTTTAATATATATTACTCTTTTCTTCTCGAATAATCCAATCTGATTTATCTGGAATTCTCTTGTTAGTATAATAAATAGTTTATGAATATTATGAAAATCATTCGAGGTAAAAGACTTATAAAATTGTTAAAAGAAAAATCTCCCATATAAGGTAACGTAAAAGCTTCTCTAATGAAAGACTACTATACAGAATTTTCCCTGCGCAAAGATTTTGTGAAGAAACTCCAATTGTAGGGTTTGAAATCTGAAGAAGCAATAAATTGAACGTACCTAACAAGTGATAGATGTCACTCACAGATTCATCGGATGGTCATTTTTCATTTACTACAAAGCCCATAATAAGTCAAATATAAAGGAAAAGCCTATCGACTGAGCTAATGTTTGATGATGGAGATTTGTCTTTGTTTTTTTTACCCTTTAGTACTTGCAAAATTTAATTTGTACTCTAGATAGTTGCACTATTCACACCTCTACTAATTTAAAAATATATAGATTACTTACAATTTAGAACTCATCGCTGAAAAAAAATTGGTATTATATAAATGCGTTAAAACAGGGACCAATAAATGATATAGACTTCACATAAGTAACTTAATACTTATTCAAGTACAGACTTCCTTTTGTCTGCTGTTTCTTCTTTGTATCACATACAACTTACTTTTCTTTAATATATTACAGTCTAACTCATAGTATACAAGTGTACTATATATATCACCTTTTCAATTTTCCACTGGTTAGATGTGTATACCCTTATAAATATATTTGGTAAGAAAATGCAGTTCGTACTGTTTCATTCTTTCAAATATAAAGTAGTTTCATTTGTGTCTGTTTAATATCAATTTCATTATATATTTCATAAAGCATCACGCATTCATATAATATCAAGTATGCGGGTTGAATTCCGAGGATGACATTAAAATCTACCTTACGTACTAAGCATAATTAGAGGCAAGTATTTTTGATGCACCTAGCAATAACTAGGATCACAATGAAATGGAATGGCCTAAATTTCTATAAAATAAGAGAAGTGTTTTATGATTTTTTTAATATATGCATTAAGATCCAAGTTAGCTATATAATACAATGAAATTCACTAAACTTGTTTTTTGATATCAAGCTTAAATATATATATATATATATATATATACGTTTAGTCGTTTACTCAGACGGCTTCACAAAATTTCAAATGACGTTCGGCATGAGAAAATATTGATAAGGTTAATATGGTAAGACAATGTACTAATACGGCAAAACCTTAAACTATTTAGAACGATACCATCCCTGTTTATTATTAAAAGAGATCAATAGTTTGGTTTAGTAAACCGAAGATCATGAGTTTTGTAGATTTGATTAATTTCTTTTTTTGGTTACTACTAGACAACATTGACATGCATAGATGCATAGTACAGCTCCTATGTGTTTTAGATATGCATATTTTATTAACGGGATTTAAAACTATAATATACACATAGCATGTCCCCTCTCGAGGAAAATATATTATAAACTTATGTATATATAGTTTGTTTAATTTATTCAAGGATATGAGCATATAAAGAACTGTTATATATGTACGAAGCTATTGGACGACGAGCCTATGCAACGAAAACAAAACATTAATAAGCACTTGGAATATAGTAGAAGAATCTATAAATACCTCAAGCCTTGAAAAAGGCTTTATTTACTTCAAAAGAGCAAGACAATGCGACTTGCAAGCATGAAAGATCTTTTTTTTATCTTTTCTTCAATTGCTTTCTCTCTCTATATATAAATCCTCATTCCTTTGCTTCTTGTTTTCCTCCCAAAATTCTTGGAACGAAAAGAGAGATTCTAGATGTTTTTAATATTGTCTCTCTTTGAGAAATTTCCAACCATCTTTTTGCTCTCAAATTTTGTTTTCGGTTATTTACCTTCAATGTTATTATTATTATTATTCAGAAGAATTTACTTTTTTTTTCCTGTAAATTACCAATGGTTCGGGAATATTTGATACTAAGTTTGGATATGAATGAAAATGAAGATGAATGGAGGTATGAATGAATTTTCTCATCTAAGGCCTTGAATGTGAGAAAAAGGCCATTGTTGTTTAGCCAAGGATGACTTGCCGGCATCTTTGTTACTTAGTATATCTAGCTAGCTACACTCGTTATTTAATTATTATGACGATTATACTCTATATATAAAGTTTTAGTTTTTTCTTTTTTTCTGCTACGTTATGTAATAAGAAAAATTATGTACTAATCTGTTTGTGTGCTGGTGCTGAGATGTGACAAAGCGAACCCGGCAAGTCATCTCTGGCTATGTAACTGCCTCTTTCTCTCATTCTAGGCTTACGATGATACATAAAATGAACATAGATCATTCTTATGATGATGGATATGTGGCGATTAGTGGTTATGGTAGTCATGATTCAATCAGATGTGTGTCTACTTAATTTGTTAATAAGTCAAAATTCGTTTTAGTTCTGAAAAATTTCAGATCCCATTGTTTAAAAAGTTATCTTAATTTATTGGTTGAATTTGTTTAGTTTGGAGGGTCAAGTTAGAAAGCTCAATCAATACCTTTATTATTTAGGTTCTTCCTGTTTTCACTTATTTAATAACAAAATTATTTTGAATAAAAATGTATTAAAAAAGGCGTATTGGTCCTATTGGACCTTCATTGCTCTAAGCACGAGCCTAGTCCAATATGCATACTGTATATATAATTATTGGAATCATTGGTATGGTAATGAGAGTTTAATATGCATATAGATAGACATGATTTTACAGTTACATGTTTCGTTCTAATTAACCTTTTGTGTTTTCTGTATTTGACAGCTAAGGTTATAGTACAAAAGTCAAAAATCAATCAATTTCGGCTCGACATGTAGAAGAGTACTTTTATGTCGGTTCATATTATCATATATTTATTTACTTATCTGTTTATGTGTACTTTTACATAGATCCCATGCATCCCATTTGATTCTTCGTTACGATATTTGACCTTAATATTTTTAAATCTGTACCTGGAAAAAAATCAATTTTTTCTTGACTAAAAGGAAAAATTAAATCTTCACAATTCCCAATCTCTTTTTTCCAATTGTTTTTTGAAAAATGGTTCTCACATTTTTATGAAGAATTTTTAGCGTTTTTACCTCAAACGTTTGAAATTGCACTTTACACTTTCAACAACCAACTAATATGTATTAGTATTTGTCGCCGTGTCATAGTTGTTATAACTTTGGTTCTAAATTGGAAAAGTATGTATGTGACTTATTAGACGACAAAATGGAATACAATCAAGAAAAGTCCATAAACCGGCAAAATAAAGCAAAACAAAAGACACAAATTTGAGATTTAACTCGTTAATTCATTACTAATCATCTAACAAAACATTCCCACAAATCAATATATATTTTTAAATAAAACTTGAGCTAAAAGGATATGAAGCCTTCGCTAACGAGCAAACCGAAGAAGAGGACAAAGAGACCTGCGCCAAGAGATTTAGACGAAGAAACAAATGTCTGTGAATAAGCTCCGAGGGTCAACGCTGCTCCTACAAGTCCGATCACAAGAGATTGCATGTTTCTTCGACTGATAGTCCGGCTCTTGCTTATCTTCTCCACTTTCTCTTCTTCTCCATCTTCTCTTTTCTCTTCTTCTCTTTTCTCTTCTTCTATCTCTGTTTTTCTTCTTTGTCTCACCATGTTTCTAGTTTTTTGGGAACTGATTTCGATCGTGTTTCTTTGTTTAAGGTTGTGTGAAACGGGGTTGTGTCTTTATTGTACGTTTCTCTTAGTAATTAATAGTGTTAGTTAATGATGGAGACAAAGTCAACTACTCTAACTTGAAGTGGATGTGAATATATTAAATGTTATCATCGATGATTGTTAATTTTGTAAAATTCGTGCTTATTTTTCATCTTATATAAATCGTATAAATATTAGAATATATATACACTCAGGTTTTACCCAAATAAAAGACTACAAGTATACAGACAATTTCAGTAATATAGATGAGATCGAATCCACATATACCAAAGTTATACTATGATTCTTAATGAATGAAATGAAGATAAAACGAGAATATGGGTTGTTGAATTCAATGTAAAACAAAAATAGCAAATAAATTCGGTAAAAGATCAATTAAAACATGCGTTAGGTCAAGGGCAATTCGCAGAAACCAGAGATCACGAACAAAACAATTATTCAGGGAACAAATAAGCACAATCTTGAACTCAAACATGAATGTATAACTAATATACTATCGTAGTATAATAAACTTTATTTAGCAACCTAAGATTCTAAACCATCATTTGAATTTAGAATTGTAAACAAGCATTAGCGATCATATTCAATATGTTCACATATTGCTTTAACATCAGCTTTCGCTGGTCAAGGACAATATGCTCATATATATTCTTTCAGGCTTTTAAATAAACATTTTTGGTGCGCTAAACAACCTAAGATCAGAAACTAGGTATCTAATCAAGTTTCAGTAATGAGATCAACAATAAATGAAGACAACAGATAAATAATCCCTATCTATGTCTGATTCAATGATTCATAATCCCTTTGAAACCATAAACCTAACTATGGAACTACTCAGACATGAGAGAAGAAAAACAACAAAGAGATGAACATAAATTCATAATAAATATAATTTAAATCAATTGGGATTCAGAAATCTTCTCACAAATGCAGAGTAGAAAGATCGTCTCTCCAAAACTCACAAATTGCAAATAGCTAAAAGTCTGAATATAAAATAAAGGGTAGCCTAAAAACTAGCTGAAAAACAAGTATATATGGGTACAAGCACGAGTTGGATGATAAATTGTCGAAAACCAAGTCGAAATAGGAAAAACCTGAAGTTTCCTTATTTCATGCGCGACCAAACCGGCTGATTAAGACCCCGGATTGATCGATCTAAAATGTCTCGGGCAAATCTTCGACAACCGGATCAATCAGTCCCTCCTGGATTGATCGATCTAATTTCTCTCGGGAAAATCTTCAGCCATTGGATCGATCAATCCCTCCTGGATTGATCGATCTAATTTGTCTCGGAAAAATCTTTGTCTCTTTTCTTCTTTTGAATCAATCGATCCAATAAAAGACCTATCGATCTGCTCTATGGAAAAGACCAGTTTTGCTCTTTTTTTTTACTTGAATCTTCATTTCTAATGCCTTAGATCCTATTCAAACGTGTATTTACCTGTAAAGAATCTAAAAACACTGAAAAGACTCGATAAAAACCTTTAAACTCTGTTAAAAATTAGTTAAATCATAATATATCAACTTCCACATGCTTAACATTTTGTTTGTCCTCAAGCAAATATTAATTAAGGAAAATAGGTTTAAAAATATCATGAATCTTTCTCGAACCCACCTTTCGACTAACACCCTTGAACCCACATGCTACATAGTCAACTTTAGATAATGTGTCAGTATACATACCGTAAGTCTAGCAATCATCCTATATACAATTCAACATTCCTTAGAGATATCTGAACTCTATATTGTTGATCCTTTTCAGTTATTTACGGCTGCCTCAATCAAGGAAATATCAATCAAAGAACTTACAGAGTCTATCCATTCCAAGCTCCTAAATGGACAGTCTTCAGTACAATTCCCCTATTTTCTCTCTTCGTAGTCGTTTCTTCCCACTTTTTAGGGTGTCATTTCTATATTTTTTTATCGACTCTCTCTATTTTCTATAGCCCAAAAAGTGGTGCTACTCTTTACTTGTGTTCCTTGTGAGAAGACAGATTCAAGAGTGCTCACTACTTGTGTTCCTTGTGAGGAGAGGAATTCGTGAGTACACCATTCTTAGACTTAGAAATTTTTCTTTATTAGGGGGGAGGATCAAGGAGATTGTACCAAACTTATCTTCATAGTGCTGAAAGAGGAATCAAGTTCAATGCATACCAAGCCCCAATATGAGAATTTCAAAATTCATTAAAGCGGAGTCAACGTTGGATCCTTCAAACTCTCCAGAAACATGAACTTTCTCGGTTATGTTGATCCACTTTTAGTGTTCTACTTATCAGAATCTGCGGTTAACTGTTGTAGTAATGGTCCTTCAAATGTCAATGTAAAGTGGTTAGTTTAAAAGAAAAACTCATGACATTCAAACAAAGTTTTGACTCAATAAAACATCTTGGACTGACTCAAGATAAGACAAAACAAAGCAAACAGTATTAGGCCCAACGAATACCCTCCCCCAGACTTACTTCAAACGGTCTCGGTTTTGAAAATAAATCAGAAGAAGGATATGACAAATGCAAAAAGTACATAAAAAGAAAGAAAAAAAAAAGATGAAACAAGAGAAATGATACTACTTTCAATGATCGCTCAATGGTCACTCTCTGAAGTGGCACTCCAGCTCTGTCCTACGCCTCGCCCACGTCTGCGCCTAAGGGGAGGAACATCCTCGGGATCAGCTGACTCATGATCTGTCTCCTCATCATTTTCATCGATATCTAGCACCTCATCACCTGGTGCATCTCTAGCCTCGACAGCTCTGAAACAAGAGGGTGGTGGCGGACATCTGATCTTTGCCAAAGCTCCCCAAATTTTCTGCAACATGGATTTGTTCTTCCTCTGAGAATCAACTATCCAAGCCCACCTATCTGCCTCTGAAACATCTGTAGCAAGAGGAGGAAGGTCGTACAGACCAGCATAAAGAGGAAGGAGGCACTCCATAGACTGACATGCTGCAGATGCAGTAAAAGGATCCTGAGGGAATGTGTCTGGTACACTAGCATCCTCATGGTGTGGTGGATAACTACTTGGACGAGATGAACTACCTCTGCATCTAGCAACTGAAGCCATGGTCGGGTTTAGGCACAATTGAACAGCATCAGGTAGGAACTCCAAGTTAGCCCGCGAAGAAAGAGTGGTAATCTCATTGTTGGGCAGTTGGCAATACATCTTAGGACCATCTCTATCCTGAAACTGATACTTGTATCCTGGCATGAGATCCCAGTAGCTGTGAAATACTACTCATTGAGGAGGTGTGGCTCATCAGTCTGCAATGTGGAAGTGAGGTCAATGTCATGGTACCTGAAAATTGGAGTCAAAAGACTACCGATCGCCTCAGTCTGAGAAGTGGAAGTTGTAAGGCCTTTGAACTTCTTTCTAACGAGAACCTGAGAAAACTTAACCCAAAGGTTGGTGTGAATGACATGTGGTGGTGGAATTCTATAGATGCTGCTGACGAAAAAAGGGAAACCAAAGTGAAGTATAATCAGCTCATATTTCCTTAAAGCACTTGGCTCCTCTTTGCCAAACATGATGTTTCCCAGAATCTTAGCAACCACTCAAACCACAGGGTTCCTGATTAATGTTAGTTTGGTCTCTCTAAACTCAAAAGGTCATGTACCAATCAGTGGTCACAACTCTGTAATATTTTTAAAATCAGTCAGGAAATTACAGAGCTCCTTCCCTGAATTAAATCTATACAACTCACACAAAGCAGGAGTAGTGATCTGATAGCGAATACCACTCAAAATGTATGTGAGGACTCCTTCGCTAGGAACAGGATGCACCGGATCTTTGAAACAAAGCTCTGCTGAAGCAAGGAACTGACGGACTAGCTCTGGGTAAAGAGAAAAATGGTCATATGCAATCCATCCCATCCCCATGTTCTCTACCATCTCATAGATATCCTCCTTGGTCCCATCCAACACAAAGTCCTAGAATCCACAATCAGTGTAGGGAGTATGCTAACGCCCAACAGCCCATTGTAGAAAGCCTCGTTGAAATCCTTATGTGGATCATTGCGGTCATTACACATGTAGGGACCATACCTCTTCATGTATGTTGTTTTGGTGGCGTTTGTAAACCGGGAAAGCACGAATGGCTTGTTATCAGTGCGATGCCAAGGGGCTGTAGTACTATGTGTTGCAGCGTCTTCAACGTTTGGAGTTGATGATGATGCAAGTCTTTTGCCTTTGCTTTTCCGTGATTGTCTATCAGTACCACTTTGTGCCGGATTCCTGCAAACTGGATCAGCAGCATTGATTTTTCCCATTGCCTGCAAAACAAACCAAATCCCACATTTATCCAAAAATTTTCAAAAATTTGCCAAAATTCTGGGAATTTGCATAAACTGTGAAAATGGACCACACAATCAATAATCATAGTTATCAATAAAGCAGAGGAAATCTATTAACAGCAGCAAGCAAAAGTAACTCAGATTAATCTAAAATGTTTTGCAAAATTCACACTTAGAAACTATCAAAAATTGCAAACTCAAAATAAATCACACAAAATATTGAATCAAGGCATATGTAAGGTGCGATTCAGTCCTAAAACACCATTGGAAGCCACGATTGCAGCTAAAGCACCTCAAAAATCCAAAAATTGAAACCTTGAACATCATGTGTCAATTTGGTAAAAGTGGAGATAAAGTGTTGTACCTTGGAAAATTGAGGGAAAAGATGGTAGAAACAGAAAGAGGGTGAAAATTCGATCAGAAAGAACCGAAAAATCACTCAAATCCATTGAGATTTGAAGAAGTTAGGGTTTGAAATTTTGTTTTGCTAAAAATCGCCCAAAATCGCAAGAGAGAGGAAGAGGAAGGAGAAAAACCCGGGTTTTGATCCAAAATTATATTTGAGATGTTCTAAAATCATGTTTCTCGGTTTAAATTAAAGTAAAATAAACCATTTTAAAACATTAAATGAGCAAAACCCGATTTTGTGGACTTACATTGGCCACAGATCAATCGATCTGATTCCTCTCAGGTCAATCTGCATTGAATCGGTCGATCGATCCAATTCAGCTTGAGTGGTGGATAAACTCTTGGTCAGTTCATCAAAGATGTGATCGATTGGTTGAGCTTACACAACCTGATCGACCAGTTGAGTTTACACAACCTGATCGATCGATCGATCCGACATTCGTAGCACACCCCTTTTTTTAACATAGAAAACCAAAACTAAAAATTAGAAAAAAATATAGAGAACGAAATATATATACTTACCAGTGGGTTGCCTCCCACAAAGCACTTGTTTTATGTCCCGAGCTTGACTTTGATTGCCCTTTAGACTGGAAATGCATCACTTAGAAGAATGGTCTCCCCTTCAATGCTTTCAGTATAAGCAAGATATGGCTTTAGGCGCTGACCATTGGCCATAAACTCTTTCCCTTGTAGATCCAAGAGCACAATGGCTCCATAGAGGCACACTTCCTTAATTGTGAAATGACCGGACCACCTTGATCTCAACTTCCTGAGAAACAACTTCACGCGGGAATTGAGGAGCAACACCTGATCATTTGCAATAAAGTTCCTATGAATAATCTTCTTGTCATGATAAGTCTTAGTCCTTTCCTTGTAAATTCTTGAATTCTCAAAAGCTAAGTGCCTAATCTCATCCAGGTCATTCAGTTGTATCAACTTTCTTTCAGAAGCAGGCTTGATGTCGAAGTTCAACAGCTTAACAGCCCATGCTCTTTTGTATTCTAACTCCACTGGAAGATAGCATAATTTCCCATACACCAGATGAAAAGTGGTCGTGCCCAATGATGTCTTATAAGCAGTCCTATAAGTCCAAAGAGCATCAACCAGCTTGACAGACCAATCCTTCCTAGTTGTGTTCACAGTCTTCTGTAAAATGCTCTTGATCTCCATGTTAGAAATTTCGATATGTCCCCTTGTTCGAGGATGGTATGGCGTGGCCACCTTGTGCTTGACTCCATGCTTCTTCAGAAAACTCTCAAAGACCTTGTTGATGAAGTGAGAGCCACCATCACTGATCACAACTCCAGGAACTCTAAACTTTGGAAAAATTAGTGACTTGAACATCTTCAGAACCACCTTGGCATCATTAGTAGGACTAACCATTGCTTCAACCTATTTAGACACATAGTCTACTTCAACCAGGATGCACTTATTCCCATAAAAGGATGGAAAATGTCCCATGAAATCAATGCTCCATACATCAAACACTTTAACTTCTTAGATGAAATTTTGGGGCATCTCATTTCTTTTGCTGATGTTACCTTGTCTTTGGCATTAATTACACTTAGAGACAAATTCATGTGTATCCTTGAACATAGTTGGCCACCAAAAACCAGTTTGCAAAGCCTTGGAGACAATCTTGAATGTAGCAAAAGTGTCCTGCATAATGTGAACCATGATAGTGAAACAGAATGCGTGGAACTTCCTTCTCTGGTATTGATAGAGAGCAGAAGATAAATAACGAGATCAAGACAAGAACTCCACGAGAACTTGAAACGAACTCGGATCTTGGCTTATACGATCGAGATCGATAAGTTAAAAGGTTTTAAGAGTACTCCTCTTAGTGCTTTAAAAGCTCTGTTTATAAATTCAATCAATTTAAGTCTGTCTTTACAAAGGTCCTAGAATACCTATTTATATCTAATGAGAGATCGATGAAAATCTTCTAATCCTAATCATATAAAGATTTATAATTATCTAAAGGGTAAAACCAAAACAATGAAAAAAAAATATAATATTTGATGAACACGTAAAAACCCATGTCATGTTCGTTGTAAAGCCCATTAATCATAAGATGAGCTGCATCAGGTCCTTTCTGGTGTGAAAGGATTCATCCACGAATCTGAACCTTTAGTTGCCACAGAGAGGAAAATATGTTTGCTAACGAAATGATCTTGTGATATCTCTTGAACATATCCCATGTGAAAGAATTTGTCCACTTGATGATGCACATCAGCGAGCCTGTTTAGGCTCATCCGTGAAGGAGGCATATTAAAAAATGTAGAACTCTGAGCCAGATTAATGTGACGTTCAATGTCTGATAATGGTGGAACCTGCTTTGCACTAAAACCAACAGCTTCTCCACAGCCATTCGGTGTCTCTGTTAAAGTGGATAAGTCCAACGAGCAGGGAAGAACTAGTCTCTTGCACCCTCTAAATTGACCAAAACCCATGCTGCGTTTAGATGCACTATCCCCTAATGCTCCTTTAGCGATCTCTCGGTGATGGTTAGCTTGAGGACGATATGTTGAACGCATGATCATGCTAGTACTCCACAGAAAGCACTAAAAGCGGCTGAGAAAACATGTAGTGCGGTTAGAGGGAGTCAAACTTGGAAGTCCATAGAAATAATATATTCCGCCAAAACAACACTACGATGACGTCTGAATTCGTCAGAAACTGAGCCATTGTAGAGAAATTATGCACGAGTAAGGAGAACTTTTCCCACGTCACCAGTTTGCTTGTTTCACAATCAACGGTACTCGAACAAATAAATGCCATGAACATGTATGTGGAATCCAATGTTGGGTTATAAACAGCTCTGGTTCCCCAGTTAGGATTTCCACAATGTAACTTCATTGGTAACAACATGCATGGGAAGATCAACATCAACAGGTTAGGACAATCATGATGAAGAAGCACAAAAATCACATGAGCCAATGTTGACCCCACGTGGATACGGTTCTTTGAGAGGTCCATAAATGAGATCTCAGAACACAAAAACATGAATCCCATGATGTCAAATTTACACTCACATCTCGATAGATCAAGATTGGCATGGTGGAACATGGTAAGTATTTGACAGTAGTCTCTACAGCGTCACCAAGAACAAGGATTATAATGTAAGCACCCACTACATTCGGAAGAACATGTGGATGAATCAAGAGAATAACACAAATGCTATTCATAAACCAAGATTCTTTGTGATGCAAATGCGTGAGACAAAATCGATTTATCAAAATGTGGCTCTTCTTGCTGCTAGTAGGATTATAAAACAGTTCCCCAATGTCATTAGCATTTTTACTTAACACGGTCTCTGTGGTAACCCAACCCGGTAAACCGTACCGCGGCTGTGTCCCACTACATCCTCTAAGTCCGTTTCTATACTTAGCCATATTTTCAAACTTTTTCTTTATTTTTTCTAAGTCTTTCTTATCAATACACAGCGGAATATAAATAACTCATTTCATTCATTTAACTCTCAAAAACACTTAAACAGGATTCAGAGTTCCACATAAATCAAAACACAGGGTTCGCTAACGATTACAACTGATCATCTAGCAACCTAACGATCAAACACCAAAGCCATAAGACTTTAAACACAAGTCTTAACACAAATAAAACCAAGTCCCGATCCATCCATATCCATCACTGCCGCCTGGTCTCGCCCCTTACTGCTTAGTACCTGTACACTCAAAATGAGAGGCATAAGTATTTCATAAATACTTAGTGAGTACGGTCATCCCGTAACACCTGGTCAGTACCAAAACACGCACTCATACTTTCGGATTCAACATTCAACACAATCAATTCGCAATAGACATAACCATATCAAACGGCCATGATCATCTAGCCTAACCAACCAAGATCAACCCCTTTTTAAGACCCATGTCTACTTCAGCGAGAATCCCACATCCCCTAAGCTAGTACATGATCTGGATTACCCTGAGGTTAGCTAAACATCATATATGCCACGATAAACACCACAATATCCCATAACATAAGGATTACTTATCAATTCTAAACACATAACATGAAAATCACACAATCAACATGTAAAACACTCAACCCTAGCAATCCTACGGTCCTAGACCCAACCACAGTCACGCACTCACCTTAGACAAGGCTAGAAACAGATTGGTCAGAAGAAATCCCGATGAAAACCGCACCAAAACGAAGATATCCGATCTCCCTAAGAATCTCTCGGCTCACGGTATGATCCGATCCTTATCCCCTCGGCTATCTCTTGGTCCGTTCACCTTTCTTCGAGCCAAACTCTGTTTTCCCTCAGAAACCCCACAAAACAAGGCTATTAGCTCGAGGTTATCCGATGAAAACTCAACACTTAGGGAAATATCCGATCGCTTACCAGTTTATCTCGGCGATGGTCGGATTTGCTCGGCGATAACCTGATCTCTCTCGGATGTCCTCGGGATAAACTGTTTTTCTTAGGGTTTTCTCTCGACTATTCTCTTTCTTTGCTTTATTGCTCTCGAATAAACACAACTCTCCCGAGAAAAGTCTCAAAATCCCTTAAATACTCGCAAAACCCTAGGTAACCCGGACTTATCCGATGTTTTCCCGGTTCCAGTAAGTTTTATCCCGGTCCGATTCGATTCTCTCGGCTATTCTCTGTACCGGCTCGACCATTCCCTCGATAAACCCCAAAATAGCCGACCAAACACTTGGCTCACGGCCCAAATCCTTTCCCACTCGGATAAACCGCCCTTATCCGAGGTGTTTTCCATTTTCCATCCGGATTTTTCTTTTCCTCTCGAACAACTTGTCTCACCTCGGCTAATCCTCTATTTCCCTCGGAGGTTTCCTATTCCCCCTCGGAGACAGTCCACTGACACTCAGACTAACCTCCCAGACTCTCGGATATATCCCACTGCACTCGGATAAATCTCATTTCCCTAGGACTGGACCCTGTTTTCCCTCGGATATGGTCCATCCGGCTCGGCTATCCAGCCCACATCTGACTATTTCACCGGTCAACACCCGACCATAGTCCGAACCTATATTTCCCAGCCAGTATCCGACCCTTGGCTCGGTCATCCCTCGGACAATATCCTGTCCGGTACGATCATACCACATTTTCTCGGATACGGATGCTACAACTCTCCCCCACCCGTTCTGGATTCGTCCTCGAATCCGACTCATCCGTTTGCAACTTGTCAAACCATTTTGGGATACTCAGCTTTCATCCTAGCCTCCTTTTCCCAAGTAACCTGTTCATGCCCGTCGCAGTCCCATACGACCTGAACCATTCTGACCAGCTTCCCATGCTTAGTCTCTTCTTTCCGATCTAACACTCGAACCGGCCTAGCCACTACTGCAAGGTCCTCTTGCAAGTCTGCTGGCGGCTCCTCTATAACCGTTTCACGTTCGGTAATGTGCTTCCTCAGCTGCGACACATAGAATACATTGTGGAACGCTCCCATTTCCGATGGCAAGTCCAACTTGTAAGCCACTGCGCCAACTCTTTCCAGTATCCGGTACGGCCCCATGTACCTCGGATTCAACTTGGCACTCTTAGCTGCCCTATCTGTTCCCTTATAAGTCAGTGCCTTAAGATAAACCATATCACCCACACTGAACTCCAGATCCCTGCGATGCTTGTCCGCATAACTTTTCTGCCTGTCCATAGCCTCTTTCAGCTTAATCTTTAACAATCTGATCTTTTCTGTAGTAGCCTCGACCACTGCTGGCCCCATTACACTACGCTCCCCCACTTGTGTCCAACACAATGGTGTCCTGCACGGCCTGCCATACAACGCCTCATACGGAGACATCTCAATGCTCCTTTGGTAACTATTGTTGTATGCAAATTCAGCCAACGGTAAGTAGTCTTCCCAACTACCACCCCAGTCCAGTACACACGCTCTCAACATATCCTCCAATGTCCTGATCGTCCGTTCTGATTGCCCATCAGTCTGAGGATGATACGCTGTACTCATATGCAACCGCGTTCCACACGCTTCCTGGAACTCTTTCCAGAACCTCGAAGTAAACTTCGGATCACGATCTGAAATGATACTCACTGGCACTCCATGCAACTTCACGATCTGATCAATATACATGTCCACCAACTTTGGTACTCCATCCATACCTTGTCCTAAAGGCAGTCTTACGCACGTCTGTCTCCTCTATGGGTATTTGATGGTACCCTGATGCCAAATCGATCTTAGAGAACCAAGTAGCTCCCCCGAGTTGTTCCAACAACTCGTCTATCCTGGGAAGTGGACACTTGTTCTTCACGGTCACACGGTTCAATCTGCGGTAATCAATGCAAAGCCTGAAGCTTCCATCCTTCTTCTTCACGAACAACACTGGTGCTCCCCACGGTGAACTACTAGGTCGAATGAAGCCTTTGTCCAACAACTCCGTTAGCTGCTTCTTCAGTTCAGCCATCTCTGCTGGCGCCATCGGTATGGTGCTTTAGACAATGGAGCTGTCCCCGGCTCAAGTTCAATCGTGAATGGATCTGAACAAGCTGGTGGCAGTCCTACCAACGCCTGAAAAACATCAAATTCTTGCACCACCGGTATACTGCCTAAGTCTACATCCGGCCCTCCTTCTGTAGTAGTGATCGTTGCTAGATACGCCTCACAACCTTTCTCTATCAGCCGTTCTGCCTGAATAGCTAAAACCACCAAACTTCCTGAGGTTGGTCTAACTCCCTGATAAACCAAGACCTCTCCTTCTCTCTCAAACCGCACCCTTCCACTGTGACAATCCAAGTGAGCTCTGTGCTTGCCTAACCAGTCCATTCCCAAAAGGACATCGTAGGACTTAACCCTACAGATCACTAGATCCGCTGGCATGTTCACTTCGCCAAACATCACTGGAACATTCTTGACCGTTCCTAGTGAAAACATCACTTGGCCTCCAGCCGCCTGAACACCCAAAGTCCTCTCTGGGTTCCTTCTGGAACTGACCCTTTCCGATCATGTCCGGATTAACAAAACAATGACTCGCTCCCGAGTCAAACAGAACATGGGCTTCAACCTCACCCATTAGCAAGGTCCCTACACATTCATTCCCTAGAATGCTAAGACTCTATACTAACACACAATAACACACAAAGGCAAGTTTAGAAAATACTAAGTACCACACGTACCAGTAATCGGATGAGAAGTGCTCGGTTCCTCGGCTGCTGCTGCACTCGTCGTGTACACCCTCGGCATAATGGCCTGTCTCTTGGCCTGTGATGCAAGCGCCTCCCCTGCTCTCTTCCCTTAAGCCACTACCTGCTCAACCACTCCTGCCTTAGGACACTCACGCTTGAAATTCCCTGGTTCTCCACAACCATAGCACACCCGAACCGCACCATCACTGCCGGACACACGGACCACTCGCTGATCCTCCTCCGGACAGTCTCGTACCCGATGCTCTAAACTCCCGCACCTGTGGCATCCACTACCACCGCGCCTACACTCGCCAACGTGAGCCTTGCCACACTTGCTGCACACGCTGCGTCCCCCAGATCCTTTGTTCGGTACTCCTTTCCAAAACTTCCGGTTCTGTCCACTAGACTGACCCGCCTTGGTCACGGCTGTACTAGCCCCAGCTGACATCAACGCAGCTTCCGCCTGTCCTGACTCCAACAATGCCGCCTTCTCAACAAGCTCAGAAACTGTCCTGAAGTCACGAACCACACACCCATTCCTTAGCTCAACTCGCAGTCCACTCATAAACCTGCGAATCAGCTTCTCCTCCGTGTCAAACTCATGAGACACATACTTCCTCAGCTGATTAAACTGAGTCTCATACTGCCTCACTGTAAGCGTCCTGTAGCATCCGTATCCGAGAAAATGCGGACTGATCGTACCGGACAGGAGGTTGTCCGAGGAATGACCAAGCCAAGGGGCGGATATTGGCTGGGAAAGGGAGGTTCGGACTATGGTCAGGTGTGGACCGGTGAAATAGTCGGACATGGGCTGGATAGCCGAGCCGGATGGACCATATCCGAGGGAAATGGGGTCCAGTCCGAGGGAAAATGGGATTTATCCGAGTGAAGTAGGATATATCCGAGAGTCTGGGAGGTTAGTCCGAGTGTCAGTGGACTGTCTCCGAGGGGGAATAGGAAACCTCCGAGGGAAAAAGAGGATTAGCCGAGGAAGGACAAGTGGTCCGAAGGGAATAGGAAATCCGGATGAAAAAAATAGAAAACACCTCGGATAAGGGCGGTTTATCCGAGTGGGAAGGGATTTGGGCCGTGGGCCAAGTGTTTGGTCGGCTATTTTGGGGTTTATCGAAGGATGGGTCGAGCCGGTATAGGGAATGGCCGAGAGAATCGAATCGGACCGGGATAAAGTTTACTGGAACCAGGAAAACATCGGATAAGTCCGGGTTACCTAGAGTTTTGCGAGTATTTAAGGGATTTTTGAGACTTTTCTCGGGAGAGTTGTGTTTATTCGAGAGCAATAAAGCAAAGAAAGAGAATAGTCGAGAGAAAACCCTAAGAAAAACAGTTTATCCCGATGATATCCGAGAGAGATCAGGCTATCGCCGAGCAGAACCGACCATCGCCGAGATAAACTGGTAAGCGATTGGATATTCCCCTATGTGTTGAGTTTTCATCAGATAACCTCGAGCTAATAGCCTTGTTTTGTCGGGTTTCTGAGGGAAAACAGAGTTTGGCTCGAAGAAAGGTGAACGGATCAAGAGATAGCCGAGGGGATAAGGATCGGATCGTACCGTGAGCCGATAGATTCTTAGTGAGATCGGATATCTTTGATTTGGAGCGGTTTTCATCGGGATTTCTTCTTACCAATCTGTTTCTAGCCTTGTCTAAGGTGAGTGCGAGACCGGGGTTAGGTCTAGGACCGTAGCATGACTAGGGTTGAATGTTTTACATGCTTGATTGATGATTTTCATGTTATGTGTAGTTATGTGTATAAACGATTGAGTGTTGTGAGATGTTAGGATGTTTATCGAGGCATATATGATGTTTAGCTAACCTCAGGGTAATCCGGATCATGTACTAGCTTAGGAGATGTGGGATTCTCGCTGAAGTAGACATGGGTCTTAAAAAGGGATTGATCTTGGGTGGTTAGGCTAGATCATCAGGGGCCGTTTGATAGTGATGTGTTTATTGTGAATTGATTGTGTGAATGTTGAATCCGAAAGTTTACTGCGTGTTTTGGTACTGACCAGGTGTTACGGGATGACCGTACTCACTAAGTATTTATGAAATACTTATGCCTCTCATTTTGAGTGTGCAGGTACTAAGCAGTAAGGGGGCGAGACCAGGCGGCAGTGATGGATATGGATGGATCGGGGTTGTGTGTTTATGATTTAAGACTTTTTCTAGAGTCTTATGGCTTTGGTGTTTAACCGTTAGGTTGCTAGATGATTGGTTGTAATCGTTAGTGAACCTTGTGCTTTTATTCATGTGGAACCCCGAATCTTGTTTAGTGCTTTTAAAGATGAATAAACGAGTGTTTTGAGTTATTATATTCTGCTGTGTATTGTTAAAGAATGACTTAGAAAAATAAAGAAAAAGTTCAAAAATATGGCTAAGTATAGAATTGGACTTAGAGGATGTAGTGGGACACAGCCGCGGTACGGTTTACCGGGTTGGGTTACCACAAGTTGGTATCAGAGCGTTTTAACGCTTCTAGGACTAGGAAACTGGTGACTGCTGTTGTTTGCTTGTTTGGGGTTTATGGGGGTCCGATCCATTCTTCACTGCCAAGGTCCCGCGGTAAGTTGTTGTGTGGTGTTGTGAAACACGTGTTGAGTTAGCTTCGGCTAACTGGCATTGTGTACTTGCAGATGGTTAATACCAGAAGAGCCGTGAGAGTCAATGGGGACAACCAGGTTGAGGGGTCTGTGAACTCAGGCAACGGGAATGTTGCTGAGAGGGCTAGGGAAGCCGAGAGACAAGCAGCTGTGGTTGCAGCTGAGGCGGCTAGAGTGGCAGCCGTGGAAGCAGCAAGGGATGCTGCGGATGCTGAGAACGTGGCTGGGGATGCCGCGGGTGCAGCTGGGATAGCTGAGAATGCAGCTGGGGTTGCTGCGGATGTGGCACCGGTGGGGTTAGAGGCTGTGCTTGGGATGTTAGCACAGGTACTAGCTAGGCTACCTGCGGTGGCTCCTGCTCTGGCGGTTGTAGCAGCACCACAAGTAGTACCACAGGTGGGGGTGCAAGCAGATGTGGTTGAGGAGGAAGCGGACCAAGTGGAGAGGGTTCCGAGTTACCTCAAGGTTTTGGACCACATGGTGCGGTTGGGAACCAAGTTCTTCGCTGGAGGTTCTACACCGATTGAGGCTGATGAGTGGAGGATGAGGCTGGAACGGAATTTTGAGTCTATCCGATGTCCAGAGGGTTACAAGAGGGACATTGCAGTGCACTACTTGGAGGGTGATGCACACACGTGGTGGAAAGGCATTGTGGGAAGGCTGGTGAATGCGAATTGTTCCTATGAAACATTCTCAGCGATGTTTAGGAGTAAGTACTTCCCACAGGAAGCTTACAATGAGTTAGAGAAGGCGTTTCTGTACCTTAGTCAGGGGACGCTTACAGTGAGGCAGTATGAGACTCAGTTTAATCAGCTGAGGAAGTATGTGTCACATGAGTTTGACACGGAGGAGAACTGATTCGCAGGTTTATGAGTGGACTGCGGGTTGAGCTTAGGAACGGGTGTGTGGTTCGTGACTTCAGGACGGTTGCTGAGCTTGTGGAGAAGGCAGCATTGTTGGAGTCAGGACAGGCAGAAGCTGCGTTGATGTCAGCTGGGGCTAGTACAGCCGTGACCAAGGCGGGTCAGTCTAGTGGACAGAACCGGAGGTTTGGGAAGGGAGTACCGAACAAAGGGTCTGGGGGACGCAGCGTGTGCAGCAAGTGTGGCAAGGCTCACGTTGGTGAGTGTAGGCGCAGTGGTAGGGGATGCCACAGGTGCGGAAGTTTAGAGCATCAGGTGAGAGACTGCCCGGAGGAGGATCAGCGTGTGGTCCGTGTGTCCGGCAGTGATGGTGCGGTTCGGGTTTGCTACGGTTGTGGAGAACCAGGGCATTTCAAGCGTGAGTGTCCCAAGGCAGGAGTGGTGGAGCAGGCCGTGGCTCAAGGGAAGAGAGCAGGGGAGGCGCTTGCATCACAGGCCAAGAGACAGGCCATTATGCCGAAGGTGTACACGACGAGTGCAGCAGCAGCCGAGGAACCGAGCACTTCTCATCCGATTACTGGTACGTGTGGTACTTAGTATTTTCTAAACTTGCATTGCGTGTTGTTGTGTGTTAGTATAGAGTCTTAGCATTCTAGGGAATGAATGTGTAGGGACCTTGCTAATGAGTGAGGTTGAAACCCATGTTCTGTTTGACTCGGGAGCAAGTCATTGTTTTGTTAATCCGGACATGATCGGAAAGGGTCAGTTCCGAAAGGAACTCGGAGAGGACTTTGGGTTAGTTCAGGCGGCTGGAGGCCAAGTGATGTTTTCACTAGGAACGGTTAAGAATGTTCCAGTAATGTTTGGTGAAGTGAACATGCCAGCGGATCTAGTGATATGTAGAGTTAAGTCCTACGATGTCATTTTGGGGATGGACTGGTTAGGCAAGCATAGAGCTCACTTGGATTGTCACCGTGGAAGGGTGCGATTTGAAAGAGACGGAGAGGTCTTGGTTTACCAGGGAGTTAGACCAACCTCAGGAAGTTTGGTGGTGTCAGCTATTCAAGCAGAACGGCTGATAGAGAAAGGTTGTGAGGCGTATCTAGCAACGATCACTACTACAGAAGGAGGACCGGATGTAGACTTAGGCAGTATACCGGTGGTGCAGGAATTCGAGGATGTTTTTCAGGCGTTGGCAGGACTGCCACCAGCTCGTTCAGATCCATTCACGATTGAACTTGAGCCGGGGACAGCTCCATTGTCTAAAGCACCATACCGGATGGCGCCAGCGGAGATGGCTGAACTGAAGAAGCAGCTAACGGAGTTGTTGGACAAAGGCTTCATTAGGCCTAGTAGTTCACCGTGGGGAGCACCAGTGTTGTTCGTGAAGAAGAAGGATGGGAGCTTCAGGCTTTGCATTGATTACCGCGGATTGAACCGTGTGACTGTGAAGAACAAGTATCCACTTCCCAGGATAGACGAGTTGTTGGACCAACTCAGGGGAGCTACTTGGTTCTCTAAGATCGATTTGGCATCAGGGTACCATCAAATACCCATAGAGGAGACAGACGTGCGTAAGACTGCCTTTAGGACAAGGTATGGTCATTACGAGTTTGTGGTCATGCCATTTGGTCTGACGAATGCGCCAGCTGCATTCATGAAGTTGATGAATGGCGTATTCAGAGAGTACCTAGATGAGTTTGTGATTATTTTCATAGATGATATTCTAGTATACTCTAAGAATGAGGAAAATCATAGGAGTCATTTGCGGACTGTTCTGGAGAAGTTGAGAGAACAGAAGTTATATGCCAAGCTCAGTAAGTGTAGCTTTTGGCAACGGCATATAGGGTTCTTGGGTCACATTGTTTCGGATAAGGGAGTGTCCGTGGATCCAGAGAAGATTCAGGCTATTGCGGATTGGCCTAGACCAGAAAATGCTACAGAGATAAGGAGTTTTCTCGGACTAGCTGGTTACTACAGGCGGTTTGTCAAAGGTTTTGCAAGCATGGCTCAGCCAATGACAAAGCTGACTGGGAAGGACGTGGAGTATGTCTGGACGGATGAGTGTGAGGAGTGCTTCTCAAAGTTAAAGGAGTTACTCACTAGTGCACCAGTATTGGCATTACCAGAACCGGGTGAGCCATACATGGTATACACGGATGCATCCAGGAAAGGACTAGGTTGTGTCCTGATGCAGAATGGTAGGGTGATAGCTTATGCTTCGCGGCAGCTACGGAAGCATGAAGGAAACTACCCTACGCATGATTTAGAGATGGCGGCTGTGGTATTTGCACTTAAGATATGGAGATCTTACTTGTATGGGGAGAAGGTGCAGATATACACGGACCATAAAAGTTTAAAGTACATCTTTACTCAACCGGATTTGAACTTGAGACAGTGTAGATGGATGGAGTTGGTAGCGGACTATGACTTGGAAATAGCATACCATCCAGGAAAGGCCAACTTGGTGGCGGATGCCTTGAGTAGGAGAAGGGCTAGCGTGTCATCTGAACAGAATGTTGGAAGCATTGTGAACATGCTAAGGACATTACAGTTGAATGCATTAACGGATGAGATTGAACCGTTGGGTTTGGAAGCTGCGGATAGAGCTGACTTGTTGACTAGGATTCGGATTGCTCAGGAGCAAGATGAGAATCTGAAAAAGGTGTCACAGAATGACAAGACGGAATATCAGACTTCAAACAATGGGACTATTGTTGTGAACGGACGGGTCTGTGTTCCTGATGTGAAGGAGTTAAAGGATGAGATCCTTAAAGAGGCACATCAGTCAAGGTTTTCGGTTCATCCAGGAATGACCAAGATGTATCAGGATTTGAAACGGTACTATCATTGGGTTGGGATGAAACGGGATGTGGCTAAGTGGGTAGCCAGATGTGAGACGTGCCAATTGGTTAAGGCAGAGCATCAATTTCCAGGCGGTTTGTTGCAAACGTTGCCAATGCCAGAATGTAAATGGGATATGATCACCATGGACTTTGTACTGGGATTGCCTAAGACTAGGAAGTTGCATGACGGGATATGGGTCATTGTGGATCGTTTGACCAAGTCTGCTCACTTCTTAGCAATGAAAAAGAAGGATGGAGTACCAAAGTTGGTGGACATGTATATTGATCAGATCGTGAAGTTGCATGGAGTACCAGTGAGTATCATTTCAGATCATGACCCGAAGTTTACTTCGAGGTTCTGGAAGGAGTTCCAGGAAGCGTGTGGGACGCGGTTGCATATGAGTACAGCGTATCATCCTCAGACTGATGGGCAATCAGAACGGACAATCAGAACATTAGAGGATATGTTAAGGGCGTGTGTACTGGACTGGGGTGGTAGTTGGGAAGACTACTTACCGTTGGCTGAATTTGCATACAATAATAGTTACCAAAGGAGCATAGAGATGTCTCCGTATGAGGCGTTGTATGGCAGGCCATGTAGGACACCATTGTGTTGGACACAAGTGGGGGAGCATAGTGTAATGGGGCCAGCAGTGGTCGAGGCTACTACGGAAAAGATCAGATTGCTAAAGGTCAAGCTGAAAGAGGCTATGGACAGGCAGAAAAGTTACGCGGACAAGCATCGCAGGGATTTGGAGTTCAGTGTGGGTGATATGGTTTATCTTAAGGCACTGACATATAAGGGAACGGATAGGGCAGCAAAGAGTGCCAAGTTGAATCCGAGGTACATGGGGCCGTACCGGATACTGGAAAGGGTTGGCGCAGTGGCTTACAAGTTGGACTTGCCATCAGACATGGGAGCGTTCCACAATGTATTCCATGTGTCACAACTGAGAAAGCACATTACCGAACGGGAAACGGTTATAGAGGAGCCACCAGCAGACTTGCAAAAGGATCTTGCAGTAGTGGCTAGACCGGTTCGAGTAATAGGACGAAAGGAAGAGACTAAGCATGGGAAGCTGGTCAGAATGGTTCAGGTCGTATAGGACTGCGACGGGCATGAACAGGTTACTTGGGAAAAAGAGGCTAGGATGAAAGCTGAATATCCCAAATGGTTTGACAAGTTGCAAACGGATGAGTCAGATTCGAGGACGAATCCAGAACGGGTGGGGGAGAGTTGTAGCATCCGTATCCGAGAAATTGCGGACTGATCGTACCGGACAGGAGGTTGTCCGAGGAATGACCAAGCCAAGAGGCGGATATTGGCTGGGAAAGGGAGGTTCGGACTATGGTCGGGTGTGGACCGGTGAAATAGTCGGACATGGGCTGGATAGCCGAGCCGGATGGACCATATCCGAGGGAAATGGGGTCCAGTCCGAGGGAAAATGGGATATATCCGAGTGAAGTAGGATATATCCGAGAGTCTGGGAGGTTAGTCCGAGTGTCAGTGGACTGTCTCTGAGGGGGAATAGGAAACCTCCGAGGGAAAAAGAGGATTAGCCGAGGAAGGACAAGTGGTCCGAAGGGAATAGGAAATCCGGATGAAAAAAATGGAAAACACCTCGGATAAGGGCGGTTTATCCGAGTGGGAAGGGATTTGGGCCGTGGGCCAAGTGTTTGGTCGGCTATTTTGGGGTTTATCGAAGGATGGGTCGAGCCGGTACAGGGAATGGCCGAGAGAATCGAATCGGATCGGGATAAAGTTTATTGGAATCAAGAAAACGTCGGATAAGTCTGGGTTACCTAGGGTTTTGCGAGTATTTAAGGGATTTTTGAGACTTTTCTCGGGAGAGTTGTGTTTATTCGAGAGCAATAAAGCAAAGAAAGAGAATAGTCGAGAGAAACTCTAAGAAAAACAGTTTATCCCGAGGATATCCGAGAGAGATCAGGCTATCGCCGAGCAGAACCAACCATCGCCGAGATAAACTGGTAAGCGATCGGATATTCCCCTATGTGTTGAGTTTTCATCGGATAACCTCGAGCTAATAGCCTTGTTTTGTCGGGTTTCTGAGGGAAAACAGAGTTTGGCTCGAAGAAAGGTGAACGGATCAAGAGATAGCCGAGGGGATAAGGATCGGATCGTACCGTGAGCCGAGAGATTCTTAGGGAGATCGGATATCTTTGATTTGGAGCGGTTTTCATCAGGATTTCTTCTTACCAATCTGTTTCTAGCCTTGTCTAAGGTGAGTGCGAGACCGGGGTTAGGTCTAGGACCGTAGCATGACTAGGGTTGAATGTTTTACATGCTTGATTGATGATTTTCATGTTATGTGTGGTTATGTGTATAAACGATTGAGTGTTGTGAGATGTTAGGATGTTTATCGAGGCATATATGATGTTTAGCTAACCTCAGGGTAATCCGGATCATGTACTAGCTTAGGAGATGTGGGATTCTCGCTGAAGTAGACATGGGTCTTAAAAAGGGATTGATCTTGGGTGGTTAGGCTAGATCATCAGGGGCCGTTTGATAGTGATGTGTTTATTGTGAATTGATTGTGTGAATGTTGAATCCGAAAGTTTACTGCGTGTTTTGGTACTGACCAGGTGTTACGGGATGACCGTACTCACTAAGTATTTATGAAATACTTATGCCTCTCATTTTGAGTGTGCAGGTACTAAGCAGTAAGGGGGCGAGACCAGGCGGCAGTGATGGATATGGATGGATCGGGGTTGTGTGTTTATGATTTAAGACTTTTTCTAGAGTCTTATGGCTTTGGTGTTTAACCGTTAGGTTGCTAGATGATTGGTTGTAATCGTTAGTGAACCTTGTGCTTTTATTCATGTGGAACCCCGAATCTTGTTTAGTGCTTTTAAAGATGAATAAACGAGTGTTTTGAGTTATTATATTCCGCTGTGTATTGTTAAAGAATGACTTAGAAAAATAAAGAAAAAGTTCAAAAATATGGCTAAGTATAGAATTGGACTTAGAGGATGTAGTGGGACACAGCCGCGGTACGGTTTACCGGGTTGGGTTACCACACGTCCCCTGACTAAGGTATAAAAACGCCTTCTCCAACTCGTTGTAAGCTTCCTGTGGGAAGTACTTACTCCTGAACATCGCTGAAAATGTCTCATAAGAACAATTCGCATTCACCAGCCTTCCAACGATTCCTTTCCACCACGTGTGTGCATCACCCTCTAAGTAGTGCACGGTAATGTCTCTCTTGTAACCCTCTGAACATCGGATAGACTCAAAATTCCGTTCCAGTCTCATCCTCCACTCATCTGCCTCAATCGGTGTAGAACCTCCAGCAAAGAACTTGGTTCCCAACCGCACCATGTGATCCAAAACCTTGAGGTAACTCGGAACCCTCTCCACTTGGTCCGCTTCCTCCTCAATCACATCCGCGTGAACCCCCACCGGTGGTACTACTTGTGGTGCTGCTGCAACCGCCGGAGCAGGAGCCACCGCAGGTAGCCTAGCTAGTACCTGTGCTAACATCCCAAACACAGCCTCTAACCCCACTGGTGCCACATTCGCAGCAACCCCAGCTGCACCGCAGCATTCCTAGCCACGTTCTCAGCATCCGTAGCATTCCTTGCTGCTTCCACGGCTGCCACTCTAGCCGCCTCATTCGCAACCACAGCTGCCTATCTCTCGGCTTCCCTAGCCCTCTCAGCAACATCACCGTTGACTGAGTTCACAGACCCCGCAGCCTGGTTGTCCCCATTGATTCTCACGGTTCTTCTGGTATCAACCATCTGCAAGTACACAATGCCAGTTAGCCGAAGCTAACTCAAAACGTGTTTCACAACACCACACAACAACTTACCGCGAGACCTTGGCAGTGAAGAATGGATCGGACCCCCATAAACCCCAAACAATCAAACAAACAACAGCAGTCACCAATTTCAGTCCTAGAAGCGTTAAAACGCTCTGATACCAACTTGTGGTAACCCAACCCGGTAAACCGTACCGCGGCTGTGTCCCACTACATCCTCTAAGTCCATTTTTATATTTAGCCATATTTTCGAACTTTTTCTTTATTTTTTTTAAGTCTTTCTTATCAATACACAGCGGGATATAAATAACTCATTTCATTCATTTAACTCTCAAAAACACTTAAACAGGATTCGAGGTTCCACATAAATCAAAACACAGGGTTCGCTAACGATTACAACTGATCATCTAGCAACCTAACGATCAAACACCAAAGCCATAAGACTCTAAACACAAGTCTTAACACAAATAAAAAACCAAGTCCCGATCCATCCATATCCATCACTGCCGCCTGGTCTCGCCCCTTACTGCTTAGTACCTGCACACTCAAAATGAGAGGCATAAGTATTTCATAAATACTTAGTGAGTACGGTCATCCCGTAACACCTGGTCAGTACCAAAACACGCAGTCATACTTTCGGATTCAACATTTAACACAATCAATTCGCAATAAACATAACCATATCAAACGGCCATGATCATCTAGCCTAACCAACCAAGATCAACCCCTTTTTAAGACCCATGTCTACTTCAGCGAGAATCCCACATCCCCTAAGCTAGTACATGATCCGGATTACCCTGAGGTTAGTTAAACATCATATATGCCACGGTAAACACCACAATATCCCATAACATAAGGTTTGCTTATCAATTCTAAACACATAACATGAAAATCACACAATCAACATGCAAAACACTCAACCCTAGCAATCCTACGGTCCTAGACCCAACCACAGTCACGCACTCACCTTAGACAAGGCTAGAAACAGATTGGTCAGAAGAAATCCCGATGAAAACCGCACCAAAACGAAGATATCCGATCTCCTTAAGAATCTCTCGGCTCACGGTACGATCCGATCCTTATCCCCTCGGCTATCTCTTGATCCATTCACCTTTCTTCGAGCCAAACTCTGTTTTCCCTCAGAAACCTCACAAAACAAGGCTATTAGCTCGAGGTTATCCGATGAAAACTCAATATTTAGGGAAATATCTGATCGCTTACCAGTTTATCTCGGCGATGGTCGGATTTGCTCGGCGATAACCTGATCTCTCTCGGATGTCCTCGGGATAAACTATTTTTCTTAGGGTTTTCTCTCGACTATTCTCTTTCTTTGCTTTATTGCTCTCGAATAAACACAACTCTCCCGAGAAAAGTCTCAAAATCCCTTAAATACTCGCAAAACCCTAGGTAACCCGGACTTATCCGACGTTTTCCCGGTTCCAGTAAGTTTTATCCCGGTCTGATTCGATTCTCTCGGCTATTCCCTGTACCGGCTCGACCATTCCCTCGATAAACCCCAAAATAGCCGACCAAACACTTGGCCCACGGCCCAAATCCCTTTCCACTCGGATAAACCGCCCTTATCCAAGGTGTTTTCCATTTTCCATCCGGATTTTCCTTTTCCTCTCGGACAACTTGTCCCACCTCGGCTAATCCTCTATTTCCCTCGGAGGTTTCCTATTCCCCCTCGGAGACAGTCCACTGACACTCGGACTAACCTCCCAGACTCTCGGATATATCCCACTGCACTCGGATAAATCCCATTTCCCTCGGACTGGACCCTGTTTTCCCTCGGATATGGTCCATCCGGCTCGGCTATCCAGCCCACATCCGACTATTTCACCAGTCAACACCCGACCATAGTCCGAACCTCCATTTCCCAACCAGTATCCGACCCTTGGCTCGGTCATCCCTCGGACAATGCTCTGTCAGGTACGATCATACCACATTTTCTCGGATACGGATGCTACAGTCTCTGTCCACAAATGACTTGCCTTAATCTCCCTTCGTACCGTAGGTTCTCAAAATGATGACACACTCTGTAACAGAATAAAAAGACGAAACAATAAATACCTCATTGCAAACATGTAAGGAGAAGATATAATGACTGTGTGTGCCCATGGTGACTGCAAATACGGAGGATACTCTCTACAGCTAACACCCATGCAAGGAAATACTCAGATTGATAAACTAGATGATGAAAACAAGAAGTATTTTTGTCTTTCACCAGCTGCATTGTGATAATGTCCTAGTGAACCCACCACATAAGATACCATCAAATTCATGAAAGAATCCCAGTGGACTGTGATATTATGCTTCTTTCTAGCCACAAAAAGATCTTCACAAAATGAGAGGTCAAATGGTTGGTGATGGTGTAATTCCGCCACATCCGGCATGGCTCCAAAGATGAGTACAACATCCATGCAACGTCTGATAACGTGCAGAGGAAACAAAGGACAAAGAATATTTGACTTCACATGTGGAAAAAGCTCCTTAAAAATCTGGTATGTTGTATCCAACTCTTTGACTTGTTGGGGGTGTGTGTTTTGACAAATAAAACCATCATTTGCCATTACGTCTGCATTAAGTGAGAACCCATTGACCAATAGTAGATGATACTGATATGTTAATAGAACATCGAAGAAGACACCAGTCATGCACATGGCATAGGATGATCCCCATCTTTACCCATATACGAAACAGAAGAAGCATCAACGCATGTACAAGCAAACTAAGATTCTCTCGTCCCCTGGCTGTAGAGAACTTCACTTTCAGACACACACAATGAGACATCCAAGATTATGATAGTAACAGAGAAAACGAGTGTATGAGGAACAGCTGAAACGCTTTTCTTGCAACACAAGTTTCCTTAGTTATTGCTTCCAATGCATTGTAGAAGAGACAACTGTTCTTGGTGGCCCTATATGTCAGCTCCGTAATCCTACGTGCCAATAATTGCATAAGTATGCTCATCTCAACACATAAAATAACCATAGGCCTTTTGATTGTTGTAAGAGCTCCAACGACAAAGAAAAATTCAACGTAATCTACAATATATATGTGTGTATTGTAGACTTCACGTGGAAAAGAAGATAAAGTTTGCCTTGTGTCTTCTCTTCTAAAAGCTAAAGTCAGAAACTCCATCTTTGAATTCTTTGAACTGCATACGCGAGTGTTTTCATTATTTTCATTTGTCTTGTAGCTCACAAGGAAACCTCTTGATATTCCGTCATGACCAAAAGTTATGCGATGCTTTGTGTTTGCAATCACTTCTGTTAACCAGCGCTCGTTTCCAACAAATGGAACATAATTAGTATTTTCATCAAAAGAGATATCAGACATTGGCTCACCATATATCTCTGTGTAGTGATCTGTTTTACTGTGACGATATAACTTTTTGCGTTGTTGTGATATAGCTGTTTGTTATCCTCATTATGGATATCCGATGTTGTAGTACAAAATATAATTATATTGATCTTTTTTTCTCCTTGAAGAAACAAACACTAACTCTGATCTGGCGGCTCACTACTTACTCGCCCACGATGAGTTCCAACACAACCACCACTACCTTGTTCCTTCATAACCATATATGAATCTCCATTTAACTCACCATATTTATCTATGAATGGAACATGTCCCATTGGTGCTATTTGTACGATGTCCCTCCCTTGACATTCATTGACATTCATTGACATTCATTGAGATCTACGTCATCTATATGATATATGCCATTGCTTTGAACTTCATTATTCCCCATGTCGAGGATCGGATCGTTACCAAGTTGTTGATTGATATAATAGCTTTAACCGATCTGCAACTGGTAGATAAAACATCCTCTATTTTGGTATCTTCTTTCCTGACCGACTCACGTTTGGTTCGTACCGATCTTTTCCACAAAACCGACATTGAACCAAGTCTCGATCTTCTTTCTTCCAGAATAACATATAATTATCTTCATAGACATCAATCTTATAATGTGGCAACCTAGAGACCGCGTCAACTTCTTCGTCTCGTAGTATGATTCATAAGCTTTATTGGGTGATGAAAGTACAGCTTTGAACGTTTGGGTAACATCATCCAGGAAGGCCTCTAAGAGATTGTAATATGGTTTTCCAGTTCATCTCTTTCGAGCTCAGATACAATTGAGAAATCCCATCAGCACATCCTTCATAAAGAGGTTGATTTGCTGCTTCTAACGCCTGGAAAACACCATTATGAGTTGCCCCGTAATCTTGATTATTTTCTGGGAAATTGACACCATCCGAAAACATTTGAACATCTTCAATTAGATCATGATATTGATCCACCAGAACTTAAATATTTGAATAATCGTTTCATGCTTCTTGGTCGACCACATGTTGACTTGATGATGCTTCACCACCAAAGTAGCAATTTTCTCCATGATGCATCCACACATAATAATTTTCTATAAATCTTTTCAGGTATAAGTGGTTCGCCATGGTATCAACATCACGACGCTTCTGGTTCTTGCACTTCTTGCATGGACATAGTAAATCATTACGCTCAACATAAGAGTTTTGATTGCAAGCAAAAGAAACAAAAGTGTTTATTCCCTCAACAATATCATTTGAAATAGATTTTCGAGTAAAATCTGAAAATCGATTATACATCCATTCTCTAGATTTTAAGAAATTAGACATTTTTGGTATTTGTGACTTTGTTTTTATGGTTTCACAATGGTCAAAATGATTTCATTTATAATGATAATCTGTGCCAAGACTAGCCACGGCTCGGTTGTAGCCCATATCCAATATATTCTCTGCCCATATTCCCGGCCAAAGCTGTATTCTGCAAAAATTATGAAAAAAGTTGATAAAACTTTTTGTATCGATTTGACACGAGATGACATCGGCTACAACTAGCCAAGACGTGTTTGTGTTCGTATATAAATATCTGCCGACATAACATAGCTATAAATTGCTACGTTATAAATTTGTGGCTAGTTGATAAAATTTTAAAATTAGCGGGAAAACTTTGTAGTTACGAATCTGTTTAAAGTTATTTGTGACTAAATAGACACAAAACACATACGTAGCCAATTAGACACAAATATAGCTAAAATATTTATTGATGTCTGTTAGAGCCACGAATTGCTACACTCTGCCACAAAATTTTATGTTTCTGTGAGTTGTGGCTATTTTTATACAGCTACGATTATGTCGTAGCTAAATTGTAACTATATACAGTTTTTCTTGTAGTGCCACTTTTATCTAGTTTTTGGGTATTTTATTTTTCTTAACTTTTTACCATAAATATTATTAATGAATTATTATTCAGTTTTAACTAATTGTTAGTAATTTTCTAAGAAATTATTAAGTTGACAAATGAATATTTTTTTCTATGTTTTCAGTTCTCTTATATAAATTTAATTAATTTGTTATCATATTTTTAAATTAATAATATAAATAACTAAGGTTATATTTCGAAAACAACATGTTATTTCATGAAATGATATATTTCAAGTCAAAGTTTACAAAAAAATGATATAATTCAAATTGAAATTTTATTTTTATATATAGCAACTTATATCTACAGTTATAGTAGGAAGTCTTATTTATATAAAACACGAAAGTTTGCAATCAAAAGTTGAAAACTACTACTTTAACATTTGTGAATTTTTCTATCGATCAAATTTATTTACTCCCCAACAATACTATAACAGTTCTGTATTGGAAGAACAATATATTTACTCTTATATACGAGTGAGGAGTGAGGATTATTGTCCAATTTAAATTTTGAGAGTTAAGTAGCTCAATATTAATTTTGACAGCTCAAATGCAAAATATACTTAATATTACTTTATGTAAATCATATTTTACTATAAAAACTATTTTTATAAATATTTTTTTTACTTATGGATTTGTTGGGATAAGTTTGGTGGATGTATCTAATAGGATCATGGCCATATAGTACTGGTGCATTTCTTTTTTATAATAATTTGGAGAAAAAAACTCTAAATCAACTATTTCTTTCATGTATTTCTATGGATTTTGTTCACATTGCTTATTTTTGATTTTGATGATTCGTCACCACACAACAAAACTCTTAGAAGTAAAAATAAACTAACCAAAAACTCTAATTTGTATATTTTTGGATGAAAATACCATTATTGACTATTTTATTTATTGGAAAGATCTTGAGAGAAATTGGAAAGAGAGATAATAGGAAATTCCATAGTATTTTATCATTATACAATAACATACCGTTTATATTATTTTCTAATCTGTTCTATACTGTTTATTTTTACTATTTCATATTGCAAAATAGTAGAAACTTGTGAATAGAAAAGAACTGTGTAAGAAAAAGAGGAGGAAAAAGATCCGTTCAAAAAAAAAAAAAAAAAAAGAAGGAAGGAAGAAGAAAACAAAATCATGTATTTAAAGTTTATGGTTTAGGATTCCCACATGATTTCACCTCACCGTACGCCTTAACCGCTATAAATCTTTGACAATAAATTCATATATTTCAAAACTAAACTCAAACCACTATGGTAAGCGATCTAGATCTCTTACTGCGTCGTTGGATTCTATAACTCCATCCTTTACTATACGTAAACCCACAAACATAAGCTTAAGTTATTATGTGTATATAAAATAACCAAATCATTTAAAACTAAATGCAAGACACTATAAACTATATCTAAACCCTGATTAACTATATCTTAACTCCCTTACACTACCCACTGTAGGTTTTACTCTGTTATACATCATAAGAATCAAAAAATAGATAAGTGCAATCTATACTATATGAATATTATATGTAAAATAGTATTTTTATGTGATTAGCCTATAAACCTTTAAATAAATCCAAATTATAAAGTTACAATTATATATATTTCAAATTTGAAATTATATATCTTACAAGTAATAAATTTATTTTATTATATTGATTATATTAATTATATTATTACATAGTACATGATATAGTGGCATAGTATACGAAGCCAAATATGCATATCATAGTATTCAAAGAGCAACCAAACATATATTTACAAACAAACAAAACCAAATAAAATCAAATTTGAAGTAATGGATAAAATCAATTGCCTTCCTAGATTCGGCGAGCTATAGATTTTTATATAAAATCCCCTTTCTAGAGACATAAACCATTGTTTCACCAAAACTACTCCATGCAAAACGGTGAATAACATAATAGAACATAGTATAAAAAAAATAGTAGAGTACATAAAGATTGTATAGTACAACAGTTCCCGAAAAAATGCTGCCAACGATGAAATATGAATCTGAGAGCTTTATGAAAATGTTTCGTGAGCACAAACAACAGTCTCACCTTTAATTTTATGATGATGGTGGCTCAGTCCAAGAGCACCGTAGAGAGGCACAGACTCTGACGGCAGCGCAGAAAGAGTCGATCCGCTGCTTTGGAGCGAGACACTAATAGATGAGAAGTTCGCTGGGATGGCTTCGGTATCCGTAGAGTCGACAATGGCCGGTTCCGCTTGTTGAAGAAGCCACTCAATGATTCATCCAAGCTCTCTCGTTAGCTGAAAAACCCCTAGCGGCGCACAGAGCCGACATCCTGATCTGCCATCATCTTTCGTCGACCGCTTCATCAAAACTTTAGAAGTAGCTGCCGCCGTCATAGATGAGGTTGTGGCGAGCGTGGCGTCATCTTGAGGACGATTGAGAGAGATCCATCGATGTGGAAAAGGGATTTTTGGGTAATATTTCAATTCATACATAGCATATACTAACTATGCTTTGCAGTGGTTAAATTCTTAATTTTGTTTCCAATATGATTATTAATTGCTATTTCTCATAATAGAAAACCTGTTATATTGGCTTGCACTTGATCATGAGATATGACAGCAGCATATAACGTTATCTTCTTTAATTCAGACTTTTGGATCATTTTTACAACAGAATATCCGAAATAATAAATATTTAACAATTAAAATCACACGTATATTTGAAAAATAAAATAAAACTAACAAAAATTTAAATAATTTTTAGAAACCTTAAAATTTAGCGCACACTAGATCATGATACCATTATAATATATACATGTTACATGGCAGCAATGAAACAAGCAGAACATAACAGGAAAGCCAAAGAAAAACAATAAGCTTTCATAGTTGGAGAAGATGATTGGATTCCATCAAACCCAGCTCAATTCCAAGCCTACCTCGATTCCGTAAGTGACTCTTTTGGAATCTCCTTTGCAACTTTAACAATGAAGATAATACTATATACAACAAACAAATTAATGCTCAGCAACCAAAAAACCAAAACAATATCATCATCTCATGTTCCAACTCCATCTCATGTTCCTAAAGAAGCTACCCTAAAGAAGATAGCAGACTCTCAGAAGATAATCATGAGATAGATCATCTCATGTTCCAACTCCAAAATGGTTGTCGAATTGATGATCTTTCCCAAACCCCAAAAGAGCCATTTTGGGGGGGGGGGGGGGGGAATCAACAACCAGTTTGGAGTTGGAACATGAGATATCCATCTTGGCTCCTCACTTACCTTCCAAGAGCCGGCTACCTTCTTTAGGATCTTCTTCGAAAGTTTGGTGATCTTCATCTCATCTCATTTTTAAGAGAATTTCAAAAACATTTGTTTGCAATGAATAACATATGTTACAGCCTTTCAATAAAATCAGAAGAAAAAAAAAACAGAGGCCAAAAACTCAATTGCAACCCACTAATAAAAAGAGCATCTTCAAGACTTATGAAGGATATAATCTAGTATTGAAAATTGAATATTTGAGAATTAGTTTAGTGTAAGAATTTAAATAGATTCTAAAAGTTAAAAACGCAAAGAAAAACTATAGTACTGACACATTAGCAGTTATGATTGATAACTACGTAATAAATTCTATGATAGATAACTACTTAATAAATTCTTAAAACTTACCAATTACTAAATGACTAATACACCTATTCCTCAATTTTGTTATATCTTACTTAACTATGACTGTAACTGGTAACAGCTTAATTGCTGAATGTGGCTGAATTTCAGCTGAAATTGTTTTTGTTACACCAGTTGATAAATTAGCAGAATTGAGGAATATGTTAAAAACTGAATTATGTGCTGAATTTTGAATGCTTTTTTCATTATTCATTTCATATAAGCAATGTGTTGAATATTGTGTACTTATTTTTTTCCATCAGTTATTATATTATATAATTATTTTATTATAATTAGTTTTGATTAATATAGTTTATTTACATATGATAATATTTTTAATGAAAGTTTAGATATATAATATCCTACAATTATATAATAAACTAGAAGTAAGTAATTTATACTATAATTATTCACATGTTCTTACTTATTGTATTTTTACAGTTAAAAAATATAATTATGTTATATCATAATGTACATATATATGTATAGTTCAGATAAAGTATCGGATGGTAATTGATATTAGTATTCTTATATAATATTTTTTAGTTTATTAATTTTCGTTTCTTAATTTTGTTTCTACATTTTCATATTCTATAATACATCAATAATATATTAAAACAATTTTATTTTCATATATTTATTCACTGAAATTATATTTTCTAATTTTATAAAAAAAATTCAGCTATTTCGTATTTCTTCGATTACCATTTACCTTATTAATTATTCCGCTAGATTCAGCTAAAAATCATAAAACAAATTTACAGATTCCGCATTCCGCTAGATTCTCCAGTTACCATTTACACCCCTAATGTCATATATGGATAATATAATGAAATCTACTCAAGATAAATATGAAATAGGTGGATGTATTTAATTGGATTATGCCCATATAATATATATATATATATATCATATAAAGTACATTTTTCTTTTGGTATAATAATAATAATAATAATAATAAGAAAAGAAATATATAAATCAAACATTTCCTCCCATGCATGTCTATATTTCATATTGCTTTATTTGAATTCGATGATTTTGTCACCACACAACAAAAAATAAGCATTTTTATTATTTGAGCGAATATGCTATAAAAATAAAGAAGCAAATGTGAGAGAGATTAAATTGGAAAGGTAAATGAAAAGAGTAATAAAAGAGAAGATAGGTTTTGCATGAAGAAGAGAGTGTATCTAATAGCTAAGGATTCTCCACCTAACTCTTCTCAATGATTCAATCTTATGAGTTTTTGTTTAACCAGTAATTAGCATTTCACAAATCAGTATTTTTAAATTGATTGAATCTTGTGAATTTAGATTTGAAGGAAGTCTTCTCTTCTTTCATGTTATACCATTTTTCTTTTAAAATTTTTCGAAAACTCATAAGATTTAAATCGTTTTATAGAAGTTTAATACGAGTGTTCATTTAGAATTGTACCATAATTTTGTTTTCTTGGAATTAGTGTATATCAATTTGATACCACTTGATTTTTGGCGCAAATATACAGTATATTAAAAAAGTTACATCAGTAGCATACTGTTTTTTTTTCTTTTTTTAACTAAATTTATGATGTAAGCATCAAGTCATATACAACTGAACTAATCAAAAAATAGAGCATTGGCGCTAAACCAAATGATGCTAAGTTTATAGCTGAGGAGCTTGGAGGCTGTATTTGGAGATGCTAAGGACTTAACCGTCAAACACCATCGTTCTAATCATCAAAATGAGCATTCTGATCAAGCCAAAAACGAGCTGGTTCAATACAATTCGCTATTTAACCAAGGAGAACCGCCAAACCATTTCATATTTACATTGGAGCCGTTTATGAAAACTCAGCCTATATGTTATACTAACATATCATGCGACCATCCCTCATCATTCAATGGAGCTAAGAAGACCTACAAACCGTCCCTGGTTCAAATCAAACAGCCCTTAACCAAGAATATTCATCAAATCAGTCAAAAACCAACAAATCAGCCAATATATGCATCCGCCGAGTCATATAAGGAAACAACTAATATATGTCTAGCTGAGACATTATATTCACCCCTTCCCACGTCCACTGAAGCTTACACGAGCCTTACCACACCAGAAAAAGCCAACACTAGCCCCTTTTTATCAGAAGTCAAGGAGAAACATTCAGCCTGGAGGTCCTCAAGATGCAAACCGTGCAGAAGACCCCCATGATGTACCACCATGAGCACCAGACTTTGTACAAGCTGCTCAAGAAATTTTAAATAGGAGAAATGCTGATCGCAACAGGCCATATCAAGAGGACAGAAACTTGCCCCATAAGTCAAGCTTGTTGCCCCAACTTTTGAGGTAAAATTCATCCAGCTGCCTACCTAAAATGGGAGAGAAGGATGGAGCACTTGTTTGAATATTATTCTTACAATGAGCCAAAGAAGATGGCCATTGCAATTGCAAGTCTCACTGATCATGCCTTAGCTTGGTGGGACAGAGAAGTAATTGAAAAGAGGAGACTAAGATATCTTCAAATCAACAGATAGGCAGACATGAAATTTGAGCTACAAAAGAGGTACATTCCCCCTCACTATCACAGAAATTTACTAAAAAGATTTAGGTCTTTGTATCAGGAAACCAAGAGTGTAGAAGAATATTTTGAAGAATTTGATGATCTAAGAAGTAAGCTGGAGATAGAAGAAACAGATGAGGCTTTGTAGTTGTATTTGGAAATGCTAAGAACTTAACCATCAAACGCCATCATTATGACCATCAAAAGGAGCATTCTGATCAAGCTAAAGATGAGCTGTTTCAATACAATTCACCATTTAACCAGGGAGAACCACCAAACTATTTCATATCTACGTTGGAGCCGTTTATAGAAACTCAGCCTATATGTTATACTAACATATCATGCGACCGTCCCTCATCATTCAATGGAGCTAAGAAGACCCACAAACCGTCCATGGTTCAAATCAAGCAGCCCTTAACCAAGAAGATTCATCAAATCAGTCAAAAACCAACAAATCAGCCACTATATGCATCCACCGAGTCATATAAGGAAACAACATATATATGTGTAGCTGAGACATTATATTCGTCCCTCCCCACGTCCACTGAAGCTTACATGAGCCTTACCACACCAGAACAAGCCACCACTCGCCCCTTTTTATCAGAAGTCAAAGAAGATCACGCCAAAGAGAAGCTTTCCTTACTTGGATATAATTACGTAGTTTCTGATAAAAAGAATAACCAAACCCATCATTCACCAGTCAATCTCGCCCCTACATCACCTCTAGAAGATCCAAGACATTCATTTCGTGCCAAAAAACCACCTCAAATCCCAAATTCAGCGCCAGAGTCAAGAACCTCTCCAAATAAGCCCAACGGCTAGTTAAACAATCCCCATCATTTAGCTTGAATCTTGTCTTTGTTTTTAAAGCTAATTACCGTTTATTTACATTATTCTGAGCATTATATAAAGCTCAAGCATTGTATTATTCAGTTCACCAAGTTATAATCAAGAAAGTATTATTTTGTTTTTTTAAAAAAGGTTTTCTTTTGAATACATTTGTTCATGCGTTTTATTCAAGTTTTAGTGAGGAATTTAAAGAACTTCTTACGGCATATAGACTCTCCTAGTTCTTGCGTGGATTAGCCCTTAGAATTAGAAGAATCTAACATTTTGTGTTTGTGGTCATCAAGCACAACCAGCTTATCAACCATCAAGCCACTCCTCCATCAACTCTAGCTTCAAGCAACAGATTTCAAAGGAGTATTCTTGAATCCATTTTCAAGTCTACATCAGTTTACTCACATAATATTTACTTTCGTCACTATCATACGTTCAGTCTTTTAAAAAAAAAAAAAAAAAAAAACGTTCACAGTCTCTCATCGTAATTGCCTTCATCAGTTTTCTTTGCAATGGTAACAAGACAAACTTAAACAGTGTTAAAAAGTTTCAACTTAGTGTAACTTACCAATACATATATTTTGATATGTGACATGTTTATCTACAAACTCTCTCGTCAAGAACTCATAAAAAGAATTTGCATAGTAAATAATTAAAAAAGAGCTTTGCCAAAGAGAGACATGGTGTACAACTAGGTCATCCACTCCAAGCTTAGCTTAACTAAACTAAACCTGGTTCATCAACCACTACGAAACTAGAATACAAGAAATAAATATCCAGTCAGATATAAAGAATGTGTTTAAGAGCCCATGATCGTAAACACTTTGCCATACGCTTCACATCTTCCACATGGTCTATAAAAGTGTAAGCTAGAAAAGTGTAAGCTTCCAGTCCTTGGATTCCAACTCTAGTGATAGGGCTCGTCTCGGGATTGTAGTATCACATATATAGTTTAGTGACAACACAATCTCACCAGTATCAGTTCCAACAAAATATAACTCGATCTCCCAAAGTGTATCTCGGTATATATAGGTGGGAAAACGTAGGTATAACATGACCATTGGTGATTTCGGGCGTTATAAAACCCATAGTTGAAAACCGGTGTAAATCCTGTAATCATCAATGTTATACCTACTGTATATGTATAAAGATCACATCACATATATTAAAAAAATAAAGTAGCTGCATCGTAAAAGTTACATCAGTACTCAGTAGCCTAATGTTTCGTCACTTAACATTTACTTTCGTCCGTCACATACGTTTGTAGTCACTCATCATAATTGCCTTTAGTCTTCTTCTCATATATCTTTATGCACTCTCGTCAACTCTTTTTGTTTCTAACATTCACAGATTTACTGGCAAAAGTTTTGATTGAAAGCGAAAACCTTACTCAAGAAAATATTTTCTTTTTCATGACAAATATAAATATATAATTAGTCATGCACTGATTGTTCGAACCGGCCGCTTTACCTCGGCCTATGGTATTTGTACTTCGTTCATCAAGAAAGGAAGAGGAGAAATAGACTTCTTCCTCGGTTCGTCGACTCACTTAGCCTGCTTCTCCGACCAAACACAAGAGACTCATGTCACTCATCCACGCGTCCAAACACGGTTATGGTTCTCTCTTTTTTCGGATCCTCTGTTTCTATAAGACGATTAGATCCGATAATGAAGTTAATACTTAACGGACAAGAAACCCAATTTCAAAGTTCAAAAAAAAAAAAAAAAAAAACAATTTCCCGGTATTGAATCCCTCCGGTTTGTCCGTACGAGAGGATTAGATTGCTTTCCGAATTTCGGAGTTGTAACTTCTGTTGTAGACTTGTAGTTCATTTGTTCGTGTGTGTGAATGGAAGATTCTTGTTACATTTTGTTTTTGTAAAAATAAAATGAAAAAAAAGATGCTCGAAAATTGTGGACAGAATTAGTAGTTTATTAGCTTGGAGAATATTCGACTGACTTTTGAATAATATGATATGATGATCATTTCTATTGCTAATTTAACAGAATTAGTAAACAAAAACTAGATTTATCTTCTTTGTACAAACAAATTGACCAATGAAATCGCGACGCATGTCTTGTTCCCTCTCGCAAGCTCATGTTTCTCCGCAGGAAGCATTTGATCGAACTTCAAATCTCACTTAAATAATTACTAACTTTAATGGTCAACATTAAATTAATTAGTTATTTTCAACAATATAATTAAAATAATTATGAACAGAGCTTCATACTTACCTTTTCTCTCCACCAACCACGTGTGTATGTGGAATTGGCTGTACGTGTGACGTGTCCAAGAGAAGGTTGGCATTGGCAATACGATTGAAACTCTTGCCGTTTCAGAGAACGAGGTGACACGTGTTTTTGGGCTCACATAACTCTTTTTTTATAAAGTTATTTTTTTCTTTAATATATTTCCTGAAAAGGAAATGACTGCCAAAACCCAAAACAAAAGGAAAGGATTAGCTTTAGAAGTGTAGATTTCTTAACAAATAAAGTAAATTATTAGTAGCCGAGATCACAAAATATCTTAATGAGAGTCCACTATTGATTACTTTTAGTTTTGCCAAAACACCCTTGACCATCAATCTGCGTTACATGATTTAAGAAAAGTACTTTCTGTAGTTCCTTTTGATGGTTAAATAGCTTAGCTTGGACTAACTTACCGATGACCCATGATTAATTCACTAATGCATATTTCAATACGGCTCTACAAACTTTTCACCAAAAGTTGTTAATTGGTTTTATTAATCAAACCAGGAAAATGGAGTTTACAAATAAAAAAACCATAATAATAGAATTTAACACCATGTGCATATCAATATGTTTTTTCTTTCCTATATTCAAAATACAAAGAAAATGAGATAAACATTTTTTTTTAAAAAAACGGAAGTGGGTTTTCAAGTTTTCACGCCCAAAATATTGCTAAGAGAGTTGACCAGGCCGGCCAAACTAATGAATAATGTCATCAGTTTTACTAACTCCAATAATATCATATTTTCGAGTGTAACGAAACTTCTAACATGAACGAAGAACTTCTAATTTTGAGACTATTTCTAGCGCATGTGCTTATCCTTTGAATGTATGCTTCTGGTCTTCTAGAGTCAATATTCTTTTTGTGCTATGATTTATACTCTTATTTTCTTTTAGTGTCAAGCATATATATCTTTTTCAGGCAACTCGTGCCAAACTTATTTTTCTTTCTCTTTTTGGTAATTTTGATTTATTACCAATAAAGAAGTTTATCAAAAATATAATTTATATAATTTTTTTTTCAAAAAGCCATATATGAAATCTTTAAATAAGGATAGGCATTCGGGTATTTAAACTCGATTGGGCCAGTTTTTCAGATATCGAATTTTTTAGATATAATGGGTCAGGAACCGTTTAAATATTTTGTCTATCTTAATTTGGGTTTAGTTTAATTCTATTTGGACTTGGATCGATTTTGAATATTCGAATGATACAAAATTTATATGAAATATCTAAAAAGAAATTTAAAATATTTTAGATATTTTAGTTATTCAATTATATTTTGAAAATTAATTAATTTAAAAATATAACTGGATTTTAATAATTTAGATATATTCGATTTATAACTAAAATTTTGAGTATTTTAATTATTTTAAGTATAAATATAATTAATATTTTGGATATATAATTACATTTTTGAATTTGATTTTTCAGATATTAGAGTGTAGGAAAATATATCCAGACCTAATAAATTTGATTACATATACCAATAAATCTATTTACATAAAGCCATATATATATATAGTCTATACATCAAAATAAGGAGAAATTTGGCTAGACAAAAATAAAGTGCACATGTAGAAGTGACAAATGACAACCTCGTATGCACAAACGCGTGATATGATCATAAAAAGCAAATAATTCACATATGATATTGTTAAGGTTGTTCAAAATGTCTTCACATTCTAACAGATTTTCATCATCACCATCCTCATCCATTCAGCATCATTACCCATCTTCACATGGAAATCGTTTTTCTTTCCAAATTTTCACTGAACTTTAAAATAAAATTTGGATATTAATATTATAATCTCTTATAACGGTAGACATTGGAATGGGACCAAAGAAACAGTTCCTTTAATATTAAAAAAAATCAACTTTCCAAGGTTCATGCATGCACTCTTTTCATGTGATGTATAACAATTGCTAAACAAATAAAACAAATTTTATCTAACCATGGGAGTTTTTTCTTATAGTTATCCAAAATAACAACACCAATAATAGTGACCCGTACCGTAAAAATAGTTAAAGTCTTTTTTCTGTAAATAATATGGTAAATTATAAAAAAATGGTCACTCTTTATCCATTCAATAACCAAATTATCATATTCACAAAATAAATGAACCTTACTTAATTATTGGTACCAAGTTTATAATTCCAGACATCTACAATTGTTTCTAAATCAATAATCATACTATCATAGTATTACTGATATTCTCATAATTAGTTAAAGAATCGACAAAAACATCACGATTTAATGTGATAAGATTGTTCTTATCACATTAACCAAAAAGGGACAGGGAGCCACAGGTGAAGTGTTCCTGGTCAAATTGAAACTTGGAAATATTAAAGTTCTTGAAATAGAAAGGTTTATTTTTAATGAAAAAGATTTTTGAAAATTACACATCTTAAGTTGCCTAACAATGTACGCATCTTCTTCTTTCTCTATCTTACTAAGAAAGCTAATTACAGTATATATGTGTGTACACCATTTTCTGATTTATAATATGATTTGATGGTTGTACGAGATTTAAAATTTGAAACCCATATTCTATATACATAATACATCATTTAGAGCGAAATAAAGTTTTTTTTTTATCTTCTTCCTAGTAGGTGAAACTCTTGAATTTTAATACAACTAATTGTTTGAAAGAAGAACTTGATACAAAAAGAATTGACCAATTATTGGTCAATATTTATAAAAATAATATTTTCTTCTTATTTTCTCTATTGAAAAACTAGTATATAGAGAGGAGCTTCGTTGCTCAAGCCCTTTTCTCTTCTCTCTTAAAAACCCCAACTTTCATCTCTCTCTCTCTCCCTGCAAAAACCCTTTTCTTTATCTCTAAAAAGAAATTTCTTACAAAAAGAGAAAAAAACTTTGATTGTTTCAGAGAAATCTCATTAGGATAAAATGGATTATGATGCATCAAGAATCGGTGAAATAGTAGAAGATGAAGAGCAAATTGATCTCCCACCTGGATTCAGATTTCACCCTACTGATGAAGAGCTCATAACTCACTATCTCAAACCAAAGGTTTTTAACACTTGCTTCTCTGCTACTGCCATTGGTGAAGTCGATCTCAACAAGATCGAGCCTTGGGACTTACCAAGTAAGTTTCACAACGTTTCAAAATTCAGAAAATGTTCTTACTATAAGAAGTTTCTAAATATGAATATGATTAATTGAGCCTTTTAACAAAAACTAAAATATGAAGATGAATATGATTTAGGGCATCTTATTTTTACATCTCATACATGTTTAATAAAACTCTCAGCCTATAAATATAGTTTAAGATGGATGAAAAATCATAATTTTTACTCGATTTTTTTTTGTTTTCCCTATAATTAAGCTCACGGTTTGGGTGGAACAGGGATGGCTAAGATGGGGGAGAAAGAATGGTATTTCTTCTGTGTCAGAGACCGGAAATACCCAACCGGTTTAAGGACAAATCGGGCAACTGAAGCCGGTTATTGGAAAGCCACGGGTAAAGATAAAGAGATTTTCAAATGCAAATCACTTGTGGGTATGAAGAAAACTTTAGTTTTCTACAAAGGAAGAGCTCCTAAAGGAGTAAAAAGCAATTGGGTTATGCATGAATATCGATTAGACGGCAAATATTCGATCCAAAATCTTCCCCAAACAGCTAAGGTATGTAAAAATAGATTTTTGTGTGTTTTTTTTTCTCGTTTCTTGTTGACTTGAAACTGATTTTTTGCGTTTTGTGTTCTTCTTTGGTGAATGTAGAACGAGTGGGTTATATGTCGTGTTTTCCAGAAACGTGCTGATGGTACAAAGGTTGATATGTCCGGTTTAATGCTGACTGATTCACACATTAACCGAATCGAACCGACCGGTTTACCTTCGTTGATGGATTGTTCTCAACGAGACTCCTTCCCCGGTTCGTCGTCGTCGACTCACGTGACCTGCTTCTCCGACCAAGAAAACGAAGTCAAGAGACTCACTCACGATCCCAATGACGGTTCTGGTTCTCTGTTTTACTCTGATCCCCTGTTTTTGCAAGACAATTATTCGCTAATGAAGCTGTTGCTTAACGGTCAAGAAACTCAATTTCCCGGCACTGATCCCTCCGGTTTGGCCGGTACGGGAGAATTGGATTGCTTTTGGAATTTCTGAGTTGTAATTTCTGTGGTTAGACTTTGTAATTCATGTGTTCGTGTGTGTGAATGAAGATTCTTGTTACATTTTTTGTAAAAGAAAAAAAAAATGCTAGAAAGTCAATTTATTTTGCTATATATAGTATTAGTATTTTAATATATTTGAAAGACTTCTCAATTAAATAATATGATAATTTATTTTGCCATGTACAATGCTAGACCTATAAATAAGTTTTAATGTCAACATTATTATTATCTTGAAACTAGAGTAGTTAGAAACCAAATTTGTTTACTGTTCTTCACAATGACGAAATACATGTGTTAGGCCACCAACCAAAGAGTTAATATTATGACTTATGAGTATATTAAGAAAGTTTGAAAGATTTTATTAGTATTATATTGTTATGTCAAGCTTAACATGTTTAGGTGATCATCTTGTTTTCATACTACCTATTATTTTTTGCTTCTTCCGAATTTCTAAGTTGGACATTTTTCGTTAAGCAGAATAATAATCATCCGAAGACTATTACCCTAAAGATCGAGAACTAGTTTTTGAATAGAAAAAATAAGCTTACTTCAAAATGAACGTGTGTGATAAAGAACATGTGTGAGTTAGTTTTTCAACACTGCCTAAAATTACGTAAATAATATATAAAAACCACTAGACACGTTTAAATATCTGAAACTAACCGCAGCCTAACGGATTAAAAAATGCAGTAATGAATTTGAACGTGTATTAAATAAATAAAATAAATCGTAAGCTGAATAAACTTGCAAGAAAAGTGTTTTACATAATAACTAAATCATGGAACAGCGTATTCAATAAAATAAAATAAATCGTAAGCTGAATAAACTTGTAAGAAAAAGTGTGAATGGTCTACCCTTTTTTCTTATGAATAACTGAATAAATCGTAAGCTGAATAACTGAATAACGAAAAATGTGAATGGACTACTTTTTTTATGAGTAATTAAACCAATACGATTTAAAGCATCAAAATATACATTAAGCATAAGAGTTAAATCTTTCAAAATCAAGTTCACATTAGTCCACGGCTCCCTAAATTTATGGATACCGTCTTTGTAATTTGCCAAACAAACAACAAAGCAACATTGAAGTATTAAACCTGAAAATTAGTTAGTGTAAAAATAAAATTTAGTAGAAAAGCTTTAAAATTTCAATTTTAAGTGTGGAGAAAGGGAAAACGAGGTTAAAATTAAATGAAATTAAGTTTAAAAAGTTTTTGATAATCAAAGAAGTCATTTCGAATAATCAAAGATGACAAGGAGCAAACCCGAATTGTGAGGTTCTGGTGAAACGTAGAACAGACGAACAGCCACCTCAGATCACAGTCACGTTCGTTAATGGCGTCGAGGAAGCTTTCGATGCAGCAGCAACCTCTGCTCAGTCTATCAGAAAGATGATTCTTGATACAGGTCAGTATCTCGAGACAGAGCAAATGTTCCGTGAAGCTGGTGAGCAATGGCCTGTGATCATCACTGAAGAAGAGATTCACCAAGAAGCTCCTGGTGTTAAGGTTTGTGATTGCAATGTTTTCATTTTCCTCATTGAATCTGAAAAGGAGAAAACTTTGAACAATTTACATTTCCAAAACCTTAACTTTGATTCAGAGTATTTCACTTTTCCTCGGTTTTGTTGTTTTGCAGCCGAGAAAAGCAGAAGACAAGAAGTAATTAATGCTACTTGTTTCATTGGTATCTTTTGTTCTACTCTTTGTTCAATGGATACAAGTCTAGGTTTGTCTCAAGCTTAGGGTTTCAGGTTCGGACAGATAGATTTGTATTGTTTCCTTCTTTATGTGAACTGGTCTAAGTCATTGTGAAATAAGTTATTTATATAACTGAATAACAAGAAGTGTGAATACCTTTTTTTCTTATGAATAATGAAACCAATACGCTTTGAATCATCAAAATGTAGACATTAAACATAAAGAGTTAAATGTTTTAAAATCATGTTATGGTACAATATTATCATGCTCGTGTGTTGAAAATCAAGTTATTATTGGACATAAAAACACGCGAGTATCTAGTCCACGGTTCCCTAAAGTTATGGGACAAAGCTTTGTTGAGAAAGTTAATATCTCAAATGAGCTTTATTTACCGCAAAGAAAACTAAAAAAAAAAAAAATTCTGTTTAGGAACACCAAGCAATAATTATTTAGAGATTGATATGAAAGATGAAAGGGATGGTAGCTCAATCGGCAACATAAAACTAGATTTAGATTTACAAATGTTCAATATAATTATATTTATATGAGAACAACTTGCTAGAAAACATAATAGTTATGGGTTTAAATGGACTTCTCCAATGATAATTTTTTTTTTATTTTTATATATGCTCTAATACAAATAATATCAAAGTATTAAACCTACAGATCTGTTTGGAGGTAAAGCTAAAATTTAGTACAAAAGCTTTGAAATTTTGAACGCAGAGAAAAGAATAACACGGTTAAAGTTATATGACGTTAAGCTAAAAAAAAGATTAGAGATTAGATACTTGGTTCTAGTGAACTAGAATTTTGTGCAGAATTTGTGAACTTTTGAATGCATTTTGGTGTTGGTTTAGCTTAGGAATCACATATTTGGTCTCAGTGAATTAGGATTGTGGTTGCAGATGAATTTGTGAATATGAATGCATTAGTTTTAAAGGTTTTTATGATATGCAATTCACATATTTTTTTGTGTTCTAGCGAAATCTAAGTTCAAATCTCATACGGATAAGTGGTTTTTCTTTACTACTCTAAGGAAGACTAATAAATCAACTCAAAGTGCCACTTCTAAAGAGAAATGGTTGGTAAAAACGAATTTTAAGAAAATGATTACCAACAAAAACAATGATTATGTTAGATTAAAAAAGTTATTCAAACTTTCTGTTGAGATATGGACGAATACACTTTGCAAAATTTCTCGGAAAACAAAAGAAAATCAAAGAAACTAATCCACTTGATGTTGAACCTTAGATCCAACTTTGGATAATTCGTATTTATCATCTCATTTGAACTTTTTGTTTTCTCGTAGGAGCTAATAGAAAGGTAAGCATTTGTCTGTTGACCAGGCGATAAATCTGTTAAGGGTTGCGATTCTACCCGTCAGGCGCTGTACCTCTCTCATGTTTATTGGGGAAGGAAGTTCAAGGAATGCGGCGATTTTCTTGGGGTTAGCCTTGATTCCCCGTTTGGTGACGAGATAGCCCAGAAACTCTCCCGATTTGACGGCAAATGTACACTTAGCCGGGTTTAACTTCATGTCGTATTCGTTGAGGCTCTTGTGGTCGATATGATCGTCGGCGTTGGCTGACTTGACAAGCATATCATCGATATATATACTTCCATAGTGTCTTCTTGTTGCTCAGCGAACATTCGGTTGACGAGGCGTTGGTAGGTGGCGCCGGCGTTTTTTAAACCGAACGGCATGACCTTATAAGAATACGTCCCGCGCTCTGTGATGAAAGAAGTTTTCTCCCAGTCGTCAGGATGCATCATAATTTGGTTGTATCCGGAAAATGCGTCCATAAACGACAAGAGTTCATTCCGGCTGTTGCCTGTACGAGTCGGTCTATATGGGGAAGAGGGAAACTATCTTTGGGGCATGCTTTGTTGAGGTCGGTAAAGTCAACGCAGACCCTCCACTTTTCATTCTTATTTTTGATGACCACCGGGTTGGCCAGCTACTTTGGGTATCAGACTTCCATGATAGACCCTGCCTTAGACAATCGTTCTACTTCATCGTTAACTGCTTGTGCCCTTTCTGGACCGATCTTGCGCCGCTTTTGCTTGATCAGTTTGTATGTTGAATCGAATTGTAACTCATGCTGAATGAGAGATGGCGGAACTCCTTTCATATCTTCAGCGGTCCAGGCGAAAGTTGAGATATTTTGACGAAGAAATTCGATGAGCCGATCACGCAGATTGTCACTTATCTCCGTCCCAATGCCGACGCATCGCTCGGGATCTTGTGGGTTAATGTTAACCTGCATGACGTTTTCTCGTTGCTGATCGTCGGGAGGTGGGAGTTCGTTTCGGACGTTCGTCATGACGAGGCATGTTTGGGCTGCCTTTCTGATCTTATGCTCGGTGATAAAACACGTTCTTGTTAAACGTTGATTTCCACGAACCATGAAGACGCCGTCCGTCGTTGGGAACTTGAGGCATTGGTGATAAGTGGACGGTGCCGCCTTCATTTCATGTAACCAAGGTGTCCCCAGGATTACGTTGTAAATCGCCGGTTTGTCGATGACCACGAACTTAACTATCTTAGTGATTCTTTCGACGCATACTGGGAGCTTAACGGTTCTGATGGTCATAGTTTGATCCCTGCCAAATCCGGTTAATGGCCTTACGCAGGCCTTGAATTTATAGTTCTGCATCTCCATTCGCTGTAACGTTTCTTTAAACATCAGATCCACGGTGCTTCCGGTGTCGATCAGGACCCGTGATACTTCACAGTCTCCGATTCTGAGTTCGATGACTAAGGGATCGTTGTGTAGTGTGTGGAGTCTATCGGTATCAGTTTTGTCAAAGGAGTCGTCGGTGCCGATTTTGAGTTCGTCGTCGGGGTTGCGTCTCCAAAGCTGGACCACGGTAGATTTCCTCTTGTAGTCCTTGATTGATCGTACTGAATCCCTGGATGATGGGATCCCCCCATGATCATGTTAATTCTTTGCATCGGAGGACCCTGGCCATTTCCTTTTTCCTGGTCGTCTCGCCCGCGCTTCGGTGGCTCCATGTCTGAATCAATAGGGCCGGCCTGTTGACTTGTTGTCCCGCCGATCGGCTGTTGCTTGGCTTCCACCTGGGCGAGTCGGAAACATTCGCCCTCGTTTTTTGGCTGAGCAGTATTGTTTTGATCGGTGGGCTGTTGGGAAGTGACACTCCCAGATTCCTTGAGGTCTTTCTTAAATTGTGTTATCAGGGTGTCTTGTAATGCTCGGCATTCTTTGGTGGAATGTCCAATATCTTGTGGAAGTCGCAGTATGATTTAGGTCCTCCTGACGAATTGTTTTGGTCTTGGATGTACTTGTCTATCTGCCGGGACGTTGTGAGTTGGTTTGTGCGCCGGTGACAGCAAAAGTAGAAGCTCGGTTATTTTTATTGGGGTTGTAACTGCTGTCGTAATGTTGTCGTGGCTCATAGTACTCCTCTTTGGGTTTTTCCTTCGGGGTCGGTGCTTTTTGGGCATCATACTTCTTAGTCTTCTCGGCCCTTTCTTCTTCGATCTCGATGAAGATTGTCGCGCGATGGAGTGCATCATCGAGGGTGCTCGGTCTGTTCTTTTTTAATTCTTCGTAAAAGCTGGATTCAAACCAAAGTCTGTTTCGGAGCGCGGGGAGAGCTACGTTGTCGGACACAACCAGTCTGGAAACGATATTCTTAAATTTGCCTATGTACGACCGCAGCGATTCCTTTGAGCCTTGGCAAAGTGTGTAAAGGTCGGATTCGCGAGCTCCGTGTTCGATATACATCGAATAATATCGGATGAATGCCATCGATAAATATTTATAGATGTCTATTGAGTTGGCTTCCAGTCGGGAGAACCTACTTAGGGCGGCGCCGGTCAAGTTCTCGACAAACAGCTGGCAGTATCCTGCGTCGCGTTTGTGTGGTTGGAATTGGGCTCGCCCATGGCAACCGTGAAAGACTGTATGAATCCCGTGGGATCTGTTGTGCCATCGTATGGTGTTACCTTAACTTTTTCCGGGTGACGAGCTGGGAAGTTGTTTATATTTTTTGTGAACTGAGTGTTCTGGCCTTCCTTTAGCACACGGTCGAGTTCCGGGGCCGAGCTTGTTGCCTGATGAACCTGGGAGCTCATCTGTTGCAGTTGGACTTTTAGCGCTTCGAGTTCGCTGTCTAGTCGTTGATCTCGGCGATTGAGGTTGTTGATGGTGGCCTCCTGCGGACTGGGCTGCTCCAGGGTTCGGACGCTATTGTCTCTCGATTGTCTTTGGTTTGCTCGTTCATGACCGATTGTTGGGGGCCGGTCGGCCTGCTTGTTTGGATTAGCGTCCAAGCCTCCAAATAACGCTCGTTGTAAATGCGGAGCGAAGGCGGTTGCGGTCGGCATCTGCTCATTGCCTCGATTATGGAGCTTGTCAATCCTGTTGTGGCAAACATGTTGCGCTGTAGTCAGTTCGTCAAGTCTCTCATTCATTCCGCGTGTGCTCTCGGTCATTTGGGCGATGAGCATTTGGAGTAGGCTCGACACGTCAGACTGTCCCAAGAGATTTTCGAGGGATCGCCAGGCTTGGGGCGTTTGCTGCGGTGAGGGAAGGTCTCGTTGCAAGAATTGACCTCGTCGACCTTGTTAGAAAGACCGGTCCGGTAGGCGGAGTGTACGTGCGGTAGGCAGAAGCCATTGAGGTCGGCCTTATAAATGATTCCTCTAAAGACGCCATTGGATTGCGTTCCTCCAACACCAGAGGGGTCGGCATGGGGAGTGTTACGGAAGTCGTTATAAGTGGTGTGAATAAAGTCGGCAAGAGCGATGTCAAAAGGGTCGGCATGGATGAAACCATGGAAGTCGGCAAGAGTGATACCGATGAGGTCGGCGTGGGCGACATGGTGGAAGTAGTCGCGGGCAATGTGGAGGAGGTTGGCAGGCCGACTGCAGACGGAGTCCGGTCTGCCATCTTCGAGCTCGTTATCTCGAAATCGTGAATACCCTCTTTAGAGCGCCAACTGTTGAACCTTAGATCCAATTTTGGATAATTCGTATTTATTAATAACAAGAGTCGACAGAGTACATAACAAGACCGACAAAAGTACTCAAAAGAGGGTTCCCAAAAACTGAGATCCCGAATGAGAAACTCTAACACAAAAGCCGATCTCCAAAAAAGGAGAAGCTATTACAACGCGTGATTAAAGCTTAATTCCGTAAAATCCAGAGCAAATAATATGTTTTTCGTACTGGGTACGGTCCTATATATAGGGAATTAGGGCGGTGGCTTTGCTGGACTTCGGAAGCTTCCTGGCGAAATGGGCCTTGTTGGGCTTTATCTTTGAATCCGAGCCAAAAAAATCTTCTCTCTTTTCTTGGGTCGGGCGATCTAGGGCCGAGCTGATCCTGGGCTTGCTACTTGAATTTGGGCCGAAAGCTGCTTCTTCTTTCTAAGATCAGAAACTCGATTTGGGCCGTGCTGATTAACGGGCCTCTCCAAGACCCGGTACCAACACTTGAGCCACAACTATCATAACTCCTGACGAATCTGTGAACATCAAGACATCTCATCATCTTCCTTTGATGGCGATGCTGCCGCTGTGCTTCTCAATTTTCCACATTTCCTCGACCCATGAATGTTTCTATTTGAGAATAAACATCTTTTTATATTTTTACAACTTTGTAGTTTGTGTTCTAGAGTGAACTATCTCTATTATGTTTAGGAGTTTTGCTACCGCAAAATTAGTTGGTTTGTAAATAAAAAGTGAAATGACTTAAAAAAGAATTCAATTGGTTAGTTTGTAAATAAAAAGTCAAATGATTTAAAAAAAATTCAATATATTTTCAATTTTGATTTAAAATATTTCATTTAAATTATGACAAATTTAAAAGTTAAATGGGTTATGTTCTAAATTTTAAAATAGAGTAATAAACGGTGTCATGATGTGGTATATGTTCATTACATTAGATTGGAGATGGATTTTATTCTTTAGTTTGGAGTCCAAAAATAGAGTGGGTTGCAGATGTCTTAATAATCTCCGTCAGAAAACCGAACCACGTCAAACCGGATATATCGAACCGATCCGAAGAGAATAAAAGGGTAAGGGTACTATCGTCAATTTCTTCAGCTTCAGCTTCACCTGCATCTTCTTCCGCACTTTCCCTATAGTTATTCTCGCCGGACGATCCAAACCGGAGAAGCTTCCATCGACTGGTAATTCAGAAATTTCCTACTTCACTCTTAAAATTCGAAACCTTACTTTAGATAAAATGCGATTTCTGTTTCATTTTCTATGTAGTGGAATCTTGTTAGGTTATTTTTTTCTCGACGAATCATTTGGAATAATCCTCAGAATTCAGTAGAATCTGGAATTTTTGCTTCACGATGTGTGTGTTGTTGTTATCCGAATTTCAAAAATCTCAGTAGATTTGTAGTTTGTTTTTCTCTGATTTCATGGAATTTAATCACCCATTTCGTAGGAATTAGGAATTTTTCGAAGATTCTCTGATAATCTGTATTCTCCTTCCTCTTTGGTTAATGGCTGATTCAGGTTGAGGTTTGTTCAGAAGTTTTGAAAGCTAAGAAAAGAGGATGTTGAAGTTTCTATCAAAAGTAAAGATTGAGTACAACACATTGGATCCAAGGCTTGCGTCTTGCGTTGAGTTCTTAGCGCAATGCAATGCAAGAAAGGCCAAAGAATCGAACCCGAATTGTCAGGTTCTGGTGAAACGTAGAACAGACGAGCAGCCACCGCAGATCACAGTCACGTTCGTTAATGGCGTCGAGGAAGCTTTCGATGCAGCAGCAACCTCTGCTCAGTCTATCAGAAAGATGATTCTTGATAAAGGTCAGTATCTCGAGACAGAGCAAATGTTCCGTGAAGCTGGAGAGCAATGGCCTGTAGTCATCCCTGAAGAAGAGATTCACCAAGAAGCTCCTAGTGTTAAGGTTTGTGATTGCAATGCTTTCATTATTCCTCATTGAATCTGAAAAGGAGAAAACTTTGAACAAATTACATTTCAAAAACCTTAACTTCGATTCAGAGTATTTGACGTTTGCTCGGTTTTGTTGTTTTGCAGCCGAGAAAAGCAGAAGACAAGAAGTAATGCTGCTTGTTTCATTGAGAAAAGCAGAACACAAGTCTAGGTTTGTCTGAAGCTTAAGGTTTCAGGTTCCGACAGATAGATCTGTATTGTTTCCTTCTTTATGTGAACTGGATTAAGATATTGTATTGGAAGCTCTGGGAATAAAAACACTCTGGTTTGAGTTTTGGGCAACAATAGTATACATAACTTACACATTGAATCCACAAGCAAGCTCATAAACAGCAAATGAGTTTCTTCAATTGTATACTATACAGACAAAATCTCTATTGAGAAAACGTATAAATGTATAATATACCAAACAGGTCTTCACGCCCTCATTCATTTAACTCTCTTCTCTTTTGAGGAGCACCGGGATTACCCATCATGTCCATCATCATTTTCTCAGGTGAATCTTCCCAATTCGTAAACGTCTTCAAGTCGATCTGCAGATAAACAAATCAACATGTCAATTTTGGAAAAAACTTTGTGCATTTTGCTTAACACAGATCTTACCTTTCGACGTTGGTCATTGAAAAGCTCTTCTCTTTTCTTGTATGTTTCTTGAATCTCCTTGGCAGTTTTTCCACCTAATGCCCATGCTTCAATATCCAACACCGAAGCCTCTACTGGTAAATAACCCTGCAGCAACAATGCATAAACAAGAGATGCTATAAAGATTCAATAACATAACATTTTGAAATATATATATCGACTTGTTTGTTCATTTTGTGATTCGTTTTTTTTTTACCTGGTTTGGGAAAAGAGAGCCTGGCTGGTAAGTTTTATCAACAGCATGATGACGGATTGTGATCTTAGCAAAGTCTTCATCAATGAAAACTCTCTCGTTTCCTTGTGTTCCACCGAATCCAATCCCAACAGGTTTAGGGTTCGCGTCGTAGACTCTACCAGAAGGATGAAGATGGCTGTACGCAAAGTTTTTCTCCTTCCCTGAAGATGAACAAAAGAAAGATAAATGACTAGACTAATAATGCAAAACTGAATCCGCAGAAGGAAAAGTTTCCGAATTTGTGCAGTAGTACCTGAAGAAGAGAATGCGTGAAAGACCGGACTAATGGAGAACAAGCTCCCAGAGCTTCCGTAAAATGCATCTTTGTTCTCAAAACCTTGCTGCAATATTACACCAATGACCCACTTCCTCTCGCTTGAACTACCTTCATGATCGACTCCACAGCTTGCAGAAACCATCACTAGCATCGGAGCATGATACCCTTCAACGTTGGACCACAGTCTATTCATGCCTTTCCCGTGATAGTATGAGCTGAACAGAGACAGAGAAGACGAACATAACTTAAAATACACTATATAGAGACAGAACGTCCAAGAAACAAACAGATGAATTTGATACCGGTAAAGAAGATGTTCATTGGTCTCATCGCTATTGCAGGGAAAGCAAGAGCTCAAGATCTCCTCGTTTATTGTATTTTTGCTCGTCAAAGAGATCGCCCATGCCCTTCCACATGTTAGAAGCGTGTTCTCACATGTCTTGGACGCAGAATCATCTCCACCAGATGACTTTGACGGTCCAGATCCATCCTGCAAATGCATCAATCCAAAACTTCAAACACAAACAATGGTAACCTTCTCTGTTAAGCGCAAGGAAGCAAGTAGAGAGAGAGTACCTTTACATTTAAAGAATGTTGAAGCCTCGAGTTACAAAAGTGAGAAAGGCACTCAGTGATGTTTGGAATCGTTGACAAAGCCCAAGTAAGAAACTTTCCGATAGGAAGTTCGAGTTCTAATCCGAAAACATCACAGTCCCAAACATCTAAACTGGTTCCAGATTCAGTGCAAGACACAAGTGCTGATAGAACCAAGTGGCTAATATCCGGAAGAAACAGCTCTGCTGACTTTGTGCTTCGACCATCCCACGACATTGTCCAACACATCCATAGAAACATAAGCAACTCTACAGTCGAAATCGACCCGTTGATCTTACAATCAGCTTCATCAGATTCAAACTCAAGCTTTGAAGAAAGGCCTGCGTTTTTAGCTGTCAGATGAAACACTCTCAACAAAGTGTTGAAAGACATTGAAGCAGACATTCTTCCGCAGCATTTGACATATCCTCTAGCGAACTCGACCCAACTCAGTCCTTCTTTCTCAGGTACGAAGAACAAATCTACTAAAGATGATCCTAAATGCTCCAACAATTTGGGAAACGAATCTGGAACTTTCTGGTCTCCTTCAGTAGTAGTTGTATCGTAGCTCAAGCAGAAACTTTGCTACAATAAGAAACAAAAATCGCTGAGATTCATATCATAATATTGAAGCAAATCTGAAATTGACGATTTTTTTAGTACGATCAGTAAAACCCTAAGCTGAAAATTTACGATCCAATTTTGAGGTTTCGTGAGAGAAATTCTAAAAGTTGCTGAAATTGAAAAAACCATCAAATTCTAATCGAAATCGAATCTGTACCTTGAATGATTGAAAAGAAACTGTGCTGGTCTGAGAATCGGCGAGCTTGGAGAAAGATCGTTGAAGCAAAGGAAGAGCTCCGGTTGAAGCAGCAAGGCTTTCGATTTCTCGCTTCTCCGATAACTCTTTGTTGTCCGTCGAAGATGAAGCACCCATAGTGAGAAGATGATTCGGAGAAGACGAAAAAAAATCCGCAAGTGGAAAAACAACAGAGAGATTCAGAGCTCTGTTTCTGAGGGAATAATCACAGAAATGGTGTCCATGATTGCTTTATGATCTATAAAGATTTTGAACAGTTCTCTATATCTTTCACGATTCGCCACGTAATGGAACCGTGGATTGATCCGGTCCCGGTTTGAAGATAAATCCAAACCGGATTGATTAGAAAATAGATTTAAACCGAGCGAATACCAATCCACTGCATATTATTTGAGAAGTAACATTATTGAAAATAGCTGATTTATCAACACTACAGCCAAAGTTAGTGCTTTTAATTGATGACATATAAATATGACATGTCAAACTTTATAAAATAAATGAAATATTTTGATTGGTTGAGGTAAAATTAAAGAAATTATAAAATTAAAACAAAAATACATTATATATATTAGATTATATTTATAACACTAAAATTAACAAATTTAAATTAACAGAAAATAATAATTATTATAATTTCAATTTCTTACATATATTCATAATCTCATAAAATATAATTACAAATTTTTTCAACAATATATATATATATATATATTGCAATTTCATATAAAAGCAAAAAAATAATACTAAATATTCAATAGAATAGTATAAATTCTATATATTAATAATACTTGAAGTATGATGTATTTTTATTTTGTAAAGATATTAATTTACAAAATATAGTAATAACATCTAAACAAGTTTTAAATAAACAAATTACTAAATAATACAAAATACAATCATGATAAAAATAAGTTAAAGAATAAAATGGTAAAAATAAAAAAAATAATTAAATTTTATTGGAATTATTTTTAAAAACGTAATTTAAAATTAATTTCCTTTTCAAACCAATATTTACTAAATAAATAAAGTATATACTAATTATTATTTTATAATATTAATAGGACTATATATGTTTCTATAACTTTTATCATCTTTTTATTGTTATTTTCTAAAATGTACATAACTTATGTTACCATTTCATCTTATCATTTATCATATTTTAAATAAAAATAAAATTTTATATCATATTCACACAAATATATATAAATTTATTTTCATTGTATATCAAAAATCTGAAATCATAAATGAAATAAAAAATAATCGAACGAAAGAATAAATTAAAGTAAGATGAAACAAATATGAACAAGAAATAAAAAATAAAAGTATATAAAAATAAATTTCTCGCACTTTGTTTTACAAAGTCATTTAAAAACTTTTTAACACATAAGAGCCATATCTGGATTTTTTACAAATACGCATACAAACATAAATATTAATTAATAATTAGTTAAAGTCACTTAAAAAGTTTGCATGTATTTTGTTAAGCTTGATTACAGTCTAATTTTTATTTTAATTATTATAGAATTTATATTTTTTAATTTTTTATCTATTATAAGTGTAGTGACGTGGTTGTATGTCCGCACATGCGTGCCAACCATCTATTCGCTCTTAAGAATAAATAAAAATAGTGAAAATAGTAAAAACTATTTCAGCTTAATTTACAATAAAATCAAGAAAAAAATATATACTTAAAATATATTATATATGTATTTGCAAATTCATATTATGTAAGACACAAAAAACATATATACAAACATACAAATATTTGAAAAAACTAATTAATATTTAAATATTACAATTAAATATGTATATCAAAAATATTATACATGCACATATGTGCGGGCAACCACCTAGTACTTTTACTTAGACAGACTTCAGATATTTGATATCCCACGGATTGGCTTCCAACTCCAAGTTGAAAATATAAAAACTTTTAAAAGTTCTTAAAAATATAGCATTCCAAAGTTTGGCGTTGGCTGAAGAGGCTTTTTTATGCCAACGATCAAGAGTTCTGTGGCTAGTGTTGGAAGACTGTAATAGCAACTACTTCCACACAATGATGGATACTCGAGCCTTTTTGAACCATATTCACTATCTCATTGATGGTAGCAGCACCAGGACTGATACTCAGGCATCCATAAACACTGCATCAATTACTTTGCTAAGCTCCTTTGCAGCAATGTGGATCCCCCCATGTTTGAACAGAGCGACTTAAACATGCTGTTTCCTTTCAATTGCTCTAGCGCTCAGAAAGAGAATTTAACCAAAGAGTTCTCAGATGCAGACATCAAGGCGGCTTTCTACTCCTTGCCAAGAAACAAAACTAGTGGCCCTGACGGCTATTCAGCTGAGTTCTTCACGGGTTGCTGGGATATTATGGGTCCGGAAGTGGCAGAAGCAGTGCGTGAATTCTTTGAGTCGGGTCAAATCTTAAGGCGGTGGAATGCCACTAATCTAGTGCTTATACCTAAGATCCCCAATGCTGCGAGCACGTCTGATTATAGGCCTATCTCTTGCCTTAACACGGTCTACAAAGTAATAGCGAAGCTCTTGGCAGATAGGTTGAAGGTCATTCTCTCTAAAGTTATCTCCAACTCCCAATCAGCTTTTATGCCAGGCCGCTTACTTGCTGAGAATGTCCTCCTAGCCACTGACTTAGTCAAGGGATACAATGGAAGATGCTCGGAAACAAGAGGAATGTTGAAAGTGGATCTGAGGAAAGCTTTTGATTTGGTGAGGTGGGACTTCATCCTTGCTTCTCTAAAAGTACTGGACATCCCTGAGAAATTCATCAATTGGATATCTCTATGCATCTCCACGCCCACATTCTCTATAGCTGTCAATGGCCACACAGGAGGTTTCTTTAAAAGCACAAATGGTATTAGGCAAGGAGACCCGCTGTCTCCCTACCTGTTTGTCCTAGCAATGGAGGTGTTCTCCCAGCTCCTTAGCTCCCGCTATGCAGCAGGAAATATAGTGTACCATCCAAACGCCTCTGAGCTTCAGATTTCGCATCTCATGTTTGCCGATGACGTCATGGTCTTCTTTGACGGCAGTAGTTATTCTCTGCATGGTATAAACAAGTGCTTGGATGACTTCGCGAGCTGGTCTGGACTTCAAATGAATAGGGACAAAACAGAGCTTTTCTACGCAGGTCTGAACCCAAGTGAATCCACGGCAATTGCTAGCTATGGATTCTCCGTTGGTTCTCTCCCAATCAGGTACCTTGGTCTTCCCCTCATGTCGCGAAAACTGAGAATTTCAGAATACGCCCCCTTGCTAAATAAGTTGGAAGTCAGATTCAGAACGTGGACGGTAAAGACTTTATCTTTCGCTGGCAGAGTGCAGCTTTTAAAGTCGGTAATAGCTGGAATGGTGAACTTCTGGATCTCGACATTTATGCTCCCTAAAAGCTGTATTAAGAAGATAGAATCTATGTGTTCTCGCTTCCTGTGGTCTGGAAGCATAGACAACCCTTATGGAGCAATGGTTTCCTGGGCAACCGTCTGTTTACCGCATGCAGAGGGAGGCCTTGGTCTACGAAGGTTCACAGTTTGGAATAAAGTTATGTGCCTACGGTTTGTCTGGTTACTGTTTTCCGATAGTAACTCGCTCTGGGTAAATTGGCAGAAAAACCGCCACCTGAGGAACAAAAGTTTCTGGGCTCTTAAAACTGTCTTCCCAAAACTCTTGGACTTGGAATGAGCTGCTAAAGCTGAGGCCCGAGGGTATCAGATTCATTAAAGCAAGACTAGGAAATGGGCAGAAAATAAGGTTTTGGTGTGATGTATGGACTCCATTCGGGATGCTGATCTCATTCATCGGACCTGCGGGTCCTAGGGACTTGAGAATCCCTATTGATGCCACGGTGTCTGAGGCTTGCAATGACACTGGTTGGAGACTAGCGGACCCAATATCAGATGAGGCCGTTACTCTATTTGCTCACTTAACGACGGTCGCTCACCCAGGTTCAAGTGAGTCTAATGATGCGTTTGAATGGTCCACTGACGGGGCTGGAATTCAGGACTTCTCGTCAGCCAAAACTTGGGAAGCTATGAGACCGAGAGCAGAGGTGAAGAGCTGGACTAATCTGATTTGGTTTAAGGGGGCCATACCAAAACACTCCTTCACGATGTGGATTGCGAACATGAACAGGTTACCTACAAGATTTTGCTTAGCGTCATGGGGTCTTCAAATCCCAACAGAGTGTTGTCTCTGCTCAAGGCTAGCGGAATCCAGAGACCATCTATTCCTCACCTGCAAGTACAGTCTTGAAGTCTGGAGACTGGTAATTACAAGGCTTGACCCTCCGCTGAACTTGTTTAGTTCGTGGTCTGAGCTTCTATCCTTGATTAGAGAGACATCCGATTCTGCTCCGAAGCTGCTACGGCAACTGGTGGTCCAAGCAACAATCTTTCATATTTGGAAGCAGAGGAACAACTTTCTTCATAACCAAATCTCCCTCCCACCTTTGATCATTTTTTTAAAGCCCTGGATAGAGAGATTCGGAACTCAATCATGGCAAGGAGGCATAGAAGATCTTTTAGAGACTTTATGTCTCTTTGGTTTGCATAATCCCACCTCGTTTAAATTGGTACTACCTTGTTTTTTATTTTCTTTTTTGCCAAGCTGTACAGACCTTAGATTTGCTTGTTGTAAGATCTAACTTTCATTTAATGATATTTACTTTCTTAGCAAAAAAAAAATATAGCAAAACCCAAGCATAGAGGTGAAGATGCAAATTCTATAAGCTGACTAATGTAGGTTTTACTGAATTTAACGAATCCAAATAAACTATATAGGTTTCATATATTTCTACGATCAATGGATCATTAGTTACGTTCTTTAAACGTCGATCTGGTCCATCATTAACCATTATAAAACAACGATTGTACTTGTAATTTGTAAAGGATATACAAATACATAGTACGTACTATGCGAGACTGAACTCAAAGAGATAAATCTCAAGCTTAGTTAACTTATCAGTTCATATTGTATTGCATGGAGATTTGAAGTTCTAGTCTTTGTTGACATCATGCTGCATGTGCCTTTTGCTCTTGACGTTGGGATATTTATTGGTTGCGTGGGCTAGATAATAACATTACTATATAAGGGCTATTGATCATATGAAAACAATTATATATATATATATATATGTCGCTGTTGGTCATCAATCTGTTGTGTAGTGACATATTTTTGTTATTTTTGTCCCTAATTTTGTTTGACAACTGTTTTATGTCGGCTAAAATTTATAATTAAAGTATGTTTATAACAAATTATCGGAAAGGTTACAAATTATAGTTCTGACAAAACCACGATAACTAGTGATGAATCGTCATGTTACATTTTCACCATTAGTTGAACTGCTCACTGGCTTTCATTTTCATTATATTGCGAATGCCTTGGAATGACGACTGGTGCATGTTTTTATATTTCTATCCACCGAGATTTTTTTTTTGGTCAAGTACCACGAGTTTGTTACATATGATTTTTTTTTTCGCTTTTTTTTTGTATGAGTAACAAAATTATTTATAGATTGTGTGCGTACTGCTAGACTCTAACATGTGCGTTGAACCGCTCACCACCGTTCTTTTGTGATCTAGCTTTGTGCACTTGATGATAATTAACTTCCTTTTTTTATGAGTAAGATAATTATGCTGTCATTAAAATGAAATTGTAACATGATAGAATCCGTACGTAGATTTGAACTGCTCTATTCAACATAGGCGGGTTTAAAAATAATTTTGTGAATACACTATTATCACCAATATTCAATCAACCAATCCAAGTCGGTGCATTATTCTAAAGATGAAAATTATCCTCAAGCATGTCTACTGTCTAGTACAAGTTTTCTTATAATAAAGAAGTAGAGTTAAATCAAAAATTAATAGCTACATAGGGAATAATATTCTACGATCAACATTTCAATATATATATATATATATATATATCATTACACAGAAACAAACAACAACAAAAGAAACAGACAAACCCAACATGCTCTCTTCAGTCGTCAACGCGCGGAGCCAGCCAACAAAACGCGTTTTTCACAGTTTTGAATTGCTTACAACGTCGTCGTTTTATCACAATACACCGTAGCCGATTTCGTTGACGTCAACGTCATTCTTTGACTTTTCTCAATCCATCTATAAAAGATACTCACATTCTCGTTATCACTTCCCATGCATCTAAACAAACTTAATATACGCTTCAGATATCTTGTCTAAATATAAACAACAAAAGGTAATTAAAAATGGGTTTGATCCGATCATCATGCTTGTTCATAGTCTTCTTTAGCTGTCTCTCTGCGGTTTATGGCCAAGGTACAAGGATCGGGTTCTACTCGACCACATGCCCTAATGCCGAGACGATTGTTAGGACCACCGTGACATCTCATTTCGGTTCAGATCCAACGGTTGCACCAGGGTTACTGAGAATGCACTTCCACGATTGCTTCGTCCAGGGTTGCGATGGTTCGGTGCTTATATCAGGACCTAACACCGAAAGAACCGCCGGTGCAAACTTTAACCTCCGTGGCTTTGAAGTCATTGACGATGCCAAGGCGCAGCTCGAGGCGGCGTGTCCTGGTGTTGTCTCTTGTGCCGATATTTTAACCTTAGCGGCTCGTGATTCTATCAACCTCGTAAGTATATATATACCAAAACAAATACCATACAAAAACAGAATTATGTCTCAATTTGTTTGAAATGCCAACTTTTGAATTTTGCGGTTTAAGATTTAAGATTTGTTTTCTTATAAAACAATTTTGTGTGTGGGTATTTCGTCCGTTTGCGATTGGCCTTCACGTGTTTAATGAAAATTTGAGTTTGTGTTAAAAAAAAACCAAAACTTGTTGGTTTCATTGGAAGAAAAATACATATAAACTGCATGTGAAACAAGTGGCGTTTGGAAATTGATATGTGACCTATAAAGATTAAAGCAACATATATCCATTAAATAACTGATCAACGTTTACGTGGCTTTAATTTGCATGGGTGCATGTAGACGAAAGGAGAAAGCTGGCAAGTCCCAACAGGACGTAGAGATGGACGAGTTTCTTTGGCAACAAACGTTAACAATCTCCCCTCTCCAAGTGACCCCGTCGCCGTTCAACAAAGGAAATTCGCCGCTTTCCGTCTCAACACTCGCGATCTCGTCGGTCTCGTCGGTCAGTAATTTTACAAAATTGAAGATTATAGATTTCACATATATCACTGTTTAGGAATTATAATAGATCCAATCGATTTGTTTACATGGAAACACCAAGTGTTTTACGTGTCTCGGTGTTTCACTCGTCCGTGGATTAGGGTCATAATCTTAAAACTAAATCGATCATATAATTTAACTTTTTTAACAAAAAAATCGATAAGATTTAATAGACCTAAATTAAAATCGGTTAATTAAAATTTGATTATGATATGTTTCAAATGTTGGGGTTTATAATGTCTTACTATTAGTTTGCGATCCATCTTACTTATAACATTTGGATTAGAGTTTTAACATTTTATAGTTATAACTTTAGATAAACTGAATATGGATATATGATTTTAACAGGAGGACACACGATTGGAACAGCTGCGTGTGGGTTCTTTACGAACAGAATATTCAATACAACCGGAAACACAGCAGATCCAACAATGGACCAAACATTCGTACCACAACTTCAAAGACTTTGTCCCCAAAACGGCGACGCATCAAGGCGTGTGGATCTTGATGCCGGAAGTGGCAATACTTTTGACACATCCTTCTTCAACAATCTCAGTCGTGGCAGAGGAATTCTTCAATCCGATCACGTTCTTTGGACCAATCCGACGACTAGATCGATTGTGCAAGAGTTCATGTCTTCTAGAGGCAACTTCAATGCTCAGTTTGCGAGGTCGATGGTTAAGATGGGTAATATCGGTGTTAAGACTGGAGCAAACGGGGAAATTCGTAGGGTTTGTTCGGCTGTTAATTGAACTGATTGATTAAATTTTATGGCTAACATATTTCGTGTGTTTGATTTGTTTAGTGTGATTTTAATTTCAGTATTGTTGTCAAATAATATAAAAGAGCCCAAAAGTGGGTTGCTGGGAAATTGTACCGAGCTAAGGTATTCGATTCCTTTGGTTTAATGTGGTCCAATTAATGAAATGTAATTTAAAAAAAAAAACTCAAAATAGACGTTTCTATTATGAGTCCTAAATAACTATTTAAGTTTAATTACTCCATTTTTTGTCTATATCATTCTTTAGAAACATATTTCATCGGCATCAAATAGATGGTGAACATAATGTTTTTCCTTACCACCATTGCAAATGCAACACTCACTAAGTATCCGAGGGACAATTCTAATATAAGCAAGTATAGAGATTTGATATGATGACATCTCACGGCTCTTCAACAATTTCTAGCCTTCCAAATTCAAAAATAGAGCACATTAGAGAAAATAGCAAAACCCAAGCATATAAAAAGAAAAAGGATTCAATAAAATGCTAGTTAGGTGAAGATGCAAATTCTATAAGCTGAAAGCTGAAAGAGAGCCTGAAAGAATCAGATTCAAATAACTGAATTTAACGAATCCAAATAAACTTTAGATTTCATATAATTTAATGGATCATTAATTATTTCAACGACTACAATTGTAATTTGTAAAGGATATACTTATAATACTATGCGATCGAGATTGAACTCAAAGAGATAAATCACAGGCTTAGTTAGCTTATTTATTTTTGCTAAGAACTGTTCTAGGATGTCAATCGAACTGGATAAAATAATGCATTAGGGATGATTCTTCTGTTTACTATTGATGCTCAACCCAACCCAAAATCCATAAAACTCATATACAGTAATTTGTTTATAAATTAATAATTTTATCCGGTTTTAAAGTGGACCGGTATAAAACACAACACAAATTGATAAGATTATAAAATAATATTTTTTTAAAACGAATATAAAATATAGTTTCATTAATATCATAAATGAACAAATATTATATAAAATTTAATGCAAATATGTAACTATGATAATTTACTAAAACATAAGTTTAATATTATTTGTTTTTTCTTCAAACTGAATTTTTTTATACAACTTATCTCTAGCTTTAACATAAAGTTGTGAAAAAATATTACAAACCCTTTAGAAAATAATATTTTTAATTAATTATTAGTAAATAATTTATTTTATTCGAAATTGATAATTTAATAATTCTATAAGTTAATAAAATTCAACATTATTAATTTATAAAATTTCTACTGTATATCCAATTTATATGGTATTCAAATTTTTTATCAATTATGATTCGTTCGGTATTCCAAATTTTTATCATTCAAGTTTTGTTTGCTGAATATTGTATACTTCTAAAGTGTTTCAAGTATTCAATAATTAGACAATTATTAAATAATTACATGCAATATTTGCAAGGCAGGATTACATAAAAATAAAATACTAGATTCTAATAATGAGTTCAATGAGAAAGAGGATCAATAAAAAATATGTAAAATAGCTTATGAGACGGGTCTTTAGAAGCATAAATTCTCTAGAAAGCAAATAAATCATACATAAAAGATACATAGGGAGAAAAAGAGAAAATTTGTTTGCTTGAAAATAGTTAATAGGAGAAAAAGTTAACATAATCGAAGAACTCGAATTACATACATAAGTTTTTATGTTTTAAATTTTTATGATTTTATGAGGAGAAAATTAAAATAAACAACTCTTACATTTCGATTTTATGTTTTAAGTATATATATTTTTTTATCAATTATTTGATTTTGTTTTCTATGTTTTTCAAATTATTTTATTAAATTTAAAATATTGTTATTATAAACCCACAATGCGGATTCTAATCTAATAGGATTTATATTCTAAAATCTAGCACGATTATAATAAGGATTTAAAACTTTTTTGAACTTTCTAAAATACTAAATTAAATTAAACAATATACATAAAACAAAAAAGTAATTAAAAATACATAACCACAAGTTTGTTATATATTACTCTTTGTCTTTTTGTATGAGTAACAAAATTATTTGTAAATTATGTGGGTGAGGGCCAATTAACGCCAAAAACCGAAGCATAACCCGATTCGGTCTTGAGTGGGTTTGGATTTTGATAAATAAGCTCAAAAACAAATTGGATCTTTCGGACAAAACCTACTTATGTTCATAGATTTTTGGGTTTAATCCTGATTGGATCCGAGTTTACCCAAAAAGCCTTCCAATTCATATCATTTAATGATTTTTATTAAAGATTAATTTTGTCTAAAAAAATAATTGAAAATAGTTTTTATTAATCAAAATAATATTTTTCTTTTTGTTTTATGTCTCTGTATAAATCTCATGATAAATTAAATTTTCATCTCAAATCTATAGTTTCTGCTATTTAGATTTAAAGTGTTTTTAAAATTTATTGATATTTCATACAAAAAATAAGTCAAAATTTTAACTTGAATTGGATATAGTATAACTTATTTGGAAGCAAATTTCACGATGTTTACGTAGGATGTGTAATCGTTCAGGTAACAGACCTGGGTGACCAAGTTTTATCCTCGGGGGGATAAGCGGTGTGTGGCTCTAGAGCGAAATTTCCATGAGATTGTATTCATTGGCAAACGAGTTAGTCGTGGATTTCCTTCCCGAAGGTTCTCTGACATTCAAGTTAGATTACGCCCTAATAAAAATAGATATTCGAGAGAGTGGATTTAGTGATGGTAGTAAAGGTTTGGATACCCTATCCGAGGATCGTAGTATCCGTCTGATATTTAGTGAGGGTGGAAGTGAGTGGATGAACCATGGTGAGAGTGGAGTAGGAATTCTCTTGGCATGGGTGTTAAAGCATAGAAATAAAGGGAAGTGGATGACTTATCATGTTCGGCGATCCATCCGGGGATGGCAAGCATGCTACCGTTTTTCTTGCTGCATGGTTGGGGATGTGTCGGACTCGGATGCGCCTGAGGTCAGTCTTCCCTCCTCCTCCTTTGCCCATTTTTGGCCCTGGGCATAAAACCTGGATGCAAAAACGCAAACCGGAATTAACCTAAAATAACCGGTTTAGATTGGGTTCAGTGATTACTTATTTATCTGATAGGTATTTATATCGAGAACCGTGGGTACCGGTTCGGTTTTGGTTCCTATCCAATACCCAATCAGTTACCTGCTATACCAGATCCAACTATACACTTATGTAAATAGGGTTAGGTGATGGGATTCGAAACACAACTTCCTTTTGTTGTTGATCTGTTCAAGAACAAACGGCGAAGAGCTGTCATAGTCAAATGATGTGAAAGTTAAGATCTGCGATCAGTTTGTCTGAGAACGGCCTGGCTGCATTTATTATTCTCAGACGATGATGGTACGGACTCGACGGTGTCTTCTCCCATGTCATCTCAGAGGGCAGAGTTTGAAAATTAGGAATTTGAGGAAGATGAAAGAAGAAGATAGTTGTGTAGATTCGACGATAGAGATCTAGGTTTCAAAAAAAATATATTGTGAAGGAGAAGAGGAGAAAAAACAAGAAGTGGAGAGAAGAAAACATTGAAGGTGTTATCGAGATCTTAGTGATAAAGGTAAGGAAAATCGCAGATCTAAGATTTATTAAGATATATTTTTTTAATGAATTACTCTCAAATTCAACGAAACCTAATTTTTAAATGTAATTAATTAGATTTGATATTTCGGTTAAGAATCAAATCTATCTGGAACCGATATGTACCAAACAAACCCGATTAAAAATGATTTTGGTATCTATGTGGGTAAAAAATTTTCATACCTGAAAGATTTGGAACCGAACCAAATATCTGAATGCCCAGGTCTACCCATATTTTGTGTCCTTTTCCTCTCTCTCTCTCTCTAGAAGTCATGTCCGATCTTGGGGACCCGGCTCCTCTCTCCTTTGGCCTTCATTCTTCTCTTATACACCTTCTTCTTCGAGCAGTCCCATTCACGCGGCACGCGGCAGAACATGTGGGCTGGTTCAGCATGCTTTTGACTTGGAAAGGTCACCAACTGCCTGGGAACAGTCGACTTAGGTGGGGGGGGGGGGGGGGGGGGGGGGGTGGTTTGCCCTTGACCCTGCCGCGCATTCCAGAAGAGTGCGGGTTTGTCCTGAGGCGAAAATGAGGTTTCCGGAGAAACGATTGAAATTACTTATCCGACCTTGCCATACATCCCAGAAGAGTTCAGATCTAGTAAGGGCAAAGCTGAGTTTATGGGGAAACAGGTGAATTTCCAGAGAAATGGTTAGGTCCCTTCAAGGACAGTTAGATTGGATCGTACCCGAGCTCACATGCGTATCTTGTAAGAGTATACACTTGCCCAGAATAGGAGGACGTTAGTGTTCGTGGAAGAAATGTTGATTTCCCACAAATGAGCATCTTCCTGGAGGAAGTTTACTCTTTGCTTCGAGAGGCTCTAGGCAAGGAGCTGACTTCCTTCCCCATTTGGACTATGAGAAAGTTATAGCCCTATGTGACCATGTAGGTCGACATAAGGAAATGATGCAGTTAAGACACCCGCCCAAGAACCACGAATGGCGCCTTGAGGTGATGAATAGATGATCCCCATGCCCGGGTTGCTAACACAAGAGGGGAGCCGTTGCTTTTTTGCAGCTTATGATAAAACAGGCGTTTCCCAGAGGTGTTAACCGATATACTGCTTTTTAAGGCTTTCTAACCAAAAGTTTTCAATATTTTTTCGGCTTAAAGTGTGTTTTTAGAATCTTTTAGTCCTTTTATCGAGTCTTTTGATGATTTAGGTTGCCTTGGGAGAAAAGGAATCACAGAGATCACAAACAAGCATATGGAGATGCAGAACTATGCATATATGCATAAAGTTTGGCAATCTTTGAGGCACTTCCCACCGATGGATCGTGCTTAGTTTGGGGTACACGCTAAATCGTTGAGTTAGCTTTTATCTGGAAGTGGTTTGAAGTCGATCCAATGGTGCGATCTAAAGTTATGATAATTTTTTTTTGTAAAGACATGTTAGTCTGGTAGGAAATTCTACCCGAAAACACCAAAGCGCGGGATGCCAGAACTGCAAATCGACCACTCCAATGCCTGCGAGAATTTTTGTGAAGACTGACATAAAACTCTACCCGAGAGCACCAAAGCGAGGGATGGCAGAATTGCTAATCGACCACTCTAGTGCCTGCGAGAATTATCAGCAATTTTCTTTATTTTAACCTAAAACGACATGACACCTATATGTCGGACTTAGGGCTTGGGGCTCCATCCGGGGGAGTCTTGTCATCTCGGAGCGACTGTCATACCTGCTCCACTGATCTAAACTTCGATGGGCTGGCGAGGGCGAACGGGTCTGTATCATATCTCTGGGATTCCCTCATGTGGGTACAAGAGCGGGAGGAGAGAGCCTTGAAGGAGATGTGATGGCTGTATCCTGAGGTGGGCTTCCGGGGTGCCCCGAGGCGATGGTTCTTCCAGCGCCGAGGAGGATCCCTTGGCTCCTCGGCCAGACTTCAGACTTCTTTTCTATGAGGAGCGCTCTTAGGTGGAGCATCTCCCGGTTGATGCCCTAACAGGGGAGATTCAGACTCTCCAGGAGTGTCTGGTCTCGTCCTCCAACCAGGAGGCTCGGAATGATCGCAGTGGTGTGCCATTGGAGGTGACATCAAATGGTAGTGGCGAATGATGGGGAGAAGAGTCGGATATCTCGGACAGCTTCAAGGAAGGTGCAGATCTTTGGGTGGATCTCCGAGAAACCAACCTGAGGCTACGGGGCAAGCCGTGTTAACTTTGGACGCACGTCTGGACTCAGGTGGTTACGAAGGCGCCAGGGGCCTGAGGTCATCTCGAGCGAGGCATCGGGGCACTCCTGTTTTGATCGTAAAACACATGGTAATGTGCGCAACCACGGGGTGCCGAGGGCCATAGTCCTACTTTGAGATCATGCGACCAAATTTTGCCGTTCCTGTGGGTCCCGGGAGGAAAAAGGAGAGGCCGAGGTGGCTTCCCATTCGTGTCTCCGTCATGTCTCCTCGATTGCTCATCGCCCTAAATCCTTACATTTAGGCGGCTTTCACACGCTGGCTCTTCTTCTGTCACGGTTTTCCTCCTCTCAAGCTCCTTTTGGCCAACCTCACCTTTCGTGGGGGTTCATCTTTTGAGATATCGTCTCCTCATCACTTTTCACACTCGCCGCATATAGTGGGTTCAGCCTTTTGAGTCTGTGGGTTCAGTCTTTTGAGTCTTGTTGTAGAAATCTTGTTTATTTTTTATCCCTTCAGGGTTTGCTATATGAATAAAACTTAATTTGTACCAGGCTCACTCTTCATTGCCCCTAACACTTAGGTTCGTGAAGGTACATGGGTATTTTTTCCGAGTTGCAAGGGACCATGGCTCTGACCAGGTCCTTCGACATTTTACCTCCTTGTTCCAAGCTTGTGCTCCTTCATGGGGACGGGAGGCTTAGCTGCGACAAGACAGGGCTTTGCCTTGGCGAGAGTGTTTTGGGCCGGTCATGGTTTAACTCCTTGTCTGAGGAAACCTTGCCCTGCTTGACGTTTGTGGGGCACGTGATTCCAGGGGTTACGGTTTTGGTTGATGGTCCATCTTCACGCCAGGAGTGGCGGTCTCCTCCCTGCTTTACTTTGTTTTCTGTCTTCTGTTGCCTGACGCCTTTCAGTCGTCCTGACCATCTTTGGCAGCCGTGAGTTTCGGGCAGCGCCAGCGATTGCCAGGTATCTCCGTTGTTTATTTTCTTCATAGAACTGCACCCCTCTATTTCTAGCGCAATTATTCGGGAGCAAATTTCAGGATGCTTACGTGAGGTATATTATGCCCTATTAGGAACAAATAGTCGAGAGGGTGGATTTAATGATGGTGGTAAAGGTTTGGGTGTCTCGTCCGGGGATCATAGTACACGTCTAGTATTCAGTAAGGGTGGAAGTGAGTGGATGAACCATGGCGAGAGTAGGGTAGAAACTCTTTCGGCATGAGTGTTAAAGTAGAGAAATAAAGAGAAGTGGAAGACTTATCCTGTTCAGCGATCTATTAGGGGATCACAAGAATGCCCATGTCTGTCTTGCTGCTTGGTCGGGGATGGGTTGGACTCGGATGCGCCTGAGGTCAGCCTCCCCTCCTCCTCATTTGCCCATTTTGGTGTCCTCTTCCTCTCTCTCTGGAAGTTATGTCCGATCTCGGGGATCTGGCCCCTCTCTCCTTTGTCCTTCATTCTTCGTTTATACACCTTTTTTAGTTGTCTCATCCATGCTGCATGCGGCACGGTACGTGGGCTGGTTAGCACATTTTCGATTAAGAAAGGTTGCCAACTGCCAAGTATTGTCGGGTAAGGTGGGGAGGGGCACTAGTAAGCCTAGGCAAGAAGGTCAACGTTTGGTGGGAATCAGCACGTGATGTGTCGATCATGGGTTGGTTGTAATAAAAACAGACCTAACAAAATTATTGATAATTTATTTTTTAATTTAGACTTACTTTTAGTTTTTTTTAGTTTAATTTTATATTATTAAAAAGCTCGAAAAGCCTGAAAAAATCTTAAAATCCTGTTAGGTCCAAGCCTACCTTTAGAATTTAGGTTTTATATATTTTCTGGCTGGGCCAAAGCTTAAATATATGTGGATTTTATGAATTGATATCTTTTGGATTTGGCCGAAGCTTAAATATATGTGAATTGGGTTGGGGCAGTCCAATTAACATGCCTAGATTCTAACATGTGCGTTTATGTTGAACTGCTCATTTTTTGTGATCTAGTTTGTTCATCTGAAAATAACTAAGTAAATACCCTTACTACGTTGCAGAAATGTTTTTTTTATATTATTTTATTTATATTGTAATTATATATAAAAAAGCATAAATTTGAAGTACAAATAAAATTTAAGTACAAAATAATATAAATTTTTCTTAACTAATCAAATCAAATTCAAAAATATTACTAACATATTAACATGCTCTCTTGATTCAAACGAAAGCAAGTTAACCATATTGTTAGATTAATCATGCGCCTTTTATTCAGGCTGCTATCCACCAAATTTGGTCTGAAGCCAATCCCTACCTTAATGATTCAAATTCTTGATAAAAAGAATTTTTTTTTTTTACAGCAAGGAAATATTTTAATTTAGAAAAAGAAAAATAAACAAAAACATTAATTTTAAACAACAAAAGAAATTATTATATATATATATATCTATATAAACAGATAAAATCTCTTATATTTTTTTGCTAAACAAAATAATATTTTTTGAACTTTTTTTATAAATATAATTTTCCTTCATTTATTATTATGAAAATACTTTATAGTTTATACGGTATTCCAAGTTTTTTTTTCATTATGATTCTTTCGCTATTCCAAAATTTTATCTTTAATGATTCATTTGCTGAATATTATATTCATCTAAAGTATTTCATGTACTCAATAATCAAACAATTTTAAAAAATTACGAGAAAAGAAAATCCTATATGTTAATGATATGGTATTTGGACGATGATGAGCTCAGTGAAGAAATATATGATGTAGAAAAGCTTTTTACGGGAGTCTTGAGAAACACAACTTTTCTAGAAAGCAGAAAGATCATATATAGAAGATGAATGTGAAGAGAAAAAGAATCTTTCTTTGTTAGAGAGTTAACATATTTGAAGGGTTCGAATTGCATACTCAAGTTTTTAACGCAATGAATCAGAAAAAAATCTGATAAAATGTTGAACTACAAGAGAAATATGATTAACATTATTTAGAACCCACAAAAAATTTTGTATTTTGATTTTTTTTACTGAAAACAAATAAAAATTAAAATAAATAACTTTTGAATTTTAATTTTGTGTTTTCAATAATTTTTTTCATCAGTAATCAGATTCTGTTTTTTTAAAAAAAAAAATAGTTTAATGAGTATTAAATTTTGTTATTATTAACCTGCATATATGTGGATCCTAATCTGTTATAAAATACTAACAAATTAGAGAAAGAATTGCAAACATTTTAGATGTTATAGTAGTATTTATTTGTGTCAATTAGATTTTTTTATTTATTTTCAAATTCTTGTCTTCTAATTATGCCCATTCTTCAATTGGACCTTCTTATCTGTTGCTTTGGACATGTCAAACTTACCTTTTTTTTCGAGAATATACATCCAGCATCAACCGAGCAGTATATACTATTTTATATATTGTGAATACATATTACAAGGAGTTAGATTAAATTTATTATTACCGATGAAAACATTTTAAAAAACAAATTGATATAAAATCACATTTTTAATGAAATCATGAGAAAAGTTGCATATATTATTTTTAACATTTTATTTACAATGTTTCCTTAATTTTTTTTTTTTGTAACTGGATATAAAAAAAGTCGTTAGAAAAGTTTATACACGAGAGAAACAATCATCACAGAAAAATACTTATTTTGAAAGAGTTGTAGATTAATCAAACACACAAAAGGATCATAGCAGATAATCCCTCATGTTTGTGTGCAAATTGGAAACATGTAACTGACGATTTTATGACAAAGGCTGGAGAAATGAAGTCATATAAGGATTGATATAGCATTTAAATTCCTCGTTAGCTTCCACTTTCCATGAAGTGAGTTAACATAATTTTGTTTTATTTAGACCATTTTACTGAAGTGAGTCAAAAATCAGGCAATTCAAGCGAGAATCTATTCTAATTTATATCATATCAATTAGCATATCCATTTGATCTTTAAACCTCGTATTTAACAGGTATATTCCATATATATAAATGTAATATAATTTTTGTAAGTACATAATTATTTTATAGAACTAAATGGTTCAAACAACTATCTTTCACTCTAGGGACAATGTATTGCATATTTGCATATTCAGTTTTCCATCCCCACGACAGAGACAGAGACATCTGCAACATCATCTTATCAAGGCGACACTGAAAGCATTGTGACAACCTAATGCAGCTGTGGTTTCACTAAAGTTATTTATATTGCCCTTGTTCTTTTATCTATCGCTGCGGCAGTGGCTGAGACAAGATAAAACGACAGTAACAACGATATAGCAACAAAGGAAACGATAACACCAGCTGAAACTAAGAGTTCCACAATAGCTGCGTATAACACCCACCTCTTTCAAACCAAAACGGCATGTTAAAATATATTAACTTTCAACACAAAAAACTACTTGCTAGTTCAATATCACATTTATTCTCAAGGATCATATATCCAAAATGTCTTACAAAACCTTTTTAACGTAAAAAATAAATTTGAAAATAAATAATGTCTTAAAAATCAATAAATCAATTACGAATAATAAAATAAAATCCGTGTCTTCCCAAAACTATCACCAAGCTACAAAACTACTCCTGAATGTCTATGCGCTCACCTGCAGAGAAAAGAGGGATGAGTATTCCTACAATACTCAGTGAGGGTAGGCTCTAGGGACCCACGATATACATCTCGCATATGCATAACCATTTCAGACGAAAATCCTAACCTAATACACACAAGCAAACACGTCCGAAGACACTCATAGATCAAAAAATGACATCATTGGATCTATCTGATGCATCTACGCCTTCACCGACGCACACCCCATGGCATATAACCATTATCAAGAAAAAAGCTATGCGGTTCTTCCACTTTCACTGCTCGTGCTTTTCTCGCCTTTGCCTATTTAGCCTCCTTTTCAAGTTCTTGTTCCATTGAGGCTGCTGTCTCCACCAAGTCGATCATACTGGTAAACGATCGCACCCTGCAACGGTTCTTCACCTCCAGTCTTAGTCCCCTCAAGAACTTACTAACAAGATCCTTTTCGCTTCGGTTCCTCCCTGCAAATCTCCTTAAACGGTTAAACTCTTGGTCATACTCATGAACCGTCTTAATACTCTGCACCAAATCTGCAAATGCACCCTCCATTTTTTCCACAGCCTCTTGGGGGAAGTACTTTCTCACGAACTCATCCCTGAAATCAAACCAGCTAAAGTCATAATCTGCCGGTGCCTCATCTTTCACGCCCTCCCACCATGTTTGAGCGTCATCCCTCAGATCATTGCAAGCTCCCTCCGATACTCCATCGGGCACCAGATAGTTGTAAAATTATTTTCCAACAACTTTCTGCAATTGTCCGCGATGATTGCATTCACCCCTCTACTGAATGTTTCCATACCCAAGTCTTTTATCATTGTGAGTGCCTGCCAGTGCGTGGGTTTCTGGTCCATTTACCGCATACCCTCCCTCTCATGCCTACGCTCATAACTTTCCTCACGTTCGCGTTCACGCTCCTCCTCGTGGTCATGCTCACGTTCCTGATCTGGCATCCTTGGTGGTGGTGGAGGTAAATCCTAACGGGGCTCAGCAACATCTAGAGCTTGCTGCTGAGGTGCGGCCACTCCTGGGATGGGAACCAGTTGCAACAGTGGGCCAAGCAACTCTCGAAGACCTTGCAGCACAGCTGCACTCACGGCAGCAGCATCTATCCTCTGCGGAACACCTGATGGCGCTTGAACCTGCTCCTGACCTGCACCGGTCATGCTCTCAGTCGACTCAGTTGGAGCTTCCATTGGAACATTCTTGGTGGCCTTTCGGTTTTCTCTCTTAGGCGGCATTTTGCATTGATAAACATTGAATCAGATAGCGCGCTCTTTAAAACAGCACAAAAACTCCTGAACACAAAACAAGGCTCAAGCTATCGTGGTGGTGTCTCCATTATTTGTTTTTGTGAAATTAATATAAAACATATTAAAACACTTTTTTCCCTTTAATCCAACCAATTCCAGAGAATCGGCTCCCCTAGTCAAAACCGGAGTAACACATTTTGCTCTGATACCACAATTATAACACCTGTCTTGCTTAACTAGCCGAAAGGAACACCATATGTCGCGTTCTTATTACTTGAATCGTAACAGATATACCAAATTCAAATAAATCCGCCACATAATAAATCCATAAACCCAATTAAATTATTAAATGTGTTTTCAAATACTTCATGTTATAAATCCATTTCAAACAAATACGCAACAGTTTTTTAAATAAAATAATAATAATAAAAATAGGATTCTGAAAATTTCCGGAAATTTAGAAACGCAATACCATCTCCAAAGACCACTTGGACCACTACTCCTCAAACCCACCTGCATCCATAAAAGGCGATATGAATAACCAAAATCACTCAATGAAGATGATCACGTCTGCCCACATGATCCACAAAAATTGATTATGCGACCAACCATGGTTATACTTAACCGAGAAATAAAACATGCACAATTAACTCCGTCCAACACCCAACAACTTAGTACAACTTATAAGTTGTACTAATTCACCCAACATGAATTCTCAATCATGTGTCAATGACCATAATTTAACATTTATAAATTTTTTAACGATAATGTTAAATAAATACACAATTACTAACCACCTAAATTACAGATAAAAAGTGCACATAATTTTACTCCAAAATTAAGTATAAACATAATTAATAGTATAAACACATTTTGCAAATTTACAGATCACGCCTCACCTTAGAGCATTTGCAGTAAATGGTTCTAATAAAGATTTTCAACATAAAAAATATAAAATAATTAAAATAAAAGAAAGAAATTAAAGAGAGGTTTTTAATTTGTAGTAATCAATAAGAATTCTATATCTCATACAACATATAGTTATTAGTTAAAATTTATTTTCTAAATTTAAATTTAATCATAAAATCTAATTTTACTAAAATAAATAAAAAATTGTTTAAGAACCCCTAAGAAATTGTCATAAATGCAAATAATCTTAGCAAAACGGATTGAGAGATTTAACACTTTTTTCTGAAAATCCTCTTGTTACCTTTTTGCTCCAACAAACTTTTCTAATTTTTCCCCTTCCACGTGGTCCCTCTCTCTTCTTTTCTTTTCTTTTATTTTCTTTTTTATTTTCTTTCTCTCTTTTCTCTCCGTTTTCCCGAGTCTCTCTCCTTCACTCTTTTCTTCTTCTTCCCCTCGATCTCTCTTCTCCTTCGATGTCCAGCAGCAGCTCCGAACGGAAATTCCAGATGACGAGATACAATGACAAGGTCCGGCGACAACAATGACAGCTCCTCATCTGATTGACGGCTACTAATCAGGCCTGAAACAGATCCGCGGTTATAGCTGATGACGGCAGCTCCTCTCAACGACGGACGGCTCTGATTTCTGATATGATGACAATGGCGGCTCCTTCTGATGACGGCAACAGTTCTCCCTCTCTCTCTGATTCGATCTGATTAAAGGTGACGCTCTCCAAAACCCTTGCACAAAGATTTGTGCCTATGTTGATAAGTGAAAGGATCTTCTTACTGTTTGGTTCGGGGTTAAGGTTTTGGGCCTAATTTTGTGGGGTTTAATTCTGGATCCAGGATGTCACAAACGAGGTTTGGTTGTTGTTATGTGACTTCTCCGGTTAAAGAAGGGGCGGCTTCTCAAATAGCTGATCCCAGTAGAAATCCAGATCTACAATCACCAAGAACACCAAGAAGCGTAATGTCGAGAGTATGGGGAGGACTTCTTTCTAGGTTTGGTTGTTGTTATCTGGTTTTTCCGACTAACCACGACTGAATACCAAGGGGCAGCTTTTCAGATAGCTGATCCCACTACAAATCCAGATCCACGAAGTGTTGAAAGTATGGGGAGGACCTCTTTCTAGGTTTCGTTGTTGTTTGACTTCTCCGGCTAACCCGAATCGGGACTGACCGACTGGTTTGGGGACTACAAATCCGGCTCTTGATCCGGCTTTTAGAAACCAAGTACATGAGTCTACTTCTAAGATAGAATCTGCAAATCTACACCCTTATGAAATAGTATAGGAGCCGGATTTCCAGTGGAATTGACTATCTCAGAAGTGTGTAGATTTGCAGATTCTATCTCAAAAGTAGCATGTACTTGGTTTCTAAGAGCCGGATCAAGAGCCGGATTTGTAGTCCTCAAACCAGTTGGTCGGTTTCGGGGTTAGTTGGAGAAGTCAGACAACAACCAAACCTAGAAAGAGGTCTTCCCCGTACTCTCGACATTACGCTTCGTGGATCTGGATTTGTAGTGGGATCAGCTATCAGAGAAGTCGCTCCTTAGTTTTCAGTCGCTCGGTCCCGGTTCTGGTTATCCAGAGAAGTCAGATAACAACAACCAAACTTAGAAAGAGGTCCTCCCTATACTCTCAATATTATGCTTCTTGGTGTTTTGGGCGATTGTGGATCTGGATTTCTAATGGGATCAGTTATCTGAGAAGCCGCCCCTTCATTTTCAGTCGATCGGTCCCGGTTCTGGTTAGCTGGAGAAGTCACATAACAACAACCAAACCTCGTTTGTCACATCCCCCCACAAAATTAGGCCCAAAACCTTAACCCCGATCCGAACCAAACATTAAGAAGATCCCGTCACTTATCACCAGAGGTACAAATCTTTGTGCAAAGATTTTAGAGAGCGTCACCTTTAATCAGATCGAATCAGAGAGAGAGGGAGAACTGTTGCCGTCGTTAGAAAGAGCCGCCATTGTCGTCACATCAGAAATCAGAGCCGTCCGTCGTTGAGAGGAGCCGTCGTCATCAACTATAACCGCATATCTACTTCAGGCGTGATTATTAGCCGTCAATCAGAGGAAGAGCCGTCATTGTTGTCGCCGGACCCATCGTCGTATCTCGTCATCTGGAACTGCCGTTCGAAGTCTTTGTTTTCATTGACATTTGAAGCAGAATATCAGGTATTTAGCAAATGAAGTAGTAAGTCTTATGTGTCGTAGAGTTATAAGTCTTGTGTGTTGCTCTTTTTATTTGATATGCTCTTTAGTCTTTCATTATGACTGCACTATGTTGATTCACATTCATTCCCCATTGAGCGAGTCCAGTATTAACCGGAAACTTGTTCAAATTTGCAACCCAAAAATTGAGAGCGTGTTTGAGGACCCTGTTGCTGAACCAGACAGCTTTGAGCTAATCTTTAGTCTCCTCTGAAGGTCTCAACAAATTCCATGTCAATATGAATATGGTTTGGATATATAAACCGATTATTATAAAATATTGTATAATAATATGTAATATACTGTAAGTATATGTAAATATATAATGTCTAAATAAATCTTAATATAAAATAATATATTTGATGATGTTAAATACAAATGCTTTAATGGGTTTTATATATTTTTGTGGTTTTTGTTCTCCTTTTAAATTAAGATATTAAATTTACAATTTTTCTATAATCTATTTATTTAATGACTATCATTTATTTATTAAAATCTGAAATTCGTATTGAACAAAAATTTTGGATTTTGGTTATAAACCAAATAAGCTAAAAATCATACGTATCAAAACCAAATCAAACCAAAATAGATATATTTTGAAAATGGTAGCTATTTTTACTAACCAAAAAAACTGAGAAAACCGACCATAGTCAAATGCTTTAATCACTGACCCTTCATAAGAATCATGAACTTATAAGAATCATGTTGTTCAAATAATATAGGTATTATGTATCCAAGTCAGTTAGCTCTATTTATTTAATAAAATTTTTAGTGAGCTTCTTCTCATTATAAAATCTAAAACATGGAATATGACACTAGGTATTAATCAATGTTTTGAAATCCGACTTGGAAAGCAAATTGATATGTTTATTGGATTACTGAGTTTCTAGGTTTATCTGGATTGATTCGGGTTAACTACAGGTTAACTAATTAATAAAATTTTATATAATATATTTATTATATAATTTAAAAAATAAATAATAGATTTAAAAATAAAAATCATAACATAAACTGTTCGAATTATTAAATATAAAAAACATAACATAAATTGTTCAAAACATACATAAACAGCTGAAAACAATTCAATGTTGATACAAATTACAAACCTTAAAAGTAAAAAAAGTCATAACAAAATCCTGTAATTTAATTAGAGATATTTATATTAATTTGTTTTTAATAAAAAATGAAATTGTTGGTTCAACCAGGTCAACGGATCACTGGTTACGAATTACTCGCAGATTTTTCTGAATTTTGCCAGATTAATAAATTTTGGATTTCTAAAAGTAGAATCAACCCAGATAAGTGACCGGATCTTGATTTAACCGGGCGAACCGGCCAGTCCAGATCAGATTTCAAAACATTGGTATTAATGGTTGTTTAGTGATGAAGTTGAAAAAGTGTATAAATGTTTAGGGGCATTTTAATTTTCTCCACAGAATTTATGCAAAAGAATAAGAGAGAATGCACCTATTGATTTTCATAGTTTTTAATCACTTTTCTTGACTTTATCTTCTCCCAGACTTAGATTCTTTGGAGAATCTCTACGAAAAGTCTGTTTATCTCCCTTGTTAGTCTATGACTATGAGTGCAATGAGATTCGTTAAAATACAAATCATTTATTTTCCCCTCGTTTATTATTAATTAATGCATTGACTAATATAATGTTTGCATTGGTAAGCTTCTCAAGTTTGTCTTCTCAGATCGACATGTCGAACTTAGTGATCGGCATCTTCATCATCTCTTGAGTGTCATGGTGAAAAATAGTCTACCTTAGAATCAAGCTGCGATTCCCAATTCCTTCTTTCAATACCCATCTTTATGATTTGCACTTTCCCACTCTGATCAGTGGTCAGCGATAGAGATGTCTTGTGAATCAAGTTTTGCCTGGATGTTTTTTTGTTGGTAAAAAAATAAAATATTTGCCTGGATGTTGCTGATACATTGGTATGCGCTCCTACTTTCTCGCTGATGATCACATCTGATCATCCAACTTTCTCACATGAGAACTAACATCATCAATCTTATTGGACATATCCATCTTATCATTAATCTCAGCACACATCATCTTATGTGCCTCAAGGTACACTCCAGTCATCTGGTTAACTCTCTGCTCATGAGGGATAATCACATGGGAGCTTGGTGATGATCATGGTGGATTTTGTGTGGCAGGTGTGGTGCATACAAGGACTTCAACGAATGTCAAACTTCAGATCTCTTTGCATGGTTCTTCATCTCTATATGTTTGTTTGCACCAAAAATGATATATTCTTTTTTAAAGCAATCTAAAACATGAAAAGACTCGATAAAAGACTAAAAAACTCTAAAATAAATACTTTGACTTGAAAAATCACTGAAAACTTAGAAATCTTCAAAAACACAACTCCCCAAATTTAGCATTTTTCTTTTTCTCAAGCAAATACTAAGTACAAATTCCAAGGTCTGAAAACATAGGTACCTATGAACTTTCTTAAACGCCGTATTGACCAACACTGTTTTTTCTTTTATTTTTTATCAGCTAGCGATCTGGAACAAGTACAAAAAGTTAGTTACATCAGTTTTAACTGATATAAAATTTATATCATGTAAATGATATTAACCAAATTATTAATTACATCTATTATTTAACTGATTTGAATACATAATTTTATATTAATTTTATTTAAGTGATATAAACTAATATAAATTTGTATCAATTTTATTGAACTGTAGTTAAATAATTAATAAAAACTTCAATTACGATCAATGATGTTAAATCATATATTTTGTATCATTTATTAATAAGTAATTCAAAATTTATATTATTTATTTTGTAATACAATTTAAGTGATGTAATCAATTTTTTTTTTGTTTTGATTATAGCATCCAAAGTTAAGCTAGTGACTTGAAACAAGCGCTTGGTGTCCACACGTTAGTATACATATTTTTTTTTCTTCTAACTTTGGATTTTATTTTTAAGTGTTCCAAATAAATAAATTAAAAATTTTAAAAAATTAAAAAAATAAACGACCTAACCTACACTCACCTCCCATTCAGCCAAGAACAAGTAAGTTTTCTCATCCTTTACCTGTTTCTCAATCATTTCCATCCTCTTCATTCCTAACTAACACCATTTTCTTTCTTTTGGTTTCTTTTGAATTAGCTCATTTTTGTTTATTGAGTTAAAAATTTTTTTGAAAATTATAAGTTTTTCTTGGAACTAACCACATTGCATTTACATTTGAAAGACCATAATTACATCAATTGATTACTGATCTTACTAGGTAGAAATTTGTGAGTGGATCAATCTAACAGAGAAAGTTAATGTTTCTGGAGAGTTTGAAGGATCCAAATTTGACTTTGCACCTAATGAATTTTGATTTTCTCATCTTGGGGCTCGATATACATCAAAACTAAATCCTCTCCCAGCACTATTAAAATATAGGTGTAATCTCTCTTTTATCTTCTCTTATAAAAAAAAAAGGAAGAGTAATATGCTTAAGAACGGCAGCCTGAGTTCTGTGAAAAGGAGTGAGTAGGTGAGCCTACACTCATGAAAGCGTCTCTTCACAAGGAACAAAAGTGAGTGGCACCGTTCTTTAGCTATGAAAAGAAAAGAAAAGAGAATAGTTGATAAGGACACCTAGAAACAACAAAAAAGGAGGAGTCTACTAAGACAAGAGAGAACAAGGGGCTTGTACTGAAATTTTTTGTTTGTTGAGGAGCTTGTAAGGGAAAATATTTATAAGTTATTTGATCGATACTCCCTCGAGGAGACCATACGCTTAAATTATAAAGGGATCAATAATGGAGAATTCAAATTTCTCTAATGGATGCTAAAACGTATCTAAGTTGATTGCTAAGCTTATGGCAAGTATACTGATATACTGTTTAATATTGATGATATGGTACTAGATTATGACCTGTGTATACGCAAATTTGTAATATTTTATTTTAAAATCCATAAAAAATTAATTAATAACAAAAATAGAAAACAATCAATCAGGTTAAATTAGATTATGATCTCTATATACTTGGTTTCTTCTTTTTTTTTTAATTGAAATCTACCTTATTATATAAATAGTAGTATTTTTTGATAAATTGAATTTAATCTTATTTACTTCTTTTTTTGTTAAAATATATCATATTATATAAATAGTTCCAATTTCCTTTTTTTTTTTTACAATTAGTCATTTTTCCTTTGTTAGTTTATTCGTTTTACTTTTTAAAATAGTACTATTTTCTTTTTCTTTTAGGATTAGTAATTTATAATAGATTTTAATCATGACACATATCAAAATCTGAATCGAATGACTCACCACATGTCGTGATCATGTGAATTAGCAATTTTGATGCATCCTACTCTTAGCTTAATTCGAATCTAGAATCTGTTGTATGGCTTTCTTAAGTCTCTTGGAATTTTGTTACCCTCTATACTACATCTGCTTTGCTGTGCACTTGCAGTAGTTTTATTTACGTGAAACTTTGAGCCTATCAGAACCAAATAAGTCGGGAGATCCAGGAAGCTTTACTCTCCCATGTTCTCTAGGTCCTCTTGCCTTTAATAACTGCTTGTGTGATCTAGGATATAGTGTTAGCCTGATGCCATTCTCTGTTGCTAAGCAACTGGGGTCGACAAGTTTTAAGGAATGCAGAATCTCCTTGGTTTTGGCAGATCGCTCCATAAGATTGCCAGTTGGATTGCTTGAAGACTTACCTTTGAGGATTGGAAATGCTGAGATACCTACATATTTTGTGGTTCTAGAAATGGATGAAGAGCCAAATGGTCCTCTTATCCTATGGATGCCTTTCCTTGCAACAGCTGGTGCTGGTATAAATGTGAAGACTGGCAAGATTGATCTCCATTTAGGCAAGGAACTTGTGCTTAAGTTTGACATCAACAAAGTTATGAAGATGCCAACTATTGGGGGACAACCTTTTAAGGTTGAAGCAATGGACAAACTTGCTGATGAGGTGCTGGAAGAGCTTACTTTAAGAGATCATCTTCAAGTGGCATTGACAAAAGAGCATGGGGAAGAAGGTTATCTGCATGATAAGACCTTAACCTACATGAATCTGCTTGACTAACACATTGAGATAGACAGCAATGTCACATGCAAGGAGTTAGATGGCTCACAAGAAGAAATCCTGGCCTTAGCAGCAAGGGAGACAACCAGAGACGTCAGCAACAAGGCTGAGGCAAGCTTGGATGATGACGGGTGCGAACTAAAGGCACCAAAGGTGAAGCTCAAGCCACTTCCACAAGGGCTAAGGTATGCATTTCTAGGTCCTAACTCTTATTATCGTGTGATTGTGAATGAAAACTTAAGTAGTGATAAATTACCCTCTCTCCTTGAAGAGTTAAGATAGTTCAGGAGAGCCATTGGTTATTCCTTGGATGATATCAAGGGCATATCTCTTGCTCTTTATACTCATATGATTCACTTAGAAGATGCATCAATGACTTCTGTAGAACATCAAAGGAGGTTAAACCCAAATTTGAAAGATGTTGTAAAGAAATAGATTCTTAAACTTCTTGATGCTGATGTTATTTATCCTATTTCTGATAGTACATGGGTTTAACCAGTTCATATGATAGCGAAGAAGGGATGAATCACTATAATCAAAAATGAGAAAGATGAGTTAATACCAACTAGAACCATAAGTGGGCATAAAATGTATATTGATTATAGAAAACTTAAAGCTGCCTCAAGAAAAGATCATTTACCTCTCCCTTGTATTGATCAAATGCTTGAAAGACTTGCAAATCACCCTTTCAAATGCTTCCTTGATAGATATAGTGGGTTCTTTCAAACACCCATTCACCTACATGATCAGAAAAATACAACTTTCACATGCCCTTATGGTACATTTGCTTATAATAGGATGGCATTTGGGTTGTGTAATGCACCAACTATCTTTCAAAGATGTATGATGTATATATTCTCTGATCTTATAGAAGATATGGTAAAAGTGTTCATGGACGATTTCTCTGTCTATGGCTCTTCTTTTGGTGTCTGCTTGTCTAATCTTTGCAGGGTTCTCCAGAGATGTGAGGAGACTAATCTCGTGCTCAACTAGAAAAAATGCCATTTCATGGTCAGAGAAGCGATAGTTCTGGGCCATAAGATATCCTAGAGGGGCATTGAGGTTAACAAGGCCAAGGTTGAGGTTATGATGCGTCTAGGACCTCCACATTCAATAAAACGGATAAGGAGCTTCTTGGGTCATGCTGAATTCTATAGGAGATTCAGTCCTCCAAGATAACAAGGCCTCTCACAAGATTACTATGCAAGGAGGCTGAGTTTGTGTTTAATGAAGATTGTCTACAAGCCTGTTGACCATCAAAGAGGCACTTGTGAGTGCTCCAATAGTTCAAGCATCAAACTAGGATATGTCATTTGAGATCATGTGCGATGCTGGTGATTTCACAGTGGGAGATGTGTTGGGTCATAGAATAGACAAGAAGCTGCACGTGGTATACTATGCTAGTAGAACACTTGATGAAACTCAATCCAAGTATACAACCACAGAGAAAGAGCTCTTAGCCATGGTCTTTGCCTTTGAGAAGTTAAAGAGTTATCTGGTTGGATCTAAAGTGATTTTTTTTACACAGACCATACTATTGTAATATACATCTATGCCAAGAAAGACACTAAGTCTAGACTGTTAAAATGGATCTTATTGCTTCAAGAATTTGACATAGAGATAATGGACAAGAAGGGCATTGAGAATGGCATTGCTGATCATTTGTAAAGGATGCGAATTGAAGTTCTTATCCCTATTGATGACTCTCTTCCTGAAGAACAGCTCATGATGGTCAAAGTCCTAAAGAATACATATCAAGCTAGTCAAAATCTAGAAGAAGCAAAGAGCATACAAGACACTGTGTTTCCTCGTTATGCAGATTTTGTTAACTACTTGATCAGTGGTGATATGCCAATTTACTTGGATCCTTATAACAAGAGGAAGTTCATAAGAGATGTCTCTCACTACTATTGGGATGAACTTTACCTTTTCAAGATAGGTTCAGATGGTCTTTTCAGAAGATGTATAGTGCAGGAAGAAGTGAAAGACATCCTCTATCATTGCCATGGGCCAGCCTATGGTGGTCACTTTGCTACATTTAAGACAGCAACTAAGGTTCTTCAAGCTGGGTTTTGGTGGCCAAGTTTATTCAAAGATTCTCAGGCCTACATCTCATCTTGTGAAGCCTATCAAAGGAAGGGGAACATAAGTAGAAGGGATGAATTGCCACAGAACCCTATCCTAGAGGTTGATTTGTTTGATGTTCGGGGGATTGAATTCATGTGACCTTTCCCTTCTTCTTATGGGAACAAGTACATCTTGGTAGCTGTTGACTATGCCTCTAAGTGGGTTGAGGCAGTGTCAAGTCCAACAAATGATGCAAAGGTGGTGATAAAAATCTTCAAGACCATCATCTTTCCAAGGTTTGGAGTCCCCAAGGGTGGTGATAAGTGATGGAGGCAGACATTTCATTAACAAAGTTTTTGAAGGACTACTCAAGAAGCATGGAGTGAAGCGTAAGGTTGCCACGCCCTATTATCCTCAAACAAGTGGGGAAGTGGAGGTCTCAAACAGAGAAATCAAAGCTATCTTGGAGAAGACAGTTGATGTTACAAGAAAGTACTGGGCAGCCAAGCTTGATGATGCACTTTGGACTTATATAACAGCTTTCAAGACACCAATTGGTAGATCACCTTTCTCCCTTCTCTATAGGAAGTCTTACCATCTACCAGTTGAGCTAGAGTACAAGGCAATATGGGCTATCAAGTTTCTGAACTTTGATATAAAGACAGCCCAAGAGAAGAGATTAATTAATCTCCATGAACTTGATGAAATCCACCTTTATGAATTTGAGAGCTCCGAAATCTATAAGGAAAGGACTAAAGCCTTTCATGAAAAGAAGATAGTGCCTAAGAACTTCAAGGCTGGTGATAGTAGGTTGCTCTACAACTCAAGAATAAAGCTATTCCCTAGAAAGTTGAAGTCAAGATGGGCAGGTCCTTTCAAGATCAAAGAAGTGTTGGCTTATGGAGCGGTAACTTTGTTCAACAATGAAGGAGGAGACTTCACGGTTAATGGCCATAGACTGAAGCCTTACATGTCTAACAAAATCACTGATGAGGGAACCAAACTTCCTCTCCACGATCCTCCTCCTACCTACAGCAACTCCAATGTACCACCTTTTACCATTGTACATACCATTTTTTTTTTATCTTTAATTCTTGTTTTCTTTTGTTGGTTGATTGATCCTGCATTTCACATATCATCTAGCATGAGAATCTTCATAAGTATCATGCATTCATTTGTCATCTAAGGCATAGAAAATCATAAAAAATTGAATTTTTTTAAAAATGTGTTTCACAAAAAGAAGTGACCTAGGTTGCATTTGCATAACTAGGATTGAGCCTAGACGCTTCTCATTTAGCTTTGCATACATCTGTATAAGTAGTAATGAACTTTGCCTCATATGGTGTTGAATTTCGAAATTGTGTTTACTTTCCTAGTTGTTAGTTGTTTGATGCATATTGTCTAGTTTGAACTGAAGGTTGAACCATATTTAGGATTCTTAACATGTCACTCTTGTCTAGTTGAAGCTTGCATAATCTGATTTCAACCCTTAGTCTATTTGAACCATAATTTTGACATTTCAATTATCATGTCTTATGCATTGAAAAGTATTTTCATGGATATGATATACATATTTGGACTATCTAATCCTTTTCACCACTTGTTAGTCCAAATAGATTTCTTCTCCCTTAACCTTAGCCTCCTTTCAAGCCATTGAATCTTTAGTGAGAGATTGTGAGGTCTTTTTCTATGAATGAACTTAGTAAAAGTGTTGGGTTTAGAACTACAAAGGAACTCTTCCATGTAGAACTAGCTCTTCCTCTTTGAGCTAGAATAGGATAGGATTTTGGGGTTCAAGGAAAGTTTTTTGTTATGGGGTTTTTCAAGAGAAGAGAAGGGTCACAAAGAAGCAAGGATGAGAAGTGCAACAAAAAGTACCTTGGGAGGTTTAACTTAATCAACAAAGAGAAATAAGGGCTGCATACAAAGAAGGAAATATGCCAATTAATGTTTAGAGCAGATCCAAATGATGAAGAGCAAAGCAAAAATCAAGAAGAGCCCATGCAAGCAAAAACGCCAACTAACCAAGAAGAATCAAAGAAGGAAAATGCACCCTCCAAGAAGTTTCAAGGGACAAAGGAGAATGGTAAATCAAAAGGGTAGAGTAGGACTTGATCTTGGGTAGAGAGTAAGAGTTTATGATCATCTTTCGGTCTTGGGTAGATGGAAGTCTTCCTTTGTATGCACATGTTGTTCTTTACCCTTAGCATTTTACCAAAGCTCATTATATTCTCTTGAGTGATCCCTTGCATTTACTTGAGCCAATTTGATTTCAATGAGATCATTTTAGTCTCATGACCTTGTCTTCAGCCAAATGAAAATACTTGATTTGCATATGCATGATTCACTTGGTTACTCTTAATGGAATGTTAAAAAGGTTGTTTGATTTGATTGCTTATGTAGACTAGGATATGATTGTTTGTTACTGATTTTGATGAATGTGTCTAGAATATTAGAGGAAAGCAAAAATCAAGTTGCATCCTAGAACTATTAACTTGATTAGTGATCCCATTTCTTCATTTGACATACTCGGTTGTGAACTCCCATTTCCAAACATCTTTCTCTCATTTGTTCTTGATATCTTGAGAACAAGCAAAAGACAAGTGTGTGGGAGTTGATAGTTTGCATTATTCCATCATATTAGACCTCATTTAGTGCATGTTTCATCTTTATCTCATCCATTTCTATGTCCAAAGAGTCCCATTTGCAGCTACTTTTAGCATAGGGAGCATTTGGATTATGAGTACATACTTTGTTGCATTTGAACTCTATTTCAGGTCATTAAGAAGAGGAGTCAGAATGGAGAAGAAGAGCCCAACCAAAGGCAAGCCAATCGAGTCGAAGCAAACTACACCGAGCAGGTGCACTGTGGAGGGCACCTCTGTCCTTCCACGCTGCAATCCACACCGGCCAAAGACATGTCTGTACGCTGAGGACTCTCCACGAGGGGGATCACACCGTGCAGGGATGTGTTGTACGCTGATGAACCTCTACGAGAGCGATTACACCGACGAGGGCCATCCGTACGCCGAAAGACCTGCACGGTATAAGATGCTACAAGACATACCAACGTCCACACCAACGAGGGCCACTCCACGCTTTGCCCAGTGCATCCTAAATCGTACACCAATCAAATAATTACGCCGAGCCGATGTATACTGCACAACAATTCAGGCCACACCAAGCACACGCACCGGCCTGGTCAATTCTTGCCCTGGACGGTGTGCCTAATCCAAGAGTTGACTTATTGTTGACTAAGTCATTTTTGACCATCTCCTATAAAATAAGATTAACCTAAAAACCCTTTACCTTACCCAAGTTTTTATCTCTTACGAAAAAATTCTCTCTCTTTTGTATCTCTTTGAACAACAAGTTGATCTTGGATCATTTTAATAAAATTCTGTACTTGTCTTTTCTTGTTTATCATCCTTCTAATCATATTTAACTATAGTCTTATGGTTCTAAGCATAGTTAGTAAGTAGTTTCATTGGTTTTTGAGATGGGGTAATTAGGGTAATTTGATGGTTGATTAATGGTGTCTTGTGCTTAATTCTTTCATATCCTTACTTGTTTGATAAACTTAATGCTGTATTGGCCTTGAGAAAGGTATTCATGTTCATAGGATTTTTGATGTATTGCAAGTGTTTGATGAAATTCCTGAATGAGTTGAATAAGTGATTTGCATGCTTAGCCTAAGGCATTAGTTGTCTGAGATGCTTATTGGCTTTGTAGAACTGAATCATAATGCTTGCCAACTGTGTTTTCACCATTGATCATGGGTTAAGAGTGTGATTAGTAAAGAGATTATTGCCAATAGATTGGATTAGTATTGCCTTATTGTTTTATGCCTAAGGATTAGCATTGTATTGTTGTTTGAGTAAAATTGATCATTCAAAGAATCACCATAGTACCAAACTTCCCCATCTTAAGACCATTGTGTTTTATTGATTAAGTTGCCTTTAATTGCTCTGTTTTACTTGTTATGTATTTGCTCTTGTTCTGTTTAAATTTCTTACTTTAGAATTGTTCTTAGTTTACTTGTTTGATCACTTGCTTGCACTTACTTCCTTATTAAGTGTAATCCCTTTCAAAACCCTATTTTAAGCTTAGCTAGACATACTTCTCTATCTTCTCTATACTATCCCCACGAAAGATTCATAAACTCGTGTGCTGCAATGACTTGATTTAATATTCAGGAGGAATTGAGTCACAAGACATAAAAATTCTTCTATTAATTTCTCTCTAAAGTAGGAGCAGCAAGAGTAATGTCATGGGGTTCTCGGTAGTAGGTGAGTTAGAAATAGCCAATCATCAGCTGGATGTTAAAAAAAAAGGACGTGTCCCATGATCGATACTTGGAAAACCTTTAAACTCATTTTCAAGGAACACAATATCACGAAGAGCAGCCGTAGGAATACTTTTATTCCAAAAGGTAACAGGAAGATGAGCCTGAAAATGACATGCTTGAGCAACATTGAGGATATGACAGTGTTTGCGCTCCACACAACCATTACTCATGATGTTTGGTGTAGAATTCCATGTTGGCGAAAGTATAAAGCAAGGACCATTAATTTGGTGCCATTTTCAGTTGTTTAATCTTTAACTTGTTTTCCTAATTGCCTTGCACTCATTTAACAAAAATTCTGAAGTAACGATGACACCTCGGATGTTTCAAGCATAGATACATCCAAAGTGCCCGTGAATAATCGCTAACAATGCTCTAAAAGAAACAGTATCAGAAGAAGATGGAGTATGGTAAGGACCCCAAACATCACAGTGATTCAAAGCAAATGGTTCAATAGCTTTACTAATACCCACATGAAAAACGCCACACGTTTTGTTAGCACAAAAACAAGTTTCACATGAGTTTAATCGGTCAAAATCAACCTTAAAATAGACAAAATATGGTAAAGACGATAAAGCTTTGTAAGAAGGATGTTCAAGTCTTCGATGTCATATAACATAAGGAGAAGTCTTCGCCTAGCTAATCTGAAGAACTGTTGTAACCGTGACACCTGTGAAATAGTAAACTCTCTCTCTCTCTCTCTCTCTCTCTCTCTCCCTCCCCCTCTCTCTCTCTCTCTCTCTCTCTCTCTCTCTCTCTCTCTCTCTCTCTCTCTCTCTCTCTCTCTCTCTCTCTCTCTCTCTCTCTCTCTCTCTCTCTTCAGTGGCTCCAATCAGGATCCTCCTAAAATGGCACTGCAAAACATATAATGTATCAGTGAAAATATAAATGTAACCAATTTTCTTTACTTGTTTTGAAACATATATAAAAGTGCATTTGAAATCTGGGACGTATAAAAAGTTAAGTAGAGTATAATAGGGGCTGAGATGAATTTTACCTGTAGTAGAACATGATCACGTCTGTCAAGAAATGTAACCACAAAAAGGATAATATCCACGGCATCACATACTAAGGTTAAGTCTCGTGTCATATGGTGTGAAGCACTAGTATCAATAATGAGATTAGTAAGTTCACTTTACCATACATATGATCGGTAGTAAGCTGAGTTTGTTGGTTATGAAGAAGACTGATAAGAGTGGTAATCTGATCAGACAAGATGATGCATTGTTGTCGAGAAGTAGTCGTGAGCAGTACGAGAATTATTTGCACGTCCACAACTTTCTCCATCATATGAGTTAGAACGACCTCCACGTCCTCATCGATTCCAGCAAAAAGAAGCAAATTGTTGTTGTTGCTGGTCTTGTACAAATCCATGTAACCATGAAGTAAGAAATATTCAGATACTTCATGTCCCTTGCAATTGCAATGAGTACGAAACTTGTTTGGATCTCGATTCCTAGGAACCACAGTATCAGCAACATAGGTTGATTCGGCTTTAGCAGAGAAGCCAATAGCCTCGAGCTTGACTTCCTTTGCACACATAGTGAGAAGATGTTGTTCTGCACGAATAACCCGATAGTACACCATGTTCAAATCAGGTTAGTGCTCTTCATCAATGATCTGAGAGTGTATTGTGCTGAAAAAACCCTCGTCAACTCTAAAGAGGAACTTGTGAACACAAGCATCCTCCCGTTCTTTACCAATTCATATTTTAAATTTTGAAGCTCTTCCCATAGCTTGGTAAGACAACCGTATAACGCCAAGACGGATTGTCCGTTTTGTTTACAATTATTGATTTGGTCTTCAAGTATATGTTTGCGAACACCATTATTGACAGAGAATCGGAGTTTAAGGAATTCCTAGAGTTTGTGAACATTTGGGACATGAGTAACAGTAGACCAAACATGAGGATCGTTGGAGGTACGAATCCATCCAACAATCATATAATTAGTTGAAGTCCAGAGGGAAAGTTCTGGATTTGACTCTGATTTCAGAATTGAGCCATCAATGAACCTGATGATTTGTTTGGCTTGTAGAGAATTTGATATTAGTAAAGTTTCACCCAAATAAAATTACTGCAAGTGCACAACAAGATAGTTATAATATAAGGGGTTATCAAATCCCAAGAGAGTTAAGATCGTTGCACAACAGACTTTAAGTTCAAATCAAGCTAAGCAAATCGATTTAATATAAAACAAAACAATTAAGTAAAAGCAGAAAGTGGTTTGTAAGTTCTTAAAATTAAAGAGACAAGACGGTAGACAATGGAAAATTCGCAGGTTGACTCAAATCGTAAAATGAAACTATCACGATAATTTATTAAAACAGTTTTAGAACTCGAAAACACAAATATAAAACCACTCAACTTCCGTTGCAGAGATTATCTATGATTAAATCCTAGAACTCCAAATTCCTTTGCAAATTCAAACAATTTAAACAAGCATTATAGTTTAAGTTCAAATGTTCACAAAATCCCTAACCCATATTCTTTTGCTCATCTAAGATAGTTTTGGTGATTACGAATGTTTCCGCATCTATTAAACAACCTAAGATCTGATTTCTAAGTGATCAATTTAAAAACCAGTGTTAAAGCAATCTAGATGAAGAACCAAATATTTATCCCAACAGTTATGAAGTTCTAACAATTCGTTATCAACCCTTAAATAACCCACAACCTAACTAGCAGATTACTCATACATAGATATTGAAACACTAATCATGGCTGAAATAAATTGCATAAAAGAATAGAGTACAGATATAAAGCGATTCGAATTTATTCTCTAACAGAGTACATATTTGTCTCCTCAAAAGCTCCTAATCTAATATCTCTCTAGGTCTCAATTAAAAATAAGATAATGGCCTAACAATGGCTCTGAAAACCTAAATACACGTCCAAAACATGAGTGGGGCAGTCTTGCAAATAATTAGAAACTTTCGGGCTAAATTGCAAGCCTTCAGAGATCTTTTTAAAACTCCACTTCGCATCCACGATCAGTGTCGATCGGCACTAATGGTTGGTGTTGATAGGCCCTAATGGTTGGTCTCGATCGACACCAGACACCAAATTTGTCTTCGAGTTGGTCTTTTCAGAAACAACTTCAATATATCTCCAAAATGCTCTCAATTCTCCAATTATGCTCCTAACGTACCTGAAACTGTAAAGACTCGAAAAGTGCTAAAAAGACTCTATAAATAAGACTTATATAATGGTAAGAAACCCACGGTAAACTAAGAACATAGTCGAGGTTTGAAAAACACGGAAACTCACTTTCTCATAGATCATTCTACCTACTGGTCATCTTGTAATCCACACACTGCATAATCAAACCAAATCGAACCACCATGTACTTCTTCTTAGGCATTCTCAGCATCCCAAATTCGACTCATAAAGTCACAGCATTATCCATTAACCATCATTGCTAAACCTCATAAATGGTTTAATTATTCAGGAACCTTTTAGACTCATTCCCATTCTATATCATAATAAACCAGCTCTGCAATCTATAAATTTTTGGCACTCTTTCTCTCCCCCAGACTTATTCTTTTCTTATATTTTACTTATATTGCTTCAGGTGTTGGTAAATAATGGTATCACGGGATAATCATATCCTTACTTACACCTGTGATCATCTCTTTAAAACAAAATACTGGGATCATTGGAAATTTTCATACCATTCACTCAAAGAGAATCATCTCATTTTTTAAGACTTGTTTTCAAAATTCTCATTAGCAAACAAGGGAGAGGAGTACCATTAGTTTTCAAACATTGCAGACAACTTATCAGATATGAATGAGGAATCAAGCTCTGTGAACATCAAACTCACTAACGTAGTCTTATAAAAGCTCAGGTTCAATGGACTTTGCTGAAACTATGATTGTTTCTAGTTAACTGGTCAGCCTTATGATTTTTCATTAGTGAAAATGTGGTATTGATTTTACAGCAGTGGTCACTCAGGTGAAACAATAAGCACAAATAATCAAGAGAAAGATCCTAGTTCCCAACAAATTTTGACTCAACAAACTGACTCTCAAAACAAAGCACAATGTCAGCAACTACCTCCCCCAGACTTAAACAACACTGTCCCCAATGTCATTAAGCTGGAAGTTGGCAAAGATAAGAGATAAATTTATTTTAACAGAACAAGAAGATGGTTTCATGTGATCGCGCATGGTGTCGATCGACACCATATGGTTGGTGTCGATCTACATGCTGTCCGAAGACAGAATGTGATCATTCGAAACATGAACATTGTTGCAAGTTAGATTATTAGCTGAAGTTCTCCCGAGTCAAGACTGTTAGGAACACTTAAGCACCCAAGTAAAAGCAACAATATAATGCATAATCTCTTAGGCTCAAATAAGTTTCAAATCATAATCATAGCTGACAAACTAACTCAAGAGAAAGAAAAAGAAAAAGGAAATGAAAAATTAATCAGCATATATAGAGGAACTAGTCTTCATCCTCATCACGAGGAGGTGTAGATGGTTGAACGCAGCTATATTTTGACAGCACAGTGATGACGTTCCAGAGGCTCTGGACATTCTGAACCATAAATCTCTGAAAACCAGCCAGCTCATGGGGATAGGTGGAACGTCCGGAAGTTGGTGTGGTCCGATCAGCTGAGGCAAGGCAGGATCTCTGGCGGCTCAAAATCGTCTAGATGATCCCCCAGCAAGGTCATTAGCAGGTGCATCCTTAGCAGAAGACATATCAGCACGTGAAGAGGCTCCTCTGCTCCTGGTAGCTCGGGCAGTCCGCAGTAATGTCCCATCAGGCTGAAAACTGAGCAAGTCTGGATGAATGGCAATGAGAGCTGGCTGTGGAAGCAGAATCAAGCATCTCTCACCATTGGCGCTAACAAAACTCCAAAGCATATCATCCCGCTGAATCCAAGTGGCCCTCTTCAAGTAGTCCATGTTGGCTAGATGGCGCCTCGTCATAACAGTGCAGCTCGAGACATCAATCCTATAGTAGTGGAAGATAGGAGTCAGAAGGCTACCAACAGTCTCGAACTTGAGGTTGGTCCCTGTGAATTTCTTGGTCTTTAGAGAGACCAAGTGATGTGCAAAAAAAACTCTCATGTTGACATCACTGTCAAGCTCATATTCCTCAGTAAGCACATCCTCAATGCCATAGTAAAGCAAACTCAGCTCTGAGACTCTCATCTTCCCTGGCTTGGACTTACAGAGAAGTGTAGTGGAGATGAGACGAGCAAAAATGCGCAGAAATTGATGGCGAACATCGGTCTAAGTAGAGGTCTTAGAGTCATACCTCCCATTCCCGAAGTGAGATCAGAAAGTCTGCAAGTCCGGGAGCTGTGTTGGAAGAGCTACACTGTTCCGGGCTATGTCAAAACCATATATCTTACAGAGCTGAAGAAGAGGGACTCTCTATCTGATACCTATGATGAGAAATGTGAGAGTCCCCTCATATGCCCTCTTGACAATAGCATTGTCATAGAACACCCTCACTGTAGCTAAATACTGGCGCACCAAGTCTGGGTAGAGATTGTATTGCTTGGTAGCAATGGTGCGTAAGCCAATCTTCTGCAACAATTGCAGCTCCTTCTCCTTAACGCCAAGCCTACTCAATGTACTAAGATCCACGAATCTTGTAGTACTAACTCCATCTTCAGCCAAGCATTGTAGAAGAGAGTGACGTAATCATCTCATTGCTCCCTGATATCCCTGTAAACACACTCGCGCTTGGCCACTTCTTTCTCAGGTGGCTCCTCCCAAACTCTCCCAAGAGGGATCTCCAATTCCTCATGCTTGGGCCAGGGTGGAAGTGAAGGTATAATTGTCCCAGAACCAGACGCTTCACATGTGCTATTCTTTGTTCTTTTTGGGGGCATCTTTCAGATCGGATGAACAAGTTAAAGATTCAGAAAAAGCACAGGAATCCGCCAATGTTGTCAACAAACAAGAAAGTTGTGATTTGGGAAGGATTTTGGGTGTTCTTCGCGAAAGAGAGAGAGAGATGGGCGAGGAAGAAAGAAGTGTCGGGGTTTAAGGACTTACCTGTTTAATGAGGGTATCAAGCGACACCAGCCTGTGTCGAGACTGGAATCGACTATAGTTGATATCATTCGCCAAGATTTTTTGTTTTTGTTGCTGAAAATCGAAAAAGTATTAGTAAAATCCAAAATAAAAATAATTATATACACTTACCAGTAAGTTGCCTCCCACCAAGCCCTCGTTTTACGTCATTAGCTTGACTGTTTGCATGATCAGGAAGTGGGTGCATCCACCAAAGGCACAATGTGTCATTCGGGAATCTCAGCTTTCGCCTAATGATGTTTCATCCTTTGTCTCTTGACAACAAACTCTCTGACTTCTGGAGTCACTAAGACAACAGCTAGTACCATATGGTCGGACCTCCTTTATGGTGAAGAGACCAGACCAACGAAAAATACAATTTTCTAGGAAACAATTACAAATGTCAGTTATACAGAAGTACCTGGTCACTTGGTTCAAAGTATCTGACAAAAATCTTCTTGCCATGATATGCCTTATTATTCTCCTTGTACAGCTTGGAATTCTTATAAGCATGATGTCTGATTTCATCCAGCTTATTCAACTGCATTTGGCGCCTTTATGCTGCAGGTCTTCAGTCAAAGTTCATCTTCTTCATAGCCTAATTTTCCTTGTACTCAAGCTCCACTGGAAGATGACATGCTTTCCTATAAAACAGATGGAATGGTGAAGCTCCAAGTGGCGTTTTGAAGGCTGCCATGTAGGTCCAAAGTGCATCATCCAGCTTTGCAGACCAGTCTTTCCTTGTCTTTCCCACTGTCTTCTCTAGAATTTTCTTGATCTGTCTGTCGGAAAATTCAACCTAACCACTAGTTTGAGGGTGATAAGAGTAGCAACTTTGTGACGAACTCCATATTTCTGTAGTAGCTTCTCAAAGACCTTGTTGATGAAGTGTTTCCCACCATCACTGATCACAATTTGTGGTACTCCAAATCTGAGAAATATAATGGTCTTAAACAGCTTAAGAACCACTGCAGAATCATTAGTTGGACTGACAATCGCTTCTACCCATTTGGATACATAATTCATAGCAACTAAAATGTACTTATTCCCATAAGATAAAGGAAAAGATCCCATGAAATCAATGCCCCAACAATCAAAATCTTCAACCTCAAGTATGAAGTTTTATGGCATCTCATGTCTCTTACTGATCTTCCCTCTCCTTTGACAGACATCACAATGAGATGTGAATGTCTGAGCAACTTTGAACATTATAGGCCACCAAAAACCTGCTTGAAAAACCCTCGACACAGTCTTGAACGTAGCAAAGTGTTCAGCATACTCAGAACCATGGCAATGACAACACGTTCTGAACCTCAGCCTCTGCGATGCATCTTCTGTAAATTCTATCTGAACAGTGGTTATACAAGTAATGCTCATCCCAGTAGAATCTCCTAAGTTCCCTCATGAACTTCTTCTTCTCATACCCTTTAAAGGTGTCAGGTACTCATCTGCAGCCAGATAGTTCGCAATATCAGCATACCATGGTCTAGTGGAATCAGTAATAGCAAAGATTGAGAAAAGACATCACGCAGAATCTGCTGAAGAAGAAGTGCAGCTCGCAATGGATGTCGATCGACACCAGGTGTATCGATCGACACTATCTCTTCGTATCGAGTGTCTGCTTCGCATTGTGGTGATGATGATCGATATTGATCTGTCTCGAGTGTGGTGTCGATCGACACCAAGAAGGCAGTGTCAATCAACACTTCATCGGTAGCTCAAATAAATTACAGGTTTTTAGCATTAAGTTCCTGCAATCTTGTCTCAAGAGAGTAAACGTTCTTCACAGATAGGAAATCATCGATGGGGACGTCTTCTCCAATCATGATTTTTGAGAGATGATCAGTTACTCCATTTTCAACCCCTTTCTTATCCGTGATTTCAATATCAAACTCCTGAAGAAGCAGAATCCATCTCAGCAGCCTTGGTTTGGCATCTTTCTTCTGCATGAATAACTTGAGAGCATAATGGTCAGTATGCATAATCACCATGGCTCCAACTATATACTGTCGAAATTTCTCAAAGGCAAACACCACAGCCAACAATTCCTTCTCTGCGGTTGCATAGTTCTACTGGGCATTATCAAGAGTTTTTCTTGCATAATAGATGGCATGAAGCTTCTTATCCTTCCTCTTACCCATAACAGCTCCAACTACAAAGTCATTGGCATCACACATTACCTCAAAAGGTAAATCCCAGTCTGGAGGTTACATAATTGGGGCACTCACTAGGGCCTGCTTGATTTGTTGAAAGGTAGAATGACATTCTGCAGTAAAATCAAACTTTACATCCTTGCAAAGCAAAGCAGTCAGTGGTCTTGCAATTTTGCTGAAGTCTTTGATGAATCTTCTGTAGAAACCAGAATATCCCAGAAAAATACTCACCGACTTCACACAGTTTAATGACTATAGATTTGTCATCACTTTAACTTTCGCTCTGTTTACCTTAATGCATTCTCCTGAAACTCTATGTCCAAGCACAATCCCATCTCTGACCATGAAATGACATTTTTTCCAGTTTAGAACCAAATGCTTCTCTTCACATCTAGAAAGTACTTGCACAGGTTGTCAAGACAGTCTTTGAAGGAAGATTCATACACATACCTTCATCAACTTCTCAATCATATTTGTGAAGATAGACATCATGCATCTCTGGAATGTCGCAGAAGCATTACGAATTTCTAATGGCATTTTGCGTTATACAAATGTACAATATGGACAAGTAAAAGTGGTCTTCTCCTAGTCATCTAGATGAATGGGGATCTGAAAGAAACCAGAATAACCATCCAGGAAGCAGTAGTAGGAGTGATTCGCCAACGTCCCCAACATCTGATCAATGAATAGTAGTGGGAAGTGGTCCTTCCTTGTTGCAGCATTCAACTTCCTGTAGTCAATGCACATCATGTGCTCAGCCACAGTCCTTGTAGGAATCAGCTCATCTTTCTCATTCTTCACCACTGTGACACCTCCTTTCTTGGGAACCACATGAACTGCACTGACCCAAACACTATCTGAAAGATGATCCCAACGGCTAAGAGCTTCATGATCTCTTTTTTGACAACATCCTGCAGATTCAGATTCAGCCTCCTCTGGTTCTCAATCGATGAATTTGACTCATCCTCAAGGTGAATCCTGTGCATGCACAAGTCCGGAGAGATACCTGAAATATCATCAAGAGAAGAGCTAAGAGCTTTGCGAAATGTGCGCAGCTTACTCAGCGATAGAGTGAGCTCTGCATCGTTTAAGGAAGCATTAACAATAACATGGTAGATAGAGTTCTGTCCAAGAAAAGCATACCTTGGACCTGCAGGGAGTTGTTTGAGTTTGATTTTAGGAGCATTTTCCTCACTCCAACCACTGAGTTTTTCAGCTCTCGCAGAAGTTCCAACAAGCTTTTCTTGTGCAACCAGTTGCATAACTTGCTCACTTGCATCCAGCATCATGACATACCCAGCAGCAATGACATATAGATGCTCTACGTCTTTTCTAGAATTAGTTAATGCTCTCTCCAAATGATATGTAGGATGTATCTCTTGAAAAATTTCCTCTCCAAGGTTAGTGAGGGAATCCACATAAAATTTATGCCCATCTATTATTGGTCTCTTCATCAGCTTATCCATGTCAAAGTTCATGACCAGATCACCCAAATTCAGTAATGACTTCTGCAGTAGCTAAGAATGGTCTTCCCAGAATTAGAGGATCATTGGGTTCTTCTCTATATGCCAGAACCACAAAGTCAGTGGGAATCATGCAGTCTCCCACTTTGATAAGAACATCTTCTAAAGCACCTTCTAAGATCCTTACAGACCGATCTGCTAAGATAAGGGAGATCCTGGTTGGCTGAAAATCGGCCATCCCAAAGCTGGCAGCAACTGAGTGAGACATCAGATTGATACTTGATCCCAAATCACACAAAGACATCTTGAACCTTTCTATAAAGATTGTGCAGTCCAAGACAAAGCTTCCAGGATCAGTGAGCTTCTCTGGAATTTTATTTTGAATCACAACACTGACCTATTATGAAATCAGCATTTCTCCCTGCTCATGTCCCAAGTCGGGAATTTCAATGGGTGTCGATCGACGCCTGGCATTGGTGTCGCTCGACACCCGCTCTGAAACAAGAATATTATCTTCTTCAAACTCCTGAAGCTCCTCGAATTCCCCTGCGCTTAAACCCTTTTTCTGAATTGATTGCAGATTTCTTCCACTCCTCAACGTGATGACATTAACCTGATGCCTCGAGTTTGTATCAGTATTTCCTGGAAAAAAATCCCTATTATCTTTTGATAGACCCAGCAATTTGTGCAATTTAAGTATCCAGAGTTTTGACATGGGTGTTCAGAGCTTCGATTTTCCCATTCAAATATTGGTACAGAGCAGCAATCTTACCATTGAAATCAACTGTGATCTTCTGTTGACTCTTCAGAAGTTGTTCAAGCATAGACTCAATCTAACTGCTTGCTGATGGCGCAGGTGGTGATTGATAATAAGAGGAACCATAATTCCTTGTGAAGTTGTTGCTCTGATATGGTTTCTGGTATTCAATTTTCTATAAATGAGGCTTTGAAGCATAACCAGAAGAATTCTGATTTCCTGTGAAGTTGCTTCTCTATTGTTTCCACTGAATCCTCTGTTCCCTGCTGATTACCAAACTTTTGATCCTGAAAACCAGCTCCATTGATGTAGTTGGCATCTTCTTCCTCAAATTCTTCTACTGGCTCAAATGTCTCCACTTTAGCAGCAAACTGGACTGTCTTCTTACCCATCAAAAGGCTGTGCATAGAGTCATACTTGGCATTCACTTTTGCAGCAAACTGATTGCCATCCATGTTTTCAGCTAGCTTCTTTCTCTCATAATCTGCATTCTTGGTACTATTGCTAGATGCCAAGTTTTCTATCAGTGTGATGGCGACTGCTGGGTATCTGGTGTTAAAGTTCCCATTTCTAGCAGCATCTAGAGCCATCTGGTACCTCCAATTAACGCCTCTAAAGAAAATGCCCAACAGCTGTACCTCATTGAAGCCATGGTGTGGATAGTCCCTCTGATATGTCATGAACCTCAACCAAACAGCCTTGAATGCTTCAGTTGATCCTTGAGAGATGGAATATATTTTCGTTCTCAACTCTTCTGACCTTGCATCATCATATAAGTTGTTGAGAAATGAGTTCTTGGTATCCTCTCAAGTGGTCAGCGATCCAGACTTTAGCTGCTTCGGCCAATAGGCTGCATCTCCACCAAGAGAGTATTGGAACAACTTGCAGCACATAAAATCGTTGCTGACTCCATGAGCCTTGATTCTAGTCGCTAAATCCTCAAACTTCTATATATGGTCCATGGGATGCTCATTTGGAAGATCATGAAAGAGATGCTCACCTACAAGAGCATAATATGCAGGTTTCAGCTCAAAATCATTCATCTGGAAGGCGGGAGGGCGGATTGCAGCTCTATTTGCATAGAACTGATCAGGTCTGTTGTAATCTCCCAAGGTCCACTGTTGAAAACGCCCATCAGCATTTCCTCCGACTTTTTGTTACTCATGCTGCCCAGCTGGCTGCATTGCCTGTTTCACTATCACATATCCATCTTCTGCAAGTCTTTGCCCTTGAGCATTTCGTATGTTCCCTTCCCCATCATGATACATCCCAGCTTTATCTCTAACCAACACAATTAGATCAACCATCTTGACAGGCTTGTTAGCTTTCCTGTTTGTGTGCTCCAAACGTGCTAGCTGTTGAATGTCTAGTCTGACTAGCTCCTTTCCCTTATTACTTCTCGTTCTGTAATTAGGCAGAAACCTGAAACAGACAGGAAAAAGTTAGTAACAAAAACGAAAAACAAAAAGAATTTAGACCAAATTCTAAAGCTAAAATCTGTAGGCAACTATTAACTCCCTAGCAACTGCGCCAAAAACTTGATATGAGTAAAGTTTCACCCAAATAAAATCATTGCAAATGCACAACAAAACATAAATACCAAAATACTTAAGATTGTTGCACAACAGACTTCAGGTTCAAATCAGGCTAAGCAAATTGATTTAATGTAAAGCGAAACAATTAAGTAAAATCAGCAAATGGTTTGTATTTTCTAAAAATCAAAGAGACAAGACGCTAGGAATTGGGAAATTCGCAGGTTGACTAAAATCACAGAATGAAAACTGTTAGGATAATTTATCATAGCCGTTCTAGAACTCGAAAACACAAATATAAACCAATCAACTTCCGTTGCAGAGATTATCTATGATTAAATCCTAAAATTCTAAATTCTTTTGCAAATTCAGATAATTTAAACAAGCATTATAATTCAACTTTGATTGTTCACAAAATCCCTAACCTAAATTCCTTTGCAATTAGATATTTTGCTCATCTAAGATAGTTCTGGTGATTAACAGTGTTTCCACATCTATTAAACAACCTAAGATCTGATTTCTAAATGATCAATCGAAAAACTAGTGTTAAAGCAATCTAGATGAAGAATCAAAAGATTTATCCCAACAGTTATGCAGTTCTAACGATTAGTTATCAACTCCTGAATAAACCACAACCTAACTAGCAGATTACTCAGACATAAATATTAAAACATAAATCATGGCTGAAATAAATTTCATAAAAGAATAGAGTAAATATAAAAAAGGGTTCAAAATTATTCATTAACAGAATACGGATTTGTCTTTCCAAAAGCTCATAATCTTATATCTCTCTAAGTCTCAATCAAAAATAAGATAATGGCCTAACAATTTCTCTGAAAACCTAAATACACGTCCAAAACACGAGTGGGGCAGTCTTGCAAATAATGGGAAACTTCTGGACTAAATTACAGTTCTTTAGAGATCTTTCAGAACTTTACTTCGCGTCTACGATCGGTGTTGATTGACTCTAATGGTTGGTGTCGGTCGACACCAGGCACCAAATTTGACTCCGAGTTGGTCTTTTTAGCAACAATTTCAATATAGCTCCAAAATGCTCTCAAATCTTCAATTATGCTCCAAACGTACTTGAACCTGTAAAAGACTGGAAAAGACTAAAAAATTACCAAAAAGATTCTATAAACAAAATTTATATCATGGTCAAAAACTCCATAAAAACTATGATATATCAGAATTCACAACTCAGTATTAGGATAGTTTTCTCCACGAAAAAAAACATGGATGATCAAAGCTCCTAAATTATCCGAATGATTCAGAGTATACAAAGAATTCGATGATGAACTTTCACCCATATAGGAGTAGAAGTAAGATTAGTAACTGAACCTGTCAACATGTTTTCGTGTAAAAAAAATGAAAGAGGCAAGAAAAAAGTAGTAAAGGGAATCAATAAAAGAATGAAGGAGAGAAAAAAAAAATTTTAGGTCAAAGATCGATTTTGATCTAATACTATATAAGGATTGGGAAAGTGTTAATTGTATTAATTCATAAAGTAGAGTATTTATAAAATTTATAATTTATGTTAATCTTAAGAGCATTTCTAGTAAAACTTTTTTTTCTTTTAAATTCTATTTTTAAAATAAAACCATCTTAAATGATATTCTATATCTTACTTTAGAAATAGAAATTTCTATTTGTAACTCTATTTTGAAGTCAGAAATAGATATCTTTGTTTTTAGAATAGAACATCTTTATTTACAAAATAATCATTCAAAATTTAATATATTATTATTTTATACTTAAACAAAACTATATCAGTAATAATTAATTTTATAAATAATTAAAATATTTAAATGCAATATCGAAACATATTAAATTAAAAATAATATGATAAACGATAAAAATGTAAATGTTTAATTTTTGAGAAAATCATAATTTTATTTAATTTTTGTTAATTATATAAATAAATTGATAAATTCTGTATATTTGTAAATTGGAAGGACTTATAAAAAGTTAATAACTAAACAAAAATAGTATATAGTAAGAATATTTTTTTATAGTGAAAACAAACCTACTCTATATTGTTAGAAAACTCTATTTTTAGAGTAAAAAATAGTGCTAACTACTAAAAATAGTCTAAGTAATAAATTTTGACTATTCCTCTTTTTCATCATTAAAGGAACGTTAATTTAGCCAAAACGAAGGTTAAAAGCCTTGGCAAAATTATTTAATTTAGTCTCGTATAGTAGAGCATTAGTATAGTAGATAGAAAACAAAAACATGGTGACTCAATACCACGTCAAGGTCTTTAAGTTAAAAGAGGTATCAGTAGAGCAGAAAAATAGTAAACTAAAGATAGAAACAGTAACAGCGACTTTTATTTGAAAGTTTTTCTAATGTGAACTGTGAAGAGTAATGTGAAGATTTGCTCTTCGGCCGTTTGCTCTGTTCTTGATGTCATGATCATGCTCTGTTTCATCTTTGTGCTTGACATACCTTTTCAAATGCTGCAAATAAACCTCTTTGTTGTTGATAAATAAATATCACATTTCAAAAAAAATTTCTTAAAATTAAAATAGGAAACGAAGATCCAATTGGTTTATATATAAACAAGAAAAAAAATGATACCATTCTGTTCAACACAACTGAAAACTATGAGACGTAGATACATTCGCATGTTCACACGGTTCGCTTATATATTATAAACATAAATACCGAAATCAATATCAATAAATAATTCATTCGTAACAAAGGTTCAGCATCTAAAAACGAAGTTGCAGCATTGTCAGTAACAGCCACGTTGTTCCACAATTCAACTCCAATGTTCACTTCCACGGTTTCTTCCTCTTCATCGCTTTCAACAATGACTTGTGGCTGTGAATCCTCTCCAACTCTTTGGACACTTGTCTCATGCTTGGTCATATTCGTCCTATAAGATTCAGACATTTCCTAGCGATTTTGCTTTGCTCCAACTTGCACTCCTCTCTGATTCAAGCATCAATGATTTCTTCGAGTTTGTCAATAGAAATGATGAACAAAGAAATTGTGAACATAATTTATTATTTCTCAATCGTACATGAGCTGTATTCGACGGCTTATATACACTTACAATCATACCAAAACCAAATCACAATATAAACTAAATCGGACTTAACCAATATATACAATTTGATATTCCCCTCAAGATGAAGGTGCATAAATATTATGACCACCCATTTTTCTTATGTTTTCCCGGAAGAGAGCTGGATAGAGGGTTTTGGTGAGGACATCTGCAAGTTGATTATCAGTCCGAACAAATATAGTCTTGATGATACCATCTTCAGTTGCTTCCCGCACCTTATGACAGTCAAACTCTATGTGGTTTGTCCTCTCATGAAAGACATAGTTACTCGCAATATGAAGAGCAACTGTATTATTACAATAGAGATAAACTGGAGGAGAGAAGGGAACACAAAAATCCTTAAGAAGCTGACTCATCCAAATCAGTTCTTTTGTTGCCATACACATGGTTCTGTACTCTGTTTCAACAGAACTCAAAGAGACCATCTGCTGTTTCTTAGATTTCCAAGAGACTAGAAATTACCGATGAACATGGCATAACCAGTAACGGATCTCCTAGTGTCTGGACAAGCACCCCAATCCGAATCAGAAAAGCCGTGAAGATCAAAGTTTGCTTCAATTCTATAGAAGAGACCATGTCCAATCGTACCTTTCAAGTAATGCAGTACCTTGTGGATCGCCTGAAGATGAGAGTCACGAGGGGTAAAAGAATACTGAGCAAGCTTGGCAACAGCAAAAGCAATGTTCGGGCGAGTAATGGTCAAATACTGTAGTTTCCCAACAAGATTCCTCTATTTTTTGTATTTTTTTGTGTCATCCAAGAGATTAACGTCATCTTTAGAGAGAGCTCTTGACTCGGCTCCATGGGGATAGAAGAAGGCTTACAATCAGAAAATCCTGTAGAATTCAACAAATCAAGTACATACTTCTATTGGAAAAGAGAGATCCCTTCATCCGATCTAGCAATTTCAGTACCAAATAAATTTTTTGGAGGACCAAAATCACGGAGTTAAAAAGCAGAACTGAGTTGAGTCTTCGATTCAACTACTGCATCATCATCCGTGCTGGCAATTATAATGTCATCAACGTAGACAATCACCACCAAAAACTTCTCATCACAAATCTTGATAGACAATGTATGATCACTGTGACACTTTGCAAACCTAAAACTGACCAAAGTTGTAGAAAATTTGATGAACCATTGTCGTGAACCTTGTTAGAGGCCATATAAGGACTTATGGAGACGACATACTATATTTGGTGAAACAGATTCCACCTAAATTTCAGCATATGCTGGTGGAAGTTTTATATAAATCTCCTCAAGAAGGTCACCATTGAGAAACGCATTAGACACATCAAGTTGATGGAGAGACCATTTCATCTTAGGAGCAAGGCTAAAGATAATCTTCACGGTTGCCATCTTTTCCACCAGAGAAAAAAGTGTCAATGAGATCTCCTCCTGCTGAGTATATCCATTTGCAACTGTGTGTGCCTGGTAACGTTCAATGCTTCCATCAGCATGATATTTGATGGTGAAAAACCACTTGCATCCCACTTCCCCTTTGTCGGGTGGTAGATCAGTAATACTCCATTTTTCAGTTCGGACAAAAGCCCTAATCCCCTTTCCCATAGCATTAGTCCACACCATGTCATTCTTTACCTCCGAATACTTTAGTGATGATATTAATGAAAGCTCGGAAAGGCTCAAATATATAAGTAAGAAATATAATTGATCATCGGGTAAGGAGTAGTTTTAATAGGAGTAGTATATAACATGAAAAGTCCTGCAAATGGAAAGGCAGTTTTCTCTGCCGTGTTGGTTTAAGCTTAAAATGAACAGAAACCAAAAATGATGACTCATCAGAAGAGTGATGAGCATCAGATGATGATTGCACTAGAGGCAAGGATTGATTGATTTGTGCAGGGAAATGAAAATGAGGAAAGAAGTGTTTTGCATCATCCGAGATAGTGGAAGATGCTAAATGAAAGATATCCTCATGGAAAATAACATATCGTGTCATACACACTGAGTATGTCTCTATATCTAGTAGCTTATACCCCTTATACCCTGCAGGATATCCTAAGAAGACACGGACTGTAGCTCTAGGATAAAACTTAGTTCTAGACTTAGGCAAAGTAGAGCTATAGCACAAACAGCCAAAAGTTCTTAGAGTGGTGTAGTCAGGAATCCTAGACATTCACTTTTCATACGGAGACTTGTTATATGACACTGGACTAAGCGATCAATTAATAAGGAAAGAAGAAGTTAATACACAATCACCCTAATAATGCAAAGAAATGCATGACTGAAACATTAAAGCTCTAGCCACATTCAGTAAATGCTGGTGTTTACGTTCTACCACAGAGTTTTGCTCAGATGTTTCAGGGCATGAATGAAACAATTTAATTCCTTTATTCAAGTACAAAATGGTAAATTTCAGTTCATTAGCATTTTCAGATCGAACAGAATAAATCTTAGTGTAAAACTGAGTCTCTATCATTTCAACAATGCCAGGAAATACATGTAAGACATCAGATTTTTGCTTCAACCTATAAACTCAAGTTGCTCTACCAAAATCGTCTTCTATAGTGAGAAAATATTTAAAGCCATCAACAGTAGGAGTAGAAAAGGGACCCTATGTATCAATATGAACCAGCCCAAAAGGTTTTTCACATATATGATTGGAAGATTTAAAAGCAAGACGTTTATGTTTAGACAAATAGAAAATATGGCAATGATCCGATGATTTATTATTATTTTTGTTTTGATAACGACAATACATCAGAAAGTGAAGTAACTGTATACATAGACAGATGTCCTAATCTCGTATACCATGTTACAGAATCAACAACTGAACAAATAGAAGTAGTATCTGGTAAAGCAGAACAAGACACATTAACAAGACTTATCAAGATGCAGAGCATATAAACTAGCAAATTAACTACCGTGACCAATCGTCAACTCTCGAGTCAGAGCCTGAATAAAGCAAGAAACAGAAGTAAAACTCACTTTAGAATTCAATGTTTTAGTCAAAACACTAACACTCAACAAGTTGAACTTGAATTCAAGAATATAAAGAACATTATGTAAAGCCAAAGGATCCATAAGTTGAATGAAACCAATTCCTTCTATCTTAACCGTAAAGTCATTTGGTAACTTGACAAGCTCTATCTAAAGACTTATACTCCTTATATAAACCCTTCTCATGAGTAACATGATGACTAACTCCTGAATCTATTACCCAAGCTCGAAGAGACAACTCAGTTTCATTAGGTATAGATGAAGTAAGCATGTCATAGTATGTGTAATCATAAATAGAAAGGAAAGTACCAGATATCTGTGAGATAAATGGTGCGGAGTTTGAAGTAGAGGCCAAAGACTTATCAGGGTGTGAAGAACTCATGCTATGAGACTGAAGTTTGGAACTCAAGTACGAAATCATATGTTGTATCTGATCTCTGGACATAGGTTCATTTATGTCTTCAGATCCTGCTCCTTTCAGATACTAAAGAGGTTCCACTGCATCAAGGTTAGTACTACCCACATATGTATTCTTTGAAGCCCTTGGATTTCTGGGAGGTAAACCATGAAATTTGTAGTACTTATCAACGGTGTGGCCAATCTTGTTGAGCATTTCGGCTTTTGAAACTTGTCATGAGTAGCTAAGATGGCAATATTCTCTCGGTCAATAGTTTGGGTTTAAAACACAGAAGGGACAGGTGAAGGTCTTGAAGTGAAACCAATAGCACGCTGACTTTCATCCTGATCCAACATATTATAAAAGTCATGCAAAGCAGATCTTGGCTTCATGTTGAGAATCTGACCACATATGTTGTTAAAATTATCATTAAGTCCCATGAGAAACTGGATAATTCAGCTGGTTTCAGCATCCTCAAGTATCTCTTTAACTTGATCACACTCGCACTTCTTCACAGTATGAAATTTTGTGTTAGCAAGCTACTCCCAAAGAGTCTTCTTCTTCGTATAATAAGTTGACAAATCAAGTGAGCCTTGTTTGAGTGTCATCACCTCCTGTTCTAATTGCATCTAGCTTCAACTACAAAATATTTTTCCTTGAGAAAAAAAATAATTTACGTCGTGATCATATTCATAACTATAAAAACAGATAAAAGTATCATAATACAAAAACAAAAGCAGAGTAGCAACAGTTACATGGTGACCCAATACCACTCCGAGGTCTTATTATGAACCAGAAACAAACTCAGACACATACTGTGACACAGACTCTGCTGTATCTAAACAAGATTCAAACAAACAATACGTCAACGTGTTCGTGAAAGAGAATTTGGGCTTTATGAGAGTTTGAGTTATTGATTCAGAAATAATAAAAAAGAGTTTCGATCTTGGAAGCTTGAACAATAGTTTTTGGAGATCCAACTGTATATGTATGAATTGATTTGCTTCAGTAGCCAAATAACCATTCGAATTTGATCTGCAAGGCCTTATAAAATAGACTAATTAATACTTTTCTCCTTTCTGATGCAGCGCATCTTATATTTACCGGGCTTTACAACAAACACGACACGGAATTTTACTTGTTGTCAAGTATTCTTTGTTTCTTTTTATTGTTTTTAATTTTACTCTTAGGACAATTACAATTTTTTTATGATTAGGTTTAAGAGATTCTGATCAAACTCTAAATTAGTTATAAATAGCTATTCTAGGACCTTGTAAGGAGACTTTGATTTGATTAAACTTATATATAGAGCTTTTTAAGCACTAAAATAAGTACTCTTAACCCTTTTGACTTATTGATCTCAATCGTATAAGCCAAGATCCGAGTTCATTTCTATTAGATTAGGTATGATTGAATCGATGTGTATCATTCCATTCATGAGAATATAAAGAGAATTGTATACAAGAGAGCCGTTGGAGGCTATTAACTTAGTTGCCTAATTTACAAAGGAAAATATATGTATTCCATATTATAATACCTTCCCACAGTCAAAACGTGAGGATCTTGAATGCGAAGACTGGATTTGAAATCATTGAAAAGAGCAGAGGGAAGACCTTTCGTGAAAATGTCCGCATATTGTTGAGAAGACGGGACACGTAGTAACTTGACCGAGCGCTACCTTTTCTCGTACAAAGAGTATATCGAGTTACACATGCTTGGTTCGTTGGTGTTGAATGGGGTTGGTAGACAAGTAAACTGCACTCACAATTTCGCAATAGACGATTGTGGCTGTTGTAATCGGACAATGGATTTCTAGTAGGAGATTGTGAACCCATATTGTTTCTGACGTTGAATGTCGCATGTTGGGGCATCCTACCCAATCAGCATCCGTGTAAGCAGTGAGAGATGTCGTCTTTGATGGTGTAATGTGGAGTCCTTGCTTGATTGTACCCTTCAGATATCGGAGAATGCATTTTATAGCAATGAAGGTTCATAGGGTGCGTGCATGTGGAGGAAAATTTGTTGGACGGCATATGCAATATTTGGGCGAGTGAATGTGAGATACTGTAAAGCACCAGCAAGGCTTCGATACAGCGTGGGATCATTGACAGGTTGTCTAATGTCTGCACGGAGTTTGGCCGAAGTATCAACAGGTGTGCTGCAGGGCTTGCAATTTTTCATATTCGCTCTTTGACGAATGTCAGCAACATAGTTCTGTTGATGTTAAAACAGACCATTCTTGTCCCTACACACATAAATCCCAAGAAAGTAGTGAAGGTAACCAAGATCCGACATTGGACATTCTGTTTTAATGAACCTAAGAAGTGATGTTGTAGAGGCGGTGAGAATGTTATCACCAACATAGAGTAGGAGGTAAGAAATTTCAGAGCCTTTACGCAAAATGAACAAAGATGTGTCACTTTTGCTGTGAGAGAAACCAAGCTTGGTCGCATACTGGGCAAACCATCGATACCACGCACAGGGAGATTTTTTTAGGCCGTACATGGATTTCTTGAGACAACACACGTGATTAGATTTGAAGGGATCCACGAAATATGATGGTTGATGCATATAAACCGTTTCCTCAAAATTTCCATGAAGAAACGCGTTTTTCACGTCGAGTTGATGCAAAGGCCAGTCACGGGAGACAGCGACATCAAGACCTCGCAGTCGATGCCAACCTGTTGTGATTTGCCGTTTGTAACAAGATGAGCTTTGTACCGAGCAAGAGTTCCATCTGCACGAAACTTATGAGTAAATAACCACATATAGCGTACAATGTTAGTGTTCAAAGGTCTGAGAATGAGATCCCATGAGTTTTCTGCAATTTGTGAATAATATTCTGCGTGTATCACTCCATTCCAGTTCAGATCTTTGAATGCGTCAAGATGTGAGTGAGGCGGAGGAGAGACAATGTCAGAGTGAAGAGAAATTATTTCTTTCGGTTTTTAGATGCCGCTCCGACTGCGAGTTTGAATTGTTGGTGGTAGTGGTTTAGTGACAGCTTGACTGTGAGTCCGAGTCCTTGTAGATGGTGGTGCAGCTACAGCTTGACTGGATGATGGAAGAGAAGATGGAAGCGGATTGGACAGTATAGGTGGTTGTATCAATCGAGGAGCAGGCGATTTTTCGCCATGGTCAGAAGGAGGTGACAGTGAAAGAGAATATTCGATTGGAGATGCAGGCGGTGGAGCGGGGGGAGGTGATGATGGTGTCGTTAGACCAGAACGGAGTAGTGGTGGATATGTGGGTTATGATGTTGGAAGGGTCAAAAGTGGATCAATAGAACCTGCATATGGAAAAACTTGTTCGTCAAAAAAGACATGACGTGAGATAATAATGCGGAGAGAAGTAAGATCTAGACATCTAAACCCACGATGGTTTGGCGGATAGCCAAGAAAACACATTTGGTTGATCGTGGGGAGAACGTATGAATAGAGGTAGAAGACAGATTAGGATAACATAAGCATCCAAAAACCCGAAGATGCGTAAAAGAAACTGGTTTATTAAAAAGACGAGTGAAAGGAATTTGATTGGTTATTGAAGTGGAAGGAAGAATATTAAAAAGATGAGCAGCCATGTTCAATGCCTCAACCCAATAAGTATTGGGTAAGGTTGCTTGAAAGAGGAGAGCTCGCACAAGATTATTGATAGTGCACAAAGCCCATTCTGCTCTCCCATTCTGTTGGGACGTATGAGGGCAAGAGAATCATGGCTGATTTCCATGGATAGAAAAGAAATCCAGCATTTGACAATTATTAAACTCACCCTCATTATCACATTGAAAAGCGTTGATTGGGTTTTAAAATTGGGAAAACTTTGAAAACACTTCACTCTTTTGTCGAAGAGGGTAAATCCAAATAAAATGTGAAAGTTGATCAAGAAAAATAACATAGTATTTGATTCCACTAATACTGGAAACAGAAGAAATCCAAACATCTGTATGTGTGATTTCAAAAGGAGACGAAACAATTGTTTGAGAAGAAGAAAAAGGTTGTCTATGTGTTTTCCTATTTGACACGCATGACATAAGGAAGACACATCGTTTTTAGAATAATTTTAAAAACCAGAAGCAAATAAAAAAAGTAAAATAGAATCGCTGGGATGGTCGAGACGTTGGTGCTCGATTGATGGTGAAGAGGAGGTGACAAAGGAGTGTAGAGATGGGGTAGAGGACGGAGAAGTAATGGCTGAGGACCACGACTATCACAACGGATGAGAGGTGTTCAGGTGTGAAGATCCTTAACAACAAAACCAAAATGGTCAAACTCAACAGAACACATATTATCAGTAGTTTATTGACGTTAAGAGACCAAATTTCTTAAAATCTTTGGACAAAGTAAAACATTTTTGACAAACAGGGGACGAAACGTAGAAATCAAAGTATGGCCAACACCAGTTGCAGGAATTATAGCTCCATTGCCCACTGTGATTAAAGGTAAAGGGGTTTGAGAAGAATTAGAGGAGATGTTACCGGGTTGTGCAGTGAAGTAGGCGGTTGCTCCTGAATCCATATTCCATCCAGCATCGACGGGATCAAATAAACTCATGGTATTGAACGCAGTCACCAACGCCGTTGGAATCATTTCACTAGGAGGAGCCGGTGACATAGTAGTGGAGGAGGTGTGTGTTGTCAAATATGCTGACCGAGGACTATGGCCAAGAATTCCAGAAGAAGGCGGCGTCAGCATTGGAGGTCTCGGTGAATGGTTTTGCCATTGAGAAGGATTCGACCAATTGGTGGGCCATTGGGGCTGTTATTTCCAAGGGGAAACCATGGGCCATGATTGAGTGTTGGGCCAGGCCCATGGTGGAAGTGATTAACCTTGTCCTCTAATCGACCACCATGATTGCTGCTATTGCCACGGTTTTGATGAGAGTGTTGTTCCACAGAGCTTGATCGAGGATTGGAATTATATGGTGGAGTAGACGAAGCAATTAAGATCTGGGGTGAGGAGGTGTTGTCGTGATGAGATGCTTCAGCTTAACGCTTGGTGTTGAGCCTGTCTTCTTCATCTTTGAGCATTGATCGAGCAATACTGAAAGTACAAGGTGGTGGAGATCGATGTTTAATAACATTGATGATGTTATTAAATTTGGAGCTTAGACCGTTGAGAAGATGCATAAAGAGTTGTTTGTCTGTGATTGGGGAATCAACGTTTGTGAGGAGATTCTAGAGAGTTTTTAATTTCTGACAATACTCATGGACTGGTAGATCGCCAATCCGGAGTTGACGGATTTCATTCTCGAGCTGAATTGCTCGAGCTTCTTTGTTGTCGCGGAAAAGACTTTCAATTGATTTCCATAGATCTGATGCGGAACCCTTGGTTTTAAGCACCGATTTGAGAAGCGATTCAGAGATGGTGCACCGTATATCCACATCTTGACAGTGCCATCCGTTTGCGACCAAAAATTATCAGCTAGGCCAGTTGGTGTCGATGTTCCATGTTCCATCGAGATGACCAAGGACAGAGAAGCTATGGCAATGAGTTTAGAAGAGCTCACGCCAGATATCATAATTCATCTAGTTCATATCGAGAGTAATCGGAATATGAGCCTTGATTTGCGAAAAACTGAGAGAACGATCAGTTGTTGCAGCCATGGTGAAAAAAATAAAAATAAAAGAGAAACAAGAGTACTAGAGAAGAAGAAGAGAATAGAAGAAACAAAAGAATGAGAATAACAGGAATATCAAAAGAAGAAAAGAGAGAAGGAAGAAGAAGGAGAGCGGCAGAAGATTTTAGTATGAGAAGGTATACTCTGATACCATATTAGATTAGGTATGATTGAATCGATGCTCTGTATCATTCCATTTATGAGAATATAAAGAGAATTGCGTACAAGAGAGTTGTTAGAGGCTATAAAATTAGATGCCTAATTTACATAGGAAAATATATGTATTCCATATTCTAATAGTTACGAGCTCTCCTGGAGTTCTTGTCTTGATCTCGTTATTTAGCTTCCGTTCTCTATCAGTTGGTATCAGAGCTTTTAAATTAGTTATAAATAGCTATTCTAGGACCTTGTAAAGACATACTTTCATTTGATTAAACTTATATACAGAGCTTTTTAAGCACAAAGAGGAGTACTCTTAACCCTTTTCACTTATCGATCTCAATTGTATAAGCCAAGATCCGAGTTCGTTTCGAGTTTTCCTGGAGTTCTTGTCTTGATCTCGTTATTTAGCTTCCACTCTCTATCACTTTTCTTTTGCCGGATAAGTTGATTGTTCTCTGAGCTTGGAACATGCGCACAAGGAGTCATCGGAACGATTTTCCACTTCAAGAATGATCGTTCCGACATCGAAAAAATTGCCGTAAACTTTTAAGAACGATCGTTCCCAAACCCCAGACAAAAAAAGGCAATCTGCAACTTCCTGTTTTGTCCTGGAATAACATATTTCTACCCTAGACCTATATATACTTATTTTTAGCCATTGTTTAGACAACAAACACATTATTTTCTATTCTCTCTTTTGGTTGTAGTGCTTTGTAAGTTTGGAGAAAATAATCTTTTTAGAAGATTTCTGAACCTCTTTAGATTTCTTATTTATTAATTATGAGTTTCTCTTCATCTTTTTGTTTGTTCTCTACTTCCATGTCTGAGTAGTTTCATAGTTAGGTTTAGGATTTTCAAAGGATTCATGAATTATTGAACTAAACATAAATATGGTTACTCATCTGCTGTCTTCACCTATTGTTGTTCTCATTGCTTAGATTAATTTAATCACTTAATATCTGATTTAGGGTTTAATTTATTCATGAAAATGTTTTAGATTGCTTGATAGTTCATAGGTGAGCAGATTGTCCTTAGCCAACGAAAACTGATGTTAAAAAAATCTGTGAACAAATCAAACTTGTACATTAATGCTTGTTTAGAATTTTAAATTCAAACGAAAGTTCAGATACTTAGATTGCAAAATAAAGTCTTTGATGCCACGAAAGTGGATTAAATTGTTCTAAAAACTGCCCTAAATAACTGTCTGGTTCTTGATCTTTAAATTCCTGTGAAATACCTAGACTTAACGCTTTCTTTTACTGTCTTTAAACCGCTTTTACTTACTAATTTTGTTTTATCTTTCAAAACAACAACATATCATTATCTTAGCTTAGTTTTATCTTAAAGATTAGTGGTGTGACACTTGGTTCTCTTGGATTCGATCCCTAAATTATTATATCACTTGCTGTATACTTGCAGTAGTTTATAAAGGATCAAAAATTTGTGTATCAATTTACTCCACCGTCCACCCCAATGAAGCAACCAAAGATCTTGTTGGTCGGTTCAAATATGTCTATATATATCAAAAAGCATTGCCACTTATATTCTCCTCGTCAAAGGAAAAACTCCCAGGTTTAACCTGAAATTCAGTGATTATTCCCGTCTCAACTGCTAGAAACATACTCCACAAAAGGGCCGCGTCAGGTTCAATCTTAGTTGTAATCGATGTCTCCATCTCAAATGCGCTCAACCGCTAGTAAGCATGCGAATTTGAACGACTCTAAGATTTGCGTGCTCAGAAGCTCTGGTGTTTGCTACAAAGTTCTACTTTTTTCCAATATTTTTACAATTGTGGAAACCTCTAGAAAATAATGAACATTTTCTGGAAAAGGTGGTATTAATTAGTAAATAGGCTATGTTTTATATTAGCTTTCTTCTGTTTCGAATGGAGTTGTATCATCTTGGTTGGGTCAGACTACATTTGGTTTTGGTCAGGTCTTTTGGTGAATTGTTTTCCTCGTAGCAGCAAACAATTATGTTTAGATATTTACATTATTATGGTTTAAATTGCAGGTTATATTGGACCATTGTCTCTTCTAAATACAATTTTGGATGATCGTATTATCTCTTTAATGGTACTATTAGTCTGTTCTTGTTTAGTATGTGATCTGGTGATAGTTGATGAAGGAAGTTTGTATGTGTCTGAGGCTTCAGACTTGGTAGTTAATACATGTTTATCGTGTAATGGAATATCAGCCGCCAATTGCTTTGCTTCTTCCACAAGCAACCTCTAAAGCCCTAGTCTCAAAATGAAATCGCCATAGGAAGAACGCAGACGCAGTTTCCGGACGTTTATCGCCGCTCATGAACACATGTAATGCAAAAATTATACCCACAAAACAAGCGTTGCGTTGTTCCGATTCGACCGAAGAAAGAAAGTACACGATCCAAAAATCAAAGAATTTTGAGTACGATTGATGGATGAAAAAAATTGAGCCAAAAGATTCCCAAATCCACATCATAAAAATGTAAAAATCGTGTAGTCCTGATAGTTAAACAATAGCAACCGTTGATTGTGGTTGCTTCAAAAAAATTCAACCAAGCTTGCTCTCCTTCCCATAGACAGGGACAACAAGGTGCAAACATGGCGGGAACGAACCATAGCAAACAAGGTAGACCAAAGTATAAAGCCAAACAAGGAGAGATAGAATAGAGGAGGCAGAGGAAAAGACAGAAGCCCAACGTGTGACAGAGACGTCCCACGAAGTAAGTTTCAGATGATATTGAGTCAAACTCGCTTTCAATAATCCAAAATCCGCAACTAATTATACCGACACCCACGCCGAAAATACCGAAACAAAGCACAGGTCCTACAACGTTTTCATCTAGTGGAATCTTGTGGCTTCTCATAGTCATATACAACGTCACTGCAACGTTGAGGATTATAATGATGAAGTTCATCGCAACCTCGTACCGTAGGTTCCCGTTCATCCTGCAACCAATCAACCGGAGGATTATAAGTTTCAGTTTATATAATCAAATCATATGTTACATCATAATAATAATATAGTAAATGGATCAAAAGAAAAAGAAAAAAAAATTTTAGTATTAAGCTCGTGGGCCGTTTGCTCTGTTCTTAATGTTATAATCATGCTCTGTTTTTACTCTGTTTCAGATGATGTAAACAAACCTCTTTTTTTGTTGATAAATAAGTATCACATTTCAAAAAAAAAAAATCTTAAAATTAAAAGGGAAACGAAGATGTAATCCGTACACAGTTATACATAAAGTACAAAAATATGATAACATTATGTTCAACACAACTGAAAACTATGACGTAGATACCAAAACATAAATACCAAAATAAATATCAAGAAATTATTCATTGGTAAGGGATCTATCACCATGTTTGACGAGGAAACAAGGGTTCAACATCTAAGAATGAAGTTGCAACATTGTCGGTAACAGCCACGTTGTTCCACGATTCAACTCCAATGTTCACTTCCACGGTTTCTTCCTCTTCATCGCTTTCGTCAATGACTTGTAGCTGTGAATCTCCACCCGATGAACGAATCCTCTCCAATTCTATGGACACTTGTCTCATGCTTGGCCGTTTTCTCCCTTTAAGATTCAGACATTTCCTAGCGAGTTTTGCTGTCGCGGTAACTTGCTCCAACTTGCACCCCTTTCTGATTCGAGCATCAATGATTTCTTCGAGTTTGTTCTCTTTCATTGCAAGAATGAAATAAGTTGCCAATGCTCTATTCTCTTGAGACCGCAAGAAAGAGATTGGTTTTGCTCCGGTGATGAGCTCCACCAACACGACTCCGAAGCTATATACATCACTCTTGTCCGTGAATTGGCTAGACTGAAAATACTCTGGATCCACATATCCTGCTGTACCTGAAACTACTGTTGTTAGGTGGGTATGATCTACCGTCACTGACCTTGAAGTTCCGAAATCAGACACTTTAGCTCGATATTTCTCATCCAACATTATGTTTGTTGACTTAATATCTCTGTGATAAATGGGAGACGATGCAGCCGAGTGTAAGTATGAAAGAGCTCCAGCGACATCTACAGCAATGCGTAAACGCACTTCCCAAGTAGTCATCGTGTAGTCATCAAACTCATCGTGAAGATGTTCAAAAAGATTACCATTGGGAATAAACTCGTAGACCAAAACCGGTACTTGTGTCTCAAGGCAACATCCCAAGAGCTTGACAATGTTCCTATGGTTAATCTGTGATAGAATGACAACCTCGTTGATGAACTCTTCCAACTTGTCTTCGTCCACAACTTTTGATTTCTTCACTGCCACGATTCCACCATCTGCCAACATTCCCTTGTACACAGTGCCTTGTCCACCTTGTCCAAGTATCCTGTTTAAACTAAATTTCTCGGTGGCTTTCTCCAATTCTTTCGAGCTGAATACTTTTGTTTTCTCGACATTGCCTTCTGTTGAAACCAATTGTTGTTGCAACAGTAGACCTCCATTGCGCTTGAAAAACTTCTTTTTACGGTTGATCTTCTTTTGTCTTTTAATAAACTTGTATAACCAGTACAATGCAATAGCTAAGACCAATGAACCGAAGCTTACTCCAATCCCTAAAACCCCACAAACAAAGAGTGAAAAGCATAATTGTTTTTGGGTACTGATCATCACCAAACTTCAAAAAGAAAAAAAAAGCTTTAAATAATTCAGAGCTATTTACCTAAAGCAATTGGCTTAGTCTTCGCAAGCACGCAATCATGGCCTCCTGGAATATTTACACAAATGTATCCCGGATATTCCAAACAGGGCACACTACCATCAATAGTTTTGTTTTCTAGGCATTCATCAATATCTGGATTACAAAAACGATGAAATTTTCGATAATCAACTTTTACTTTTTAAAAAAGAATAGAGAATTATGTGAAAAATTGGACAACCCTACGAGTGTTGAATTGATATAGACCAAACCCTAAACAAAAGAGAAATAATGTGCAGAGTTACTGACCTTTGCATCCGCCAGGAGCATATGGGTTGCCTCTATAGCCCCGATTGCACGCACAACTTGCATAGCTCGAATTAGCAAAATACTCGCATGCACAAGTTGCATTGTATTCAAAAGTATCGTCTCCTGTCATTTGGTCGCACGTCAACTCCAAGGAATCTATGAAGGAAGCATTGGTTGTATGGATGAACCATCCTAGCTCAACGGTAGCATATCGTTTAGCATGAAGCCATTTCGGATCAGATATGTGGTTGAAAGAGTATTCCTCGTCCGTTAAGAAGGCGACTTTGCACCCTCCTTTCGAAATGGTGGTATTTTCTTCTATGCTCACACCAGCAATCTGTTGAAGCTCGTCCGGTATACTTACCTGGCAGCATCCAACACCATTGCAGATTCTTTTCTCCCTAATGCTTGTTGCATCACACATAGGGGAGTAAATGCCTTTGTTGGACTTCTTTGTTACACAACTAACAAACGCGAGATAGTTATGTGTAGGCGAAGGCTGTATTGTGCTGCAACTCGAGCTGCATCCCACCGTGCTTGGCTCAGCAGTTGTCAACGATGCCGTGATGTTGCAACCAACCGCTACAAGGGTATTCTTGTAGCTGACGTAAAAAGGGCTACCCATCAGATTCAAAAGTGATCCGTCTGCTTCTTGTTTGCCGTCGCTGGAACATCCTTTCGAAGTTATTGGGTTTTTTATGCGAACTGATCCATATGACCAAAAACCTTGACTTTGGCTAGTGTCTTCACTCGGAAAGGAGATATTCACAACTTCCTTGCCAAGTACGGCAATGAAAGCAGTATTACTAATACATTGAATTTCGTACCATTTGTTGAGATAACAACCCACCCCGATTCCAAATGGGGGCGGAATCTTGATTCCTCCACATTTGTTCTGACAGGAGCTGAAAGCAGAATCAAAGATCAACAAAAGTTGTAGGGTGAGGGTAAGAATCAAGAGGCTCATAGTTTTTTCCATCAAATTTGTTCTTCACTGAGTTTAGTTTCTCGCTACATAAAGGCAGAAGGCATTTGTGGGTGGAGGGACCATGCAAGAGAAGAAAGTTGCGTTTACTTGGACACAGCATGACAGCATCAAAGTCTTTCTGTCTTTAACTTTGAATTTTCTCTTCTCTGACTCAGTCAAATAAACTGTATATAGTTGGACAATTGGGCACAATAAATTACAAGCAGATTTGATCGTGTGTCGTACGCCAATCGTGGACCCTTCGTAATTACAATCAATGCGACTTATCGTCAGAATTTCAATTACTATTAGCCCAAAGACCATTTCGACAGAATTTTCATCTACTATATTAGTTACAAAAATAATATTTTAATTATATTACGAATGAAAAATGAAAAATATTAGAGGTAGAAGAATTTTAACTTCCCTTTTATTTTTAGCCTGAAAACTTGTTTTAATGGTAAATATGAAAATTGTCATATTATAATTCTTTTTTTTTTTAAATTATGATAAAAAATACAATGTTGATAGAAAATAGGATAATCAAATGATTAAAATTATATAATTATTAAAAAATATATAAAAAAATGTATTTATATTTTCGTCAAGCCTCTAAAAGCTTTGGCACGGCACTGCTAGTGTCCATGATTAGCGGACGTTTATTATGGATGTGGATTTATGTTTATTATGTCCAACCATATCGTTTATTTGATTGAGACAGAGAAGAAGAAAAATCAAAGATGTAGACAGAGAAGACTTGATGATTTGTCCAAGTAAACGCAACTTTTCCCTCCAATGTCACTCTCTCCCCATACATTAGCAGAAGGCCTTTTCCTTAGCAAGGAGCAAAAGAAAAAAGGAAGAAGAACATAATTTACTTTAAGCAGAAAAAAAATGACCCGTGTGAATAGTTTCTCCCTCTTGATTCTCATCTTCACTCAGCTCCTTTTGCTAATTGATGTTTCTGCTTCGAGCTCTTGTCAAAAGAAATGTGGTGGAATCGAGATCTTGTACCCATTTGGGATCGGAGTGGGTTGCTATCTTAACAAATGGTACGAGATTCAATGCATTAATGATGGCACTCCTTTCCTTTACGCAGTTGGCAAGGAAGTTGTGCATATCTCCCTACCCCTTCTGAGTGAATTCTCGTTCGAAGGTTTTGATTCACTTGGGTCGGTTCGCATAAAAAACCCAATAACTTCAAAAGGATGTTCCAGCGACGAGAGAAAAGAGGCAACTGGACCACTTTTGAATCTGACAGGTAGCCCTTTTTACGTCGGCCACATGAATAACCTTGTAGCGGTTGGTTGCAACATCACGGCATCGTTGACGAATATGGAGCCAAGCGTTGTGAGATGTAGCTCGAGTTGCCGTACATCACACTCTTCGCCTAGGCCTACACAGAACTATCTCGCATTTGTTGGTTGTAAAATCAAGAAAGTTGGTAGATTTAATTCCTTCACTAAGTGTGATGCAACAAGCATAACGAAGGATACATTTTGCAATGGCGTTGGATGCTGCCAGGCAAGTATACCGGACGAGCTTCAACAGGTCGTTGGTGTGAGTATAGAAGAAAGTACCACAACTTCGGGAGGAGACTGCAAAGTCGCCTTCTTAACGGACGAGGCGTACTCTGTCAGACACATATCTGATCCGAAATGGCTTCACGCTCAACAATATGTTACCGTTGATCTAGGATGGTTCATTCATACAAGGAATGTTTCCTTCATAGATTCCTTGGAGTGCGAGTATATGTCAGCAGACGGATGGATACCAGATTACTCTGGAAGAAATAGTTGTGCATGCTATAGTTCTTCGGATTCAAGCTATGCAAGTTGTGCGTGCAATCGTGGTTATAGAGGCAACCCATATACTTTGGGCGGATGCAAAGGTCAGTTTTCTGTTTTTTAAAACATGACATGTTGTTTGTAGCCATGGTCGAAATAAAGCTATGAGAGGATTGTTTGTCAACAATTTAATCCTTTTTTTTTTGTAATCCAGATGTTGATGAATGCCTAGAAAAAAACAATACTAGAGGTGACGTGCCCTGTTTGGGAGAGACTTGTGTCAATAAGCCGGGGGGTTATTCCTGTTATGAACGAAAGACTCAGCCGATTGCCCTAGGTAAATAGTGGAAGTTTTTAAATCCAAATTCGCTAACATTTATTTAAACCTTGTTTTAAAAGTTAAGATTATGCTTCACTCTTCGTTTGTGGGTTTTCAGGGATTGGAGTAAGCTTCGGTTCATTGATTTTAATAAGTGGTGTGTACTGGTTATACAAATTTATCAAAAGACAAAGGAAGATCAACCGCAAAAAGAAGTTTTTCAAGCGCAATGGAGGTCTACTATTGCAACAACAACTGATTTCAACAGAAGGCAATGTCGAGAAAACGAAAGTATTCAGCTCGAAAGAATTGGAGAAGGCCACTGAGAAATTTAGTTTAAACAGGATACTAGGACAATGTGGACAAGGCACTGTGTACAAGGGAATGTTGGCAGATGGTGGAATCGTGGCTGTCAAGAAATCAAAAGTTGTGGACGAAGACAAGCTGGAAGAGTTCATCAACGAGGTTGTCATTCTATCACAGATCAACCATAGGAACATTGTCAAGCTCTTGGGATGTTGCCTTGAGACACAAGTACCGGTTTTGGTCTACGAGTTTATTCCCAATGGTAATCTCTTCGAACATCTTCACGATGAGTTTGATGACTACACGATGACTACTTGGGAAGTGCGTTTACGCATCGCTGTAGATGTCGCTGGAGCTCTTTCATACTTGCACTCGGCTGCATCGTCTCCCATTTATCACAGAGATATTAAGTCAACAAACATAATGTTGGATGAGAAATATCGAGCTAAAGTGTCTGATTTCGGAACCTCAAGGTCAGTAACGGTAGATCATACCCACCTAACAACAGTAGTATCAGGTACGGTGGGATATATGGATCCAGAATATTTTCAATCTAGCCAATTCACGGACAAGAGTGATGTATATAGCTTCGGAGTTGTGTTGGTGGAGCTCATCACCGGAGCAAAACCAATCTCTTTCTTGCGGTCTCAAGAGAATAGAACATTGGCAACGTATTTCATTCTTACAATGAAAGAGAACAAACTCGAAGAAATCATTGACGCTCGAATCAGAGAGGGGTGCAAGTTGGAGCAACTTACCGCGACAGCAAAACTCGCTAGGAAGTGTCTGAATCTTAAAGGGAGGAAACGGCCAAGCATGAAACAAGTGTCCATAGAATTGGAGAGGATTCGTTCTTCGGGTGGAGATTCACAGCTACAAGTCATTGTCGAAAGTGATGAAGAGGAAGAAACCGTGGAAGTGAACATTGGAGTTGAATCGTGGAACAACGTGGCTGTTACCGACAATGTTGCAACTTCATTCTTAGATGCTGAACCCTTGTTTCCTCGTCAAACATGGTGATAGATCCCTTACCAATGAATAATTTCTTGATATTGATCTTGATATTTATGTTTAAAATACATGTGAATTTATGTACGTCATAGTTTTCAGTTGTGTTGATCTGAATGTTATCATAGCTTTTTACTTTTTTATGTGTCTATAACTGTGTACCAATTGGATTTTTGCTTCCTTTTTAATTTCAAGAAAATAATCTTCACACTAGAAAAGTCGTTATGTTACTGTTACTATCTTTAGTTTACTATAGTCACAACCTCGTTGATGCTTCTAATAAACGGATGCATACAGCGTCGTATTCACCGTTGTAAAAAGCAAAGAGCAATAGTTTCACGTTTCCTACTTTTTCATCAAAATGTGGGGTTCGTGGAATAAAAAATTCTATAACAAATTTACTTAACATCACGTATAGGAAAGAGCATTAACTTGAGAATTTTTTTCACATGGAATTCTAACATAAAACCATGAAGAACCAGTAGTGAAAAAATTCCTACTCTACTTCAGAATTATGTCAACAAAAACAAGACCGCAAGACATTATGCTCTATAGACCACACTTCTAACTCTACTTGCAAAAGTCAATGAAAAAAAATAGATCACAACATGTGGCCGAAGATAGGTACCAAGCTTCCACCAACCTTTGAGATGGAAAGTACTAATGTTAACCATCTTGGCCTACTGTTGTAATGACAGGTTACTTGTTTATGTGTCTTGTTTATGTGTCTATTCCCTCTATAAACAATCCAAAACCCTGAAATGAAAGCAGCAAAAAAATTACTATATTCACAACAAATCCACTTCGGGTTTATATTCTTCATCAATGCTTTATATTTTTGCTTTTCTAATGACTTCTGAAGTTGAGCCAAGTTTGCATAGGAGAGTACAAACATAATCTCAGAAAATATGAGAAAGGACGAAGATAAGTGGTTCATAAACTCAATTTTCCCCTCTAAATGAGCCCTCCCCACATACTGAAAAATGATGCTACTATAGTCAAACCTCCAATTGCATAGAAAACATTTGACAGTTCTTCTCGCTTTTTGAGATAAAATCACGTGACGATGATTTTTTGCTTTTGTTAAAACGTTGGTGTTTAAGTATAAATCCACATTGACATAAGTTGGACAATTTTGGTGAAAAGTTTAAAGGGTTTAAATGGATTTTGAATGGGTAATAAGTTGATAAGTCTACTTATTTATATGAATAAGCCCATTTGAACATTGGCAACTTATTTCATTTTTGCAAGAATGTTTAGGCTCTTTACCAAAGAATGACACAAAATTAAGAAAATGTTTAAAAGAGAGAACCATACTAGTATCAATTACCAAGGCACGCTTTTGATAACTAAGGAAGCGGTGATTTGTCATGATTAGTTACCACAGGTGGTGATAAGCCACATTATCCATCGGAAAATTAATCATATGGTCAGGAAAGAAGAAAGACCACGCCCTGCCATCAAAGACATGTAACATGCTGAAACCAACATTTGCAATTAAAACTGATAATGTAAACCATCTCGGCCAAGTAGCATCGGTTATGTGTTTTTTCTCTTTAGACTTGTCTAGATAAACAAGCCAAAACCCCACAATGGAAGCAGCGAAAAAGAATATTACTGCAATCCACAACAAACCCTATCCCATTGTAACCTTATCTCTCAATGACTTTGCCTTGTCACTCTACTCCCCTAGAAGTTTGTGGAACTGAGCCAACACAGCAAATGTATCATCAATGCACACAAGAAACGCCCAATGGCACCCACCGCTTCTAAACCAGATGTAACCATTTGAATCTAACCCTCCATGTGAGATGAAAAAGGAGGCGTTGGTGATCACAGTTGTTAAGTTATCAATTGAAGTCTTGAGTTGTTCTATGGCTGAAGCTAGTCCACTCCCTCAGAACATGAGCAAAATCATCATTTGTACCTTGAGGTGTACGAGAGATCGCCAAGTTAAGAACGAGTTGTACCATCTTGAGCTTTATGCTCACTTGGAAACTGAGAAACTGAGAAACAGAATCCCCATTTGTAACATTAGTAACATTAGTAACATTAGTAGCTGTAGGAGAGATGGTCCCGTGGGAACACCAGATTTAGACTCATTTGGAACCTGGCAATCTAAATGAGTACTAGAGATTCTCATTGGAACAAGAGTTTCAGAATCATTTGGAAGCTGAGGAAGTATACAAATGTTCAGCTTCCAAATGATTCCAAAAGAACAAGATTTCTCGAAGTTACTCAAAATAGTAGTTAGTTGATGCATTGAATTTTTGACCGGTTACGAAACTAGTATTCATATTTTATATGTATAATTTGTAAACATTTTTGATCTTATTTACCTTTCATAGACCACATGTGACCAGTTCTAGCTGAACTTTCAAACATAACATAAGTGGAGACAAACAAAAAATAGAAAATTGCATCTAGCTTTTTTGTTTTCAGCATTTATATATTTTCCTTGTCGGCGATAGTTCTTGATATATAAATGCTGAAAACAAAAACAAAACAATATAGGCCATGTTCATAATTCATAACTATAAAAAATGATAAAAGTATCATAACACAAAACACAGTTACATGGTGACCCAATACCACTTCAAGGTCTTATTATGAACCAGAAACAAAATCAGACACATAGTGTGACACAGACTCTGCTGTATCTTAACAAGATTCAAACAAACAACACCAACATCATCGAAAGATATTTGACTTAGCTCTTTATTTAGTAGAAATTAGAAGCTAAGCAAAATCATTTATCATAGCACTCTCCACCACTAAGAGAGGGATTTAGTCATCGTCCTCATCACGACGCCTCTGGTGGTGATGCTTGTGACGATGCTGCTTCTTCTCCTCATCCTCATCAGAGTCATTGCCACCCTGCAAATATTGTAGAGAGATGATTAGGGTTAAGCGGAAACTGTTTCCTTTGTAATGTTCTATACAATGCCATCGACTTGATGAACTATGACCATAATGAAGGAGAGAATCATTATGTAAGTAAGACCTTCAACTTCAAGTATTCTCAAGATGTCCAAAATTACTCAAATACTGAACCTGGGAAGTCAAATGTGATCCTAAACTAGCTTCTGATCCAAGCAAACTCAAGCATATCCATTTCAGAATGTGAAACAGAGAGATAATCGTTGACATGTATCAAGATTCAAGACAGAGACTTCAAACAGGATTTTTCTTAATGGATCATCAATGAACATGAACCCTTACTAAAGGTCTAAACTTTACTTCAGTAAGTAGATCACTCTACACTATGAAAACCATTCACGCTTATCGTCCAAACAATCTAGATGCAAACTATGGAAAATTCTCTGTAACGAAATGTTAATTTTCTTGAACTTACATATTTCTTTCGGCCATAGCTCCCTTCCTCATCATCACCGGAACCGGAACGGTTCCTGCGCTGGTCATCATCATCATCATCATTGCGACGGCCATAGCTAGGCTTCCTGTAACTTCCTTCTTCCTGTTCCTCAGATCTTCCATAGCTAGGCTTTATGTAACTCTCCACCTGCTCCTCAAATCTTCCATAGCTAGGCTTCCTGTAACTTCCTTCCTCTTGTTCCTCAGATCTCCCATAGCTAGGCTTCCTGTAACCTTCTTCTTCCTGATCCTCAGATCTTCCATAGCTAGGCTTCCTGTAGCTTCCTTCCTCCTGTTCCTCAGATCTCCCATAGCTAGGCTTCTTGTAACCTTCTTCTTCCTGATCCTCAGATCTTCCATAGCTGCTGGGCTTTATGTAACTCTCAACCTGATCCTCAGATCTTCCATAGCTAGGCTTCCTGTAACCTTCTTCCTGTTCCTCAGACCTTCCATAGCTAGGCTTACGTTCATACTCGCTCCTCTCTTCACCGAAGCTCGGTTTCTTCTCATACCCGGATCCATACCCGGTCTCCGATCTCCCACCATATCCAGATTCAGGTCTCCGACCATACTCAACCTCGGTTCTTCCACCAGATCCGTACTCGGATTCAGTCTCTGTTCTACCACCATAGCCAGATCCGACTCTCTGTTCAGGTCTCCGACCATACTCCGTCTCCGTTTCCCCACCATATCCCGATTCAGGTCTCCTTCCGTATTCAGTCTCCGTCTGACCACCATATCCGGATCCGTACTCCGATTCCGGTTTCCTGCCATAACCGGATTCAGATCCATAACCAGGATTTGGTCTCTCACCTTGCACATGACCGCCTCCGGCTGAATCGGGTCGAAATGCGGGTCTGGGCTTGGGTCGCGAATAGCTACTGTACTCAGTCTGAAGTGCTTCTTCGCCGTAGGCAGATGGATCATGGATCGAGGTGAATTCAGGTCTCTCGTATTCGAAATCGTCATCGACTCCCGACGAGAGCGGGTAACAAGTCTCGTCGGAGGGAGGGATCGGACGGCCGTAGATCACGGTGATGTCGTAGCCACCGCTGTACGGCGTTGGATCGAACTCGTCGAAATCGTCGACCTCATCCTCTTCTCTGGTGTAGTACGGCATCGTTTCACAATCTTCTCTTTCTCTCTGATCTGGGAATTCTGCGGTTCTCTGGGATCTCACAAAAATGACGAAAATGGAACTTTTTATACGCAGAGGAGGGAGAAGGAGACGATAGGTGCGAAACGCTGCGTTTTGAATAATGATTTGCGAATTTTAAATTACGTGGGGCCCATTAATCTGCTGTTTACACGGCGTTGGCGACCACTACGACGCGGGTAAGCCATGCCACGTGGCTTAATTTTAGTTGGTAAACCATTCTGATTGTACCGACTGCCGACTGCCGACTGATCTAACCGGAAACTTTTCTTCTACCGATAGATTTGAATAATTTGATTCGACGGATGGTTAAATTGTTTTTAAAAAACCTATTTTTCAGACAGAGTTTTTCGTCAGCAACACAGAACTTTTTAGTTTCCTCTCAGTTTTTTGGTGTCATTGTCTTTTTGTTCTCTATTTGTTTGTTGTACTATTGAGGCACGAATGCGAAGGTGAAGGACAAACTCAAAAGAGGGCCCTACAAATTCCAAATGTTGATGACGTGGACAGGCTGATAATATGCCACATGTACATAGAAGGCCGAAAGGCAGATATCCCTTATCTTTCAAATCTTTACCGAAACAACTTTACTCTCTCTTTCTCTGTTTTCGTCTAGAGAAATCTAAAAGTTTTGTTCACAAAATATATAACTTTCAGAGAGAAATCAAGACGCAATCTTCGCTCGAAAAATCGAGAGAGAGAGAGAGAGAGAGAGAGAGAGAGAGAGAGAGATGTGGAAGAGATCGAAGTTCTAATCTTGAAGATATTGAAATTGGTGAAATGGCGGTTTTATCGTCGGCGATGTTCGGAAGTTACCGTCCGGTGAAGACGACGGAGATGAGATCAATTACACGGTGGAGAGTGAAGTGTCAGGTGTCATCCGTAAAACCCGCCACGTATTCCTCAAGAATCTCGACTGATATTCCTCTCCACGAGTCTCCTCAGGTCTCATTCTCTCTCTATAACACGAATGACGAATCAGTGTGAATTTTTGTAAATCGATTCTGTTTTGATGGGTTTTTAATTATTCAGGCGTTGTTCGATGAGTATTTAGAGGATAAATCGAGGGTATTCGAAGCAATGTTTCCTGATAAACCCAGGAGCCATAGGCTTAATGAGGTATTTATTCTATTACAAATGTTAATTACTTATTAATGCAGAAATGTTTCAAAATGGGCATTTGGTCTAGTGGTATGATTCTCGCTTAGGGTGCGAGAGGTCCCGAGTTCAATTCTCGGAATGCCCCTAAATTTTTTAGTTTTCTTGTAGGAAGAGTGGAGGATTCAGATGTTACCAATAACATTTCTCTTCCTCACTGTATGGCCTGTGGTGGATATGAGATTACAATGCAAATCCAACGGTCAGGATTATCCGCCAGACGTACCTTCAGATATAACCAGACTGGTTGAGCTCAACATGGTAATAAGTCAACGCATGTCTCTCTTTATTTAATTATTCATATGTATCTATATAAAAACATACATTATTCACAAAATCTCTTGCTCCGCTCTTAATGGATCTTGATTTAAAATTATATTGTGCTTGGAAATTTTATCGGTAGATATGAAGGATATTTGTCATGCCTTGTGTGTAAATAATGGCCTCTAAATTTTTTGTTACACGGTTTTTTCAGACAAGGTGGGAGTTAAGAGGACTTAGCCATGTAATGGAACCGTCTGATTTCAGTTTGGGAGTGAAAGGAGCATTGTACCCAGACCGAAGAGGAAAGAACACAAGACTCAGAGGTCAACTAGAAATGAACATAAGCTTTGTACTTCCTCCAGTTCTTGAGTTAGTACCCGAAGATGTTAGAAGAAACTTGGCTAATGCGGTAAGACATAGTTTTTATATAAAAGTTTATTTGACTTTTTTTTAACTTAACTAAAACGCTATGTGTCTCTGTTTTTGATTTGAACCCTTTACAGGTTTTGACCGGTTTGGTGGAGAATATGAAGCATAAGGTTAATGGGAGCTTGCTCGCTGATTATAGCAGGTTTAAGAATGAGAGAAAATTACAAAAGTTATCGAGTAAAACCGAGTTTTAATGTGAATGTTCAACCTTGTATAGTTTCTGGATCCCACATGAACAATGGATTTGATTACATAAAGCGAGAGATACATTTTTTTTTCTTTTTATCAACTTCATAAATATAAACTACAATGTTAAACTACATACTGAATTCAAATAAGTACTTAAAAAAAATTAAACCTCTGCATGAGATAGGAGTTTTCTCACCGACTCACCGCCAAAACATTTAGTTGTCTAAAATTTCTTCTCAACGTTCATTGTTCTCGTGTCAGTCTCATCAACTAATGCGTGAGAGAAGACGTGTCTTAGAAGATCAAATGTTTTTGTAGACTTAAAAAGACCATGCACGTATAAACCCAAAAAAAAATGTATCAGCTCGGAAAAACTCTTAACTAACTCAAACCGAACCAAATCGAAATAAACCGAACAAAGTTTGGTTTTAGTTCGGATTTACTTTTACAAAACCAGAAAAATCCAAAAACTGAAAATATTTAAACCTTAGCTAAACCGTAAAACCGAATGTGTACCAGGTTAATAACGAAGTTTCAACAAAAATTTCTGAATATCCACTACATTCCAAATCTCTACCGTGACAGATGAACTCTCTGTCTCTCTCTGTTTCTACAAAAGTCCCAAAACGTATAAGAGAGAAAAGCAAGACGCAATCTTTCCTCTGGAGATATAGATATTAGATACAGAGAGAAAACTGGGAAAGATCAAAATTCCGATTTTAGAGAGTGAAAGAGACAGGTTAAATGGCTGTAAGCTCAACGGTTTTGTCATATCCGGCGATGCTCGTAACACGCCCCACGGTGACGCCGGAGCTGAGATCAAGACGGTGGAAAGTGGCGCCGGAGCTGAGATCAAGACAGTGGAAAGTGAAGTGCCAGTTGTCACCCGTAAAACCCTCCAAGTATTCATCGAAAATCTCTACAGATGTTCAATTGCACGAGTCTCCTCAGGTCCTTCTTTGTCTCTCTATAATGGTAGTGCGTATATATATAAGCTATCAGTGTAAGTTTGTGTATTTTGATCATTTTTGGGAATTTTTAGGTATTGTTCGATGAGTACTTGGAGAATAAGTCAAGAGTATTCGAAGCAATGTTTCCTGATAAACCCAAAAGCCATAGGCTTAACGAGGTACTATTCTATTTCTACTGGCCATCCTTAGTCTCTTTAGTAATTTGCTAACTCGAAGATATTAAAAAATGGTTTGCTGAATTGACAACTTTAAATTTTGATTAAGAAATTTAAACAAAAGATTATGTGTTATGGTATTGCCGCCAAAACATGACTTCACGGTTTCTGTAAAAATGGGATTTCAGGGTATTTTCGTGAAAACGAGATTCTGTTGTCACAATTTTAGCATCAAACACAATTCCGTATTTCTGAAAATAAATTTAGGAAGATGTATCCAATCAAGCATTTGAAATGTTGCGTGTTAAATTATCAAATTTCATGTTAGTCAATCATGAAGTTTGAAAAGTCTTCTAAAACCCAAAATTATTGGTTATTCGAAGTCCATTTAAATTTAAATTTAATGGTTTTAGGTGAAATTGCAAATAATATATAATAACAAATCATTACAATTTCTTTAATTCAGTTAAAATCATCTGAAAACATATTACAACTTAAATCACTCCAATAGTTTGAATACACCCATTTAATGTAAAACGTTGAATTTCTATCAATTATTACATTTGTGCAGGACGAATGGAGAATCCATATGTCACCAATAAATTTCCTCTTCCTCACTGCTTTGCCAGTGGTAGACATGCGGATTCGATGCAAATCCAACGGTCAAGATTACCCGCCAGAAATACCTCTAGACATAACCAAAGTTCTCGAGCTCAACATGGTTAATTCTCCAAAAAGATTCACAAAATCAAAACATTTATTCGTTTTTCTCTCTTGTTTCTTCAACGATTTTTGAATTCCGGTTTTCAGATAAAATGGGAGCTTCAAGGGCTTGACCGGGTAATGGAACCGTCTGATTTCACTCTCGGAGTCAAAGGAGCATTGTACCCAGACCGAGGTGGAAGGCACACAAGGCTCAAAGGTCGACTAGAGATGAACATAAGCTTCGTGCTTCCTTCCGTTCTAACGCTTGTACCCGAAGATGTTAGTAGAAACGTGGCCAATGCGGTAAGAAAAGGACAAAATGTTTCATTAAATGCGTTTGCGTTCTCAAGACGCAATGTTTCTCGGTTTATACTTGATCTTTGGTTTTGGTTGTGACTTTCTACAGGTTTTGACCGGTTTAGTGGATAACATGAAGCATAAGGTTATTAACAGCTTGCTCGCTGATTATAGCAGATTCAAGAATGAAAGAATAACACATCACTAGGTTTCAAATCTCAATGTTTTTAAAACATGTATAGTCTTAATGTAAATGTAAAACTTTTCACACAGAAAGAAGAAAGAAAAGGGATAAATCAAAGATTCACAAACGAACACACCAAACTGTTTCAGTGATAGATATTTTGATCGGGTTTTTAGATACAGAGAGGCTTACTAAGTGAGCTTGAAGTACAAGATGAGGATAATGGCTGCGACCAAAGCCGTGATAATGGCTCCAATGGTCCATTTGTTCTTGTTCATCCTCCTCGTCATGCCTGTCAAGATCTTCTTGCTCTTCCCAATGTTATCGTCTACTCCACTAAGCTGTTAACAGAGTTCTACATATTGGTTAAAGCGATCCCAAATCATGTAGTAGAGAAAGTAAAACGTATGTATTCTTCGTGAAAGAGTAAGTACCGTGTCACCGGCGCGTAGGAGAGATTGTCTCTGACTGTGCAAGTCTTGGAGGATCGAAACGCCGATATCTTCAGTCTCCATCATGACTCTACGACTGTCCTTGACTCTGTCTGTGGTTCGACCCAAACGTTCCGTTGACATCATCAACCTTGATCTCTGATCAGCTGAAGCCTGAACTCAAATGTCGAAACAATCAAAAGCTGTTTTAACTACCAAAAGATCGAGATGAGATTATTATATCGAGCAAATACTACTGAGTTCCTTTAACATACCGTCTTTGTGTCGGCCATACCAGCTTCAAGCAACTCATCTCGAGCAGCAGCGTTCAAGTTTGCAGATGTGATTCTCTTCACTTCCGTTTTGAAATTGTTCAGATCAGACTTGAATTCTCTTAACTTGACAAGGAGGCTGGACTTAATATTTGGTGGAAGGCTCCTCGCCTCAAGATCCATTTTCCTAATCTGTTGATGAAAAAAAATAGCATCGTTAAAATGGAAGATGGAGAGATAAAAAGCCGCTAATTCAGCTCGATCTAAGCCTATCACATACCAATGCTTCTGCATTTTCCAGGCCAGATTTTATTTCAGAGAGCTTCTGCTTCTTTTGTTCTGCAAACAAGCAAGATACTATCAATTGAATCTCATGCTACGCAAAACAACAGAACAATGATGATGATGATCTACACCTACTAATGACAAGCTCTCTTCTCAATCAGTGACCAAAGAAAGCACAAATATTATGTCTCCTTACAACGCATGAAATAGACAAGAGGTTAGCAGTAAATAAAGGATCTAAAACGCACATTAGTCGATATCAAACACAAACCAAAGTATCTCTCATTGCATCTAAAATGCAAATCAGAAAAGTTATGGTCAATGCATCTTAAGCTAAGCAATCAACAGATCAAAGTAATCACAAGCTCTCTTCTCAATAAGTGACCAAAGAAAGCAACAGCTGAGAATCTAAAATCGCACAGTCCTCTGTATCAAACAAAAATCAAATTCTCTCTAATTCGATTATTGTTACATTCAAAAGGTAATATTTTTGTTGTCTACACAGTTCTCTAAGGAAGCTCTAAGGCAATGCCTGTATCAAACACAAACCAAATTCACTTCAATGCAAACATTGTTACATTCAAAATCTAAACTTTTGTTTTGGTCTACGATTATCTAAGGAAGCTAAGGCAATGCCTGAGGAGAGAAAGTGTCATATCTTAAGAAAAGATTTAGAGATATTCAATTTACCTCCATCAAGGGCAACAGCTGAAGAACACTTCTTTGAAAGATTCGCAGAGAGCTCGCAATATTGCCGCTCGTATCCGTTAAACACTTCACTCATTGTTCCAAGTGAACACTAAAACGAACTCTGCAGAATCAGAAAAAACAATGATGATGAAACCCTATAGATACTACAGATGTACAAAACATATATGAAATCGAAATTTTCCGAAAACCTATGATCACATTACGCGGAACAAATCAACAGCCCAAAACTATCTCAACAAGACGATTATCGATGAACAATCCAAAACCCTAGTATATTGTGTACTCCTAACTTAGATCGCGATACAGGGAAAGCACATGTCAACACGAGGTTTAGGGGGAAAAAGGAGAAAAAAGAAGCCAGAAAAGTAAAATTCACCGATCTCAAGAGAAAAAGTGAAGAACAATTGACGAGATTCATGTGATCGATGAGTTCGCCGGAGCATAAGCGATTAATGACAAAATTAGGAATGTAAAAAATCGAAACCAGAAAGCAAAATCACAATCAGATAAAGAGAGGGATTAGGCGAGGAATAGACAAAGTTAGACGAGACCTGAGAAACGAACGGGGAAGAAGAGTTACAACGCCGGAATCGGAAAGTAGATCGGAGGAGATACGGGGAAGAAAATTCAGGAAGACGACGATGAATGAATTGAATTGATGATGCGTACATGAATATTCAGGAAGACGGTCGGAATATGTTCAATGTTGAGGAATTATATCCTACATGTACAAACACGGTTTCTTTGGAACACCACCAGTTTGATTATTAATTATTATAATTTGGATTAAAGCCTAAAGTCTAGAATATACACGAACCAAAAAAAAAACAGATTTTGAACTTAAAATTCTTTGATTAATGCAAAAACTGGTAATCACCAGTCTCATTGTCGGAAGATTGAATATACACATACATACCTTCATTTTTCTAAAAAAATAAAAATAAATTGATTTTTTTATTTTACTAGGTATATATTCGCGCTACGCTGCAGATTATTTCTTAATTACTTTTTTATTAATTAATGTTATATTTTGATAAAAAAAATATATTAAAATGAATATTATATATATATTAATAAATATACAAATATATATATTTATATATATATATATGAATAATGAAATTCTGTTTTAGTTCTATTTTGTGTCTTAATCACTATTTATCTTTATCAGAGGTGGATGTAAGGCAATAAATACGGTGGAACATGCTTATGTGCAATTTTTTAACTTTAGCAATTAGTGTAAAATTTATTTAAATATCCCTGATTGAAAATTAGTTATACACTTATCACTTGTGAACATGTAGACATAGGTATATTATTTAGAATAGTGTTTCAAATTTTAAAGTTTTGAAGGATTTATGCCACATCATTTAAATTTTTAGTGTAAATGTGATTTTTCTTGAAAAAATATTTGTATTAAATGTTTGTTGTGGTTAAAGGGACATAAATGGTTGTAATGGTGAGTTGAAGTCGAATTAAAACACTAATAGACACTTGGATGATGTAAAACCATATTGAAGTTGTGAATGTAAAACGTCAAGATTAAAATTAACTCTCATATATATTCATTTTAAACGAAAAATACTTTAAACGTAAAATTTCATAATAAAATTACTCTCTAATACAAAATTTTATTTATTTTATAAAAACCCTTTTCATTACTAAATTTTTTTTTTTATGTTAATCTGTTTATAACAAACAGAAATAACCAATTTTCACTTAAGACATGTTCATAAATGTTTGACATATTTTTATAGTTCTTACATTTAAATGTTATCAGCTTAGGGTTTATCCTTATTGTGTCTCATTTGTGAGTTGATATGTTATTTCAATCGTATAATATAAAATACTGATCTTACACATACTAAACTTATATCATCAGAAACTGTCAACAATTATAGTATACATTTAAAATATTGAATCTGAAAAAAAATAAAGACGCCAACTATAAAACGCTAAAACTTATCTTTTTCAATAACTTGATATCTCTTTCTTTTGAACAAAAAAAATAGCTCTTTCTTCAATCAAAACTATTTATCCATCATTATTATACGAAACAATGATCATTGTCCAACATCCGAAGTGAAAGAGTCAAATGTAGATTCTGAAACTATGAGTAACATGAATTTGTCAAGAGACACAATTGGAGGAAGAGATCTAGTGAGATTATGCATCTCATGATATCTTGTGACGACTATGCATCTTTTAGTCTCTTGAGACTCTGTTAATTGGGTAAGTATCTTCTTCATTAGAGTTCTTCACTGCATTATTAATTTTAAATGTTTCAATGATTGTTACGTTATTTATTTTACGTTATATTTTTAACAGTAATCAACCTAGCGAACTAAATCCAATAGTAACCTCAACTAAGGCACTATAAATTGGTTCAACTTCCACTTGAAAACATATGTGTGTTTTGCCTTACAAAGGCTTATGAATAATAACTGGTTGATACGTTAAAAAAAAATGATAACAATAATTAATTAATTTTTTGTGTGTTTTTGGGTTTATAACTTCAAATAAAATTCCAAATTGGGTCTAGAGAGAACCAAAGTCTTAAAAAAAATAGAGACTTAACACTTCAAAAGATCCACGACGGAGACTACACAAGAAGCCTCACACGAGCCCAATCCAAAACTTGGTTTCGTTTAAAAAGGACCACACTTATTTTTTCTATCATTCCCGTAGATTTATTTTTCAGTTTAGTTCGGTTTAGATTTTTAACGAATTTGCTACGGTGAGCAATGCTTTGATAATTTAACAGAGATTACTATTATAGATTGAGGAAAGAAATATTCAAAAGCACAAATACAAAGCTCTATATTAAAAATACTTTAATGACTATTACATTATAAAACATTTTTTTTTCTACTCATACAACAAACAAAGGGTATATATACGATTTTTGGATGATGCAATTAGTGGTGATGTGTCCGTGCTACATTTAGAGTTTTTTTGAGAAAATTACAAACCGAGCCAAGAACATTGCTTCCTCGTATGCTTAGGTACTAACTTAGCTACCATCTTCACTGTCACACCTTTCATCTTTATCCACGAAATTTTTTTATTTTTATTTGCTGTTGTTTATTATTTGGATTTTAGTTTGACAAAAAATAAAACAATTTTTTTGTGCTGTTATTTATTATTTGGGTTTTATAAAAAGTAAAATAAAGATATAGGGCTTGATTGGTTGTTGCTGTAGATGCTGTACAAAGCAATATTTATGTTTAAAGCTCTAAATCATACCAATCATGCTTTATAAACTCTGTTTTTCATTTATTTGCTCACAGCCAAAATATTTCCTTTTTTATTTTTTGCTGTACAAAACATTATTTTCTAAAGTATATAAATTTATGATTTCCAAATTTTACAATTCTACAGCCAAAATATTAAAGAAATAAAATTTACAGCTACAACAAAAAAATCTACAACCACATTTCTACAGCAAAAACATAAAGAACCAATCAAGCCCATAATTTTTTATTTGATGTTATTTATTATTTGGGCTTGGGTTTGGCAAAATAATAAAACAAAGATTAACATAAGATTGTCTCGATCGGTCCTTACCATCATTGCGATGGTGAAGATGCTAAAGATCATCTTCAGATGATCCAGGAGCACAAATAACGATATCTTGATATGTTTTTGTCCAAGACAAAGGCAAAAGAGGTGTGTTTGATGCATCTGCACGAAGTGGTCTCGGGGATGGAAGAGAGGATAAGAGGTTCATATTCAGAGGATCTAAAGCTTGATCGCGAAAAGCTGACCGATATGATGATCCTTGACGGTTGCTTCATCCTCACATTATTGATAGTAGTTTCAAAGAAGAGTTGGCGTAAGAATTACTCTAACGACCCGATTTTCACTTTGAGATGGATTCTACCAACTCTTCGGAGTGATCTTCTCCTTCTTGAAAACCAGGTTCCACTTTTCCTTCTTCAAGATCTCCTCAAGACTTCGAAGCTCTTTCCTTCCAGTAACCTAAACGAGATGATATTTGCATTCTTTAGCTATTCAATTAAAAAACCAAAAGAATTTTGGGAAAAAAGAAAGAATCTTGATGCAAGCCATCTTTTAGATCTCATCCGTAAAACTTACATACCTAATCAAGCGGAGACACCAACAGTACCGACTCTACGCCCTTTTCTCAGTATGATTCTCTCAGCCAAGAAACTTCGACTGAGAGGAATAGAGTTCAAGAAAAAAGAGAAATTTGAGACACCGCTTGACATAACTCTGAAGAACGGTGTGCTTGAAATACCAAAACTAACATTCGATGACTTCTTCACCTCTCTTTTGGTCAACTGTGTCGCCTTTGAGCAGTTTAATATGAGATGCTCCACCGAAATGACAAGCTATGTTACATTCATGGGTTGCCTCATAAACTCTGAAGAGGATGCAACGTTCTTAAGCGAGAAAGGGATCATAGAGAACTACTTCGGGACAGGAGAACAAGTGTCTTTGTTCTTCAAGAACACAGGCAAAGACGTTGCGTTTTCGATATCCAAGAGTTTCTTGTCGAATGTGTTCGAGGGAGTGAACAAGTACACTTCACAAGGGTACCACGTACAATGGGCAGGATTCAAGTACACACATTTCAACAGTTCCTGGACATTTCTATCACCTTTTGCTGCTTTGATGCTTCTTCTCTTTACCTTCTTCCAAGCTTTCTTTGCAGCCTATGCTTACTTTCGCCCTCCCAATTAAAGACGAGTGAGTTAGTTCTTTGTAGCGTATGCTTTAGCTTCATAAAAATACAATTGACTTGGCTCTCATTAATGTTGCACCGTCTCCAATTCCACCATGCGTGAAGCTTTCATCCTATATCTTTACATTTTTCTCGTCGCTGTTTTCTGTTAAACGAACTATGAGAGCATATTTGTATTTGATGACTTCAAGGTTTGCAATTTCATTTCTTTTCTTTTTTAATCCAAATTTTATTTTGTCATCAACAAATAAAATTTCATACCTCATTTGCAAAATTCTCGAATATAAGAATTGTGTATCACCAACCGCACGAGTTTTAAAATTTTAAAATACTCTGCAAAGAATGATCGACGGCGACTCCATACTAACGTTGCTGCTGAGTTCTGCAACCTTCAAATATTTTGTTTTAGCCGTGACTTTAAATTTGCATGGCAAAGTAATTTCAACGTGGATTGAAACCTGTGAGTCTCTCAATCAAGATTTGACGAGAGACCCCGATGGAGATGGTCTAAGAGAAAAAAAAAAGTGTAGAAAGAGAAAATCCTTAAATTTAACAATCCATATCCATAAAAAGAAACAAATGATCGCATAAACACGACTCTCCTTGGTTTCCTCGATCTTGAGCATCCCTTTCCCGTTGTAGTTTACGGACAAGTCGGCTATTTTATCAAAACCAGCCCAAGAAAACTTTGTTTATCTTAGATGGGCTAAGCTAGATGGGCTCTTCTTTATCAAAACCAGCCCAAGAGCTTCATCTGTGTAGCAGCAGCATTCTTCTTTCCTTTGATGCAGCAGTAACAAAATCTTTGCTCATGATTTTGGATTAGACTTCATCAGATGAACCCAGATTTCACCTTTGTCGAATTTTTGAGTGATTGCTGTTACCGGAATTGACATCACCTTCTTCTAAAACTGCAACACTGGATTCAGAATCGCACAAGGTAATCCTTTCAAACATCGTGCATATGCCTTTTTTTTTTTTTTTTTTTTTTTTTTTTTTTAACTCTTTCTTCTTTTTCTTTTCTTTTATAAAAAAACTCTTTCTTCTTCTTTCTGATTGCGTTTTTTGTTGATGAGATAGAAGAATTTGTGAACCACACAAAATTATCCTTCCATCTTGGTTTTTCCTAAACCGATCCACACCAATTAATAACCCAATTAATAATCCAACGCACTCTTGAGTTGACCTGTAAGACTGTAACTGTCTCTCGCTATGCAGTGAAGAGTCCAAAAGATCATCATCTTCATCAAAACCAATTTTCCTGGAGAAGCATTCGCTGCTTGTGGATATGCCGGACTCCACGGCGGAAGTCTCCGTCGCCGTTCCGCTACTTCCCTCCCTCCGTCACGCAACCAACTCTTCCTCTCAAGTCGCCATCGTCGGTTCCAACGTCTGTCCAATCGAAAGCCTCGATTACGAGTAAGGACAACTCCCAATCATTGCTTCGTCTTCCTCTTCTTCATTGGCCCTAAGTTTTTCTTTGTTTGGTTGCTCGATTTAGGATCGCCGAGAATGATTTCTTCAAGCAGGATTGGAGAGCTCGCAGTAAGACACAGATTTTCCAATACGTGTTCATGAAGTGGCTGCTTTGCTTTTTCATCGGGATCATCGTTAGTCTCATCGGATTCGCCAACAATCTCGCCGTCGAGAATCTCGCCGGCGTAAAGTTCGTCATCACTTCTAACATGATGTTAGCCGGAAGGTGACTCTCTGCTCTCTCTTTCCAATTTTTCTCGCTGTTTTGTTTTGCAAATGTTAATGATTTGGCTTTGAACGGAAGAAATCACAATTGCTTCACAGGTTCAGTATGGGGTTTTTCGTTTTCACCGTTACAAATCTACTTCTTACTCTCTTTGCGTCGGTGATTACTGCTTTTGTTGCGCCTGCTGCGGCCGGTTCCGGTATACCAGAGGTTAAGGCCTATTTGAACGGTGTAGATGCACCAGAGATATTCTCAGTCCGCACTTTGGTCGTTAAGGTAAAGCATTTTTGAGCTTTGAAATTTTTTTGCAAGAAATTTGTTTTGATCTCTCTTTGTTTGGGGGATACGTACAGATCATTGGGAACATATCTGCAGTGTCGGCTTCTCTACTCATAGGTAAAGCAGGGCCTATGGTGCACACCGGTGCTTGTGTTGCGTCCATACTTGGTCAGGGCGGCTCCAAAAGATATGGACTGACCTGGAAATGGCTTAGATTCTTCAACAATGACAGAGACCGAAGGGACCTTGTAACCTGTGGTTCAGCTGCTGGTATTGCTGCCTCGTTTCGTGCCCCTGTAGGTGGTGTCTTGTTCGCGCTTGAAGAGATGTCATCTTGGTATGTCAATGTTATTTTTGAGCTCAACGTTGCCGTTGTGTTGTTGGTCTGATCGGAATTTTTTCGTTGTAGGTGGAGGAGTGCACTGTTATGGAGAACCTTCTTTTCAACAGCTGTTGTGGCAGTTGTCCTCAGGGCTCTTATTGATGTGTGTTTAAGTGGGAAGTGCGGTCTATTTGGCAAAGGAGGCTTAATAATGTTTGATGTCTATTCAGAAAATGCGTCATATCATTTAAGAGATGTTCTTCCTGTTCTTTTCCTTGGAGTTGTCGGTGGTGTTTTAGGAAGCTTTTACAACTTTCTGCTGGAGAAGGCCCTGCGTGCTTACAACTATATATATGAGTAAGCTAGCTTCTTGGATATGTTTATGATACAAACATGTACACTCATATATGTTAATAATAATATTTGATTGTGTCCAGAAAAGGAGTTGCTTGGAAAATCATAGTCGCTTGCGCGATATCAATTTTCACGTCCTGCCTACTTTTCGGATTACCATTTCTTGCGTCATGCCAACCTTGCCCCGCCGGTGCCTTAGAGGAGTGCCCTACGATTGGCCGGTCTGGCAACTTTAAGAAATACCAATGCCCACCTGGTCACTACAATGATCTAGCTAGCCTCATCTTCAACACAAACGACGACGCCATCAAAAACCTCTTCAGCAAAAACACGGACTTGGAGTTCCATTATCTGTCGGTTCTTGTGTTTTTCGTCACCTGCTTCTTCCTCAGTATCCTCAGCTATGGCATTGTTGCTCCAGCAGGGCTCTTTGTACCCGTTATCGTAACGGGAGCGTCGTATGGACGCCTTGTAGGGATGCTGCTTGGTTCAAACTCAAGTCTTAACCATGGCCTGTTTGCTGTGCTCGGTGCTGCATCGTTTCTTGGCGGATCAATGAGGATGACAGTTTCCTTGTGTGTGATTCTCCTTGAGCTGACAAATAACCTGCTGCTACTACCTATGATGATGCTCGTCCTGCTGATTTCTAAAACAGTTGCTGATGCTTTCAACGCCAACATCTATAACCTCATCATGAAGATTAAAGGGTTTCCTTACCTAAACAACCATGCCGAGCCTTACATGAGGCAGCTTACAGTAGGTGATGTAGTCACAGGCCCGCTTCAAGTCTTTAATGGCATCGAGAAAATCGAGACTATTGTACACGTTCTCAAATCCACCAATCACAATGGCTTCCCTGTGGTTGATGGGCCGCCACTCGCTCCAGCTCCTGTTCTATACGGTTTGATTCTCCGGACTCATATTCTGACTTTGCTAAAGAAGCGAGTGTTCTTGACTAGTCCAATGGCTTTTGACTCCAAGACCCTTGCCCAATTCAAGACAGATGAGTTTGCTAAGAAGGGTTCTGGGAGGGGAGATAGAATAGAAGATGTGGAATTAAGCGAGCAAGAGTTGAATATGTATCTGGATTTACATCCATTCTCTAATGCGTCTCCTTACACTGTTTTGGAGACCATGTCAGTTGCAAAGGCCCTTCTCCTCTTCCGTGAGATTGGTCTAAGGCACTTACTCGTCATACCAAAAATCTCCAACGTAAGTGATTTTGGTTTCTCCTTTTCACTGTCTCTTATCGTCACTTTTTTTTTTCATCTTGATAGGCACTAAAATATGAGATGGTTGGTACATACAGATTAATAATAAAGGAATCGTACAAATAACAACATTATAGATAGAGTCTTTTGAAATTTGATCATTGGTTTTGGGATTTAGGAAAGTTTAAGGAACTCGAGTCTTGTCTCTCTCTCTGTATCTCTGATAGCTCTTGGTTACTTGGTTCATTATTGTATATGAATTCTCTACTCTGCTTGTATCAAATGCCTTTGTGACTATTGCAGAGACCTCCACTGGTGGGTATATTGACGCGGCATGACTTCATGCCGGAACATGTACTAGGCCTGCGTCCGTCCCTGTCCCGGAGCAGGTGGAAAAGGCTTCGAATTCGGCTGCCTTTCCTCTCGTAAAGTATTCAGCTGAGATCAACTCTGTATAAGTACTGAATGCAGCCATGTGGTGGCACAAAGCGGATCATTCGAGGATTATTTGAGCTTTTATGTCGAGATCTGAGATATGCAAATACTTTGTATATAAATTCACATTAAGGTCTCTCGAATAAAGGGCTTTTTCTTTTAGTGTGAATACAAAGAAGTAGAGGTTTATACATGTTTTGTTGCCTAGAAAAGCTGGCTTTTATTACCTGAAGGGTGCTCATTCCAATCCATTCTTTGACATCTACCAATGCAATATCCACATCTTTTTGAGGGCTTCGAATTTTCTAAAACAGAGAGTTATGAGAAGTACATTTGTTGAAAAATGTAGAAACTGCTTCCAAATATAATTTCCAATCAATAATAATTTCAACGTGACGTTCCATAAAAACCAAAATCTCCATACTGCAAAGTATTATATAATCACCTATATTTAAAGAAAAAAGCTATACTGCAAAAAAATTAAAATTCCGATAATAATTTCTAAAAAACTTCTTCAATATGCTTTTTCTTCTGTATAAGAACAATTTTACTCTATTCCACTCACACTCGGTCTCAGGGTTCGTTTTCCGGTACCGGAGTATCCTCGGGCTTTGCGTTTCGTCTCTGAAACTGATCAAGCTCCTCTTGAGGGAAAACTTCAGATTGCAGAGAAGGCGAAATCTTCTTAACGTGAAGCCAAGTAAGTTGCCAGAAGCTATCACTTCCGATATCATCACCTGGTAACAAAACCCCCGTCGTCTTCATCACCAGCAACGTGTTCTTGAGCAGTTCCGGTATGAGCTCGTGGACTTTCTCGCTGCGTTTTCCTCTGAACTTGGTCGACATGTAACTCTCCATACGGTTCAACACACCGAGCCAGAGTCTGCAGAAGGAAGGTTGCTGCGAAATGTCTTGAAGAGACTGAAGAAAAGCTTTCGACATGAGCTTCGTGGCGAGCACAAGCGTTTCCTCAACCGTTTTCTTGAAAGTCTTTTTTGAGTTCTCGATCGAAACAGCGAGCGATTCGTCTAGTAACGGGAAGATCGCCGAATCGAAGCATTGGAACCATAGAGGCTGCGGTAACATGATCCCGTCTGCGCCGGCTATTGATCTTTGCAGCATTAAGATGGCGTGGTTTCTCACTTGGTCGCGTTGATCGAGACAAACTCTCTTGAGGTTGTTCACAAGCCTGAGCCACATTTCTCCAATATCTTGGCTTAGTTTCGTCATAGCTTCATCTTCTCCGACCGAGTTTCTCGCCTCTTGAGACCATCTCGCGAGACAGAACACGGAGTTCGACATCAAGTCAATGGCTGAGATAGACCGGTCGATTTCGCCGACTCGGGATTCAGCAAACTGCCTCGCTGCATCCAAGCAGAGAATGTAGTTCGATGGTAACAAGTGAGCTCCTTCCGACATTATAAACCGGAGAGCTTCGAATCCGGCATCAGAAGCTTCTGGATGCCGAGCTGTGGTTGATAAAAGAGATATGATCGTTCGCCAACCAACGTGAGATCGAACGTGAGACGAATTCGCTTTAACAAGACGAGCAACTTCTTGCGTGATGGGTTCACAGTATGCATCAGCGACTCTTGCATCAAGCTTGAGAACCAGTTGGAGTGATTTCAGAAGCTCGTCTGTTAGGTTTTCCTTGTAAGGCAATAATCTCTGACAAATCTTCAAGACACCGAAAACAGCTTTTTCAACAAGCGGGCATGGTGTTGACGTTGACTGAACTATACCGGAGATATGCTCGTAAACAGTTTGCCATATCAGTAAGATTCTGTCACGGTTGTTCAGAGTTACTGCAATCAGAAGCTCAAGGCAAAAGACAGCACTAGCTTCGTTTTTCTCGGCTGCCTTTATGAGGGAGTTTACTAGCTGTTGCAGAGACTCAGCTTGAAGAAACTTGCTGTCTGAGAATATGCTATCAATGTGACACTCTTTCACTATACCACGAGCGTGTTTATAAGCTGCAAGCTCTTCCTCGGTTGGTAATGGCTTTGTCTCCTCCATGTCAAAAGACAAAAGCTGGCTAAACCGACCGATGAAACTAGACGATTTCCGAGGCGTCGCTGAAGGTTGTACCTGTGATACTACCGACACGGGGTTCGCAGGTGGTCTTTCTTGCTCCGAGTTACTAGTTGATGGCTCTGGATCATCCGCTGCATCACTAGCTATATGAGCTGGTAAAATCTGGAGTTTGTGGAGGCTCAAGACACATTCCAGTATATTTTTCCATCCCGTACTGATATAGTCACCATACTTATTTGCAATCAAGAAAACAGCTTCTGTAGCCATTCTTGCCTTTGCATCTTCTCCTAGAGCAAGAACAGCTTCATCCACAGATAACTGAGCAAAGAAGGGCGTGAATTTGCAGAGAGACACAACCAGATCATCCAAAACACTATTCAAATGATAATATGCTGAGAGTTTTGCAATGGCCAATAACCCATCAACACATCTCTGTAAAACATCTTCTTGCTCTGCTTGCTCAAAAACCACTGATGTAGCTGCAATTGTCGGACCGAACACGATAGAAAACATGTCGCGGTCCAGATGCGACGCGCTGTCACATATGATGTAAGGACTTGTTTCTTTCGATTTGTAAATCACACTGATCCACCGACTCGCTGTCATCATCTGAAAGCCGGTTCCCTGATCTGGGATCATCTGAATCTCACTGTCGCAGATTGAGTGATAAAGCTCGGACAAGTACTCTCTGGGAAGGTCTGCACCTCCATTTATGCACCTGTTGTTACGGATGAAATCTTCTTCAGTCATCTTTTTCTTAACTTGCGTGTTGTGGTGATCTGTGTTCAGCAAGATAATCGAGTAAGATAACAGGAGGGCAGCATCTTTATCAATCAGTATCTGAGGTGACTGCTCATAGTATCTCTCAGAAAACGCCTCAAGCACCCTCTGTATCTTCTGCGACTCGCCAGGCAATCTAAAGGTACCCACAAATAGACGCAGGGCGTTATCAAGATTCATGTTCTGGAAGTCAAACGTCTTGGCAAACTCATGAAGCACCTGAACACAAAACTGATCATGATTTCCCAGAAAATCTCCTATAAGATTCTTATCCAACCCACATGTATACCTGAAAAAAGATGCCACACTCTTTGGATCAAGTTCCTCAGGCAACAAGTGCATGGTTTGGAGATGCTGCAAGCCCTTTTTAGGATCGCTGTTGAAATGATCAGCTCCAAGCATCAGTTTTTTCTTGATGTGCTTTGACTTTCGGACAAAGGGAACCCAAACATTAGGATCTTCATAATTCTCACATCGCACTGTCCAGAATGCTTCATATCCTTCGTCAATTGTAGAAACATCTGAAGCCGACAATTCCTCACCAACCCTTTCAGCCATTCCCTGAACCATGGATATTAACCCATCCAGAGCAAGTATATGCATAGCGGACAGAGGCCCATTAACTGGGAAGGCACTCTTTGACAGCAGGTTTGAAATATCTTCAAATACATTACTGCAGGTAATATCACAATCGAAATTCACAAACACTTCAGCAATGAAAGTATGTTGTCTGCAAAGATCAACCAGAGCCTCCATAGCAACCTCCTGTTGCTGGTACGAAGAGCCATGTTTGCTCTGTGCAATCCTCAGAAGCACACATGAAAAGAAAGCTTCAAGCTGTACCTTAAGCTCAGTACGGAGACTCAGGTAGAGATTAAGAACGATGCTGCAAACTGTAGAAAGAATCAGAGGGCTCATCGACATACCAAACTGCATTAAGTTACAGAATAACTCATCCTGAATCAAAACCAACAACTTCGGATGCTCACGGAAAGAAGAACCTCCAAGTTCTATAGCGGAGTTAATTAAACCCAGAGCGAAAAGAGGAACGTCTTCATCAAATGCGATAGGGTTGGATTTGGAACTGACTTCACCGTTTTCTCCAACATTCAACAGGGTACACAAGAAATGAAAAATCTCAACCATGCATGGAATACCAAAAGGCGCCAGCATTGCATTATCACCATCTGCAGCAACATTCACGTCATCACTGACCTCGGTTCTCTTTTCATCACTTTTTGGTTCTGTTTCTGGAATAACCATCTCAGAACTTGGATAATCTTTTTCAGTGCCGAGAGTATCAGATACACTATCAACATTTCCATTTTCAACTTTGTTTTCTCCAGAATTCTGATCCCAGTCCACTGTTCCCACCTAGACAAGAAATAATACTGTCAGAAATTTGTGGAAAACAAACAGTCATTACAATATACCTTAAAACTTAGCCATGAGCAATCTTCTATCAATCAATATGTTTATTAGCAGATACAATTTTGTGCGTGCATTGAAGCATGATAAATATTCTATCTACAGGGGACAAACATAAAAATGTTGGCATGAAAGGTTAATTTGATTCACCTTATCGCCGACATGTAATTCGCTTTCATTAGGCAGTGGGCTGATATAAGGAAGCTGAGAGAAGATACATCTAACCAACTCATGCATCGTGTGGCGTGCGATACGCTGCAACAATTCACTTTTGGAGCTTGATTGATGAACAACACGCAAACAAGTGTTGACGATGGTGCAAATGTCTTGATTACTCAATCCATTAGCCGCCTTGCTCTTTATGCAAGCCAGAAGAACCTGAAGTATCTTCATCAGAACCACTTCCTCCGAGGCCGGATCAGTTACCTCGAAACGGCAGCTTTTCACAGCATCAACTATGATATGCATCGCCTCCCCTACGTTCACGGTCTCCAGGGTGAAAATGTCAAGAGTCAAGATCTTGTAGACAGATGACAAAGCAACGCCGGTGATCGGAGCCCCGGTTTCATCGGACAGAACAACATCCAAAAAGGGCTGTATGTACAATCTCGGGTCAACATTTAGCCAATTGCTCTGCCATGAGAATATCTGCTTACGCAATTCTTTCAACGAGTGGATCAGAGAATGCTCCAACTGATCATCATCTGCAATGTAGCGAACACCCCACCGTACATTTCTCCTCATCACAGCCAAAACTGCGCCGATCTCGGAATTGATCATTGACGCCACAGCACCCTTGGAGGGTTTGGTGTGAGAACTCTCGAACTCTCCATGGAACGAGTTGCTTCCCGAAGGTTGATTCTGATACCCCATAACTCGTCCCAGCTTCTTGGCTCAAGCACCAAAACACACACGAAGCATTCAAGCTGCAAAATAGTTGACGGCTTCCGGTTAGAAACAAGTTTACAAAATTATCTCATTTCGCCATATTCGAATACACCCAGAAACTCTCCCGATCTATCTAATCATTGTATCAGTGAACTAAAACTTTCACCGAGTAACACATTCAGAGAAAACAAATCCGAAGAATCAAAACTAAACAATTTAGATCTAACTCGAGGTCATAGAATATCGAATCTGCCAATAACACGAAAAATCGAGAGCTAATCACAGTACAGAGAACGATTTGAGATTGGAAAGTCTGGATCGAGATAAGTTAAGTGTACCTGGCTGCAGATCACGATGGGAACACTGTCGAACGAGACACAGAGGTATTGCAAAATGGCGAACTTTTGGCAGGGGAGATCCGGATCGGAAAAAAAAAGAGATCCGAATTTTGCCCAGCTTCTACTCTTTGAAGGCGAAGAGAGACAGATGATGAACTTTTATTAGGTTTTTTCGTGGGTATGTGGCGTTTGTGTTGAACGGAGAAGAAGCTCACAGTGCTAAGAGACAATGGCGAAGGCCCGAGCCGATGCGGTAGAGTGAGAGCTAGCCCAGAAACTCAATTGAGATCAGATCCTTGTTCCTCTTGAATCACCAGAAACACATCAAAACGTGGATCCTTCCTGCAATTGGCTCTCTGAAGTATCACGAGGATGGCGATCGGAGAAGAAGCATCGGATGTGTTTCTCTCAGAGAAGAAGGTTGTGAAAGCTGAAAGCGGAAGCTCTGAAATGGGCCGAGACTTGGGCCAATTTTTACTACTCGTTCTAAAGACTTAGCCATGGGCCTATCGAGAATGTACCATTGGGCCATTTCAGGCCAGATTTATAGTTACCCTGTCTTACAAGAAATAGTTAGCATCTCCCTTGCAATAAGATTGAGGAATCAACTCCGCCCAAACTTTCCGAGATTTGTTTTCTTCCATCGAAAGATAAATCAAATTCTAATACTTGTAACATTAAATGTATATCGGGGAGAAAAATAAATATTAATGTCAAAATTTAACAGTTTACAATAATATTACCAATCTTTTTGGAGAAAATTGTGAAAGAATTCAGTCGTACAGAAGAACCTATTGCAGTGACAAAATTGTGAGACACAACAAAGTCTCGACGAGCATTTGAAACTTTGTACATATAACTCTTTCAAGGAAAGCTTGGTGCCTCATGAGATTCCACGAGAATTTGTCTCTTTCTTCTTCTTACCCAAACAAAGCTTCCTAATCCAACTCCACCGACCTTTATGTTTACTGCTTTTGACGACACTTCCATCACTCTGCTTTTCCCATTTGCTGCTACTACTCTCACCTTCCTCCCCCAACATCTCTACACCACACTCAATAATCTCGTCATCCATGACAGTCTCGGGATACACTCGCTTGCAGCTGAATTCAAACTGAATCTCGCTCGTAGTCGCGCCCACTTCATCGCATCTGTGTTCTTTAAACAGGGTCCCAGAAAATACAAACATGTGTCCTGTTATGAGTTGATAAGACGAACCCCAAACGACTGGCGTACTGTAAATAAGTTTATTGATGAGAACCCCTTTGCTTCTTAGACGACAAACAACTTCACTCATGTACCAGTAACCTTCGGTTGGGGAAAGCAGGAGGCAAGCCTTAAATCTTGAGGACGTAGAGAAAGTCCCCTCGGAGATGGTAATGGAGTTTCCTTTAGATTTGTGAGTGAAATACGCAGGGACTTCTTTACTTGGTAAGAATACACTCATGTAACCCGATCGTTGTATGATTACTCTTATTGCTTCTTCGTCCAGTTTCACACAATTTATGAATGAGATTTGTCTTGTTGGATTGTAGAAGAAAGGGGAAGATACTCTTATCGGGTCTTTCTCTGATTTAACACACTTGCAGTCGTTGACTGTAGTATATGCCTCTGGTTCATCGAATGAGAAACAAAGGCTTTTGAGCGATCCACAATTAGTTGCATCTAGCTTTAAAAGCGAAGGCGGAAGACTCTGCATTGACACCAGCTTTCTGCAGTTTTGGACGATAAGATACTCTAGACCAGGGAGACCAATGACGCAGTCTGGAATCTTCTTTATATCACTGTTTCTTAGGTTTAACACCCTTACACATTTGGGGACATGTGTTAATCTCTTGAGGCTTCTGCTACCTATCTCAAGCCTGTCAAGACGAAGCCAACTTCCAGCAACTGATGCAGGAACATCTTCTATCTTTGTGTTGCTTGCTTCAAGATGTCTGATGTTGCTAGAAAGATCTGGAAAAGTTCTCAATCGCGAGCAACCGCTCATGTTGACTTCCTCAAGAGATGCTAAGTTGATGTTGGTTGGAATAACTCGTAGCTTTCTGCAGCCAAACATGTTCAAACATTTCAGTTTGTGTAGATTCTTGATAGAAGAGGGAAGCTCCACCAAACTTTCGCAACTCATCAGTGTCAATGACTTGAGATTAGTAGCCTTCGAAAGATCTGGGATTTCTTTCAACATAAGGGAATCCTTCAGGTTTATCGTCTTCAGATTTGCAAGGGGCTGCATGTGTCAAACACAACAAATTAGAAAAGAAAAAATCATATGGAGCTTTTTCATAAACAAATACCAACCTGGATTCCTTCCCAGAGCTTTTCAAGATTGCTGCCTTCCATAGAAATTTCGATGAGACATTCTGGTTTAAATGTTGGAGGAAGATATTTTCTTGGGTATGAAGGCCAACGTAGTAACTTCAAACGAGGTAGATATGTCATGTCCTCTGATATTGACAGTTTAGCACGAGGATACCCATGGATTCTCAAGAATTGAAGATTACGCATTCCTTCAAAGGCACGCCCGCTTATAGAAAGCTCACCCATGTCGGAGATATCAAATGATATACCTATGACAGATCCAGTTCCCTATAAATTATTCCAAAAAGAAAGACAGATGAAATTGTCATAAAAAAAACAAAATATTTGTTGAGCAAGTTCGTAGATAAGTATGTAAGAACTTACTGTTTCATTTGCTAGTACATTATAAATCTCTTTAGCCTCTACTAAAAACTGACGTTTCCCAGGCTCATCTGATTGTTCACGAACAACTTGTCTACCCAATTGTTCTAGTAAAGAATGCATCACTATCCTCTGATAAGAGAAATCCAATATTGCAAACGCTTCGGACCGCCTTTCTTTGATTTCCACAAGAGATTTGACGGCTAGGGTCTTCAGCCCGTTTTCGACATCCAAATTACTGTCTGCCAGCATGATTGTCACATCGTAATGTGTAATCCCACGAAAAGAACGGAAATAATCATTGTTGAAGAAGCATGCGATGTGGAGAAACAGAGCTTGATCTTTCTTGGACAATCTGTCGTATCCCATTCTTAATACGTTCTCGATTTTTCCATGAAGACTACTTTCGATCCTTGATATCTGAAGTTCCCACTCGTCCTTGCTATCCCCACGCAACGATGAACCCACAACAGAAAGGGCTAGTGGAAGATTACCGCAAAGCCCAACTACTTTATTTGCAACCTCTTCGAAACCATCTGGTACAGATCTCTTTTCGAAAGCAAATAGACATAAGATCTCAAGAGCCTTTTCATCGGATGGAAATCCCACATCGTAGATCTCGTTAATCTTGTGTGCTTTCAAAATCTTTTTATCTTCCGTGGTAACAACGATCCGACTTCCTGAACCAAACCAAGAAGGATCTCCAGCCAAAACCTCTAATTGCTCTACATCATCTACATCATCTAAAATGATAAACACTTTTTGATCTTTCAGCCATTCTTTTATCCCCCTTAAATGATGTACCCTCATATCCCCTTGGTTCAAAAGCTTAGACAGAAGTTGGTTTTGCAACGTTAGCTTTGATTCGTAATCATCAACACCCACTATGCTCCTATAACTTCCTCCTCTAAGGTTCCCCATAAAACAACTAAGTCCAAAATCGCTAGAAACTAGATTGTATAAAGCTCTAGCAATGGTAGTCTTACCTATTCCTGCAGGACCCCAAATTCCAATCATCTTCACATTGTTGCACTCGAGGCATAACAAAGTGCCCAGCTTTCTCAAGTGAGCTTCCATGCCAACCATTCCATCGAAATCCCTCGACGGTGAAGATTCCAGATTCTTGGAAACATCTCTAGCAATCTTTTGGAGCATATCTGCTTCGGTAGCCCTAACAAAAAGCCAAACAAACAAAATCTTGTTTAGATTTGGAAAAACGTTTCCACCATTTTCTTGAGAAAGATGCAAAACTCATACCAATTTTTAGAATGTTCTCCAGCTATGGTTGCTACATCTGCCAAAGATTTGCTCCATTTCTGCTTGACTTCCTCTTCTTTCCCTTCACAAGTTCTCTCAAAAGCGTTTCCGAAATCTCCCCTCTGCTTCCGAACATCAGACGGATCAACTTCGTAAAAAACAGGCATCACGATCTGCCCCCAAGCGTCTTTGCAGTTCATGATTTCAACCAATTCGTCTAAGCACCAGCTCGAAGAAGCGTAGTTCTTCGAGAGCAGAACGATCGAGATTCTTGATTCGCTAATGGCCTTCACGAGCTCAGGTCCGATCGTGTGGCTTCTCTCGATCTCATGATCTTTGAACGTTATGATCCCTTTGCTTGCAAAGTAGTTGTGTAAATGACTGACAATCCCTTTACGGACATCTGCGCCGTGGAAGCTCGGGAAGACATGGTATCTCGTTATGCGTGAGGGCGAAGAAGAAGGAGAAGAATAAGATGAACAACTAACCAAAGTCATATGAGAGACTGGTTGAAAGATGAATCAAAGAAAGTATTGCAATGTCGTTTATAATATATATTGATGGAAAACGAGTAAGGAGAAGAGAGAAAATTCAAAGATGCAATTTCTATGTAATTGTTTCCTCAAAAGTCGTCGACGACCCTATTAAAGTTATCGGTCTTGTACTCTTGTGCCTTTGCCTCCAAGGAGGAATTTTCATTATGGGTCACGGGCCCGCATATTGTTTGTCAAGCCGTCGTTATCGTCTTCCTCCGGGTAAAGAAATATGTTGGAAATGGAACACTTTTTACATTTTACATCACTATGCAACATAATTTACTTCTTACATTTACATAACTATGCTTGTAAGTTGTAACTTGTCTAATTTGTGGAATTCTTTTGTCCTTGTATTTGTATATTGATTATTCATTTTGTCAAAAACAAAAAAAAACTCCCATATATATAATATATATTTTAACATATTTTACACTTTAATTAAGTTTGAGTTTGTGTAAATTTCACTTTAGCCTAAGGCTCAAATAATAATTCCAAACTGATCAAAAATCAACAAATCTAGTTCCTTTAGCAGTACAGTGTTTTGTATTTATTAGAATACACACGTTTACAAGCATATGTCGAGTGTAATATATCTCAATGATCTTACAGCTATCTATAAACAGATTATACAGGAAACAACAAAAGACTTGTGAGCTTCAAATCTGAAAATCTGTTGCAGGAGTCTTCTATGATGTTCTTCTCCCCGGTGTAAACACATTGGTGTGAGATTTTGTCAGGTAAGTAAAATTCAGACATGGAGGCAAAGGAGATACACACACACCTTTCTTCAAAAGATCTTCAAGATCAAGTCTTTGCAATGTCAACACAACTCTAGTTTCTTTCCAAACAAACATGAGAAGACCTTTAGATGTCACAAACAGTGAACCCGGTTTGTAACCAGGATACCTGAAACCATAACCTTTCGCAATACCTTCTCCTGCGTAAGAATACTCAAAATCTTCTCCATTTGTATCATCAAAAGGAAAGAGCTCAAAAGAAGGAGAACCAATCTTTACAGCAAACATTGCTGATCCATTAGGATGCATCACGTAGTGAGTACCTTCAAGTATTTTCGTCCCTATAAGAAGTCTCTCACTCTCATCTTGAGATTCTTCATAAGTGAGCATCACTAAAAACAGAGCCTTTCCTGGTTTCTCTTCAGTACATTTCCCAGGCGGCCAACCAAATGTTCCTCCCCACAAACCGGCGCACTCTTGACTGTTCACCGGGTTCTTAATCGGTAGCTTGTAAATTTTTGGGTTTTATCAGTTTCGTGCATGTTTGGCCAACCTCTGTACGAAGAAAGCTTAGTCTTTGAAGCGCCGGCATTGGAATGGAATAAAGCATATATTCTGTTATCTTCAAGGTTTGATTGAATTTGGATTATATTATTCTAGAAACCCTGAGGTTGGTCTAGTTGGTTTTGCAGATGCAGGATATCTGTCTGATCCGCATAAAGCTCGGTCGCAAACTGGATATGTTTTCACATTTGGTGGAACTGCGATCTCTTGGCGATCTCAAAAGCAAACTTTGGTCGCGACTTCTTCAAACTATGCGAAGATTATTGCGCTTCATGAAGCATGCAGAGAATGTGTATGGCTTCGGTCGATAGTTCATCACATACAAGAAGCAAGCAGAATAATCACAGACAAAGAACCAACAAAAGTGTTTGAAGACAATGCTGCTTGTGTCGCTCAAATTAAGGAATGTTATATCAAGAGCGATAGAACGAAGCATATCCCTCCAAGATTTTTCTCATATACTCAAGAGCTCGAGAAAAAAAAGGAAGTGGATGTTCAGTATGTTCGTTCAAGTGACAACACAGCTGATCTCTTCACAAAAGCGCTTCCTACTACAACATTCAAGAAACATGTTCATAGTATTAGAATGCGGCATCTACGAGATTTGTGAAGAGAGGATGAGATCCATCTTTTCCAGGGGGAGTTTGCTTTTGCTGTACTCTTTTTCCCTTTATCATGGTTTTTATCTCATTGGATTTTTCCATGGAAAGGTTTTTTAACGAGGCAGCACACAACTTCACAGCGATGGATACTCATGCGCCATTTCGAGGGGGAGCGCCACTGCACTCTTTTTCCTGTCATGGTTTTATCCCACACGGGTTTTTCCATGATAAGATTTTTTAACGAGGCAGTACATAATACATCATTAGTGATGGATAATCAAGGGGGAGTGTTAAATGGATAGTGATTATTCATTTGCTTTTGTCTTTATACATTAACATATTAAAAGATAATGTTTATCCATAAGTTTTAGATAATGCTTATCCATATGTTTTGGATAATGCTTATCTATATGTTTCGTCTTTATAGATTAGCTTACTTCACTGAAGTAAGATTTTTCTTATAAATAGAAAACTTCATTCTTTGTAAAATCATAAGTTCAGAAGAAGAAAGAAATGAAGTTCTTATGTTCATCTTTCTCTCTGAAGTTCAAAAGATCTTAAACTCTTCTTTGCTTTTCTTTATAAATTGAATTTGAATTTGCGAATTTCTAATTTGAATTTGCGCAAGAGTTTCTCGACCTGATTCCAGAGAACAGCATCGAAGCTTCGAGTAGACAAAATGTTTAACGGTGTGATGGACCCTGAGATTATTCGGCTAGCTCAAGATCAGATGAGCCGAAAGTCGCCTGCTTATTTCGCTAGGATCCAACAGCAGGTTTCTTAATTTTCCTTGATTCTGAGAACGATTGATTCAAGCTGTTCGATCTTTCCATAATAGTTCATGTTTGAGGGCTAAAATCTGAGTAGGATAATTTGATCTTCTTCCTAATGTTTATTTTAGTTGATTGATTTGATTGTGATTTGCAATTGGGTTTAGTTACTCTTTTTGATGTTCATTTTGTTTAAAAATCAAAGTTTCGTGTGCAAACTCTTTGTTATAACGGATCTAGGTGATTTTCACATCTGTGTAATGAATTTATGTCATTGTTATTACAGATGATGTCGAATCCAGATTTGATGAAAATAATCACTGACATCAGTTCTCTTTAATTTGATCTACCTTATCGCCGACATGTAACTCGCTTTCATTAGGCAACGGGCTGATATAAGGAAGCTGAGAGAAGATGCATCTAACCAACTCATGCATCGTGTGGCGTGCGATAAGCTGCAACAATTCACTTTTGGAGCTTGATTGATGAACAACACGCAAACAAGTGTTGACGATGGTGCAAATGTCTTGATTACTCAATCCATTAGCCGCCTTACTCTTTATGCAAGCCAGAAGAACCTGAAGTATCTTCATCAGAACCACTTCCTCCGAGGCCGGATCAGTTACCTCAAAACGGCAGCTTTTCAAAGCAACGCCGGTGATCGGAGCCCCAGTTTCATCGGACAGAACAACATCCAAAAAGGGCTGTGTGTACAATCTCGGGTCAACGTTTTTAGCCAATTGCTCTGCCATTAGAATATCTGTTTACGCAATTCTTTCAAAGAATGGATCAGAGAATGCTCCAACTGATCATCATCTGCAATGTAGCGAACACCCCACCGTACATTTCTCCTCATCACAGCCAAAACTGCGCCGATCTTGGAATTGATCTCTCGAACTCTCCATGGAACGAGTTGCTTCCCGAAGGATGATTCTGATACCCCATAACTCGTCCCAGCTTTTTGGCTCAAGCACCAAAACACATACGAAGCATTCAAGCTGCAAAACAGTTAAAGGTTTCATGGTGAGAAGCAAGTTCGTAGGAATCACAGAGCCGATGCGGTAGAGTGAGAGCTTGCCCAGAAACTCAATTGAGATCAGATCCTTGTTATTCCTGAATCACCAGAAACACATCAAAACGTGGATCCTTCCTGCAATTGGCTCTGTGGAGTATTACGAGGATGGCGATCGGAGAAGCTTCGGATGTGTTGTTCCCTGAGAGAGATGATCGAAGAGAAGAGGTTGTGAAAGGTCTGAAAGTGGAAGCTCTGAGATGGGCCAAAACTTGGGCCAGATTTTGTTACTGGTTCTAAAGACGTAGTCATGGGCCTATCGAGAATGTACCGTTGGGCCCTCTTTATATTTCAGTCAGATTTTGTTATTAGTTACCTTGTCTTGCAAGAAATATTAGCATCTCCTCCCAAACTTTCCGAGATTTATTTTCTTCCATCGGATGGATTAAATTCTAAAGCTTGTGATTATATCAAAGATTTATTATTCTATGTGTGACATTGATTTAATGTATATCATGCCTTTGATCAATGCCAATAACAAGTTCTTGCTTTACAATAATATAAAATATTACCAATCTTATTGAAGAAAATTGTGAAACGATTCAGTCGTACAAAGAAACCTATTGCAGTGACAAAATTGTGAGACACAACAAAATCTTAAAGAGAATACGACACTTTCTAGAATTACTTCAAAGGATATAATTGGTGTCTCGTGAAATTCCAAGGATAATTTGGCTCTTTCTTCTTCTTACTCAGACCAACATTCCACCGACTTGTATGCTTACTCCTGTTGACGACACTTTCATCTTTAGAGACCTCAACGGCTGCATCACTCTGCTCTTTCCATTTGCTGCTACTACTCTCACCTTCCTCCCCCAACATCTCTACACCACACTCAATAATCTTGTCATCCATGACAGTCTCGGGGTAGTCTTCCTTGTAGCTGAATTCAAACTGAATCTCGCTCGTAGTCGCGCCCGCTTCACCGCATCTGTGTTCTTTAAACAGGGTCCCAGAAAATACAAACATGTGTTCAGTTATGAGTTGATAAGACGAATCCTGAACCACTGGCGGCTTGTAAGTAAGTTCATTGATGAGAACCCCTTTGCTTCTTAGACGACACACAACTTCATTCATGTACGAGTAATCTTCGGTTGGGGAAAGCAGGAGGCAAGCCTTAAATCTTGACGACGCAGAGAAACTCCCCTCAGAGATGGTAATGGAGTTTCCTTTGGCTTTGTGAGTTAAATACTTCGGGACTTCTTTACCTGGTAAGCATAGACACATGTAACCCCATCGTTGTATGATTACTCTTCTTGCTTCTTCGTCTAGTTTCACACAGTTTTCGAACGAGATTTGTCTGGTTGGATTGTAGAAGAAAGGGGAAGATACTCTCACCGCGCCTGTCTCCGATTTAACACACTTGCAGTCGTCGATTGTAGTATACGCCTTTGGTTCATCGAACGAGAAACAAACGCTTTTGAGCAATCCACAATTAGTTGCATCTAGTCTCCAAATCGAAGGCGGGAGACTCTGCATTGACACCAGCTTTCTGCAGTTTTGGACGTTAAGAACCTCTAGACCAGGGAGACTAATGACGCAATCTGGAATCTTCTTTTATATCACTCTCGCTTAGGTTTAACACCCTTACACATTTGGGGACATGTGTTAATCTCTTGAGGCTTCTGCTACCTATCTCAAGCCTGTCAAGACGAAGCCAGCTTCCAGAAATTGATGCAGGAACATCTTCTATCTTTGTGTTGCTTGCTTCAAGATGTCTGATGTTGCTAGAAAGATCTGGAAAAGTTCTTAATCGCGAGCAACCACCCATCCTGACATACTCAAGAGATGCTAAGTTGATGTTGGTTGGAATAACTCGTAGCTTTCTGCAGCCAAACATGTTCAAACATTTCAGTTTGTGTAGATTCTTGATAGAAGAGGGAAGCTCCACCAAACTTTCGCAACTCATCAGTGTCAATGACTTGAGATTAGTAGCCTTCGAAAGATCTGGGATTTCTTTCAACATAAGGGAATCCTTCAGGTTTATCGTCTTCAGATTTGCAAGGGGCTGCATGTGTCAAACACAACAAATTAGAAAAGAAAAAATCATATGGAGCTTTTTCATAAACAAATACCAACCTGGATTCCTTCCCAGAGCTTTTCAAGATTGCTGCCTTCCATAGAAATTTCGATGAGACATTCTGGTTTAAATGTTGGAGGAAGATATTTTCTTGGGTATGAAGGCCAACGTAGTAACTTCAAACGAGGTAGATATGTCATGTCCTCTGATATTGACAGTTTAGCACGAGGATACCCATGGATTCTCAAGAATTGAAGATTACGCATTCCTTCAAAGGCACGCCCGCTTATAGAAAGCTCACCCATGTCGGAGATATCAAATGATATACCTATGACAGATCCAGTTCCCTATAAATTATTCCAAAAAGAAAGACAGATGAAATTGTCATAAAAAAAACAAAATATTTGTTGAGCAAGTTCGTAGATAAGTATGTAAGAACTTACTGTTTCATTTGCTAGTACATTATAAATCTCTTTAGCCTCTACTAAAAACTGACGTTTCCCAGGCTCATCTGATTGTTCACGAACAACTTGTCTACCCAATTGTTCTAGTAAAGAATGCATCACTATCCTCTGATAAGAGAAATCCAATATTGCAAACGCTTCGGACCGCCTTTCTTTGATTTCCACAAGAGATTTGACGGCTAGGGTCTTCAGCCCGTTTTCGACATCCAAATTACTGTCTGCCAGCATGATTGTCACATCGTAATGTGTAATCCCACGAAAAGAACGGAAATAATCATTGTTGAAGAAGCATGCGATGTGGAGAAACAGAGCTTGATCTTTCTTGGACAATCTGTCGTATCCCATTCTTAATACGTTCTCGATTTTTCCATGAAGACTACTTTCGATCCTTGATATCTGAAGTTCCCACTCGTCCTTGCTATCCCCACGCAACGATGAACCCACAACAGAAAGGGCTAGTGGAAGATTACCGCAAAGCCCAACTACTTTATTTGCAACCTCTTCGAAACCATCTGGTACAGATCTCTTTTCGAAAGCAAATAGACATAAGATCTCAAGAGCCTTTTCATCGGATGGAAATCCCACATCGTAGATCTCGTTAATCTTGTGTGCTTTCAAAATCTTTTTATCTTCCGTGGTAACAACGATCCGACTTCCTGAACCAAACCAAGAAGGATCTCCAGCCAAAACCTCTAATTGCTCTACATCATCTACATCATCTAAAATGATAAACACTTTTTTGATCTTTCAGCCATTCTTTTATCCCCCTTAAATGATGTACCCTCATATCCCCTTGGTTCAAAAGCTTAGACAGAAGTTGGTTTTGCAACGTTAGCTTTGATTCGTAATCATCAACACCCACTATGCTCCTATAACTTCCTCCTCTAAGGTTCCCCATAAAACAACTAAGTCCAAAATCGCTAGAAACTAGATTGTATAAAGCTCTAGCAATGGTAGTCTTACCTATTCCTGCAGGACCCCAAATTCCAATCATCTTCACATTGTTGCACTCGAGGCATAACAAAGTGCCCAGCTTTCTCAAGTGAGCTTCCATGCCAACCATTCCATCGAAATCCCTCGACGGTGAAGATTCCAGATTCTTGGAAACATCTCTAGCAATCTTTTGGAGCATATCTGCTTCGGTAGCCCTAACAAAAAGCCAAACAAACAAAATCTTGTTTAGATTTGGAAAAACGTTTCCACCATTTTCTTGAGAAAGATGCAAAACTCATACCAATTTTTAGAATGTTCTCCAGCTATGGTTGCTACATCTGCCAAAGATTTGCTCCATTTCTGCTTGACTTCCTCTTCTTTCCCTTCACAAGTTCTCTCAAAAGCGTTTCCGAAATCTCCCCTCTGCTTCCGAACATCAGACGGATCAACTTCGTAAAAAAACAGGCATCACGATCTGCCCCCAAGCGTCTTTGCAGTTCATGATTTCAACCAATTCGTCTAAGCACCAGCTCGAAGAAGCGTAGTTCTTCGAGAGCAGAACGATCGAGATTCTTGATTCGCTAATGGCCTTCACGAGCTCAGGTCCGATCGTGTGGCTTCTCTCGATCTCATGATCTTTGAACGTTATGATCCCTTTGCTTGCAAAGTAGTTGTGTAAATGACTGACAATCCCTTTACGGACATCTGCGCCGTGGAAGCTCGGGAAGACATGGTATCTCGTTATGCGTGAGGGCGAAGAAGAAGGAGAAGAATAAGATGAACAACTAAACCAAAGTCATATGAGAGACTGGTTGAAAGATGAATCAAAGAAAGTATTGCAATGTCGTTTATAATATATATTGATGGAAAACGAGTAAGGAGAAGAGAAAATTCAAAGATGCAATTTCTATGTAATTGTTTCCTCAAAAGTCGTCGACGACCCTATTAAAGTTATCGGTCTTGTACTCTTGTGCCTTTGCCTCCAAGGAGGAATTTTCATTATGGGTCACGGGCCCGCATATTGTTTGTCAAGCCGTCGTTATCGTCTTCCTCCGGGTAAAGAAATATGTTGGAAATGGAACACTTTTTACATTTTACATCACTATGCAACATAATTTACTTCTTACATTTACATAACTATGCTTGTAAGTTGTAACTTGTCTAATTTGTGGAATTCTTTTGTCCTTGTATTTGTATATTGATTATTCATTTTGTCAAAAACAAAAAAAAACTCCCATATATATAATATATATTTTAACATATTTTACACTTTAATTAAGTTTGAGTTTGTGTAAATTTCACTTTAGCCTAAGGCTCAAATAATAATTCCAAACTGATCAAAAATCAACAAATCTAGTTCCTTTAGCAGTACAGTGTTTTGTATTTATTAGAATACACACGTTTACAAGCATATGTCGAGTGTAATATATCTCAATGATCTTACAGCTATCTATAAACAGATTATACAGGAAACAACAAAAGACTTGTGAGCTTCAAATCTGAAAATCTGTTGCAGGAGTCTTCTATGATGTTCTTCTCCCCGGTGTAAACACATTGGTGTGAGATTTTGTCAGGTAAGTAAAATTCAGACATGGAGGCAAAGGAGATACACACACACACCTTTCTTCAAAAGATCTTCAAGATCAAGTCTTTGCAATGTCAACACAACTCTAGTTTCTTTCCAAACAAACATGAGAAGACCTTTAGATGTCACAAACAGTGAACCCGGTTTGTAACCAGGATACCTGAAACCATAACCTTTCGCAATACCTTCTCCTGCGTAAGAATACTCAAAATCTTCTCCATTTGTATCATCAAAAGGAAAGAGCTCAAAAGAAGGAGAACCAATCTTTACAGCAAACATTGCTGATCCATTAGGATGCATCACGTAGTGAGTACCTTCAAGTATTTTCGTCCCTATAAGAAGTCTCTCACTCTCATCTTGAGATTCTTCATAAGTGAGCATCACTAAAAACAGAGCCTTTCCTGGTTTCTCTTCAGTACATTTCCCAGGCGGCCAACCAAATGTTCCTCCCCACAAACGGCGCACTCTTGACTGTTCACCGGGTTCTTAATCGGTAGCTTGTAAATTTTTGGGTTTTATCAGTTTCGTGCATGTTTGGCCAACCTCTGTACGAAGAAAGCTTAGTCTTTGAAGCGCCGGCATTGGAATGGAATAAAGCATATATTCTGTTATCTTCAAGGTTTGATTGAATTTGGATTATATTATTCTAGAAACCCTGAGGTTGGTCTAGTTGGTTTTGCAGATGCAGGATATCTGTCTGATCCGCATAAAGCTCGGTCGCAAACTGGATATGTTTTCACATTTGGTGGAACTGCGATCTCTTGGCGATCTCAAAAGCAAACTTTGGTCGCGACTTCTTCAAACTATGCGAAGATTATTGCGCTTCATGAAGCATGCAGAGAATGTGTATGGCTTCGGTCGATAGTTCATCACATACAAGAAGCAAGCAGAATAATCACAGACAAAGAACCAACAAAAGTGTTTGAAGACAATGCTGCTTGTGTCGCTCAAATTAAGGAATGTTATATCAAGAGCGATAGAACGAAGCATATCCCTCCAAGATTTTTCTCATATACTCAAGAGCTCGAGAAAAAAAAGGAAGTGGATGTTCAGTATGTTCGTTCAAGTGACAACACAGCTGATCTCTTCACAAAAGCGCTTCCTACTACAACATTCAAGAAACATGTTCATAGTATTAGAATGCGGCATCTACGAGATTTGTGAAGAGAGGATGAGATCCATCTTTTCCAGGGGGAGTTTGCTTTTGCTGTACTCTTTTTCCCTTTATCATGGTTTTTATCTCATTGGATTTTTCCATGGAAAGGTTTTTAACGAGGCAGCACACAACTTCACAGCGATGGATACTCATGCGCCATTTCGAGGGGGAGCGCCACTGCACTCTTTTTCCTGTCATGGTTTTATCCCACACGGGTTTTTCCATGATAAGATTTTTAACGAGGCAGTACATAATACATCATTAGTGATGGATAATCAAGGGGGAGTGTTAAATGGATAGTGATTATTCATTTGCTTTTGTCTTTATACATTAACATATTAAAAGATAATGTTTATCCATAAGTTTTAGATAATGCTTATCCATATGTTTTGGATAATGCTTATCTATATGTTTCGTCTTTATAGATTAGCTTACTTCACTGAAGTAAGATTTTTCTTATAAATAGAAAACTTCATTCTTTGTAAAATCATAAGTTCAGAAGAAGAAAGAAATGAAGTTCTTATGTTCATCTTTCTCTCTGAAGTTCAAAAGATCTTAAACTCTTCTTTGCTTTTCTTTATAAATTGAATTTGAATTTGCGAATTTCTAATTTGAATTTGCGCAAGAGTTTCTCGACCTGATTCCAGAGAACAGCATCGAAGCTTCGAGTAGACAAAATGTTTAACGGTGTGATGGACCCTGAGATTATTCGGCTAGCTCAAGATCAGATGAGCCGAAAGTCGCCTGCTTATTTCGCTAGGATCCAACAGCAGGTTTCTTAATTTTCCTTGATTCTGAGAACGATTGATTCAAGCTGTTCGATCTTTCCATAATAGTTCATGTTTGAGGGCTAAAATCTGAGTAGGATAATTTGATCTTCTTCCTAATGTTTATTTAGTTGATTGATTTGATTGTGATTTGCAATTGGGTTTAGTTACTCTTTTGATGTTCATTTTGTTTAAAAATCAAAGTTTCGTGTGCAAACTCTTTGTTATAACGGATCTAGGTGATTTTCACATCTGTGTAATGAATTTATGTCATTGTTATTACAGATGATGTCGAATCCAGATTTGATGAAAATAATCACTGACATCAGTTCTCTTTAATTTGATCTACCTTATCGCCGACATGTAACTCGCTTTCATTAGGCAACGGGCTGATATAAGGAAGCTGAGAGAAGATGCATCTAACCAACTCATGCATCGTGTGGCGTGCGATAAGCTGCAACAATTCACTTTTGGAGCTTGATTGATGAACAACACGCAAACAAGTGTTGACGATGGTGCAAATGTCTTGATTACTCAATCCATTAGCCGCCTTACTCTTTATGCAAGCCAGAAGAACCTGAAGTATCTTCATCAGAACCACTTCCTCCGAGGCCGGATCAGTTACCTCAAAACGGCAGCTTTTCAAAGCAACGCCGGTGATCGGAGCCCCAGTTTCATCGGACAGAACAACATCCAAAAAGGGCTGTGTGTACAATCTCGGGTCAACGTTTAGCCAATTGCTCTGCCATTAGAATATCTGTTTACGCAATTCTTTCAAAGAATGGATCAGAGAATGCTCCAACTGATCATCATCTGCAATGTAGCGAACACCCCACCGTACATTTCTCCTCATCACAGCCAAAACTGCGCCGATCTTGGAATTGATCTCTCGAACTCTCCATGGAACGAGTTGCTTCCCGAAGGATGATTCTGATACCCCATAACTCGTCCCAGCTTTTTGGCTCAAGCACCAAAACACATACGAAGCATTCAAGCTGCAAAACAGTTAAAGGTTTCATGGTGAGAAGCAAGTTCGTAGGAATCACAGAGCCGATGCGGTAGAGTGAGAGCTTGCCCAGAAACTCAATTGAGATCAGATCCTTGTTATTCCTGAATCACCAGAAACACATCAAAACGTGGATCCTTCCTGCAATTGGCTCTGTGGAGTATTACGAGGATGGCGATCGGAGAAGCTTCGGATGTGTTGTTCCCTGAGAGAGATGATCGAAGAGAAGAGGTTGTGAAAGGTCTGAAAGTGGAAGCTCTGAGATGGGCCAAAACTTGGGCCAGATTTTGTTACTGGTTCTAAAGACGTAGTCATGGGCCTATCGAGAATGTACCGTTGGGCCCTCTTTATATTTCAGTCAGATTTTGTTATTAGTTACCTTGTCTTGCAAGAAATATTAGCATCTCCTCCCAAACTTTCCGAGATTTATTTTCTTCCATCGGATGGATTAAATTCTAAAGCTTGTGATTATATCAAAGATTTATTATTCTATGTGTGACATTGATTTAATGTATATCATGCCTTTGATCAATGCCAATAACAAGTTCTTGCTTTACAATAATATAAAATATTACCAATCTTATTGAAGAAAATTGTGAAACGATTCAGTCGTACAAAGAAACCTATTGCAGTGACAAAATTGTGAGACACAACAAAATCTTAAAGAGAATACGACACTTTCTAGAATTACTTCAAAGGATATAATTGGTGTCTCGTGAAATTCCAAGGATAATTTGGCTCTTTCTTCTTCTTACTCAGACCAACATTCCACCGACTTGTATGCTTACTCCTGTTGACGACACTTTCATCTTTAGAGACCTCAACGGCTGCATCACTCTGCTCTTTCCATTTGCTGCTACTACTCTCACCTTCCTCCCCCAACATCTCTACACCACACTCAATAATCTTGTCATCCATGACAGTCTCGGGGTAGTCTTCCTTGTAGCTGAATTCAAACTGAATCTCGCTCGTAGTCGCGCCCGCTTCACCGCATCTGTGTTCTTTAAACAGGGTCCCAGAAAATACAAACATGTGTTCAGTTATGAGTTGATAAGACGAATCCTGAACCACTGGCGGCTTGTAAGTAAGTTCATTGATGAGAACCCCTTTGCTTCTTAGACGACACACAACTTCATTCATGTACGAGTAATCTTCGGTTGGGGAAAGCAGGAGGCAAGCCTTAAATCTTGACGACGCAGAGAAACTCCCCTCAGAGATGGTAATGGAGTTTCCTTTGGCTTTGTGAGTTAAATACTTCGGGACTTCTTTACCTGGTAAGCATAGACACATGTAACCCCATCGTTGTATGATTACTCTTCTTGCTTCTTCGTCTAGTTTCACACAGTTTTCGAACGAGATTTGTCTGGTTGGATTGTAGAAGAAAGGGGAAGATACTCTCACCGCGCCTGTCTCCGATTTAACACACTTGCAGTCGTCGATTGTAGTATACGCCTTTGGTTCATCGAACGAGAAACAAACGCTTTTGAGCAATCCACAATTAGTTGCATCTAGTCTCCAAATCGAAGGCGGGAGACTCTGCATTGACACCAGCTTTCTGCAGTTTTGGACGTTAAGAACCTCTAGACCAGGGAGACTAATGACGCAATCTGGAATCTTCTTTATATCACTCTCGCTTAGGTTTAACACCCTTACACATTTGGGGACATGTGTTAATCTCTTGAGGCTTCTGCTACCTATCTCAAGCCTGTCAAGACGAAGCCAGCTTCCAGAAATTGATGCAGGAACATCTTCTATCTTTGTGTTGCTTGCTTCAAGATGTCTGATGTTGCTAGAAAGATCTGGAAAAGTTCTTAATCGCGAGCAACCACCCATCCTGACATACTCAAGAGATGCTAAGTTGATGTTGGTTGGAATAACTCGTAGCTTTCTGCAGCCAAACATGTTCAAACATTTCAGTTTGTGTAGATTCTTGATAGAAGAGGGAAGCTCCACCAAACTTTCGCAACTCATCAGTGTCAATGACTTGAGATTAGTAGCCTTCGAAAGATCTGGGATTTCTTTCAACATAAGGGAATCCTTCAGGTTTATCGTCTTCAGATTTGCAAGGGGCTGCATGTGTCAAACACAACAAATTAGAAAAGAAAAAATCATATGGAGCTTTTTCATAAACAAATACCAACCTGGATTCCTTCCCAGAGCTTTTCAAGATTGCTGCCTTCCATAGAAATTTCGATGAGACATTCTGGTTTAAATGTTGGAGGAAGATATTTTCTTGGGTATGAAGGCCAACGTAGTAACTTCAAACGAGGTAGATATGTCATGTCCTCTGATATTGACAGTTTAGCACGAGGATACCCATGGATTCTCAAGAATTGAAGATTACGCATTCCTTCAAAGGCACGCCCGCTTATAGAAAGCTCACCCATGTCGGAGATATCAAATGATATACCTATGACAGATCCAGTTCCCTATAAATTATTCCAAAAAGAAAGACAGATGAAATTGTCATAAAAAAAAACAAAATATTTGTTGAGCAAGTTCGTAGATAAGTATGTAAGAACTTACTGTTTCATTTGCTAGTACATTATAAATCTCTTTAGCCTCTACTAAAAACTGACGTTTCCCAGGCTCATCTGATTGTTCACGAACAACTTGTCTACCCAATTGTTCTAGTAAAGAATGCATCACTATCCTCTGATAAGAGAAATCCAATATTGCAAACGCTTCGGACCGCCTTTCTTTGATTTCCACAAGAGATTTGACGGCTAGGGTCTTCAGCCCGTTTTCGACATCCAAATTACTGTCTGCCAGCATGATTGTCACATCGTAATGTGTAATCCCACGAAAAGAACGGAAATAATCATTGTTGAAGAAGCATGCGATGTGGAGAAACAGAGCTTGATCTTTCTTGGACAATCTGTCGTATCCCATTCTTAATACGTTCTCGATTTTTCCATGAAGACTACTTTCGATCCTTGATATCTGAAGTTCCCACTCGTCCTTGCTATCCCCACGCAACGATGAACCCACAACAGAAAGGGCTAGTGGAAGATTACCGCAAAGCCCAACTACTTTATTTGCAACCTCTTCGAAACCATCTGGTACAGATCTCTTTTCGAAAGCAAATAGACATAAGATCTCAAGAGCCTTTTCATCGGATGGAAATCCCACATCGTAGATCTCGTTAATCTTGTGTGCTTTCAAAATCTTTTTATCTTCCGTGGTAACAACGATCCGACTTCCTGAACCAAACCAAGAAGGATCTCCAGCCAAAACCTCTAATTGCTCTACATCATCTACATCATCTAAAATGATAAACACTTTTTGATCTTTCAGCCATTCTTTTATCCCCCTTAAATGATGTACCCTCATATCCCCTTGGTTCAAAAGCTTAGACAGAAGTTGGTTTTGCAACGTTAGCTTTGATTCGTAATCATCAACACCCACTATGCTCCTATAACTTCCTCCTCTAAGGTTCCCCATAAAACAACTAAGTCCAAAATCGCTAGAAACTAGATTGTATAAAGCTCTAGCAATGGTAGTCTTACCTATTCCTGCAGGACCCCAAATTCCAATCATCTTCACATTGTTGCACTCGAGGCATAACAAAGTGCCCAGCTTTCTCAAGTGAGCTTCCATGCCAACCATTCCATCGAAATCCCTCGACGGTGAAGATTCCAGATTCTTGGAAACATCTCTAGCAATCTTTTGGAGCATATCTGCTTCGGTAGCCCTAACAAAAAGCCAAACAAACAAAATCTTGTTTAGATTTGGAAAAACGTTTCCACCATTTTCTTGAGAAAGATGCAAAACTCATACCAATTTTTAGAATGTTCTCCAGCTATGGTTGCTACATCTGCCAAAGATTTGCTCCATTTCTGCTTGACTTCCTCTTCTTTCCCTTCACAAGTTCTCTCAAAAGCGTTTCCGAAATCTCCCCTCTGCTTCCGAACATCAGACGGATCAACTTCGTAAAAAACAGGCATCACGATCTGCCCCCAAGCGTCTTTGCAGTTCATGATTTCAACCAATTCGTCTAAGCACCAGCTCGAAGAAGCGTAGTTCTTCGAGAGCAGAACGATCGAGATTCTTGATTCGCTAATGGCCTTCACGAGCTCAGGTCCGATCGTGTGGCTTCTCTCGATCTCATGATCTTTGAACGTTATGATCCCTTTGCTTGCAAAGTAGTTGTGTAAATGACTGACAATCCCTTTACGGACATCTGCGCCGTGGAAGCTCGGGAAGACATGGTATCTCGTTATGCGTGAGGGCGAAGAAGAAGGAGAAGAATAAGATGAACAACTAACCAAAGTCATATGAGAGACTGGTTGAAAGATGAATCAAAGAAAGTATTGCAATGTCGTTTATAATATATATTGATGGAAAACGAGTAAGGAGAAGAGAAAATTCAAAGATGCAATTTCTATGTAATTGTTTCCTCAAAAGTCGTCGACGACCCTATTAAAGTTATCGGTCTTGTACTCTTGTGCCTTTGCCTCCAAGGAGGAATTTTCATTATGGGTCACGGGCCCGCATATTGTTTGTCAAGCCGTCGTTATCGTCTTCCTCCGGGTAAAGAAATATGTTGGAAATGGAACACTTTTTACATTTTACATCACTATGCAACATAATTTACTTCTTACATTTACATAACTATGCTTGTAAGTTGTAACTTGTCTAATTTGTGGAATTCTTTTGTCCTTGTATTTGTATATTGATTATTCATTTTGTCAAAAACAAAAAAAAACTCCCATATATATAATATATATTTTAACATATTTTACACTTTAATTAAGTTTGAGTTTGTGTAAATTTCACTTTAGCCTAAGGCTCAAATAATAATTCCAAACTGATCAAAAATCAACAAATCTAGTTCCTTTAGCAGTACAGTGTTTTGTATTTATTAGAATACACACGTTTACAAGCATATGTCGAGTGTAATATATCTCAATGATCTTACAGCTATCTATAAACAGATTATACAGGAAACAACAAAAGACTTGTGAGCTTCAAATCTGAAAATCTGTTGCAGGAGTCTTCTATGATGTTCTTCTCCCCGGTGTAAAAACACATTGGTGTGAGATTTTGTCAGGTAAGTAAAATTCAGACATGGAGGCAAAGGAGATACACACACACCTTTCTTCAAAAGATCTTCAAGATCAAGTCTTTGCAATGTCAACACAACTCTAGTTTCTTTCCAAACAAACATGAGAAGACCTTTAGATGTCACAAACAGTGAACCCGGTTTGTAACCAGGATACCTGAAACCATAACCTTTCGCAATACCTTCTCCTGCGTAAGAATACTCAAAATCTTCTCCATTTGTATCATCAAAAGGAAAGAGCTCAAAAGAAGGAGAACCAATCTTTACAGCAAACATTGCTGATCCATTAGGATGCATCACGTAGTGAGTACCTTCAAGTATTTTCGTCCCTATAAGAAGTCTCTCACTCTCATCTTGAGATTCTTCATAAGTGAGCATCACTAAAAACAGAGCCTTTCCTGGTTTCTCTTCAGTACATTTCCCAGGCGGCCAACCAAATGTTCCTCCCCACAAACCGGCGCACTCTTGACTGTTCACCGGGTTCTTAATCGGTAGCTTGTAAATTTTTGGGTTTTATCAGTTTCGTGCATGTTTGGCCAACCTCTGTACGAAGAAAGCTTAGTCTTTGAAGCTTTGACACTAAGACCAACAAAATCACCAGAGCTAAGAAAGCTTTGCAGATTCAAACGTTTAATCCCACTGCTTGTCGAAGAAGACGAGTTCTTTGAAGTACTACTTGAACTAGACTTTCTCAGGATATGCTTGATGCCACTTTTGAAATACTTGCTAAATCCCTTCCTTTGTGTGCCATGTATCTGATTCTCATCGTCCATGTCTCCATAACCAAGACTCTTCCAAAACTCATTACTGTCTACCTGATTTGGATCATAACACAACTCATCCTCAAGCTTCATGTGGTTCCAGTTCCCACCAAACTTATGCATCTTAAGCAGCATTGTTCTCCGTTCCAACAACATCGCTTCATCGTCTTTCGAACAGCGAAACAGCTTCCCACTTGATAGCTCAGGTTGAGGTAAACCTACACGTCCCGTCACTATCTCAAGCAACTTCCTCCTATCGCTAAAAGCTAGCTTACAAAACGAAAACCGAACATCGTTCTCAGTCTCACCGCACAACCTCTTCTCTCGCCTTGGCTCAACCTCGAGTAAAAGCACATTGCAACTCTTCTCAACGCCCATGACAAAACCAGGATACAAGGAACTGCATTCTCCGTCTCTCCCATGGAGGAAAAACGCGGCGGAGCCATCGAAACCGCAGATTATCTCAAACACCGGCGACCACATGACCCGACCTTGTTGAATCCCTAAAGGACCAACCTCTTGTGGGATTATCCGGCAAGCGACAAGGGACAAGAAACCAGGCATGACATGAACAACGTTCCCAAGTTCAGGGTTTTGGTGAACCCAAACCCCAACAAGAGGCTTCATTACCTCATCAAGAAACCTACAAAGCGCCTTGTAAGAAGAGATCCCGATTCGCCATTGGACTATTTCAGGTAAAGGAAGGACCTTTACTACTTCACACTGTACAATCCAGATCCTCTCTGAATCCACAAGGCTACAGAGGCTTTTGCAGCATAGGCTTAGATTGCAGATGTCACTTGGAGACAGAAATCGAGAGATTAGAGCTAATACATCTTCTGGAAGCGACAGAAGCAAACAAGCATCAGATGATTCCGATGGCAAATCGATGGTCTTCATCTATTACGAATCCAGTTTTAGCAACAGAGATCACTAAACACTAAACCCAGAAAATCGATTCCTTGAAGTAGGAAGGGTCTTACCGGATTCTGACTTGGAAGATCGAAACGCAGGCTTGGGTTTGAATCAGATCGCTTTAACAGACACCAAGAATTAAACTTTTGAATCACCCATCAAAGTAAATCGAAACTAAAACAAGATTGTGGGATTTTGTGGATGATCAAAAAGTAGAACTCGAGGATCGGAATCAGATAAAAACGGAGGAATCGCAGCCTATGCTATCAAATTTTGTGAGATTTTGAAAGAATTAGAAGAGAGCTAAAAGCAGGCGATGTGAGAAAAATCTTCCGTTTCAGGTGGAAGTTGACTACAACTGTTAAAGTCTTTACTCTTTACTCTTTAGTGCTTGTTTCACTCGCGATCTAACCAAACCACAACAAAGCAAAAAATTAAACAAATCAATATATAGTAGTTTTCCACAATACCAAGAACAAAACTACATATTCACAAATGCAAGATACTCATGGTATATATATATATATATACTTTTTGTATATTTAACATTAACACCTAAAAAAACAAAACTTGTATTTTTTTTTATAGGATTTTCTGCATTTTAACCCGTAAGTTACAAAGTTTTTGCAAAACAATCTTCAACCTCTCAAAAATGTAGGTCAAATCCTCACTTGATGGTCAACTGGCAATATAGTCCACATGTCATAATAGTCGTTTGGAAATCAAAACAGAATTTAAAACAAAATTAAAACGGGATGAAAGTTGTTATTAGTGTATTCAGTTCATTTTGTACATCGGTATGTTATAAACCGATTCTTTTCTTAATCTCTTGATTCCCGGTTCTGGTTTACCTTGGTCAGGTATTGTATATAAGCCAAACCACAATTGTAAATTTTATTGATCAATGAGAATGAAAGTTTATAATTTTCTCGTTGGTAAAATGGTAGCAGAGCGAAGACGATTCTGAAATCCCTCGATTTCGTACTTTCTTCTTCCTTGATTCACTTCGAATTCTCGGTTTTTTGTCAGAATTCTTCTCGCTTCCGCCTCGTACTCCGGTTTCCCAGCTTCGACGAGCTCAAATTCCGTTTTGGTCGTGTTCTACAGCTCCAATCGTGGTTTCATCTCCAGATTTTAGTTGTTCTTCCTGCTACAATGACCAAACGCAAATGCAAGTCGAAGTACCGTCGTTCATCACCAGATTCTAAGGAATATGGTTCTCCTACGTCTCAGAAATCTCCTGGTGCTTCCCAAGCTCGCGATGATTCAGGCGTTCTTCGTGGTGGTTCTGTGGCTCCGATTCACACTGACATTCGCAGATCTACAACCACATCACGATCTCTTCATCACTCGTTTGAGGTATCTGACTCTCCCGATAATGTTCATAGTTCGTATCACCTAGTTAGCTCAGATCATCCCGGTTTAGTTCTCGCTGCTGAAGCTTTAGATGGAACAAACTATGGTGTTTGGAGCATTGCTATGATTACTAGTCTAGAGGCTAGGAACAAGATGGGATTCATTGATGGATCGATACCACAACCTGCTGAGTATGATCCTTATTTCAATATTTGGTGTCGTTGCAATAGTATGGTGAAGTCTTGGTTGTTAAACAATGTTGCAAAGAAGATTTATACAAGTATATTGTATTTCAAGTCAGCCTCTAACATATGGAAGGATCTTCACACTCGTTTTCACAAGTCTAACTTGCCTCGCCTCTACAAACTTCGACATCAACTTCATTCGTTTCATCAAGGCAGTTTGGATCTGTCTTCTTTCCACACTCAGGTTCAATCACTTTGGGAGGAATTATCAAGTTTACAGATTACAGCTAACACTGTTGAAGATCTGGTTGCTGAGCGTGAGACAAACCGGGTTATTGATTTTCTTATGGGCCTTAACAACAATTATGAGAGTATTCGTAGCCGTATCTTGATGAAGAAGACATTGCCTACACTCTCTGAAGTCTACAATATGCTTGATCAGGAAGAGAGCCAGAAATCTGCTCATCAGGCTTGTGAACTTGTTCCTTCTGCTTTCCAGACATCTCAGACTCAAGTGGCAGCACCTGTTTTGAGTTCTCAACCCTCTGGTGAAGCATCTAAAGAAGATAAGCCTCTGTGTTCTTACTGTGGAAAACGGGGTCATGTTGTCGATCGTTGCTACAAGAAACATGGCTATCCTGCACATTTCAAGTTTAAGCACAAGAAGTCTGGTTCTGTTGCTGCGAATGTGACAGTGAGTGATTCTCCATCGGACCAAATAGCTACCACAGAAGATCTCTCTTCCACACAGATACAGCAGCTAGTGTCTTTCCTAAGCAGCAAACTCCAGGCTCCCTGCGTCACTACCACACCAGCGGTTCACTCTGTCTCAGTATCTTCCGACCTTTCTAATTCAACCGTTTGCCAATTTCTGGTAACTTTTACCCCTCTATCCTTTGTTCTTTTACCGGAATTAATAGGCCTTATGTCTGTTCTGTTAATGACAATAATGTAGCCATTGATGCGTGGGTCATAGACACAGGAGCAACTAACCATATCACTCATAATAAATCCTCATTTTCTACTTATAAAACCCTCTCAAATACAACCGTTACTTTGCTTACTGGAGTTCGTGTGAGCATTGTCGGTTTAGGAACCATACACTTGGGTAGAAATTTAGTGTTTACTGATGTTCTTCACATACCTCAGTTTAAGTTCAATCTCCTTAGTGTCAGTTCTTTGACAAAGAGTAGGGGTTGTAGAATCTGGTTTGATGAGTCTTTTTATGTTCTTCAGGAGCGTACACAGGGATTAATGATTGGAATGGGTAGACAAGTGGCTAATCTTTATTTTTTGGATATCGAGTCCATTTCCTCTCAAGGTACTCTAGCTTTTTCTATTGTTGCAAGTGTCTCTAGTCCTGACTTGTGGCATAACAGGCTAGGATACCCATCTATGTCTAAGATACATCCTATGTATGATGTTCTTTATTTTCCTAAACCAAAGAATAATCCTGATTTTCATTGTCGGATTTGCCATTTGGCTAAACAGAAACATATCCCGTTTGTATCTCATAATAATCTCAACAATAAACCCTTTGATTTGGTTCATATAGATACTTGGGGTCCCTTTTCTGTTCCTACTCATGATGGGTATAGATACTTCTTGACGATTGTTGATGATTGCTCTAGGGCTACTTGGGTTTACCTTCTTAAGAAAAAATCGGATGTGTTAGAAGTCTTTCCTACTTTTATCTCTATGGTAGAAACTCAGTTCGAGACTAAGGTTAAGGGGGTTAGATCCGACAATGCTCAGGAACTTAAATTCACCTTCTTTTATCAGTCCAAAGGCATTGTTTCCTATCACTCTTACCCTGAAACTCCCCAACAAAACTCAGTCGTTGAACGAAAACACCAACATATCCTCAATGTTGCTCGGTCCCTTCTTTTTCAATCTCATATCCCTCTTCCTTACTGGGGTGACTGTATTCTAACCACAGTTCACTTGATAAACCGTCTCCCTGCTCCTGTGCTCGAAGACAAAAGCCCTTTTGAAGTTTTAACAAAGAAGGTTCCTGACTATAATCAACTTAAAGTCTTTGGGTGCCTTTGTTATGCTTCTACATCCCCTAAAGGCAGACATAAATTCGACCCCCAAGCTCGAGCATGTGTTTTCCTTAGTTATCCTAACGGGTATAAAGGTTACAAGCTCCTTGACATTCAATCTAATGACATTTTCATCTCTCGACATGTCATTTTTCATGAAGAGCTCTTTCCTTTTGTTCATTCAGATCTTTCACAAGAAGCTTCTAATCTCTTTTCTGATCTGATGGACAACCCTCCTATGGATCCTCAATCTTCCGGTGTTGATACCTCTGTATCTTCCCCTTCTATAGAGAATGTGCCTTCTGCCATTCCTACTTTCGATGTTGGTGAACCCTCTGTTCCCACATCACATAGGAGGATCAAAAAGCCTGCTCATCTTCAAGATTATTACTGTGATTCAGTAATGTCTTCAACCATTCATGAAATTTTTCAATACCTTTCCTATGATCAAATTGCTCCGCTTTACTATTCTTTTTAGCCTCTATTGATAAAGAGAAAGAACCCTCTTCCTATACTGAGGCAAAGCATTTTCTGGTATGGTGTGATGCAATGGACATTGAGATTGTTGCTATGGAGGATATGGACACTTGGGACATCTGCTCTTTGCCACCTGATAAGCACTGCATTGGCTGTAAATGGGTTTTTAAGGTGAAGTTCAACGCAGATGGTAGTGTTGAAAGGTACAAAGCTCACTTAGTTGCCAAAGGATACACGTAGGAAGAATGTGTTGATTATAATGAGACCTTTTCTCCGGTTGTTAAGTTGACTTCAGTGAAGCTCGTGTTAGGTCTTGCAGCAATCTTCGGTCTCTCCCTTACTCAGCTGGACATCTCCAATGCGTTTCTCAATGGGGATCTTGACGAAGAAATTTATATGAAGCTTCCTCCAGGATATTCTTCACGAAAGGGGGACCTTCCGCCAAATGCAGTTTGTAAACTCAAGAAGTCCATGTATGGTCTTAAGCAAGCTTCCCGCCAGTGGTTTCTCAAATTCTCCACTACTCTTATTGGCTTGGGATTCACACAAGCTGCTTCTGATCACACTTGTTTCCTGAAAATTACTGCATCGGTGTTTATATGTGTCTTGGTGTACGTTGACGATATCATTATTGCCTGCAATGATGATTCCTCCATTGACACCTTGAAGACTGATCTCAAATCCTTCTTTAAACTGTGTGATCTTGGTCCTTTGAAATATTTCCTTGGCTTGGAGATTGCTCGATCGGCTGAAGGCATCTATGTATGTCAACGTAAATATGCGCTTGATCTTCTTGCTGACACTGGTCTCCTTGGCTGCAAACCGTCCTCTGTTCCTATGGACCCTCACGTGAAGCTTTCTAAGGACAAAGGCGGTGATTTTGTTGATGCTGAATCCTACAGACGTCTTATTGGCTAGTTGATGTACTTGCAGATCACTCGTCCTGATATTGCTTATGCAGTGAACAAGCTTAGTCAGTTTTCTGCTGCCCCACGAATTGCTCATCAACAAGCTCTTCACAAAGTTCTTCACTACATTAAAGGAACAGTAAGACAAGGTCTCTTTTACTCTGCTGCGTCAGAGCTTCAGCTTCAAGTCTATGCCGATGCCGACTGGGCTTTGCGTGTTGATACACGTTGTTCCACTACAGGTTACTGCATTTTTTTAGGATCCTCGCTTATTGCATGGAAATCCAAGAAACAGCAGACTGTTTCCAAATCCTCTGCAGAAGCTGAATACCGAAGCCTCTCCAAAGCTACTGATGAACTGGTTTGGCTCACTAACTTTCTCAAGGAGTTGCAGGTTCCCCTATCTAAACCCACTCTCCTTTTCTGTGACAATACGACTGCAATTTATATCGCTCGGAATCCAGTTTTCCATGAGCGAACCAAACATATAGAGACTGATTGTCACAGTGTTCGAGAAAGGTTAGTTGCAGGTCTATTTGAGCTTCATCATGTTCCGTCTGAGCTTTAGATTGCAGATCCGTTCACTAAGGCTCTTTATCCAGCTCAATTTCACAATTTAGTTGGCAAGATGGGTGTTCGAAACATCTTCTCCCCATCTTAAGGGGGACTATTAGTGTATTCAGTTCATTTTGTACATCGGTATGTTACAAAGCGATTCTTTTCTTAATCTCTTGATTCACGGTTCTGGTTTACCTTGGTCAGGTATTGTATATAAGCCAAACCACAATTGTAAATTTTATTGATCAATGAGAATGAAACTTTATAATTTTCTCGTTGGTAAAAGTTGTTTTTGTTAAATGGATAGTGATTATCCATTTGCTTTTGTCTTTATACATTAGCATATTAAAGGATAATGTTTATCCATAAGTTTTAGATAATGCTTATCCATATGTTTTGGATAATGTTTATCTATATGTTTCGTCTTTATAGATTAGCTTACTTCACTATGAAGTAAAGTTTTTCCTATAAATAGGTAACTTCATTCTTTATAAAATCATAAGTTCAGAAGAAGAAAGAAATGAAGTTCTTATGTTCATCTTTCTTCTTTCTCTCTGAAGTTCAAAAGATCTTAAACTCTTCTTTGTTTTTCTTTATAAAGCATTAGTTTACAACACATTATCAGCACGAACGTCTCTTGATCTATATCTGGGAGTTAGATCTATACCAGAGAGGTAATATTCATTATGTTCAATTTATTTTGAATATTATGATTTACGGAAAGATAGGCTATGCCTTCTCCGTTTATATGTTATGCCGAGATGGAAGGCTCTGTCTGCTCCGAGCTGATCGTTATGGTAGGCACTGCCTCCACGGTCAAATAATTATATTGTTTATTTATTATGCCGGGATGGTAGGCTATGTCTCCTCCGAGCTGATCGTTATGGTAGGCACTGCCTCCACGGTCAAATAATTATATTTTTTGTTTATTATACCAGGATGGTAGGCTATGTCTCCTCCGAGCTGATTGTTATGGTAGGCTCTGCCTCCACAATTAAAAATGATCACATGGCAGACTATGTCGCCTCAGATCATATTTATTTATTTATTATGTGGGAGATTAAAATCCCTATATTTTTTCATTTATTTATTTATGCAATCAGCAATTGTATGGTAGGCTCTGCCTCCTCATATTGCTTTTATTATTGTCCTTTATTATGCCGTTACTATGCTCAAATTTTTAACCTAACAAATTAAGCTTTTGTTATTGAGTAATAATTTGTCAAAGCTCGAGATCGCCACCCTTGACTTGTGTGGAAAGAATTATATGTCTTGGGCGCTAGGTGCAAAGGTGCATCTAGAGAGAAATGATCTCTTGAGCACTATCGATATGTCGGAAACGATATTCGATGAAATAAGGCAAATATCATGATCTTTTTACGCCACCATATCCGTGATGGTTTAAATGATCCATCACGAGTAAAAATCCTAAAGATCTTGGAAAATAAGTGGTTGAATCTCCAGACGAGAGAATTCACCCAAAGCTCGGAGTTGATATAAATCCTCATGGTAGCTTAATAATATAATAAACTCATGATGAGAAACCATCAGCTTTGTCCATCTAAATTGACTTCATTCCTAGGGGAGAATGTTGAGTAATCCACTTAGAGTAAGTGTGATGGAAAAATTCAATAAAAAAAGGGATGATGGCTGGGACGTTGAAAGACAAAAGCTTAATGGTTTTGATGTATTATATGCTTTTGCTTTAGATGTTTTTGCTGTAGGTTCTATTGTACCATAAGCGGTATTGTCAGGTATGTGTTTAATACTTATACATGAATCTTTTATGAATATTTTAAATTCAGAAAATATCAGAATTTGAGACTATGGATGGAGATACTTGTCTAGCAGACAGTGCTACGACACATACAATCCTTAGGGATAAAAAGTATTTCTCCTGTCTCAAAATGAAAGTCTCCGCTGGAAGCGTGAGTACTATAACTGGTATTGCAAAGATTATACTAGGCTCCGAAAGAGCAAGTTTTCCATTGCCAAGGGGTACAGAGTTTGTAGTGCAAGATGCATTATACTCCCCCGAGTCTCAACGGAACTTATTAAGTTTTCGAGATATCCGCAGAAATGGATATCATATTGAGACTATTAATAAGAATGGCACTGAATATCTTTGCATTACAACAGAGAGTAAACATCAGTTGGAAGTGTTACCAATGATGTCCTAAGGATTATATTGCACAAAGATAACCATGGCTGAATCACATGTTGCGGTAAACCAGAAGTTTACCAGCACTTTCAGAGTATGGCATGAAAGGTTAGGCCATCCTGGTTCAGTCATGATGAGAAAGATTATGCAAAATTCGAGTGGCCACCCATTGAAAAACCAGAAGATTTTTCAATCGGGGGAGTTTTCATGTAAGGCATGTTCTCAAGAAAAACTCATATGTAGGCCCTCACCAGCCAAAGTTGGGAATGAATCCCCTGTATTCTTAGAGAGAATACATGGTGATATATGTGGGCCGATTAACCCACCGTGCGGGCCATTTAGATATTTCATGGTATTGATTGATGCATCTAGTAGATGGTCACATGTGTGTCTTTTGACCACAAGAAATATGGCTTTCGCAAGATTCATTGCCCAAATAATCAGGTTGAGAGCGCATTTCCCTGATTATGCTATAAAGAAAGTCAGGCTTGATAACGCTGGTGAATTCACTTCAACGGCCTTTAATGACTACTGTATGTCTTTGGGAATCGATGTTGAGCATCCGGTTCCGCATGTTCATACACAAAATGGCATGGCTGAGTCATTGATTAAGCGGTTGCAATTAATTACAAGACCGTTAATCTTGAGAACAAAGCTTCCAATCACTGTATGGGGACATGCTATATTGCATGCTGGGGAATTGGTCCAGGTAAGACCAAGTGCGTATAATGAATATTCCCCCATACAGTTAGCATTTGGCCAGAAACCAGATGTATCCCATCTTCGTGTGTTTTGGTGTGCGGTCTATGTCCCTATAGCGCCACCTCAAAGAACAAAAATGGGACCACAAAGAAGATTGGGAATATATATCGGGTATTCGTCACCAAGTATAATTAGGTATCTTGAGCCGGTAACTGGTGATATGTTCACGGCATGATTTGCCGATTGCCACTTTGATGAAAGTGAATTCCCTGCGTTAGGGGGAGGATTGAGAGAATCACCAAATGATATCACATGGTGTACAAAAACTTTGGCTTATCTTGATCCTCCTACAAACCAACGCGAGGTGGAAGTCCAGAAAATTATACATATACAAAGATTGGCAAACCAGTTACCTGATGCATTCACTGATACAAAAAGGGTGACAAAGTCCTATATCTCCGCTGCTAACGCTCCATCAAAGATAAATGTTCATGAAGAACATATTGATGTAAATAGAGCAAATGAACCGGTTCAGTTAAAGCGTGGGAGGCCAGTAGGATCAAAAGATAAAAATCCCCGAAAAAGAAAGAAATTGGAAGCAAAGGTTCTGGAAGAACCAAATAAAGCCAAATGTCGTGAAGACATTTGTGAAAAGGTTCCTGAAGAACCAAATGAAGGTATATGTCCGGAAGACATATCTGAACCAGTTCCTGAAGAACTAGGTAAAGAGGTTTGTCCTGAAGACGAATCTGAAACAGAAAAATATGAGATTTCCATCTCCTTCGCCCAAAGTGGAAAATTATGGGCTAGAAGTGAAATAGAAGATAATGATAGAATATTCTTTTTTTCTGTTTCCAAAGAGATCGATCATGAAAATGATGATCAAGATCCAAGTTTCGTGTCAGAGTGCCAAAGAAGGCTTGACTGGGATAAATGGCAAGTTGCCATAAGGGATGAGATATTCTTCCTTAATAAACGGAACGTATTCGGACCGATAATTATTACACCTGAAGATGTAATACCGGTCGGATACAAATGGGTCTTTGTAAGAAAGAGAAATGAGAAAAATGAGGTCACAAGGTATAAAGCTCGCCTTGTGGCACAAGGATTTTTTCAAAGACCGGGAATAGATTATGAAGAGACATATTCCCCGGTCATGGATGCAATCACATTCAGGTACTTAATGAGCCTAGCTGCCTCTAATAATTTAGAGATGTACTTGATGGATGTTGTGACTGCATACCTATATGGTTCACTTGAGAGTGACATATACATGAAAATTCCTGAAGGATTTAAGATCCCTCAAGGATCAAAGATGCCTAAAGCATCTAAAGAGCTATGTTCGGTCAGACTACAGCGATCACTTTACGGATTAAAGCAATCCGGACGCATGTGGTATAATCGCTTAAGTGAGTATTTGTTGAGTAAAGGTTACGTCAACAATGCGATATGCCCTTGTGTGTTCATTAAGAAATCCGCATCAGGATTTGTGATCATTGCTGTATATATTGATGACCTGAACATGATTGGAACTCAAAAGGAGATTGATGATGCTAGAGCTCATATGAAAGATGAGTTCGAAATGAAAGATCTTGGAAAGACAAAATTTTGTCTAGGGCTCCAGATAGAGCATTTCCAAGATGAAATATTTGTGCATCAATCAAATTACACCAGAAGGGTGTTGAAACGCTTTAGTATGGATAAAGAGACTCCTTTGAGTACTCCAATGGTCAATAGACCACTTGACGTTGACAAGGATCCATTTTGACCTTGTGAAAGTAACGAAGAAATATTAGGTCCTGAAGTGCCTTATATGAGCGCTATCGGTGCCCTTATGTATCTTGCAAATTGTACTAGACCAGATATAATATTTGCTACTAACTTACTTGCAAGATATAGTTCATCATTGACGCGCCGGCATTGGAATGGAATAAAGCATATATTCTGTTATCTTCAAGGTTTGATTGAATTTGGATTATATTATTCTAGAAACCCTGAGGTTGGTCTAGTTGGTTTTGCAGATGCAGGATATCTGTCTGATCCGCATAAAGCTCGGTCGCAAACTGGATATGTTTTCACATTTGGTGGAACTGCGATCTCTTGGCGATCTCAAAAGCAAACTTTGGTCGCGACTTCTTCAAACTATGCGGAGATTATTGCGCTTCATGAAGCATGCAGAGAATGTGTATGGCTTCGGTCGATAGTTCATCACATACAAGAAGCAAGCAGAATAATCACAGACAAAGAACCAACAAAAGTGTTTGAAGACAATGCTGCTTGTGTCGCTCAAATTAAGGAATGTTATATCAAGAGCGATAGAACGAAGCATATCCCTCCAAGATTTTTCTCATATACTCAAGAGCTCGAGAAAAAAAAGGAAGTGGATGTTCAGTATGTTCGTTCAAGTGACAACACAGCTGATCTCTTCACAAAAGCGCTTCCTACTACAACATTCAAGAAACATGTTCATAGTATTAGAATGCGGCATCTACGAGATTTGTGAAGAGAGGATGAGATCCATCTTTTCCAGGGGGAGTTTGCTTTTGCTGTACTCTTTTTCCCTTTATCATGGTTTTTATCTCATTGGGTTTTTCCATGGAAAGGTTTTTAACGAGGCAGCACACAACTTCACAGCGATGGATACTCATGCGCCATTTCGAGGGGGAGCGCCACTGCACTCTTTTTCCTGTCATGGTTTTTATCCCACACGGGTTTTTCCATGATAAGATTTTTAACGAGGCAGTACATAATACATCATTAGTGATGGATAATCAAGGGGGAGTGTTAAATGGATAGTGATTATTCATTTGCTTTTGTCTTTATACATTAACATATTAAAAGATAATGTTTATCCATAAGTTTTAGATAATGCTTATCCATATGTTTTGGATAATGCTTATCTATATGTTTCGTCTTTATAGATTAGCTTACTTCACTGAAGTAAGATTTTTCTTATAAATAGAAAACTTCATTCTTTGTAAAATCATAAGTTCAGAAGAAGAAAGAAATGAAGTTCTTATGTTCATCTTTCTCTCTGAAGTTCAAAAGATCTTAAACTCTTCTTTGCTTTTCTTTATAAATTGAATTTGAATTTGCGAATTTCTAATTTGAATTTGCGCAAGAGTTTCTCGACCTGATTCCAGAGAACAGCATCGAAGCTTCGAGTAGACAAAATGTTTAACGGTGTGATGGACCCTGAGATTATTCGGCTAGCTCAAGATCAGATGAGCCGAAAGTCGCCTGCTTATTTCGCTAGGATCCAACAGCAGGTTTCTTAATTTTCCTTGATTCTGAGAACGATTGATTCAAGCTGTTCGATCTTTCCATAATAGTTCATGTTTGAGGGCTAAAATCTGAGTAGGATAATTTGATCTTCTTCCTAATTTTTATTTAGTTGATTGATTTGATTGTGATTTGCAATTGGGTTTAGTTACTCTTTTGATGTTCATTTTGTTTAAAAATCAAAGTTTCGTGTGCAAACTCTTTGTTATAACGGATCTAGGTGATTTTCACATCTGTGTAATGAATTTATGTCATTGTTATTACAGATGATGTCGAATCCAGATTTGATGAAAATAATCACTGACATCAGTTCTCTTTAATTTGATCTACCTTATCGCCGACATGTAACTCGCTTTCATTAGGCAACGGGCTGATATAAGGAAGCTGAGAGAAGATGCATCTAACCAACTCATGCATCGTGTGGCGTGCGATAAGCTGCAACAATTCACTTTTGGAGCTTGATTGATGAACAACACGCAAACAAGTGTTGACGATGGTGCAAATGTCTTGATTACTCAATCCATTAGCCGCCTTACTCTTTATGCAAGCCAGAAGAACCTGAAGTATCTTCATCAGAACCACTTCCTCCGAGGCCGGATCAGTTACCTCAAAACGGCAGCTTTTCAAAGCAACGCCGGTGATCGGAGCCCCAGTTTCATCGGACAGAACAACATCCAAAAAGGGCTGTGTGTACAATCTCGGGTCAACGTTTAGCCAATTGCTCTGCCATTAGAATATCTGTTTACGCAATTCTTTCAAAGAATGGATCAGAGAATGCTCCAACTGATCATCATCTGCAATGTAGCGAACACCCCACCGTACATTTCTCCTCATCACAGCCAAAACTGCGCCGATCTTGGAATTGATCTCTCGAACTCTCCATGGAACGAGTTGCTTCCCGAAGGATGATTCTGATACCCCATAACTCGTCCCAGCTTTTTGGCTCAAGCACCAAAACACATACGAAGCATTCAAGCTGCAAAACAGTTAAAGGTTTCATGGTGAGAAGCAAGTTCGTAGGAATCACAGAGCCGATGCGGTAGAGTGAGAGCTTGCCCAGAAACTCAATTGAGATCAGATCCTTGTTATTCCTGAATCACCAGAAACACATCAAAACGTGGATCCTTCCTGCAATTGGCTCTGTGGAGTATTACGAGGATGGCGATCGGAGAAGCTTCGGATGTGTTGTTCCCTGAGAGAGATGATCGAAGAGAAGAGGTTGTGAAAGGTCTGAAAGTGGAAGCTCTGAGATGGGCCAAAACTTGGGCCAGATTTTGTTACTGGTTCTAAAGACGTAGTCATGGGCCTATCGAGAATGTACCGTTGGGCCCTCTTTATATTTCAGTCAGATTTTGTTATTAGTTACCTTGTCTTGCAAGAAATATTAGCATCTCCTCCCAAACTTTCCGAGATTTATTTTCTTCCATCGGATGGATTAAATTCTAAAGCTTGTGATTATATCAAAGATTTATTATTCTATGTGTGACATTGATTTAATGTATATCATGCCTTTGATCAATGCCAATAACAAGTTCTTGCTTTACAATAATATAAAATATTACCAATCTTATTGAAGAAAATTGTGAAACGATTCAGTCGTACAAAGAAACCTATTGCAGTGACAAAATTGTGAGACACAACAAAATCTTAAAGAGAATACGACACTTTCTAGAATTACTTCAAAGGATATAATTGGTGTCTCGTGAAATTCCAAGGATAATTTGGCTCTTTCTTCTTCTTACTCAGACCAACATTCCACCGACTTGTATGCTTACTCCTGTTGACGACACTTTCATCTTTAGAGACCTCAACGGCTGCATCACTCTGCTCTTTCCATTTGCTGCTACTACTCTCACCTTCCTCCCCCAACATCTCTACACCACACTCAATAATCTTGTCATCCATGACAGTCTCGGGGTAGTCTTCCTTGTAGCTGAATTCAAACTGAATCTCGCTCGTAGTCGCGCCCGCTTCACCGCATCTGTGTTCTTTAAACAGGGTCCCAGAAAATACAAACATGTGTTCAGTTATGAGTTGATAAGACGAATCCTGAACCACTGGCGGCTTGTAAGTAAGTTCATTGATGAGAACCCCTTTGCTTCTTAGACGACACACAACTTCATTCATGTACGAGTAATCTTCGGTTGGGGAAAGCAGGAGGCAAGCCTTAAATCTTGACGACGCAGAGAAACTCCCCTCAGAGATGGTAATGGAGTTTCCTTTGGCTTTGTGAGTTAAATACTTCGGGACTTCTTTACCTGGTAAGCATAGACACATGTAACCCCATCGTTGTATGATTACTCTTCTTGCTTCTTCGTCTAGTTTCACACAGTTTTCGAACGAGATTTGTCTGGTTGGATTGTAGAAGAAAGGGGAAGATACTCTCACCGCGCCTGTCTCCGATTTAACACACTTGCAGTCGTCGATTGTAGTATACGCCTTTGGTTCATCGAACGAGAAACAAACGCTTTTGAGCAATCCACAATTAGTTGCATCTAGTCTCCAAATCGAAGGCGGGAGACTCTGCATTGACACCAGCTTTCTGCAGTTTTGGACGTTAAGAACCTCTAGACCAGGGAGACTAATGACGCAATCTGGAATCTTCTTTATATCACTCTCGCTTAGGTTTAACACCCTTACACATTTGGGGACATGTGTTAATCTCTTGAGGCTTCTGCTACCTATCTCAAGCCTGTCAAGACGAAGCCAGCTTCCAGAAATTGATGCAGGAACATCTTCTATCTTTGTGTTGCTTGCTTCAAGATGTCTGATGTTGCTAGAAAGATCTGGAAAAGTTCTTAATCGCGAGCAACCACCCATCCTGACATACTCAAGAGATGCTAAGTTGATGTTGGTTGGAATAACTCGTAGCTTTCTGCAGCCAAACATGTTCAAACATTTCAGTTTGTGTAGATTCTTGATAGAAGAGGGAAGCTCCACCAAACTTTCGCAACTCATCAGTGTCAATGACTTGAGATTAGTAGCCTTCGAAAGATCTGGGATTTCTTTCAACATAAGGGAATCCTTCAGGTTTATCGTCTTCAGATTTGCAAGGGGCTGCATGTGTCAAACACAACAAATTAGAAAAGAAAAAATCATATGGAGCTTTTTCATAAACAAATACCAACCTGGATTCCTTCCCAGAGCTTTTCAAGATTGCTGCCTTCCATAGAAATTTCGATGAGACATTCTGGTTTAAATGTTGGAGGAAGATATTTTCTTGGGTATGAAGGCCAACGTAGTAACTTCAAACGAGGTAGATATGTCATGTCCTCTGATATTGACAGTTTAGCACGAGGATACCCATGGATTCTCAAGAATTGAAGATTACGCATTCCTTCAAAGGCACGCCCGCTTATAGAAAGCTCACCCATGTCGGAGATATCAAATGATATACCTATGACAGATCCAGTTCCCTATAAATTATTCCAAAAAGAAAGACAGATGAAATTGTCATAAAAAAAACAAAATATTTGTTGAGCAAGTTCGTAGATAAGTATGTAAGAACTTACTGTTTCATTTGCTAGTACATTATAAATCTCTTTAGCCTCTACTAAAAACTGACGTTTCCCAGGCTCATCTGATTGTTCACGAACAACTTGTCTACCCAATTGTTCTAGTAAAGAATGCATCACTATCCTCTGATAAGAGAAATCCAATATTGCAAACGCTTCGGACCGCCTTTCTTTGATTTCCACAAGAGATTTGACGGCTAGGGTCTTCAGCCCGTTTTCGACATCCAAATTACTGTCTGCCAGCATGATTGTCACATCGTAATGTGTAATCCCACGAAAAGAACGGAAATAATCATTGTTGAAGAAGCATGCGATGTGGAGAAACAGAGCTTGATCTTTCTTGGACAATCTGTCGTATCCCATTCTTAATACGTTCTCGATTTTTCCATGAAGACTACTTTCGATCCTTGATATCTGAAGTTCCCACTCGTCCTTGCTATCCCCACGCAACGATGAACCCACAACAGAAAGGGCTAGTGGAAGATTACCGCAAAGCCCAACTACTTTATTTGCAACCTCTTCGAAACCATCTGGTACAGATCTCTTTTCGAAAGCAAATAGACATAAGATCTCAAGAGCCTTTTCATCGGATGGAAATCCCACATCGTAGATCTCGTTAATCTTGTGTGCTTTCAAAATCTTTTTATCTTCCGTGGTAACAACGATCCGACTTCCTGAACCAAACCAAGAAGGATCTCCAGCCAAAACCTCTAATTGCTCTACATCATCTACATCATCTAAAATGATAAACACTTTTTGATCTTTCAGCCATTCTTTTATCCCCCTTAAATGATGTACCCTCATATCCCCTTGGTTCAAAAGCTTAGACAGAAGTTGGTTTTGCAACGTTAGCTTTGATTCGTAATCATCAACACCCACTATGCTCCTATAACTTCCTCCTCTAAGGTTCCCCATAAAACAACTAAGTCCAAAATCGCTAGAAACTAGATTGTATAAAGCTCTAGCAATGGTAGTCTTACCTATTCCTGCAGGACCCCAAATTCCAATCATCTTCACATTGTTGCACTCGAGGCATAACAAAGTGCCCAGCTTTCTCAAGTGAGCTTCCATGCCAACCATTCCATCGAAATCCCTCGACGGTGAAGATTCCAGATTCTTGGAAACATCTCTAGCAATCTTTTGGAGCATATCTGCTTCGGTAGCCCTAACAAAAAGCCAAACAAACAAAATCTTGTTTAGATTTGGAAAAACGTTTCCACCATTTTCTTGAGAAAGATGCAAAACTCATACCAATTTTTAGAATGTTCTCCAGCTATGGTTGCTACATCTGCCAAAGATTTGCTCCATTTCTGCTTGACTTCCTCTTCTTTCCCTTCACAAGTTCTCTCAAAAGCGTTTCCGAAATCTCCCCTCTGCTTCCGAACATCAGACGGATCAACTTCGTAAAAAACAGGCATCACGATCTGCCCCCAAGCGTCTTTGCAGTTCATGATTTCAACCAATTCGTCTAAGCACCAGCTCGAAGAAGCGTAGTTCTTCGAGAGCAGAACGATCGAGATTCTTGATTCGCTAATGGCCTTCACGAGCTCAGGTCCGATCGTGTGGCTTCTCTCGATCTCATGATCTTTGAACGTTATGATCCCTTTGCTTGCAAAGTAGTTGTGTAAATGACTGACAATCCCTTTACGGACATCTGCGCCGTGGAAGCTCGGGAAGACATGGTATCTCGTTATGCGTGAGGGCGAAGAAGAAGGAGAAGAATAAGATGAACAACTAACCAAAGTCATATGAGAGACTGGTTGAAAGATGAATCAAAGAAAGTATTGCAATGTCGTTTATAATATATATTGATGGAAAACGAGTAAGGAGAAGAGAAAATTCAAAGATGCAATTTCTATGTAATTGTTTCCTCAAAAGTCGTCGACGACCCTATTAAAGTTATCGGTCTTGTACTCTTGTGCCTTTGCCTCCAAGGAGGAATTTTCATTATGGGTCACGGGCCCGCATATTGTTTGTCAAGCCGTCGTTATCGTCTTCCTCCGGGTAAAGAAATATGTTGGAAATGGAACACTTTTTACATTTTACATCACTATGCAACATAATTTACTTCTTACATTTACATAACTATGCTTGTAAGTTGTAACTTGTCTAATTTGTGGAATTCTTTTGTCCTTGTATTTGTATATTGATTATTCATTTTGTCAAAAACAAAAAAAAACTCCCATATATATAATATATATTTTAACATATTTTACACTTTAATTAAGTTTGAGTTTGTGTAAATTTCACTTTAGCCTAAGGCTCAAAGATGCAAAACTCATACCAATTTTTAGAATGTTCTCCAGCTATGGTTGCTACGTTTGCCAAAGCTTTGCTCCATTTCTGCTTGTCTTCCTCTTTTTTCCCTTCACAAGTTCTCTCAAAAGCGTTTCCGAAATCTCCCCTCTGCTTCCGAACATCAGACGGATCAACTTCGTAAAAAACAGGCATCACGATCTGCCCCCAAGCGTCTTTGCAGTTCATGATTTCAACCAATTCATCTAAGCACCAGCTCGAAGAAGCGTAGTTCTTCGAGAGCAGAACGATCGAGATTCTTGATTCGCTAATGGCCTTCACGAGCTCAGGTCCGATCGTGTGGCTTCTCTCGATCTCATGATCTTTGAACGTTATGATCCCTTTGCTTGCAAAGTAGTTGTGTAAATGACTGACAATCCCTTTACGGACATCTGCACCGTGGAAGCTCGGGAAGACATGGTATATCTTTGTGCGTGAGGAAAAAGAAGAAGAAGAAGAAGAAGAAGAAGAAGAAGAAGAAGAAGAAGGAGAAGAATAAGATGAACAACTAACCAAAGCCATATGAGAGACTGGTTGAAAGTTGAATCAAAGAAAGTATTGCAGTGGTTTATGGATTAGCTATATGTGGAGGAGGTAACAAGTCGTTTATATGTATATATTGATGGAAAACGAGTAAGGAGAAGAGAAAATTCAAAGATGCAATTTCTACGTAATTGTTCCCTCAAAACTTTTGAGTCAAAAGTCGTCGACGACCCTATTAAAGTTATTGGTCTTGTACTCTTGTGCCTTTGCCTCCAAGGAGGAATTTTCATTATGGGTCACGGGCCCGCATATTGTTTGTCAAGCCGTCGTTATCGTCTTCCTCCGGGTAAAGAAATATGTTGGAAATGGAACACTTTTTACATTTTACATCACTATGCAACAGAATTTACTTCTTATATTTACATAACTATGCTTGTAAGTTGTAACTTGTCTAATTTGTGGAATTCTTTTGTCCTTGTATTTGTATATTGATTATTCATTTTGGCATAATAATCTTATGTATAGTACTTAACAAACTCCATTTTGTCAAAAACAAAAAAAACTCCCATATATATTATAAATAATAATTCCAAACTGATCAAAAATCAACAAATCTAGTTCCTTTACCAATACAATGTTTTGTATTTATTAGAATACACACGTTTACAAGCATATGTTGAGTGTAATATATCTCAATGATCTTACAGCTATCTATAATCAGATTATACAGGAAACAACAAAAGACTTGTGAGCTTCAAATCTGAAAATCTGTTGCAGGAGTCTTCTATGATGTTCTTCTCCCCGGTGTAAACACATTGGTGTGAGATTTTGTCAGGTAAGTAAAATTCAGACATGGAGGCAAAGGAGATACACACACACCTTTCTTCAAAAGATCTTCAAGATCAAGTCTTTGCAATGTCAACACAACTCTAGTTTCTTTCCAAACAAACATGAGAAGACCTTTAGATGTCACAAACAGTGAACCCGGTTTGTAACCAGGATACCTGAAACCATAACCTTTCGCAATACCTTCTCCTGCGTAAGAATGCTCGAAATCTTCACCATTTGTATCATCAAAAGGAAAGAGCTCAAAAGAAGGAGAACCAATCTTTACAACAAACATTGCTGATCCATTAGGATGCATCACGTAGTGAGTACCTTCAAGTATTTTCGTCCCTATAAGAAGTCTCTCACTCTCATCTTGAGATTCTTCATAAGTGAGCATCACTAAAAACAGAGCCTTTCCTGGTTTCTCTTCAGTACATTTCCCAGGCGGCCAACCAAATGTTCCTCCCCACAAACCGGCGTACTCTTGACTGTTCACCGGATTCTTAACCGGTAGCTTATAAAGCGCGAAACGTGTTTCGTGCATGTTTGGCCAACCTTTGTAAGAAGAAAGCTTAGTCTTTGAAGCTTTGACACTAAGACCTACAAAATCACCAGAGCTAAGAAAGCTTTGGAGATTCAAACGTTTAATCCCACTGCTCGTCGAAGAAGACGAGCTCTTTGAAGTACTACTTGAACTAGACCTTCTCAGGATATGCTTGATGCCACTTTTGAAATACTTGCTAAATCCTTTCCTTTGTGTGCCATGTATCTGATTCTCATCTTCCATGTCTCCATAACCAAGACTCTTCCACAACTCATTACTGTCTACCTGATTTGGATCATAGCACAACCCATCCTCAAGCTTCATGTGGTTCCAGTTCCCACCAAACTTATGCATCTTAAGCAGCATTGTTCTCCGTTCCAACAACATCGCTTCATCGTCTTTCGAACAGCGAAACAGCTTCCCACTTGATAGCTCAGGTTGAGTTAAACCTACACGGCCCGTCACTATCTCAAGCAACTTCCTCCTATCGCTAAAAGCTAGCTTACAGAACGAAAACCGAACATCGTTATCAACCTCACCGCACAACCTCTTCTCTCGCCTTGGCTCAACCTCTAGTAAAAGCACATTGCAACTCTTCTCAACGCCCATGACAAAACCAGGATACAAAGAACTGCATTCTCCGTCTCTCCCATGGAGGAAAAACGCGGCGGAGCCATCGAAACCGCAGATTATCTCAAACACCGGCGACCACATGACCCGACCTTCTTGAATCCCTAAAGGACCAACCTCTTGTGGGATTATCCGGCAAGCGACAAGGGACAAGAAACCAGGCATGACATGAACAACGTTCCCAAGTTCAGGGTTTTGGTGAACCCAAACCCCAACAAGAGGCTTCATTACCTCGGCAAGAAACCTACAAAGCGCCTTGTAAGAAGAGATCCCGATTCGCCATTGGACTATTTCAAGTAAAGGAAGGACCTTTACTACTTCACACTGTACAATCCAGATCCTTTCTGAATCCACAAGGCTACAGAGGCTTTTGCAGCATAGGCTTAGATTGCAAATGTCAATCGGAGAAAGAAATCGGGAGATTAGAGCTAATACATCTTCTGGAAGCGACAGGAGCAAACAAGCATCAGATGATTCCGATGGCAAATCGCTGGTCTTCATCTATTAGGAAGGGTCTTAGCAACAAACTCTAAACCCAGAAAAACGATTCCTTGAAGTAGGAAGGGTCTTACCGGATTCTAACTTTGAAGATCGAAAACGCAGGCTTGGGATTGAATCAGATCGCTTTAACAGACACCAAGAATTAGACTTTGAATTCACCCATCAAAGTGAATCGAAACTAAAACAAGATTGTGGGATTTTTGTAGATGATCAAAAGGCAGAACTCGGAATCGGAATCAGATAACAGAAGAAAAAACGGAGGAATCGCAGCTTATGCTATCAGATTGTGGGAATTTGAAAGAAGTAGAAGAGAGCTAAAAGCAGGCGATGTGAGAAAGATCTTCCGTTTCTAGTAGAAGTTGACTACAACTGTGAAAAGTCTTTACTCTTTAGTTCTTGTTTCACTACTAAATTAATCAGATAGTTTGACGGATTCTCATCAACATATTGTACGGTTTTAAAATTTTATCTTTGCATTTTAAATAGTTCTTAATATAAAAAGATATGTTTATTAATTATTATGGATGCAAAAAATATTGAATACCCGTCCCTTTTCATTTGCCCAGGACGTTTTTAAAATTATTTTTTGGCACTTTATATTGTTGATATATAAAAATTGTTTATTTTGGATGCAAAAAAATATTAAAAACCTTTTTCATTTTTTTTTGAAAGTTTAAAAAATTAAATTATTCAATTTTGAAAAAAATCGGAAACTAATTGTACTTGTGTATATTTAACAAGTAATTAAGGTTATATATGTTCTGTTGAGTATTGTATAAAACTCTGTGAAACAACAGATATTCTTCTATAAGTAGTAGAAAAAAAATGGCATACAACGTTTCCACAAATTAAATAAAAATCATCTCAACCTTCTAATTATAACCATTATAAACTCGTTCCATGCATCAATTGGCCCGGGCAAACACCAGTGGACACAATCGTTATAGCCTTTCATCCACTTATTTCCCCAGTAACCATTCGGATACCCATCTGGTCTCATCATCATAACCCTTGTCACATCCAAAACCTCAAACTTCTTGGAGTTGTTGTTGTCTCGTTTTGTTATTACTCCTTCAAGCTGTTCAATCTGAGATGTACTGATCTTCATCTCGTTGCTCTTAGGGTCGATTTGATTTTCCTCCAAAGGACTCGTCTTGCTGCACTCTCCTCCCGTGTTCCAAACCCATTCTCGAAATGGGCAGGAGAGAAAGTCCTCAGGACCGTGACCAAATCATCCTTACACTTGTCACACTCATATATGTGCTTAAAAACCGCTGAGTAAACAAGCTTTAACCCTTCCTCCGGGCTAATCTGAGTCATGTTTGGTAAGTTACAGTAAATGCAACCAAGTGGCTCGTCTCTTCTGTGTATGACTATTGGTCTGAAGAACCAGTGAGCAGCCGAGACAATGGCTATATCTGTATTTGGCAGACCCTTAGACCAACCTTCATCGATCTTGCCAATATCTAAATCATACAATCCTGTTCCTGTCTTGTTAACGTCTCTTCTCTCTCGTCCGGCCACAAGAAACCTAGTCCAAGAGGTTGAGAGAGTGAAGTCATGGTTTGGGAAATACCAAATCATGTTTCTGTCTTCTACATCCTTGTAGATATCCTTTGGAGTTTCTTCCTACACAAGCAAAAGCTAATATACTTTTGGAAAACCTTTCTTGTAAACAAAGCAACAGGCAACAGTAATATCCTTTCGAAAACTCACCGTTGACAACAGGCAGAGATGAGATTCCATTTGGTTTCTTGCTACAGAATCACCAATAAAACTCATCTTCTTGCCTCGAACCAAACTGAGGAACACCTTGGGATTAAACCTCGGAAGATCGCAGCCATTGGGTTTCCATCTATACAACAAGAAATCTCTGTTTGGTCTCCCATGTTTAAAGCAGTTCTTCGATTCAGGAATCGTAGAACAGCTCGAGTTTGTGTACAGAGGTCCACTTTTGTCTCGAACACAATGTCCCTTGAACAAATCACACTCGCGATCTAACCAAACCACAACAAAGCAAAAGATTAAACAAATCAATTTTTTTTTTTGTCAAAAGATTTAACAAATCAATATATAGTACTTTTCCACAATACAAAACTACAAAATCACAAATGCAATATATATTCTTTTTGTATATTTTACATTAAGACCCCAACAAAAAAATGTATCTTCTTTTTCTTTGACCTTACCGATTTGAGGTTGGAAGGAAAGTATATATTGATCGGCGATGGACTTGTAAGCACTCTGAAAGAAACCGGTGAAGAAGAGAATTATGCAAAGAGATGTCAAGAGAAATGGCGCTAATCTCCCCATGTTCGTAATCTTGACCATACATCTCTGTGTTTTCTCTGATTTTTTCTGGAAAATAGATGATGATTTCATAGTTGCATGTTGATGCATAAACCCCACGCAGATATATTTTTCTTTTGCTTCTGTTTTTTTACACTTTAATTTGGAAAGTGAAAATAAAATATGAGGCAAGGAAGTAGAAAGAAAGCTTATTTCTGAAACTTCTATATTGTTTGTGTGGGGTTTGCATGTGATAAACCACAATTTTAATTACATAATGACAAACCGCAATCCACGAGTCTTTTTAATTACACAGGTGTTAAATGGTATGTAGTTTTTTTCACGTTTTCACGTTTTGAAAACGTGATTCCGCTAAAAACATACCATTCATGACAACATGCACAGAATGATTAAAATTAAAAATTAACAAGTGCTTTTCAAATTCATTCAGCACTTTTTATATTTATAACTAGTTTACACAAAACTTCATTCATCTACTTAAGAGTACCTTTTTAGCGTTTCAAAATAATAAAAAAAATTATTATCATTTTTACTCTAAAATAATCCTATTTTTTTAATTTCCATTATAATAATTAGTGTTTTACCTCGATATATTGCCGCCACTTTACATCCCGCCATCTTTTACCGCTATTTTTCTACCTATTCTATCGATAACCTAGCTATAAACATATATATATATTTGTGATAGATGGAAAATCAATTACCATCGTGTCTTGTGGCAGTCAACTAAGAAGGTAGCATTTTTCCTTTTTGTTTCTATTAGTTTTGCTATTATGATAGCATGTGCGCCTCAATAGCTACGAATTAGGGACTTAGGGTTAGAATATTGAAACACTTAGTTGAATTCAAGCTGTCATATTAACTACTCCCGATCTATGAAACTGCAGATTTCCAATTGCATCATGAGTTCGTCTGATGAGTCAGATTCACAAGTTCGTGGCTTTGGTGATGTAAGTATATTTCTTAACTTGCTCTTTTAAGACATCGAAAGTTATTTGATTGCGTTTAAATTAATTGATGAAAATCATAGGTAGGAATAATAGTTGATGAAAATTTTAGTCAGGAACAAATTGGTCAACAAACATGAGATTGTATCACGAGAACAGAGACGAGAGAAATACGCAAATAGGATACTTGGCAAAGAAGGTAAGCAGACATTGATACGGGAATTCAAGGCACGAGCTGGCTATGAATTTACCTGGAATAAATTTAAGAATAAGTATGACTACGAACGTACCCGATTTACTACCTACAATAAGTTGCGAAATTGAACTGGAGTGAGAGTCCTTCCTAACACTGGGGAAATCGATATGCCGGAAGATTGGTGGAGGCAACGAAAGCTGGTAATGATCTTTTTATCAATACTGTTGTATGAAATTGATGTTTATATATTTCTCGAAAGCTTATTCATTATTTATAATCATCAGGACACTCCTAAATCACAAGCAATTATGAAGAACCCACTACAGTGCATGGAGCTAATGCATCAAGTTTTTGGACGACGTAGAGTTGATATGGAACTTGCATTTTCACCTGCCTTAAACCGGCAGAGACGGCAAGCTACTGCAGTTGTAGCTGATGACGATTCTGGTGATGAAACAGAGCCACCGACCCAAGAAGTTGAAAATGATGAGCAGCCAGATTCTCTTGAAAATGATGATGGTTTCCAGAATCCACTTCAAGTTGACGCTTCCCAACTTGCAAGAAGTGATAGAAGATTTGTTAGGAACCATCGTAAGCGTACTAGAGATCCAACTCCTCGACGAACTGAGATTGAGCAGTGTATAAGATGCTTGGAAGAAACAAACACGCGGCGGAGATTGGATTGTCTACTGGAAACACGTTTTTTGTTGCTGCACTGCGCCTTCTCGGTAACTCCACTCCAGCAACGCAATTCTTGGCTTTGCCGAACAACCACTTGAAAATTGCAATGCTAGAGGGAATGACCGGATATAGTCGGGAAGGACACTGGATTGGTCTTCTAGGAAGCATCCCTGGTGGAGATAATGGTTCTAGTGCACGTGTAACTACAAGTGCAATTGTGGATCCTTACCGTGGATATCCAGATGGGACAACAAATGCTCTTGGCATGCATTTTGGTGTGAACTCGAATTCTGAAGAAAGGGCTGAAGAAAGGGCTGATACAAACCAAAGAAATAGATATGAAACTACTTCACCAGTGTTAGGTGGATTTACAAGTCTACTAAACCATGGGATTGGCAGTCGCTCTTTAGATTTTTAGCAAGACAAGAAAAAAGCTTTAAAATGGCAATTTATGCTATTATATTACCATCGTTCTTGTTCTTTAACTAGCACTCTTTATTTATAAAATCTTTTCTTTACTTTCATACACTCAATGTCAGATTAAATGTTTAAGTTCTCTAAGTTCATTATTTACTTTTGCAGGAACATCGAAGAAAGGAGTTGTGGGCACGTGGATTAGATGCATTGACGGATAATGAAATTGAAGAATTGTTTGCATTAGAGAATCAAAAACTTGTTGGTTTGATTCTACAGCCGTTGCTCCAATACTACATGCGGTATTATAGAAGACGACCTATGGCAACTGAATGGGGAGTTGGATGGGTGTATTTACAAGACAAAATCATGAATAGTCCAACAGCTTGTCACACTCTTCTCAGGATGCATCTGCAAACATTCAGGGGGCTGTGTAAGATTCTTAAGGACAAATATAGGCTACAAAATACAAAGAACATGAAGGTACAAGAGAGTGTTGCAATTTTCTTATATATATATGTGCACACAACGAAAAGCAACGAGTCATTGCAGAATTATTCGGTCATTCGCACGAGACAGTCACTCGTAAGTTTCATGAAGTTCTTGATGCATGTGAGAAACTTGCTGGTGATCTATTAGGTGAACGGAGTCCTCAAGAACTTAGCACTGTACTATGTGGACTACGAGAAAATGGCAACTACTGGCCATATTTCAGAGATTTTATCGGTGCAATGGATGGTACACATGTACTGGTTAGGGTGCCTGCAACGGAGAAATTAAACTTCTGGTGTCAACATGAGTACACTAGTCTTAATGTCTTGGCAATTTGTGATCTGGACCTGCTTTTTACTTATGCATACATTGGAGTTCCAGGCTCATCTCATGATGCTAATATTCTGCAACATGCCATGGATAATGATCTGTGCTTTCCAACCCCACCCATTGGAAAATATTACTTAGTAGATTCTGGATATGCTAATAAACCTGGATTTCTTGCTCCTTTCCGAGGACGTGTTACGAGATATCATCTTCGAGAGTTTCAAGATGGGGGACCTCCACGCAACGACAAAGAGTTGTTCAATCGGTGGCATTCGTCTCTTCGTTGCGCTATTGAACGAACCTTTGGAGTTTGGAAAAGCAAATGGAGAATCTTAACAGATCACCCAAGGTATAACAAATCCATTCAAAAGAAAATTGTTGCAGCTACGATGGGTTTACACAACTTCATACGACGATCGCAAATTCTAGATGAAGATTTTGAAGGAGCAGATAGATTTGATATCAATGGTCATGAAAACACAGGAAGAGATGGTACGGGTATCCATGAGCAAGACGAGGACGTGAGTATGCAGACGATTCGTCAAGAGATTGCATCTCATTTATGGATTATGCAAGGATAGGAGTTTTTTAGTTTCAGAATTTTCTTTATTGTTCTAGTTGTTACATTTGATTCGTTTTTGTTATGTTTGAGATGATTTGAGCTTTAATTATTCTATTTAAATTTATATGACGTGACGATTTGATAATTTGGTTTAATTTATTTTTTTAACTTTTACATTTAATGTCTAATATGATAATTTAATAGTATTTATTTTACTATTCAGTTATTCAGCCAAAAATACCATTCTTACATTCTGTTATTCAGCTGAACTGTAAATTTTTTTTTTTGTTATTCAGCTATTTCATAATTCCGTTCCTATGATTCCGCTATTTTATAATTTAGCTATTCCGTTATTCTGCTATTCAGTTGTCATACCATTCAAACCCACAGTTCTTGTAAATTTCCTCGCGTTTTTCTTTTTGATAACGCGCCAACTATCTTTTTTGACCTTTCCTCCCAACATTTATGGAATATTAATATAAAGCAATTTACTGATTTCTAAATTTTAATTGCATATTTAGTTATTTACTATAAAAAAACGTTGATAGCATATTTTTTTTTAAAAAATCAAAATAAATATCTAGTTCACAATAATATGGACTATGGAGCTTAGTGAATTGTATTAGTATTATCTGTATGTCACCATAAATTTGTTAATCCTCATATGTAATTATGTACATATTTTCTTAACAGAGAATTATATATATATTTTTCTCCTAGTGGGTTGATTTATGACTCTCTATATACGCAAGAAAATCTATTTCTAATTTTTTTTATACAAACTATCCTTATAATACCAACACGTTTAGTTTTTGGAATTCAGTTTTCTATTATATAGTCAACGGTGACGTGCCCCTTGATCTAACATAAAATATAAACAGTTGGCCCATTTGAGACCAAATTTAAACACACCTACGAAAAATGATGGACTACATTAACTATATATGATGATCGAGTTGTATCTGGACAATGGTATTGATGATAATAAGAACACAATGATGATTTAAAATAATTTTACTAGAATCGTAAAAAGTAAGTTACAAAATACATAAAATTATATAGAGTTGGAATCAATCTAATTTTTTTAAATTAAATGAATATAATATATTCATAAATAAATATAATTTTAAAATTAAGATATTAACATGGTTCTCTGTAAGACCATTACCATAAATATTTGTAGTAAAATACGTATAGTGCACATGAGAAGCCGAAGGATGTGCAGATTTTCAAATGGGTCATAAATGTTAAGAATCCAAATTCAAAATATAATTTTTTTTTTAAATGAATACACAAAAAATTATAAGGTTGACCATAACATCTCTGGTATTAAAACAAACTAATCAGTGGATAATATTTCAAAAACCTATTTCATAAAAGTTTAGTCAATAAATTGTCTATAAAAAAGTATTTAGATAACTTTTTTTTTTCAAGGTTCAAATCTTACCTTTATTAAATTATGCTCTAGAGATACCGGTAATAAATAATTAACAAATTTTCTTGAAAAATACAACAAGATGCTAAACCATTTATTAAAAAAAAAATATATACAACAAGATGCTTTAACCAAAAAAAAAAAAACCCACTGGGGAGGCCTACTTCTAGTAGTCGCAGGTTACTAGAAAACCACTTGGTTATTTCGTCGTCGCAGGTGTAATCTCCTGACCTTCGGATTGAGCTTAGCCGATTTCTGACGTTCTTGCCGACGGCCGAATCAACATGGAGAGGATTGAATCTCTCCATGTGTGCGATCATTCCGTTCGACTCTCCATATGTAGTAAAGAGTTGCTTGAAAAACGTAGCTGACAAGGAATGGTTTAATACGATCCCCACGTGCATTTGGAATTGAGATGAGATGATAATTTGTAGAGAAGTCGGTGGTAAGGAGTTGTCGTGTACGATTTTCCCAAATTTCAATTGAAAATTGACAAGAGAAAAAGATGTGATTTCGTAATTACGCATAAATCATGACAATGACATCTAGGATTAGTTACTCTTAAATTATATCTTACGATATAAGATAAAGGTGTTTAACTTTTGCTCTAATTCGGTTATGAGACATGAAACAAAGTTGTCTTTCCACTACAAGACAACAGCTGAAATCCGACGGTCAAATCCGTCAGAAATTCGTCGAAAAAGGTCTTTTCCGACAGATTTCTGACGGATTTGACCGTCGGGTAGAAATCGTTGGAAAACCAAAATCTGTCGGAAATTTCTGATGGTATTGATCCGTCGGAAATTTCTAACGGATGTTCCGACGGATAACTGTTCTGACAGAATTCCAAACAGATAACAGTTCCGACGGAATTCCGATGAATAACTATTCTGACGGATTTCCGACGGAATATAAAATAAATATAAAAAAATTAAAATTAAAACTAGAACGATTAGTATATAATTTAAAAATGGTTTATTCACATTTTTATTAGATAATAATTATAAAAATTACAAAATTTATAATAATTATAAAAGTTTCTAAACATTTTTATATACGAATTCGTGTGTCCTCTGAAGATTTTATTCTCTGAAAATCATTAGTTCTAATGTATTAATCTGTTGATCTAATAAATTAGTATGTTGCATATATCTGAAGTTCAAACTTGAGGTTACGTTTTATTGGTGAGATCATGGCACATTCATCTTCGATCATCTGCATTTCATTTTGTAGTGTCCAATATTCTTTTTCCAACACACTTAAAGATTTTGGAGAATCTTAAAAACTTCTCTCATGATTTCACGAGGATGTTTTAAGACTGTTAAGAAGAGTGATACTTGATACACATTAAGGAAACCAATAATAATAAAAAAATAAGAAGAACTTCTTTCGTTATTTAACATTTGAACAAAAAATCCCAAACCTCTGAATTAAGCTTTATTATGTGGCAATCCATTAATTTTTTTTTTATCTAAACCGTAAATGCTTCATCCGTACAAAAAATACCCATAAACCCATCCTGACTATTAAGAGAGAATACTAAACCTAGTAACAAATTAGTGAATTCAAACAGACTAGTGTACAAATATATCATCAATAAAGGGCATTTAGTAGGGAAATCTAAACCCTAATTGATAAGTGAAAAAATCCAAACATAATTGTAAGTCATTAAAATTAATCGAGAAAGCATTTAGCGTTCGAAATCGAGAAAGCATATATTTTTTTTTCTTAAATACAAATCGATGAAATATTGTTTTAACCAGATGCACTTTGCAAATAATCATGCAAACAGACAATACAAATTAACTTGTTTTTTGGTTTACTCCCATTCATTTAGTCCTAAAATATATAAAAACATAGAAACATCAATCAATTCCAAAGATTGAAGCACAACATATATAAAAAACATTGAGCTTCAGAACACACGTAACTCTCTGAGAAGAGCGACGCACAGATCCAAGAAGATGAAGTGAGGTCCATCAGCTCTCTGGATGTCCAACAAGTACTTCCCTTCACTTACTTTGTATAGCTGTAAAACATAAATATACAAATTATTTTTGCATTTAACTAGATGAAGAAAATACATGGTATATGCAATGTTGTGTTCACAATCTGGCAAAAATGTAAAAACATTATTGAAAAACTTAGTTAAAAAAAAAGAGTATCTTGTATATACCTGAAGTTCAAACTTGAGGACCGGTTGTGAGATATGACTTTTGTGAACCCATCTGCATTTTATGTTGTAGAGTCCAATCTTTTTCCAACACACTTTCAGATTTTGAAGAGCCTTAAAAACCTCAGTCATGATATCACGAGGATGCGCTTGAGACTGTCAAAATAACAAGAACAAAACTTTAACTACATTTATCATAAGTTTTATTAGAGTAACAAGTGAAATTCGAAGGAAAGCCTAAAATGATTCAACAACCATAGACTAACCTGAATTCCAAGCGTCCAATTTTTGTCAGCGTTGACCCGTGATCTTTGTCCAAGCATGTGGTCATGATTAATCAATGCAGGAAACGAAGCAACCATTTGAACTGGAATCGTCGAATTAAAAGTACCATCCTATATTTATAACATTAATTAATAAGAAAAATATGTAAGTAAAACCTAAACAAGACTTAAAAGCTTATGGTACAAAAGAACTAGAACATCGAATATTCAAGACCAATATAACACTTTCTCTGTTTCATATTAAATGACTAATAAGTTGGTTTTTACATATTAAGTAAATTCAATTTATTAAATAACTACAAAATCTTTACAAATTTAGTTTCTTTTTGTTGTTTGATATATTTATATCATTTTAAGTTATATTTTCAACATGTATATGATATATACCATACACACTTTTTAAATATGTGAAAATTCGACGAATGTTGGTAAATAATTGGTATTCTATTCATCACTATTCATCAATGTGTGAAAAGAGTATTATTGCATGCATGTTTTTTAGAATCATTTAGAGTTTATTCGGTAGAGAGAGAGATAGAGAACAATTACCGATATCTCTTTAAAATTGGATTGGAAATAGTCACTGGGAACACGACGTCGACTGTCCAACAATAGATAATATGCAACTGTTGCCTAAAACAATGACAAATGAAACTCTAGTAATCATTCTACAAAAAACTATTTAGAACACAAAGATACTTCATCATAGGAAAAACCACTTCATACCTCGTTTTGGATCATGTTGACAAGAGATTCAATAACATGGTTTCTATCAAATCCTTTGTTGACGACTTCTTGAATTATCTCCTCATCAATCTGGAAACAATTATAAATTCTGAACTTCACTAATTCATACAAATGATGTTATTTTGCTACATAATAATGATAAAAGGCTCTAACCTTTCTAGCTTGTTCTGTAGTATCTAATGGAGGAACAGCAAGATAAAGAGGAATCTGATTATTGAACCAAGGGTGTTGACGAATCCCAGGAATGCTAATTCTCAGCAACGGATCAACCATAAGCATCCTTGGTATCAAATCTCTAGCTTCATATGACAAATGATCTGGAAGAGTATACTCTCCCCTCTAGAAACAAAAACAAAAACATAAATATTGACTGCAAAACATGTCTAATAGATTATTGTATGAAAAGATAATTGTATAATACCTTTATTTTACTGAATAGACTAGGCACAACTACGTCATCGAAAGGAAGATTACCGCATAGTAGAGCATATAATATCACTCCGCAGCTCCATATATCTACTTCTGGTCCAGCATATGGTTTCCCCGAAATGACCTATAAAAAAATGGGTGTAATTAATTGAAACGTGAAATAGATACCCAAATTAATATAATAAGGACACATATGTACGTTAGTTTTCAAATAATATACCTCCGGAGCAGCATAATTAGGGCTTCCGCAACTTGTCTTTAAAAAATGACCATCACGCATGACATTACTTAATCCAAAGTCAACAATCTTTATGTTGCATTTTGAGTCCAAGAGTATATTTTCCGGTTTGAGATCTCTATGAACAACCCTATTGCGATGGCAATACTCCACACCAGATATGATCTGAATAATTACGACTTTAATAACATGTTAGCAATCATATAAGATATATGATATGTTCCACAAGATACGAACCGTATGCGAAAACTACCTAACCTGCTGAAAAAGATGGCGACCCTCGTCTTCAGTTAATCTACCTTTCTCGACAATATAGTCAAATAGTTCACCGGACGTAACATATTCCATAACGACGTAAATGTCCTCCGGTGTCTCGATAACTTCATATTGACGGATGATATGAGGATGCATCAACAATCTGAGAATTTTTATCTCCCTTTCCACTATAAGGGAAAAAAATTGTGTAAAATATAAGATTAAAATAATAATAATGATCATAAGTACGTAATCTTATATGTAAAGACATATTTTTAACATTTTAAAGTTTCCTACCTACGCAAGTTATGAGAAGCTGTAATGTGTCACCTAAAAAGTTTACATCTATCCCTTTTTAAAATTTTACATTAAACAACAAAAACTTCATGTTGAAAAAACTTTTAAAAAACACACGATTAGATCTTTTTTTTTTTGGGGTCAAATAGTAAGGTTCTCTACAGACACAAATATTCAGAAGTTATCACTTGTCCCCTAAAAAAATTGATATATGTCCGCTTAAATTAAACAACAAAAATCTCATAGTTTTTTTTTTTGGTTCAAAACAAAAATCTCATAGTTAAAACATGAAAAGAAAGCCCACGACTATGTACTATTTCTTTTATGATTCATATCGACAGCACTAAATACAAATCACTCGATTACATTTCGAAGTCATGTTCGATATAAAGTTTTGGTGTCGGTTTCTCAAGATTAAATACAAAAGAGATTAGCGTATACACAATCCATACAGAAACCTTATTATACTAACAAGAGCATAGATCACTGATTGTAATGGATAGACATAATCTTGTAATTTTACGAAATCTCTTAAATAAAAATTAATACATCTATATACCTTTTTCGACTATTTCCATCTTCTTAATCTTCTCACGATTAAGGATTTTGATAGCAACTTTGTGTCCAGTAGCAACATGATCTGCTAATTTCACCTTTCCAAAAGATCCATATCCAAGAGTTTTACCAATCTTATAATTTGGTAGTACTGATGCCCTCTTACTGGAACTTTTATTCGAGGATCCGTCCATACTCATGTAGGTTGAGAATCTGCTGCAACACACACACACAAACTCAGAATTACACATTTTTGTAGCAAAAATATATGTTAAGTTAACAATAAAACACATCATGGTAAAGCTACATAGGAAATCCATATTGAATGGTGATATTCCAACGATTTCCAATTCGTTCAGCATATTAATTACGTAAGGGGATTTTACTTATTATGTAAGTATACACATATGTTATCGCATTCAAAATCAGAAGTAGTTGTTATAGCTAGCTAGTAACCATGAAATCAATGCTTGTTACATAATAAATATCTTGAACAGGAGAAAAACCTTAAATTGTATATTCAAACGAAGAAAACTCGCAAACAGGCTGGTTGATAAAGAAAAACTGAGATCTATAATGCAAATATGAACACATACACACAAAAATTGCGCCTATAAGAGAGAAAAGGGGGAGAAATATAAGAAAAGAAATTGTAGACCTGAGTCCGTGGACACATACAATTTAGTTCGTTTCTTTTGGTTTTTATCTAGTTTTGTCTGGTGTAAAACTGAGTCAGACTGATGTAAAGTAAAACAAAAAAATCTGAGTCACACTGTTTTCATGAATCATCATGAGTCACACTAGTCATCAGATAGTAGTAAATTAATTTCCACACCCTTACGTTACAAAGGTCAATTTCTGTTTTAGCTTAATAAAGCCAAATATAACAATAAATTTGAAATATATTAGTAAAATTATTACTAAAATCTACGTATTCAACATTTTTTAAGAAAAATACATTTCCTTTACAAAGCAATTGCAATTAATGTTAATGGGTGGTTTGACTAACTAGACAGTCTATATTTCCTAGAATATTTAATATTAGCATATATACACAAATGCATAGATTTGTTTCTATATAAATATAAATATATTACAAAATTTCTTGTAGAGAAAAAGTTATAAAGTGTAAGCATTTAATGTTTATTTGTTGTACAGATACTTAAAAAAGAATATTAAAATTTGATGTAGATTTATTAGCTGATTTGAAATATTTTGATTTTAATTTTATGATGTGTAACTAAAGAAAAGCAGTATTCACTTTTCGAAAATACTAAAAATCCATAACCTTTCTATACATTTTTAGGAAATATATCTTATTCTATTTTTTTAGAAGAATTATGTTGTATAAATATTTTAATATAATATTTTAGTATATTAAATCTTATTAACTTTTTCTTTTACAAAACAACTGTACATAAGAAATTAATTAAACATTAAATTGATGTTTAAAAAATACAGAAAGTGAAAAAAGAAAATCAATATTTTTCTCTTTCTCTAACAAATATCATTAGCACCAAATATCATTTCAAGTATATATAGTTTTTTGAAATCAAGTTTTCTAGAATTAAAAGTTGTAGGATCTCCAGGCATATCTTATACTATTAGCTAGTGAATACATATAAAAAAGTATATAACAATATCAACTTATCAAAAATTGGCTAGAAATCTTGTTTGGTTGGAAACTTGGAATGACATTTGCAAACGAGAGAAGAAATACCAGACTGATATCCACACTCTGATTTGCACAGTGGAAAACGTAGCCAAGATCTGAGAGAGTGAGCATCGTAATATTTGTGGTATGGACCATTGAATCTAAGACTGCATGAGCAAAAAAAAAAGAAATTAGCCATAGTGAGATACAAATCAGCAGGGAGTGAAACTACGAAACATCATACAAGTACATAAAACTTAATTAAAAGATAGAGAACTTATAAATTCACATAAATATTGGCTGATGCGGTTCAGATCTGTCACCTTCAGCTTGATCGGTGAGATGTTGAAGAAATTTTATTATAAAAAAAAATGCAATAACTGGATTCAATTCTGTTTGAATATCAAATGGGGTTGACTTGGTATTGTCTCTATAGAGATTGATTTTCTTACTGTTAGGAATTTTTGTTGTACTCATTCTTTTGAACGGCAATTTCATTGAAATTGAAGTAGAGATTTACATAACCGAAACTTAAGAAAAGAAAGCAAGAAGGGGTTTATTTGCTAGTAAATCAGCCACCATATGATCGAGAAATAAAAACAAACGAAATAGATAAAAATGAAGAAGGAAAAGATTGGATATCGAGGCGAAATAGATAAAAATGAAGAAACAAGAGACTGAATCCGAAGTTTTCTTTCATTTGCTCTTGCGATACGATGGCGTAGATAAGATCATGGCTATATATATATTTGGTAGAGTATCCGGTCTCACAATCAGAATCAGCCCTAAATCTTAAAAGGCCGGGCGATATAATGTATTTGGATCATATTAGATTTTAAATATAGGCCTATAAAAGAACTCTCTATAATTTGGCAACTCGATAAAAAGACATTTGGAAATTATAATTGATTTTGAAATCCATTTGGCTGATTTTAAAATTAATAGATTTATTAATTTCAAAGACGATTTTCAAATCCATTAAAATACAAGAACCAATAACCTTCACTAAAGAACTGAAATTAGTTTACAAAAAGGGCCACAAAAATATAAATTTCATCTGTTAAATAACTGATAATATGCACACTAATATTTAAGGGATGACAATTTAAAATGAATAGTATCAAGTTTAGATAAACAGTAAATAGAAACAGCCATTTTGAGATTCTAAAACGACATTCTGAAAAACAAGAAGATTAACTCGAAAATTATACTGTTTAATTGTGGAGTGAAGAGAGAGCACAATTGATCAATTGTCCTCACTTTTAATCAGTAACACATGAAGCGGGAATTAAAAAAGAAAAGATTCAACAACCATGGACTAACCTTAAGTCCAACGGTCGAATGTTTGTCAACTTTGACCCGTGATCTTAGTCCAGTCATGTGGTTATCAAGCTTCCTCTCATCGCTCTGTTTCTGTCTCCTCCTTCCATACCACAATATTAGAGAAGTTTCCTTTTTCAGGTAAAATTTTAACCCAAACAAAAACAATTCTAAACTTCATCCATGTTGAGTCTTTTTTTTTTCTGTTTTTTCATAATCTCCAGTACATTGTAGGTCATCGGATGTTTTTTTGCATCCAATTTTATAGCTTTGCATTTTTTTTCTCCGTAAAAGATTTATATAACTGTTCTCTTTGGGATCTGTCTTAAGTCAGCAAATAATTGATATCGATCTTTATGCATTGCATATGCCATGTGTTTATGTAATGTTCATTAAATCTTTAGATTCAAGACCCATAAGAACCATATCTATACATTTTTTTTTTCTATTTGAAAAAAACTATGTTTCCATATTTTTGTTTGTGATATAGATGTCCTTTTCCACATTTGTCTGTTCAGCTATTATGAGAAATTTATGTATTTCATGAACCTGATTGTAATTGAAATCCTTAATTTTTATTCCCTATTTTTTTCCAGATAGTAACTTCTCTATTCAACGCAAATTCTAGATACATTCTCAAAAAAAGAAAAGAATTCTTGACACATAAAAATTTAAACCAAAGGAATTCTTCAAATTATTCCTCATTGCCTTTCTAACCAAATCGTGTGACGCCATGACAATGTTGAATGCTTTACTAGCATCAAGGTTTGTGTTAAGCTTATAATCCGTGTTTATATTTGTTTGTTTAAAACAAACATTTGGTGGAATCTAATGAGATAAATTTCATATTATTTCTTAATATATTGTGTTGCATAATGTTGAGTTTCCTTAGAAGCTTCCACCTGATAAAACTCTTACATGTATTAATCTTGTAAGATTTGTTGCTGTATCTTCTTGTGTCCCACTATGTCTTTTAAACTGCTTTTCTATGTTTTTTCGGGGACGGCTGAAATATATAATATTCGAAAGAATCTTGTATTTGATGCTTTAGCCTGTATATACCTGTTCAAGAGAAAGTCAGGCAATGACTTGATCCAATGTAAAAGTAAAGTACGAAGTCACGTCTTAGTATCTCTAGAAATGATTATGTTACAAGCTTGTTCAAAATTTTTATTTCCTAACTCTCTCTCTCTCTCTTTTGAGAAAAACCACATTTGTGTATTGAAGATATGCTTTAACGTATCGAGGTACCATATGTGTATGTTGGCTTTGACAGGATCTAAATAAAAAAAACTGTAACAAATATGGGTACATGTATGTCAACACATTCAAGAAGACTTAGGCCTCGAAAGAAAGGCCGTCACAGATTTTCCAAAAACATTTCGAAAGTCTCTGATATTATCTCTCATCCAGATATCAGGCGGGCAAGTGATGTCGGGATCCGAACCTCTTTTGGTGAGTATCATAAGGGAGAGAGTTGCGAAATTAATTTTCTTGTTTATACAGAAAAAAGGATAAATGATGAATGTTGGATTATGGGTTTTGTTTGCAGATATTTCCCAAAATGATGCGTGGTTTGATTCTTTAAGTATTTTCTCTGACTCAGATGATGACTTTATCAGCCTACATGAAGGTAAGTTTTTAAAATATGTTTAAAATGTTTGGTCGTTTTCATTTTTTGGGTATTGAGCATTTGATAAAGCATCTGATAATGTTTGGTCAGAGGGTGGCATAACGGGTCTTATCCCAAATGGTAAAGTGGTTCAGTTTGAGTCCTCTTCATGCATTGTTGATGGAAAAGGACATTACGAAGAATACCATGAGAGTTACTTGAAGATTGAAGGTTTATACAAAGATCCTAATGGTTTGTCTGTTATCACAACAAACAACAAGAAGAAACTATTGGACCATACTGTTGGAAGCTTTAAAGGTTTGAAGGAACAAGATAAAACATTGAAATCCAACATAAGCTGGTTGATGCCAACGGTTAGTTTTAACGACAAGGCTCTTAACTCGCCCACATCTCAGAAACGAAAGTCGTCAGTGTACCGGCTTTCATTCAAGAGGAGATCATGCGATGGTGAAGAAGTTACCGAAAATAGTAAGTATGTCAAGTTTTCTCAAAGTCTTACCGAGAATAGTAATTTTTAACACATATCGGTTTTTGTATAAAAGGGTCGTCCAAGAGATTGTTGTACCGTCCAAAAGCGGGATTCACCATTCCTTGTTTAGCCAAAGAGAAGCAGCAATCTTCAGGAAGTTGGTCTGAGATACCTCCTTCAAATTTTAAACTACGTGGTGAAACCTATTTCAAGTACTTCTCTTGTTTCTTTATACATGTATGTGCTTCAAATGATTTGATGTGGATTAGTGAACTTTTGAGGACTGTAATGAATTCGCAGAGATAAACGGAAATCACCGGCTCCAAATCAATGTCCATACACTCCAATTGGTGTTGACTTGTTTGTGTGTCCGAGGAAGATTGATCATATAGCTCAACACATCGAGCTTCCCAACATCAAAGCCGAGGCAAAGCTCCCTGCTCTTCTGATTGTCAACATTCAGGTAATAACCGCTAAAAAGTTCCATTAGATAAAAAAATGTGTTTTTTCATCAAGGCACTAATGAATCTTGGCTTGAAGCAGTTGCCAACTTATCCAGCCGCAATGTTTCTTGGTGATAGTAATGGGGAAGGCATGAGCATTGTACTTTACTTTAAATTACGTGACAATTACGAAAAAGAAATCTCTCAGCAATTCCAAGACAGCGTCATGGTTAACCATTTAAAGACCTAAAGACCATCCATTTCTTTTTACTTTCTTGTGAACTACGTAAGCATTGATTTTAGGGTTTGTTTGTAGAAACTAGTGGAAGATGAGATGGAGAAAGTTAAAGGGTTTGCAAAAGAAAACATTGTTGCGTTCCGCGAAAGGCTTAAAATCATAGCCGGATTAGTTAACCCAGAGGATCTAAGTCTTAGCTCCACTGAAAAGAAGCTTATACAAGCTTACAATGAAAAACCTGTCCTTTCACGTCCTCAACACAACTTCTTCAAGGTTTTTATTTACCTCTAAACTCTTTTCTAACGATAAATACCATTTGGTCGCCTAATCTGACCGGTTGGTGGGTTTGATCTCTCTCTCTATCCAGGGTCCTAATTACTTTGAGATTGATTTGGACGTTCATCGGTTTAGCTTCATTTCAAGAAAAGGGCTTGAAGCATTTCGAGATCGACTTAAAAATGGAACTCTTGATCTTGGTTTAACTATCCAGGTAATGCATGTTTCGGTTATCATCTTTTAATAGACACTATTTGTTGTTGAAGAATGCAGAGAATAAATAAGTTGTCTTTGTAAATTAGGCTCAAAAACCAGAGGAGTTGCCAGAAAAAGTCTTATGCTGTTTAAGGTTAAGCAAGATTGACTTCGTTGACCATGGTCAAATCCCTACGCTTTTAATCCCTGAAAAAGAAGAATCTTTTGTTTGAACAAAGTGGTCTTGATCGATCATCTAAAAGTAAAACCAGAAAATTCTGAAAACTTTTCACCAAAATCCTTGTGCATTGTAGAGTTGTGTATTGTCCTGCATATGCTGTAACATTACTATAGTATTTTTTTCATCTATAATCACAAATTGTAACACCTAAAAGCCATCTTCTAGAGTTTTTTTATCATCCATTTTTTTTTTCTGTGGGAGGATCTATTTCTATCTTAAGATTACTCAATAAAATTATTTTTTTTCACTAGACAGTCTGTTTTTGAGGACATCATGAGTCACTTCTTTCTTTTTTTAATTAAAACTTAACTATCTAATTAAATTATATTAAAATATTATTATTTTAATTGTTAAAATTTTTTGAAAAAGTTTAAGCAATGTAAATGCTCTTAGATTTCTTAAGCACTGTATCTATATTCGATTTACGATCATACAGTCATAAAATCTCCAAAGATATCAAAATGGTGATTTTGAACAAGTGGCAGTTTTACTCAAACTCTTCTCCGACAATAAAGAACCAGACAACCCCAAGAGCTTGAAACTCCTTCCATCGCCGGCGATTAACCCCGACGTCGTCCGAGTCATAATGTGAATTCACTCGAGAAAACATCCAAACTCTTCGAAAGGGGCTCATGAGAGAATTGTTTTCCTCCTCGTTCCCAAAGGAGCTTCGATTGTCAATGTTTATGGTTACTTACTCTTACATTTTAACTTGCATAATCAGATCTCGAGGCGGAGACCCAAATAGACCGGGTACAGATTTGCGGTGGATTGTTGACGCCTCGTAAATCGGTCGATGTTATTGAAGTGTTGCTGACTAACTTGAAAACATGTTGGAACAAAACGTGTTACAATGTTTTTGACATATGAAGCAGAGACATAAGGATAATGTTAATACATACTCTGAAACAGTATGTAGTACTTGATATAAAGGCTCATAGAGCATCGCTGCCTGATGTTGTGATGGAATTAAGGTCCAACAGATCTCGTGTGGAAGCAGATTGATAACACAGTTAAAATGTAAATCTATGGTACCATCTCTGAATTCCTTATCAATTCAGTTCTGAAAACACAATCCTCCGCTCATGAACTTTGACTCTCACTTGAGAATCTGTTCTGTGATAACAAAGAAGCTCGTGCAATTTAATTGGAAAACGAACTCTGCAACCTCACGATTAGAGATCTCTCGGTTCATGACCACTGTCAAAAGCTCAAGAAAATCTCGGATACGCTAGCAAACGTGGAGTCTCCAATCAGCGACAGAGCCATAGTCATGCATCTTTTCATCGGTCTCAGCTCCAAATTTGACAACATCATCAATGTCACCAAACATCGATCACCACCATGTTCATTTGGCGATGCCAGATCAATGCTTATCGATGAAGAATCCAGAATCAACACCAAACGCAACACCATCGCCAACAATGACGATAATGCTTCAACTCCTTAACTCCTCTTCGCAACAACACCTCACACAACATTGCATTCACCTGATCTCTCTAACCATCGCACCTACAACAATAATTACACCAATTACAGAGGAGGGCATCATAATAACAAAGGCCATCGCGGATGTCAGGGACGGGGACGCAACAACTACAATCATAATTGGAACCCTCACCAATCGACTCCACCACTGTGGCTTTGGGAACAACAACAACAACAACAACAGCAACCACCCGTCTGGCCACCACAAATCTGGCAACATCCGCAACATCAAAATCAGCCTCCATACTCTTCTGCTCAACCTAGAATTCTCGGAGCAACGCCTCATCAGCAACGTAGTGCTGCTTATCTCACTCAGACCTCTCAGCCACTTTCGCAAGGAGCATTGCATCAGGAATACATTCAAACTACCCTTGCTAGTGCCTTCAAAACAATGACTTTGCAGGACCCTACTGATTCAAGCTGGTATATGGACACCGGAGCCACTGCTCATCTCATATCTCAACCACGTATGCTCTCTATTCTCCCTTCATCTCCCTCATCGATGTCTTCCCTTCCCTTAAGCACAGTTAGCAATGGATCTCACTTAACTGCAACAGCTAAATGGAATACAACAATAGGCACCCATTCTCGTCCTCTCCATCTTCAAAACGTTTTTCTTTTCCCTGGCATTTTAAAATAAATCTTGTTTCCGTCCGTCAGGTTACTAACGATAACTTATGCTCTGTTGAATTTGACCCTTTCAGTTTTCTTATAAAGGACCTTCAAACTCGCACTCCTTTGCTCTGATGTAATAGCAATGGTCCCCTCTACTCTATAACTTCTCCGTCCTCTCAGTCTCCCCATGCTCTCATTTCCACAGCTCTCTCTCCTTCAATTTGGCATTGTCGTCTCGGTCACACTGGTCACTCAACACTTCACTTTTTAGTTTCTTCTGACATTTTTAAATGTTCAAAACCGGATATGTCTCCCTTATGTCATCTCTGTCAACTTGGGAAACATACTTGACAACCGTTTTCCTCTTCCATATCTCAAGTTTTTTCACCACTCGGTATTGTACACTCTGATATTTGGACATCTCCAGTCCTAAGTGTTAGTGGAATATGTATTATGTCATCTTTTGGGATCAATTTAGTCATTTTCTTTGGGTCTATCCTTTACGACAAAAGAGTGAAGTCTTTCAAAAAAAATTATCCTCAAAATCAATTTGACAAAACAATCAAAGCTTTTCAATGCGACAATGGTGGTGAGTACACCAGTCGCGAATTTCAGAATTTTATTTCCTCTCATGGTATTCAATCTTGCTTCTCCTATCCTCACACCTCTCAGCAAAATGGAGGTGCTGAAAGAATACTTCGCACACTCAACAATCTTATTTGTGTTCTTTTCCAAGCTCATACGCCTCCTTCCTATTGGGTTGAAGCTCTCCATATGGCAACACAAATTTTCAACATTCTTCCTTCTTCAGCCATAAACAATGAAATCCCATTCACTCGCCTATTTCACAAACCTGTCTCTTACGATCACCTTCGAATTTTTGGTTGCCTTTGTTATCATAATCTTCTCCCTACTTCCATCCACAAACTCGCTCCTCGTTCTGTAAAATGTGTCTTCCTAGGATATCCTAACAATTATCGTGGATATATATGCTTAGATCTTCAAACAAAACGAATAATCTTGTCCCGCCATGTCGTCATTGACGAACAGGTCTTCCCCTTTCAAACTCATGATCCTCAACTCTCCTCGTCATCTTCAAACCTTCAACACAATTCTTATCCTCTTCTTCACTCTCTTACTACTTCGAACCCTCCAATTCCACCAACTACTTCTCTTGTCTCTTTACCTTCTCTGGCAAATACATCCATCTCTCCTCTCATCAATTACCAAACATCTACTAACCCGTCATGGAATCTCTGTTTCCACTATACCATCATCATCATCATCATCTGATCCTCATATTTTGACACTCCCTTCCACTACTAATATCCCATCCCAACGAATAAGAACTCGACATCGTACCACTTCTACTACTCTCCCCTCTCAAAGAATCCACACACGAAGTTGTAGTGGAATCACTAAAAAGAAAGCAATTGTTTCTCTTCACACTGATACAATTTCTCATCATCCTCTTTCTCATGTCCAAGCTGCAAAAGATGAATTTTGGGACAAAGGCATGAATGTTGTATATGATACACTTATTAATAGAGGCACATGGACAATTGTCCCACGGCCCTTAAACACTAATATCGTGCATTCTATGTGGCTATTTCGAAATAAGCTCAATGCAGATGGTTCCCTCTCTCGCTACAAAGCTTGCCTCACTGCCAACGGCAAATCTCAACTAATCGGTATTGACTGTGATGAAACATTCAGCCCCGTCATCAAACCAGCAACAATATGCACTGTCCTCCATGTAGCTGTCTCCATGCAATGGCTTATGCATCAACAAGATGTCCATACGGCGACCTCGACGAAATAGTTTACATGCATCAACCCCCTGGATTCGTTGATCGGACTTGACCTGACCATGTCTACCTTCTCAAAAAATCACTTTACGGCCTTAACAAGCCCCTCGCGCCTGGTATCAATGTTTTGCCACATTTGCCACCAAAATAGGTTTCAAACTAAGAAAATCGGATGCATCTCTATCTGTTCTCCATCGTAGGAAAGAACTCGCTTATCTACTACTCTATGTTGACGACATTGGCCTTACAACTTCCTCCACAACTCTATTAAGGTCGATCATAACATCTCTCAACTCTGAATTTTCCATGACTGATTTAGGCATACTTCACTATTTTCTTGGCATTGCTATTCACAGGAACAGCATGGGAATGTTCTTAAGCTAACAAAACTATGCTGCAGACATCATCCATCGAGCAGGAATGACAAACTGTAACGCTTGTTCAACACCAGCCGATATATCATCCAAGGTTCCTGAGAATGTAGGACCTCCTATCGCAGACCCAACCCTATACTGCAGCCTTGCAGGTGCCCTGCAATACCTCACATTCACTAGACCAGACATAGTCTATTCTGTTCAACAAATCTGCCTTCATATGCATGACCCTCGAGAGCCCCATCTCAATACTCTCAAACGCATCATCAGCTACATCAAACCAACAACAATCTCTAAGATCACAGCCTACACTGATGCTGATTGGGTGGGATGTACCACTACTTGCCGATCCACGTCTGGTTACTATATCTTCCTTGGCAACAATCTAGTATCATGGTCATCAAAGCGTCAACCAACCGTATCTCGCTCAAGTGCTGAAGCCGAGCATCGTGGCGTTGCTAACGCCGTAGCTGAAACAACGTTGCTGCAAAACCTTCTCCTCGAACTCTACTGTCCAATCACCACTGCCACGACTGTGTATTGTGACAACGTCAGCGCTGTCTACCTATCAACCAACCCAGTCCAACACCAACACACCAAACATGTGGAAATCGATATTCACTTTATCTGTGAACATGTTGCACTTGGTGATGTTCATGTCCTTCATGTCCCTTCTGCACACCAATACACAGACATCTTTGCTAAAGGCCTCCCCAACTCCCTCTTTACAAGCTTTCGATCCAGTTTAAACGTTTAACCACCTTACGCTACGACTGCGGGAGAGTGATAGAATTGGAAACACAATAATAAAATTATTATTACATATATGCTGTAATTACTCTAATTGATTGACCAAAATATGATTTTCATACTATATATTGATAATACAATACAGAGAGAGGCACCATTTGAGATTATCAGTTAACAGCTATTACTCTAAAAATAACAAAACTCAAATCTATAGATCTTAGAGCATCCACAACGCTATAGATACTCTCAATCATATCTTACATATTAAATACTAATATATTTTCTTTATTTAATTAATTTTTAAATTGTAAAAGAAATCAACTAATAATTAATAGACACATGTAAAATCTGTTTCTTATTATCTTGCCAAAAGTTTCCAAAATCCTTTGTTTAAGAGTCGATTTTCTTCTCTCACTTACTTTTTTTATTTTTTTCAATTTTTTTATTAACAAAAACTTCTGTTAAGAAACAGCATTGAACATTGTCTTAGATCTGATACCATGATAAATTTGGAGAGTACCTAATAAAAATAATAGTTAATTTTGTCTTTATTCAATAGGTTTATTTATACAAACTCTATAATTTAATTTAGCAAATTCTTTACATATTTAATATAAGAAATCTACTTACTTATTTAACAGTAAAGTAATATACACATTAATATTAACTTTCCTAATAACAATAACAAAATATGTCGATCTCGTCATCCTGAAATCTCCCAATAAACCTTGCAGATGAATCAACCGGCAGTGCAATTGAAAAGCATCTCTCAAACATATTAGCTCTCCCTAATAAGCTTCTCTTCACTTCTCCAGGCAAGCAGAATATCTCTACCAGTACATATCACTTTGCACGCTGCGGAGGAGAAGAGAGCAGATTAAGTATAAGCAGAGGAACGAAAGTTAAATATGACGAGGCATGAACTACTAACTAGTTTCCATACGTTGAAAGACAAGTATGAGGAACTAGTAACTAGTTTCGATACGTAGACAGAGAAGCAGGATCCGCCGATCAGAATGGTTGTATCCTCCACCATCGACGGTGTACAAGGAGCTTTCATGTGGATTGTAGCCCACAAAATGTCTCAGGCCGCCTTTGGTTCGCAAACTATGGTCTAAACCCTAACACCCCCATGCATCTTCGATTATATGTATGTTCTATTTGATTTTGTAATTGATGTGTGTGAATCTCGACATAGTCTCTTGCGGGTGGGCTATGGGTCCTAGCCTGGAATTGTGCTGCCGTAACCGGTATGAGTTCTGTAATTATGTCCATAATAGAAGATATGTGAGGCAAACCTGATCTTTTGTCATTGTAAGTTCATTTCCAACACATTAATTTGAGTTACTACTAAATATTCTAACCATGAACCACCTCTCTTATATAGCTGCATGCCCGTTAAAGAATCTATATATAACAGTTGTGCTCATCTCTTTTCTCATCACTAATCTCACTGGGACAAATTCTTAACTTTGCAGCGTATTAGCGGGAGTAGGAGCTGGATCATTAACACATTCTTTGCTGACCCAACGCCCGTTAAGACATTATTGGGTGGTGCATGGCTTGTCAAGACAACCAACCAAAGAAGAAATCGCCTGTTGCCTTGGTTTTGGTGCTCTCTACGGAACAGGTTTTAAGGTAAGCCCTTTTACATTTAGTAGATCATATTGTATTAATTTATCATACACAAATCATCTCTTCTTAATTTACCCATTTTCCCCTCAGTTGATAGAAAAATATATACCGACCTCCACCACCGACTACACACGTATGTCCATAATGGAACATACTCCAGGCAAACCTGATCCTATGTCAGTGTAAGTTCAATTCTAACTGCTAAATATTTTAACCATGAACCATCTCTCTTTTATAGCTGCATGCCCGTTAAAGAATCTATAACAATCAATTGTGCTCATCTCTGGTCTCATCACTTATCTCTGGACAAATACTTAACTTTGCAGCATAGTAGCGGGATCAGGAGCTGGATACACACTTTATTTGCTGACCCAACGCGCAGTAATACATTCTTGGCTGGAGCAAGGCTTGTTCGGACAACCTAACAAGGACGCACTAGCCTGTTGCCTTGGTTTTGCTGCTCTCTGTGGACTAGGTTTTAAGGTAAATCCCTTTACAATAACTAGATCATATTGTTAACTGTATTCATTAATCATACAAAAGCATACAAAATTATATACCGACTACACACGTTCAAGAACCGTACTATTAAAGCTAAGGTCTAGAAAAATTTGTGAAGAATTTCAAGAATGGACTTGTAACAGATTCCGCCTTACCTCACCTCACCCATGAGTATGTGTTTATGTAGCTAGTACATTAATGTCTTGCATCCCCTTTTGTATTCTAACTAGGTCACTAAAAGAAGTGGGCATCCCACCCGGTGCAAGGCTTCGGATACTAGATCATATCCAGAGGTTTGAATCCAATTTCACCAAAAAAAATTCATAAAAGATATGTTTCCTCCTTTGTCTCAGTTTACCAAATAAAGACGATTGGGTATTTCTTATAATGTGGTTATCAAAGCTAGTTTATGTCATACCTTTATGTAAAAGAAAAAATGTCACAATCCAATGAATTACAAAATTACCAAAAAACATGTAAAGAAAATAGCTATGCAAATTGTTTGTACAAACAAGAAGGGATCATATAGGAAGCCTGTGAAGAACCCTCTTTTGGTTTGTAACTGTGCAGTAAAAGAATGAATCAAGCAAATCAGCTTATCAGTAAAGAATGTTTTTTAGATGAAAAAAAGAATGCAAACAGAGTGTGTCTCCTTCAAGATGAAGCTCAGAAGTCGATCGTGCTTTTATGGATCACTGCTCTTCGTCAAACGGCTTATCTCTTCTTCTAGCTGCAACCATTTTAGGAACCCTTTATAAATAAAAGAAGACGATGATGATGATGGATGGTATGTGACAGTGACTGTGGCTATCTTTACCTCAGCGTTTGCTTTTTTCTGGTTCTCGACCTCCTCTTTAAGCTTCTCCACACTGTAGAATTTTGATACCATTGAATCAATCAACCATTTTGTCTCCAAAATATATTCTTAAGCTTGTAAAGTTATCTCATTACCTCTGCTCCAAGAAGTGAACCTCAGACAGTAGATCAGTCTCCGTTGCTATCTGTGAATTTCAGAACTTAAAAGGCTCTTACTTCTTTCCTCAAACCAACTTCCTCTTTATGTCATTAGCAAAACGAGAAGCAAAACCCAACCTGCTCGCCTTCGATTGCATTTCTGTCTTCTGCACAAACCAAAATCCTAATCAATGAAACTCGTAAAACAGAGAATATGCAAAACAAAACTCTGCTTACACAAGAGAAAACTAACCAGCAGCAGATGGATCATACAGTTGAATTAATCCGAGTAATCTTTCCTGCCAAGCACACAGCACCCAGAAGATGAAAAATCCAATTCCACAACAACAAACAATTATGAACAAGAAGCGTTTTCAAATGGCAATATATATACCCTTTGGATTTCATTGCTGAGCAGGAGATTCTGTAGCAAAGGGAGGATCTGAGCAGCATCGCTAGGCAAAGTATTCAAAGATGCTGAAGAAATAAACTTTATCTCACTTCAAAGGGATTGCAAGTAAGGACCATACGAAAATTTATATTTCATCAAAATCTTTTAGATTACCGAGTTGTTTTCTGCATCAAGTGGCTCTTCTTCTTCAGAAATAGGACGAACAGCATCATCGCCAACATTCTCAGAAAGCTCATCAACTTTCGCATCCGATGAATCTGTAATTTCACCTAATACATGCAGAGTTTCAATAAAAAAAGGACGAGACGATAATCGTAAGAGAGTATAATAGTTTTCTTCTCCGATCAAAACTCTACTCAAACCATATATACAGTAACCGTAATAATTTGGAATTCCTTAAAATCCAAATTCCCAAGAAACAAAATCCGAAATCGAATCTAATAGTTTTGCGTAGTTCATGCAGAAAATCAATACTGATTTTACACAAGACGAGAAGATAACCGTACGAGAGTAATAGTTTTCTCCGATCAAAACTCTAACTCAAACCTTATATACAGTAACCGCAATAACGCACTCAAGTTTCGAATTCCTCAAAATCCAAATTCCCAAGAACACCGAGATCTTTCTAGCAAATGTAAACGATACCGGAGAAAAGAATCGTAGCGAGAAATCGAACCTAGATTTTCCTCAGTTGACGACATTGCGAAACACGGCGAGTCACGATCAGCGATACGGCCCCTGGAGCGGTGCCGGTGAGAGCGCGACAGACGACGCTACTAAAGAGAGAGAGAAGTGGAAGGAAGAAGGCGGAGGAGTGAAAGTCCGTTCACGAATCGCCGTCGAACAGAAGAAGAAATCGATCGCTCTCGGACTTTGTGAAAGTGAAAAGATCGGAAAACTTGGAGAGACTGAAAAAGTTTGTTAGTAGAGAGAGAGCGGACGTGAAAGAAAAGTTTCTAATGATTTTCAACTTCCCTCTAATCGAATTTTAGCGGACTTGAAATCCGAATTTCAATGGGGATTGACGGATTTGCCCTTATATAGTTATGAGTCTTGTATAAAACCCGCTTCTTCAATTGAATAACCAAGCGGTCGCTAAGTCTGACCGGTTTCGGTTTGGCTATCCAGGATCCTAATTCCTAATTAATTTGGACATTCATCGGTTTAGCTTCATTTCAGGTAAAATGCTTCTGTTATCATCTTTTAATAGACATTATTTGACATTTGTTGTTCAAGAATTTAAAACCTATTTATGTAAAAAGGCTCAAAAACAAGAGTTACTAGAAGAAAAAGAAAAAAAAAAGGCTGAGCAAGATTGACTTCGTCAAATCTCAAATCTCTACGCTTTTAATCCTTGAAAAAGAAGAATCTTTTGTTTGCACCAGAAAAATCTGAAAACTTTTCACCGAAATTCTTGTGCATTGAAGAGTTGTGTATTATTGTCTACAAATGTTGTAACATTACTACAAATTGTAACACGTAAAAGCCATCTTCTAGACTTTTTTTTTCATCCATATATTCACTGGGATGATCTTTCTAGCTTAAGATTACTGAATAAAGTTCTCCTTTTCAACAGACACTCTGTTCTTGAGTACATCAACATACCCAACGTCAACGAAACGAATTTATTATTACCATTAAACTGTCTTCATCGTATCATTGAAGCTCGTTAGATGAAGAAACATAACTTAAAAACAAAATATAATATTAGATAAGAGATCTCTTTCGATCTTAGTCTTGAATCTTGCTATTCGAAATCACTTCAAAGGATATGCCATTGTCTTCAAGTCGCTTCTGGATATCAGTTGAACCAAACACGATGCCTGGTGTGTAGACTCCTCCTTTAACCAGGCTTTCACGTTGGCTCAAGACAATCAAACCGCATTGAACAAGTGTTATAGGAGTGGTTATATACCCAACCTCAGGTCCTGAGATTCTTGTAATGATCTCCATGTCAGGCTTTGTCTTTCCTTGTGAAACAAGTCTCTCTTCGCTGTAGCCACGACCTATGAACCACATCTTAAACGTAGCGCTCTCTACCTCTTCTTCACTTGGACCTTTCTTCTTGAACCAACCAAGGCTAAAAACAGAAGGGAACTTCAAAAGAAGCCATCTTCCAAAGGAGAACTTGGAAAGTAGACCAAGGGAGACTCCAAGTGTAACATATCTGAATATCCCAAAGAGAGACTTGGATGTTATCTTCACACCAAAATGAGCTGGTTGGATCGTTGACCAGAACGCTTCTCTCTTTTGCATCTTGTCCGGACTCTCGTTAAGCCCAGGAAGCCCACGTGGTTTCTCTGTTAGAGTTGTGAAAGTTCTACGTACAACTGCTGCATCAGGAGAAGGTAGAAACAAAGCCCAAAGACCAATCTTCTTCTTGTTTTCCATTATTGTTCCTTTAGCTTGTGGACCAAGTATCTTGCAAAAATACATTCAGAAGTTTGATATTAGCTAATCTCCATCTCGAGTAGGATTTGTTATAATGTCACATATACTTACCGATGGACTAGGCCTTCTTGTTCTTGAACGTCTGAGTTCTTTAAGCTTTTTTCTGTCACTTGCACCTAAAACCGCAGACTCATAAGTCCCAAAGTTTACAACAATATTTTTGTGGGACTCGACGCTGAGGTATGCTTGGACCTGGTTAGGAACCGATGGAGGCAACCATTGTTTGGAGTTGAAGAGAAGACCCAATTCAGCAGGAACTGAATCGAAGCCACAAGCAGAAACGATTAATGAGCCGGTCTCTTGTGCTCTTTCGTGGTAGTTAGCTTCTATTCTCTCCATGAACTCAGGTTCACCACTTATATCCAAATAGTCACACCTATAGCAAGAAACCTAACAAGATTACACTGTTTGCATCAAAGCTATAACTTTATTCATTCCTTAAATCTGATCAGAGATTAAAACGTAACATGCAGAAAGCTTTCGTTCGATATTTTCTCTTACAAGAATCATATGTCCCTACATCCAAATTATCGAACCATTTAGTGTATCGAACGAAACTTATCAATACTACACTTTTTTGCATCAGTTCTTAAATTAACTTCTTTGATAAAATTTTAAAACCATTCCTTCGAATTTGATAACAGAAAATTTTTTCTTCTGTATTTTGATATTTTCTATTAAGTATTGATTATTATCTTATCATTTGTCAAGATTCAAGAACTCGACGACAACTCTGAAACAGAGCTCAGATGTCAACAATATGTAACAGATTTCAATATGTAACTAACATTTGCGAAAACAGAGGAAAATACGATTTTACCCTGAATCGACACAAGCGGCGACAACAGGCTCGCCATGGATACTAAACGGTCCAACACAATTGAGGATGAGTTTGGACTGACTACAGAGACGGCGAAGTGAACCAGTGTCGGATGTATCAGCAGTGAGGATAGCTACGGAGGAAGGAGGCGGGTTCGGGCGGGCTGCCCATTCGAGAGATTGGGTTACCCGGGTCGGGTGACGACCCGCTAAAGCTAGGGTCTTTAACGGAGAAGATGGAGTCTGGAGGAACTTGAGAGCTTCTCGGACGACGTATTTGCCGGTAAATCCGGATGCTCCGAGTATGACGATATCGTAAACCGGGCCGGATTTTTGGGTTGGATCCATCGTGATTCAGATTCGTATAAACTTCTTAAGGAGATATATATTTGCGCGAGAAACTCTTTAAGGTGTTGTCGTGTGTTACACGTCATTGTCGTACAAATAAAGACTTTACGTAAGCGTTATAATCAATACAAAAATATTTCATGAATGGAGTATAAAACGGAAAACTTCTCTTTAACGCTTCAACAATTCTACAGTTGTATCGATTAGAGTCATAATAATTTGACTTGACTTGCGTAATATGTGCCATGTGATGCAATTCATTAATGTTTGTATTATTTTCTTTTATAAAAACATTAATGTTTATATTATTGTGAAGAAGAGAAGGTAAAAACTTCTTCTCATAATGTTTCTATGATATTATTGGAACTGCAACGACAAGACTATTTATTAATCTTAATCGATTTGGTCTAAACTACTTTGGGATTGATTTGGAAGTGCATCGGTTTAGCTACATTTCAAGGAAAGGGTTTTAAGCATTTAGAGATCAACTTAAAATGGAGTTTTTGTTATCTCTGTTTAACCATCTAGGTGATATTTCTGTTATCACGTTTGAGAATTAAAGAGTTTTTTTGGTAAATAGGCTGAACAACCAAATTTACCAGAATTGTTTTTAAGTATTGTGTCGTCTAAGGCTGCGCAAGAATGACCTCGTTGATGATATTGACAATGATCCATCATACATCGGTGGAAAATTCTTCAACGAATACCAAATTTCTAATGATTATGCATGATCCTATATTTTGCATCCAAAATATCTATTTTTCTTTTAAATGACCTTAATCCTGAAAAGCAAAGTAGAGTAATTTTTTTTTTAAAATCTTTTTTTTTTACTCGATATGATATCTTAACTTATAAACTGGTTATTATATGTTCAGCTAACAACTTTTAGAAACTTTGCTACTGTAATACGAACCTTTAATAATTATGAAAATTATCTTCCAAAAAAAACCACTTGAATGGGGGAAAATGCCTACAAACGTTTTGTTATATACGTAGTTTTTTTCCCTATCACATTGTAACATCATAAAACGAAGATGGCTCAGAAACATTTTGGGAGTTTATCGGAATTCACAAATTTTCCGAAATGTTTCTTTTTCTTTTCCCTCTCTTTTGTCTAACAACGATGAAAAGTGGACTTTTGTCTTCTCGGTAGTTTAACTTCCCGGTTTATCTGTCCTTATGTTCTGTCAAAAAGAAAAACCAAAACTGGTTTACTGAATGAGAACAGATCTGGTTTATTTTTTTGGTTATTAACTATATTTACCCCTTTGGAAGTGAGATTTTCTGACAGCGTGCCGGATATTACTTTCATTCCTTTGCAAAATTTCGTTGATCTTGCCTGATTTAAAAATCAACGGTCCTGATGTGCTCTGTTTTCCAAATTGTAGATGCTCCTACAACCCCAACAATCACAAGCATTTAACTTCAAATACATTTATAAAACGTATTGCTAAAAAAAAATGTGCCAAATCGGGTTCAACTCCTCGGGTCAAGATTTTGACATCTCTACATGAAATGAATTTTAAAGTTCATTATGGATTTAACAAGAGTACTTACCAAATTTTTCTTTAATGGAGAATCCTCCTCTCTTTGGCTGAAATCCAAACTAGACCCATCAAGTGATCCGTGCCGTTCACCAATACGGCTAAGCTTGCCCTCACTTGGTACCTCCTCCATAATCTGATCATCGTTATCTGCCTGAATTTCCCAGACTGAGTCATTGTCTGGTTTAAGGTTCAAACCGAAAGTGTTCTTGGCAAAAGCAACACTTGTTTCGCTCAACTGGCTCCTTGAGCTTGGTTGATAGTAGGTAAGAGTGGAGATATTATCAGGATCTTTCCGTCTTTTCACCGCCCACGCAAAACCGCTTGCCGGTCCTGTGGTCATTGGGAGGTCAGTGACCTTGTAGTAGTTTCCATGTGTTGTTGTTGTGGCTCGAGATGCCTCATTTGGAATGATCTTATCCTCAAACGTGTCCTGCACGTCAAAGCCTTACTTGATACCCAAGAAACAAAACTGAAAGAGGATTTTTGAGAGAGAGAGAGAGAGAGAGAGAGAGAGAGAGAGAGAGAGAGAGAGAAAGAGAGAGAAAAAAAACCTGTCTTATTGGCAGCTTAGCGTAACTCTTTGGATCGTGTTCTATTCTATGTGGTCTTTTGTGTCTCCTACCGACTCCTGAATCTCGAAGCTTGAGGTTTGCTCTTTTCCTACAAAAGCATATGCATTCATAGTTTTGAGACATACTCCTTCCTAAAAAAAGACCAGAGTCTTGCAATGTGCAAGATAAGAATTCTGACCTGCGCATCTCATCGCGATTTTTAGCATCCATTTCTTTGTTTGGTGGATATTTAGGCAATGTAGAAGGATCACACGCATAAGGCCTCGTCAAGAAATACTAATATATAAGCAAAAAAAATCAGAAAAAAAAAAAAAAAAAAAAAAAACTGAGAGGTGAAAGAGAAACTGAGAGTAAAGTTTCACCTCGGAATTAAGTGCAGATGAGGCAGTGCCACGCTTGTCTGGTTCCATTGAGAGTAAAGTTTCTAATAGAAAAACACCAGTCGTTGATAACTCTTGGCATCGTTCTCTGAGTGTGGCTTCATAAGTATGTTGAGGCCTAAAGGAAGTTGCGTGTGGAAGCTTAGTTCTTTTCCAGAAACTATCCTGCGGAGATCCACAAAGCTTGTAGATTTTATGCAATTGTTCAATCTGCATGACCAAAAGCAAAAACATAAATTAGTGAAAAGACATCTAGACACAACACAAGTTATATAAGAGTTCTTCATGTGCAAGATATAAGATATTTGTAATAGTATATAATCCGTTTTGATAGTTAAAAAGACTAATAATCTTCTAAAAACTAAGAAACAAAAGCTAAATGAATAATTCGGTTTATGTTAGTGATGGCTTTTTGCGGTTTATGTAAAGGCTAAGATTGGTTTACCTCGGTTCTGCCTTTTAGGATTGGTTTTCCCATGAGAACCTCAGCAAAAACACATCCCACACTCCATAAATCGATTGATACTCCATAACTGGTAGATCCCATAAGAAGCTCAGGAGCTCGATACCATAAAGTCACCACACGGCTTGTCAAATTGTGTCTGTTCTTATGTGTGACTACATTCGCTAGCCCAAAGTCTCCAAGCTTTAAAACTCCTTTGTTATTCACCAAAATGTTCGATGCCTTAATGTCTCTATGTATTACTCCTCGCATATGACAATGCTCTAGTCCCCAAAGTAGTTGCTTCATGTAACATTTGATCTTGTATACAAGAATCAAAGAGAAAGAATCTCAATAATCCACTGTCAGAGAAAAAAACACACAAACTTTATTGGTTTACACACAAGACTTTTGGTTTTGTACCTGTGACTCGGTGAATCTGATGTCGGGATTCGAGGATAAACCGGCAAGATCATGTTCCATATACTCAAAAACAAGATAAATGCTACTCGACGTACGAGACGTGACTATACCCTCAAGTTTCATGATGTTAGGATGATTGAGTTTGCGTAGAATCAAAATCTCTCTTGCCATAAACCTAATGCTCTCTGGTTGAAGATTATCAAACTTTACCTTCTTCAAAGCCACCATCTTCCCGGTTGCTACTTCCCTTGCTCGAAACACGCTACTATATGTTCCTTGTCCAATCTACAACACAAACGAAATTCATCAATCCTTTCTATTTAAGGGTTTGGTGGTAACTTCCTTCACAAGAAACCATATGGTTACCTTCTCCAACTTCTGGAACGCCTCTGCCTTCAAAGGAACCCAACCTTGGACAGCCTCCGACGCAACCGAGCAGAGCCAAGCCGGCCAACCAGCAGCTGCTTGCTCAGCCTCGACGTTCCTATGAGACAATCCGGAACTAAGGCTCACACCAATCCTCAAATCAGAACCGCCTGATCTTTTCGATTTCCTTGAACGCCGGCTATTGTGACTCGCCTCCAATGAATGATCAACAAAAGCTCGATGTTGCTGGTTCGTGGAGGAGAAGTCATGTTCGAAGGCGTTTTCTTGGACCGGTGAGGGACTCTGGTCCGTTAGACATGAGACGTTCTTGGAGCTGATGCAACCCATTTTAAGAGATGATTTGTTTCCTGATTCGGAAACGGGTCTAATAGTGGGGAATCAACCCCTCATTAGGCCAAAAAGATGAAATGGGATTGCAGACAAAAGAACAAAGAACAAAGATGCAAAAAAAAGGAGGGAAAGAGAAAAGAAAAAAGAAATATTAATCACATGACAAAATTATTGAAAGAAAAAAAGGAAACTTTTTTTTTCGTTGAGTCTTCTTCTGAAAGAGAGGTAAGGGAAGCTGCAAAACACAACCGCATAAACAGCAAGAGAGAGAGAATCGTGGGACCAAAATTGGGTAGTAGTCTTTTATTTTTCTCTTTCTTGTGTTTGCAAGAAAGAGAGAGAAAGTGAAAAAGAGACATATATAGCTTTGTTACCTTCACCATTTTTTTTTGCCTCTTTCACCTGTCTGACAGAGAGAGAAATCAAATCTGTTGGTGATAGAGAAGACCTAACCAACAGATTAAAACCTAAGAAACAAATTAAGGTGGATTAGTTAAATTAATCTATCCCAAGTTGTTCAGATGTCTTAACAAAAAACAGAGTTCTCAAAAGGAAATCATCACAACCCTAAATATCTTCTATGTACAAAACAAACAGATCTCAAAAGGTCTAAGACGACCAGAAGGTGGGGCTACTAAGTACCAAAGCTTATTAAAGTTGTACAATGATAATTGTTGGTCAAGTGACAAGTTCATTACTTTAAAGGGTCTTCTTCATTCAAAAGAGACTTTAGTTTTATACGATTTAAGCAGCAGAAAAAGAAATGTATATTTATTCATGCATTTTCCTCTTTTATTAAAGGCTTAAAGCTTAAAATATTTGATAGTTTTTTGCGTAACGGATACATTTGATAGTTTATATCTATAGAGGGGACATCAATAGAAGTACCACTACATTATACATACATTTCTGATAGTTCAAGAACACACCTGATTGAAACTTTTGCGAATATAGAGCACACTGCTTGTAATATCTCTCAAATTTGATGTTGGACACACCTGATTAAAGATCGTTCAAAACAAAAGAAGCTAATAGAATTTATCACCTGAAAATTAGGAACGTCTACTATATATATTGTTAACATACTCTAGTTTTCATGTACCACAAGAATATAGGTTTCAGAGAGCATTGCACCATAATCTATTTTGCATCATCATGCAACGAAGAAAAACCATTTGAATTATTCATATAAAACTACATGTGTCAATATCATATGTGTGTATATATATAATTGATTTTTTGCTTTTGATTTAGAGAGAGAGAGAGAGACACACACATGGCAAGAAATGTTCATAAACCTAATGAACAACGCCCAACCTTTGATGAGTTGCCGACAGAACTAATTAAAGCTCTTTGCATTAGACACTAACACAAGGCTAATCAAAATTACACTCATGCTAATTAATTAGCATCTAAATATCTAATGGAATGTTAAACGATCCTTGGTACTAATACATCTCTGGATTTCATAATATTGTTATCATTCTCCAAATCCATTGGACAAGTTTTTTGGTCTTAACAGTATTCACAGCTCTTCATTATGCCCTAAAAGCAAATAACATCATCTTATTAATTAGGATATCATATCCTATATGGTATATAATCACATCCCACATATTTAGGGACTCAATCAATCTATAACTCCGAAACGAACTTCGCAAATCTTGAAATTACTCACCAGCTGATATTCTACTAAATTGAACATATTGGCCTCTTGCATTTTGTACTCTACGCATTTTTGATACCTCCTTTTATATCATTTAGCACATAGTTCGCATTGCGTGCCGTTTAATTTTCTTGTGCTAAATGTGAAACAACGTGTAGTTGTAGTGTGATTACAGTGACGTGTGTAATCAATATTGTTGTCGTCGTTGTCGGTGGACACAAACCTCCGTAAAAACTTTCTAGCACAAAAGATCTTTCTCCAAGCCAAAACTTTCTCCGTCTCCGAATCCGATCAACACGATGGATCCAGCCCAACAATCCGACCCGGTTTACGATATCGTCATACTCGGAGCATCCGGATTTACCGGCAAATACGTCGTCCGAGAAGCTCTAAAGTTCCTCCAGACTCCGTCTTCTCCGTTAAAGTCCCTAGCTTTAGCTGGTCGTAACCCGACCCGGTTAACCCAAGCCCTCAAATGGGCGGCCCGCCCGAACCCGCCTCCTTCCTCAGTCGCCATCCTCACCGCCGATACATCAGACGCTGATTCACTACGCCGTCTCTGTAGTCAGACCAAACTCATCCTCAATTGTGTTGGACCGTTTCGTATCCATGGCGATCCCGTCGTCTCCGCTTGTGCCGATTCGGGGTAAAATCGTCTTATGGGTTGAAGCAATATAAGTTTGAAATGCATGATTGTTGAAATTTAAAGTTCGTTTTAGTGGTAACTAAGATCAAGTTTCTAGCTTTTTGTTATCTCGAGATCTTGAGAAACGCTAAGAATAAGATTATGTTCACTTTTTTAGGAAAAAGCTTTATGTTATCAAATTTAAGAAATGATTAAAATTGTATTTTGGAAGAAGTTAGGTACTTGATTGGAAAAAAGTGTAATCTTGTTTAAGTTTCGATCGAATATTTGGATGTAGGGACATATTATAAGATCATTTTCACTTCTCTTTTAAGAGAAAACACTGAAGAAAAATGCTTTCTGTTATCAAATTTAGAGAAAAGATTAAAGCTTGTAGCTTCAAGAAGTTAGAAACCCCATTTTGTTCTTGATAAAAAGAGTAATCTTGTTAAGTTTTTGTTTGCTACATCTTTCTTATAGATGCGATTATTTGGATATAAGAACAAATGATAAATACTGAAGGAAAGCCTGTTGCTATCAAATTTATAAAATAATTAAAGTTGAAGCTTAAAGTCGTTAGAAAAATCTCTGAAAGACCTGAAAGAAAAGCCTTCTATTAAGCATTTATCTCTGATCTAATTTAAGGAATGGATGAAGTTATAGCTTTGATGAAAAAAGTGTAACCTCGTTAAGTTTCGTGGTTGTTTTATAGGTGTGATTATTTGGATATAAGCGGCGAACCTGAGTTCATGGAGAGAATGGAAGCTAAGTACCACGAGAGAGCTCAAGAGACCGGTTCTTTAATCGTTTCTGCTTGCGGTTTCGATTCAGTTCCTGCTGAGTTGGGTCTTCTCTTCAACTCCAAACAGTGGTTGCCTCCTTCGGTTCCTAACCAGATCGAAGCATACCACAGCGTGGAGTCTGACAAAAAAATGGCCGGAAACTTTGGGACTTATGAGTCTGCGGTTTTAGGCGTAGCCAATGCAGACAAGCTTAAGGAACTGAGACGTTCAAGACCAAGAAGGCCAAGGCCATCGGTAAGTATATGCATATAACATAACGTTAACATTTCTTGAATTGACTTAATATTGATGAAACTTTTGCGATGTGTTTGGCAGATTCCTGGTCCTCCAGCTAAAGGACCAACACTAGAAAACAACAAGAAGATTGGTCTTTGGGCTTTAAAGCTACCTTCCGCTGACGCAGTTGTTGTTCGTAGAACTCTCACAACTCTAACAGAGCAACCACATGGGCTCCCTGGGCTTAACGAGAGTCCTGATCAGATACAGAAGAGAGAAGCCTTCTGGTCATCGATCAAGCCAGCTCATTTTGGTGTGAAGATAACATCTAAGTCTCTCTTTGGGATATTCCGATATGTCACACTTGGAGTCTCTCTTGGTCTACTTTCCAAATTCTCCTTTGGAAGATGGCTTCTTTTAAAATTCCCTTCTGTTTTTAGCCTTGGTTGGTTCCAGAAGAAAGGTCCAAGTGAGGAAGAGGTAGAGAGCGCCACGTTTAAGATGTGGTTCATAGGTCGTGGCTACAGCGAAGAGAGTCTTGTTTCATCAGAGGGAAAGACAAAGCCTGACATGGAGATCATTACAAGAATTTCAGGACCGGAGATTGGGTATATAACCACACCGATAACACTTGTTCAGTGCGGTCTGATTGTCTTGGGCGAGCGCGAAAGCCTAGTTAAAGGAGGAGTCTACACGCCAGGCATCGTGTTTGGTTCAACTGATATCCAACAGCGACTTGAAGACAATGGCATATCCTTTGAAGTGATTTCAAAGAACAAGATCCAAGACTAAAAATAAAAGATCTCTTTCTCATGCTCTTCTCTTCTGTTTTCAAGTTTTGTTTCTCCATCTAAAGTAGCCTGTGTTCAAAAACTTCACATGACACGATGAAGACAGTTTAATGGTAAGTTTTGTATTCCGATAATTAATAAAACCGTTTTCCTTGAAGTTTTGTACAGAGATGTGTGAACTACGAACAGAGTATCTGGTGGAGAAAGAACTTTATTTAGTAACCTTAAACTGGAAAAAACCATCCTCTTTAAAAAATGGATGGCAAGAGAATCCCAAATATCAACATTACTATCATTTACCAAAAATTGCAGTCCTTACTACAAAAAAATTGTTGAGAAAGTTGATTTGTTTGTGCCATTTGTCTTATCTACTTGCTGAAGATTTCTCTCATTTGCCTCTGCATTTGTACACGGAAATGCCGTTTTAAAACCATTGAAGTGTTTGAGAGCTATTCACTAACTCTTCTGTGGCTGATCTTCTGAAACAGAGTTGTTGAATCCGAAACAGAGGAGGCTTCAAGAGAGAGAAAGATCATGGCGGGAAACAAGCTTTCCGGATTTGGAACTAGCTGGACCAAAAAGCAACTCCAAGCTAAAATCAGGACCTGATATTGATCTTCCATTACCACCAACTTTATCTAGCTCTCTAATAGAAAACTGCAGGAGAACAAATGACCATTGATAAGCATGTCAAGGAGGATAATAAAGGATTTGGAGAAATGTTTACCTGAAGCAAGCCATTAGTTATAAAAGCTGTGTTGAAGCAAGTATAAAAGAGACGGCTTCCAATCATTTTCTGGTAGAATGTGATGCGTATGTCTCCACTCACCTGTTCAAGAATCATATGATTTATCAAAAATCTTATCAAACATTTGCCTGAGAGATCTGTTTTTTTGTGACTTACTCTCACAGGTTTGTCAAAGTAGAAATCAAGACATGTTTTCTCGTCGATAATGGAACTTTCTGTATCCATTTGAACAACAAGACGTGGCTCTTCTCCGTCTGTTAGCACCTCATCTTCTTCTGAATCATTCACATGAGATATGTAATACCGTGGACTCGAGCTTCTACAATACCCTTTCTTGAATTGTCTACAGCAACCTCTCGCAAGCTCTACAGATGGTCGATACATCTCATTTGGAACCTAACATCAGAAACAGAGTCTTCATGGCATCAAAGTGTATATATCAAGCAGAAACAGAGTCTACAATGCATCAGAGTCTATAATATATAGAGAAGAATCTGCGTCTTCAACACATTAAAGTGTATAAAGCAAGAAGAAACATAGTCTTCATTGCATCAAATTGTATATGCGAGGCAGAAACAGGTTCTACAATGAATCAGACACAGAGTCTTCATTGCATCAAATTGTATATGCCAAGAAGAAACAATGATTCAGAAACAGTCTTCATTGCATCAAATTGTATATGCGAAGCAGAAACAGGTTCTACGATGAATCAGAAACAGTGTCTTCATTGCATCAAACTGTATATCATATCAAGCTGAAACAGAGTCTTCATTGCATCAAACTATATGTAATATCAAGCTGAAACAGAGTCTATAATGCGTCAAAGTGTCTATATATCAAGCAGAAATAGAATCTTCAATGCTATATATATATATATCACACCAAAACAGAGTCTGCATTGCATCAAAATGTACATATAAATCAGAAACAGAGTCTTCAATGCATCAAAATGTATGCATATCAAACCGAAACAGAATCTGCATTGCATCAAAATGTACATATCAAGCAGAAACAGAGTCTTCAATGCATCAAAATGTATGCATATCAAACAGAAACAGAGTCTTCAATGCATCAAAATGTACATATCAAGCACAAAAAGAGCCTTTGATGTATCAAAGTGTCATATATTATATTACCTCCTGAAGTTCTGAGACAACAAAGAAGACGGAATCAACGTTGGCTGTATCATAAAGCCTAATTCTCAGCAGCTCTCTGCTATGTTCTTGAGGTAACTTAACCTCTGGAGGCCCTTTTCCAATTCCTTTACGAAACGAGAGTAAACTTGACCAGTACTTCACATAACGACGTTGGCTTGGTATTGAGACCTGTCAAAGAATTTCAACAGTTTGGTTCATTAGCTTAATCGTATATTACCTCGTAGCTAAATGAAGGGACTTACTCCATTATTGTTTGTGGTTCTTCTGCTTGCATACATCTCAAGAGCTTCTTCAGCTGACATTCCACCATAAACAAGGTAGGCAGATACCATTAGCCCTGTTCTACCTTTTCCTGCCTGCACAAACGTTAACGTACGTTAGAAATCTGATGGTAGAAAAATGTGGAAGAAACCGGTTTTCCGTTTTTTCCGGTTAATAACATACCATGCAATGAACAACAGCGATGTTTTTGGGATCTAATGAGAGCCACGAATCAACACTTTCGCAGAAAAGTTGGATCATTTTAAGAGATGGGACATGGTTATCATCAAATGGAAATCTCTCCACGCGGCCATAAAAGTTTTCTGGATCATAACATTCCTCTATGCATAGATTATAAACCTAAGCAAAAGTTGCAAGAAAAAAGGGTTAAAAACAGAAGTTAATATGTAGAATTAATGTTTTGATTGACCAATTGTCTTAATGAAACCTTGTAATGATCAGAATGTCGCATATCGAGCACGGATCTGACTTGCCAAAGAGGGTTTCTATAAACTGCTCTCATTCGTTCAGCAGGAAAGGACATAGCCAACAATTTGTCTGAGATGTAAGACATGTCGAGATCGTATCCACCGACGATCATCCGTCTTCGTTTCTTGGACACCAAGCTACGTAGGTAAGAGCTTGTGGTTAGGTAAGTCAGAAAGTGAGCCCTCGTTAGTTCCAGAGCTGATTTCTCCTTTACAGGCCCTCTGGAGAGCTTGAGACCCATCCTGGAGGAAAGAAACGTAATAATTAGCCAAATTAGGTTAGGTAACGTACGTTGCAATGAAAAGAGATTAAAGGGTTTTTGTTTACCTGAAGAATTGATCATGAAGCTGAGGAAGCGAGTTTTTTTTTTTTCAGGTTCCCAAATTGAGGGAACTGGGAACCTGAGAAAGAAAGAAGAAGAAGAAGAGGTCGTGAGGCAAAACCAAAACGGAAAATGTTTTTTTTTTTTAAACTTTTTGGAGAAAATGGGTTTTGTTTTGCCTGAATGGAGAAATAGGATAACAGAAGAAAAACGATGAACAACGAGGCAATCCCATTTTTGGAGCTCCTGAAATTTAGGTAAGCTTTTCTTTTAAATTTAGGGTTCTGAATCTCTCTCTCTCTCTACCCATTAGGTTTGGCGGGAATGTAAAAGGGTATACAGAAGATTCATCTTTCAAACAGCTAAAGCCTTGCATTAAACTATGAAGAAAACTATGTCTATTGCTTTGGCTCTTCTACTTCAACATGAATTATGTTTTGTTTACTTTTACGATTTTGATAAAAAAATCTTTTAACACAAAACCATGTTGATGACAACAAAGACTTTGCTCCCGAGAGTTAGAGTATTTGTTTGAGAGGGATGTGGTATGAGAAAGAGAACGTTTTATAGGAGTCTCTTTTCTTCCCTTTAACAAAATCTTAATCAAAAGACTCAATGATCTATCTCTCTCATACAATGCTTAACTTTAATATTACTCAAAATACCTCCACACCATATCATGTATTAATATTAAAGTAACCAATTTATAATACTACTAGCAGCAATTGGGTGAGTTCTTAGCCAAACTAATGCATTTTCTAAAGTATCATACCAATATTTAGTACTAATTTTGAACAATAGATCATCTTCTTTTAAAGGACGCACATATAGATCATTGATTGCCTTTCTAATCCTTTCAACGGTTTGTTTTTTTGGTAACTCTGATGTCAAAAAAATAGAATGAGATACTTTGAAAAATGTAGTTGAAACTAAGTTTTCGGTTTTATTTCCTTAATGAGACTAAATCGCATCAAACCCAAGCAACTCTCAGCGATTTAATCTGAGATACATCTGACTCATTTGATAGCAGAATACGTGGTTTTGCTGCTAAAAGCGAGATTGATTGTATCGACATTTATCGTTTTTCTTTATATTCCATGTCAATCGAGAAAAAGTTATAGAGGCAGGTGATGTGGTTTCAAAGAATAAAGTCGATGACCCTTATTTTTATTTGCCCTTTTCATAGCGGTTATCACGGTCATCACTTCGGCAGACACAAGGATGTATCCTTCATATCACTCAAGACTTATCTCTTTTCTGTTACTACTTTTATCTAGGTCCATTGCAACTACATTTGTGAAAGTATATGATTGTATTCTATTTGACATCAGAGTTACTGAAACTAGAAGAAGCATGTGAAAATATCAAAACTGCACATGGGTTCACACATATCAACAAACCTGTAAGTATCCTTAGAGAAATCAACACCAACCAAGAGGGACTAATCTCTACACAGACTTGGTGATGGCTACTACGATCTCTCTTGTCCTTCACACATAACAACAAACCTATGCTTATACTGTTATTAACATCAACAGATGCCAAACCTGTAAGTATCAGATATCGACGTGATTCAGCAATATATGTTACAAAAAAACTAGATGTTTTTTTCGCACCTTGTACGGAGTTCGATTTAAAAATTTCAAAAGTAATAACATTAGTTTATTTATAGATAAAAAAATCATATGTTATAATTATTCGAAACCAAAATAAATATATCTGAAAAATATAATTTTTATGAATATATTGTTATTATGACAAAGCAAAATATATTATTTATATTTTGTTTTCTAATATTTTTTATATTATCAAATAAAATTTATATGTATGCTTTGTTGTTTTATTGCATTTATCAAACATGATAAATAATTCTCTTCTTTTGGTTGACAGATTAATATTAATAAAATTTAAAGTTTGCATAAAAAAATAAAACATAGCAATCCAAAATGACCAAAACTAAAAGATCATTGTTTCATATCAATTTAACATTAATTAATATATATATATATATATATATAGAGTTTTAAAAAGGCTTAAAGAATTTAAGGTTTTACTTGTGGCCGCATAAATCAATTAGGTTAGTCAAAAATATTAGTAGATTAAACAATCAAATTAAAATTAGTTTTAAAAAATAATTAGGATAATTTTTGTGATTTATGCTAGTTACTTTTTTTTAGTAAACTGAATTTTTTTATAATATAAAGTTGAATTTGGAAATCTAGATTTAAAAAAACTAAAAATCAATTAAAAATTAGATTATATTAATTTTTTAATTTCATTAAAAGTAAATAAAGTCTTTTTATATAAAGGGCAAAAAACAATTAACCATCATAACTCTTAATCACAACCCAAGTTACTTCTCAATTAATAATATGATGAGAATGTGGACAAAATATTTCTTAAAAAACAGAGAATGAACTATTGTTTCTATGATATAGTTTCGATATAAGAATGACTTCAGTAGAAAATCTAAGAAATAAGATTAGTAAATCCTTAAAAAGCATAGGAAATTGCAGAAAGAAGCTTACAACTTGTGGCATCATCCTTTGCCATCTCTAGGAATTGAGCCAAATCAAGGATGGTAATTCTGGAGTAGGCGACAACAGAAGTTGAAACATCTTTTCACCATCCTTGATCTTCACTTGAACGTACAGCTTAGAAATAGTTATTTTATTAAATAAACTCCAAGGAAAGAAGAGATTAGAAAGTATATGGGATCAGATAAGCAGTGGAATCTGTTAAGTTTCGTGATTGTAATCTGAGAATGTTCAATATAGTCAACTTCTCTTTGCTTCAAGAACTTAAATAAAATATATTAGACAAATATTTCTTCAAAAATGCAATGAGTTATTTACTTACTCCGTCTAAGGACATTCCAGCCATGAATACATCTGTAGACGCCAATTCAGCAAGAGAAGTGTGACCTTCAGATTTATAGAGAAGCTTAACATCTGCCTTTCCAGAAGACACCTGCAAACAAAACAAACAAAAATATTTTGAAATTGCTTCCAACTATGTTTCACGTAAAGAGACAAAAAGAAGGAACGTAGCAAATGTTTAGCAAAGCCACAAAAATCTTCAACCCCCCACCGTGGTATCAACGTACGGATTCCGATACTCTCAACCATTATCTTCAAAATAAACCCACATGTGTGTGTGTGTGTGCCGACAAGGTGAAAATGGGACATCGAAAACAAGACGTCTCAATACGAAATAAAACGAAGAGATACCATAACAACAAACAATTGACAAATTTTGAATCATGATGTCAGAAATATAACAAAGAGATACTAAAACTTACCTCTCAAATGAGAGTCTCCAGCTGTGGAGAGAAAGTTGAACGCTCCAGCCTTATATACATCTCTAGACACTTCAGGACAGAAACTCGGAGCCTGCATATTGCACCACGTTTGAGTATGAAGTCCCAACTTTAAGTCAATAAGTAAACTTAAGTAATCAAAGTAAACTTTGAGTCAACAAGCCACGCAAGTCTCTGGAAAATCATCATGCTTAGAGTAACCTACCGTTGCTTGAGGAGACAAACTCTGTAGTTCCATTTCAAATGGCTCATCCATCACATCATGGAACAATAAACATGACATAAGCAACAAAATTAACAAAGTAGATAGAGAAATCTGAGAAAACACCACATATAAGTTCAACGACAAGGCAGTTCTTCTCACCATCCCTGTTATCAAGATCATAAATAATAGCAGCTGTTGGTTTGTTGATGATTCTGGCGATATCTAGACCAGCAATAACACCAAAATCTTGTCAAAATCTTCACATAGTCAGATATAAGAACCAATAAATAAGCAAACCTGGAACCAGATACATATATATATATCAGACTAGTATTTCTATCATGTACAGTAGAAACTCTATAAATTAATAATATTGGGATTTTGATATTTTATTAATTTATAGAGTTGTTAATTTATCAGTTTTGGATAAAATAGATTATTTATTAATAATTAATTAAAATAATATTTTCTTTAAAATTTATAATATTTGCCAAAACTTTTATTCTAAAGAGAAATGATAAAAATATTTCAATTTTAATATGAAAACAACAATATATTCATATTTTAATAGATTATCATAATTATATATTTATATAAAATTATTTTATATGATATTTATTAATTAAGGGATTCTTGCAAAAATAACTCAAAAATTGATTTCAATTGCAATCTAACCTCCAAAACTGGCCACTTCAAAATTTGCCACTTTCTCCCAAATAAATCCTTCATAGATTCAGTTATTTATGAAATTGCCATTGTTTTAAATTAATTTTTTTAATTTTCGAAAATCCAAATGACCAACTAATCCTCATCTTCCTCATTTATTTACGAAAATGTCATCATCATCAATTCACCCAACCACCATTTTCAACCAATTTCAAGCTGTAATGGCACCAAAAACTCAATTTTGAGTTTGTTTAGCTCATTACTTTTCTCTTAAGCTTATATTCTTCCATTTTCTCTCTATTTTCTTTCCAAAAACTCTATAATTTGACTATTAGAAAGTTGATGTTCATATATATTTCTATATTCCGGCGAGTTGGTTGTTTTTTTGCGGTTGTGTTTCTTTCATGGTGGCTAGAATCGAAGATCTTGACCAGAAAAGAAGCTAAAGACGAGTGGTAAGTCGGATTTTTAGTCAATTTTAGTGTTTTCAGTTCTGGACTTCGAAAGTAGACTTCTCTTGGTCCGAATGAAGTCTACTAGTCAACGCCCAAGTTAGTTTTGCAATTGACTGCATGAAAAAGTAGATTTCTTTTGGTCTGAATGAAGTCTACTCCATTTCCTTTGATAACAAAAAAATAGAATAGACTTCTCGAGTAGACTTCTTTAGAAGCAGATCATTTTTGCAATTGACCAACCTTTGACTTTGTAGAGTAGACTTCTCCATGAAAAGTAGACTTCCCCGAGAAGTCTACTTCCAAAAGTCTACTTCTCATAGAAGTCTACTTTTCTTGAAGAATTCTACTAATCTTTTGGCAATTGCAAAACTAACCCGCGAGAAGTCTACTTTTCTCCGAGAAGTCTACTTTTCTCCGAGAAGTCTACTTTTCTTGTTTTAAAAAAAAATTATTTTTATACAATATATAACTAATTTTTAAGATTTTCATGATCCTATGCTTCTTTTAGTAAGTGTTCTTGTTTATGCATAAGATTTACATGTTTATATTTTATAGGTATAGTTGAATCAGTTTTTATGTTTTACATGATACTTAGCTTATTAAGAGTAGACTTTTCCAAGAAGTCTACTTATTCAATTTTGATTTCTAATGTGGTTTGGAATTTATTTTTTATTTTTACATAGAATGGTTCACATACCCGCTGTTTATGGAGAATGGGTGAGGAGTGAATCAGTGCGGCAGTTCGAGGTGGATAATAGCAAAGGAGGGCGAATGTTGTTCTTAAGAGATGGTTGCACATATGGTGAGCTTCTTGGTGAATGTTGGCAAAGGAGGGCGAATAGCAATGGAGGGCGAATGCTGTCACCTTTAAGTTATGTAAAATTTATGTCTTTAAGAAGTCTACTCGAGACAAGAGAAGTCTACTTGGTTGACAAGTTATGTGATATAAATGAGAGAAATGTCCCTCTGAATCACCTTGAAGTTATGTAAAATTAATATCTTTAAGAAGACTACTCGAGACAGGAGAAGTCTATTTTGTAGAATACATAAACACACATAATTTAGAAATATGATACAAAATATTCAATGCAATTCAACATTACATAGAAAATAACCCTCTATATAAACAAAAATTTAAGGATCACTAATTATAAATTTTAAAATTGGCATAAGAAATCACTACTAAACTAAAATCTCTGAAAAATATGTACGCAACCAAAGTCTGCTTGATAAGTCTGCTCGAGAAGTCTACTCAAGAAGTCTGCTCAAGAAGCTTGTTCGAGAAGTGTACTCGAAAAGTATACTCGGGAAGTCTACTCGAGAATTCTAAACGTTTTGAACCTTCAAATCACTTAAATCCGGCGGAGATAAGCAAGAGCTTTGTTGAGATCTGTTGAACAAAACCATAACTTCAAATTGAATGAACTGGGAACCTGAGAAAGAAAGAAGAAGAAGAAGAGGTCGTGAGGCAAAACCAAAACGGAAAATGTTTTATTTCTTAAAACTTTTTGGAGAAAATGGGTTTTGTTTTACCTGAATGGAGAAATAGGATCACAGAAGAAAAACGATGAACAACGAGGCAATCCCATTTTTGGAGCTCCTGAAATTTAGCTAAACTTTTCTTTTAAATTTAGGGCTCTGAAACTCAAACTCTCTCTCTCTCTCTCTCTCTCTCTCTCTCTCTCTCTCTCTCTCTCTCTCTCTCTCTCTCATTTCTCTCTTTCTACCTATACCGATTAGTTTTGGCAGGAATGTAAAAGGATATACAAGAAGATTCATCTTTCAAACAGCTAAAGCCTTGCATTAATCTAGGAAGAAAACTATGTCTATTGCGTTGGCTCTCTACTTCAACATGAATTATGTTTTGTTTACTTTTACAATTTTTATAAAAATTCATTCAACGCAAAACCATGTTGATGACAAAGACCTTGCTTTGAGTTTGAGTATTTGTTTGGGACTGATGTGATATGAGAAATATAACGTTTTATGGGAGTCTCTTCCCTTTTACAAGGAAGTCGAAATAAGACCCTTAGAAACCTTAATCAAAAGGATGTAATATAGAGGATATCCAAAAAAGAGGAGGATCTGGAAAACTACCTGCTCGTTTCTAATCATTGTAGCTTCTCGGTACAGTTCTTCTTGCAACTCACAGCCAGTCCCTCATCTGCTTCTATTTGTCTTACTATCAGATAATCAGATCCATCGTTTTCAACACGTTGCAACTCACGGGCCAGTCTCCCATCTACTTCTATTTGTCTTACTCTCACATCAGATTCATCGTTTTCAACCAGTACTTCAGGAGATGAATCTTCAGTTCCCAACACTTGTGTGCCTTGTATTTGATCATTCTATGGCCTTGAACTATATAGTTCCCCAATAAGAGAACATCTTCCTTTTTAACCAAAGAAATTAAATGATCGCTCTCTCCCATACAATGCTTACTTTAATACTACTCAAAATACCTCCACACTATCATTTACTAGTATTAAATTGGTTACTTTAATACTACTACATGATGGATGGAGATATTTTGATACTATTCAAAATACCTTCACACCATATATTCTTCCCATCCCAACAATCAAAACCATCAGTATAGCAGCAATTGGATGAGTTTTTAGCCGAACTAATGCATCTTCTAAAGTATCCTATTGATATATGGTACTAATTTTGAACAGTTCATCTTCTTTAGAAAGATGGCGTATATATCATTGATTGTCATTCTAATCCTTTCACTGGCTTGTTTTTATTATAATTTGATGTCAACAAAAACATAATGAGCTAGCTAAAAGATGTAGTTGAAAATGAGTTTTCGGTTTTATTTTCGTAATGACTAAATCGCATCATACCTAAGCAACTCTCTGGGATAATCTAGGAAGAAAACTATGTCTATTGCGTTGGCTCTCTACTTCAACATGAGTTATGTTTTGTTTACTTTTACAATTTTTATGAAAATTCATTCAACGCAAAACCATGTTGATGACAAAGACCTTGCTTTGAGTTTGAGTATTTGTTTGAGACTGATGTGATATGAGAAATATAATGTTTTATGGGAGTCTCTTCCCTTTAACAAGGAAGTCGAAATAAGAACCTTAATCAAAATGATGTAATATAGAGGATATCCAAAAAAGAGGAGGATCTGGAAAACTACCTGCTCGTTTCTAATCATTGTGGCTTCTTGGTACGGCTCTTCTTGCAACTCACGGCCAGTCTCTCATCTGCTTCTATTTGTCTTACTATTAGATAATCAGATTTATCGTTTTCAACGCGTTGAAATTCACGGGCCAGTCTCCCATCTGCTTCTACATGTCTTACTCTCACATCAGATTCATCGTTTTCAACCCGTATTTCAGGAGATGAATCTTTAGTGCCTTGTCTTTGATCATTCTGTGGCTTTGAAATAGATGGTTCCCCAATAAGAGAAACCTCTTCCTTTTTACAACTTTTTAACTAAAAAAATTAAATGATCGCTCTCTCCCATATAATGCTTACTTTAATACTACTCAAAATACCTCCACACTATCATTTACTAGTATTAAATTGGTTACTTTAATATTACTACATGATGGATGGAGATATTTTGATACTATTCAAAATACCTTCACACCATATATTTTACCCATCCCAACAATCAAAACCATCAAGATAGCAGCAATTGGATGAGTTTTTAGCCGAACTAATGCATTTTCTAAAGTATCCTATTGTTATATGGTACTAATTTTGAACAGTTCATCTTCTTTAGAAAGACGGCGTATATATCATTGATTGCCATTCTAATCCTTTCACTGGCTTGTTCTTATTATAATTTGATGTCAACAAAAACATAATGAGCTAGCTAAAAGATGTAGTTGAAAATGAGTTTTCGGTTTTATTTTCGTAATGACTAAATCGCATTATACCTAAGCAACTCTGGGATTTTCATGTGAGATGATTTCTTTTCCAAATTTGTTGACAATTTAGCAATGATGGGAGACATTATCTGGATCTTTATCGTGGTTTTCTTTGTCAAATCACTTTTCTCTTCAAAACTAGAAGTTTCCCCTTACAAAAAAGGTAGGATTATGGGCTTGGTTTTTTTCAAGGGTTTAGGTACTCACTGGGTAGTTACCCTTTTTAAAATATCCCTAGTCATCCTAACCATCAAAACCATACAGTGATGAGTTCTGAGCCGAACTAATGCATCTTCTAAGGTATTATATGCAAAACTAGAGCTTTTCCCTCTCTTCAGAACTTTCCTCATATATAAAAGGTAGGTTTATAAGTTTATGAGCTTGGTTTTTTTTTAAGGTTTAGGCACCCGCTGGATATTTATCCATTTTAACATTCCTAGTCACGATATATATCTTTTCCATCCCAATCATCAAAACCCTACAATATAGCAACAACATAGTGAGTATGGATCGCAAAAAAAAAAAAAAAAAAAAAACCCACATATATAGGCATCTTTGGATATAATTGGCCAATATAAATCTTTTTTCTTACATAATTTTTTTCTCTAAATAAATATATTATATGGTTTAATATAAACAATATCAAGCTTATATTAGAATTGTCATGTTTCATAAGATTTTCATAAAATTTGGAAATTACTTTTATATTATAAAAATATATAATACAACAAATGATAGGTATAAAGTATAATAATTATTTTTAAATTACATTTAATTTTGGTGCGTATATTTTTATTATATAATCTTTATTTTAAAATAGTTTATTTGTTAAGATTATAATAGTAAAATATTAGATCTTCGAATTAATTTTTATTGATAAGTTTATAATTATTTAAATATGTTATACAATTAGAATTAAAGTAATACAAATATATAATGTTTGAAAATAAATATTTTTGGTAATAAGTATATATGCAAATTTAAAAAAAAACAAAAAATAGCTAAAATCAGTTTCATATAATTCAAATGACTAACGCAACCTTAATAAACCTTTAAATGTCTAATAGCATTTTCTGTAATACACATCAGAAAAGGCTATTTGAATAAAGGAAAAAATGGCCTTATTTTTATAGATTTATTTTTAATTTACAAAATCATTGTTTGTGGATGGACCAACCACCTAATAATATATTTAAATGATAAAATTTCAACAAAACCGATTGCTACTCAGCCGGTAAGTTTGGCCAAATTATCCAGAACCGAGAAACCAATTTGATTTCTTATTAAAGATATCCCAATCAGAACCAAATTGCAAACCTAATCAAGTTCAAAATATCTAAAATACTATCTTATTATATAAAGTTAGATGCATCAAAATTAGTAATTCACATGATCATAAAATATAACGAACCTTTCAATTCAGATTTAAACACATGTTTAAATTTTGTTTTTAAAACAAAGATAACTCAAAATATATATTTCAGTTTAAAAAAAGAAAACAACTTAAACACTAATCCTAAAAGAAAAAGAAAAATATTATTTGAATGAAAAAAAAAAGTTAACAAAAATAAATATTTTAATTTAGAAAAGAAAATTAAGCTAAAACATTAATCTTAAAAGGAAAGGGAAATTACTACCCACATCTATATAAATAAATAAAATCTCTCATAATTTTCACCAAACAAAATAATATTTTTTGAGCTTCAATTTATAGGTATAGTTTTCCTTTTTTATTGCATTATTACTATTAAAATTCTTTAGACGATATTTAAAATTTTGTCCATTATGATTCTTTCTATGTTCCAATTTTTTTATTTTTTTATTATTTGTTTTGCTGAATATTATATTTATTTAAAGTGTTTATGGTATTTAATAATTAGATAATTAAAAAAAATACATAAAAATTTGTAACGTAGGATCATAAAAAAAACTTTATTTGCTTAGAAAGATTTAATAGAAAGAGAGTTAAAATATATTTAGAAGGATTCGGATTGCATATCCAAGTTTTTAACTTACTGAAACAGAAAAAAAATAATTGATAAATTGTTGAACTACATAAAAAATATGGTTAATTTTATTTAGGAGCCTTCACAGATTCTTTGTTTTGCATATTTTAGTAGAAAACAAATACGAATCAAAATCAATAACTTTTAGATTTAGATTTTGTGTTTTTAATGTATTTATTTGTGTTTTGTTATTTTCTTTTTTAAATTGTATTAATTTATTTAAAATTTTGTATCATAAATCCACGTATACGCGGATCCTAATCTAGTGTAGATACTGTATATACCAAAAACTATTAGTTAATTTTGATTTGAAATAACCACATATCCAAAATTATAATTTCAAACAAAAATAGCCAAAATATAAATACTTACATTTGTCAAAGTTAACTAATGTTTTTACAATATGAAATCGAATATTATAAATTAAAAGTTAAACTAAATTTTATAAAAATTAACTAAATTCTATTAAAAATTAAATCAAAATTTTATTTCTAATAACTGGAATCAAACCGAATCCAAATAAATCTTTTCGATTCCTATATGAGATTATAAATATCCTATCTGATGTACATGAAATCCGAAAGAATATCCTATTTAGTTGTTTTGTTTTGTTTCTGGGTTTTTGGGTTGCTCAGCGTGTCTGAGACAACTGCGTTTCATTTCTCTTTCCTTCATTTAATAAAAACTTCTCTTCCGTGAAAAAAAAAAAGAAATCCGAAATAACAAAATCATATCATATATGTGGGTTGTAAAGGCCCATTTAAACCCTGTAAATGGACAAACATAAATAGACCCAAAGCATATATCCCATGCCCCAACCGCTCACTCCCGCCAAAATTTCGAAGCACAGCCTTGAGGAAGAGGGAGACGATGGTGATGTTTGACGGCGATTATTTAAGATGGAGGTTGATAAGTCATCGAAGACCAGGTCGTAAATTCGATGTAATTCCTTCTTTTCATTAAGAGAGAATGTTTTTATCACGTCTCCGAATTTATCCATGTGTCATGACTAGTTTGTGTTCTTTTCGGTAGAATTGTCACAAACCCTAACCCTAAATCTTAAACCCTGAGCAAATCGCTCACTTATCTTTATCGGAAACTTAATTCTCGACTAATAACTGATGAATTGAATGGAATAATAATAACAAGAGAGGCAAACAAAAAAACCTTCATTTTTTCTCCAGTTCCCACGCGTTTGAATGGGTACCATGCTGAATCCTTGATAATGTTCTGCCATTTGGAGCAGAGCAAGGTGTGTTCCAACTCAACCTTCTGGCCACTGAATCTCTGCTCGCATGCTTTCTTGAAGGGATTTTCATCAACTTCACCTGTGACATCCTTGAACCCAAGTTTCTAGCCAAAACCCATTCTTTTCCTAAACCCATCTAAAATCCCTTAACCTCCAAAAATAAACCCACAAAAAAACTAAAGCCCACTTCAAAACTCTAAACCTATTTGTGGCTAACCCTCCCATTCCTCTATATAAGGAGCTCGTGGTGATGGAGAGAAGCAGAGAGAGACCACCACGGCGAAGCCTTGCCAAAATCGAACCTCAGCCAGCCATCATGGAGGAGGAGTAATCAAAAGGCCAAAGGAAGCAGTTCCGACCCGTTTTGGTGCAGTAGAGAAAAGGCGGTCCAGATCTGATTTGTTTGGCACGAAACTTTGAGGGTAAGTTCTAGACTCACAGATATACCTTTAGCAGAAAGCGTTTCATCATTTTGATTTGTATACTGAGAGTTATGCGTCTTTTCCCGAGGCTGATGTTTTGTAGATCGAATATCCGAGACGCCATCTTTCAAGGCAAATTCCCGTCGACTCCGATCGATCTAGATCACGATCTCGGGGTTTTTAGAAAGAGGATCCTCCTAGCTATCCAGATACTCCTCTATCGACCGATTTGAAGGTATACTCCGTGAGTTCTCGTCGTTTTATTCCGAGCGGATCTTGCTGTTGATTTCCAGAAATCTGTCTTTTTCTCAGTTTTACATCAGAAGTTGCGGGATGGATTTCCGACGACTCAGACCGACCCAGAGGCTGATCGTGGTACAGTTGGAAAGAGGACACTCCGAGGTTTCCACAGAATCTGAGATCGTTCGATTTGCTTCATTATTCGGTGAGTTACAATCGTTTCTTCCCAAGCAAGCAAATCTGTTAAATTCTGAGTTTATGAACCTTAGTTGCAGAACTGCATTTTTCCAGAATCTGAGTTGAGTTTTGGGTATGCATTTCCGAACAGATCCGTGTTAGTTTGGTCAAACCGTGGTGGTTTCAGTTAGAGGACGTGTCAGGGAAGCCGCCGGACCAGTCAGACCTGCCAGAAAAGGTAAATCCTAGTTTGTACGTCTATTTCTTGTTGCCCAAAATTCACCAACTTGTTAACTAGAAAACCATAATTCTGCAATGACTTGTTGTGCAATTCAACTCGAACCCTAATCCGAAAACCCTAGTTTTATTTTAGAAATTCTTTAATTTAGAATGTTTAATTTGGGCAATATTCTTTTTTTGAAACTTTCTATTTTTAGAAAGTTTCTATTTTTGGAAAGTTTTATTTTTGGAAAAATCTATTTTAGGAAAATTCTAATTCCCGAACCTATCTATTGCAGTTTCCGTCCATCAACAACAATAACCATTTCTTCTGACTTCTATTTTTAATTGGAAGCAAAGGTGAGGATTGGTTTATGATTCCTAAAGATTCATTAGTTGAATTAGTAATGTTTATCTTGATATAGGAATTAGATTTGATTGATGGTTGATGTTGAAATTGATGATGATTGGTTTATAATTAATTAAGAGATATAGTAGGACTCATTGATTGTACCGCTGACCATAGTGTCAGTGTTGTTTGACGGCCTACAACGAGGGACAATTGTGAAGTTGTAGTGATCGATAAGGGGCTGACGAGCCGTTGTCAAACCCTGTAGTGGGCGGTGGCACCATGTTATATGTCAAACCCGGAATGGGCGGTGGCAAAGATTGAGTACCTTGGACGGTGGATCCTTAGGAATGTGTTATAGATTTCATAGGATGTTTGATTTGATTTATATATTTAAATGTTGAGATGATTTGACTTTTATGCAAGTGCTAGTAATTCTATGTAGGTTGATTGCTTGTGTTTAATTTATATATTTTAGTATATTTATATTATTATTTCAAATAGTTTTTCCAAAGGATCTCGCGGGCTCTTTAGCACGCCCCTCACTGAGTATTCTTGGAATACTCATCCCTCTTTCCCCTTTCAGGTGTGCGACTTGAGTTGAAGTCGGAGCGGTGCTATTTCCGGAAACCATTATAAGGGCGATTTAGTTTTATAAAAAGTTTTAAAAGATATTTTTATTTTTAAGTTTAAAGTTAGTTTTTATTGTTATAACGCTTCGAGTTTCCCGTTAGTTTTTGATAAAGAAGTTTTAGTCCTTTAATACGTATTTATAGGTTTATTTCTTCTTTGAAAAATGATTTTAACACGTGAGAACCACTCTCAGCTGAAATAGCGAGTTTGGGGTCTCTCATCACCCATCCTCTTAACTCTGATCGTGGCTCCACCGATTTCATCACCTGATAAGTCTCTCAATCCCCTAATCAACTCTCTGCGTGCTTCTTGTATCTCATCGTTGCTTTGACGCTCTTTTATGAGGAGTGCCGAGTTCGTATACTCTAACTGTTCTAAGTCACACCGCTCTTCCATCCGCTTATCGTTCATCTCCTTCATTACTTTCTTCAACTCCTCATCCTTCTCTGCTACTGCTTTCTTCAACTCCTCATCCTTCTCTGCTACTGCTTTCTTCATCTCCTCATCCTTCTCTGCTATTGCTTTCTTCATCTCCTCATCCTTCTCTGCTATTGCTTTCTTCAGCTCCTCACCCTTGTGCTCTGCAGTCATGTCCTTCATATTGTGTTTGTTTTTGGTTGTGCTTGACTGCGACTCTCTTGAATGGTCATGATCGTGCAAACTCTGATAACCTGTAGCCAGCAGAAAGAATAATGAAAAATCACAAGTTAGAAGAAGAAGAAAAAGTATAATTGAAATGGGAGAGCTGCATTTCATTGTAAGAGAAAACCACCTCCTTCAAAATCACTTCCTTCTCCATCATCCTCCAAGACAATTCTTCTACACTTCACCTCCTCCTTTTGTATCATCTTCTGGTTCTTCCGCCACTGAGTATTCACTAGGAGTTGTAGATGCGTTGCATAGAAACAATCGCCAACAGGAGGATCCGCTTTCAACTCTCTCTCTCAACCCTGCCCCAGAGCAAATCGACCCGCGTTCCTTAAACTCGGGCAAATCCCGTACTACCACTGCACCATCGTGAGGAAGTAACATCCACTTGCGTACCACTTCTTCCAGGAACCGCACCGACTCTTCACTTTCCACTATCTCCTTTTCCTTCTCCGTGATTTCTCTTGGTGGAGGCAACCTCAAAGCTCTGGCTAGCTCCGTCGAGGTCATCTTCACTGGGTGTCCATGTTTCCCAATGTAGCTGCATCTACGATGATACTCTGAGCTATAAAACGCAATCAGCTGAACCAACATGTCGCGTTCCATCTGTTGGCCGAAATCCACATGTAGAAATTCCCATAACCCTACAGTCTTCAATAGTTTCTTGTGTTTTGCTGCAATGCTAAGGTTTTATAATCCGGCACAAAACGTCTTGTAGGGTTTCGATGGCAAGGGATACAAACAACTGATGGAAGTGAGCCATAATCGTCGGTTTCCTTTCCCTATCTTAGTCACTCTTTATGCTAAGATGGGCCTTCATCGTTACAATTTCGTCGAGGTATTAACTTAATCATTATAAACTTAGTCTATTGGTGCTTTCTTCATCCACCATTACATTTCAATCTCTTGATTTCTCTGCGTGTACGGTTTCAGGGGAAAAACTATCAGTTCTGTCGCGTAAAAAAATACAATCGCACAGCACATTTCGGTGCTGGCGAGTTCTACATAACGTCGGTTGCAATGGATCCGTCTGACCGTTTGCCTTAGTGTTTTCTGATTCAAGTTACCCAAAAAGATCGTGGCGTTTTAGCTTTGAAGTGCTGTATCTCTGAACCTCGAGGTAACATGTGGTGTTTTGTAATAATTATTCTTTGGAGTACAAGATTTTATATTATCGTTTGAGATCTGTTTTTAATTATTCTCTTGTTTCAAATTTAGTGATTCTTAATAATCTATGCAAAATCAATGAACATTCCTTGCTTTGTTAAATTGGTGAATTCGTGTTCATTTAGACTGTAAATGGTGTTTTATTATAGAAAAATAAATAGAAAATCAAATAATTTCTTAAACATCTTTTAAAATTAGAATCAAACAGAGAGATGAATATTATAAACTGTCTCACATAATTGCTAGAGAGAATCCTCTGCTCGGCTCATATAGTGAATGCTCCTACAAGTCTAGGTACCCTGAGTGGCCGTCGGATGATTATTTCAAAGATACAAAGCGGTTTTACGTGGTAAGGATTAGGATACACTTTGCAAACTCTTGCTTTCGCTCATGAATGATCAACTAGTAGCAGTAATAATGTATAGCTTTTGTTTCTTTTTGGTAGGTGAAGAACTCAAAGCTGCAAGACGAGTCCAATGAATCAATGATTCGTCTATACTTGGAACGTGCGGTTGCCACGAATCGTAGGACGTGCGGTGATTATGATGATCTGTCCAACTTGGAGATTAGGAAAGTGGCTATAGAATCAACCCAAGATCCGAACGAGGGATTCAAGGCTAAGAATGCATCTTTCTACATCAGTTACATGGACCCGAGCAAGGATCGAGTGGGTAAGCATGTTGATCGAATGCTAAGGTCAGAAGAAGCTTTGATGAGAAGACGGGATGCCTCCATCTCGTTGGTTTCAATCGGAGGTTTAAAACTAAACAAAAAAAGGCTAGAAAGAGTCAGAATAGTGTGAAACCTTTGTTTAGCGTTTTCAAACCATGGTGGTTATCTAGTCCTAGGCGACGCAAAACATACAGAAACCGTGGCGTTGGCTTCTCTCGTAGTCTTCACAAGACAAGATCCACTTGAAAAATGTGGATTAGATAATAATAAAACTATCTATTCAGTAGTGGTTGACTAGGACATGTTGAGATCGTATCCACCGATGGATGATCATCGGTCTTCCTTTTGTGGACATCAAGCTACCTAGTCAGATAACACCAGAATCTGCACATAGTCATATATATAACCAATAAGCAAGCAAACATGGTGTAACACCCCCGACCGCCTATTCCGGCGAGTCACCCATCACTCCGTCGGGCTCGTGGGTCCCGCCCCTGTCCGACGGTCGGTGCGTTATTTTTCCTGGAGCCCAACTGACTTATTTACTAACCCTGCAATCACCACATGATATTTTCCCGTATTTTGGCCTGACTCACACGGTTTCGGGAATCACTTCCCGAAAGGTCACCCATCCTAGTCCTACTCCAGCATAAGCACCCTTAATTGTGGAGTTCTCTCGGGACTTGTGACCGAAAAGATAAATGCACTTTGATGACATAGATAGCCAAATTAATCCATTTAAACTTATTCAAATGGGCCGGGCCCGGGTCAGTACAATTCTCCCCCACTATACTAATTCGTCTCCGAATTCTGATCCCGATAGTGTGGGCTTTAACCCCCAAACCCCAAGACAGTCTCCTGGGACAGAACCAGTTTGACTTCTGAAGCTCTGATACCACTTGTAACACCCCCGACCGCCCATTCCGGCGAGTCACCCATCCCTCCGTCGGGCTCATGGGCCCCGCCCCTGTCCGGCGGTCGGTGCGTTATTTTTCCCGGAGCCCAACCGACTTATTTACTGACCCTGCAATCACCACATGATCTTTTCCCGTGTTTTGGCCTCACTCACACAGTTTCGGGAATCGCTTCCCAAAAGGTCACCCATCCTAGTTCTACTCCAGCATAAGCACCCTTAACTGTGGAGTTCTCTTAGTATCTGTGACCGAAAAGATAAGTGCACTTTGATGACATAGGTAGCCAAATTAATCCATTTAAACTTATTCAAATGGGCCGGGCCCGGGTCGTTACACATGGAACCAGATACGGATAGTATATATATCAGAATTCACAACAAGCAAACCTGGAACAGTGGCAACAGCATCTTTGATTTTCTTTTCAAGGTAAGCTTCTGCTCTCTCCTTTATCTTTACGACACCCATCTCTTCAGGACTAAAGCCATTGCTTTCATCTTCACTGTCTTTGATAGCATAATCCGTGGTTCTGCTGCAAAAAAAGGAGATCGATTGTATGGACATTTATCCTTTGTTAATTGTCATATTTTACGATTACTAAAGATAAGGCAGAGAGTGCAAACCTAAGCGCTGTAGGAACCGCAAAAACCGAATATGAAATGCGATAAATAAAATTGATTAGAGACGATAATATATGATACGGAAAGCAAAAGAAAACTGAATAGAGAAAACGTTTTCGAGAAAACAGAATATTGGAGGTGAGATGATCTATTTCTGTAACTCAATAAATCGCCCACAGTGTGACGGAGATACGTGATTTTTGAATCCCAAAATACAACCAATAATAGACCGTTTCGCAACGCTCAAAACGGAATCTGCGAACTTGAAAATACTACGATAAACTCTCGAGACTTACGTTAAAAGAAGAGGATTTGCTGGTTTTGTAAAGACTGAATTTTTTCTGTGTGTAAAATTATAATAATGGAGAGTCACAGCTTTCTTTTAAAGCCAAAGAAGAATGGTTTAACGATCCATGAGTCTCTGCAGAATGTGGCACGTGACACAAAGAGGAGAAGTGGGAGGAAGTTGAGGAAAATCTTTTTACTTGGTTGAAAAAAAAATCTTTTCAACTTTGAACCGCAGAATATTCTTATTGGATCCAATGATATTTTAATTTCATTTAAGTATTGGGCTTGAAAACAGAAATCAAAATTTGGCACAAAAAAGAATAACCACCTTCAGTTCAAAGGCCCATTCGACCAACACGACCCGCATCCGTGCCTAGCCTGGCTTCGCTTGGCGGCGGCGGCGCACGCGTGGCTTGGTCCGACCTCTCACATGCACACCATAAGTGTTAACCATTTTGAACCTTGCTAATCTCCTTCCCTTATATACTGAAGTGTTTTTGTTCACATTTTCGATGCGGGACAAACTCCCTTTCTTTTCTCACATTATTTCCTCTCTATTTACTTGAGCCTGAGCCCATTTCTTTTAAATCTTGCCAATATATTCCAAAACCCAATAGCTTTCAAAATTTGGGTCCAACAAGCACTACTGTTTGTTTTTGACGTTTGTGAGATCTCTTAGGTTCAACCTACCAATAGAAAGCTTTAACATTAACCTAATCACTGACAAAAAAAACATTAATTAGACTATTTCTTTTCAATCTTGCTAATATTTTCTAAAGCCCAATGGTTTTCAAAATTTGGGTCCAACAATCCCCCACTTGAATAGAGATGACTCTAAACATATGACGACTCGACTGACGCTTCTTGACTCTACTGACTAGACTACTACTAAGACTAGACAGACGGACTTTTCGAGAGTTTAAACGAAAATTCACTGTGTTTGAGTAAGTAGCATTTTCAGCTTTGAACCACTCATTTTAATATCTGTTGGGTTTACCTCACCAGGAGGTGAACATGATGTCTTGAACCACCCAGATTTTGATGTAAACCGAGACAACAACTATCATACAGCTTCATTTCTCGTAGAACTATGTTCTCTATTGTGTTCATTTTGGCCTTGAACTTGCTTGGTTTATTCGTGAGTGAACTTGGAGAATATAGCCTCACTTTCATTCTCCTAGAAACGGCCGCATTTCACACTCACTAGATGATCTGCCATTAACTCCTCTGAAGTATCCTGTCATACTCCACTATTACAAAGCTATGGAATCATCACGTACATGCTTATAGCACTGTTTATCTTCCTGGGAACTGGGTAGAGATAAAAGTCTTGCAGTGCTTTTTACAGATTCCGCTTGATTTAGTTTTCCCTTTGAACCTAGATCTTGGGATCTCCAGTCACGTAGGTGGGGTTTCCATCAAGCTTTCTCTTAATTCATAGGCTTTAAACACATTCCTCTTGATGATTTAACAACTTGATCTCGTGACAAACCTTTAGTACATGGATCCGCTAGGTTGTCAACTGATTTGATAAATTCAATTGTGATTACACCACTTGAGATCATATGTCTAATGGTTCTATGTCGTCTTAAAATGTGACGAGATTTACCATTGTAGAGATTATTCAGTGCCTGAGCTATAGCCAATTGACTATCGCAGTGTACACGTTATGCTGGCAATGGTTTCTCCCAATCCGGAATATCTTCCAGAAAGTTTCAAAGCCACTATGCTTCCTCTGCGACTTTTTCAAGCGCTATAAACTCAGATTCCATGGTCGATCTGGCTAACAGAGTTTGTTTGGAAGATTTCCATGACACCGCTCGACATATCCACTCGTGGATTTTGAGTTTTTAGAATCAGAAATCCAGTTTGCATCACTATATGCTTCTAAAACTGCGGGTTCTTTACCGTAGTGAAGACCATAATTCTTGGTATAACGTAAATAGTTTAATACTCTAGTTATGGCTTTCTAATGTTTATGTCCTGGATTACTTGTGTAGCGACTTAGTACGTTTACTGCATGCGCTAGATAAGGTATAGTACAATTTGTTAAGTACATCAGACTTTCGATCACTCTTTCATACTCCAGTTGTGAAACTGATTCACCCGAATTTTTTGTAAGATGAAGTTGAGAATCTACTGGAGTTTTTGCTGTCCCGTTTGAGTAGTTTTTAAACCTCTCAAGTATCTTTTTCAGCATAGTGAGCTTGAGACAGGATGATTCCCTCAGAATTTCTAGTGATTTGAATCCCTAGAATTACATCCGCAAGTCAAATATCTTTCATATCAAACTTGCTTTTTAACAGTTGTTTAGTTTGATTGATTAGATCTTTTGTGCTTCCAGGAATGAGCATGTCATCTACGCATAAACATAATAAAATATACCCTAGTGGAGTACATTTTATGTAGATGCACTTGTTACATTCATTAATGTTGAAACCATTTGGCATTATTACATTATCAAATTTTTCATGCCATTGTTCTGGGGATTGTTTAAGTTCGTACAATGACTTCACAAGTCAACATACTTTATGTCCTTCTCCAGGAACGACGAAACCTTATGGTTGTTTCACCTAAATTTCTTCTTCTAGAAAAGCAGTTTTGACATCCATTTGATGGATTTCTAAGTCTCTTAATGCTGCGATGCTTACTAGCAGTCGAATTGAGGCTATTCTCGTGACTGGAGAATATATATCAAAGAAATCCAGGCCTTCTTTTGTCGGAATCCTTGCACTACAAGCCTAGCCTTGTACTTCTCTATTGAGCTCTCAGTTTTCAAATTTGTTTTGAAAATCCATTTGCACCCTAATGCTTTAAACCCTTGTGGTAGATCGGTGATCTCATATGTATGGTTCTGACTCAAGGTTAGCAGCAAATCCAGCCTTGCTCATCAGCGTGCCGGAGATCAGGTTCTTCCTCATGTCAGGAACGTGTTTAACATTCTGAAGAGTGAGTTCCTTTCCCGAGGTCATCTTCAGCATAACTTTTCTGCGACCAATGATCTTGGAGAATGCAGAGTTCCCCATGAACAGCTATTCGGTCGATTTACTCTTATGGAGGTACTGAACATTGCACGTTCAGCGCAGATGTGGGTCGTTGCACCAGTGTCGTACCACCACTCTTTCGGGTTGTCTTCAACCATGTTGACTTCCGAGACCACAGTGATATATCATGGTTTTTATGGTTTTTAACCATGATATAAGTTCTTTTTATTGAGTCTTTTTGGTCTTTTTAGAGTCCTGGAAGAGTCTTTGCAGGTTATAGCATGTCTGGAGCATAACTGGAGATATTGGAGCTTTTTGGAGCATTGCAAGTTGAAGCCACGAAGTATCCAACTCGAGAAGGAAAGTATGCATATGGGTGACGCTCGTCACCAATCTGGTGACGCTCGTCACCCACCAAGGAAGGAGGTCGTGCCTGTTTTTAAAAAGATTGGGAAGAAATTGCAGTTTTGGCCCAAAAGTTCCAGTATTTGCAAAAAGGCCCCAGATCGTGTTTTAGCTTGTATATTAGGTTTTTCAGCCATTCTTTTGGCATATATCTTGTATCTTATTTTTTTTAGAGCTTTAGAGAGAGATTTGTAGCAGAGCTTTTGGAGAGACAAATCAGACTCCTTCATAGCAGATTTTGAACTCCTTTATTTCTACTTCTTATTTCTTTTATGCAATCTATTCTTTTCATGATGTTTTCTCAAATCACCATGTCTGAGTAGTTTGTTAGTTAAGTTAGGGCTTTTTAAAAGTTGAAGAAGAGTTTGTAGAATTGCTAAAAACTTATAGGAAATTCAGTGGTTCTTCATCTGTGCTTGCATTCATATCGATTTCTTAGACACATCATCTGGATTTCGAAACCCTAGGTTTTTGATAGATGTGAGAGCATTATTAATCACCTGAACTAGTATTAGATGAGCAAAACGCCCTAGTACAAAGAGATTTGGCTTAGGAGTTTTGTGAACAATTGAACCTGATCATTACTGCATGTTTAGGTTGTTAGGGTTTGCAAAGAGATTTGAAACTCTGTGATTTAGACATAGATAACTTCTGCAATGAGAATTGATTAGTTATATCTTTGCGATTCATGTTCAAGACGGTTTTAATTCATTCCTGATTGCATGCATTCTACACTCTCGGATTCAACCTACGAACTGTCCTGACTTAGCGCCTTTAGCCTTCTGAACTTTAAGAATAAGCATAAAAACGCCCTCTTGCATTTATTTTACTGTTTTGCATTACATTCATTATTTATCGCTTAGCTTAATCTGAATCTATAATCGCTAGTATGGTTTACATACTCCCTTGGGATTCGATAACCCCTTGTACTACAACTGCTTTTGCTGTGCACTTGCAGTAGTTTTATTTGGGTAAAACCTGACCCTATCAAGTTTTTGGCGCCGTTGCCGGGGAGTAATAGCTGCCTATCGATTTTTAGTATTAGGATTTTGTCTAAGTTTTTATTTGTTTACTGATTTTCAGCTACTTTTCTTTGTTCCTGTTTCAGGTGTATGCCTAATCGCAGAACCAGAAGCAACAAAGAGAAGGAGCTTGTGACTTTGAGCATCGACGAGCTTGCTAGGTTGGAGAGAACTAACAGGAAAGCTAAGAAGCAATCTACAATGGTCGCTCCACTTATCTTGGTTGAAGATGCAGAAGGTCACTTGGTTGACAGGGAAGGAAACAGGAGGAACGAAGAGGGGCAGAGAATTGATCAAGAAGGGAATGTCATTGTTGAACAGCAGGTTCAGCAAGTGGCTGAGAACGTGGGGGTCCCTGCTGCTGTCAATAACGCTGCTGGGCGTTTTGTTCAGAGGACTCTAGGTGACTACAATAGACCTGATCAGTTCTATGCCAACAGAGCTGCAATCCGACCTCCTGCCTTCCAGAGGAACGATTTTGAGGTTAAACCTGTCTACTATCAGCTGGTTGGACAGCATCCCTTCCATGGTTTACCTCATGAGCATCCTATGGATCACATTGAGAGGTTTGAGGACTTGGCTTCAAGTGTCAAAGCCAATGGAGTCACCAATGACTTCCTGTTCTGCAAGCTTTTCCCTTACTCTCTTGGAGGAGAGGCTGCATATTGGCTGAAGCAACTGGAGCCTGGTTCATTAACTACTTGGGAGGACACCAAGAATGCCTTTCTGAATAATTTCTATGATGATGCAAGATCAGAAGACATGAGGACGAAAATTGCATCCTTTACACAAGGTCCTACTTAAGCTTTTAAAGCTTCTTGGATCAGGTTTAAGTCTTATCAAAGGGACTGTCCTCATCATGGTTTCAATCAGGTGCAGCTGCTTGGTATCTTCTTCAGAGGCATTGACTGGAAATATCAGATGGCGCTGGATGCTTCAAGTAGTGGAAACTTCAACACCAACAGACCAGAAGAAGCTGTAAGATTGATTGAAAACTTGGCCTGCAGTAACAGCACTAAGAATGCAGATTTTCAGAGAAAGCAGCAGGCTGGTTTGAATGATGGAAACCAAATAGCTGAATTTAAGGCTAAGTTAGACAGCATGCATAGCCTTCTGGTGGGAAAGAAGTCATTTCAGTTTGCTGCAGAAGTGGAGAGTTTCGAAAATCCTGAAGAATTTGAGCAGAAAGATGTTAATTTCATCAATGGAGGGGGTTTTCAGAGCCAAAGGTTTGGAAATCAGCAATGGAACAGAGGCTACAACAGCAATAATCAGCAGAGTACATTTACAGGAGGACAGAGCACGCCTGGTTACACTCCTAAGCCCCCATTCCAGAAGACTGAAGTTGAGAAACCTTACCAAAACAGCAGGAATTTTGGTTCTTCTTCCTACCAAACTGCACCTCCACAAGACAATAAAATGGAAGCTATGCTGGAGCAGGTACTTGAAGGACAGCAGAAGATGACAGTAAACTTCAATGGCAAGCTAGATTCACTGTATCAAGACCTGAATGGAAAAATTGAGAGTCTGAACTCTCACATGAAGAAGCTTGATGTGCATGTTGCTCAAACTGCAGGAGCTGTTCAAAGGCAAGAGGGATTCCTTCCTGGAAGGACTGATATCAATCCCAAGCATCAGGTTAATGCCATCACAATCAGGAATGAAAAGGAGCTTAAAACAGTGCAGAAAAAGAGGCTGAGTGCAGAGCAGATCGTGCAACTCATGGAGTCTGAAGATGAAAATTTTTCTGTCTCAGAGGTGAGTGACGAGCGTCACCAAGGAGGAGTGACGCTCGTCACCAACCTACAAGGGTATCGGGGGTTGTCACAAGTGAGTGACGAGCGTCACCCACCTGGTGACGGTCGTCACCCACCCCAGAACGAAGCTGCTTCGCCTGTAACTGCAAATTATGACCAGGAACGTGTCTATAAACCCAAAACACCATTCCCCAAGCATCCTAGGAAGTCTAAACAGGAGATAGAAGAAGCCAAATGCAAAGCTATGATAGACAAGCTGATGCTTGAGATCCCACTTGTTGATGCAGTCAAGCTTTCACCAGCTCTAAGAAGGTATGTAAAGAGAATGGTTGTGAATGGTGTAAGTCCTGAGGAAGGAGCATTGCTTACCAGAGACATCAGTGCAATCCTCTTGAGTACAGTTCCAAAGAAGAAGAAGAAGGTGACTGTTTCTGAACAAGTCAATACCATCACTCAAAGCAGAGTTCCAGAGAAGCTATCTGATCCATGGACCTTTGTGCTTGATTGCTCAATATCTGCAGGACGTTTTCCACACTCTCTATGTGATCTAGGGTCAAGTATTAACTTAATGCCTTTCTCTGTTGCTGCTAGACATGGAATGACTGATTTCAAGCCAGCTGGGATCTCTCTCATCCTAGCAGATCGATCCATAAGGACCCCAGAAGGCATGTTAGAGAATGTTCATGTTAACATTAAAGGCTGCATAATTCCTACAGATTTTGTGGTTCTGAAATATGCTGAAGAACCTAAAGATCCTATTATTCTGGGAAGACCATTCTTGGCTACTGCTGGAGCCATCATTGATGTTAGAAGGGGGAACATTGAGCTTGATCTTGGTGATGTTGTCATGAACTTTGACATGGATAAGTTAAGAGGTAGTTCTACTATTGATGGTCAGACCTATTCTGTAAGGACTTCCAGAGATGAAGAGAATGTCATGGAGCATTCCGAAGAGACTACTACTGGGTATGTCACTGAATCTGATACAAGTGGGCAAGTGAACATGATGGCTTTTGAAGAGACTTCTGCAGAAGCTGTTGGGTTTGAGGATTGCAGTGAGGATCATATCTTCATGACTAGGTTTGAAAAAGAGGTTCCAATGAATGCCAAGTTGCTGGAGGAAGACGTGTTTGTGATGGAAGCAAGACTTGCAGAGCTGAATTGCAGGAAAACTGCAGAAACTCGAACTGCAGAGTCAGTGACGAGCGTCACTGACCTGGTGACGCTCGTCACCAACCTGGACACAAAGGAGAGACGTGATATTTGCTCTACAAGTCCATCATATGTTGCCAATCCAAAAATTCAACAGTCCACAACCCAGAAACCTGCAACTAAGCAAAGGTATGCACTTCCTGGAACCAGTTACAAACCTCCTAATCTCATCAATAAGAATTTAAAAGGTGAAAAAGCTGCTTCACACTTATGCAAGCAACGAGATTCTCGTAGAATGCTTGGTGTTTCTTTTGATGATTCTGCAGGAAAAAGAAGTATCCCACCCACAGTCACGACCCACTCTGCTGATGTTCCTCACTTCCTTGGAAGTGTTCATACATCTACTGCTTACAAACCACCATGGATGAGGAGACATTCTTCTCCAAGGCATTCAATGCCACCTTCTGCTCCACCAGCTGTCTGAGCAGCAATCAAAGTCGAGCTAATGACTTTAACCAAGCGCTTAGTGGGAGGCAACCCACTGGTAAGTTTTATTTTTTCATATATTAGTTTAGTTTTCTATTACATAGCTAAAAAAAATCCAAAAACATGAGAAAAAATCGAAAAAAAAAAAAAAGGAGTCACTTTGTTCAATTTGCTTGGATGATGTCTTGTGAACTTGTTGGACCTTGGATTATGCTTTGTTTGGATGTTTTGATGTGTGTTTTTAGTGCTCTTAGAGTTTGACTTCGGAGTTCACTTGATGGCAAAGCATTTAAACATCCAACATGTTGATTTCTGGAGTATCAGAGATAGTGACGCTCGTCACCCGACCCTACGCGAGGTAACACTTTTCTGACTTGGTTTTTCGACTTCTCATTCATTTTTCTGACCAACTCTTGGCTTAATAACACTGGGGACAGTGTTGTTTAAGTCTGGGGGAGGTGGTTACTGACGTTGTGTGCTTTGTGTCATGTTTATAGAGTCTTAAAGTTGAGTCAAAAACCTGTAAACTGTCAGTTTTTCTTGGAACTAACCATAGGACGTTTTTGCTGATACGAACCATTGCCACAGTAGTTGATTACAAGTCTTACTAAGTTGAAAGTCATAGGTAGATCAGTCTAGCAATGAAGGTTTAGGTTCTTAGAGAATCTGGAAAATTTGCTGTTAGCTCCACCTTAATGAACTTTAAATTTCTTGTCTTGGTGATTGATTCTTATTGATCTTGATTTTCTCTTTAAGCACTGACAATAAGATTAAGATACAGTCTCTCTTTGATCTTCTCTGATGTAGTTTTTAACAAGTTTAAGTTCAAAGAATGGTGCATTCATGACCCTGTCTCCTCACAAGGAACAACAGTAGTGAACACACTCAAGAACCTGTCTCCTCACAAGGAACACAAGTATTAAGTAGCACCATTTCTTAGACTGAAAAAGTTGAGAAAAAGAAGTAAAGAATCGAAAATATCCAAAGGAAGAGATTAAGGGAAGAGAAAATAGGAGAGCTGTGTTGAGATTGATTTGTTCAGTTGTTAGGAAGAGAAAAGAATCTGTAAAGTGATTGAGATGATAGAGTCTTGATGAGATTTCACACTTAGATAAAAATAAGGAGTTGACAGTAGAAATTTCGGATTTCTTGAAGGGATTTGGACTGGACTTGAGAGATCTGCTAAGCTTGTGATGATTAGGCTGAAATTTGATCTTGTGTTGACTCTGTGGTATGTGGATTCGAAAGCTTTAACTAGTGTGGTGTTTCTGATGACTGACTGACTGTTTCTTGTTTTCAAACCTCGAATTGTCTGATGTTTACTTGAGGGCAAGCAAAAGCTAAGCCTGGGGGAGTTGATATATCATGGTTTTTATGGTTTTTAACCATGATATAAGTTCTTTTTATTGAGTCTTTTTGGTCTTTTTAGAGTCCTGGAAGAGTCTTTGCAGGTTATAGCATGTCTGGAGCATAACTGGAGATATTGGAGCTTTTTGGAGCATTGCAAGTTGAAGCCACGAAGTATCCAACTCGAGAAGGAAAGTATGCATATGGGTGACGCTCATCACCAATCTGGTGACGCTCGTCACCCACCAAGGAAGGAGGTCGTGCCTGTTTTTAAAAAGATTGGGAAGAAATTGCAGTTTTGGCCCAAAAGTTCCAGTATTTGCAAAAAGGCCCCAGATCGTGTTTTAGCTTGTATATTAGGTTTTTCAGCCATTCTTTTGGCATATATCTTGTATCTTATTTTTTTTAGAGCTTTAGAGAGAGATTTGTAGCAGAGCTTTTGGAGAGACAAATCAGACTCCTTCAGAGCAGATTTTGAACTCCTTTATTTCTACTTCTTATTTCTTTTATGCAATCTATTCTTTTCATGATGTTTTCTCAAATCACCATGTCTGAGTAGTTTGTTAGTTAAGTTAGGGCTTTTCAAAGGTTGAAGAAGAGTTTGTAGAATTGCTAAAAACTTATAGGAAATTCAGTGGTTCTTCATCTGTGCTTGCATTCATATCGATTTCTTAGACACATCATCTGGATTTCGAAACCCTAGGTTTTTGATAGATGTGAGAGCATTATTAATCACCTGAACTAGTATTAGATGAGCAAAACGCCCTAGTACAAAGAGATTTGGCTTAGGAGTTTTGTGAACAATTGAACCTGATCATTACTGCATGTTTAGGTTGTTAGGGTTTGCAAAGAGATTTGAAACTCTGTGATTTAGACATAGATAACTTCTGCAATGAGAATTGATTAGTTATATCTTTGCGATTCATGTTCAAGACGGTTTTAATTCATTCCTGATTGCATGCATTCTACACTCTCGGATTCAACCTACGAACTGTCCTGACTTAGCGCCTTTAGCCTTCTGAACTTTAAGAACAAGCATAAAAACGCCCTCTTGCATTTATTTTACTGTTTTGCATTACATTCATTATTTATCGTTTAGCTTAATCTGAATCTATAATCGCTAGTGTGGTTTACATACTCCCTTGGGATTCGATAACCCCTTGTACTACAACTGCTTTTGCTGTGCACTTGCAGTAGTTTTATTTGGGTAAAACCTGACCCTATCACACAGCGCACATGTCCTCTTCTGTCAAGTTGGCTTGAGCTTTCTCGTTGTCCTTGAGTTTGCTGCGACACACATCACTTTTGTGACCAATCTTGTTACAGTTGTGGCATTTCCCTTTGAACTTCTCTTCAGCATTGCTGCGCTTCTTGAAGTTTGTGGAGGAGCTTGGTTTCAAAGGGGATGCCGTTGTCACAGCCACAACCTTGCCCTTTCCTTTGCCCTTGTGGGATGCCACGTTCACGTTGTGCTCCTGGACTTAAAAACCGTTTGCCTTATGGTTTCTATCTTCCATTTGCAGCCTTGTGATGACATCTTCAAGAGACATTATCTTCCTCTTGTGCTTGAGGTAGTTCTTGAAATCCACCCAACTCGGAGGTAACTTCTGAATGAAGCTGTTCACTGTGAAGATTCCGCAGATTGACATTCCTTCAGCAGCTATTTCATGGCAGATCAACTTGAGTGCCTCCACTTGATCCATGATCGGCTTGGAATCCACCATTTTGAAGTAGAGAAATTTTGCAACTGCATATTTCTGACATCCAGCGTCTTCTGATCTGTACTCCTTCTCCAGGGTTTGCCACAATGCCTTAGAGGATTTTTCCTTACTGTAGACGAGGTACAGCTTTTCACTGCGGCGGCCTAAGATCCAGCCTCTGCATACAAAATCCTCATGGGTCCAGGCTTTAACAATTTCCAAAGTGTAGGCATATGTGTTACCTTGTGGAACGACTGTGGGTCCTCCTTGAGATACTTGTCAAACTTCATGTTCGTCAAGAAGAAGTGCATCTTCATTTGCCATGTTTTGAAACTTTTTCCATCAAAGTGATCTGGCATGGGCCCTTCACTCGCAGCTGCTGGAATTGTTGGTATCACAGGCTGGACAGCGTTGGATGTTATAGTCGTATGAAGACCATCACCAAACAGAATTCGACGTGTCGTCTCATCGAAATCATTTGCCCCCACTAGTCCAAACGCATTCGCAGGTGGTGGTGAGTCCACTATGGGTGTTTGATAGGTCACGTTTGAGGTACCGGTAGCCATCTGATCACAAGTAAACAACTGAATCAGTATACCAGTCGATTTGCACCACTGTTCAATAAATGATTTATGTAAATCGGGTAAAGCGTTTTGCAAACTCGCTTTTAAAGCGTTCGCAGATACCTAAACCGTTTAATAAAGAAGCGTTTTTAGAAAACAAACGTTTTGCGGAATCGCTATAGTAAGCGTTCGTAAAACCAAATCCGTTATCGTTTTCAACCAAAAACCGTTTGAGAAATAGGTTATAAGAAACCATGGAAAACGTTTTTTAGAAATCGTTTTTAGAAAAACCGCAAAGACTTAATCCAATTCTAGCAATATGCTATAAGCGGATTTATTGAGTTACGATTGTAGGAACCGGAAAAACCGAATAAGAAATGCGATAAATAAAACCGATTAGAGACGATAATATATGATACAGAAAACAAAAGAAAACCGAATAGAGAAAACCGAATATCAGGATGATCTCTTTCCGTAACTCAATAAATCGTCTGCAGTGTGACGGAGATACGCGATTTTCGAATCACAAGATACAACCGATAATAGACTGTTTCACAACGCTCAAAATGGAATCTGCGAACTTGAAAATACTACGATAAACTCTCGAGACTTACGTTAAAAGGAGAGGATTTGCATGTGTTGTGAAGACTGGATTTTTTATGTGTGTAAGATTATAATAATAGAGAGTCACAGCTTTCTTTTAAAGCCAGAGGAGAACGGTTTGACAATCCGCGAATTTCCACAGAATGTGGCACGTGACGCAAAGAGGGGAAGTGGGCGGAAGTTGGAGAAAATCTTTTTACTCGGTTGAGAAAAATCTTTTCAACTTTAAACCGCATAATACTTTTATTGGATCCAATGATATTTTAATTTCGGCTTGGAAACAGAAATCAAAATTTGACCAAAAAAGAATAACCACCTTCGCCCCATTTCACCAACATGACCTGCGTCCGTGCCTGGCTTGGCGGCGGTGATGCGCGCGGCTTGGTCCGACCTCTCACATGCACACCATAAGCGTTAGCTATTTTGAACATTGCTAATCTCCTTCTCCTTGTATAGTGGAGTGTTTTTGTTCCATTTTCGATGTGGGACAAACTTCCTTTCTTTTCTCACATTATTAGACTAATACCCGCACGTACGTGCAGGTTTTTTAAAAATAAAATGTATTTTGTTATAAAAATAAAATATATCTATGTGAATTTCATACTTCTAAATTCCTACAAATATAATATATTTGTTGGGTTCATTTTTACCGTATCCTATAGGTGAACGTTACGTTAGACTTGGTCGGAATGATGAACTTGTTGTCTAGGCTTATCTAACGACTCTCTACCTAAATGTTCATCGGTATATGGCGGACTTCCCAATGAGTGTTCTGTGGTAGCATATGTACTCTCTCTGAGCGTCTCTCTTGGATGGGACATATCAGAGGGAAAGGTGTATAAGGAAAGAAGAAGAGGTCAAAGAGGAGTAGAAAGGCCAAAGATCCTCCGAAGATCCCCCAAGCATTCCCCAAAGGCGAGAGGCTGAAGAACTTCTAATGTTCCCCCAAAGGAGCGCTAACTGAGATAAGCATTCACTTCATCCCTATCTCTTTACTATATCCCCATTAAGAGATAGCTCCACCCCCACTCTGTAAATGATTCATACATTTCACATTCTCCTTTACTAAATGATAAAAGAGTATCACGATCCTCGGACGGGGTATCCAAACTATAAAGCCATCACCATTCATCCGCCCTCCTGAATATCTGTTCACTGCGGGACGTAATCTAAATTGAGCATCAGAGAACTTTCGAGAGGAAAACCCATTTCTGGTATTCCAAATGCCTGATGCACCCGCTGCGAATATTTGCAGAATCCAAAAATTTTCTCATCCAGAGAGTGTATACTGCTCGACCCTCGAGGCCTAATCTAATAGGCTCAGCTGTACTACTCGGATAAACACGCACATCTCCGTAAAAAATCCGTAATTTTCTCATGAACAACATTACTTCATAAATATAATAATTAAGTTTTTTTCTATCATATATATATATATAGTTGTATATTTAATTTATGTTATCAATTAATTTATAACATTATATATTATTTTTTGAGAGACCTAACAAATATAATTATAATATTGTTTTAATAATTATTATTTTTCTATTTAATTTTTAAAATACCATCATATAGAACTATTACACAAATCTATTATTTTTTTCTTTTTCTTAATTTTTCTTTATGTTCTTTTTATCATCAAATTATAATTATATTCTATTTTCAAGTAAATATCTATTTGTTATGTAATTAGTTCATTAATCATCAGAGTTCTACCACCATTTTCAATTTTTTTTTTCGTTTTAGCTACAATTTGCTTTGAGAAATCTTTTTTTTTATTTTTCACAATAAAAAGAAATAGTTTTTTCTGGTTTTTTTATATCTTGAATTATTTTTAGTTCAAATTCAATTCAATTTTATCATTTAAAATCATAAACAAAGAGATGTTTCATATTCTCAAAATTCAGTTTTGTATCTAACTAATGTAATTTATTTAATGATAATTATTTATTGGGTTGTTTTAATTTTAGTTAGCCACTTGTCACTTCTAAATTAATCTAAAATGCTGATGTGTCAAGTTGCTGGAGAGGATTATTACTTATTCCCTATTCATATACTGTATATGATTTCCTCTCTATTTACTTGGGCTTGAGCCCATTTCTTTTAAATCTTGCCAATATTTTCCAAAACCCAATGGCTTTCAAAATTTGGATCCAACAAGCACTACTGTTCGTTTTTGACGTTTGTGAGATCTCTTAGATTCAACCTACCAATAGAAAGCTTTAACATTGACCTAATCATAGACAAAAAAAACATTAATTAGACGATATGAAATATCCGCATAAGCAAATAACAAAAAAACAATATGAACCTTAGTTCATCTTTTTACGCCCGAGAAAAAATTACAAAGGACGTGGTGTGGCTTAACAGGACAAAGCCGATGACCCTTATTTTTATTTGTCCTTTTCATAACGGCTATCACAATCATCACTTCGGTAGACACAAGGATGTATCTTTCATATCCCTCAAGACGTATCTCTTTTCCATTACTGATTTTACAAATTATCATGAGTTACTTTCTTCTTCTTCTTCACAACTTTCCTCGAAGCTCTCCCCTTCCTCTTCAAAAATTTCCTCAGAGCTCTCCCTTTCCTCTTCGGAGGCTTTGTGAGAAAACCTGCATCGTTCTCCAAATCGATAGTTGCCCTATGCAAAATACCAACATGGAACATTTCTCGCATATCTTCTGCCTCTGCCGCTTCTCAACATTAACTCAATGTTCTTCTTCTTGAACAAATATGTTGCTAATTCAGTTTTGTCTTGAGATCTTGGATAAAGTCCTGCAACAATAACAAATAGCTCATCCATCACATCAGGGGACAGTAACTCTTTATTCATAGCAAAAGATGGAAATTTAGGAGTAAGAGACATGACATAAGCAACAAAACTAACAAAATAGATAGAGAAATCTAAGAAAACACTACAGTTCATGGACAAGGCAGTTCTAATCACCATCCCTGTTATCAAGACCAGAAATAATAGCAGTTGTGGGTTTGTTTATGATTCTGGCAACATCTAGACCAGCAATAACACCATAATCTGCACAGGATCAGCACATAGTCAGATATAAGAACCAATATGAAATTATGCACTATGAAATTTTAATGACTCCATTATACTTGACGCATTGATACTCTGCTTCAAGTATTCCGCCACAAATTCTTAATGACTCCATTTGTAAGATCAAACACTATTTAATCTAGAACCAAATTGAGAGGAACCAAATCAATTTGGACAGTCATAAATATGTTAGATGATTCCTCGTTAAAAATATTCTTGGGCTCAAAGTGAATCAGAATCGAACCATAGACCGAATAGATATCCAAAAGATCTGAAATACTATTATATACCAAATAATAATATATATTCAAATTTGAAATAAGCAAGTGTCCAAAATTATAGTTATAAACCAAAATATACAAACGTAATTATTAATATTTGTCAAAAAGTAAACAATATTGTTTGTAAAATTAAACCAGCTGTTCTTATCTTACTAAAAAACAGGTTATTAAAAAAAATAACTAAAATGAATTCTAAAACCATCCTATCTGGATTGAACCGGATCAGAAGAACTTTTTTCTTGATTCACTTTATGAATTCTAAACCATCCTATCTGCCTGAAATCCGAAAGAACCAAACCGAATAAATTGAAAATCGAGACCCGAATGTCCACATTGATGTACCGGATTGGAAAAATTATATATTTTTGGGTTATAAAGCCCGTTTAAAGCCCATAAACGAGGATAAAGGTATGTTATCGGGTAAATGGACAAAATTTCGAAGCCGCTCACTCCCGCCGTAATTTTGAAGCACAGCCTTGAGAAGGAGGGAGACGATGGTGATGTTTGAGAGCGAGTATTTAAAATGGAGGTTGGGAAGTCATCGAAGGCCAGATCGTAAATTCAATGTAAATCCTTCTTTTCATCTTCTTGTTTCATTAAGAGAGTTCAAGATAACTTTCTGTCTGAATGTTTGCCTCAATATTTTCTGATTCAAATTAAAGAAAGAGTTCGTGGAGTATTAGGTTTGAGGTGCTGTATTGCTGTACCTCGAGGTAACATATGCGACATGTGTTGTATTAATTATTCTTAATAATCTATGCAAAATTACTTTACTCTTTGTGACTGCTTATATTGGTGGATTTGTGTTAATTTAGACACTAAATGAGGTTTTATTTTAGAAAAAAAAAAGAAAATTAAAAGCCTTAACCATCTTTAAAAGATACAAAGCGATTTTACGCGGTAAGGATTAAGATACACTTTGCAGAGTCTTGCTTTCGCTCATGAATGATCAACTAGTAGCAGTAATAATGTATAGCTTTTGTTTCTTTTTGGTAGGTGAAGAACTCAGAGCTGCAAGACGAGTCCAATGAATCAATGATTCGTCTATACTTGGAACTTGCGGTTGCCATGAATCGTAGGACGTGCGGTGATTATGATGATCTGTCCAACTTGGAGATTAGGAAAGTGGCTATAGAATCGACTCAAGATCCTAACGAGGGACTTAAGGCTAAGAATGCAACTTTCTACATCAGTTACATGGACCCGAGCAAGGATCGAGTGGGTAAGCATGTCTGTTGTGCATCTTCAAAGTTCAAACCATGGCGGTTATCTAGTCCTAGGCCACGCAAGTCATACAGAAACCGTGGCGTTGGCTTTTCTCGTAGTCTTCACAAGGCAAGATCCACTTATAAATGTGGATTAGATAATAATTAATAAAATTATCTATCTGTGGCTGACTAAGACATGTTGAGATCGTATCCACCGATGATAATCGGTCTTCCTTTCGTGGACATCAAGCTACTAAGGTAAGAAATTGTGGCTAGGTAAGTTAGAATGTGAGCACTCGTTACTTTCAGAGCTGATTTCTCTTTTACAGGCCCTCTTGGGAGTTTGATACCCATCCTGGACGAAAGAAACATTTATATTAGGTTAGGTAACGTAGGTCGCAAGAAAAAGAGATTAAAGGGCTTTGTTTAGCTAAAGGATTGATAATGAAGTTGAGGAAGCCATTTTTTTTTTCACGTTCTCAAATTGAGTGAACTGGGAACCTTAGAAAGAAAGAAGAAGAAGAGGTCGTGAAGGAAAACCAAAACGAAATTTTTTTTTTTAATCTATGAAGAAGAGGTCGTGAAACTATAGCCTTGCATTAATCTATGAAGAAAACTATGTCTATTGCGTTGGCTCTCTACTTCAACATGAATTATGTTTTGTTTGCTTTTACAATTTTTATAAAAATTCATTTAACATAAAACTATGTTGATGACAAAGATCTTGCTTCCGAGTTCAAGTATTTGTTTAGGACGGATGTGATATGAGAAATATAATGTTTTATGGGAATCTCTCTTCTTCCATTCTACAACTTTTTAACTAAAAATATTATTTAAACTCCACATCATCATATAGTAGTATTAAATTGGTTACTTTAATACTACTACAAGATGGTGTGGAAATATTTTTGATACTATTCAAAATACCTTCACACCATATATTCTTCTCATCCCAACAATCAAAACCATCAATATAGCAGTAATTGGGTGAGTTCTAAGCCGAACTAATGCATCTTCTAAAGTATCTTATTGATATATGGTACTAATTTTGAACAATTCATCTTCTTTAGAAAGATGGCATATATATTATTGATTGCCTTTCTAATTCTTCCACCTGCTTGTTCTTCTTGTAATTTGATGTCAACCAAAGCATAATGAGACACTCTAGAAGATGTAATTGAAAATGAATTTTCGGTTTTATTTCTTTAATGAAACTAAATTGCATCAAACGTAAGCAACTCTCTACAATTTCATTTTAGATGACTTTTTTTCTCAACTCTTTTCCCGAATTTGTTGACAGTTTAGCAATGATGATAGGCATTATCAGGATCTTTATTGTGGTTTTACAAAATCGCATCAAACCTAAGCAACTCTCTACAATTTCATCTTAGATGACTTTTTTTCTCAACTCTTTTCCCGAAATTGTTGACAGTTTAGCAATGATGATAGACATTATCAGGATCTTTATTGTGGTTTTTTTTTTGTCGGATCACTTTTCTCTTCAAGACTAGAGTTTTCCCTTTTCTCTTCAGAATTTTCCTCACACAAAATGTAGGATTATGGCTTGGTGTTTTAAGATTTAAGTATCTACTAGATAGTTATCCATTTTTAATATCTCTAGTCACCATATCTTTACCATCCCAACCATCAAAACCATACAATGTAGCAGCAACAGGATGAGTTCTAAGCCGAACTAATGCATCTGAACTAATGCATCTTCTACATATGTCAGTAATTTTGAACTGTTCATTTTTTTTACAAAGGCGGCATATATCTTTAGAATCAAAGTCTTCTTTGTCCTTTTCTTCTTTTGGTCTTTCCTTTTACAACTTTTTAATGATCTCTCTCTCCCTTACTTCAATACTGTTCAAAATATCTCCACACCATCATATATAGTAATATTAAATTGAATTTTATATAACTCAAATATAAAAATTGGCTGGATCGATAATATGAATTTTGAATTCTTATCTATATATGAAGTAAGCTTAACTACTAAAAAAATATTAATAAAAAATAATCATGGAGTTTATTGTTTGATTTAGTATAATGATGTTCTTTTTGTTCTTCTTCTTACATTCCTCCTCTTTGTAAAGTTGTTCCCCCTTCAGCATGGATCGCAAAAAAAAAAAAACCACATACCGAATTACTTTTGGATTTTGTTGGCCAATAGAAATCTTTTTTTCTGACATGATGTTTTCTCTAAATAAATATATTATATGGTTTACTATAAACAATGTCAAGCTTATAGTAGAATTTTCATGTTTCACAAGATTTTCATAAAATTTGAAAATTAATTATTTTTTTTCAAAAAACATATAATACAACAAATGATAGGTATAAAGTATAATAATTATTTTTAAATTACTTTTAATTTTCGTGTGTATATTTATTATATAATCTTTATTTTAAAATCATTTATTTGTTAAGATTATAACTGTAAAATATTAGATCTTCGAATTAATTTTTTTTGATAAGTTTAGAATTTTTTAAATATGTTAGACAATTAGAACTAAAGTAATCCAAATATATAATGTTTGGAGATAAGTATATATGCAAATTAAAAAAAATAGCTAAAATCAGTTTCATATAAACCAAATGACAAAAGCAACCTTAATAAACCTTTAAAAGTTATTTCAGTAATATAACACATCAGAAAAGGTTATTTGAATAAAGAAAAAATGGCCTTATTTTAATAGATTTACTTTTAATTTACAAAATAAATGTTTATATATGGACCAACCACCTAATAATATATTTAAATGATAACATTTCAACAAAACCGATTGATACTCAGCTGGTAAGTTTGGACAAATTATAACCAATTTGATTTCTTATTAAAAATATTTCAGTCAGAACTAAATTGCAAACCGAATAAAGTTCAAACTACGTGTTTCCCTGCACAAGGTACGGGTTCGATTACTTTTAAAAAAAAATAAAAATATTAGTTTATTTATAGATGAAAAAATTATATTTTATAATTATTTCAAATCAAAATTAATATATTTAAAAAATAAAATTTTCATGAGATATATTATTTTTTGACCACATAAATAAATTTTCATAAGATTTAGAGTTTTACTTGTGACCGCATAAATCAATTAGGCTAATCAAAAATATTAGTAGGTAAAACGATCAAATTAAAATTAGTTTAAGACAATAACTGATTTTTTTTATTTATGCTAATTATCTTTTTTGTAAACTGAATATTATTATGATATAAAATCGAACTTGAAAATTTAGGTTTAAATAAAACGAAAATTAAAAATTAGATTATATTAATTTGTTAATTTCATTAAGGATAAATAAAGTCTTAAAAAGGGGAATAAATAAATTAGGTTAGTCAAAAATATTAGTAGGTTAAACAATCAAATTAAAATTAGTTTAAGAAAATAATTAGGATCATTTTTGTGACTTATGTTAGTTACCTTTTTTAGTAAACTGAATATTTTTATGATATAAACTCGAATCTGGAAACTTAACTTTAAAAAAATGAAAATCAATTAAAAATAAACAATCAAGTTAAAATTAATTTAAGAAAATGATTAGGATATTTTGTGATTTATGTTAGTTACTTTTTTTTTTAATAAACTGAATATTTTTATGATATAAACTTGAATTTGGAAACTTAACTTAAAAAAAAATGAAACTCAGTTAAAAGTTATATTATAATAATTTATTAATTTCATTAAGGATAAATAAAGTCAATTAAGGGGCAAAAGGTAATCAATCACAATAACTCTAAATCACAGTCCAACTTGTTTGCCAATTAATAATATAATTATCTGAAATATTATTATATACCAACACATATACTTTTTTTGGTACAATATATACCAACACAGATTAGTAAAATTTTGATTTGACATAACCAAATATCCAAAATTATAATTTCAATCAAAAATATCCAAAATATAAATTAGTATTTACTTACATTTGACAATATAACTAATGTTTTTACAAAATGAAATCGAATATTATAAACTAAATTTTATAAAAGTCAGTTAAATTCTATTAAAAATTAAATCAAAATTTTATTTCGAATAACTGGAATCGATTCGGATCCATATAATTTTTTTTTCTCGATTTCTATATCAGATTATAAATATCTTATCTGATGTACATGGAATCCGAAAGAACCAAATCGAAACAAATTGAAAACCGAATGTCCATACCCATTCGCCGGATTAGAAAACTTATATATATTTGGGTTGTAAAGGCCCGTTTAAAGCCTGTAAATAAACAAACCTAAATAGACCCAAAGCATATATCTCAGCCGCTGAGTCCCGCCGAAAATTTTGAAGCACAACCTTGAGGAGGGAGACGATGGTGATATTTGATGGCGATTATTTAAGACCATCTCTAATGTATTTTTTTATTTTTTACTCCAAAATAGAGTAACTCCAAAATGGAGTTGTGTTTTGCTCCAATATATTTCTCTATTTTCTACTCAAAAAAGAATATTCTAAATAGATTCTTATTCGATTTTATTATAAATACTATTTAGTTTTAAAATTTACAAATAAAACCTATTTATTTTATTATTTATAATTTCTTTCAAAAACTATAACTTAAATATTTATCAAATATAATTACATAACATCACAAAAAAGCATATCACAAAAAAAGCATATGCAATTTTTATTTAAACATTACTATTACTAAAAATTTATCATTAATGTTTTTTTGTATTTGTTGTCTTAAATTTATTTATATTGTTTACCTTAATTTTAGCACTTATTATGTATTTTAAAGTTTATTATATTTTGTAATTTTTTAGGAATAATTGCAGTATTTAAATATTTAGAATTATCAGTTTTATAATATTTTTTATAAATATTAAATAATATAAAATATATTTATTTTAAATCTAAAGGGTTAATTTGCAAATACAAAAGTCTAACTCCAAAATGGAGTATAATTTAGATCTACTTCAAATATGGAGTAGAATTTAGATTTACTCCATTTTGGAGTTGAAAATAGAGTAGGGTTGGAGAGAATTTTACTCCAAAATAGCATTTGGAGTTGAAAATAAAGTAGGGTTGAAGATGTTTATCGAAGACCTGAGGTAACATGTGGTGTTTTGTAATCATTATTTTTTGGAGTACAAGATTTTATATTTTCGTTTGAGATCTGTTTTTAATTATTCTCTTGTTTCAAATTTAGTGGTTCTTAATAATCTATGCAAAATCAATGAATCTTTCTTGCTTTGATATATTGGTGGATTCGTGTTCATTAAGAGAGTAAATGATGTTTTATTTCAGAAAAAAATAGAAAATGAAATAATTTCTGAAACATCTTTAAAATTAGATTCAAACAGAGAGAGGAATATAATAAATTGTCTCACTTAATTGCTAATGTAATATTGTGATGCGCAGTTGTGTTACAATGTTTGCAAAACTTCTTTGTATCCACATTTTGAAAGAGAAACCTAGTGCATAACAGATATATTTCTCATCCCAACCATGCAACACTCTTGTTGCACTTACCATATCAGTTTGCACATATGTCCAGCAGAGGTTATGACCATTTTGATCTCTAATATCACGGAGTGCAGTTTTGATACTTTCACAGGCTACTTCTGGTTTTGGTAACTCTGATATCAAATAGAATACAATCATATACTTTGACAAATGTAGTTACAAGGGACCTTTATGTTTTGCTTCCTCAATGAAACTAGATCGCTCACATATCCTCTGCCTCTGCCGCTTCCCAACATTAACCCAATGTTATTCTTCTTGAACAAATATGTTGCTGATTCATTTTTGTCTTGAGACCTTCGAAGAAGTCCTGCAACAGCAACAAATGGCTCATCCATCACATCAGGGGACAATAACTCTTTATTCAAAGCAAAAGATGGAAAATTAGCAGCAATAAACATGACATAAGCAACAAAACTAACAAAGTAGATAGAGAAATATATGAAAACACCACATATAAGTTCAACGACAAGGCAGTTCTTGTCACCATCCCTGTTATCAAGACCAGAAATAATAGCAGTTGTGGGTTTGTTTATGATTCTGGCGACATCTAGACCAGCAATAACACCATAATCTGTACAGGATCAGCACATAGTCAGATATAAGAACCAATAAATAACCAAACTTGTAACCAGATACATATAGTACGTATATATAAGAGACTATTGTTTCTATCATATAGTTCCAATACAAGAATGGATTCAGTAAAAATCTACGAATTAAGATTAGTAAATCCTATAACGCATAGGAAATTGGAGAAAGAAGCTTACAAATTGTGGTATCATCCTTCATCAAATTTGCAGCCTGCATATTGCACCACATTTAAGTATAAAGTCCCAATTTTGAAAGCAGAATAAGTAAACTTAAAGTCAACATTTTCAAGTCCAATAAGATACAGAAATTTTGAAACCAAAGAAGGATTACGTGCAACCATAATTCCCACTTCAGTACTGAAATTCAATCACTAAGGTCAAAAATAGTAGAGATCATGCATAGAAAACCGAAGGGAGAATTAGTAATGTGAATACAAGTAAACTTTTAGTCAACAAGCAGCATAAGTCTATGTTTGGAATTTAGACGGGGATAATTGACTTGATGCATTGCCTTAAGAGGGTTGAAAACTAAACCTACGTACATTTAAGGAATTAAGTAGACTAGCCATTTTTGCAAAGAGTTTTCACATTTCAGTCATCTAGTTGCTCAAAATCGTAGAAAATCATCATGCTTAGAGTAACCTACCGCTGCCTCAGGAGTTTGACCAAGCCTCTGTAGTTCCACAACAAAGGGCTCATCCATCACATCAGGGGACACGAACTCTGTATTTTAATGCAGAAGATGAAAAATTAGCTACAATAAACATGACATAAGCATAGATAGCTAAATCTAAGAAACATCACATTTAAGTTCAAAGACAAGACAGTTCTTCTCACCATCCTTGTTATCAAGACCAGAAATAGCACCAGCAGTGGGCTTGTTGATGATTCTGGCAACATCTAGACCAGCAATAACACCAGTATCTGCATGTAGTCAGATATAATAACCAATAAGCAAGCAAACCTGGAACTAGATACATATAGTATATATATATGGCTGAGCAAGATTGACTTCGTTGACCATTGTCAAATCCCTACGCTTTTAATCCCTGAAAAAGAAGAATCTTTTGTTTGAACAAGGTGGTCTTGAATCTTGATCGATCATCTAAAAGTAAAGCATAAAATTCTGAATTTTTTTCACCGAAACTGTTGTGCATTGAAGAGTTGTGTATTGTCCTACATATGTTGTAACATTACTATCAAACCGCATTGAACAAGTGTTATCAGTGTGGTTATATACCGAACAAGACTCTTGAAACAATCTCCATGTCAGCCTTAGTCTTTCCTTCTAATGAAACAAGACTCTCTTCCCTGTAGCCACGACCTATGAACCACATCTTAAACGTAGCGGCGCAGCGCTCTCTACCTCTTCTTCACTTGGACCTTTCTTCTTGAACCAACCAAGACTCAAAACCGAAGAAAACTTCAGAAGAAGCCATCTTCCGAAGAAGAACTTGGAAAGTAGTACAAGGGAGACTCCAAGTGTAACATATCGGAATATCCCAAAGAGAGACTTGGATGTTATCTTTACACTGAAATAAGCTGGCTTGATCGTTGGTCAGAACGCTTCTCTACTGTGTATCTGATCAGAACTCCTCGTTAACCCAGGAAGCCCATGCATGTGGTTTCTTTGTTAGAGTTGTGAGAGTTCTACGCTGGGTCACCAGAAGGTAGCTATAAAGCCCAAAGACCAATCTTCTTGTTGTTTTCTAGTGTTGGTCCTTTAGCTGGAGGACCAGGAATCTTGCAAAATAGATTCCAAAATTTGATATTAGCCAATATAAACTCAATCTCGAGTAGGATTTATTTCACTTACCGATGGCCTTGGCCTTCTCTGTCTTGAACGTCTGAGTTCTCTAAGCTTGTTTCTGTCATCTGCACCTATAATTTTAATATTAAGTCAATTCAAGAATGTTAGGATTTATAGTACGTTATAAGCATTACTTACCGATGGCCTTGGCCTTCTTATTGCAATATATATTGATATTATTGTATGCTCAACAAACAATTTTTAGAAACTGTTCTACTGTGGTGCCTTTAATAGGGGAAAATGCCTTCTCCATTTTATTAGACTGGCTCTAAAAAATGTCAAACTCTTTTCCCCTATCACATTATAAACATCATAAAACGAAGATGGCTTAGAAACATGTTGGGAGTTAATCGGAATTCACAATTTTTTTTTCCGAAATGCATGTTTCTTTTTCTTTTCTCTCTCTTTTGTTTAACAACGATGAAAAGTGGACTTTTGTCTTCCCGGTAGTTTCACTTTCCGGTTTATCTGTCATCATGTTCTGCCAAAAAGAAAAACCAAAACTGGTTTGATGAATGATAGCAGATCTGGTTATTTCCGGTTTATTTTTTGGTTATTAAACATATTTATACCTTTGGTAGGAATTGAGATTTTCTAATAGCGTGCCGGATATTACTTTCATTCCTTTGCAAAATTTCGTCCATCTTGCCTGATTTAAAAATCAATAGCATCTGTATATATGTATTTAAAAGTTTAGATCAAAATAAGTTTGGTTCGTTCTGCCATCTCTACATGAAATGAATTTCAATGTTCATAATGGATTTAACAAAAGTAGTTACCGAATTTTTCTTTAATGGAGAATCCTCCTCTCTTCGGCTGAAATCCAAACTAGACCCATCAAGTGATCCGTGCCATTCACCAATACGGCTAAGCTTGCCCTCACTTGGTACCTCCTCCAGACTGAGTCACTGCCTATGCAAAACTGCTTGCCGTCATTGGGAGGTTAGAGCGTTTGTAGTAATTATGTAGTTGTTGTGGCTGGAGACGCCTCATTTGGCATGGTCTTATCCTAAAACGTGTCATGCACGTCAAAACCCTTACTTGAGACCCAAGAAACAAAACTGACAGAGGAGGATTTTGAGAGAGAGAAACAAAAAAACCTGTCTTATTGGCAGCTTAGCGTAACTCTTTGGATCGTGTTCTATTCTATGTGGCCTTTTGTGTTTCCTGCAAAAGCATATGCATTCATACTTTTGAGACATACTCCTTCCTAAAACAAGACAACTAGACGAGCGTCTTGCAATATAAGAATCCTGACCTGCGCATATTGTCGCGATTTTTAGCATCCATTTCTTCGTTTGGCGGATATTTAGGGTTAAAAAACCAGTCGTTGATAACTCTTGGCATCGTTCCCTGAGTGTGGCTTAATAACTCATAAGTATGTTGAGGTCTGAAGGAAGTTGCGTGTGGAAGCTTAGTTTCGGTGTGAAGATAACATCGAAGTTTCTCTTTGGTATATTCTGATATGTTACACTTGCAGGATCAGCTTGAGCTATTCAATAACTCTGTTTCTATGGTTGACCTTCTAAAAACAGAGTTGTCGAATGTACTAAGAGCAGAAACATCTAAAAACATTATCAGGGCTCAAAGCGAATTAGAACCGAACCACAAAGCGAATAGATATTCAAAAAATCTGAAATATTATTATATACAAAAAATAAATTATATTTAAATTTGAAATAAGCAAGCATTATTCAAAATTATAATTATAAACCAAAATAACTAAAATATACAAACTTAATTATTTATAGAGAAATTCTGTCAAATGCACCTAATTTAAGTTTTTATTCCATACATACACTAACACTCTAAAAAATTCCTTCCATAACATTTTGTACTATATTAATCTTAGTTAGACAAAACATTAGTTAATAAAAAGAGAACAAAAATAATATACAAACAAATGTATCAATGGCCAAGACTGATCTGAAATCAAATCATTTGTTTTGTTTAGGATGATTCTTCTCATTTGATTGTGATTTGTGATTATGAATCTCTTAGATTTTGGGGTTTTTTTTTATGGAAAAGTGATTTTGAGATTTAAAGCTCAAAATTATATAATAATAGATAGATCTCATATAATTGGGTGAAAAACTCAAAAAACCCGAGCTAAAACAATAAAAATGGTAAAAAAAAAGAAATCAGCGGAAATTAGGGTTTGGATGTCGTAGAGGTGAGGAAGGAGATACACGTAAATTTAGGAAGATATTCTAAAGTTTGAGAAAGACTTTCCTAAAATGTATAAATTAAAGAAGTCATTACAAGTATTTATGAATGCCTTCATAAATTGTATAACTGATTATTATTTTTGTTAATTTATATAACTCAAATTCAAGAAGTCTTTCCACAATTCAGGAAGCACTTTCACAATTCAAGAAATTTTAAAAAATTTAGAAAAGCTTTCCTAAACCATATGAAGCGATGTTAAATTCTAGTATTTGGAATACCTTCCTAAAAAAATCACGAAACATTAACAGAAAAAAACATTTAGAAAGACTTTTCTAAAGGGTAAAATCGGAAAACTCAAATGAAAAATGTTAGGGGCGGAAAATTTTTAGCTTTCCTGTTATATTTGTCCTGAAAACTTATTTTCAGTGTAATTGTAGAAATTGCCCTTATTTATATTTGGAAAAAGTAAACAATAATTTTTGTAAAATTAAACCAGCTGTTCTTATATATATATATATATAAAAAAAACTAAAGTTTATAAAAAATGAATTTTAAAACTATCCTATCTGGATTGAAGCGGATTTGAAGAACTTTTTTCTTCATTCCTTTATGAAATTCTAAACTATCCTATCTGCCAATCCGAAAGAATCAAACCGAATAAATTGAAAACCGAGACCCGAATGTCCACCTTGATATACCGGATTGGAAAAATTTATATATTTTTGGGTTAGAAAGCCCATTTAAAGCCCATAAACGAAGATAAGGGTATATAATCGCGTAAATGGACAAACCTAAATAGACCCAAAGCATATATAGCCGCTCACTCCCGCCGAAATTTCGAAGCTCAGACTTGAGGAGGAGGGAGACGATGGTGATGTTTGAGAGCGAGTATTAAAATGGAGGTTGAGAAGTCATCGAAGGCCAGGTCATAAATTCGATGTAAATCCTTCTTTTCACGTTGTTGTTTCATTAAGAGAGTTCTACATAACGTCGGTTGCAATGGATCCGTCTGAATGTTTGTCTAAGTATTTTCTGATTCAAATTAAAGAAAGAGCTCGTGGCGTATTAGCTTTGAGGTGCTGTATTGCTGTACCTCGAGTTAACACATATGCGACATGTGGCGTATCAATTATTCTTAATAATCTATGCAAAATTAGTTAACTCTTTGTGACTGCTTATATTGGTGGATTTGTTTTAGCAAAAAAGAAATAGAAAATTAAAAGTCTTAACCATCTTGTAAAATTAGAATTTACTAAATCGTCTCACTTAATTTCTGGTTTAATATTGTATAGATGATCCCCATGAGGATCCCCTGTTCAGCACATACACAAACCAAACGTTGATTGTTCGTTTGGTTGCATGATCATTGTTCCCGAGTTTGAGTATTTGTTTAGGACGGATGGTGTACGTGTAATGCGACAACACTTCGATGAACAGATAAGAAATAAGGAACCTTTGATAAAAAGAATTACATAATTTGGAGAGAACGAAATGGAAGAAAGCACGGAGACTCTCCCACACCTTCGATTCGTCTAAAGCAACACATCGACAAACAAGTTCGCAATAGATTAACATCTATACGAAACTTGGGAGATTCGAGATACGAAGATGGAATGCAAACGTGGTTTGCTAATCTTTAACTTTTTTGTAATGCGTAGCTTTTAGAAAATCTCCAAAATTTCAGATCAAGACGCATTCATTGTAAACAAGGTTTTTGGATTGAATAAAATTTTTACATTCATTCAAAAAAAAAAAAAAAAAAAAAAAATTTGAGAGAACGATTTATGGGAATCTCTTTCCTTCCCTTTACAACTTTCTTTTACCAAAAAGACTGAATGATCTCTCTCTCTCTCATGCAATGCTTACTTTAGTACTACTCACAATACCGACATTTTGAAAAAGAAACCATGTGGATAGCAGGGTAAATTTCTCATCCCTTAGCTCCCATGTTTAGCTGCTGATAACCTCCCTTCGGCCGTATGGCTTCCTTAGTAACTAAAGTTAATTGACTCCAATTCAAGCCCACACCAACCCTTTGGAGTGCAAATGTCGTAGATCCAACTTCAGGCCTTTTTAGTCCTCCCTTTCTTCTTCTACTTACAGGATTGGAGGATGTTGGAACTTCATACGTAACAAGACGCTTTGTAACTTAACACGTATTGGTAAGTACTGGCAATGCGGGTTCTCTAAAAGTTAAAGGTTAGACCATCTCCAACGCATAGATACCTTAAGAGTCTCTTAAAAATATATATATATTAATTTTTTAATCAAAAGAAAATTTACACCAATTAGAAAGTGACATATATTAGACGATGCTCTTTAAAGTGAGAATCGCTTCCAAACTTGTTAAATATGTCTCTTATTCTCTCTTTTCCTTTTCATTATTTTATAAAATTTTTTTGATGAAAGATGATTTTAAGAGTCCTCCATTAGAGGTGGTCTTATAGGCCCAAAAAAAGAACTTAACTTATACATAAGTAGTTTTGCATGTAATGATTTTCGAACCCACCACCTTTTTATGTAGTGTAAAACCAGTAGAACTATATGACATACTTTTAGTTAAAATCGACCGAAAACATTAATAAATAATAAACAGGAAGCACATGTTTACCAAGTTTCTAGTTCGGACCAGCACTGACCAACTGACTACTGGTCCGGACCAAAACTTACAAATATAATTAAGTTATTAACCTCCTAATATAATCAGACGGACCACTATAGTGATCGTGTTAATATTAGATTGCGTCAAATTTAGTTGCAACTTGGAAGAGAAAGATATCGATAATACGTGGCGGGAGTACCATCTTCCTCATCATCATGTCTCCGTGATTAACTTGAAATCTGTTGCCAAAAGGACAAACTATTTGCCACCTAAAACTCTTACAAAAGTGGGTGACTGTTGCCAAAAATAAATACTTCTCTTGTTGCGTATAGCAGTCGACGTAGTCTTTCAAGATTCTGTGTAACAAAACAGCTATCCACCTGATCAAACTTTACTTATAAACAAAGCATTAGCGCGCATCTTGTAAAGTTCAAAAGTAAAAACTCATTTTGTCCTTTTGTCTTAACCTGAATTGTTTTTGAAAAGCATGTATGTATCTTTATTATTAAATTACTTTTTGTAAATACTAATAGAAAAGTAATCACAAGATATTAATCATACAAATAAAATTTCATTATGTTTTTGTTCCATTTATATATAGGTTTCTAAGTTTCTTCAACATCAGCTTATAGTGTGTTTAAACGCTATGTAGAGTTTAACAAGTAAACTTTTCCTTTGGAATTTATGTGATTAAAAGTTTCAATTGGGTTGAGTAGTATAAGATTCCAGTTTTACATCACAATAATATCACTAACTTAAACTTAAGGTTCTCTTCTCTTTGTTTAGGGTCCTCTTCGTTAAATCATTCTCCATACTCCATGTCAACCGAGTAGAAATCGCATAAAAGGTGTTGCGGCTTAACATGGCAAAGATGGTGACCCATATTTTCTTATTTGGTCTCCTTAGCCACTATCATTATCATGACTGCAGCTCAAACAACAATACATCCATCAAAACCCTCAAGACCCAAAACCTTCCGCTATTGCTTTTACACATTATAATCATGTTATCCTTAATCTTTTTTATTTTTATACATTATTACCCCATGAAGGCCAGCTAATTTAGCGCCTGCTTTATAAGCACGACCAAGATGTGTTCTGAGTCGAATTAATGCATGTTTTCAAGATCAATTTGTACTAACTTTGATCAGTCATCTTCTTTAAAAGGAGGACGTATATATCTGTACCATCAAAGTATTTTTTTCCCTCTTTTTCTTTGGGTACTTCGTATTTCTGAATATAGACAATCCCATTATCAAACTTCATGGATCAAAACGTGAGAGAAGTTGTCTTTTGTACTTCTTTGCATCGACATTCTGACAAAGAAACCATCTGGATAACAGGCTAAATTTCTCATCTCATCCATGCAATACTCTTGTTCCACTCACCATGTCTGTTAGGACATAAGTCCAGCATAGATCATGGTCTTTTTGATCTCGAATATCACCAGTTGCAATTCTAATCCTTTCACCAGTTTTTTCTTCTAGTAATTATGATGCCAACCAAAAGACGATGATATAATCTGAAACATGTAGTTGCAAATGAGTTTTGGGTTTTGTTTCTTTAATGAGACTAAATCACGTCTGACCCAAGCAACTCCTTGCGATATCACTTGAGATAGATTCTGACACATTTTTTTTTAATTTCCTTGTCAAAATTTCTGGCAGTTTAACAGTGATGGGAAATATTATCGGAATCTTCATAGTGGCTTTCTTTGTCAAATCATTTTCCTCTTTAGAGCTTACCCCCTTCCTCTCCAGAACTTTACTCATAGGAAGCTTTGTGAGAATACCAGCATTTGTCTCCAAAATGACACTTTCCCTTTGAAAAGTGCGGGCATGGAACACTCGAACTCTTGGTGAGAATACCGGCATTTGTCTCCAGTTTAAGATTACTAAATAAAGTTCTTTTTCCACCAGATACTATGTTTTGGAGTACACAAAAGACCACATAGAATATAAACGATGCAACGAGTTACGCTAAGCTACCAATAAGCCATGTTCTCTCTCTCTCACACACAAAACCCTCTTGTCAACTTAGTTTCTTGGGCCTTAAGTAAGGGCTTTTAATGTGCAGGACACGTTTGAGCATAAGACCATACCAAATGACTGGATGAGACATCTCCAGCCACAACAACAACAAACTCTCTGAACTCCCATTCTCCCAATGACCACAGGACCGGCAAGCAGTTTTGCGTGGGCTGTGAAAAGACGGAAAGATTTTGATAATATTCCAAATATCAACATTACTATCATTTACTAAAACTGCTGTCATTACTACAAGAAGATTATTGAGAAAGTGATTTGTTTGTGCCATTTTCCTTAGCTGATCTTCCATGTCATGATGTAGGTTCTGTTTGGTTTACGTACTCTGTCTTTTGGTTGATTATCATCGTTTTCGTTTACTTTATTTTTTTGGTTAAATATTATCGTTTAGTTTAGCTTTCAAGTTTTAAAGATATTAGCACTTTGTAGGAGAGTATATAATCAAGAAAATATTTTTATATTAAAATAAAAAAAAACTAATTTTATAAATTTTAAAACTAGTTTATGATTATCAAATTTAGTTTTTTTTTTGTCGACATCAAATTTAGTTTACTATTAACTTTTTATTAATTTTTACCAATTATTGTAGCTTTCATGTTTTGAAGGTAGTATTTAATTTTGCATTTGGAAAGAGCGTTATTAAAATAAATATATAAAAATATAATTTTATAAATTAACGAAATAATAGAGTATTTAAACTCTAAGCTAAAGATAAACAATAAACCCCTCATGCCCTAGAGAATCTGCGGGAGACTCTGAAAAAGTGGAATTGAGAGGTGTTTGGAGATGTTCAGCGAGAGACTGGGAACGAGATTAAAGCAGAGCAAGATTTGCTAGAAGTAGTGCATACAGATGGGATGCTTGTTCGAGAGGAGATGCTACTGAAAGAATGGGATGAGGTCCTGGAGCAGGAGGAGATGATGTGGTACCAGAAATCGAAAGAGAAATATATAGTCTTCAGGGATAGAAATACGAAGTTTTTCTACACTTCTACTGTCATCCGGAGGCGAAGAAATTGTATTGACATGCTTAAGGATGTTAGTGGGACTTGGATTACAGACAGGGTTGCTCTTGAGAAGCTGGATATTGAGTACTACAAACACTTATATTCAATGAACGATGTAGATGAAGTAGTAGACATATTGCCACAAGGAGGGTTTGTGCAGCTAACAACGACGGAATTAGAAGCGCTTAATAAACCTTTATTGGCAACAGAGGTAGAGGAAGTGATAAGAAACATGGGCAAGTTTAAGGCTCTGGGGCCTGATGGCTTTCAGCCAGTTTTTTATCAGCACTGTTGGGATGTCGTAGGTGGGTCAGTCATCAGCTTTGTGCTGAATTTGTTTGATATGGGTGTGCTACCCGAGGATACAAACGATGCTTTGTTGGTTCTTATAGCTAAGGTAACTAATCATGAGAAGATAACACAGTTTAGACCGATTAGTCTATGTAATGTGTTGTTCAAGACAATTACAAAGACAATGGTAAATCGACTGAAAAGAATAATGATGAGGCTGATAGGACCGGCACAATCGAGCTTTATACCAGGGAGATTAAGTACAAATAATATCATGGTGGTTGAGGAGGCGGTTCACTCCATGAAAAGGAAGAAAGGCAGGAAAGGATGGATGCTCCTGAAACTTGATCTTGAGAAAGCCTATAATAGAATCCGCTGGGATTTTCTGGAGGATACATTGGTATCAGCAGGATTACCTGCGGAGTGGGTTACATGGATCCTACAATGTGTAGCAGGGCCGTCAATAAATGTGCTATGGAATGGTGAAAAGACAGAAGCCTTCAAACCATTGAGAAGCCTTAGACAAGGGGATCCGATATTCGTGCTATTCATGGAGAGATTGTGTCATCTCATAGAGCACTCGATGGCTAATAAGAGGTGGAAGCCGATAACTCTCTCACGGGGAGGCCCGAAACTCTCTCACATGTGCTTTGCAGACGACTTAATACTGTTTGCTGAAGCATATGTGGATCAGATTATAGTGATACGAGTAGTCCTGGAGAGGTTCTGTACAGCTTCAGGGCAAAAGGTCAGTCTGGAGAAATCAAAAATCTTCTTCTTTGACAATGTCTCTCGTGAGTTGGGGAAGTTAATAAGTGACGAGAGTGGGATCAAGTCGACTCGAGATTTGGGAAAGTACCTGGGAATGCCGGTACTACAGAAGTGCATAAATAAGGAGACGTTGGGGGAAATTCTTGAGAGAGTGTCTTCGAGATTGGAAGGTTGGAAGGGAAGAACTCTGAGCTTTGCTGGGAGGCTGACTCTTACAAAGGCTGTGCTCTCATCTATACCTGTACATTCAATGAGCGTGATTAGACTACCACAATCCACTCTCTAGTCTTGATAAAATCTCTAGAGCCTTTTTGTGGGGAAGTACAGAAGAGAAGAAGAAACAACACTTGTTGTAGTGGAAGAATGTGTGTCGGCCGAAAGGGGAGGGTGGTTTGGGTATCCGGAAAGCAAGAGATATGAATACGGCTCTGATAGCGAAAGTGGGATGGCGCTTGCTAAATGATTCAACCAGCTTGTGGGCTTGTGTCCTGCGAAGCAAGTCCAAAGCGGGAGAAACACAGGACCTTGGTTGGATAGTAGCGAGAGGTGCATGGTCCTCGACATGAAGAAGTGTAGCAGTGGGGTTACAAGAGGTGGTTTTTTAGGGTCAGAGTTGGGTTGTGAGAGATGGGAGTTCAGTAAAGTTCTGGACAGATAAGTGAATTTCTGGAAAGCCGTTATTGGAATCTACCAGAGGTGAGTTGCCAGTAAATAATCAGATGTTGACAGTGCGAGACCTTTAGAGAGATGGGACAGGATGACTATGGAACCAAATTACTCCTTTTCTGCCAAAATATAAACGACTGGAGTTTTTGTCTGTAGTTCCGGATACTGTGACAGAGGCAAAGGATTATCTTTCTTGGGCTGAGAATTCTGATGGCATGTTTACTGTTACATCGGCATATACTTTTCTAACTCGGAGAATGGAGAATTTTTTTCATCGTGTATGGCGTGTGGAGGTACCAGAGAGAGTAAGGACTTTCCTATGGTTGGTGGGGCACTAGACAATTATGACGAATGCGGAGAGATACTGAAGACACTTGAGTGACACAAAAATTTGCCAAGTGTGTAAGAGCGGGGTGGAATCTATCATACACATTCTCAGAGATTGTTCCGCTATGGCAGGGATATGGAGGCGCATTGTACCCCTGAGGAGGAGACAGTTGTTCCGGGCTCAAACGATCTTGGAGTGGGTGTATGAAAACCTGGGGGTGGAGGAATTGATTGATGGTGCAGTATGGTCTACCACATTTGAGATGGCGATATGGTGGAGTTGGAAATGGAGATGTGGGAATGTTTTTTGAAAAAAATTGAAATGCAGAGACAGAGTTCGGTTCATTAAGGATCTAGCTGCAGGAGTAACTAAGGTGAATGTCGAGCGTAGAGCAAAGTCACATCCAGGGCCACATGTAGAGAGAATGATTAGTTGGAAGACACCGAATATGGGTTGGATTAAGTTGAACATAGATGGGGCTTCGCGGGGAAATCCAGGGCTGGCTGCTGCAGGGGGGGTACTTCGGGACGTAGATGGGGATTGGTACGGAGGCTTTTGCAGTACACATAGGGAGCTTCACAGCATAGTTAGCAGAGCTATGGGGGATTTACTACGGATTATACGTCGCTTGGAAGAAAAAAGTCCCATGGCTCGAAGTTGAAGTAGATTCGGAGATGGTGGTCAACTACTTCAAGACAGGGATAAGTGAATCAAATCCACTGTCATTCCTGGTACGTTTGTGCCACGGCTTCCTTGAAAAGGACTGGACTGTCCGATTCTCACATGTCTATAGAGAGGTTACCTATCTGGCAGGTGGTTTAGCTAGCTATGCCTTCTCACTCCCTTTAGGCTTTCACGAGCTAGACATGATTCCGGCAAGTGTAGTCCCGTTATTATAGGCTGATAAGAGCGGATCTGAACATCCGAGAAGAGTTCGTTGTGTACACTAGTTATTTGGGTTTTTTGAATAAAAATGGGAACATTTGGTTCCCAGAACTCGACCAAAAAATAAAGATAACAATAAATCTTAAAAACTGAAAGTCTTAAAAATTAGACCATAAATCTGAAATTATAAATCCCTTCAATTTAAATCTGTAATCTTAAAACTTAATAAATTTTGTAATTTTAGGTTTTTAATTATTGTATTTTCAATAAAAACCTTATTTTAACTAGAAGAGCGAGCGAACCTCTTCTCTCTCATGAGATGAGGAAGGCGATTTTGTTTTTGAAAGAATGTTAAATTATATTCAGCTCAAAAAAATATCTGTCTTACATCGTGTGCAACATTTTTTAAAAAAGTAATTAAGAAATTGTTTGAACGAGAGCAAGGTTAGCCTTTTTTCCGACGCCAGAGAGAACTATCACACTCTCCCATTACTCTTTTTTTTGTTGCTGATCTTGGATGATGTTCTCGATGGCATTGAGGGTTTCATTCCTGTGCATTCGGCGAAGTGTGGTGTTCAAAAACAGATGCAACATGTGCATTGATAGAAATTCCTAAATCGATTACTCTTCTTGCACCGGTTATATCAGTTAGTTTACCCAACGGAGTCCATATGTCATGCCAGAAAGAAGTAGTAGAACCACAATGTACCTCCACAATATGGAAGGTTTGTACGAGGTCCCTTTGCTTTAGGAGCTTCCTCCACGTCCAAGAACCGGATTGTTGCTTGTATTTTACTGACCAGAAAGACTCCTTCTGAATGAGATACTCTTTCACCCAATCGACCCAAAGACACTAAGTAGCCGAAAGTATCATCCATATCAATTTGAGATTGCAGACTTGATTAACATCTGTAGAAGTCGCAGCCCAAGACCACCTTCTGCTTTTGGTCTAAAAATATCCAGCCAAGCGATTTTTGATTTACTTATACTTAGTTCTGGTCTGGACCACAGGAATGCAGCGCATAAACTCTTATTTTCTCGTGTGCATCCTTTCAGCAGTCTAAAAGAACCCATCCATAAGTTTGTTATGCTTGGAATGACAGATTTGAGAAGCTGTAAGCGACCTACATATGAGAGATACCGGGCTGTCCAGGAAGAGAACTTTTGACGGATTTTTTTGAGAAGTGGAGCGTAGTCACCCTTACTCATCCGCTTAGTAAGCAAGGGTAAGCCGAGTAAGCGTACAGGTAAATTTCACATGGTAAACGGAAACTCAGAAGTAATCTCCGCTCGCACATTGTCCTTTACCCCCGCCAAGTACAGAGTTGATTTCTGTAAGGTTATTTTTAGGCCAGAGATTCTCGCAAAATCCTCAAAGACTTCAATCGTACCTTTCAAAGACCGCAATGTACCATCAGTGAAGACCATCAGATAGTCTGCAAAGCAAAGATGTGTCAACTTCAAGTTTTTGCATTTGACGTGATATCCAATTTTTCTTTCCCCTGCAGCCTTGTCAATTAGCTTTGACAGAATATGCATGCTCATCACAAACAAATATGGAGACAGAGCACATCCCTGTCTTCAGCCACGACTACTCTGAAAATATCACGCCAGTTCTCCATTCACTTGTACAGATAAAGAGGGAGTGGAGAAACAAAGCATGATCCACTTTACAAATTGTGGTGGGAGGCCTAGTGCATTCATCATTGTTTTCAGAAAGCTCCATTGGACGGAGTCAAAAGCTTTTGCAATATCAATCTTCATTGCACAACATAGAGAGATAACAGGTTTGTGGTAGTCTTTGACTAGTTATGAGGCTAGTAAAACGTTTTCCATTAGTAATCTGTCTTTTATAAAATCTGATTGACTTGGCGTGATGAAGTCTGGGAGAATGTCTTTGAGTCTATTTTCCAGGATTTTTGATATTACCTTGTATAGCACATTGCAGTATGAAATTGGGCGGTAATCTCTCATCTCCTTTGCTTCCTTCGTCTTTGGTATTAGAGCTAATATTGTTGAGTTGACATCCTTAGGTAGGAAACCTTTGCTGAAGAAAGATTGGACTGCAGTTGTGAAATCTGAGCCTATAATCCCCCATGCGGCTTTGAAAAACTCTGATGTATAGCCATCCGGGCATGAGGATTTGCTGGCGGGCATTGAAAATAATATTTTTCTGACCTTTTCTGCAGTAACTTTTCTTGTCAACTGTAAGCTATAGCCAATCGTGCAGCGATATGCTAGCAAAGTACTCAAACTCTCCTTTGATGTTCTCTCATAGTCTTGTGGGGTATTTGTGAGGAATTCTCAAAAAAATCTCTCGGCTTCTTTTTTTTATACCCTCTGCTGTTTTAATATTGTCTCCATTAGGACCTTTAACCTCTCTGATTGCATTCCATGACTTCCTCGTTGTAGTTGCACGATGAAAAGTTTTGTTGTTCCGATCTCCCACAGTCATCCAGTGCAATTTGGATTGCTGTTTTAAGAATTGCTCTCCGAGATCCACCACATGTGTCCATTTTCATAAGCTTGTTTCTCATCCACCATCACCAGATCAGATGGAGTTGTTAAAGTTGCATGCTGATTTTCACATAATAATGCAAAGGCTTCCTTGGCTTTTTTTTTGAAAGGTTGCCCGGTTTCTCCTTCTGCAGCTCCCTTAGTTTTGGTCTAAGCCATTTTATTTTTTTTGAGAAACGATACATAGCTGATGTTAACCGATAAATGGGAGGGGATGTTTTCTAGTATTCTTCGATCATTGGGGCAAACCTTTGTAATGTTGTCAGAGCATTGACAAACTTAAAAGGTCTTCATATATTTCTCTCTTCCCCTTCTAGCATTATCCGACAACGAAAGTGATCTGAGCACCCCCTTGGCTCATATACACTACACGAAGTTGGGAAAGCATGAAGCCATTGCTCACTCACCAACACGCGATCCAATTTTTTTGCATATTACTCCTTCATCTCGTTTATTGCACCAAGTGAAGCGTGGACCATGATAGTGAAGATCCAAGAGTGAACAATGTCTTGCTAGGTCCTGAAAATCCCGAGTCCACTGGGAGATATGTGGGAGATTTCGTAGAGGGAATGTTCGTCACCCGCCAATGTTGCATTAAAATCCCCCATTACTATCCAGTGTTTCCACTTAAAACTAGCCGAGTCATGATAATTTTTAAGATCTTCCCATAGAGCTTTTCTCTCTTCTTCCTGATTTAAGGCATAAATAAAAGAACAGAAAAGTTCTTCTTCTTGCCCTTCTAAAAGAACCGAAACTGTTATAACCTGACCACTCTTAAAAACAGGAGTCAAACGAACTCCTTCCCTCCACACCACCCAGATTCTGCCCAAGTGATTGAGTTTGTAGTTTATCAATAAAGACCAATCTTAAAACACTGAGTTAGATATTTGCTGCGACATATTCTCCTTAACTTGCGTTTCTAATAAACAACCAAACTGAAATCTATTTTCCTGCACCCACTGCTTTAGTACAGAATGTTTCTCTGGCTTGTTGAAACCTCTCACATTAAAAAAAAAAAAAACAGACATAAGGAGGATTTGTTGGCGCGAGCGTTCTTACTCGATGCCCCAGAAAAGTTCTCTTGGTACTTGGAGCGACAGAGCCCAGTCAGGTATTTATGAGCTGATTTTGAGTCTCATGGTAATAGAACATGGGGTTCCTCTTTCCCATCTTCTTTCTTCCTCTTCTTGATGCCCTCTTTGAGTCTTTTTCGGTTTCCTTCCAAAGCTTTGACTATAGTCTCTTGTGTGCCTTGTTGTCCCTCATTTCCCTCCTGGTGCACAACTAGTGGTGCGTTTTCAGTTTCCATGCTGGTTTCTCTACTTCAAGAATTGCAAAGCGAGAGGGAGAAGAGAGATTTTTGTTTGAAATATCCTGTCTGTTTCCGTACTTTGCCAGGAGAGACATTTGTCCATGGTGCTTCACCACCTCCTTCAGTTCCAATTTGTGTTTCTCCAACATAGTCTTGAGAGTCCAATATTTCTTCTGGTTATATCTCTGACTCGACTTCAGAGCCCGAGCTTTGAGTGGTCTCCCTATCCTCAGCTCGTCTTCCTGTCGATATCTTTTACTCTCTTGGAACCTTTTCTTCTTGCCCCCTTCCCATGGATTTTGCTTGGGTCTCCGTACCATCCTTTTGAATCGCTTGATCTCTCGTCACTACCTCCAAACTTCTGTTAGGCGTAGGCGTAGAGCTCTGTTTTTCACTAGAGGTCCCCCCCTCTACTGTGTTTGTTTTTTTTTTTTTGTGAGGCATTCAACTTTCAAATGTCCCCATTTAGAGCATGTTTCACAGCGTGGAGAGAGCCACAGATACACGTATTCAACAACAGCATCAGTGTTCTTCTCCAGTGATCTGAAGCGAAAGGACTTAGGAAGCTCCTTTGATAGATCAGCTTCCATAAACACTCTTGTCTCGTCAAAGTTTTTGTATTGTTCCGTATCTGGGTGAAGGCTCTTTGGTTCTCCTATTGGACTGGCCAAGAAACCAAGGCCATCCCACGAGAACATTTTGGGGGGAACATTTTTCCGCACAACACACATTGGCAGCGTTTTTATTGCAGGTTGAGCTTCCTCCACTACCGGTGACCATTACAAGACAGTCATTGGGACGTCTGCTATATTCCACATACCACGTCTTAAAACCCTTGTCCGTAGGGAACTGTCTTTGATTCGAAACTTGACTGTTGTTGCGTTCACAACAAAAACGTCAATTTTTATCGACTTGTTACCGAGTGGCCAGATCTTGTTTACAATGACATGTACTTTTGCTACATGTAGAGCAGTAGATAAGAATTTTGCCAATAAGAAAATCCTCCCATAATGGGGTTGAATTTTCAATAAAAGCATCCAGTATTTTTACACACGGCGCACCCTCCATCTCTCGTATCGTGATGACATGTTTTGACAGACTTGGTTTGTTCTGAACAACTGGAGACCATATTTTTTGACCGTTCTCCACTTGCAATTTTCCCCCTTTTGAACCACCATCATTGACCCCCAAAACTCCATTAGACCCATAGGCACTTTCTTTCGACTCTCTCCTATCCGCTTCACCCAATCCAATACCACCTGATGGAGATGCTCTGGGAATGGAGTCTGCAGTCTCCGCCTACGTCGCACTCATCGGAAACCAGCTGACGGCCAGCCGCCGAGTTTGGCTTTCGTGAAAACAAGTGTAAACCTAGAATCGCCTTTTGGGTCGCCCTTGCCACGTCAGCGTTCTACTTAATTAATCACCTCTCCTCGTGTGTATCCTCTCTTCGACGAAGGCGATTTGAGAAAACAGAATTAAGATATCAACTCTTTCATTGCCAACGCATCTTAAGAGTGAAGAAATGAGAGGCTTTGTAAATCAGATCTGCATAGTATGGTATAGTTTCTCTCTTTCATCTTTTTTTGGCCTGTAATCATTTTAAAAATTCAATCTGTAAATTGCGGTGATCATAACATCTAGGCAAACAAGAGCAAAAACTCAGATTTATGGTCCCTTTAGGATGTATCGGTCCTTCTTCCATTCATTAAATCATTTCACGTAATTGTAGTTTTTGCAATGATTTGCATTATGATTATGTATAGTATTCTTGTAAATTCAAAGTTGGAATTAATAATACTAGACGTTAAATAAAAACTTATTTCAGTTACATTTTTGATAAACTGAAATTCATTTTGCTCAACCTCCAGTTTTATCTGGCCATACCCTGATAAATCGGTTGGTTCAATTTTAAGACACAAAACAGAGCTAAACTGAAACCATGTGATCAAAATATCTAAAATTAAATACTTTATATTCAATAGTCTATTAATATAAAAACCATTTCCAACATCAATTCAAGAAACTATTCACGAGATTGTAGTTGATAAACCAAATTTTCGTTTTTTTATAGTTTTTCCAATTTCATTATAACAAAAATAAATTGTTATTTTTCCTTATAATTGCTTATCTTTTGCTTAATTTAGCCAATCTTTTTTTTGTTCTTGATTTAAATTTTTCAATAATTATAACATGAAACAACACCAAATGATCCTTGTAAGACTCGTTTCGATGTACTATCAAACATCTCACTCGTAACAACTCAAAGAACAAGAAGAACCAGTTCTTAAGTAGTTCTTAAACATGAAAAACCAGTTCTTATATATTGTTAAAAGCTTTATAAAACAATAATCAAAAATTAAAAATGCATAGTTATTTTTCTAAAAACGTACAATAAACATAATCTGTCAAATTTGCAAACTGCATTATTATATTTGTAATGCATACAACTTTTATGTATTTTACGTGATATATAACATTTTACTAATATTTTTATTTAGTTTTTGATTTATAAGTGTAAAATGTGAATTTTGAGGTGGATCGCCAACACTCAAATCACCACCACAGTAGATCACGTCCCCAAAATTTTACTATAGCCGACATTAAGATTCATTCGATGGTGGACACACGGTACCATCCGAGACTTGTAAGCCACGACAGTTTGGAATGACTATCACAACTGAAGAGTAAACCCAATATTACTGTTCCCAATTAAGGTGTGGATGGGCCAATTTCTTAGGCCACGTCGAAGAGGGGATCCATAGGTCAGAGCGGCCATGTCGAACACAACTCTATTATTTTGAGGTGGATCGCCAACAGTGATTTCGCCATAGTGTATCACGTCGAGGAAGTTTTGTAGAGGCATAACACTGATCGCAATACCATTCGATAGTGGACACATAGTACCATCAGAGACTTGTATAAGCCATGGTAGTTTGGAATGACTATCACATCTGATATCACGAGAAAAAACACATAAAGTTTTCAGTAATCACTATGTATAACGTAAAATACTTCAAAAAAGTAGATGGACCGTTGTCTGTCATTCTTTGTTTGAGAAATAACAATTTTAGTAAAAGAAAGAATGTTAGGAGCAAAAGTAGATGTCATTCTAAAAAGGAGTTGACTTTTTCTTTTAATCGTGATATTGAAGTGACCTTCTCACGGTAACAATTTTTTTTTTATAAGTTTGTATCACTTGTTACTTCTTGAATTGGTTCTCTTTTTCTAACCAAATAAACCTGATACCAACCAGAAACCAATATGTTATATGAGTTTGGAGTGAGAGTAGATCATTTATGTGGGTATAATCAATTATGGGACTGGTATGTGTTGTTTACTTTGGTGTTATATTATTTGTTGGAACTTAATCTTTGGCAATTATGGATTTTTTGAAATTTTTTGTAATGAACACTAATAGACAGTATAATTATTTGTCAAAATTGAAATTAATTTAAATAAGAAATTAATGGTTAAAGTAGACATGTAATCAAGACTAAAAGTTAAGATGTACATTTGTCACACATTTAAAGTATGAGGGTTATTATACAAAACCACAAATTAATTTCTTTTGTAATAAATTTTTATTGACATATTTAATAAAATTTTCAATATTCCATTAATAATTTTGTATAATCTCGATAAATCTGTATTGATTGAGCCAAATTATTTTATGTAATATTTCCATTTCCTTTATCATTGTTAAATAAAGATATAGATTTTTGGAATATTTCTGTTTTCTCTGTCAAACAAGAAATAAAGGTTTTCAAAATATTTCCGGTTTTTCCTAAACCTTGTCAAACAAGGAACAAAGATATTCAAAATATTTCTGTTTATTTTCCGTGAGTAAAAAGGCAAATGCCTTGCGCCACAAGCCTCTCTTCCACTATAAATAAGGATCTCTCTCATTCATTATTATTCATTCAGAAAAGCAATAAGCTTTCAAACACAATTCCAGCAAATCCCTCTCGTCTCTACAGTCTTAGGTAAATCTCGAGAGTATAGCGTAGATTATTAAGTTCGCAGATTCTATAGTCGAGTGCTGCGACTTTAGCCTCAACACGGTTGTATCCTGGGATTCTAAATCTTATCAAACCACCACACTGCGGGAGATTTAAAGAATTCAGGAAAAATGTCATATCTCGACTACGTGTATCATCTTTCTTCAAAGGTTTTATTAAAACATTTTTATACTTTAATTATCATTTATTATTGATTTAAATGGTTTTTAGATTCGTGATTTTCAATCTGAATTTTCGGGGTCATACAATCTTAATTCTTTAAATCCGTTTCCTGCTAATTACTTGAATCGGATTGAATATTGCGACCAATTCTTCAAAAACGATTTCATATAACAATTTCTAAAACGTTTTCTGATTGATCTACAACACTTCTGCGATTGTCTTATAGCCAAGCGTAGAACGTTTGATCTTAAAAACAGACGATTGCCATAAAGACGAAAAATGATTTCCGCGTCAGCCCTAGGCAGGATCGCGAAACGTTTGTCCAAAAACAATCTTATGGATCTGATATATAGTGTTTAAGAACACCTATAGGTGATTTCTGAGAAAGACTATTAGGGTTTAAGAACACCTTTAGGCTATTTATGTGAACAATTAATAGCAAATTAAACGTTTTAATCGCTTATCTGGATTGAGTTCTCAATAACTAACCTAGTTTGTTTTTTGTGATTAAATTCAGAATGTCTACTGACGTTGGACTTCCAAACACAAGTGAGCTAACAATCCCACAAGGGAATGGTCAACCACACGCTGTTCCATTGATTCCAACCGCTGGACTTCAACCTGCGAAGTTCGATGGAACAAACTTCAAGCAGTGGCAGAAGCAGATGCACTTTTCTGTCCACATTGCACCGGGCAAAGTATCTCACTGAGACTAAACCAGTGCTTCCTGCTGAGAATACAGATCCGCACATGCTTGCTACTGTCCAAGCGTGGATCCATACAGACTTCCTGTGCAAAGGTTACATCTTGAATAACCTTACAGATAAGCTGTACAACCTGTACAGTGAGGGTTACGAGACTTCCAGAGATGTTTAGATTGCTCTCGAAAACAAATACAAGACCTTCAATGTGAGTTCTGGACAATTCGCAACTGCGAAACTCCTTAACTTCAGGATGGTAGACTCAAGGCCCCTTATGGAGTGCATAAGCTACAAAAGATATTCCAGCAAATATCAGATGAAGGCATGAAGCTGTGTGAGACCTTCACGGTTAACTGCTTCATGGAGGTGTTGTCCCCAGGCTGGGACGGATTCAAGAGCTACCTCAACTACAAGCAGAAGTCTATGTCGTTGGGTAACCTGATAACCAGGCTTCAGAATGAGTCATAAAAACGTGACAAGGCTGAACCACCTCAGACACATGACGCAAATGTGGCTGAGTTCAAGAAAAAAAGGAAAAGAAATGGCTTTCCTCCCAAGGCTGTGATTCACAAAGTTGTAGATCAAGCCCTCTCAAACTTCAAGAAACAAGCTCAAGCTCCTAATATAAGAAGTTTTCTAGGAAGTGTAACCACTGCGGTAAGATGGGACATCGTGATACAGACTGTTGCAGTAAGGCTAAGGGTGTTAATCAAGCCAACGTAACTCAAGCTAATTTGTGGGCAGTTGTAACATAAGCTGACATGGTTGAAGAAAGCTCGAGGGCATGGTGGTACGATAATGGTGATACCACACACATCTGCATTGATAGAAAGATGTTCACTACCTATCAAAAGAGCAAAACTGATGAACATCTGTTGATGAGAAACGTGTCCCACTCCAAGATAGAAGGTATCGGAAAGGTGGTGCTGAAGATGATGTCAGAAATGGAGATCACGCTCTCAAACGTGAAGCATGTTCCAGACATGAGGAAGAATTTGATCTCTGGCACGCTGGTGAGCAAGCATGGATTTGCAATTAATTTCGAATCTGACCAGCTGATTCTAAGGAAGAATGGTGTTTTCATTGAAAAGGGATTTGTTAAAAAAGGATTGGTCAAAATGTGTGTAATGACCATCCTCAAGAAAAAAGATGTACTTGTTTCCAAAAATGGTATGAATATGAAACTTGTTGCTTAGTTGGTTGAGACTTCTAATATTTGGCATGAAAGATTAGGACATGTGAATTAGTAAGTCTGTACAAAGACTGATGAATTCGAACTTAATTCTCAAATGCAAAATTAGCAAAGACAAGTGTGAAGTTTGTGTGAAATCAAAACTCACAAAACGCCATCTCCTCATGTTGAAAGAATAATCTAACCTCTTGGCTTAGTCCACACTGATTTGTGCGATTTAAAGTACATACAAACAAGGGGGTGGTAAGAAGTACTTCGTGATTTTCATTGATGACTGCACAAGATATTGTTACGTCTACCTACTGCGAAGTAAAGACGAAGTCTTGGACAAATTCAAAGAGTACAAGCTCGAAGTTGAAAACCAACTGGAAAAAAACATTAAGATGGTTAGAAGTGATAGAGGAGGTGAGTATGATGGACCTTTCAATGCTTTCTGTCAAGAAAAAGGAATCATACATCAAGCAACCCTCCCTACTCACCAGAATCTAACAGAGTTGCAGGGAGAAAGAATTGCACTCTGAAAGAGATAATGAACGCAATGTTGCAGGAATCTGGGACACCTCAAATTCTGTGGGGTGGGGGGGGGGGGGGGGGGGGGGGGGGAAGAAGCGCTGCTCATCACAAATTACATCCTCAACAAAATTTCACACAAGATAACTGGCAAAACGCCATATGAATTCTGAAAAGGAACTGTACCTTCATACAAATACCTCAAAGTGTGGGGATGCTTAGCAAAAGTCTTTGTGCCACCTCCTAAGAAGTTGACAATTGGACCTAAAACGGTTGATTGCATCTTCATCAGATATGCACACAACAGCAGTGCTTATCGATTCCTAGTACACAAGTCAGATGTACCAGATATCCATGTCAACACGATAATGGAATCTAGGAATGTGTCTTTCTTTGAAAACATCTATCCATGCAAAGAGAAACAAAGTAAGAAACACACTCATGATGAAAGAGACGCTAGCATCTCTGAGCACTTCTGGAATTTCAGTTGATGAAGCAGAAGATGAAGAAGATGAACCTAGGCGGAGCAAAAGAGTATGCAAGGAAAAATCTTTTGGTGATGATTTCTTTCTTGCAGAGAATGAACCAATATCATACACAGAAGCCATGTCTACACCTGATGCATTTTTCCGGAAATAAGCAGTTAATATTGAAATTGATTCTATAATGCAGAATCATACTTATGAGAACACTGATTTATCTCAAAGTTTCAAAGCACTAGGGTGTGTATGGATATTCAAAACCAAATTGAAAACTGATGGTTCAATTCATAAGTAGAAGGTTAGACTTGTGGTTCAAGGATTTAGACAAAAAGAAGGTCTAGATTTCTTCGATACATATTCTCCAGTAACGAGAATAACTTCAATCATAATTCTGATAGGAGTTGCAGCCCTGAGAGGACTCGAAATCCATCAGATGGATGTAAAAACGGCATTTCTAAATAATGATCTAGAAGAGGGGATTTACATGAAGCAACCCGAAGTATTGTGGTCCCGGGTCAAGAACACGAAGTCTGTAGACTTGTGAAGTCATTGTATGGTCTGAAGAAGCGTTGCTCATCACACCATGAAGCGCTGCTCATGGGGGGGGGGGGGGGAAAGAAGCGCTGCTCATCACAAATTACATCCTCAACAAAATTTCACACAAGATAACTGGCAAAACGCCATATGAATTCTGAAAAGGAACTGTACCTTCATACAAATACCTCAAAGTGTGGGGATGCTTAGCAAAAGTCGTTGTGCCACCTCCTAAGAAGTTGACAATTGGACCTAAAACGGTTGATTGCATCTTCATCAGATATGCACACAACAGCAGTGCTTATCGATTCCTAGTACACAAGTCAGATGTACCAGATATCCATGTCAACACGATAATGGAATCTAGGAATGTGTCTTTCTTTGAAAACATCTATCCATGCAAAGAGAAACAAAGTAAGAAACACACTCATGATGAAAGAGACGCTAGCATCTCTGAGCACTTCTGGAATTTCAGTTGATGAAGCAGAAGATGAAGAAGATGAACCTAGGCGGAGCAAAAGAGTATGCAAGGAAAAATCTTTTGGTGATGATTTCTTTCTTGCAGAGAATGAACCAATATCATACACAGAAGCCATGTCTACACCTGATGCATTTTTCCGGAAATAAGCAGTTAATATTGAAATTGATTCTATAATGCAGAATCATACTTATGAGAACACTGATTTATCTCAAAGTTTCAAAGCACTAGGGTGTGTATGGATATTCAAAACCAAATTGAAAACTGATGGTTCAATTCATAAGTAGAAGGTTAGACTTGTGGTTCAAGGATTTAGACAAAAAGAAGGTCTAGATTTCTTCGATACATATTCTCCAGTAACGAGAATAACTTCAATCATAATTCTGATAGGAGTTGCAGCCCTGAGAGGACTCGAAATCCATCAGATGGATGTAAAAACGGCATTTCTAAATAATGATCTAGAAGAGGGGATTTACATGAAGCAACCCGAAGTATTGTGGTCCCGGGTCAAGAACACGAAGTCTGTAGACTTGTGAAGTCATTGTATGGTCTGAAACAAGCTCCAAAACAATGACATGAAAAGTTGACAATGTAATGATGTCAAATGGTTTCAGCACAAATGAGTGTGATAAGTGCATGTACATCAAAAGTACTCCTCACAGGTATATCTTGTTGTGTTTATACGTTGATGACATGCTCATCAGGGGAAGTAACAATGATATCCTCCAACAAACCAAGACAATGCTTAGTGATCAATTTGACATGAAAGACACGGATCTTGCAGATGTTATCCTTGGCATAAAGATTACACGCACCTTTGAAAGCATCACCCTGTCTCAAGGTCATTATGCTGAAAAGATTCTTGAGAGGTTCAGACCTACTTAAACGGAACTGCGAAGACTCCCGTGGATTCGCAACTACACTTGACAAAGAACTCCGATGGAGCTGTGTCACAACTGGAATACGCAAGGGTCATTGGAAGTCTGATGTACATAACCAACTTTGTACACAACCAGATCTTGCGCATGCTGTCAACGTGTTAAGTTGTTACACAAGTAATCCAGATCATACACACTAGAAAGCTATAACAAGGGTATTAAACTATTTGCGATACACTAAGAGTTATGGGCTGCACTACGGTAAAGAACCAGCATCTTTGGAAGGATACAGTGATGCAAACTGGATATCAGACTCAAAGAATTTGAAATCCACAAGTGGATACATCTTTACTCTAGGAGGTGCAGCAATATCTTGGAAATCTTCTAAACAAACTCTGTTAGCAAGATCCACAATGGAATCTGAGTTCATAACGCTAGACAAGGCAGAAGAGGAAGCAGAATGGCTACGGAATTTCTTTGAAGACATCCCCATGTGGGAGAAACCAGTGCCAGCATTACGAGTGCATTGTGACAGTCACTCAGCAATAGCTCAGGCATCGAGTAACCTATACAATGGTAATTCTCGTCACATCAAAAGGCGATGTATAACCATTAGACATTCGATCTCAACGGGTGTAATCTTGGTCGATTACATCAAGACATCTGACAACCTTGCGGATCCGTTCACTAAAGGTTTAAATAGAGATCAAGTTTTTAAATCATCAAAGGGAATGGGTTTATTGCCTTTGACTAAAGAGGATGTTTGATGGAAACCCCACTTATGTGATTGGAGATCCCAAGATCTAAGTTCAAAGAGAGAACCAAGTTGAACAGAGTCTGATAAAAGCACTGAAAGACAAAACATTTGTGCCCATCTCCTAAAACAATGTACAGTGCTCCCTGTAAGTATTAAAGGATAAGTTTTATACCTTTAATGATTTTGAGTAGCTTTCATAATATAGAGTATAACAAGATAGTTGTGTATATGACAGGAGCTCAAATAAATCACCTAGTGAGTGTGAAATGCGGTCGTTTCTAGGATGATGAAGACAAGGCTATATCTCCAAGTTCACTTATAACAAGCAGGCAAGTTTACGGCCACAATGAACACAATAGAGAACTTAGTTCTACAAGAAGATGAGACGGGGTTATACCTGTTGTCTAAGTTTATATAAAAATTTGGGTTGTTCGAGACATCATGTTCACCTTTGGCCAAGTAAACTCGACAGATATCAACAATGAATAGTTCAAGGCTGAAATACGCTACTATATCATACACAATTAATTTTTCGCTTATACTCTCGAAAAGTCTTAGTGTCAAGTCCTAATGTGTCTGCATAGTCTTTCGAGTTAGTAGAGTCTGCATATGTTTGAGAGTAATTTCTATTCATGTGGGGGATTGTTGGAACTTAAATTTTCGTAATTATGGATTCTTTGAAAATCTTTGTAATGAGCTTTAATAGACACTATAATTACTTGTCAAAATCGAAGTTAATTTGAATAAGAAATCAATGGTCAAAGTGGACATGTAATCAAGACAAAAAGTCAAGATGTGCATTTGTCACACATTGGAAGTATAATGGCTATTATGAAAAAACCACAAAAGCATTTCTTTTTGCAATCAATCTGTATTGACTTATTTAATAAAATTATCAATATTCCAGAGATAATTTTGTATAATATCGATAAATCTTTATTGATTGAGTCGAATTATTTTATGGAATATTTCTATTTATTTTATCCTTATCAAATAAGAAATAAAGATTTTTGGAATATTTATGTTTCTTCTGTCAAACAAGGAATAAAGGTTTTCGAAATATTTCCGTTTTTTTCTTAACTTTGTCAAATAAGGAACAAAGATATTCGAAATATTTATGTTTATCTTTCATGAGTAAAAAGCCAAATGCCTTGCACCACAAGTCTCTCTTTTATTATAAATAAGGATCTCTCTCATTCATTATTATTCATCCAGAAAAGCAATAAGCTTTCAAACACAAATTCCAGCAAATCCCTCTCGTCTCTACAGTCTTAGGTAAGTCTCGAGAGTATATTATAGATTCTTAAGTTCGAAGATTCTATAGTCGAGTCATGCGGCTTTAGTCTCAACACGGTTGTATCCTGGGATTCTGAATCTCATCAAACCGCCACATTGCGGGAGATTTAAAGAATTAAGGAAAGAGATCATATCTCTACTCTGTGTATCGTCTTTCTTTAAAAATTTTATTAAAATGTTTTTATACTTTAATTATCGTTTATTATTAATTTAAATCGTTTTAAAATTCGTGATTTTCAATTTAGATTTTCGAGTCATATAATGTTTGCTGCAAAAATAAAGTGTAGGATGGTACATCAAGAACAATGCCCACCATTGGGAAAGTTTTTATTTTGAGTTCACATGACTCATTCCTGTAGATCGAACAAGGACATACCTTGTCCCGACCTTAATCATCACTTTTAGATCACCATCTTTAAGTTTCTATGGCTATAAAAACAGACACTTAACAACACGCTTTTGAATTGCTTACGTAGTGTGAACCACTTGTAGAGCTTGGAGTTATGTCATGTAACCGAGCGAGAGAGTGAGATGTGAACAACCATGTACATTGATGATGCTTCATACTGGATAATGGTGCTTTATAAATTAACGAAATAGTATAATATCTAAAGTACTACTGTATAACAAACAATAAACCAAAAAAATTGAAATCGAAGTCATAAAAATTAGACCAATCCTAAATTAAAATTATGTAGTCTTCAAACTTAATAAATGTGGCAATTTTAGGTTTTTAGTTATTATATTTTCAAAAAACATATTTCAGTTAGATTTTTGATAAACTGAAAATTCATTTTGGTCAACTTCCGGTTTTTATCCGGTCATAGCCTAATAAATTGTCATGGTTCAATTTTAAGGCACAAAATAAAGCTAAACCGAACCATGCCATCAAAAATCTATATATATAAAGTAAGCTTTTCTCTCTTCTGGTGCTGCCACCTCAGCAATCCCTTCATTAATTATTTTTTATTTAAATCTTTTAAAACACAAAATAACATTAACATTCAATATAAGAAAATAGTAAATATTCAAAGGTAATTATAATACACAAAATATTAATATTTAATATAAAATTACAAAAATAAATAGACAATTATAATATGTTGTCAGAAATAAAATAAAATAAAACTAAAAAATAATTACATACATTAGCTCTAAATATTTTAATATTCAAGGCTGATTTCTGCAAGTGTATGATGGAACTGGTAATTAAAAAGACGGAAAAATATAAATTAACATTAACATTCAATATAAAAAATAAAAAACATAAAAACATAATTATAATGTATTGTCAGAAAATAAAAACCAACCAAATACAAAATAACAAAACAAAAAATAATAATATACATTAGCTCTAAGTATTTTATGATTAAAAACGAAACTTTACGAGTGTGTGACGAGAATTGGTAACTAGAAAAATAGAAAATAATAAAAAAATAATATTAAAATTTAATATAAAAAATAGCAAACATATGAAATAAGGTTTTCTCTCTTTTGGTGCTGCCACATCAACAACCACTTCATTAATTAATTTCATTTAGTTTTTTTTAAGATGTAAAATAACTTAACATTCAATATAAAAAGAGAAAAATATTTATAGTACACAAAATATTAGCATTCAATATAAAAAATAATTATAATATGTTGTCAGAATGTAAGAGAAAATAACACAAAAAAATAATTGTATACATTATCTCTGAGTATTTCAAAATTTACTGTAGAAATTTACGAGTGTGAGATGGGAATTGGTAATAACAAAAACGGAAAACAATAAAAGTTAACATTAATATAAAAAATAACAAACATATAACGATAATTGTAATGTGTTATCAAAAAATAAAAATCAACAAAATACAAAATAACAAAAAAGGTATACAATAGCTCTGAGTATTTCATGATTCAAAATGAGAATTTACAAGTATGTGACGGGAATATGGTAATTATTAAAAAAATTAACATTCAATATAAAAAATAGCAAACATAAAAACACAAACAATGTGTTGTCAGAAAATAAAAGAAATCAACAAAGTACTATAAAAAAAATAATGATATACATTAGCTATGAGTAAATCAAGATTCAAGGCAGAAATTTATGAGTATGTTACGGGAATTGGTTATTAGAAAGACGAAAAATATTTTAAAAAATAGTATTAACATTCAATATAAAAAGTAGGAAACATAAAAAAGACAATTACAATATGTTGTCATAAAAAAATACAATATAAAAAACTTATAAATAATGATATATATTAGTTCTGTTTATTTCAAGATTCAATGTGGAAATTTACAGTGTCTAAAGAGCATTGACAATTAGAAAGACAGAAAACAATAAAAACTAATATTAACGTTCAATATAAAAATAGCAAACATAAAAGTTAAACTATAATGTGTTGTTAGAAAATAAAAAATCATCAAATTCCAAAATAAAATAAAAACTAAAAGTAATGATATACATTAGCTTTGGGTATTTCAAAATTCAAGGTGAAAATTTACGAGTGTGTGATAGAAATTAGTAATTAAAAAGACGGAAAACGATTTCCAAAGAAAATCCAATAAAAATGGAATAGATAATTCGGGTAACGAGACAGGTTCGAGAAATTTCATTATCTAAAATCTATTGACAAATTCTCAATAATTTGGATGAAAGTCAACTTCATAATAAATATTTTGGGAAAATTCAGAAAAATCGAAGAAATTTTAGAACATTATATAATTTTAAGAATTTTAACTCTCAAATGGATATTTCAGATATTTAATATCATATATGTTCTATTTTCTTATTTGTTTGAATTAACCAAATAATTTTGAATAGATAACAAACACAATATAAAAATAATAAACAAATCATAAAATCTTCAGAACTATATGATACAATAAAAATAATATAAAAATTACATAAAATGATTATCAAATTCGCTGTGTTGGGTAGATCACAATTTAGAGTTTCAGAAAAATGGAAAATTCGAGTCATGTACAGATGAGAAATAGAAATTCATCTTAAAATTTTCAAGGATATACGATACAACAAGTATAATACCAAAAAATATATAAAAATAATTCACATAGCTGCGCGTAGCGCGGATCCCCAACTAGTATTTAATAAAAAAAACTAAATAGAAATAAACGGAAGCACATGTTTACCAAGTTTCTAGTTCGGACCGGCACTGAGCCACTAGACCACTAATCCGAACCGAAAGTTTCAAGATTATATGCAATATGACAGCTATCCACCTGATCGAAGCATCCGCGCGTATCTTGTAAAGTTCAAAAGTAAATCTATTTTTTCTTTGTCTCAACCTAATAAAAAATTTTCAAAAGCATGTATGATGTTAGAGAACGAAGTTTAGAAGTATTTATAGGAACATTAGTGAATTTCTTTTGGGGCTCTCCGAAGCCCAACCCACAAACTTCAGCCCCATTTAAGCTGTCTTTGGATTTAAAAACAAAATTAAAAGCATTAAATTACTTTAGTAAATCATATCTATTACTAATAAAAGTTGATGCTAAATGCCTCTAAGGGTGTCCACATAGGATTTAAAGATTCAATTTTATTGGTACACATCATCGTTATTTTTAGTTAATTATATATTGAATATTAAAATTAATTAATTCGTTTTAATTGTTATAAGAAAAATTTCAAAATTTTAATTAATTTTGTTTTTGTTGTTATTAGGAAAGTTTCTAAATTTTAAGTTAGTTATTAATAAAAAAAGAGTTTTAAAAATAGATCTTATTTTTCTATTAACAATAAAAAGGTAAATTAACATAAATAGATTATGGGAGAAAAATCATATATATTAAACAAAATTATTAAAAACTGTATTTAAAACCATAATTAAATTATTTTAAAATTTTAGTCACGACAAAAAAAGTAAAATCTGAACTGCTAACTTAAAATATATTGGTTGTGGTTGTGTTGATGTCTTATGCCAATGAGAGCATCCACATATGACATATATACTCAATCTGATTAGTCTATATCAGCGTTTTTATTAAAAATAAAAAATAAAAATATTATTAATAATTTAAATAAATTAAAACATACAAAAATATAAAATTATCACAATAGAATGGAAAATTAATATAATTTTTTTTTAACTAAATAAAATAAATTTATGTCAAAGGTCTAAATCTATTGTGAAAATAAAATGGAAACTCGTTGTCGCAAAAACGAAACTAACAAAAACAAATATGTAAATCAATAACGAAAAAGTTAAATTAAAAAAAATTAGCATATATATTTTAAATGAGTAATTTATTTAGAAAAATATGAAGATTAAATTTTCATATAAACATATAAAATTGTTATTTAAAAATATCAATACTACTAAAAAAACATTCATCTTAAATAATCAAAAAAGAGAGTCATCTAAAACTTATAAATTTTGGGGGAAATATTTAAAAAATTAACACAAAATTTTAACAAACCAAAAATGATACTTTATGCTAATTACTGAAGAAAGCAATAAAAAAAAATATATAACTAACAAAAACCAAAATATAAATTATTTCTTACAACATGTCAATACAATTAAAATGAAAGTTTATATGGAGAAAATTAAATTAACAAAAAAGAGGATATTAACTTAATATCTATGTTATTTATTTAACAAAATCAATATAAACAGAATAAGTAAGAGAATAAAAAAACTTAAATAATAATAAAAACTTAACTAACAAAAATCATATAAATATTTAAGCTAGTTATTTAAAAAATCAATACTAAGAAATTAATTAACGGAAATTAAGTTTTATAAAATATTATTTTTTTTAAAAACACTTAAAAATATATTGACTTGATATCTGACTAAATACTTAAAAATTCATATAAAAATATTTAACTAACAAAAACTTTATGTCTTTAAAATATCAATATTTCAAAAACAATGGTGTATTAAAATAAAATAAAATCAATATCAAGAGAGGTAAATTATCAAAGGAAAAAGTCGTATAAAATAAAATTAGCTTGATATTTAGTCTAACTACCAAATAAATATTAACTAAAAAAGCAAATGATTGTATAAGCTTTTGAGAGAAGTTCACTTAAAATTTAGAATAACCAGATATAGCATGTCAAAATAGTATTTTAATTAATTTTAAAAGTAAATTTAACAAAGAAAAAGTACTTATGTAAAAGATATTAGATTAATATATATGCTACCTATTTGAAAAATCAATAACAAAAGAGATTAATTAAAAATATATATGTTTTAAATATAGCAAACCTGCAGAAATTTAGATATTAAAATAAAATATAAAATTACCATCGAAGATATTTAAAATAACAAAAAAAACAAGATCTAAGAAGAAAATTAATTTGAAATATAGTTCCAAAAACATTCATGATTTCTAAAATATTGGTGTTGAATATGAATAACCATATAAAGATTTAATAGGTTATAGAAGTTTCTAAATCAAACATATTATTTTATTTTACAAAGATTAATACATTGGTTGCGTCTGGTTGGAAAATTAACAAAGTAAAATACTACACAAGTAGCTTTACATTCAAAATATAATAAGTAATAAAGTCTGATTTGTATACATATTTACTGCTTATAACTTAGTCAACATGAGCAACATCCTCTAAATTTTTATTTAAATAATATAATATGACAAAGTTATGAATCAAATTCAAATGAGAATATATAAAGATAAAATACTCAAATCAAAATATGAATAAACACACAAAAGATAAAAAAAAACAGTGATAATGTGAAGTCTCAACATCATCTCACATGTTTAAAAACAAATATTAGCAAATAGTTGACTGCAAATAAAACAGATCTTATAAACTGAATAAATATATAACTTTAAATTCATAGAAGATCTGGTGGAGAAGCAAAAAGTAGCTTTACACTATTAGTATAGCTTACTAACAAAAGTAAATCAGAATCAACATATATTATATATTATATATGTATATGTACAGAATATTAGTGAGACATTTAGTAAAGAAACTAAATATTTAAACATATAAACCTTTTAAAAAAAAGAACCATAGAAATCCTAAGGATACAAAACAAAACACCAAAAATTTAGTAAGGAAATTATTTTCTAAATCAAACATATGCACATCAAAGTTGGATAATTTGTTAGGTGTCATTACTATGATTTTACTTAATAAGATTTATAATGTTATAAACAACAATAGGAAATACTACATATTATGTTTTAATTTTTTTTATATAAAAGAAAATTTCTATAAATATATTATAGTTTTGATAATTTATAAGATATTTGCCAAAAAATTAAAACAAATTATTAATACAGATTCGCGCGTAGCGCGAGTTAAAATCCTAGTAATATATAAAAGTTGATGGCATAGTGCACTGAGGGCGTCCACATGAGATTAAAAAACTCGATATGATTGGTCCACATCAGCATATTCATTAAATAAAAAAATGTTAAATATGATTAGGACGGAAAAACTTGATTTAATTGGTCTACATCAGCTTTTAAATCAAACAAAAAATTATTAAGTATAATTAAAACATTAAAATTTAATTTAACAAATTATGTCTAACAAAAAAGGTAAATTCGATCTGATTGATACAAATCAACATATTTATTAAAACAGAAAATTTTAATATGGTTTAAAATTTTAAAAGTTAAATAAAAAAATTAACAATTAACAATATATGTATAAAAAAAAGTGACCATTATCAATTATCAATTTTAAAAAATCTACTACAACTCGATTTAACAATTAAAACAATGAAAAATGAATAAAAATATAACATAAAACATAAAACTCTTGGAAGACATGATGGAGAAGGAAAAAATGGTTTTGCATGATCATTACAGCTTCTTAACAAAATTAAATATGAATCAACATGAATCATGGATTATATATACAGTGATACACAACATCAATAAGACTTTCAATAAAAAAACTAAATATTTGAACACATAACCCTTCAAGAAAAAAAGAACTACAGAAATTCTATGAAAAATATAAAATAATATCAAATCTTAGCAAGATTATATTTCTCTAAATCAAATGTATATGTACGTCAAAGTTGGATAATTCGATAGGTGTCATTGTTATTATTTTACCTAATAATTTTTAAAATTTTATAAATAAAAATAGGATAAATTACATATTATATATTAATTTCTCTTATATAAATGAAAATTTCTATAAATATACATAATTTTTGATAATTTTAAACATAGTAGCTAAAAAAATAAACCAAAATATTAATACAGACTCGCGCGTAGCACGAATTATATACCTAGTATAAAATATATAAAAGTTGATGGCATAGTGCATTGAGGGCGTCCACATGGGATTAAAAAACTCGATCTGATTGGTCCACGTCAGCATAATCATTAAATTAAAAAAAAAATGCTAAGTATGATAATGACGGAAAAACTTGATTTAATTGGTCCACCAAAAATTATTAAGTATAATTAAAATATTAAAATTTAATTTAACAAATTATGTCCACCAAAAAAAGTAGATTCAATCTGATTGATCCAAATCAACATATTTATTAAATCAGAAAATGTTAATATGGTTTAAAATTTTAAAAGTTAAATAAAAAAAATTAACAATTAACAATATATGTATAAAAAAGTAACCATTATCAATTATCAATTAAAAAAATTGTATATTAGCCAATGTTATAACCCATATACTCATATAGATACAACATTGTTATTGTTAATTGTATCTATATGAATTATCTTATTGTATATGATAAATGAGTCTAACCCCCCATCTATGAGTTATACATTTGTATATAATATACAATTTATATAATATTCAGGCGAATGTTTATACATTTAAATAGATGACTTACATTAAATGTTTATACATATACTCATTTATTTGTTATTCTAGCAACATTTGTATATGATATTAAATGTTTATTCTAATTTATGTATTACCTTATAAATAGTATCTTTACTATAGTAATTGCTAATAAATGAGTCTAACCCCCCCATCTATGAGTTATAACATTTGTTACTAGGTGACTGCCTGCGCTATGCACAGGCAAATACCATTAACAAACTTGGAATGCTATCAAAGAAGTGCTATCAATATATACTGCACTGAACCAAAATGATCGTTGATAATGTCTTTGTCTCCAAAAGTATTGATGCTGGATTGGTAAATGGTACAAACAATAGATTTGCCTATATTAACGGTATTTAGAACAATGTGCATAACTAAAACAGTAGCACTGAAAAATAATAGAACACGTAAATAAGAACAATAAAGTGGGCAGCTTTGGTGTAGCTGATGAATTTTCATGATGTCTTGGGTCCTGTAAGATGCAGAATTGTCAAGATTATATGAAGAAAATATCTGTTAATCAGCCTTTCCCGTGAAAGCAAAGTAATCTTGTTTGGAAAAGGAAATTTCTTTAATGTTGAATCTTCGTTAGCTTGGCAAGGACAAAGGCGTATATTGACATAATCTGGTAGTTCTAAGTCTTTTGTGAATTTTGTAGACGTCAAGGGACATGTCGTTGATGCGCTGATATTAAAAAAATGTGGTTTCCTTATATGGACTCAAAAAAATCTACGGAAAAATATATCTTTATGAAGCGGTTATGAGTTAGTTTACGTTGGAACTTCTGCTGGGTGGTTCCATAAGGGACCCAAGTAAATGTTTTAGGTCGTTGCTGGGTCAGGACTTGGCAGGCTTGGACTGAAATATGCATAGTTTGGTCCATGTGCATTATTGGTTGGTTTGGTGGGCTCTATCTCCGTTTCTAGTCCGAAGGAGATACAAAACCAAAGAGAAATAAGAAAAATACATCAAAACCAATTTCAACATCGAGTAAAAAAAGAAAAAACATGAAAACACAGAGCATAAAAATTATAATAAAACATACCTTGCTTGACGTAGCTCATCATAAATCAACCTATCCCAAAGAAAAAAAAAGTCATTAGACATCCACATAAGCAAAAAAACAAAAAAACCAAAAAACCAAAATAGGATCAATAATTTATACGGCTGAATTGCAGCGAAACTTCAAGACGTGGATACATAGAAATATAAATAGGATTAAGGTTTCATTAACTAAATTATATTTGAACATATTTAGAACATTCCAGCACAGTAATGGCATATTTCTATGTGTAATATGAAGGCGGGGGAGAGAATGACTTACAATGAGCGATGCTCCAAGAACAGCCATCCGCTTAACCCAGTATAAATATTTGGGAGTTACTTACCCAAAAAAAAGAAACTAACCCTAAGACACGTTAAACCCGTGCTCTTTACTGCCTTATGGAGAAACACAGAGAATCAAAAAGATTGTAACTAATCACTTCAACTTAATTTATCAAAAATATATAAAAAAATTATTTGTAAAGAGATGAATTAGGATTTGTGCTATTACAACATACTCCAGAAACATAAAAAAAAAAGAGTTTATGTAAAAAATGAAAGTAAAATTATAATATTTTCACCATTTTGGTTTCCACCCTTTGCGTCACTTCCACAACATCTAAAACTCTTTCTTGTTGTTCTCCAACGTTCCCATGCATAAGCATGTTGATTACATCAATTTTATAAAAAAACTGTACAAAATAAGATATTTCTGATAAGAAACTATTTTACAACTATAATATGCAATCATCATTAGAAAACATATTGTTCTAGAAAAAGAAAAAAAAATCAGTGGTTTGTCATTGGTGATGATGGGTCATAGTCATAATTACCGCCAGCTTTCACAAAACTTCCTTTCACTTTTTTCTCAGGTGATGTTCATTTAGAACATACCTGACTGATTATAACTTGTGCAATCTTGTTGTCCAGGTGACAATGTCTAAAATAAAATAAACCCAAATTCTTCAAAGTATATAGAGATGTCAAGCTTCAAACACTTTAAACGTATTATTTCAAATCCAAAATAAATATTAAAAAGTACTGACGCAAACATGAATATATACAAAGTCCAAATTATAATAATAAATTTCTAATTTTATAGATAAGGTAAACAAAACCAGTCCATATATATATATATATATATATATATATATATATCTTAGGTGATTAAACACATAAAATTTTAGAGAATTTTTCGAAGATAACATCTATGTAAATTAACAGAAGTGATCACCAAAAAGACTCAAAAATGACAAACCGGTACAATAAAACATGCTATAAAAAGAATATGAAGCAGAGAAACAATATAATTTATCATTAACGTAAAACTAAACCATTACAAATGTAATAACTCAATCAAGAGAAATACATTAAAACTGAATCTGAAAGATAATGTCAAAGTACATCATTGGATAACAAAATCACAAGAAGCTCTTTCTAGTTTCACTGGATTCTCCACATCACGAAAACATAGGAATAGGAGGATCCAAAACAATACCCACAATGCCTTTTTCAAATCCCATTGACTCATCTCCACAATCGCACACACTCAAGATGAAGATCACAAACAACAATAAAAAAATAAATAACCATCAAAACAACGATTTGTCAAAAGAATCAAAGATGAATGCCAGATCGATATTAAATGGGACTATTAATATATCCTCTTAACCTTTTAACCTGATATATATATATATGACTCGTTTCCGTAGAAGACTTTAAAAAACATCAAGAATTTCTAAAAGCTCACGAAATAATGTGAAGATCCAATATATTAATTAGGACATATAAAACTCACCTTACTGAAAAAGAAATATCCCTAATCCAACTGCAAAAAACACAGAGAAAAGAAAACAATAAATGAATAAGACACAAACAAATTAAAGTAAATCATCAAAGAATAAGACATAAAAATAGCAAAAAAAGGAAAAAATAGATTAATGGAAGAACATAGCGTGCCCAACAAACGAACGAAGCTGCAGTTCAATGTACAACAATAAGAGGAACATAAGAAAACTATCAGACAAACAGTCAAGGAAAACAAAACATTAATTAGAAACACATACTTTGTGAATTTAAGTTAATAGACAGACAAAAAGTTTGATGGTGATAACGCAACCTAAAAACATAATGATCTACACCATCAATACACAGATCAGTTACATAAAGCTAGAGACACAAAACTATCACAAAGTAAATACACAAAAAGTATAGAAAAATTAAGAATGCTAGAAATATGAGACAATGATGGTTAATTATACATATAATATAAAGTATAGGTTAGGTTAGGTTTAGCTGTAAATCGATATACAAACGGCTAACCTAGCTTTTTTTTTGGCTAAGCTAACTAAATTGTATTAAATTAGGGTTTGAATTCTAAAAGCCCATGAGACATATTAACCCAAACTACATCATAAAAATCGATACATTTAATAAATATAAGATTTAGTTTAATTGATAATTTTATTAAGGGTAAATCAAGTAATTTTATATGAGGGGTAAAGAGTAATAAACCATTATAACTTTCAACCACAGCTCAACTTGTTTGCCAATTAATAATATGATTGTGAATGTATACTATAGTAATTGCTAATAAATGAGTCTAACCCCCATCTATGAGTTATAACAATAGGTACACAATTTCTAGTTTTTTAGCCCCCCCCCCCCCCCCCCCCCCCCCCCCCATCTATAAATATTATTCATATCGATAAGATAAATATCTTATTCATCTATTACCAAATAATCGTATTATCTTAAGATATATAAAGATAAATCGTATAATTGTTATTAATCTATATATCTTATTAATTTCTAATTATCCATGAATATCATTTGCTAGATAACTTTAATAAATATTAAATATAGATGGACCAAATTAACAGCTAATGAACAATAGGTATACTTAAGTATCTTTCATGGATTAGTTACCGAAAACCTCATGTAAATTAACGTCTATATCAGCGTGTCTACCAATTAGTGTAATTCTTCATATTCATTAAATAAAAAAATATTAAATATGATTATGACGGAAAAACTTGATTTAATTGGTTCACAACAACTTTTAAATCAAACCAAAAATTATTAAGTATAATTAAAACATAAAAAATTAATTTAACAAATTATGTCTAACAAAAAAAATAAATTCAATCTAATTGATCCAAATCAACATATTTATTAAATCAGAAAATATTAATATGGTTTAAAAATTTAAAATTTAAATCAAAAAATTAACAATTAACAATACATGTATAAAAAGTAATCATTATCAATTATCAATTAAAAAAACTACAACAACTCGATTTGATAATTAAAATAATGAAAACTGAATAAAATTATAACATAAAACTCTTGGAAGACATGATGTAGAAGGAAAAAATAGTTTTGCATGATCATTACAGCTTCCTAACAAAATTAAATGCGAATCAACATGAATCATAGAATATATATATATGGAGTGGTACACAACATCAATAAGACTTTCAATAAAAAAAAACTAAATATTTGAATGCATAAACCTTCAAGAAAAAAGAACTATAGAAATTCTATGGAAAACAGAAAATAATACCAAAATCTTAGCAAAATTATATTTCTCTAAATCAAATGTATATGTACATCAAAATTGGATGATTCGGTAGGTGTCATTGTTATTATTTTACCTTATAGTTTTTTAAATTTATAAATAAAAATAGGATAAATTACACATTATATATTAAATTTTCTTATATAAATGAAAACTTCTATAAATATATTATATTTTTAATAATTTTAAAGATAGTAGCTAAAAAAAATTAAACCAAAATATTAATACATACTCGCGCGTAGCGCGAATTATATACCTAGTACTAATAGAAAAGTAATCACAAGAATATTCATCATACAAGTATAATTTCATTATGTTTTTTGTTCCATTTAAATATAGGTTTCTAATTTCTTCAACATCAGCTTAAAGTGTGTTTAAACAGTATGTATGATTTGACAAGTAAACTTTTTCTTCGAAATTTATGTGCTTCAAAAGTTCTTCAATTAACAACCCATTGGGTTGAGGAGTATACAATTTTAACTTTACACCATAATAATATCACCAACCTTGAAACTTTAGATTCTCTTTTCTTTGTTTAGGATCTCTTCGTTAAATTCTTCTATATAATCCATGTCAACCAAGTAGAACTTGCACAAAAGATGCTGACGGCATAACATGGCAATGATGGTGACCTCTATTTTCTTATGTTGGTTCCTTAGACACTATCATTATCACCAGTCTAACACCAACAGCAATGCATCCTTTGAAACTCAATTCCTTTTCGCTACTACTTTTTCACATTATAACAGTTTGGCCTTTTAATCTTTCTGATTTCATACATGATTACCCCATGAAGACCAGCTAATCATGATTACCCCATGAAGACCAGCTAATTTAGCGCCTGCTTTAGAAGGGCTATTGTAGATATTCTTCGCATATCAATCATCAAAACAATATAGAGTAGCACCAACCATATGAGTTCTAAGTCGAACTAATGCATGTTCTAAAGTATCTTATTAGTACTAGTTTTGAACAATTAATCATATTTACAGTCTTACAGAGATGGCATATATCAAAATTTTGTTCGCCCTCTTCTTTCTTTTGATACTCCAAAATTCTGAATGTATGTTAGTCCCATGATCAAACTACACTCAACCCAACGGTGTGGGCATGAGAATACTGAGATTTGTCTCTAAATTGCAGAAGCCATTTGCAAACTTGCCACATGGAACATTCTTCAAATCATTTGTGCTTCTCACAAATCCTCTACATGTGCTGCTTCCGCACATTAACCCTGATGTTTTTCTTCTTGAATAAATCTGTTGTTGATTCAGTTCTGCCAATCTTGTACGTATAAGGATCCACGTGATTCAACAGTAGATCTTACTGCAGAATCAGATTGCAATATTTAGGCTAACGCACATAATGATAAATTGCAGCTAAAGTGGGCGAAATAAACTGGAACCACTGAAACTAGTGTGATATTTAAAACTCTAGATTATCAAAACTAGTTTACTATTAATTTATTCTTATTAATTCGTACCATTTACTTTAGTTTTCATGTTTTGAAGGTATATTTAGCATTTGGAAAGAGCGTTACTAAGATAAATATATAAAAGTATAATTTTATAAATTAACGAAGTACAGTATATTGTTTGTAATCTTTAGCTTAGAGTTTATAAACCTTAAAACTGAACTTTAAGAGCATTTCCATCAATTACCTTTTGCTGAATATCTAAATAATATAAAAATAAAAACAAATATGAGAAGAAAAGATATGTTTTTCGTTGAAGAGAGCTTTTAGATATTCTTACAAACTATGAAGACACTTATTTGTTCATAAGTGGTTCAAAAAAAAAAAAAAAACTATTGAATTTTATTTAAAAACTTAATATTCTTTACTCTATTACTAGATACTCTTATTGAGATACTTTAATAAGTCATACAAATTAGATCATAAATCCTAAATTATAAATCTCATCAATTTAAATCTGCAATCTTCAAACTTAAATCATCATCGTTTCTATCTGATCCAATTGATTCCCATCGTCGTTTCCCTCTCATCCCAAGATGGTGTTTCTGGACAGCAGTATATACCGATTCGATAATATGGTTGAGTTGATGAAGAAGTCTTAGTCCCGAGAGGCCGTCGGATCACAGAGACGGCCCTGAGATTTGGGGGCTTCAAACAATTTTTTTTAAAAAATTATGTTATCAACCATATTAATATATGGTATCATAAAATCAATTTGTTACACTTAAAAATTAAATATTGAGAATTTATTTTAAAAATAATTAATTAATTATCTTTTAATACATGTAAAAAATATATGTATGTATATAATATTAATTGGTGATGTAGAAAAAAATATACACATAAAACTAATTTGTATACTACTTAAATGAATGATTATTGCTTAATAAATAAAGTAAATACTATTATGTGGGGATTTAATATTTTGTATTTAATTTAGGGACTATACACAATTGTTTCATCGGGCTGCTCCCAAGGTAACATGTGGTGTTTTGTAATAATTATTCTTTGGAGTACAAGATTTTATATTATCGTTTGAGATCTGTTTTTAACTATTCTCTTGTTTCAAATTTAGTGATTCTTAATAACCTATGCAAAATCAATGAATTTTTCTTGCTTTGATATATTGGTGGATTCGTGTTCATTTAGACAGTAAATGATGTTATATTTTAGAAAAATAAATAGAAAATGAAATGATTTCTTAAACATCTTTTAAAATTAGAATCAAACAGACTGGGGAATATAATAAACTGTCTCACATAACTGCTAATGTAATTTTGCATGTATAGATGATCCCGAGAGAGAGAATCCTCTGCTCGGCTCATATAGTGAATGCTCCTACGAGTCTAGTTATCATGAGTGGCCGTCTGAGAATTATTTCAAAGATACAAAGCGGTTTTACGTGGTAAGGATTAGGATACAGTTTGCAGAGTCTTGCTTTCGCTCACGAATGATCAATTAGTAGCAATAATAATGAATAGCTTGTGTTTCTTTTTGCTAGGTGAAGAAGTCAGAGCTGCAAGACGAGTCCAATGAATCAATGATTCGTATATACTTGGAACTTGCGGTTGCCACGAATCGTAGGATGTGCGGTGATTATGATGATCTTTCCAATTTGAAGATTAGGAAAGTGGCTATAGAATCGACCCAAGATCCTAACGAGGGACTCAAGGCTAAGAATGCAACTTTCTACATAAGTTACATGGACCATGCAACACTCTTGTTGCACTTACCATATTAGTTTGTACATATATGTCCAGTAGGGGTTATGGCCATTTTGATCTCTAATATCGCCAAGTGCAGTTTTGATACTTTCACAGACTTCTTCTGGTTTTGGTAACTATGATATCAAATAGAATACAATCATATATTTTTACAAATGTAGTTGCAAAAGACTTTTACGTTTTGCTTCTTCAGTGAAACTAAATCGCTGACCCAGGCAACTCTATGCAACATCATTTGTAACAGTTGCTGACACATTTTCTCTCAACTCATCTATCAGATCTTTTGGCAGCTTATCAATGATAGAAGACATTGTTGGGATGTCCATCTTGTTTTCATCTTCGTTTTCAGAACTTTCCTCTTCATCAGAGCTCTCCCTTTCCTCTTTATAACATTCTTCCTCTTCAGAACTTTCCTCGGAGCTCTCCCCTTCCTCTTCAGAAATTTTCTCAAAGCTCTTCCTTTCCTCTTCAGACGCTTTGTGAGAAAATCGGCATTGTTCTCCAAATCGACAGCTGTCCTATGCAACGTACCAACATGGAACATTTCTCACATATCATTTGCCTCTGCCGCTTCCCAACATTGACCCAATATTCTTCTTTTTGAACAAATATGTCGCTGATTCATTTTTGTTTTGAGATCTTGGAAGAAGTCTTGCAACAGTAACAAATGGCTCATCCATCACATCAGGGGACAATAACTCTTTATTCAAAGCAAAAGATGGAGAATTTGCAGCAATAAACATGACGTAAGCAACAAAACTAACAAAGTAGATAAAGAAATCTAAGAAAACACCACATATAAGTTCAACAAGGTAGTTCTTGTCACTATCCCTGTTATCAAGACCAGAAATAATAGCAGTTGTGGGTTTGTTTATGATTCTGGAAACATCTAGACCAGCAATAATACCAAAATCTGTACAGGATCAGCACATAGTCAGATATAAAAACCAATAAATTACCAAACCTGGAACCAGATACATATAGTACGTATATATAAGAGACTAGTGTTTCTATCATATACAGGTTTCAATACAAGAATTGATTCAGTAGAAATCTACGAATTAAGATTAGTAAATCCTAGAAAGCATAGGAAATTGGAGAAAGAAGCTTACAAATTGTGGCATCATCCTTCGTCAGATTTGCAGCCTGCATATTGCACCACATTTAAGTATGAAGTCCCAATTTTCAAATCAGAATAAGTAAACTTAAAGTAAACATTTTTGAAGTCCAACCAGATACAGAAATTTTGAAACCAAAAAAAGATTACATAGAGAAACAATTTTGTGTTCGGTCTTCATCCCAAACTTAATCCCATAAATTTGTTGATAATATAAACAAGTTTCGTATTTTTAAATTTAAGACTTGTTATTTTTCAGTATATTTAATATTAGTGTCAAAAATATATATTAATTTGTTAAACACTATAATTTCTGATTATTTAATGTTATTTATTGGTATAACATCTTCTAAATATAGATTAAATACTCAAAATTCTTATCGTGAGTTTTCTATAACAACATATATTATTTCTGTAATTTCATAATATATCTTTTTCTTTTTAATTTATATCAATTATCTTGATATAATACTTTTATTATAAAGAAATTAAATGTGTTTTGTTTTATAATGTATATTATGTTATTTAATTATTTTAATGAAATTTGTCGATATATTTATAGTTAATTAGTAATAACAGTCTTAGAAATTTTGTAAAAATTTACATACTTTTATTATAATTAGTTTGTATATTTCTATTAAGAACTTATTGTTAATAATTTAAAAAAAAAAATTAAAATATCATATTTTTTAATAATTATAAATTATTTTTGATGTTTATATTTTTATTATTTTATTTATTTTATTTAAATAATTTTTTATTTAATTTTTAATCGTAGATTGGTCCCGCGAAATGGAGATCCTATTTCTAATTTAAATAATGATAGCGATGAGGATATGGTTTTACCAGCCATGTTTTTGGGTTGTGAAGGCCCATATGAAGCCCAGAAACGATGATAAGGGTATATAAGCTTGTGGGCAAACCCTTTCTGGACACAAAGCATATCCCAGCCGCTCGCTCCGGCGGGAATTTCGAAGCACAGTCTTGACGATGGTGATGGGAGCGTTGGAGTATTTACGTTGGAGGTTGAGACCTCGTCGAGGACCCGATAGAAAATTCGATGTAATTCCTTCTTTTCAGAGTCACAACCCTAAACCCTGAATCTTAAGCTGGGATTTGACCGCTCACTTATTTTGTTATTAATCGAAAACATCAACAATTTTCATTCTCGACTAATATTTTAATGGGTCTTGTAGGGTTTCGATGCCAAGGGATATGAACGCCTGAGGAAAGAGGTCTGTAATGATCGGTCCCCTTGCCGTGCCGTAGTCATCCTTTACGCTAAGATGGGCCTTCATCGTTACAATTTCGTTGAGGTATTAATTAATCATTAGAAACTTAGTCTCTCCATCCTCTTGTTGCTTTCTTCATCCACCGTTACATTTTTAATCTCTTTCTTCATTCTAGGGGAAAAACTATCAGTTTTGTCGAGTAGAGAAATACAATCGCACAGCAAATCTCGGTGCTGGCTCCTACTACATAACGTTGGTTGCAATGAATCCGCCTGACCCTATGCCTCAGTATTTTCTGATTCAAATATCAGAAGGAGTTCGGGGCGTTATAGCCTTGAAGTGCTGCATCTCTGTACCTCGAGGTGCGCCATGTGTTGTATTAATTATGCTTCACGTTTTGGCTTCAAATTTAGCGATTCTTAATAATCTATGCAAAATTAGTCAACTTTTCTTGCTTTGTTGGTGGATTTGTGTTCTTGTGTTCATTTAGACAGTAAATGATGTTTTGTTTTAGAGAAAGAAAAATTGAACATTAAAAGCCTTAACCATCTTGTAAAATTAGAATATACTAAACCGTCTCACTTAATTTCTGATTTAATCTTGTATAGATGATCCCCATGAGGATCCCCTGTTCGGCACATTTCGTGAATGCTCCTTTGACTATAAGTTTCCTGAGTGGCCGTCGGAGAATTATTTCAAAGATACAAAGCGGTTTTACGTGGTAAGGATTAAGATACACTTTGCGGAGTCTTGCTTTCGCTCATGAATGATCATCAGTTAGTAGCACTTTGCGGAGTCTTGCTTTTGTTTCTTTTTGTTAGGTGAAGAAGTCAGAGCTCCAAGACGAGGCCAATGAATCAATGATTCGTCTATACTTGGAACTTGCGGTTGCCACGAATCGTAGGATGTTCAGTAATAATGATGATCTTTCCAAGTTGAAGATTAGGAAAGTGGCTATAGAATCGACCCAAGATCCGAACGCGGGACTCAAGGCTAAGAATGCAACTTTCTACATAAGTTACATGGACCCGAGCAACGCTCGAGTGGGTAAGCATGTTGATCGAATAGCTAAGGTCAGAAGAAGCTTTGATGAGAAGACGGGATGCCTCCATCTCCTTGGTTTCAATCGGAGGTTTAAAACTAAACCTAAAAAGGCTAGAAAGAGTCGGAAGAGTGTGCAACCTTTGTTTAGCGTCTTCAAACCATGGCGGTTATCTAGTCCTAGGCGACGCAAGACATACACAAACCGTGGCGTTGGCTTTTCTTCTTGTCTGCACAAGACAAGATCCATCAGATATTAATAAAACTATCTAATAGTTAGTCGACTAAGATATGTAAAGATCGTATTCATCGGTCTTCCTTTCGTGGACATCAAGCTCCTTAGGTAAGAAATTGTGGCTAGGTAAGTTAGAATGTGAGCACTCGTTAGTTTCAGAGCTGCTTTCTCTTTTACAGGTCCTCTTGAGAGTCTGTTACCAATCGTGGACGAAAGAAACATGTAAATTAGGTTAGGTAACGTACATCGCAAGAAAAAGAGATTAAAGGATTTTGTTTAGCTAAAGCATTGATCATGAAATTATGAAACCATTTTTTCGCGTTCTCAAATTGAGTGAACTGGGAACCTTTGAAAGAAAGAAGAAGAGGTCGTGGAGTAGAAGCAAAACCAAAATTAATGGAAACTGTTTCTTTTTTTTTGAAGAAAATATTGGTTTTGTTTTACCTGAATGTAGAAATAGGATCATAGAAGAAAAACGTTGAATAACCCAATCCCAATTTTGGAGCTCCTGAAATTTAGCTAAGCTTATTGCACTCTAGGCCTCTAAAACTGTTTCTCTCTACATACCGGTTAGTTTTGGCGGGAATGTAAATTAAAAAGAAGAAGAGGTCGTGGAGTAGAAGCAAAACCAAAATTAACGGAAATTGTTTTTATCTTTTTTTAAGAAAATATTGGTTTTGCTTTAGAGTAATTGCAGTAAATGGTCTTACATATATCTGAAATTAGGCATCTGTTTCTGATAACTTTCAACAACTTTTTTGTGTGTCTGTTCACACTAAAAAGACATTCATACCCTTATAATAACAATTTATCTTTTTCTCTTGTATATAGATATCGATAGTAGTGATGATGGTGGTAGATGTCGTGAATGATGATGATTATAGAAAACATTGGTGGTAGTGATAGTGGCGGTTGGAGTCGTGGCAACAGTGATGGTGAAAAATGGTGGAAGTGACAACAGACCGGTGGTGGTGGAAGTGATGACAGCTAAAGCTTGCATTAAAACTATAATGGAAACTATCCCTATTGCTTTGGCTCTTCTACTTCAACGTGAATTTGGTTTTGTTTTTTTTTTTTTTTTTTTGCGATCTTGATCAAAATACAGTAACACAAAACCATTTTCATGACACAGACCAAGCGTTGATTGTTCATTTGGTTGCAAGGATTCCCTTGCATGATCCTTGTTCTCAAGGAAATGAATTTCCTTATGTATGTCAGTTAAACGCTGCACATTAGGGATACCAACGACGGTAAAATTGATGATTTTTTTCCACTGTCTTTCATGCATGACAGAGTTGAAATACGCAAACAACCACGCCCAGTTACAAACAGCATGGATCTTGTCTCCTTAAATATATTATTTTTATTCATAAAAAAACTTTAAAATTAGTAGATTGAAATCTAAGAGAACCTGGAATTTACAGGAAATTTAGAAAAACTACATGTGGTTTATGACATGGCAAAAAGATTATTTTTGTGATATTTTCATTAATAAAAAAATTAATTAAATGACAAAATTTAGTATACTAATAACTAAATCTAGAATTATTCACTAGATGCATTACAAATGACCTGATATATTATTATTCATTTATATAGATAATAATAGATGAATTTTGGGCTGAACGTGATGATTTTAATACACATATATAAATATATATATATATTACAATACTATGGATCTATTAAATTTACTATAACTCTGTCATGGACCACTGTGACTTTCCATATAGATACACACATATCTATATATATATATATTATAATATTATATTCATATGGAATACATGCATATATATTTTTATATATTTCAATAGGCAAAATTATAATAACAAAATCACATTGATCAAATCATTTACCAAATAATTCATACTTTTTGTAAAGGCGTGCTCCATTTACGTGCACATATGTTTTCACATACTTTAGTTGGCGAAATTATAATAACAGAATAAAATATTGTTGTGATCTTCTGTAGAACATTCAAAATTTAAAAAGATTAGTTTAGTTTAAAAATAATAACAAATATAAATATAAGATTTTGATTCCTCTACATTATTTTTCGTAACAAACGTTGAATGTCCTAAAAAATCAACGTGCATCTAATGAAAAACCAAAATCATTATCCTATACATTATTTGAAAAGTTTATATCCATTTAATAAAAACCAAAAAGATCCATATACATTCATCCCAAATAACTAATGAAAAAGTTAAATACTTGGATCTCTATATAAGAAAACATCACAACACACATGAATTTTAAACAAATCAAACTCTAATCCTCTACCTATTAATTGAGAATGTAGTTTAATGAAAAATGTTGATTTGTTTTAATTTAATTTTTTAAAATCTTTTCTCTATCCTAATTAAACGTGACATGGAAATGATGATGTGTAATGATGATGTAATTGTGACATGGCATTTACTAACACATGTGGTTTATGACATGGCAAAAAAATTATTTTTGTGATATTTTCATTAATAAAAAAATTTAATTAAATGACAAAATTTAGTATACTAATAACTAAATCTGGAATTATTCACTAGATGTATTACGAATGACCTGATATATTATTCATTTATATGGATAATAATAGATGAATTTTAGGCTGAACGTGATGATTTTAATACACATATATAAATATATATATTACAATATTATGGATCTATTAAATTTACTATAACTCTGTCATGGACCACTGTGACTTTCCATATAGATACACACATATCTATATATATATATATTATAATAGTATATTCATATGGAATACATGCACATATATTTTTATATACTTCAATAGGCAAAATTATAATAACAAAATCACATTGATCAAATCATTTACCAAATAATTCATACTTTTTGTAAAGGCGTGCTCCATTTACGTGCACATATGTTTTCACATACTTTAGTTGGCGAAATTATAATAACAGAATAAAATATTGTTGTGATCTTCTGTAGAACATTCAAAATTTAAAAAGATTAGTTTAGTTTAAAAATAATAACAAATATAAATATAAGATTTTGATTCCTCTACATTATTTTTCGTAACAAACGTTGAATGTCCTAAAAAATCAACGTGCATCTAATGAAAAACCAAAATCATTATCCTATACATTATTTGAAAAGTTTATATCCATTTAATAAAAACCAAAAAGATCCATATACATTCATCCCAAATAACTAATGAAAAAGTTAAATACTTGGATCTCTATATAAGAAAACATCACAACACACATGAATTTTAAACAAATCAAACCCTAATCCTCTACCTATTAATTGAGAATGTAGTTTAATGAAAAATGTTGATTTGTTTTAATTTAATTTTTTAAAATCTTTTCTCTATCCTAATTAAACGTGACATGGAAATGATGATGTGTAATGATGATGTAATTGTGACATGGCATTTACTAACACATGTGGTTTATGACATGGCAAAAAAATTATTTTTGTGATATTTTCATTAATAAAAAAATTTAATTAAATGACAAAATTTAGTATACTAATAACTAAATCTGGAATTATTCACTAGATGCATTACGAATGACCTGATATATTATTCATTTATATGGATAATAATAGATGAATTTTAGGCTGAACGTGATGATTTTAATACACATATATAAATATATATATTATAATATTATGGATCTATTAAATTTACTATAACTCTGTCATGGACCACTGTGACTTTCCATATAGATACACACATATCTATATATATATATATATTATAATAGTATATTCATATGGAATACATGCACATATATTTTTATATACTTCAATAGGCAAAATTATAATAACAAAATCACATTGATCAAATCATTTACCAAATAATTCATACTTTTTGTAAAGGCGTGCTCCATTTACGTGCACATATGTTTTCACATACTTTAGTTAGCGAAATTATAATAATAGAATAAAATATTGTTGTGATTTTCTGTAGAACATTCAAAATTTTAAAAGATTAGTTTAGTTTAAAAATAATAATAAATATAAATATAAGATTTCGATTCCTCTACATTATTTTTCGTAACAAACGTTGAATATCCTAAAAAATCAACGTGCATCTAATGAAAAACCAAAATCATTATCCTATACATTATTTGAAAAGTTTAATATCCATTTAATAAAAACCAAAAAGATCCATATAAACATATGTTCATCCCAAATAACTAATGAAAAAGTTAAATACTTGGATCTCTATATAAGAAAACATCACAATACACATGAGTATTAAACAAATCAAACCCTAATCCTCTACCTATTAATTGAGAATATAGTTTAATGAAAAATGTTGATTTGTTATAATTTGATTGGTTAAAATCTTTTCTCTATCCTAATTAAATGTGACATGGAAATGATGATGTGTAATGATGATGTAATTGTGACATGTCATTTACTAACACATGTGGTTTATGACATGACAAAAATATTATTTTGTGATATTTTTATTAATAAAAAAATTAATTAAATGATAAAATTTAGTATACTAATAACTAAATCTGAAATTATTCACTAGATGCATTTCGAATGACCTGATATATTATTATTCATTTATATGGATAATAATAGATGAATTTTTGGCTGAACGTGATGATTTTAATATATATATATTTATTTTTATATATATATATTACAATACTATGGATCTATTAAATTTACTATAACTCTGTCATGGACCACTGTAACTTTCCAGATAGATACACACATATCTATATATATATATATATTATAATACTATATTTATATAGAATACATGCACATATATTTTTATATACTTCAATAGGCAAAATTATAATAACAAATCACATTGATCAAATCATTTAGCAAATAATTCATACTTTTTGTAAAGGCGTGCTCTATTTACGTGCACATATGTTTTCACATACTTTAGTTGGCGAAATTATAATAACAGAATAAAATATTGTTGTGATCTTCTGTAGAACATTCAAAATTTAAAAAGATTAGTTTAGTTTAAAAATAATAACAAATATAAATATAAGATTTCGATTTAATAATCCTCTACATTATTTTTCGTAACAAACGTTGAATATCTTAAAAAATCAACGTGCATCTAATGAAAAACCAAAATCATAATCCTATACATTATTTGAAAAGTTTAATATCCATTTAATAAAAACCAAAAAGATCCATATAAACATACGTTCATCCCAAATAGCTAATGAAAAAGTTAAATTCTTGGATCTCTATATAAGAAAACATCACAACACACATGAGTATTAAACAAATCAAACCCTAATAAACAAATCAAACCCTAACTCAAAGTGCGGGCATTACAATTCTATCAATCCATTTATCTAAATCAAACATGGCAAAAATGAAACTTAAAGGTTGTATAGATCACTCCAATCGTGAGTGTAAGGAAGCAAGGTTTTATCGCTATACTGAATTTCCAAACAAATGAGTTTGGCATAAAAGATTTAAGAAGTGGCTCCCTCGCAACAGAAAAAACAATGTTCCCTACGATATTAGCCTTCCAGAAGTCTCAGAAGAATATGGTGAGTTTTTCTACCTAAAATGTTGCTAAATGTTCAGAGAAGACCAGTATGTTTTGAAGATATTATGACAGTAAACAGAGTTTTATATCCAACCTTCGCTGAAACATGTCTTGCAATATGGTTAATTGAAACACTTGATGCTTAAGTGGAGATGATCTTGCAATTATTTGTAGAGTCTACTTGATAAAATTATAAGTAGAAAAATCGCACATATGAGTAGATCGAGACCAACAATGACGGAATCTTTGAAAAAATAATGCTTTAAATTGAGGAAGATTATAGAAAGATAAAGAAAATGAAAAACGTTTGTTCAAAAAAAAAGGCAGAGAAGATAAAATTTGCAGCCCGATCCGCAAATCCGAAGAAGGTAACCAGCTATCTACGGATTTGACCCATTTGACCATCTAAAATAAGCCTGATCATAGAAAATTAATTATTGTGTTTTCAAAATTTAATAATTATTTTTCAAGTCTGTCTCAAAATATAAATTAATTTTTGGTTATAACAAAATATTTAGTTAAAATTAGATCATATTTTACTATTTAATTTAAAGTCTTATAATTCAAAACACTGACTTTGAATTTTATATATTACAAAAAATCAAAATATTTAAAATGGATTTAAATATTGTATTTAAATAATTACATTTTTTAAATCGTTTATGTCCGCACATGCGTGCGGACCAATATCCTAGTTTAACACTTACAAATATATTTTATTTAATTTAACAAATTAGAGTTTTTCAAACTGAATAGAAAACCAATAGTCTGATTATCATAGTGATCTTTTGAAATAATTTTTCTAACGATTGTTAAATCGTCCCACTCTATTTCATTCTCGACTTCAGCATCAACTCCATTTTATTTTCATTTCCGGCATATATCAATAATGATAGAAAGGTGTTTTGTGTCTCTTGTCCAATAATTTGATCAAACCATGCCTATCTAAATATTATTGTTTTAAGATTTACAACATTATGATATTCAATCATGAATAACTTATATATAAGATAATAGAACTCTATCATTCAAAAAAAAAAAAAAATAGAACTCTAATCCACCCAAATACAAACTCCCTAATTTCCCGTTTTCTTATGTTGTTTATGATTACTTCCTATATAATGCAGCTTTGGCTCTTAGACAAACTCAAATAATCATAAAAGGTATAGTTATGTCTAGTTAAATATATTAGCATAAAAAAACTTAGCAAAGTCAACATTGTACATCAAGTGGTGAGGGATTGGTGAAGGCTTATTTTTGGTATGAATTTCGGGGATAGCCCCGAGTTTTATTGAAAGCAAACACGCACAACCAACTCAACCCATACAAACTTGTCTCAGGTACATTACCCCATTTTCATCATCTCTTAAAATCGAATCTAAGCTAGCAGGAACCAAAGTTAAAGCATGAAAACCTAGAGGGAGAGAAAATGCATAGTTTGCTAATCCATCTACCAGATGATTAGCTTCTCTATACACGTGATTAAAGCGGACTATCCAGTCCCTTGCTATGAAGCCGTGGCACAGCCGTACCAGGAACGACAACGGATGTGAGTTACTTATCCCTGTCTTAATAAAATCCACCACCAAAGTGGAGTCTACTTCTACTTCCAACCTCTGAACTCCTTTCTCCCAGGCAATGTATAAGCCATAGTAGACCCCATGACTCCGCCAATGGTGCCGTACATCGACCGATGTTAACAGCGAAGCCTCCCCGCCAATGCCCATTCTCGTCACGTAGTACCCCTCCTGCAGCTGCAGACCCAGGGTTCCCCCGCGAAGCTCCGTCCGTATTTAACTTAAGTCATCCCGTACTAGGAGCCTCCCATCCGATCATTCTTTCTGCGCGAGTCCTTGGTGCGTTGTGCTCTTTATTCCTCTTTTTTCGCCAAGAACACTTCCATGGCTAGGTCCTTGATAAACCTCACTCTGTCTCGGCATTTTCCATTCTCTCCAAATAGATTACCACATCTCCACTTCCATCCCCACCAGACCGCCATCACAAACAGAGTTGCTCACGGTGTTTCGTTAACTAGCCCATCTTCGCATAGATTCCCATATAACCATTCAAGAAGAGATGAGGAGAAAAAAACATGTCTCTTCCCCATCGGGACAAGCTTAATCCATATCCCTGCCATTGCGGGGCAATCTTTGAGTATATGCATTATTGTTTCGATCCCTCCCTTGCACACATGACAGACATCCGAGTCTACCATGTGCCGTCTCTTCCTCTCAGCATTTATCATAATCACTTGGTTGCCAACTGGCCATAAGAACACCCGTACTCTCTCTGGTGCATCAACTCTCCATATTCGGCGGAAGAAAGCTTCCATGTTCTATCGAGGTGAAAGGTTCCGAGTTAATACCTTGTAAGCCGCTTTCACAGTAAATTCTCCGTCGGAGCTGTCAATCCAGGATAAGCGATCTTGAGCTCCGGTGATGTTATCCACTACCACCGTTAATAGCTCTAGTTTTGTATTCTCTGATACAAAGGGGGAGATTCTTGTCATATCCCAGCCCATTCCATCGATCCACAATTCTCGAGCCACCAACTGTTCTGCATTTTCTGGTAACTCTGCTATCACAAACTCCATCAGCGATTTCCCTAATAGCCATTTATTCGTCCAGAACTTTATTCTTCTGCCATCCCCAATAACCCAACTCTGTCCTTGGTGTATCACTTCCCTGAAACCAACCACCACGCTTCGCCAAGTCGATGACCAGTTACTCTTGGGTATTAACCAGTTCTTATCTGTGAGCTCTCCGACTTTGTATTTGCTCCTTACAACTCGCGTCCAGAGGCTCGTATGATCATGAAGAAGACGACAACCCACTTTGGCAATCAAGGCTTTATTCATGTCCTTTGCCTTACGAATGCCTAACCCACCTTCTTCCTTGGGAAGACATACTCTGTCCCATGCAACCAAGTGTTGTTTCCTCCTTTCAGCAGTACTCCCCCATAGGAAAGACCTAGATATCTTGTCTAGCATCCTTGTAGTCGTTTTCGGTAGTATTATCGTGCTCATGGTATGCACTGGTATAGACGATACTACGGCCTTAGTCAGTGTTAGCCTTCCAGCAAAGCTCAGTACATGACTCTTCCATCCTGCCAATTTCGTGGGTATTCGCTCAATCACCTCTCCAAAGGTTTCTTTGTTTAAACGCTTCTGTAGGATCGGCATTCCCAAGTACTTGCCCAGATCTCTAGTCAATTTTATCCCGCTTTCATCACTTATTAACTTTCCCAACTCTCTTGATACGTTGTTGGAGAAGAAAATCTTAGACTTTTTTAAGCTAACCTTCTGACCTGACGCCTCGCAAAACCTCTCCAATACCCGTCTCAACACTCTGATCTTAGCCACCGACGCTTCAGCAAACAAGATCAAGTCGTCAGCAAAACATATATGTGACAACTGCAGCCCTCCCTGCGACAAGCGAATTGGTTTCCATCTCTTTCCTGCCACTGAAACGTCAATAAGCTGGCATAACCTTTCCATACAGAGGACAAAAAGGTACGGCTACAGAGGATCACCCTGACGTAACCCCCTCGATGGTCTGAAGGCTTCTGTTTTCTCCCCATTCCACAGTACATTCATTGCCGGCCCTGTGACACACTGCATTATCCATCTAACCAATCTTTCAGATAATCCTGCTGCTTGGATCGTGTCTTCCAAGAAATCCCATCTTATCCGATCGTAAGCCTTCTCCAAGTCAAGTTTTAAGAGCATCCAGCCCTTGCGACCCTTCTTATTCCTCATAGAATGCACGGCTTCCTGCACCACGACAATATTACCTGTGCTTAGCCTTCCTGGAATAAAACTCGCCTGCACTGGCCCTATGAGTTTAGATATTACCCGTTTGAGCCTGTTGACCATCACCTTCATTATTGTTTTAAAGAAGACATTGCAAAGGCTAATTGGTCTAAACTGTGTTATCCTCTCCGGCTTAGCCACCTTGGCTATCAGAACCAGTAAAGCATCATTCGCATCTCTTGGCAAGGTCTCCGTCTCAAAGAAGCTCAGCACAAAACGCACTACAGACTCCCCTACAACCTCCCAGCTTTGTTGGTAAAACACTGGTTGATAACCGTCTGGCCCTGGAGCCTTAAATCTCCCCATCCCCAGTATCGCCTGTTTGACCTCTTCTGCTAAGAATGGTTTATTAAGGTCCCTCATCTCATCATGTGTGAGCCGCACAAAACCTCCACTTGGTAGCTTCTCCACCTCTGCCTCAACGTCATCCATAGAGTATAGACGCTTATAATAGTCTATTGCCAGTCTCTCTAGTGCGCTTGACTCACTAATCCACTGACCCCCATCATCTTTTAGCCTTTCGATCCGATTTCTTCTCCTCCGGATGATCGTGGACGTGTGAAAGAAACTGGTGTTCCTGTCCCCCAGCATAATCCACTTCTCCCTCGACTTTTGGAACCAAATCATCTCCTCCTGTTCCAAAACTATATCCAAGCTTTTTATGAGAGCCTCCTCCTCGTCTAATAAAGCATCTGTTTGAACCAACTCAAGCAAATCTTGTACTGCTGTGATCTCCCGTACCAGTTTCTCCTTCTTCTTCTGTACGTCCCCAAAGACCTCCTTGTTCCACTTTTTTAACGTCTCTCGTAGCTCTTCTAGCGCCTGAGGCGTACTTATATCCCCTTTCCATGATGTTACCAATAGATCTTTATAGCTTGGGTGTTTCAGCCAAGCCGCTTCAAAGCGAAAAAGTTTTCTGGTTGGATCCCCTCTCAACTCCGGAGCTAGTTGTTCATATAATGGAGCGTGATCCGAAGACAGGAACGGGAGATGTCACTGTCGCCTCCTGCCATTTGATTCGAGCATGAGCACAACAGAAGACACGATCCAGTCTTTAGCAATACATGTTCTCTCACTTCGACCTCTTCTCCATGTAAACTTACCTCCGCTGAATCCCATATCAATTAGCGAAAGATCATTGATCCATTCTCCGAAAGCCATTGAGTCTCCCGACAACCTCCCATTCCCTCTCGACCTTTCATCTACTCTAACAATGGTGTTAAAGTCTCCGCCTATAACTGTTGGGCCGGTTAAACCATTGAATACTCTTTTCAGCTGTTCCCACAAACCACTCCGTCGACTTACTGAGGGTGCAGCGTACACCACAATCAAGTTAAAGCTCTCCTCTCCATTTACCACTTTCGCATATATGAATTGATTCGAGGTCTCCACGATCTCCACCTCTCCTATCCCGGACCTCCATAGCAGCCACAAACCGCCACTTTGTCCCACTGCATCCACCCGGTACGAGTCCTCAAAACCCAACCCTCTGCATATTCGCCCCGCTCGATCCCCTCCTGCGTGGGTTTCAAAAATCGCCAGTACATCCGTCTTGTATTTCTTCAGCATATATCTGATGGATCTCCTAAAATTGGGTTTGTTTGCCCCCCGACAGTTCCATAATAAGCAATTCATCAATAATCTTGAAGTCCAGTTCCGAAACGCCGGGGAAAATTGTTATTCAGCCCCTTCTCCCTTTCGCGGCGAAGCCGCTTCTCCAACTGACACGGCTCGATTAGTGGCAGCCACTGCATTCCCTGGAGGTGCTTCCAAGGCCAACTGTCCAACCCTCGCCACCGGAAACGAGTCCTGAATTGACTGAAACTCATCACATCTCTCCATATCCTCCCCATACCCTCGCTATACAAATTTCTAACTAACAACAGATGACTACAAATATTTTATATATATACACTACTCTAATTGCGGAGTCATGAAATGCCCTGTGAAGAAATTGATAGCAAAGAGCTAAAACACTACTCTAATTTCAAAATCGAATACAAGTTTTGATTGTGAATTAGGCTTCTAGTATATAGTTTTGTATTAAGAGTATTGATAACGTGTCACACTAGTGCAGTGCTCCTTGTTCAAGTTCAAATTAGATAAAAATAGAATGCGTGTGTATATATATTATTTCTTTATCTTATTAACACAACAATATTTGGAGTTACGTTCAAATAAAATATTTGGGGTTTTCATTTCGTTCAATTTATCCATCCCAGAAATTCCATCAAGCAAAAAGTCCCACACCATATACAAATATCCGGTTTTTTATATTCTTTCTTCAATGTTGTATATAGCACGTAAATCCATTTCTGCCTCCATATAATATATAGACGTAGCCTTTTATGCAAGCTTTTATGGCTAGATGGGTAAATGTGAAACTGGGTTGGTTACAATATTAAATGTTAGCTTATTCATACTGTACTGCCTCTATATAGGTGATTCGAAAATGCAACCAATCAGTAGCTGAAATCTAATACGGTAATAAATGCACCAAAAATTTAACAGAATCCTATTTTTGTCATTGGTCCAACCACTTTGATTTCCCCAAATAAAAGATGAATTCTCATCCATTTGGATGTGAGCCTGTGATGGTAGATTTTGTTTCCGCCGTTACAATTACAACATTCAAAATTTTGATAGCGTAAAGTCACTTAAACCAATCACGTTATTCACGTATATGTTTTACTTTCCTAGAATGTCAAATGTTTAAGCATGGGTTCTTTTAGACAAAATCACGTTAAGATAGTTGGCAACTAATAAGACTAGATATTTTAAAACAAAGATGTTGTTGCATGTTCTTCTGAGGTTTTTGCTTTTTCTCTTTATTGTCTTATCAAGTGGGGCATTATTTAAACCTAAAGATAAAAGAAGATGTCGAGCTTCCAATATCGTCTCAGCTCAGGCATCGTCCGTGCTCTTAACCACTTGTCTCTCTTTCGTAACAAAACTGATTGGTGTGATAATTACTTGACCATTAATGGAACTATGGTTAAGAATGGACTCTCAACTGCAATAATCAGTAATCCCTTTTGTTTCACTTGTATCACAATGTTAGTTGTTTTAAAGTGTGTCACAGTTATTAATAACAAACACGTTTAAAAATACACGATAGGCAGATACTATACTATTTAAGATCATTTGTAGTTCTTGAAAGTGACAATTATGTAACTAAACAATGGGAGGAGTAGTAGTATCCTTCGATTTTTTAATTTACGTATACAAAACAAAATTAGCCAACAAAATTAACGTATACATAACGTATGTATGGGCACAATGACGCATTCTGATAACAATTAAACACTTTCTAATTTCCATAGGCAAAAATACTAATGAACAAAGATTAATATTATTATTATTATTATTATTATTATTATTATTATTATTATTATTATTATTATTATTATTATTATTATTATTATTATTATTATTATTATTATGTTAAAATTGTGAATGTGTTGCACTCTTTCTCCCCCACACACAGTGGCCAGTGTGCCCTTGTAAGCTTTTTAGATACCCATTTGCGTTTCTTTTCAATGGGGAGGATATGGAGAGATGTAGCTAAGAATGAGCTGTTGCCAAATATTTTGTTGCTAAATAACAAGTATATATATAAATAACAAATATTTTTGTAGTCATCTGTTGTTAGTTAGAAATTTTTTGGCAACAGCTCATTCTTAGCTAATTTGTAACTATCTAGCTACGTAATGTCTACAGATTCCATCCCTAGCTATATAGCTACAAATTGCTACAAACTCGTTATGGATTTAGCTACAAAAATAATATTTTTTGTTTTGTCGCCATCCGTTGCAATTTGTGTAACTAATGGCCATGGCTACGGAAATGTCTTCGCCAGTCCTTCGCTATTTTGGACAATTCTTGTAGTGAAATGAAAACCATGGATGCTAAGATATAAAATAACCGAGCGATCACAAAACTCATTATCGCGATGAGATTCTTGTGCACATACATGATCTTTGAATGAATGAGATGCCAATGATATATATATATATATGTATAGGTTAGAAGATTAGGGTTTCCATTAAATTAGATTTTTATACCACATTTAATACTTGTGGGCTACGGCCCAAAATCAATATCAATATTATTAGGGTTTGAAATATGTGATTGAGAATCAAACTAGGAATTAAATCAATAATTTTGAATTGACATGTAATCAGTTTGATTTAAGTGAGAATGCACACGTTATCAGACACCGACAAGTAGAAAAAAACACGTGTCACGTCGGATTTACATTAAGGGTATAAAGGAAAAAAAAGATGGCTAAAGTATGCTGAGAGCGAACGTGGGAGCGACACATAGGAAATCTACTTCTCAAATAATAGTATAGATACTTTTTGTATGTTTGATATACTTAGGACTTATATTCTTTCTATTAAGCTCTTTTGTTGTTGATTTTCCAAATATGTATCATAGATATCACATTAATTTATTTTATACAAATACTTTTTCTTTGTTAAATTTGTTATATTGATTTTTAAAAACTTTAGCCTAAGTTAGTTTTCTTTTATACGATTTTTCTTTTGTTAATTTGCCTCTTTTGATAATGATTCCTATTCTTATTTTGAAACATAAATTTATAACATGTTGAAAACTAAAAAAGCTTTTAATAAAAACATGTTTAATTTCTCATCATATCATAATAGCTTTAAAACAGTTTGGTTTCATATCTAAAAGCACAATAGAAAATTAAAGTATGGTGATATATATGCATGTGAGCATACTTATCATGTCAAATAGTCAATACTTGCTTCAATATCTTTGTCGGAGAAATACAGGATGGAAGAACTAAAGTTCAATAATATTTCTACATGATGCAATTTTAAAGTATGATGTTAGTAGATAATAAATCATATTATCTAATTTATTTCAGGATTCATCATATTTTCATAAAGAATAGTAAAACAATGGTAATTATATGTTTGAGATTACAACTGAAATGTTTTTGGGTTCATATTTATGGCCAAGAGCACTACAAGTTTGACAACACTTTTTTTTTTGAAAATTGGCGGAAGAGTAACGAGAACAATTGGCCCACTGTTTAGAAAATATAGAAGTGTGGTATGTAAACATATATTGTATTCTAGAGTAGAATATATAAATAAGTTGTTGGGAAAACATGTTTATGTTTTAATTGCAATTGAATATTTATTTTATTATGACATTTACCATTGGCGATATCATTAGCTTAACTGGACAAACAAAGTTCTCGTAGTTGATGTTGATCAGTTTTCTAATAGCATATAGACAGTATATGACGTTATTATTTTATATATATATATATATGTGCAATGCATTATAAATTTTTCTAATCTGTGCTATAAATTTTAATTTTACAATATTGGTTTTTGGTTAGTTTGACTTTTTTTACATTAAATGTCCATTTAATTTCAAGGGATACAATATTTTGGGATTTTAATATAATTTTCTTTCCTATTTGTTACTTAAGCTTTTTTTTTTAATCTATAAAACGAATTTTTTTTATCTTTCTTGTCAATTAATTTAGAAGTTAGAATTTTCATAATTTATATTATAAGTTTGAGCTTTTATGATATTGTTTTTTTTGGGTTAGTTTATCTCTTTTGAAAACAAATTTGTATTTTATTTTGAATGATACTATTTGTTTTTGGTTTTTTAACATAATTATTTTTTCTATTTATTACTTAAGCCTTTTTATTTTAAATTTTTTATCTATAAAATGACATTAACGTTTTAAATTTTCACAGATGCTATATTTTGGTTTTTTAATACAATTTTCTTTTCTATCTGTTACTCAAACTTTTTATTTTGATTTTTCTATCTATAAATGAAATGAATGTTTTAAAATTTCTTGTCAATTAATTTATAAGTTAGAATTTTTCTAGTCTATATTATAAGTTTGAACTTTTATCATATAAGTTTTTTTTTGTTAGTTTTTTACAAAACAAATTTCTATTTTATTTTTAAGGATACTATTTTCAGTTTTTTAACATAGTTTTCTTTTCTATTTGTTACTTAAAATTTTTTATTTAATTTTTCTATGATTAAAACAAAATTAAATTTTTTTTTATCATAATTAACATTTTTTATGTAATGAAAACGCTGATGTGGACCAATCAGATTGAATTTCTTTGGATGTCCTTAGTACACTATACCTTCAACTTTTATATAGTATAGATTTTTAAGGATACTATTTTTTTGATTTTTTGACATATATTTTTTTTCTATTTGTTTTTTTTTTTCAACTGATTATATTAATCATAATTTTAAAACGGAACTACAACAGCAGATAGAAGTAGACGACTCGATGCCAAGAAGTAATCACTTGTTGTGGAAAATAAACCAAAGCAGGAAAAAGATAGGTTATACAGTCTAAGTCGAAGACAAAAACTGGAAGCTTCTTCAAAAGGGCTTATGAAATCAATCTGAAATCGATCTGAAGTCTTCTGCCATTAGAGGCAAGCAAACACCAATATTAGCTCGGAAAGCTGTTGCACCTGAGCGTTTGGGAAGATTACCCATAGAGGAGAAAAGCAGATTCTGAGATACGCCGGTAAGTTGGCAATACTCAAAAATTGCAGCTTCGAATGAAGCACCGTCGGAGGAGGATTGTTGCCATCTTTGGCTACCTCTAACTCCCGGAAATGGTTGAAACTGAACGGAGGAGGATTGTTGCCGCCGTCGACTATCTCTAACTCCCGAACAGAAAGATGGCTTGCTAAAAGCAAGAGATGAGTGATCATAGGTCTCACAGCCCACTAACAATTCAGAACATAACTCATTTGTTGGACTTAGTTTGTACAGAAATCCCAAAACTTGACCCATTTGATTTTGGCCCAGTAAAGCCCATTGAGTGAGATCACAGCAGGCCCGTTTGAAAATCTTGGAAGTGAAACAGATCAAGGGGCAGGAAGGTTCGCTGGCAAGAGGCCGGATTGGGCCGACGGTACTTTCCCCAAGGACGGACTTAAATGACGACGGCAATATGGATAGTGGTGGAGTAGGAGCCCATAAGCTCCAAGTGAAGAGATGGCAGATCTGCGGTAGCGGTTGAGATGGCGACAGAAGGAAGATGAAGATCTGATGCTGACGGTGAAGATTGGCGACCTTAGATCTTGTTGTGTGGACGAGGGCCTGAGAAGAAGGCGGTGGTGGATGGTGATGAAGGGGCTTAGAGAACGAAGGTAATTGGGCAGGAAGATTCCACAGGTTTGGCGGATCCGGTGGATCCGGTGGCTCGGGAGGGAGGGGAAGGTTCGGCGGGTCCGGTGGATCCGAAGGGTTCGAAAAGGAAGAACCCGTCAAAGCAAGAGAAGAGCGAGACAGAGGCGCCATCAATGCAAGGGAGACTCGTTCACGACAGATTTTCTCTTACGAAACCATGGGGAGGAGAGACACGTCGAGGGAGGGGGAAGCAAAACACTGTGAAGACTCGTAACAGGAACATATCTTGTCGGAAAAAAGGTCGGAGGTGGGCGGAGCAAAACTTCCGACCAGTCAGGAGCAACCAGTGAGAGGAGCTTCATCCGGGGAGCTTGGAGCTAAAGACAAACAGAGATGAGGCGACGTCGGAACCTCATGTTGGAGGGGAGACGATGAATTGCGGCGGCTGCCTCAATGTCCGTGTCTGGGAGCTTTTTTTTTAGGGCGAACCTATTCAAGAAGAAAAAAACAGTCTTTTTTTTTCTATTTGTTACTTAAGCTTTTTTATTATAAATTTTTCATCTATAAAATAAAATTAATTTTTAAAATTGTGACGGATGCTATATTTTGATTATTTACATAATTTTCTTTTCTATTTATTACTTATACATTTTTTATTTTGATTTTTCTACTTATAAAATGAAATCAATGTTTTATATTTTCTGTTCAATTAATTTATAAGTTAAAATTTTCCTAATCTATGTTATAAGTTTAAAATTTTATCATATAAATTTTTTTTGTTAGTTTAACACCTTTCAAAATAAATTTCTATTTTATTTTTAAGAATACTATTTTTTAGTTTTTTTAACATAATTTTGTTTCCTATTTGTTACTTAAGTTTTTTTATTTATTTTTTCATGATTAAAACAAAATTAATTTTTTTTTATCATACTTAAATTTTTTTATTTAATGAAAACGCTGATGTTGACCAATCAGATTGAACTTCTTTATCCTATGTGAACGTCATCAATGCATTATGCCTTTAAAACCGCATGTCTGTATTAATAGTTTGGTTTAATTTTTTTTTTTAGTTACTACTTTTAAAATTATCAAAACTATAATAGTTGTTCGGGAGCAAATTTCGGGATGCCACGTAGGGGGTCTTGATTCGTCGGGGGTGGAGTCGGGTCTCCGAGTTTCGTCCTCTGGGGGAAGGGCGGCGAATCGCCGTTCCGGGGCAGAAGCTTCCTGTCGCGATGCGGCGGGGCGTGTACCGTACACGATCCTGCGAGCACTTAAGCAAATGTCAGACAAGCCTTCGGGAAGGACCGGAAGGGGGTTTCCCTCCTGAAGGTTCTTCCAACGCCAAAGTTAATGAATGTCCTACCGGGAACAAGTACTCGGGGGTAATCTATGGGTTAAGCGTGAGAAGGTTCATCAGAGGATCGAGGCTCCTGTCTGGTTTAGAGTGTTTCAAGAGAGATTTCTACTTGTGAAGAGAGGAACGCAGTGGGTATAAAGGCGAGATTCCAGGCCGGAGATAACTTATCCTGCTGTGATCCTGCTCAGGACATAGAGTCCACCCGTGATCCTGCTGCATGGCCGGGAATATATTCTCAGATGTCGGATGGTGGACTTCTCCGATCCTCTCCTCCTTCCCTTTGAGAAATTCTTCTTCTATTTATACTCGTCATCTCCTTGTCTTGTCTCTTCCCCGCCGCGTATCCGGGGATCAGGTGGGAATAATCATTATGGTGTGTTAGGGGAAGCCCGCCAACTGCCCCGGTACAGTACGTGGGAGTGGGTCAGCCGTGCTAGCGTGGCATGTGTCAGTAGTCGGTGTAGCTTAGGCCTATATGGCGAGTTCTCATTCGACCTAGTAAAATGAGTCCTAACAGTTGCCCTCTACTCTTCGGCTTATCCTTGGATGAGTTGGGGAGTCGAACCTTTGCCGATTCCCTGTAAAACAAACATGGTTATCCGGTTCCCTAGATCTTATGCTGCTTACGAGCTGGCTTGATGCGGCTACCTTGCCACGTACCACGAGGGATACGGTACTGGTCTGGGCGAAGCTATATTTTAAATCATGATACTTAGGGACTCATCAAAGCTGTGCCGCGCATCCCGGAGGGATGTGGTTCTAGCTGGATGGTCCGGACTTCTGGAGAAGTTGGATAGGGTATCGACTCCGGCCTTGGCGTGTTCTACGACGGAAGGAGCTCTTGGCCGAAGGAGTAGTCAGAAACAGACTCTCAACCCCGACCTTATTCGTTTGTCCCGAAGGAGCACGTTATTGGTCGAGGGAATTTTACTTCCGCGGAAGCGAGCTGCAGAACAGCTCTTCGTAGATGTCAACTTTGATCTTATTCGCATCCGAAGGAGTACGTTACTGATCGAAGTAAGTACGCTTCCAGGGGAAACGAACCGCGGGACGGTCAGACAAAATATATATAGAGGGACTCGCCCAGTTTATGTTACGCATCCAGTAGAGTACGTCGTTCGACCTGGGGAGTTCTTAGAATGATAGGGTCCTATCCCGATCGGGGCGTGCATCCGGGGGAGTGCAACGCTTGCTCAGGGTAGGAGGATAGGCGTTCCCGGGGGGAACTGATAGCTTCGGCCATTGGTGACCATCTCCCCGAAGGGATTTTACTTCTCGCTTCATGAGGCACTAGACGAGAAGCCGTCTTACCCCCGCTCATCGGGGTCATGAGTGGGGTTATAGCCTTGTGCGATCGTGGGAATCGGCACAAGTCAATGACGTGGGCTAAGACACCAGCCCAAAGACCAGAGGTGGTGCTGTTAGACGGATGAATAGATGTTCCCTGCGTCGCGGGTCGCTAACGTATGGGGGAGTCACTACTCGTATGCAGCTGGTACGGAGCAGAGCGTTTTCCGAGGGCGTTACCTCGACTCCTTTACTGTCTGGACAGTCATCGCGTTGTGCTTATACGGAAGTTGGTGGGTTTTAGAGCACATGCTTGTGACGTACCCTGAAGGGGAAAAGGTCGGGAAGTTATCAGGAAGAGAAAGCCTGCGAGTCGGCGACCTCAATTCCTGTTGTGCCTGAGTGGCAAGCGTTTCCTAGTGAGGAGCACCCTCGTTTGCCGCACGGCCTTTTGGTGGGGACTGGCGGGGAAGACCCGGATGTCTGAGAGGCCTGAGCCTAGGAACCCGAGGGAATCCTGCCCGGGGGGCAAGTAAATCTGCGGGGGAGCATATGCAGGGTGTGCGTAGTCCGCGGAGGGAGCTGACACGGGGTGAGCCGCGGGGGCTTGCTAAACCGGAGTCTTGGATTCCTTGAAGAATGGTGTCGTGGAGGACGGGCAAGTCCGCGGGGGAGCTCGCCAAGAAAGAGGGATTCAAGAGAGATTAACAACACTACCGCAGGGAAAGACTATTCATGCGAGCTGGAGATCGAGCGATCGAGTAAGCTGGAGATCAGGGAAGAAATCAAGCAATCAGGCAAGCAAGAAATCAAGCAATCAAGAAATCAAGCAATCAGGCTAGAAAGAAATCAAGCAATCAAGAAATCAAGTACTCAGGCTAGCAAAAATTAAGCAATCAAGCAATCAGGCACGTGAGCTAGGAAATCCTTAGCGGTTGGTGCCTTGTTAGGGGCGGTCGCATTTCAGCCGCGGTCATGGGTACCGTAAAACTCGTCGCGGGGTTCGCACAGCCCGAACGGTTACGTTCGACCCACAGGCGTGGCTATGCTCCACCCCGGAGATAGCTTCTCTCGGGTAGCGTACCTGCGGTTATCCTGTAGGGGTACATAGTTCAGACCGTCGCGATCGTTGGTCAGTTGATCTTCAGAAGACCTTCGGTTAGTGCGGTGGTTCCTTTTCGGATGACCCCACTCAAATCTTCGAAGTTTGGCGAGTGCGATCCACGTGACGAGCCTCTGGTGGTTCCAACCGCAGCGGCTCACCTCGTGCAGCGTGCGCCACCCACGCGAGGGCCGTCGATTGTCTTTTCTGTTATGGCCGTCTCCTTTTCTCTCTCTTTGCATTATATGCGCGTCACTTCCCACGTATGGCTGGAGAGACTGATAATCATTTCTCTACTGACTTTTGGCTTTCCCCGACCGACGTGATTCCTCTCGCGTGCCTCTTCGGTTTCTTCTTCCTCTATAGAATCGGAAAACTCGCAGTTTCGCAGTTTCATTCCATTTTTGGAGCAAATCTCAGAACTTTCTCTCTTCGAACTGCTTCATCTTCTTCTTACTACACGCCTTTCTTTTCACTCAACCTAAGATGTCTGCTTCTTTCTTCGTCCGGCGCGTAGCGCATCCACCACTCCTGGGCCGACGGTGAGGTTCATGACACCACCAGAATGCCATCAGAGCCGGTTCCGGTAGACTTTCCTTGGGCCGAGGGTGAGGCCGAGGAAATCGCCGGACTCCCTTCGGCGTCCAACCCTGCGGACCGACCTCCTTCTACCTGTACGCCGAACTCTCTGGAGAGAGTTCTCCTGGCCAACCTCCCTTACTCCTCCGGACTTAACCCTATCTTCCCCGGTGAGTGGGACTGGGCAGACCATCCTCTGCGGTGCTGCATCGCGATCCACGACGACTACTTCCACTACGGCTTCCGGAGTAGCCTCCCTCGGATGGTGGTCGACTTCTGCCGGTTCACCGGCATCTGCCCCAGCCAACTCCACCCTTCTGCCTGGGGGCTCCTCTGCGCCTTCCAAGTCCTCTCAGAGTTGTCTGGAGTCCGGGTCCGCGGGTCCACGGTGCTGCTGTCTTACCAGCTTCAGAGGCTGACCGCTGATGCTATCTGCTACACCCTGCACACCCGGGACGGGTGCACTGCCCCCATCGTAGGTGATCGCTCCGGAGTCGCGACTGGAAGGAGCGGTAAATCTTCTGGATGGTGCCACCGGAAGTCAACGTCCATCTTACCTGGATGCCGAGGGGTAAGATTTTTCTGCTATCGCCGTCTTCTTTCTCCCGAGTTTAGTCCACCAACCATCTTCTTACCACCGTTTTGTCTTCTCTTTTTCCAGGTTCCAGGATGCCGGCCACTTCGGAGCGAGTCGATCTGCAATGCTAGCTCAAGATCCCTGAGCGATTCTGGTCGTTCGACTTCCTGCTCTCTCCGCCGAGCATCGGAGCGAGCTCGCTCATTCTCCAGCCTTGCCTGATCCCAGATGTCCTAGGTAATGACTCCGATTATTCCGTCCTTGACTTTGCGTTGATCCTTTGGTCGTTACCTGCGAATTCCGTCTTTGTAGGTTCTCGGAGTCGGATCGAGGAGATCTGGGAGGATTACTCCCCTGATGGCCGCTTGTCCCCAGCGAGGTTTTTGCGGGTCGTGCGGAGGACCCCTGTCCAGACACCGCGCCGGAGGCCCCGAGCGGACTCTCCCGACGGGGAAGCCTCTTCCCGACCGACGCACCAACGGCGCTTGGTCAGATCTCTTGCAGTGAGGTCTACGTGGTCCCCGAGACCCTCTTCGGCCCTTCCCACTCGTCTTTTGCATCTTTTTGTGTCATATCTCGCGTCGCGGATCCGGGGTCTCGGTCTCGGGGCCAATACACGTAATGGTCCCGAGCTCTCGGAACGGTTGAGAAGAACCGTAGCCTGCTTGGCCCACGTGCTTCGCACAGCTATATACGGGTGCTTTGCTTCCTTCGTGGAATGTCCGCCGGCGATCCCCCTCCTTCTAGCGCCAACTTTTCGGAAGTAATTTTTGGGATGCCACGTGGGGGGTCTTGATTCGTCAGGGGTGGAGCCGGGTCTCCGAGTTTTGTCCTCTGGGGGAAAGGGCGGCGAATTGCCATTCTGGGGCGGAAGCTTCCTGTCGCGATGTGGCGGGGTGTGTACCGTACACGATCCTACGAGCACTTAAGCAAACGTTAGATGAGCATTCGAGAAGGACCGGAAGGGGGTTTCCCTCCCGAAGGTTCTCTGACGCCCAAGTTAATGAACGTCCTACCGGGAAAAGGCTCGTCCGAGGATCGAGGCTCCTGTCTGGTTTAAAGTGTTTCAAGAGGGATTTCTACTTGTGAAGAGAGGAACGCAGCAGGTATAAAGGTGAGATTCCAGGTCGGAGATAACTTATCCTGATCGGCAGTCACTCGGGAGGGACATAGAGTCCACCCGTGATCCTGCTGCATGGCCGGGAATATAGTCTCAGATGTCGGATGGTGGACCTCTCCGATCCTCTCCTCCCTCCCTTTGAGGGGTTCTTCTTCTATTTATTCTCGCCATCCCCTTGTCATGTCCCTTCCCCGCCGCGTACTCGGGGAGCAGGTGGGAATAATCATTCTGGCGTGTTAGGGGAAGCCCGCCAACTGCCCAGGTACAGTACGCGAGAGTGGGTCGACCGAGCTAACGTGGCGTGTGTCAGTAGTCACTGTAGCTTAGGCCTACGTGGCGAGTTCTCATTCGACCCAGTAAAATGGATCCCAACAATAGTATATTGAAATTTTCATTTATATAAGAGAATTTAAATTATAATATGTAGTTTTCTCTTATTTTTTTATTTATAAAAATTTAGATTTAATTAAGTAAAATAATAACAATGACACATATCAAATTATCCAACTTAGACGTGTTTTGTTTTCTTTATCATAGGATTTCTATTTTATTTTCTTTTTAAGGTTATATATTAAAATATTTAATTTTTGATTAAATATCTCATTGATGTTGTGTACTTATGCATATATATAAAATTTATGATTCAAGGTTCTTCGCATTTAGTTTTGTTAGAAAATTGCAATGATCGTACAAAGCCGTTTCTTACTTCTCCACCAGGTCTTTCACGTGTTTTAGCTTATATCTATATTCAGTTTATCATTGTGATTTATTTTTATTTGCAGCCTAATATTTTATAAATTTGAATTTTAAACTTTAGGATCGGCGGCGTGGAGTCTTTGCATTATTTTTTACTGTTTTTATCTTTTGTGTGCTTTCTGCATATTTTGATTTGAATATATTATCTAGATATATCAATTTGAATTTGATTCATAACTCTGTCATAATTAATTATTTAAATAGAATTTTAGAAAGTGTTACACATGCGTTATTAATGTTGGTTCATATAGTAGCTATGTATAAAAATCAGATTTTTCTTCGTTAGTTTTGAACCGGACTCACCCAGTGTATTATTCTTTGTATTTAAAATTTATATTTGATTTAGAAACTTATGTAAACCTATTGCAACTTTAGATAGTTATTCATTGTCGATGCCAATACTTTATAAATCAGATATTTTTCATTTTTTGATGGTAAATTTATATTTTCTTTTAATTTATACAAATATGTTTGTTATGATTAAGTTTTTTTGTTGTTGATTTTCAAAATAGATAGCATATATATCAAATTAATATTTTTTTACTCTAATGCTTTTTCTTTTTATAATTTGCTATTTTAATATTAGTTGTCATTTTAGTTATAATGTTGATTTGACATACTATAATTGTTCATTTTCAATGTTATGTCGACTTCTCTCAAATTATTACTACATCACTTGTTTTTTGCCGTTAAATTTCTTATGTTGATTTTTAAAAATGTTATCCTAAATATCACATTATTTTTTATCTGAATTTTTTACCTCTGTTAATTTACCTTTTTATATTAATTCCTATTTTAGTTGTAAACATATTTGTTTTGTAAATATTGAAATTTTTACAGATATAATTTTCTCTCTTTGGTCTGTTAATGAGACTTTTTTTATATTGATTTGTTAAATAGTTAACATAGATATCAAGTCAATTTATTTTTAGATAATTGGTTTTAAAAATATTTAATTTTTCTGATATTAATTTTGATTTTAATTGTTTTAACATTTTATGAAACATAATTTACCTATTATTTTTTTGTTAATTTTCATATTGATTTCATAAGTAGTTAGTTTACAGCTTTATTTTTATATTGATTGTTTAAAGTTTATATGTTAATTGTTTTAAAAATAAATTAGTATTTAATTTAAAAAGATTCTTTTGTAATTTAACTTTTTCTTATTGATTTAGATATTTGTTTTTTTGTTAAGTTTAGCTTTTGTGACATTGAGTTTCAATTTCATTTTGACAAATGCTATAGATTTAGATTCCTGACATAATTGTTTTTATCTGTTTTTTAGTTAAACTTTTTTTATCTTAATTTTTTATTGTACTATGATAATTTTCTATCTTTGTATGTTTTAATTTATTTAACTCTTTTGTGTTTAATAAAAAATACTGATGTAAACAAATCATATTAACTTTCTTTGTCCTATGTGGACGCTCTCAATGGCCTAAGGTTTCAACTTTTATATAATATATAGATTTTCTATTCTAATTTGATAATTCTTATTTTCGTCCTAATTTTAACCTTTAATATTTTTGCTAAATTTATATATATTACTAATTTGAAATATATATGTTGATTTTTTTTCTTTTGTTAAATTACTAATTTAAAATATATATGTTAAATGTTTTTTTGTTAAATTTAATTTTTTCGTTATTGATTTACATATTTGTTTTTTTTTGTTAATTTAGCTTTTGTGACACTAATTTTCTATTTTATTTTGACAAACACTATATATTTGAATTTTTTACATAAATTTCTTTTATCTATTTTGTTAGTTAAACTTTTTTATTTAATTTTCCATTCCAATATGATAAATTTCGTTTTTTATATATAAATTTATTTAAAATGTTAATCAAATTTAATTTTTTATGTTTTATTGAAAAACGTTGATGTGGACCAATTAAATCGAGTTTTTCGTCCTAGATGGATGTCCTCAATGCACTATACCTTCAACTTTTATATAGTATAGACTAGATTATTAATAATTTGGTTTAATTTTTTTTAGCTATTCTCTTTTAAATTATCAAAACTATAATAGATTTTTTTAGAAAATTTCTTTGAAATAATAGAATTTAAAATATAATTTATAGTTTGTATGATTGGTGGTGTAGAGTCTTCACATTATTTTTCACTATTTTTATATTTTGTGTGCTTCCTGCATGTTTTGATTTGAATATTTTGTCTACATATACCAATTAGTATTTGATTTATAATTGTGTCAAACTTTATTATTTAAATATAATTTTATAATGTGTTATTCATGTGTTAATAATATTGGTTTAGATATTAGTAGTAGCTATATATAGAAATAAGATTATACTACTTGTTAAATTTCGAGTGTAAAAGTACTTATACAGTGTTTTTTTTGTTATTGTTTTAATCTTTATACATTAAAATTATATTTGATTAGAAACTTATGTAAACATATTGCAACGTTAGATAGTTATTCATTGCCGATACCATTATATTAGAAATTATGAATTTTTATAACTAATTTTAAATTAATTTTGTTTAATTTTAATATATTTTACATCTTTTGAGAATAATTTTATATTTTATTTTAATTTAAACAATTTTATGAATGTTTGATATTTTTGACTTATATATATTTTCTTTTATTAAAGTCTCTTTTGTCTTTGATTTTCAAAATATGTAGCATATACATTAAGTTAATTTCTTTTAAAGGAATACTTTTTCTTTGTTAAATCTGTTTTTAATATTAGTTTTATTTTATCTATAATGCTGATATGATATGCTATAACTTTTCATTTTAAATTTTATGTAGACTTCTCTCAAAAGTTTATAACATCATTTGTTTCTTTAGTTAAACTGATTCTGTTAATTTTTAAAAATATTAGCCTAAATATCAAGCTACTTTTTTATATGACTTTTTCTTTTGTTAATTTATCTATTTTGATATTAATTATTATTTTATTTTGAAAAATATTTTATTTGAAAATATTGACATTTTACTTACATAATTGTTTTTTTATTTTTCTGTTAATGAAACTTTTTCATATTAATATTTTAAGTAGTTAGTATAAATATCAAGTCAATCTTATTTTAGATTATTCTTTTTTTTTAAACCATAATTAGCTTTTCTGATATTAAGTTTTTTATTTATTGTATGAACATTTTGTAAAACATAATTAACTTTTCAATTTTTTGCTCATTTTATATATTACTTTCTTAAATAGTTAGCTTAGAGCTTCATCTTTTTTTGTTAGTTAAGTTTTTTTATTTGTTTATAAGTTAAAAACTTGCAAATTTTTTATTAATTTAATTAGATTGATTTTTTTTGTAAATTTAAATTTTTAATTATTGTGTTGCATATTTGTTTTTTTTTTTGTTAATTTAGATTTTGTTATATTGGATTTCTATTTTATTTTGAAAGATGTTATAAATTTGGATTTTTGACATAACTTCATATAATCTGTTTTGTTAATTAAACCTTTTTATCTTAAACCTTTTTATCTTAATTTTTAATTATAATATAATAGTTTTTCGTTTTTTGCATATTTTAATTTATTTAAATTATTAATCAAATTTAACTTTTTGTGTTTTAATGAAAACGATGATGTGGACCAATCAAATTGAGTTTCTTCGTCCTATGTGGATGTCCACAATGCACTATGGCATTAATTTTTATATAATATATAGTATAGATTTTTTGGTTCATTTTATATATTAGTTTCTTAAATACTTAGCTCAAAGCTTCGCTTTTTTGTCAGTTAAGCTTTCTTATTTTTTTTATAAATAAAGCTTGCAAATTTTTATTGATTTAATTAAATTGAGCTTTTTGTAAATTTAAGTTTAAGTTATTAATTTCTATATTTTCTTTTTGTTAATTTATGTTTTGTTATATTGAGTTTCTATTTTATTTTGATAGACATAAATTTGAATTTTTGACATAACATTATTTAATCTGTTTTGGTAACTAAACTTTTTTATCTTAATTTTCTATTAAAATATGATACTTTTTTGTTTTTACATATTTTAGTTTATTTAAATCGTTAATCAAATTTAATTTTTTGTTTTTTAATGAAAACGTTGATGTGGACTAATCAAATTGAGTTTCAAATTTAAAAGATTGAAAAAAAAATTGGACATAAATTGTTAAATTTTTATAATTAACTTTTTAATGTTTTAATTATACTTAACCGTTTTTGATTTAATAAAAAACTGATGTGGACTAATTAAATCAAGTTTTTTTATCATAATCATACTTAATATTTTTTTATTTAGTGAATATGCTGATGTGGACCAATCATATCGAGTTTTCTAATCACATGTGACGTCCTCAATGCACTATGCCTTGAATCAAACCCATGTGGGATTCCATGGGATTAGAAACTAAGGGATTCAAACTATGGGATTTGCTCGATTAATCATGGATCAAACTAAGGGATTTGCTCGATTGATTCAAATTGAGTTTCTTCGTCCTATGTGGACCAATCATATCAAGTTTTCTAATCCCATGTGGACGTCCTCAATGCAGTATGCCTTCAACTTTTATATAGTATAGATGTAGAGGAGGACAAATCCGTTAGTTTGAGGACGTCCACATGGGATTAGAAACTAAGGGATTCAAACTACAATGGTGAAGAACAAATCCCTTAGTTTGAATCAATTTTCGATGACGAAGATGAGTGATATGGAAAATTGGTGTGTTCTTGTTGTTTTCTTATTTGGTTTTAAGAATTCAGTTTGATATTGTTTCATGACTTTTTGTTGCATCTCAGATTGGTTTTTTAGAGCTTTAGTTTAAATTTACTCTTTCTTTGGTTTGATTTCATTTTGTTGAACTCTAGATGTTTTGGATATGATGCAATATATTTACTTTGTTTCATGCAATGTCTGGGATTGATTTTTTAGTGTCTGATGAGTGAAGTATGTGTTGGAGTTACTTAGATCGAATTCTCCATTTCTTGGATTAGTTATTTTTAGTTTTAACAGTCCTACTCTGTTACATATATATTAGCTCCAGAAGTTGCAGGTTCTTAACTAAACAGTTCTTAGTTTTATAAGTTGCAGGTTCTTATATTTCCATCAAATTGCAGATTTTTAAATAGTCCATTTGCCTTAGAAGTTGCAAAGAGACGCTCCACATTTATCTTCAATAACTCTTTCTCTCTTTCTGCATGTTAATGTTAACGAGAGCACAATATACTCCAATACGAGGGAAAAGGGACAATTTCAACTTAAACTAACTCTGCCGTGCTTTTTCCTACTTAAATTTATACATAGTGCGTTTTCTTATTTCAACTTCATATAAATATAAATAACCAACCCCAAATATCTATTTCGTGCCAAAATCCATATTAACCATATTCCCATTAGTTAACCGTTAATGCCTGCTGACTCGGATGGACGGAGATGCCAGCATGTAAATGAGATTTGGTTGGAAAATGGCCAATTTCAGTCCAAACTAAATCATGTCGTGCACTTTCCTACCTGAACTTATACACAGTGCATTTTTCTACCCGGACCCATATAAATTTCAAATTACCTACCCCAACTATCTATTTTGTGCCAAAATCCATATCGACCATAACAGTGTTAGTCAAACGTTAACTCCGGTTAAGTCACGTGACATGTATACAATGGCATTTGCTCGATTAATCCTGGATCAAAATAGTCCAACTAACGGGAGAAGCTTCATATTAACCATAACAGCATTACTCAAACGTTAGATATGAACAGTTTTTTGTTTGGTGGCGCCTCCATTCGGTCAATCCTTGCTCCAAACTCTTGCCGCATAGTTCCCATCTGTTGGCTCATGTTCCCTAACTCTTTTCTCATGGCCGTCAGCATTTGCGCCGTTGCATCTTGGGGAACCCTTTCTCTATCAGTCATCTTGCTCTTGGTAGTATAAACCTTGCAATACTTAGCAAACATGTCATGATACCAAAGAAATCAAAAGAAACCGATCTTACTCGAATGAAATCAACTAAGGGTTTTAAAAAACTCAAGCAAAGCACAAATCGTCTAAATATAATTTAGAGAATTTAAAGGAGATCTAACAATATTTTTTATGCTTTTATCAATAAACGAAAAACCTTATGTTCAAATTCTAGTATTATTAATGTTCAATGCAGTTTCCTATTTGTTTATGCGGAAATATATCTTAGATTCGAGGATCCAATTAATGGGAGAAGCTTCATGAAAGAGTCAACCTGGAAACATCAAACTAGCCACATTACTATTATAATCCATCAGACATTTCAGAGAAAAACAAAAATATAGAGTTATGGTATTGAATCACGTTACACATAAACAACGAAGTTTGCACTGATGAAAAAACGGTCAACTAACGGAAATATGGTCAATATAGATTTTAGCACAAAATAGATAGTTGGGGTAGGTTATTTAAATTTTATATGGAATTAAAATAGAAAAATGCACTATGTATAAACTTAGGTAAGAAAGAGCACGATATAATTAGTTTAGGTTGAAATTGGTGATTTTCCCTCTAATATGAACACACATGTTATTACTGCCATTTATCACTTCCTCTATAACTTTATATACTTAAAATGATTAGAATGATCATAAAACTCAGAAATAATTGAAAATTAACAAACCCTAGTTGATGTCCTTTTAAAATAATCCTACCATTAGGAGCATCTCCACTATCAGTTTTTAATCATAACTAGGTATTTACCCGCACTACGCTGCAGAATATTTTTCTAAATTTTGTATATATTTTTAATATAATAAAATTATTTTTATAATGTAAATAAGTATTATTTTATTTTTTATTAGCTTAAGTTATATATTTATATGTTTTAAATCTGAATAAACATTGCATATCCTTAAATTTTTTACTTTTTAAAATTATAAATAGCTATTAAATTTGTTTAGCTAACTATATATAAGAATAAAGCAAGATATTTTTAAGTACTCTTATGCTAATACTAATGGTAAATATAATATATTTTCTCCACTAAATTGCCACTTGATCCTCTTTTGTAATTATGTAAAGCAAAATGCTATTTAAAAAAAAAATTTATTCATTAATATGATTATTTTGAAGTACAAAATTTATTTATTTTTCAAATATTTATTATAGACCTATATTTCTAAAACCACCAAAATATAATCAATAACATTCATATCAAAACCATTGTTGTTGCTTTCGAATTAAACATCAAATTCTATTTAAACTCTTGAACTTTAGTTGAAGTTAAATAATTAAATTTTGGTTACTATAAACATATTGTAACTTGAAATTTTAGTAAAGAGAAATTTAATCTTCTTACAAAATCCGAGAAATAGCATCTTCCGTCAAAACAAAAAAAACTTCATATTCCTGCGAAAACTAAGAAATCACTTACTCCCGCCAAAACAAAAAAAATTATTTTCTCGTCAAACATAAAATTTTATTTTCCCACTAAAACAGAGAAATTGTATTTTCCCGCAAAAACCAAGAAACCACATTTTCCCGCGAGAGACTGGGTTTTTCCACCAAAACCGAGAAATCACGTTTCTTCACCAAAACCAAAAAATTTCATCTTCCTACAAAAACCCAAAAACCGTATTTTCCCGTCGAAACCGAAAAAATCATTTTCTCCGTGGATACCGAAAAATCATCTATTCCCACCAAAACTAAATAATTTATTTTTGCGTCAATCCAAATATTACACTTTCCGACCAAAACGGATAAACTACAATTTCTCGCAAAAACCAAAAATTAAATTATCTCCCGAGGAATTTTTTTTTCCGTGATAACCAAAAAATCGCATTATTTGTCAAAAACAGAAAATGTAAATTTCCCATTAAAACCGAGAAATTGCAATTTCTCCCGAAAACTAAGAAAACACATTTTTCCGCGAAAAAACCAAGAAATCATATTATCTGTCAAAAGTCGATATTTGTGTTTCCTATCAAAACAGAGAAATCACATTTTTTAGTCAAAATTGAAAAGTTCCATTTGGGAATATTTCTACCTAAAAAGAAAGCAAAATAATTATCAAACTTAAACCTAAAAGATTGTTTTCTGAGAAAGTAAACTAAAAATTTTCTAGTAGTATCTTGTTGTTTATATATATTTCTTTAAAAAGAAGAGCGCAAAAATCTGATGCAGCAGGCAGAGTAATAAAATAAGATTGAGGAGACCTGATATTTAATGATAATTTGAAGGAAAAAATAGAGAAATTTTGTTTTTTTAAAATAATTATTTATATCAAAAGATATTATGGGCTTTCTAATGTAATGGGTTTTATTTAGTTGTTAATCTTGGATATTTTTTTGACCCAAATGAATTGAAAATATTTTTTAATGAGTTGTATTAATAACATATTTTCATTGGTCAATTTTTTGCTGAGATGTCATCTTAGGAAAGCTTGAAAAAGCTGAGGTGTCTTCACAAGGAGAGACATATGTGTTATTGTTGTATTGATCATAAATCTCCGCCTTTAAGATTCCTTTGGTTTTGATATGTCAGATGGTATCAGAATGCATTCTCAATTGCAGGTTTTAAATTGATTTTCAAAAACAGAACATGCCTACGAGCCAACTCACATACCTGCAAAATAAGAGCGGGGCAGGCTTGAGGTTAGAATATCTTGTCTTCAACCCGCAGCAGATCAGCCTGCACAAACAAAAAAAAAAGGAACCAGCCACGGATAAGCCCATTTGGATGTGGGCCAGCCTAACTGACATCTCTAGCCGTGGGCGATAATGATAAATTACGTTTGAAGACTCTAAAATTCTAAAAATTTACAGGTTTTGGTGTTAATATCATGCTTAGGGTTTAGTTAAATCTAAACTATTAAAAGAGAATCATTCTTAATAAATTTTCAAAAGCTACCATGGTATTTACAATATATGCCACTATATTTACTAGACAATTTTATTAATTCATTAAGGATAATTTGATCATATCATTAAACAACTAAAAATACATTAAATTAAATTAAATTATATTAGTTTGTTAACAGATAATACCAATAAATTATATCTGATATTAATAAAATTCAAATTAATATAATTTTGAAATTATTTCAAAATCTTTCATAATATCTAAATATAATTACCACAAATATATATGGCATGAATAATTAATATAAGTATATATATTATATTATAAATTAAATATATATTATATTATAATCAATTTCTTCTCTATACAATTAAAAAAAGCACTACTTTAAAATGTTTAAAAGCTAATATGATATATATTAAATGTAACAATTTATAGTCAATAATGAATATGCAATCATTATTTTTTTGTTACATATATATATACTATGAAAAAATATTATGTATATAACTTTTTCATGGTTTGTTAATGATATTTTTACTGGAAATCATGGCTTTGCGGATTTGACAAACACAAAGTTGTCAATTTTACGGGTTTTACAAGTTTTAGCGGGTTTTATAAGTTTTAGCGGAAAATATACTTTTACGAGAAAATTTCGGTCTAACAAGAATGTATTTTTGTAGATTTAGCATAAACACATGATTTTAGATATTTGGTTTTGCAGATTTTATGGAGCTTACGGGAAAACACGGGTTTACAGAATGCGAATAACGTAATTTTACAGATTTTATGGGTTTTAGCGGGAAAATATAGTCCTACGGGAAAATGCGGGTTTCTGGGTTTGGAAACTTGATTTTGCAGGTTTGGTAGAAACACATGAGTTTAGAAATTTGGTAGTAAAACATGATTTTAAGGATTTTACAAATTTATGGAAAATATGAGTTTGTGGATTTGGCCAGAAACGTGATTTTGCGGATTTTAAGAAGTTTACATGTTTTGGCGGGGTTTATAGGTTTTGATGGAAAATGTAGTTTTATGGATTTTATTGAAAATGCAGGTTTGCGGGTTTGATGAGAAACATAATTTTGCAGGTTTGACAAAAACACGTAATTTTAAAAATTTGGTCGTAGAACACGGTTTTATGGTGTTAGGGAAAACATAAATTTTGGTTTTGTTAAAAAATGTGGGTTTACAATTTTGGAAGGAAAATACGGTTTGATGGAAAATTGCTATTTTTTACAGTTTCTACGGAAATTCTTAATTTTGGTACAACAACATGATTTTAGTAAATTTTAATTTTGTTAAAAAATGTGGGTTTACAGTTTTTGCAGGAAAATACTGTTTGATGGAAAATGCAATTTTTACAGTTTCTATGGGAATTCTCGATTTTGGTACAACAACATAATTTTAGTATTTTACGGGAAAATACGGCTTTTTATTTCAATCGAAAACTCTGATTTTATGGTTTTGACAACGAAAAAACTTGATTTTATGGTTTAAATTAAAAATGTATTTTGGTCTTTTAATTTTTGAGATTGATGCTGCATCCAAACTCTATTGTTTTAGTATCTTAAATATTCAAATTTTGAGATATTAACAATATTTGAACATTTACATCCAAATAAGTATCTGGATGCAAAAACAAACAAAACCTAAGTAAATATTGAAATCTAAATTACAAACAAATAAAATCTCTCTTGCATTATAAAACATAATACTTTGAAAATATTTGTTACAAAATTTAACCGAAAATCCGCTAATCAAAATATTTTTTTTTTAGAAAATCAAGCCTAAATAATTTTAAGAACATAAAACCATAACGTAAAAATAGTTCATATAATCTAATATAAAATTTCTGTTTAGGCCACAATTATGAATTTAATAATATATACTGATTTTTCTGAACAAAAATTTAATATATACCGATTTTGGATGTGACCTAAAAATATTTTATGAAAAGAAACTTGTGCAAGTGCGCAGGTCCAAAATCTAGTTAGTTCTATTTTAGAATTTTGTTGTGGGTTTAGTTTCCAAGAAAAATTAGTTTTTTGGCCGGCTTAGTTTCCTTCTTTTAGGCTTTGTTTTAGGGATATTTTATTGGTATATAAACTTAAAAGTTCATTTTTGTATTCTACATTGTATTTCATTTCGATGTTTAATACAATAAATTAAAAAAATACAAAATCAAATTGATCATTTAATCATTTTTATAAATATTAATTTATTTACTACAAACACGTAAAACTAAATTGTTATTTGTAAACAAAATTGTTATCATGTTTCCAAATAACAATTTCTAACATATTTTTCGTGTTTCCATCAAGTTTTAGTAAAGTTTTGGTTTCTTAAACATTTCCAAATTGCACTTCAAACAAAGTTTCCATGCAACATACCCCCAAAAGTATGTTCTTTTTGACAAGTTCCTACAAAAAGAGAGGATTCTAAGTTTTGAACTTTTTTTCTATAAAAATTATTAGTTTCTGAAATAGGATTAATTCTAAGTTTTGGCCTTTTTCTCCTTTTGAAGTCTACCATGACTGTTTATAAAAAAAAACAAACAAAAGTGGGTTTCTCTCGAAAACGAACATTTAAACGTATAAAAGCGGAATAATGTATCCCATCCTTCTCTTTCTGAATCAATGGCTCAAATGTCATTATTTCTTAAAATTCAATCTCATATGTCATCGTTATTAAAATTAATTTCTTTTCGTTTTATTTTTAATATATAAAGTGTTCAAATATAATTTTGACCTTCAAAAATCTACAAAATTACAAATCCATTTAGGTTTTCCCCAAACTCGAACCCGAATCCAACAAAAATAACCCTAATTTTAGATTATCTCACACTATAAATCGGAGCCGGACTAAGACACCATGAGAGACAAACTCTGATTCTTCTCCTATGCATCAGATCCTCTTTGATTCGTTTTCTAAACCATATCATTTCTCTGATTCGTCTTCTTTAGGTCCTCTCCGATTCTCTTCTCCACCGCATTTTTCCTCTCTGATTCCTCTTCTCTACCGCATCGGCTCCTCTCCGATTCGTCTTCTCCTCCGCACCACTTATCTGATTCGTCTTCTCCTTCTCTCTCGACTCTGGTACTTCTCTTCCTATTGAAAGTTTAATTTATAGGTAAGCAAACTTTGATATCTTCTCCTCTTATTTGTTCGTTCAATTGGGATTCGATTATTAATGGAGCTGTTGGTTTGATCATTTACTTTTCAGAGATGGTTCGGCAGAGAGGCGGTAAATGCAATACAAGAAGAGGTCGTCCAAAAAAGAAAAGTGAAAAGGAAGAAGAAACTTCTTCAAGAGGATCAGAAACGGCTGCAGTGGACGTTCCTCCTCCTGAAACCGTGGAAGAAACCACATAAGGTGTTCCTCCCACATAAGGAGCAACCGAAACAGAAGGAGCTGCAGTGGACGATCCTCCTCAAATCGTCCCAGCAAACGTAGAAGTTGTTCCTCCCACAGAAGGAGCAACATAAACAGAAGGAGCTGCAATGGACGATCCTCCTCAAATTGTCCCAGAAACCGTATAAGTTTTTCCTCCCACATAAGGAGCAAGAGAAACAGGAGTAATCGCAGGTGACATTTCTCCTCCTGAAACTGACACAACAAAAAGCACCAATAGAAGCAGCACAAACTCCAGAAGAGGTGAAATTTAATTTAACGATGGTATTGTTTGAAGGAGAACCATCAAAGTCAGATCCCGAAGAGCTTGCTCACGAAGAATAACAAGAAGAAGTGCAAGAAAAAGAGCTTCCTCTCGAAGAAGATCTGGCTCTCGAAAAAGAGCTTCCTCTCGAAGAAGAGCAAGAAAAAGAGATTGCTCTTGAGGAAGAAATATTATTTACAAGTCTTATGCATTTTTGTTACGTTGAAATTGATATTGATATTGGAAAATGGATGAAAATGTGTAAGGATGACTTAGTGATGTGTGGACAATTGGGACAACTAAGTAGTATTACTGGCTAAGAATGTAATACATTTTGATATGTTCAACTAATATTTCTAAGTTAGTTCAACTAAATGAGAGTGGGTTCAACTATACCTCAATAGGTTCAACTTCGTCTCAATAGGTTCAACTTCGTTTCCTAGGTTCAACTTTGTTTCTTAGTTTCAATTTTGTTTCATAGGTTAGATTAAGTATTAATTTTTTCATTAAACTTGTGCTTGAACTTGCAGTATAAGGATGATGAAACGCCACCATTGCAACCAGAGAAGTTCTACTTCACTCCATATCAATATACAAGAGGATGTAAGATAGGATCGAGATGTACTGTCATGAAGACAGTGTCTATGATAAAGAAGCTGAAACATTAATCGATATGGTTCACAAGACATCCTCAATTCAAGCATATTTTTCATATGGAGGATGAGCCAAACCGAAAGCCTATGGGTCTGTGGATGTTGCTACTTCATCAAGCTTGTACAGATTCAGATAAGGTGTTCTGGTTTGTGGTTAATGGAGTACCATAGCTTTGATATACAATAGTTTTGAATATTTCAAGATTAAAAGCGGAAATTTAAGAGTGTGTGATGAGAATTGGTAATTAGAAAGACAGAAAAGAATTTCCAAAAGAAATCCAATAAAACTAAAACAAGAGATTTGGGTAACGAGACGGATTCGAAAATGGTATTATCTAAAATCTATTCACAAATTCTCAATAATTTGGATGAAACTCAACTTTAAAAAACTATTTTGGGAAATTCCGAAAAGTCGAGGAATTTTTTTTAAATAATATATATATATATATATATATATATATTTTTTTAATTCTTAAATGGATAATTTGGATATCTAATATCATATATGTTATCTTTTCTTATCTGTTTGAATAAACCAAATAATTCTGAACGGATAATATTTGATAGAAATTGAGATACGACAAAAAATTTAAGATGGGTACATTGGAAAAAAAAATCACATAATGTCTAAAACTATATGATATAATAAATATAATATAAAAATACATAAAATGATAATCAAGTCTCCGTGTTGTGCGGATCACAAACTAAAATTTTGAAGATGAAAAATCCGAGAGAGGTACATGTGAGAAATAGAAATTCATCTTAAAATTTTCAAGAATATACGATACAACAAATTTAATAGAAAATGTATAAAAATAAATCACATAGCCACGCGTAGCTCGGATCACCAGCTAGTAATTAAAAAGTAATAACATCTTCTTACAAATTTTATTAGACGCCTAAACTATTCTAAGTTACATACACTGTCACACACTCAATTACAGTTTCTCTTAACCATAATTCAAATAACCGGACTGTAATTTCATATAAATACGTTATACATGAATTGAAGATTGTTATGCACCAGAATATACGAAAGACTCAGATTCGATGTGCAGTGTTTTGTTCTCCACCAAATCTTATCAATCAAGTATACCAGGTTCGTTCCTGAAACAAACAGAAAAATCACAAACTATCAATAACTATAACATTTTTACCCAACAAAAAAACAATCAATAACTATTACAATTGTTGAACGTACCGATTGATAATTTGTGAATTCGACCGATACATAATCTAAAGCTTCTGAACCAGTATATTTTCATGTTGATATCTACTTGAAAAACCGGGTTGATTTCACAATTTACGGACTGTATCTATTTTATAACCAATCAATCATCAAGGCTTTGTTATTGTTGAATCATTGTCAACGTAACTATATTAGAACCTAAACCGTTAATTTTTTGTATTTATAGTATACTATAAACCATTACCATAATCCTTATTTACATAAATCTACAAATATATAATCTTGCCTTATCGTGAACAATATATTCGCAAGTATCAAGTTAACTTACTTGTGTAACAAACCAAATGAATATTCAAATCAATTTATCCATTGATTGCATTTAACAGAATATGTTGATAATGAGATAGGAAAGAAGCTTAAATTTCGAATAAAATCTACAAGAGAAGCAATATCCTTAATTGAATGTTTTAAAACCCGATCCGGACTGGCCGGTTTACCCGGTTAAAAAAGGATCCAGTCACTTATCCGGATCAGTTCTATTCTTAAAATCTGAAATTTATTAACTCGGTAAAATTCAGAAAAAATCCGCCAGTAACTCGTGACCCAGTGACCCGTTAATCCGGTTAAATCAGAAATTTCATTTTTTATAAAAAAATCTTTTTAATATAAATAATCTCTAATTGAATTATAGGTTTTTGTTATTTTGTGACTTTAATCGAATTTTAAGGTTTGTAATTTGTATCAACTTTGAATTTTTATTCAATTGCTTGTGTTATGATTTAAAAAATTTATGTTATATTTTTTATATTTAAATCTATTTTCCTATTTTTTAAAACTATAATATATATATATATATATTATATTAAATTTATTAATTAATTAACCCGCGGTTGACCTAAATTAACCCAGATAAATCCGGAAATCCAGTGATCCGATAAATATTCCGGTTTGCTTTCCGAATCGGGTTTCAAAGTATTGCCTTAAATTTATGGGATTTTAGCCTTAATATATTTTATAGGCAACAAAATATTTTGTTGAGATATTTGGGATATTACTATAGATATTTTCTAATAAATACAATTTTTATGATACTCCAAATCTTTTCATGCACTTATCCTATAAATTCTATCCTTCCAAATAGCTAATCTCCTCATTATCAAAACATTTACGCTTCTTTCCTATCATACTTCATAGCAAATAATATAAATTCTCTCATTGATTAAACTAATCTTATGATATCAAACCTTTTAGAATATGGTAATGGTCCGGGTCGAGGTCCTCCTTCATAAAAGTAATCATTTGAGCTAATTTTTGCTGATGAAACTGTGAGAAAAATAACATTTTTTTTTGTAATAGTTTATCATATATATTTACAAAAAATGACTTCTTATTTTTTTGTAGATTTTCAAATAGTTTTCAGTTGTTCACTTAATTTTTCTTAGTTGGAAAGTTTTCAGATTATATCAATTTTAATTTAATTTAACTATAATTTACTATAGATTTTTTTAAACAAACTGTTTATAGTATTTGCAGATGTTATTGGCGAAGTAGTATAAAATTTTAGAACAAACACACTTTTTATAAAAAGATTTTCTCTCTCTTTATTGATATTTAGAAACTATAACTCAAAACAGGAAAAGAGCCAATTTCAACCCAAACTATCTCTGTCGTGCTATTTCCTACTTAAATTTATACATAGTGCATTTTCCTATCTGAACCCCATATAAAATTCAAATTACCTGCCCCAACTATCTGTTTCGTGTCAAAATCAATATTGATCATATTCCCGTTAGTTGACCACTAACACCTGCTGACTCGGATGGATGGAGATGCCAGCATGTCGACAAAGTTTGGCGGGAAAAGAGCCAATTTCAACCCAAACTAAACATGTCGTGCTCTTTCCTACCTGAACTTATACACAGTACGTTTTCCTACTCGAACCCCATATAAAATTCAAATTACCTACCCCAACAATCTATTTCGTGCCAAAATCCATATTGACCATAACAACGTTAGTCAGACACTAACTCCGGCTGAGTCACGTGACACATAAGCAACGACGTTTGATCGATTAATGGTAGTTGGATTCTCATGTTCAAGATTAAGTGTTTGTAAGATTTCTATGTTTGTAATATATCTATGTTTGTAATATTTCTATGTTTCGAATATTAAGTATATTTTTGACTAACGTGATAAAATTCCAGTTTTTTCATTATTGCAAATGTCGTTGTTTACGTGTCATGTGATTCAATACCATAATTCTATGTTTTTGCTTTTTTCCGAAGTATCTAATGAATTATAATAGTTTGTGGCTAGTTTGATATTTTTTTAGGTAAACTCTTTGATGAAGCTTCTCTCGTTATCTGGATCCTCGAACATAAAGTATATTTCCGTAAAAACAAATAGAAAACTGTGTTGAGCATTAATAATAGTAGGATTTGAACATAAGAATTTTCGTTTATTCATTAAAGTATAAAAAAAGATTTTTAGATCTTCTTTGAATTCTCTAAGTTGTATTTAGACGATTTGTGCTTTGCTTGAGTTGTTTAAAATCCTTAGTTGATTTCATTTGAGTAGGGTCAGTTTTTTTTTTATTTCTTTGGTACCGTGACCCGTTTGCTAAGTATTGCAAGGTTCATACTACCGAGAGCAAGATGACTGATGGAGAAAGTGTTCCCCAAGAGGTAATGGCGCAAATGCTGACGGCCATGAGAAAAGAGTTAAGGAACATGGGCCAACAGATGGGAACCATGTGACAAGAGTTTGGAGCAAGGATTGACCAGATGGAGGCGCCACCAAACAAAAAGCCATATGTTCAGATCTAACGTTTGACTAACGCTGTTATGGTTAATATGAATCTTCTCCCATTAGTTGGACTATTTCGATCTAGGATTAATTGAGCAAATGCTATTGCTTACGTGTCACGTAACTCAGCCGTAGTTAACGTTTGACTAACACTGTTATGGTCAATATGAATTTTGGCACTAAATAGATAGTTGGGGAAGGTAATTTGAAATTATATGGAGTCTGGGTAGGAAAACGCATTGTGTATAAGTTCAGGTAGGAAAGTGCACTACGTGTTCAGTTTTGGTTGAAATTGGCCTTTTCACGCCAAACCTCGTTGACATGCTGGCATATCCGTCCATCCGAGTCAGCAGGTGTTAACAGTCAACTAACAGAAATATAGTCAATATGGATTTTGGCACAAAATAGATAGTTGGGGTAGGTTATTTAAATTTTTATATGGGGTTTGGATAGGAAAACGCACTGTGTATAAGTTCAAGTAGAAAATAGCACGACAGAGATAATTTGGGTTGAAATTGAAACACACTGTGTATATTTCTCTCAGCGATTGCCACAGCTCGACAACGGTATATATAGTATTGACACACTTTGCCAATCCTATTTCCTATTGACTTATCTCAATCCTAACTCTAGTAGGAACGTAATGAGACTCTCTTATCTTAAACCAACTTGTTTATGGATATCTTAGACTCCAAGTATTGAAGCTTATCCAAAATTCTCCCTCTTAAGCTTCAACCTTGTCTTCGACATGTCTTCAATTCCAATGAGGCTTCTCATTTCACTGAATTTGATTCTTTCCAACATCTTAGTTAAGATGTCCGCCTTTTGTTCAGTACCCGACACATGTTCAACATCTACAACCTCCCTTTCAATGCACTGTCTTATTAAATGGTAACGCTTGTGTATGTTTTTGATTTTACCATGAAACACAGGGTTTTTGGTGAGTGCAATTGCGGACTTGTTGTCTATTTTGATGATGATTTGCTCAGCCTTCCATCCCGTGATCTTGGCAAGTATATCTTGAATCCATATTGCTTGTTTAGCTGCTTCTGTTGCTGTCATAAACTCGGCTTCACACGACGATAGAGCCACCGTGTCTTGCTTCTGCGAACACCAGGTTATTGGCAAGGAGCCGAAGTAAAAGATATGTCCCGTCGTACTTCTTCCATCATCTGGATCGATGTTGCGGCTACTAACACTGAAACGAGTGATTTTCTTTGAGCCTTCTCGATTAAACTTCAAACCATATGCCATGGTATCCTTAAGATACCGTAATATCTGCTTCATCACATCACCGTGAGATTTGTGAGGAATTTGCATGTATCTACTTGCCACGCCAACCGAGAATGTAAGATCTGGTTGAATGTGTAGCAAGTAACGCAAACAGCAAACGTTTCTTCTGTATGTGGTTGGATCAATCTCTTCTTCTTCTAGCGCCTTTGAGACTTTTAAACCAAACTCCAGTGGAACTTGAGCTGAATTACAAGTATCAAGGCCTGCTTCTTTTAGGATCTGCTTCGCATATGCTTCTTGTTTTATCTCTAAACCATCTTCTCCTTGATATACTACCCTACCGAGATAGTATGTAAATTTCCCGAGATCAGACATTTCAAACTTTGTTGACATTCCATGCTTAAACTCGCTTATAACCTTGTTTGTATTACCTGTCATAAATAGATCATTAATATAGATTGCAACAATTACTAATGTATCTCCCTCTTCCTTGCGATACAATGAAGTCCCCTTAGAACATCTTTTAAATTGCATTCCCTTAAGAATTTGATTCAGCTTAGTGTTCCAAGCTCTCGGAGCTTCTCAGTCTATACAAAGCTTTTGAAAGCTTGTAAACCTTATGTCTCTCTCCTTTTACTTTGAATCCTTCAGGTTGAGTTATATAAACATCTTCTTTAAGCTCGTCATGTAGGAATGGTGTCTTCACATCTAGATGATGAATCTCCCATCCATGTGAAGCAGCTAGTGCAATCAACAATCGTATCATCTCTAATCTCGCAACTGGTGCAAAGACTTCATCAAAGCATATTCCACACTCTTGTACATATCCTTTCGCCACCAATCTCGCTTTGTACTTATTGATTTTTCCATCAGCATTCTTCTTAATCTTGAATATCCACTTGAGTCCAATAATTTTTGTCTCATGTGGTTTATCCACTAATCACCAGGTCTTATTTTTGTTGATGGAGTCAATTTCTTCTTTGCATGCTTGGCTCCATTCGAATGAGTATTTTTCTTCTCTGAAACACCTTGGCTCATCGTTGATGATCAGAAGAAGCATCACACATTCTAAATTGGCTTGTAGTGCATAGTCATCTTTAAGGTAATAATCATCAAGATAGCTTGGTTGATATGTTTCACGAGTTGACCTCCTTGGTAACTGTTGTGGTTATTGAACGTTTGGTGATTGTTGTGGTGATGCTTGTCCACTGTTTTGTACATCTTCTTCTTAATGGTTATAAAGGCTTTGGGGTTCATCTTTGCCTGATTCATAGTCTTGATCAGCGAGTTCTTCTCTAACAATAGCAGGTCCTTCTCTTTCATCTATTGTTGTTCCCCATCGCATATGAAACATTCTCGGATTCCTACTTGATCCGTCTCTTGATTCATTCCAGCTCCATCCGTTTATTTCGTCAAACAAAATATCTCGACTCACCACAATTTTACGCGTCGAGGGGGTTGTATAGTCTATACGCTTTAGACCCTGGTTCAATCCCAAGATTCACCAACGACAAGGATCGATCATCTAACTTCTTGATGAGGTTTGTATTTAACTTTGAATACGCAAGACATTCAAAGATTCTTACATGCATGTTCAATGTTAGGTTTCTTTTCTCTTAATGCTTCGTAAGGAGTCATCTTTCCAAGCGCTTTCGTTGGTACTCTATTAATTATGTAGGTCGAATGGCGAACTGCTTCCCCCCATAAGTAATTAGGTACCTTCATAGCCTTGAGAATGCTCCTTATCATCTCCATTAGAGTCTTATTCCTTCTTTCCACAACCCCATTCTATTGAGGCATATAAGGAGCGGTTAGATGTCTCTTAATGCCATTGTTGTTGCAGAAATCTTGAAACTCCTTAGATGTAAACTCTCCACCCCTATCTGTTTGTAGCATTAGAATTGATTTTCCAAACTATTTCTCTATCAAGCTTCAGAATACTTTGAATTTTGCAAGCGCTTCACCTTTCTCCTTCATCAATATCGACCACATGTATCTTGAGAAGTCATCTATAATGACGAATATATATCTGTTGTGAGATGCGGTTGCTGGGGTTATAGGGCCACTCAAATCAGCGTGTAAAAGCTCAAGTGCCTTTGTTGCTCGATACATAGTTGCCTTAGGGAAAGATTGGCGAGTTTGCTTGCCCACCAAGCATGATTCGCACAACCTCTTTTCTTCTCTAATTTCTGGCATTCCATGTACCATCTCTTGCTGGGACATATTCTTTAAAGTTTTAAAGTTAACATGTCCCATTCTGGCATGTCATCTCCAAGTTTCATCATGAATACTTGTCTTTAGGCATAGAGGTTTTCTTATATGCAGGTGTAGTTTGTATAGTCTGTTTGGTGATCTTTGTACTTTCACCAGCAGTCTTCCTCGTGAGTCATGTACTGTAAGATAGTCTTGTCTAATGCACACATCACATCCAACTTCTGTTGCTTGTCCTAGACTTAGAATATTGCTTTTAAGTTCAAGGATGTAATAGATGTCCGAGACAAGTTTCTACTTATCGGTTTTTCTTTGAAACAGAATCGATCCCTTTCCTCTTATCTTAATACAGGAACCGTCGCCAAACTTCACCTTTCCTCTGATGTTTTCATTGAGTTCTGAGAAGAACTTCTTGTTTCCTGTCATATGGTTACTTGCACCATTATCGAGATACCACAGTCCTTCTTCTACTCCGTTGTTCTTGAAGTTCTTGGGAAGAACTTTATCTATGTTTAGAAACATAATTTCATGCATGTATAAAGCTTGATCAGCTTCTTCTGTCTCTGATTTGTTTGCTTCTTGAATCTTTTGTGTTCTATCGGGACAGGTCGAGGCGAAGTGTTAGGGCTTTTTGCAACGGTAACATATCACAATTGATCTGTCCTTCTTCTCTTTGGATTGGTTTCAATCAGCTTGGTGTGTTACTCTGTCTTGCAAGTTGTTTCTTCGCCTTTCTCGTCCTCTTCCCCCTCTGCCTCGTCCTCTTCCTCGTAACGATGATGTGCTTCTCTCTTATGAGTTTGCATATAGGACCTTCTCTTGAGAATATATACTCTCTTCGTCTAGGATTCTTTCTTCATAGGCCTTGAGTATTCCCACAATATCTTCAAAACCTGTTTTTTTGAGGTCTCATACGTGCTCGAGAGAAGCTATGATGTGGATGAATTTTGATATTGGCAAGCTATTGAGAAACCTCTTTACCAGCTTAGGTTCATCAATCACTTGTCCAAGTGCAGCAGCTTTAGAAGCTAATTCCAATAGCTTGTTCGAGAAGCTATCGATAGTATATGATTCCTTCATCTTGATCCGATTGAATTCTGAAATTAGGGTTTGTAGCCTCGCCTCCTTGACACGATCAGCACCAAGATGTCGAGCTTTTATTGCTTTCGAAATCGCTTTCGGAGAGTCTTGTTCACCAACTTGTAGAATAAGAGCTTGCAGGATTGATTGGAAAAGCAAGTCTGTTTTGCTATGTCGTTCTTGTCTAAGGCTAGTGAACCCGGTTCGATAGCCTCCCAGACTTTGTGAATACGCAGCAGGACCTTCATCCTCATAGCCCACACTGTGTAATTTGTGAATGTTAGCATCGAACATTTGATGGAGGATGGTACAACATCCTTTGGACGAGCTGCCGAAATCCCTTACCTCAGTGACACCTTTCCTTTGCTTGTTGAATATATTAAGCTCAGGCTTTCGGATCTATTATCCTTCAGCTCTGATACCAAATATAAGATCTAAGAACAAACACACTTTTTATAAAATATTATCTCTCTCTTTATTGATGTTTAGAAACTATAACTCAAAACTAAACACCTTATTTCTCTCATCGATTGTCACAGCTCGACAACGATATATAGTATTGACACACTTTGCCAATCTTATTTCCTAGTGACTTAGCTAACTCCTAACTTTAATAGGAATGTAATGAGTCTCTCTTAACCTAAACTAACTTGTTTATAGATATTTTAGACTCCAAGTATTGAAGCTTATCCAACAAGTAGTAGATGTTAAAGATCTTGAAATTGCTCAAGTGAAAGGAAAAGAAAAGATGAATACAGAGTCTGTTGTATTGTAATTGTAAGCGCACGAGTTTTAATTAAAACATAAAATGTTATGACTTTATATGAAGTTTATGATTTTAATTTTGAATTGAGTTTTTGGTTAACATGTTTTAAAAGTTCTAATGGTTAATTGTTAATTTGTTCAAGTAGATGGTGTTGAACTGAGAAGAAGCTGTTCATTCTCCACTAGCAAAATTATTTTTT